>CM077916.1:4800000-6281449 GCA_039766575.1 Serrognathus titanus | reverse complement strand
GATGAACATTTTTGCATTTATTAGCAAAAGTAACAATCTAACACAGCGTAATTCTGTACATATCTCTAAGGAAGAAGATCACAGCCGAGTGCTTTGAACCGCTGATAACGAATTTTGACCCTTAATCGGGCAACTAAAGGTGTGGGTTCGGTCTTGCCTTGATACGCGCAGATCTTGTGAAGAAATTCATAGGCTGGAATACGGCAGAATTCATTCTCACATTTGCTCGACAAGTTCCGGCTTGGGTCATAATTAGACGTTAAAAAATAAGATAAAGGAATATTTAATTCAGAAGCGTTCGCATTTACCTTCAAATAAGCAATGAATTCACGTTCAAACTGTTTATTTTTCATAAATTCATTCATTATAAATAAAACAAGCGATAGTCAAACACAGACAAGTCTGTTCTTCTTTATTCGTAGAGTCACGTACGCCACCTAATCATCATCCAACAAGAAGATGCAAATAATCACGTGATTACTACCCCACTTCAATACTATTCAACAATTTGTATAAGATGTTAACATATCCAAAGGTATTTTTTTCTAACGAGTTATAATTTAATCATTTTCAAATTGCAGAAAACTTTTTATTATAGTTTTACATATTGTTTAGAACTTTATATAACAAAATGTGAAAATAAAATCTTCACAGTGTGTCGTAGTAAATTTTTACATAAGATGTAGAATTTCTCTCTGAGACTTTATCTTCACACTTATTTTTTACTAAAAAATGGAGCAATAATTTTGCTACAAACTTTTTTAAGGTAGAGGTGGAAAAAAAGTTCAACAATTGTGTTAGTAACTTCCCTATCTCCATTTTACGCAATATTGTATAAAATCTCACCCTCTGTGCAGATTAATTTATGAAAATAATCTCCACAATAAATGCCACCCCATCCCTTGGTATTATTACCTATTTTTTTTTAATTCTTCTTGCCTGTTTTTCATTAGTGCTTCATTTTAGTTTCTATTTAATAGAATTTTATCTCAGAAAATAATTTCGTTCTAAAAGAGAAAACATTAACGAAGGTTTTAATAAAACGTTTCCTTTCAGTTAATTGAGTATTTCTGCGGACTCTATCAAGAGCGAATTTATTGAGATGACAGATTTTCGCTTTGAAAACGAAACAAACGAGAAATTTATTTCCTACGTGAAATTGCATAGGCAGCTCGTACGGGAAATGGACCGAAGTGACCGTCGGGGCAACGGAAATAACACAGGGGAAAAATTTCTGCCGCTACAGTTTCTGTCGGCTATTAAAATATACTGATGCACAACAAACAGCGACCTTATCTTTTTATTTGCTCGCTCAAATGGAAGTTTCACGTCGTGTATATCTATTTCAACGGAATCGAAAGAAATTTTAAAAATACATTCGTTTATACATAGGTACGTTTTAATTAATTGATTATGGATTATTATGCGAAAGCGAATCGTATGTAATGTATGTACTTTAACTCTTAATGAAATTATCGGGATAATGCGGCGCGTCTAGTGGTAAATATTCAAATAATCAAACAAGTACATTAATTAATCGAAAGGCAAATAAACAAAGCGTTTGTACCAGGTTGGATGTGTTAAAACCGCTGAGTTAAATTGATGACAGCAGGTACCACCATCGGTGATTTTGACCTATTCAACGAAATGTATGTATCCAAACACCTCATTATAATAATTATCAAAATTAAATTAAAAGTTTTATTTTCCTTGCTGTATTCTTTTAGAATTAAAAATTACTTGTACGAGGGTCAAGCTGAATTTATTGAGAATAAAAAACGCGGTTAATATTTTCTAGGATTTTATTTTAAATAGCTCGAAGTAATTCCCTTCAGCGATGACATACTTCTTTCCATTGTTCAAAAGCTCCCAACCAATCATCTTTCAGAATACCTTCAAAATAAGCGTGAACTGCGGCATCAATCTCTTCTTCTGACGAAAACCTTCTACCCCGCAAATTACTTTTAAGCCCAAAAAATAGCCAAAAATCGCACATTGCTGAATCAAGTGAATACGGCGGATATTCTATTACTTTTATATTTTTTTCAGCCAAAAACTGGAGAGTTAAAGCATTATCTGGAACAGTACTGAACAGTTCAGGCAAATATTTTTCAGTGTGTCATTTAGCTGTAACTGTCTTTTGTCCATCTAGTTTAATTGCCTTTACTAGGCCCGAATAGTGCATACATAACTTTTTTCATAGCTCGCTGCTTCTTGGTCATTGTTGGAGTTTCTTCATCTTCGTGAATCCACACAAGACTCTCTTGGCGGGTAGGTGCGTCGAAAAAGGGAATGTAAGTTTCGTCACCTGTCACTGTTTTGGAAAAAAATTAGTGTCCGCCATTATTTAAGAAATTTAAAGTTTCATGGCAAATCCTTGCACGCTCTACTTTTTGGAAATCAGAAAGATGATGCTGCACAAAACGACTAACCACCTTTTTAAATGCAGGTGATCGTGTATGATTGTCCTAACAGCTGAGGATCCAATCTTGAGTTGATGCTCTATTACTGCATAAGTGGCTTTATTGTCCTCCTCAATTAATTTTTTAACAGCAGCAACGTTTTTGTCGGTAGGAGGACGCCCTGCTCTTTTTTGATGCCGAACAGAATTCCTTTCGCGTTCAAACTCCTCATACCATCGGTAAATTGTACCCAAAGAAGGTGCTTGTTCACTAAAAGCCGAATCTAAACTCTTTTTGCACTCATAAGCTCCTAAACCTTTTTCAAAATCATAACAAATCATGATTCGAAAATGCTCTCTGGTTAATTCCATTTTTTTACTTGTAATGTCGCTTTAAAAAATTAGTAACTTCGGTTCTAACGAACGTAACTTCAAGCAACAGATAAAGAGTTGCTCTAAATAACACTGTGTGTTTTGTTTTTCACGACCTACTAGATTTTCTTATTCTCAATAAATTGAGCTTTACCCTTGTACTTGACACTGCACGCGCAAGCTACAGACTAAACATAAATAAAAACAAATCTGTTACACGTAGCGTTTGTTAAAACTTTTAATTCAATTCCCTCTGCTGCACTGTTTATTTTTCGCATTAAAGCGAGGCGAAGATTAGTACAAAAACAGATTTTCTCCGGAGCGTGTGCAGAAACAAAAACTAATTAGGGTCGGCCCTCTCCGTTCGAAAATGTTTCTCCTTTTTTTTTTTACTTGAGATTTTGTATGTAAATAACTTAATGGATTGCGCTTAATTAACGTAATGAAACGAATTTCTTCATTACAAGATAATACGCGTTGAATTTAGAGATTTTGATTTCTTCACTGTTATTCTTTAGCTTTTTTCGATTTTTTCTTTTATAAAATTTTAATTCGACGTTTCTAATAACTACCAGCGACTCCGCCAAATTTTTTTCTATGTGTATAAAAAGTGAAAGCCAAAAAAAATATTTTATTTAAAGAAAAAGGCAAGTAATTTATGTAAACTGGTAAAATATTAGATATGCAGCATAAATTTTATTCACCTTATACGGCGACGTATATTACATGACAAAGTGGCATTTTCGGTATCCGGCATTATATTAAACTGTGAAGCAAGTATAAATGTAGGATGTCAAATTCCTACCCCCTAACACCGTTACTCAGTCCGTTTACCTTTTAAATTTACATCTTATTTTATATGCGTTTAATCTGGAAATTTTCGTCGAGTTTTTCTGCTCGGTTTATCCCGAATCGAATCGTCTTAGTTGCACGGCAAATTTGTGTAGAAAATTAGGCGGCGTCTACGAAAAATACGAGCAACTTTTATCGACTGTTTTGAATTCAAGTTATCGGCGAGAGCTCACGAAGTGTAAGCCCACCAAGGACTCTCTCCAGACAATAAGAATCATCTGTCACGCAGAGTTAGATATAAATTCTTATATAACTGACGCAAATGTCGCGAGAAATGCCTCCACTTTAAACAAAAAATACATGAAAAGTGTATTCAGATGCTGATCCGAAAAATTATTTTCGTCCTTAGTTTCAATTACGTCCGACTTTTATGATCTTTGCCGAATATACTGTATTTTTGTTTAGTGTTCCCAAATCGACGCTATTTCACCACTTAAATCCACAAGAGGGTATCTCCGGAGAGAAAATAGGTTTTGATATGGACAGTAAATTTCACGCTGCTTTAATGAGACAGGATCTCCTGGTTATGAGCGACAGTTTTGTTAGTTTCGTGAACATCCAACAAATCAGAGAGGTTGCTTGTTAGTCTATGTTAATTCAATTCGCGATGATTAAGATTGAGGGGGTTTACAAAGAATGATTCCGAGGTAAGTAAGTACAAATACGGCAGCTAAACTTAGTTTCTCAGCGCGCACAAAGCCGGCTTAAATTAGCTGTAATGAGATAAGCAAACTTCCAGATATAGATAGATAACGACTAACTATTGGGAGTTACGTTTGATGCATGCACGTGTTGTACGCAACGCTGACGATTACGGCGCTTTTGCTTGATACAATATTGCCGGGCTCACTGGATTCAAGCGCATTACAAAAGGGATTCCCAGACAAGAACGTGTAGCGTTTCAATTCCCCGGTATATATTATGTTATCTCGGAATTTACAAAGTTATATAGTAAACAGGAATGCTGGAGGTTCATAAGACGCGACTTTGCGACCGTTCTTTAAAGTAGTTCTCGAACAGCTTTGTTTGCTTTACATTTTACAAAAATGCACGTTTTTGTTCTGTTACTTTTACTAAACGAATAATAATTTCTGTTTGATATAATTGAGATCCTTTGAGGAGGTAATTACGATGATGGTCATTGTGTTACGATCTCTGAGAATGGTTTTGGGTTCTAACACCCGTCGGTCGTCTTTGTTGAAATGAAATTATTTTCGGTCGCAGTACTTTCTGATTCCAGAGAGGTATACAGTGGAAATAATTTTGAATTAGAATTTAAGCTGCATTTCTCGCACGAGTTAGTAGGCGGTGGACTTTTCGTCAAACCCCCCCGGAATTAAACCGGCGACGGGGAAACTTTCCACTGTTCATGAATAAGCAGTTTTTAATACTCCCAGAAACCGGGCGGCCGAATTTAGGCCTGTTTGAGACGCTTTAGTCGCGACGACCGACAATAAGTCTTTCTTACTTACGGTTTTGTCTTTCCGCATCAACCGATTATTTTACATTTCTTTAATGAGCTTTCGCGAGGGGGCGCTTTTCTTTTTTTTTTCCTGAAAACAATTTCAAAGTCGTCAAAAATTCTATGTTTTAAATCGAGGAAACGTGAAAATAAGTTGTTTCTTTAATGAGCTTTCGCAACAAAATTACCAACATTTTCAAAGTCACCGAAAATTTTATGTTTGAAATCACGGGACCATGAAAATGAGCTTTCGCGCTAACGCGCACATTTTTAAACGCCCCTGAATAGTACTTTACTTAAATTATTAAACTAACGAATTGCAGGCAGGAAAATGTATACGTTCTAAATAACAGAAATTAACAAAAATCTGTCACAATAAATAATGCTCTACGCTAAATTAATGAGTTTCCGCAAAGGGGGAAAAAACGTGTTTCAAATTACAGAATTTCCAGGAAATGTCCTGCAACTAGATACTAATGAGATAGTACAATGACCCCTGGTAAAGCCTTTTTCCATCGAATTATTTCTCTTTGTCTTTTCGCGAGGGAGCAATTATTTTCATCAAAGTTGTGCTTTTATTTCTTTTTCGTTTAATTATTTTCGAAAGCAACGTGAAACTGGAAATTTGCTGATATTTTTCCTGGACAATCGGCTTAATTGAGAGGTCAAAAGGGAAGCAAATGACCTATAATTGCAATGCAGTCTCTAACAATAGGACACACAAATACGATACACCGCACATCAATCGCTTTCTGCTACGAAGCGTAAGCTAATACTGGTTTACGGTTTTCACGCCAATCTTGCTGTTTATAGTACCGGGGTCACTGCCCTATAACTGTCTACATGGGATTTATGTAGGACAAATCACTGCATCATGCCGAATATTAGCTCCATGTAACGTTTTTATATTTAATTCGCTTGAAAACGCAGATACTTCAAAATACCATAATAATATATTCCCTTTTTTAATTTATTTATGGTTAGACGAATACGTTTTGGTTCCTCCCTCTCCATTTTAAAATTAATATTAGGTAGTATTTATAAACATATAAAGTGTGAAGTCATTCTGTATGTATTACGTATAAAACGAGATACGTTTTCGTGGCAATTTTAAATGCGTTATGAAATTTCCACGTGTAAGAAGTCGAGCGAATTTCGCAAGGAAAAATTTCATATTTACCTTTTCACCGTAGTCACCCTCGACGGCAACAGTCGAGACGTATTTCCATCCCAACGCCCTTATGATTTCCACCATAGCCTGCGCTTGGAAATTATCGGGGGGGACCACCCTGGTGAAGTATTCGAATCTGGACTTGTCCGAAAGCTCCATGCTAGTCGAGGCGTAACTAATTTGAGGAATCTGCAAACGTCGAAAATAAAAACGCTCAGTTTCGTTTGTAATAAGTTTAATTAAAGCAACCGGGATTAAATTTAATTAATCGGGTCGTTACTGGGAAAAAGAGGAGAAAACACTTGGGATAATTTAGTGGCATAAAGGGGATTCTGACGTTAGAAGAAAAGCAGCTTAAAAACTCGGATGATTTCAAATATCTCCGGCAATAACGAACGAGGAATTATCCTTAGATTTAGACTGGAGCCATACGAGATAGCTTTTTAATATTATGTACGAATATATTTTTCTATATCCTTGATAAGTCACGTTGCATACAAAAGACAAGTGATTAAAAAAAAAAAATTTCACAATGTAATAATTTATTTTTTTTTTAATTCTACACAATCGTAACATTTAACGTAATTTACAGAAACAAATCCAAGCATTAAATAATTAATCGTCTTTTTAGGGGCGTTTTCTTATTAAACTTGGTATAATTTTTTTAAAGAATATTTTTTCGTAATGCGTGTGCAACATTTCAACCTCCTAATCCGATAAAATCCAACAAATTCACCCTTTCAAACATTTTACTACAAAAGGAGATTCCGTGCTGACGTCACAGCGTCGAAATACTATAATTCATTCACAACGCCCGCCAGTTCTAGGAACTGATGTGGGTCGGCCAATCAGCGACGCGTCCTTTGAAGGTCGTCCGAGTTATGAATTCAACCGAGCGCAGATCGAAGCCTCCGGCACTTTCTTGCAGGGATTTCTCGCTCAGTGGTTGGCATCACATATAAAAGTAACCAAATTATTTTAACAATTTGAATCGCAACGGATTCAAATTCTCTTATTTAAATGATTTTTGAGTTTGAAATGAATGCGAAAAGCACAGCACAGTAAGTAAATTTCGTTTTAATCGGAAGCAAACGACGTGGCACTTTTTTTTTTAAACATAACCTCAAAATTTGATTATTTATATTTATATAGAGAAGTGCCTCCAAATTTACAATCAATTGCCAATAAGCGTTAAATCACTTGAGAATTTCAGATTATTTAAAATACTAACTTAGTCGTATTTAAACAATGCCATTTTGAGAAAGAACAATTACAGAAAACTGTTTTTGCTTTCGATTATACTGGGTGATTTTTTTGCATTTCCTATCAACTCCTGCAATGAAATTTGCACATGTCCTTAGCTTAACTAAAAAACATGTCATTGTACTCCTTCAGGTTATTTTACAGTAAAGCTAAGGCATGCCGTCAAAATTTCATGACAAGAATTTGCAGATAAAATTATTTAAAAATCTATTAGAGTTAAGTTAATGTTGATTTTATTTTAATATAATAATTAAACAACAGTTATTAAACTTATAATTGCAATTACCATTGAATATCTTTGGTTTATTGTTACTTTAAGGTTACTTTATTTAGTTTCAAACCAAATTTATTATTAATAATGTCATGGCTGTTTATTCACATCAAAGATACAAATTCAGTTGACATAAAGTAATTTTTTTAACATAATTTAATAAATTGGTGAGGAAACCACCCTCTGGTTTATACCAACCAAAGATTCCATGACGTGCCTTTAACTTGTAAGTGTGTGTGTGGGTGTGTATGTGTGTATTGAAGATGTCAGCATAGCTGCCGAAATACGTATCTACTAGTATAAATTGTGGTTATCACCGTTAAACATGTTTGTGGTTTGGTCCTATGGATTTTATTGCCATTTACAATCTACCTTAGGATACTAGAGAGATTGAGTTCTTCATCTTTCTCATAGCCACTTTCAGCTCGAAATAATTTAGAATTATTTAATTATTAATTAAAATTATGAACTGTTGCGGATCGCAATCTATTTAATGCTATAATATTCTATAATAATAACTGCAAATGATAGCAGCAACACTTCAACAAATGACCATAAAATATCAACAGCTTTCTTGTTTTCCTAATATAGTTATGTACGTGAAATTTGAGCTCGTTTAGCCTAGGTTATATATTATCAAGATGGGACGTGATAGATACGATTTATGTATGTATAGCTTAAGGCTAAGAACACGAAAGTAAAATGTGCATTCGTTGTAACTCGCGGTATGTAGCTCACAAGGGACAAGATATACAACGTCTGCATAATGGACGTAATGTAATTTTATGCTCGTGTATCTCCAGCCTTTATGACGTCCGGCTAGTGTAGCCCCAGCCTTATTATTAGTTACAAAAAATTGATTTTACTATTTTTATCTTTCGTTATTATTTATAATTTATGCGTTTGTGTAATGAGTTGACTCTAGTGTGAAGCGAGTGTTTAAAAGTAGCTTTTACAAATACAATTCCAATATTGACATGAATGAAATTGAATTACAAACAGAAATTGTATCACTCGAGCAGATAATAAGCGCTCTTCTATCTCTGTTTACACTGACTGTATACATTTACAAACTCGGGAGGTATCTTTCGTGAATTAATTCGGCGCTTGTTATTGTTGCTAATTTCGTTTTACCGGTGCAGTGAAAGAAGAACTAATTTGGTTAATTGAATTTATTATTGTAAAGAATGAAAAGCAGTCCTCCGGGGGAAAAACTAGAAAGTGAAATTCGCTGAAAGGCTACAACCACGCCTGTAATTATCTCCACGATTGCATTCAGTTGAACTGAAGAGTCAGAAGCAATTATTTACAAGTACACTCGTTAAATTTACAGAGGGAATATTAAATTCGGATCTTTTAGAACTCGAGCACGTTACAAGTTCTTAATATCAGTAATAAAACACTTTAACGTAAACGTCCCGCAGTCTAATTTATGCAAGTACTTTAAAAACTGCTTGCTTTTTCACTTTGCAAAGTGTGATTACTCGTGTTTTCCTCAAGTTCCAACTTGCTACTAATTAAATATGAACAATCTAATTAAATTTTTATGCGACTTTCTCCTTCACTTAGCGAGGGGTGCAAATGGATTATTCGAGTTCATCGAGGAACCTGATTTAAGTTTAATCATTTAACCGATTTGACCCGTTCCAAAATTTTAAGTTCCCAGATATAATTTGAATTGTTCGGGCACAAGATCGACGTTCCAAGTAACTTTTCGCATTTATCCGGGTTCGAACTGGAAATATCGAAAATTATTGCGCCCCCCGGAAAGTTTCTGACAAATTTTCTAATCTGCCTAAAAATTTATAGACTTCCTCTTGTATTTCAAGCATAATTACTAAAACACGAAAATTTAATTAAAGCCCTAATCATTGTATAAATTGAATCACAATTAAATTTTAATCATCTTCCAAGAAAGTTTTAATTAAACAAGTGAGAGAAGCACGATATTATTAGACAGTTCTTGACATTGCAAAATATATTAGGAGAGAGTACACCCTTCCATATGCTTTTACTCCTTGTAATTAATTACATAAGACGCCTATATATAACGTACAATAAATTTTCTTACGTGTATCGCGCCTAAACTTTATTAATAATTTATATTAAAAAAACAACGAGAATCCTTCGGTTGAATTAAATTAACTCAAATTGCCTCAAGAAGCCCCCAAAAAAACGACGTGCTCGCTTTAATGTCTTAATTTTAATTATCTGAGAGTAAATAAAGCAACTCTATAAAGTACAGGCTGAAATTGGAGATTCTAAAGCGGGGGTTAAATTGTAGGTGTTTTTTGCGTATTTAACTTACGCCCTACTGTATTACTGGGATGATAATAACGAGCAAACGCGTT
The DNA here is from genome assembly GCA_039766575.1 of Serrognathus titanus. NCBI lineage: Eukaryota > Metazoa > Arthropoda > Insecta > Coleoptera > Lucanidae > Serrognathus > Serrognathus titanus. Next base: position 6,271,306 of record CM077916.1, on the reverse strand, counting down.
TATTTATGGATGAACTTCTAGGATGTCCCCCCTAACAATGAGGTCCACATAAAAACAAGACTTTCGATTCAACTTCTCCCCAATTAAAACAAATTACGCACGCAATTAAAATATTATTCCAAAACTGAAGACAGCAAACTTTAAACCGCTCACTCGTTTCGTTTAATGAAATGGAAACAGGTCCATCGGATAAAATAACATGGCTGGTTTAAATCTTAATTAGTCAGGATGCGAGCGAGAAGGGTTGTAATTGCTAAATAAATTTATCGATTTAAATTATTTTTTAATCGTAATTTAAACTTGAGGGTTGTTGTTGTTCGGAAGTGTAAGTAAAGGAATTCGGGATTGTCCGACCGTGAAACTAAAGTGTTTCCTCAAATTATTGGATAACACTATTGTCTGATTACACAAAAGGAATCCTTTAAGTGATTTTCCCTCTCGTCGGAACCTTTTCCGACCTCAACACCCCCTTACGATAAATTCGTTTAATCTCACTGCGAATTATCAGCACTTAATTAATTTCTTCTCTGATGATTAATTTCGTATCGGCGAAAGTTTTTTTGTTTATGAAATCTGTCACTCGGCGATCCTTTGTAAAATTTATGGCTAAATAAATTAATCGCTTCGACCCTTGTGGGGGATCCACCGACGATTCTAGATTTTGTGACGGACAGGTATTATCTTTAATGCTAGCAGAACACGAACAAAGATTATCCGTCCCAAGATTATTCCTTTGTCTTTGTGTACACGCTGATGGTGATATTTACCACTGAGAGACAAGTTCAAATTGTACTCATCTATGAACAAAGAAGTTATTTTTAACTAAATTCATTTGTTACACGCTTTAATCTAACTTATTGTTACCTAACAAATTCTTTTGAGAATTAAAATTTAGTAAACTCGTTAGTATTTAATTTTTTTCTTCAGTTAAGGTGTTCTCTGAAATGATTTTCGTTCGTTTTTTGCTGGTGTTTGCCAAAGACACTGTTTACTTTGACGTGAATCAATTATAAAGAAGCGCTTCAAAAGGGAACGATAAAAGGGAATTAAAGAGGGTAATTATGATCCCGTGCAAAATTCTGCAACGCATTTTAAGATACGAAGAGTTTACCTTAAAAAGACGTAGTATGTTTGCGATCATGATGGAAACCACGCTGAAGGATGCTCCGATGACAGCTGATATGGGCTTATGTGGAACATAAACTGGAGGTTTTCCGGATTCGCACTTATATTCTGACATGTCCTGAAACAAAAAAAAAATTCAAATGAGTTCCGGAGATTTACGGCCTTCATTCGATTGCGTACAAATACAAAGGAATATAAACGTAAAACGTTTTCGCCGTGAACTCGCAAAAGAAGGAAGGAAAAAATTCCAACTGTGCGAGGTCTTGACATTCAAAGTTTATTTCCTCTGTTTATATTGAAAGTGTGTTTTATAAATATCGCTTCAACGACTTCGTAAATTATTTCCACTGAAGTTAATGCTTTCGAAAGGTTCTTGTTTAAAATCGACGAGAAAAAGATAAATAAGAAGAAGTCCGTTGGTATGGTTTAGTTTCACGTCACTTACACAAGAGACTTTATTTCATTTCGTTTTATTTCTTCGTTAGTAACGTTATCGTTTAATAATGTCAAAGGGGAATTATTTAGGTTACATCAGTAATTACTAATTACAAAACATGTCGTCCTTTTCATCGACTTGGCGTGTATGTACTTTCGTGATAGCACTCGAAACTTCGGGACGAAAATAAGCTGAGCGAAGGATAATATTGACCTTGGCTTCCCAACTGCACCGGTGGACTTTTAACTTTTCCAGCTTTTTCTCTGCTGACATGCAAAAGTCACAGGACGACAGATTCAGATTTTATTAAGGATGATAAACAACCTCCTTAACACGTGTTTCCAGTAGAACTTTTTTCTTTTCCATGCGCATTAAATTTTTTTAAGGTGCAAAAAAATAGATGGGAACGATGTTTTGATATTCTGCAGGGAAAACGACTACTTCAGGGACCAGGATAAATAAGGGTTGTAATTTATTATTCAAATATCGCACATTTATAGTGAGCTTGATATCTTAAACTAAAGCTTTCGCGGTTTGTATTTGTGTTGAAAACATCATGCACGCTTACACGTACACGTAAACTACGTACTGCATTAATTGAGTTTGAACAAGTAAGGTTTAATTAAAAGCAAATAGTTCAGGAATCGTTTCGCGTAATTCGACGTAAAATTCACCGGCAAGATAAAATAATTTGCGAAATTTACACTTTAGGCCTCTCCTTCCTGTATTTGTTTTATAAATGCAGGAGACTTAATAGGATTGCTAATGGAATTCCTTCGCAAGCATTTCCTTTCGGGGGGGTGTTATTTTCAGATGCGCACTCCTGGAATTTGAATCGGTGTTACTTACAAATTATCAAGTCGAGCGTAAAGAATGGAATTAGAACTGGAATAAATTCATTATCAAAAAGAAATATTTTCATTTTGATCGACGAAAAAATTACGAGAAAGCAACCAATACGAAATCGTAAAGTAAATGAGCCACCGTGCGGCCTCCTACATTAATGCAATTTGAATTTCAATTTGTAGTTTTAAATTTCATTATTAAATCCCCCCCTCCGGCGGCGACGAGAGAAATTTAACTCGGTTATAGGCAATAAATCGTGGTAGGAAAGAATATGATTCTAATTTCTTGTTTTCCATCGAAATTGATTGATTTAAAAGAAAACGATGAATTTAATTAGCAAGTGAATGTCGTAAACATTCCTCGTTTTGTGAAGTCATGAAATCCGGCGAGGAGAAAAATTCGTTCATAAACATGTTATACGTAGACTGTAAAAGCCGTAATTATTTATTTCCAGTTTTATGGGGGGAGAATGAAAAATGACTGGCAGTAAATTAATATAAATTCGAGCAAGTTTTACATAATTCGTCCTCCATTTCACTGTTTTGCTTGCATCAGCTCGATCGGGATCGGGATGATTATTTAAATAAATGCGCGCACTTAATAACGCAGGACGTTACAATTGTGATATCTCTCCTCTTAATTTCAGCGCAGCTAACTCAATTAATCCTTCAGAACAGATATAGAAGCGATGATTTAAGATCTTGAGAATTCAGCTTGTGTTTACAATTCAACCGAAGCCCATCAACTAGAATGATCTATGGCGGCTGGCTCATCTCTGCACAAATAAGCCTCCTGTCTTTTCCATTTAGTAAAATTATTTCGTTGGGCTCGCATTCTTCATTGCCGCTTTCCTCTTCCATCGACCGTAAATAAAATCCTCGCACTTCGCATAGATTTCGCCCGAAACATTAACCATCTACTTCTTGCGGAATTCACTTTTAATTCCACTTTAGTTCTCACGTTTCCTCCCTCCTTCAGCGAATCGATAAGCAAGCCGCTTTGATTCAGTAAGTGCAATAATAGAACAACTTTCAGCAAAAACCTTTCTGTAACGCTCGTTTACCTTCACCAAGTCCTTTTTCAATCATAAATAAAACTAAATAATCATATCTTTTACACACAAAAATCTCTTTTATTTAAAAAATACTGCTGCTTTATTTAATTTAACTTGAAAATTTCCACGGCTGTTGTCCGTAATTGTATTGGCTTCCGGTTGGAACCGCGTCGCTTCTACTGCCGACGTTTCGTTCTCCATTGCAGAAGAACTTCCTCAAGGCTGTTGCTGCTTCTGCTTCTCGTTAGTCGATGAGACTGCTTTAGTTAATTTGCTAACGTTGATCAACCACTTAATTCTTTTTAATTAAAAGTGACTTCAATGAAACGTTAAGGAAGAAACCCTTGGGTGGCAATCGCTTTTTAATTTTTTGCAAATTACTAGTTACTAGAATTAGTTTAAATATACATGAAATATATGAAAATTTTAGGCTCTCAATTATTTATTTCTCTTTTAAATAAATAATACTATTAGTTGCCATATAGTTTACACAATTAAAACTTGAATAATTAATATGGAGGCTTCCATGAAACCTTTACTTTGTAGACAGACCCCCCCCCCTCCTTCCTCATTATTTATTATTGATATTTTACTGAAATCGTATGGTTTTCAGTAATCCAAAACGTGTTTAATTAAATTCGGTGTGTTGTCTGTCACAAGCCCGAATCTTTTATGACGTGGTTTCGGGGCGTTATCTAAAAACTTTAAAATTAGTGCCCCTCGTAAATATTAATTATTAATCCTCGTCTTTACCAGGCGCCTGTTGTGCTAAAATAAGTTATCGATCGTGTGAAGTTTCAACAAAGTTTGCGGTCAATAATCGCTAACTAGTCCGTGTTGTTAATTCGAAATCGGGGATTTAAATAACTTTAGCAATAACAAAACTACACATCCGACGTTATTCGAAGTTGTTTTGATACATTATCCATTAAGCGAGTTTTAACACCATGTGGGAGGGCGGACAGTTTTCTGAACGGGGGCTTGAGATGTGTTACATAATACCGTTCGGTGTTAACTAAATTTACGCCGAATACGAACGACTAACCAAATTACGGTCGCTTTAGGGCTAATTTATTATAGTCCAATAACTTAATTATGTAGAAATTCGTTTAACGTGATCTGTGATTCTCGCCCGTTTAAAAAAAATTACTTTAAACGTTAGAGCTATGAAAGAAGATATCTATTTTATTTGCATACATTGCAAAACTTTTTGGCGCAAAGGCAAAAGCAGAAACGGAAGGAGAAAGAGTGGCATCCGCGAACGCTGGAGTTTGAAGGAATTGCTCCGAGTTCTCGGTGACATTTATCGTTTCCTTTTTAGATACTATCTATATTCAAAACCCCAAAGCGCGCTTTCGTCAGTTTAATTGAAATTCAAAATTAATTTGTACTTTCAAACATATCAGTGGCACCGATTTAATATATAATATAAAAGCAGAATTGTTTTCGCGATTTTCGAGAATTCACCAAATTAACTTGGACGTCGCCTAATAATAAAATTCCTCCGCTGCCGTAAAGTTTTGTTAGGGTACGTTCAGGGATAAGTAGGGTTAGCAGAATTTTAAATTAATTGGACGAAAGTAATTAATTGAAGAGCAAAAATGTCTTCATTTACGGGACCGCTCGTCCTCCAATTATTTACTTATCGGCGCAGATCTGAAAGGGACTTGATTCTTTCGTGGTTGAAAACTGGGTTTCATTTAGTATGCAAATATTCAAAGTAGTTTCAAGTTTCACTCGATGACGTGAAACTCGCTAACTGCATCAGCCTGAAATTAGTGGCATTTCATTTGATACCGACGCATCAAAGTGCGACCAGCATTAGCTAAAAGCTAATTTGGAACGTACATAACGTCGCATTAAAGTAATGGGATTGCGAAAGCAGTTTTTGAACCGTAGAAAGCAATAACATTTACCTGTGGGGGCCTGTGGCTCTAACGTTCTGGTCTTTTTTTGGATGATTCGTCAAATTTATGGGCAGTTTTAATCTCGCATCTTTCACGTTTTAAATTTATTACGCGGAGAGCGCTGGTGCATGCCACAAATGCAAATACTTCTGTTCAAATGTCGATTACTCCAGTTTTTTAGAATCGTCAATCATTTCCGCGTATAACGACTATAATGGGGGAGGGTATAATGCGTTTTCTAATTAATTCAACAGTTAATGGGAAAACATGATCAAAATACTAAATATTTTTCTTGCAAATTTATATTTTGGTGTAAAAAGTTCCATACTAATTTGATTTTTGATTTAATTTCAACACTTTGTTGTATGACATTCTACATCTTATGTAAAAATTTGCTGCAACAGACTATGAAGACTTTATTTTCACATTTTATTGCATACTTTGTGTAAAACTATAATAGAATCGCATTGAAAAGTTTTCTACAATTTGAAAATGATTAAATTATAACTCGTTAGATAAAAATCCGTTGGATATGTTAGCATCTTTTACAAATTGTTGAGTAGTATTGAAGGGGGGGGGGGGTAATCATGTGATTATTTAAGGTAAATACTAGTGTTTCTAAATTAAATATTGCTTCATCTTCTTTTTAACGTCTATAGATGACCTAAGCCGGAACTTGTCGAGCAACTTGTCTGCCCTATTACAGCCTGTGAATTTCTTCACAAGATCTGCACGTCTCAAAACAAGGTCGAAAATTAATTTCCACAATTTATGGTAACATATTTCCTATTATTTGATTTTCTTGAAAATGTGTAATATTATAAATACCATTTGCTTTTTCTCTGCGCGCGTGTGGAAGGCAATAATAAAAGTTGAGAAGTAAATAAAAAAAAATTGTTTTCATTTCTTTCGATCTGGTATCTGTGTATAAAAGATGACGTGCGCTAAGTCGGCAGTTTATATTCAGTATGGTAAGAAACAAAATGTAAAAGTCACAAGAAGCTAAAATGAAAATGTAAATCTATGTTAATGCATGCAATGTAAATATAAAAGAAGCAACATGCTCGGAGCTATGTAATCAGCGAGCATCTTCCGATAAATTTGTTTTTGTGTTGTTTTAAAAAATTATGTGAGTTTGGCATTTTGAAATGTTAATTGCTTTTCGCCCTACAGCTTGGAGAGGTTTTTTGTTGCATCTCTCTCTTAAGTGCAGTTGGTTGTACGTACATGATGTGTCAGATAGTAGAATAGATATAGTAATGGATGATTGATGGTCAGCTCGAGGGGGGAGGGCAGCTTGTGTATATACTTGAAAATAGGAAGGATTGGTGGTTTGAGAGCAATCACTTCGGATAGAGCAGATTGCTTGTGTGTAATCGATGCGAATCGCTGACTGCCGTATTAAAACCGAGACAGCGCTCACGCCATGCAACAAAGACAAATGGATATTTGAACAGACATCATATCATCCCTTAGCCGAATTTTCAGATACCACCACGTGTGCGTTAAAGTTAATCGATGCCAAAAGCTTTGCATCACATAAAATCTCGACAAGTAATAATTTGCTTTTCCGTTTCATACCCTTACAATATAGAATTTTTTATGGTGACATTTATAGCAGCCCCCCGTTTTAAATCGCCATCGAGATTTTTATTCAAATCAAAACAGAGTTACTCTTTCCTTTATCATCTAAAGCAATAATAAAAACAAATGAAATCCATCGAAAGAAATTACCATATCAATTGAATTTTAAATTTTAAAAGCGCTTACGATTAAAACTTAAAAACACACTTAAAAGAATTTGACGTATAAAACACGTCATCTCGACGTTATGACGCAGTTACACAAATTTACTTTTAATCATCTTTCCGCTTTTGCGAGTTTGAAAGCGGATGGGTCCTGCATTAACAAATTTACATCGTTAGAGTTAAACGCGGGCAGCAGCCTGAAACGTTTCAGCCAAAACTGAAGCTTCCAGTAAGTATTAATAATAATAAATGTGTTTGCTTGGATTGATCGGGCGAGGTTGTAAATCACCAACGCATGTCATCACATGGCAGAACTATTATAGAACCCGGTATTATGACAATGAGATAAGGTGGCAAAATTATCATGTGTTTAGTGTTGGAATAATATTTGGTGTAATGTGATTCTCCCCGGTGATATGTGGCACTCTGTTGTTCTGATAATTAGGTAAATCCATACAATTAATTTTAACAGAACGGATTCGATTGTGGTCTCGTCATTTAACGAAGCAAGGCAAGTATACTTGGGACCTGTTTAGCAAAGCGAAGCGCAGAAACTTATTCTACGTATAGTCGACTGGGGACACGTAAATTTTTGCCTGTGTGAATCTAAAATCAATTCCAGAATCACATACATCGAAAAGCAATAAGTTGCCATCCAATAAAAATAAAAAATATTTTAATACTTTCGCTTGTAAGTTTCATTGAAGAATTCCTACCATTCCGCTTCGGCGTTTGCGTCAAAATAAAAAAAAGTATAAAACTAAAGAATTCTTGTCTAAAACGAGAATAGCAAAGTTGAAAAGCATCTGTCAATCAGATATCCATTTGCTGCTGTTACCTTCTGCAGAATCCCGAACTTGTCTAAAAGGCAATAAAAAATAGAAGCTTGATTTATTTTATTAAAGGAAGTTTTATCGGCACTTCGGAAAAGATAAACGACGTTCATTATAGGTTGTCTGCGATTTATATCGCAAGTTAACAACTTTAAAACACGTATTAACAGAACTAGATAACCGACGCGACGCGAATTTTCCACCAAACACACCACCGACAAACCGGTGGCGAAAGCGTCCTCAAAAAATATAGATTCGATTCGATTTCTATTAAATCTTACAAACGCTTCTGATTCCTACGTGTAAGGATTCAAGGATCCACTTACGATCAGGTAAACAACTGCGTTTTAAAGGAGATAACGTCGGACGGACATGCCTTTGTTGTTAACGACGTTCTAGACAGAAGGTGTTCCAAAAGAAAAAAAAAAAAGAGACGGAAGGTGTAATCCTGTTATTAATCTTCCTATTAGTAATTAAAGTCGTAAACTAAAAAAGCTCAATTAGCGGAGTAACTGAATCCATTTCCTCGCGCCTGACATTATGACATTCATTATACTTCGTTGATATCAAAGTTCACGTTTCCACAATGATGTTTGTGTATTTGCGTAAGTTACAGCCAAAGTTCTTGCGCTACAATCTACAAATGCACGTCGTAAAATTTAACTGTACCTCAGACATTCCCAGAATAATCCCTTGCACATTAATACTCTCGAACTTTCTCAACTTATAAATTCGTTTCTATGCGTGTTTTTGATTTCGAGCCAAGCCAAATAATTTCTAAGGCAGTGATCAGTTTCAACAAGGCAGACAAGTATGAGTAGAAGCAATTTCATGATATATGTGTCTCGTGTAGTTTTAGATTAGAGATTCCAGGATGCAGATGTAAGGCAAGCAAGACCACGGTTTGTGTTCACTTTAATCTGTTGATTTAGAATCAAGATAAACGACTGCATGCACGGATTTCGTAAACCAAGTTATCTTTGCGACGGTAAGATTTATCTATTTCTATGAAGCATATGCTTTCATACTTCCCAACCAACACCAGTTTATTTACGAAAATAGAATAAGACAAGAAACATCGACTTGTTTTTGCTTTAATCAAATACGAAAGATTAAAAGACCTGAGTATATTTGACGTCCCCGGAATATTATCCTAATTTTCTTTGAAATCGGTCCGACGGTTTTTGAGTTATGAGCAATTTGAAATTTACTTGCGGTGTCTCCATCGTTTCCAGTTAAGTGATCGTGTTAAAAAGCAATAAGGGCCTTACTTTCACGATGAAAAATGTTCCTGCCAAAATACCTCTATTAATTTTGAAGACATAATCATTTGAATTAAATATTTTGAATTACTGGCGCGTCCACCGTTTTGTACGAAATTGAAAAATATAATCGATAAATTGCACGTATCATGATTGAATATTCATGTTTTAATCAGAGAGGAAATGAAGCGAAAGTGAAAGAACGTCAGACTTAAAAAGAAATTAATTTCCAGCGAGCTTTTAAGGATGCAAATGAAGTGAGTAAGACAATATTTAAATTGTAATGCAATCCGAGCAAGAGTATCTGTGTGAGTGTTTAAGTTAAATCAGTAAAAATAACTTGTAAAACGTAATTTGATTTACGGAGCGCCATTAATAATAATTAAACCGTAATTTGGACTTCCATGCTGACAATTTTAATTACATATATCATTCGTGGCAGAACAAAGTTTGAAAATCCAAATTTAAAATTTGCAGACATACAATTATTCATCCAATATGACAATGGAATTTATTAAATAAATAAATGGTCGGTTTTTAATGAATGCGTCTGAAATATTATATTCGGTGCGTTTGGGTCTTTAATTAAATAAATTTCCCTGTTCGGTATTTATTCGACGCACAAAAAGAAGACTTACATGGAAATTAATATTATATTTCGAAATGTTCGATATGAAAGGGAAGCAATATAATTTACCCGTGCGCCCTTGAAGCAGGGAATATTCAATTGCAGACCTTGCACCGCTAAATAAAATAAAATTTCCGCGAACTTACGAAGTTATCGACGAATTTTTTAATTTCCTTCCTGACCTGCTCGTTTGGAAAACCGAGAAATTTCTACGCGTTTCAGAGTATACACGAGCACTTTGCGGATGCGTTGAGTGCTTTTTCTGTACAAGTGATATATTTTATGTGCTAAACAGTTTAAAATTCCTTCAGCCCCGTCGCTTTCTGGAATAAAAGACCCGAATTTTTGTAGTCGGAAGGGTCAACACAACTTGACAAAGCCATTCGTCTTCTACAAACAGTTCGTAACACGAATGGCACTTACAGTCTTTTATTTGGCGCATCTTATACAGATTCAGTTTTTTTTTCTTTATTATTTGCGGTAAACTCCCTCAAATTATTCAACCTCCGCCATTTTCTTTTTAATTATTTAAGCGTGTTCGGCGTACCTATGAAACTTTTTTGAAACGATGCAATTTAAGACGAAGTCGGGGTGGTAGTACATTAAGCTTTAAAAGGAGCCTCAAGTTCGGCAATGAGAATATAAAAGACACATAAAAATCCCGAAATACAGTTTGAAACTAGAGGTATGTATTGACTAGGGGTGAAATCGAATCACTGTGAAAGCCTATACTAAAGCTAAATATGTCACACATCATTAAGCAGATAAAAGAAATCTGATAATATCACAATATCCCCTAGGCAGTATAAAAAAAGACTGTTTTGATCATACTGTCAAGTAAAGAGTTAGTATAGTAGGTTCAGTCTAGTTTTTCATCCTGAAAGCTCTCAATATGGACGGACAAAAAAAAACTGCTTACTCACTCATTTTAACTCGAAAAGTAACGCCTCAGGTGAATTGAATATTTTATACAATGTACAACATATCACGTTTCATGTTTTAGCTTAATGGAACTGATCAGTACATTATCTGCCTTAGGTATCATGTTTGCATCAAATTAAACGTAAACACTACACTGTATTACAATCAATTAATTCTATTAAAATTAAATTGAGGTTACTGAATTTTATTTTCTTTCGATTATATATAAGAATTGATATTAAAATTAAAATTCCTAGGTGCACGGTTGAATAAATATTAATAAGGAATAAGAATCGAAATCGAATCTCGTAACTAAGGATTTTCATCGATTGTTTGTGCGTTCGTGGGAATTGCTTAATAATTCACATTCTCTGATGCAATTATAAATTCCCCATCCCTCTCCTCGTCTTTAATCTTTAGTTCCACACGAATCGATCGCCCGGTCTATTAATTATTATGCAACGTCAGCCTTGGCAGCCGCGTTAAGTTAAATTTCAATTTTTTCCAACTTTAAACACCTCGCGCCCCACGTTTAATTCGTAGTCCTTTTCGAAGTGACCTAGAAAACACGTCTAGCTTGAATTGTACGTATCTCGAAGGCGCGCAATAAGATTCGCAGTAATTCCTCCTGTATGATTTACATTAATTTATTCGTTTGATTTTGACATTGACACGTGTTTAAAATTGGGACAATAATATTCGGCCGACGTATGTATTTATTTGCATGCAAATAGGGCCTTGGATCTTGATTGTCAGCGGAGTGCCGTCGATTTTATTTTGAATTATTCGATCTCTAAAATTGATTCGATTCCGAATATTCACCGTGAGACCCGGCACGTGTTAATTAACCGGCCCAAATTAAAACGGCCATTGTTTTTTTTTTTGTGCGTCGCTTTAAGCGGGTTGACATAAAGGATTGAAATTGAAGGTAAAATTGCTTCGGCCGAAACCCTTCTTTTTTTTTCTTCCGCCATTAAAAATAATTCAGACTCGACCTGGAAATACGTGGTGATTAATGAAGGCCCTTCATTTTTAAGTACAGCTGTCTGTCTAATGGTGGTCAAATTTAATGGAACGACGCGACATTTCGACAACATTTCAGGAACGACGGGTAATTACTGAAAATTCAGCATAGCCGATGAACAATTAAATTCGCGTCAGCTTGTAATACATTTAGAGGTAATTTCATTCGGGATGTAGCTGATTGAAATTTTAATTCAATGGCAAGTTCAAATCTCCAACGAACTTTTTCCTAGATAAATCTCCTTCTACTACTTATTTTAATTATAAGAAATTAACAACTCTACTCCTTGCTGCTAAGAAAATTCAATTACAGTTGTACTTCAGGAAATATTCAAAGTTTTTTTGAAATAAAACAGAAAGAGTATGGTGCTCGAAGAGTTTCACGTGACTTGAATTTTTCGTTAAAAGCATAAAGCTGTCAAGTTTTTATCGCAAGGACAAAACACCGAAGTTGCAGTTGAATCGATATTTATGTTTTCTGCTCCGCGGTTATAAAATTAGCGAGGAAAGTACACACATATATCACATTGCATCTATGGCAAAGCAGAAAATCCTCCAGCTTACCCCCAAAGGTAATTGATCCTGATTTACTACAAGGATAATAAAATCTCGTTTTATAGGAATTATAACCAAATGAATGCAGTAAGCTCTGAGATAATTAAGTTGAAAAAAAAAACACCGTTTGTTTGTAGAGTAAACATCAATTTCTGAACTTTATTTACTTCCTGGAGAATTCAAACCTCTCATTTTTTTCAGCTTTAATTAAGTCGCTTCCCCCGCCCCCCGTTACATTAAAATTTATATGCTCTTGTGTTTACGTTAAAACTCGTAGCAGCACGTTTTCCATCCCCTTATTACAAACAGCTCGAACGGATATTTAAATTTCTCGGATGTAAATAAGTTTATTTCTTCGCTGTTTAAAGAATCGCGTACTCGAAGGACGTTACACGTAATAATCGTCAAAAATAATTGCATTCCATTATTCGTAGTACGAATTTTAACAACGCGCCCCGAATCCTCTTTTCTTTGCTATTTCGAAAATCTTACGACGCACGTTTTATAAGCATTTTAATTTCATGTTCACCTACTTTTGGTATTCTTGCTTTTTAAAAATTTATGCGATTCCAATCGAAGTTTGTTGTGAATCCTCCTGTCGAACGTCGCAACTAGTTTAAAAACTTTTATTGAAGCTTCAACTTCGCTCTATTCAACAAATATTTAATTTCTCTCTAATATTCGATATATCACGTCGTACGTATAATCGATGCGTGCTTTTAAGTATCCTGCCAAATATTCGTGATGTCATAATGATGATAAAAAAAGGGTAGTGTTTTCATAAATCAAACTGACGTTGATGTTAAATGTTTTGCCTTCTTTTCGTGTTTATATATAAGCGTGTAAGTAGCTGCTAGGAACGAAAACAAATCATTTTAGGTGTTGTGAGAAATTGGGTTAATCCGGCTGTAAATAGAAAAAAAATCGACACGTAACAAGAAGCAGCGTTTGATTTGAACTCGTTGGAAAACCGAACTGACTGGAGTAAAAACATTTCACACATTCTAAGGTTCGAGCTGCCAAAGTTGATTGGGTTTATCAGGACGAAAGAAAATAAAACACTTCGACAAGTTGTTTGCTTTTTGTCGCCAAGCAATCAGATATAAATTAAGTTTATTCAGTCAAACAATTCACCGTTCTTATCATGATAGACAATCGATATCCAAGCGCATTTGCTCTTGATTAATTAATTAATACTGTATACACATAGTTACTTACCCTCACAAGAAACGACTCGGTTTTTTCTTGCTTCGTTTTCGGAATAAATCACTTGGGGAGGACGTCAGTATTTAAACAGAGACTTCACATTGTTGACTCGCACTTAAAAAGCATTTTGCGATGGCTGACGCTGCTTCGTTAAGACTAAATTGATATATCATGTATCATGAAAGATATTACTAAAAGGCAGACGATCGAAAATATTTTCTGATAAACTAAAATTAATAAGTTAATGTCGGCGCGTTTTCCAATTTTCACGCCCTCCTTTGTTATGAAAGTTATCTAAAACGAAATCGGAACTTTCTTTTCTAATCACACCACATTTTATTCAGGGGTGGGGGGAGGTGAGTGATAACATCGATTATTGATTAATAAATATATTTCCAAAAAAAGAAATTTGAAATTTAAAACCTGTCTAGACACTTCGCGAATATCGAGCACGTCAAAATGCTTTCGCCCGGTTCTTTCCCCACGATATAAATTTAACACCTATAATTCCACCGGCGTTAACTTCTTGGCTACGCTTCGTCTACAAAACCTCCCTTGCTTCGAGTACATCTCGTTTAATTGATGACTCGAATTTCAACGCCCCCCGTTGCAGCTATGTGCTGACTGCACGTTTTGGAACGTATATACGAGCAGGGATGTTACGTGAATATTTCGTTTTCAGCGACATCGAATGTTTAAATAATTAAAATATTGATGACGCAAATGTTTATTTGCGTTTGCTTGCAGTGAAATAATTTCGGAACTAATCAAAATGCGTAAAGCACAGGCACATCCACCATTTGATTTAAATTTATAATTAACGTAGCATTAAAATTAGAAGAGTAAGCACAATATCTAACGAAGCGTACGAAACATCAATGAAAATATTTTCATATTGAGAAACTAAAGACGATTCGAAAAATCGCATTCGTTTTGAGTATTTGAGTATTATAAGTTTTTGCTTTTACGTTCAACAACCGCCCACTTATCCCACCCTTACTTATGTAACATCGTTGAAAAATATTTCCTCTCAATCCTCTGAAAATATTTCTGCGAAGTGCGTTTACGTAACCCGAGATAGAAAAATTCTTTCATGACGTTCGGTAAACACTTTAAATATAAATTTCACCCCCGCCCGGGGGCGTAGGTAGTTTCGTACACGCACGTAATTTAATTTGCCTTTGTTTGTTTAATTCGGTTGCAACAACAGGATGTTTTGTTGTTATATTTTACTTGACGAAATTAATTTCGCGAACAAATAAAAGCAGCATAACTTTGCAAATTCAGTTTCAATAAGCTTTTAATTAATTTCGAATTTTTATCAAACAAATTCTTTCAACTCTTTGAAAGTTCAAGCGGAAAAAGAACGAGGAAGCAGAATTGAAAAATTTAACGAAGAAGAGTAATGCGATTGCAAAGAATTTATTTTAGTTTCATTTCCGTCTCTTTATCAAAAGAAAATATACGCACGTTTGACCTCGGGGGCTTAAATTCAAAATAAAATGTTCGCTCGTGTACCTCTCCGAGTTTAATATGTTCAGAGATATATATATATTTTTACAATGAAAGTATTCAAGGTCTACTTTAATTGACTTCCGACTGAAAGGAATAAAAGCACTTCTGATTCCAGAAATATTATCTACCAGACAATTGCACGTGCTTCAAACTCCTTTCCCTTGAAGGATGTACTTATTATTTCTTTCATTAAATAGCTACGGCACTTCGCTGGTAAATTAATAACAAGTATTGCCAGTTTGTTTCTTATTGTTAGTTATTTTAATGATCGTATACAATTTGAATGTAATACTTATTTCATCTCTAATTTCTTTTCTTCAGTATTCCAGCTAAATGCCGCGCGATTTAATTAATTTGAAAGCTCCTTGAAAAGCTGTGCCTAAAGACCGACTTTTTCAAAGCGCCTAAAATGATTTTTATTTTCATGAATTCATCTCGCTTAAATAGCTTGATTATCGATAAGATTTCTTTAAGTGTCCGCTTGTATTAACAAAAATGTAAAGCTGGGTTTTTCTCGCTTCCCCTTTTGCCGACGAGAAATTCTTTTTTATCGTTTTTATAAACCCATATTTCACTGAGAGATAAACGAATATTATGATTGTTTTAAAACGTGCTCGTTATTTGCTTAATTAAAGAAGAGATTTCTGATTTGTGGTCTTGTAAAAATTAACTTTGAATTTTTTATTTTAACGAGATTGCCTTAGTTTGAAACTTATCCGAGTAGAACTAAGTGATTGACAAGAACACGCCATAATAATTTCAAGTGATTAATGAGCAATTTTATCAGCTTTATTGGTTTTTTTTAAAGCTTTCCTCAAATTTCAGAAATGAACGACGTAGCAGGGAAAGTATAGAACTTGCTGGTCTCAGAGCATTTAATCAAGTGCAAGTTAATAAGACCACAAGGGTAGTACAATGCGCGTTTTATTTTTATTACCTTGTTATACCCACGCTATTTAATCCGACTAATAAATAAATAAATAAGGATCTCGTTCTTTTGCAAGTGCAAGTCGAAAATAGCAAACGGTGTGAACATCCGGTAAATAAATCGAGTCAATAAAAAAAAAGTAGGTGGTTGACCTTTGACTTCAAAGCTTGAAAGTTATACGTTCAAAAGCGGCGACATCAAAGATGTATCAAAGATTAATTAAACAGTAACTCCGGAGATTGTATTTGTTGAGGCGAGCAGAAGAACAAAAGGTCACTCTTTGAAATGATTTATGAATCCTGCAATTCTCAAGACCGGCGGCAATGTAATAATCATTCGTTATTTACGAAATATGTCGCTTTTAATTTTCTTATTTCATCGTCAACTCAATTCCAGGTGATGGTTTCTTTGTGCAAAAGAGGAATTGGTGGAGGAGCCGGATTATTAAAATATAATTCTTTTCGAGGCAATAAAACGATTCGATGTTGGCAGATTCCAAACTGTGATGGTGGGTTTCAGCCTATTAGATTTGTTCTAATAGCCATTGGAACAATCAAAATTAGTTATTTGCGAAACATGTCGCTTTTAAATTATTATTTCATCGTCAACCCATTCCAGGTAATGGTTTCTTTTTACAAAAGAGGAATTGGTAGAGAAGCCGGATTATTAAAGTCTAATTCTTTCCGAGGCAATAAAACGATTCGAATGTTGGCAGGTTCCAAACTGTGATGGTGAACTCCAGCCTATTAGATTTATTAAAATAGACATTAGAAGAATCAAAATTAGTTATTTGCGAAACATGTTGCTCTTAATTTTATTATTTCATCGTCAACTCAATTCCAGGCGACGGTTTCTTTTTGCAAAAGACGTCGACTCAATTCCAAGCGACGGTTTCTTTTTGCAAAAGAAGAATTGGCGGAGGAGCCGAATTATTGAAATATAATTCTTTCCGAGGCAATAAAACGATTCGAATGTTGGCAAACTGTGATGGTTGGCTCCAGCCTATTAGATTTGTTCTAATAGCCGTTACAAAAGAGGAGTTTATGGAGAAGCCGGATTATGAAAGTATAATTCCTTCCAAGGCAATAAAACGATTCGGAAATTGGCATGTTCTAAACTGTGATGGTGGGCTCCAGCCTATTAGATTTGTTCTTAGGTAAATTAGTTATTTACGAAACATGTCGCTTTTAATTTTCTTATTTCATCATCAACTCAATTCCAAGCGACGGTTTCTTTTTGCAAAAGAAGAAGTGGCGGAGGAGCCGGATTATTGAAATATAATTCTTTCCGAGGCAATAAAACGATTCGAATGTTGGCAAACTGTGATGGTTGGCTCCGGCCTATTAGATTTGTTTTAATAGCCGTTGCAAAAGAGGAATTTGTGGAGGAGCCGGATTATTAAAAGATAATTCTTTCCGAGGCAATAAAACGATTCGAAAGTTGGCAGGTTCCAAACTGTGATGGTGGACTCGAGCCTGTTAGATTTGTTCTAATAGCCGTTGAAACCATCAAAATTAGTTATTTGCGAAACATGTTGCTTTCAATTTTCTTATTTCATCGTCAACTCAATTCCAAAACGATTTGAAAGTTGGAAGGTTCTAAACTGTGATGGTGGCCTCCAGCCTATTAGATTTGTTCTAATAGTCGTTGGGACTATGAAAATTAGTTATGTACGAAATATGTAGCTTTTAATTTATTTATTTCATCGTCAACTCAATTCCATGTGATGGTTTCTTTTTGCAAAAGACGAATTGGTGGAGGAGCCGGATTAATAAAGTATAATTCTTTCCGTGGAAAACGATTCGAAAGTTGGCAGACTATGATGGACGGCTCCGGTCTATTAGATTTGTTCTAATAGAAGCTGGAACCATCAAAATAAATTGCCCGTCGAAGGTTCTACGGAATGCAAAAATTGGTGACAATTTGAAATGAATCAAAGTTTTAAATTCTCTGCTACTCATTGAGTTGTCGCTTTCAAACGTTGTCTTTTTCTGCTTTAAAATAAGGACATACACCTTGTGGTAATGTCTCTCGAACAAAAGAAAATGGCACGCGAAGAAAATTATGGAATCATGGAATTACAAAAAATCGAATGGATAATGTGGAATGATTTCTAAAAATTACAAAAATGTAAATGGTAGAAAAATTATGGACCTGGAAACGAACAAAATATAAAATTAAGTTAGAAAATAATGTTCGTCCATTTTGGTGGAGGAACTGCGCAATAAGTTAATATTAATATAAAATAAATTAGCGTTTGAAACTGAAAAGTAATTTTGGTGAAACTTTGGCCCTAGTGTAAATGACGCAGATGTTACACAAAAAGTGAGTCGGTTAATTTCTCTTATTAATTATGTATAACGAATGTTAAATGAAATTATTACCTAGCAGGCTGCGCCAAAGTTTGCATTTTATGTTAGAACTAATGTTTCCGCATGCCGCTTTCAGGCCGTGCTGACTTCTAATTAGACTGTTGGGCGGTAGCCAAAAACTGACAAACGCAACTACACGTATTATGTTACATATTACATAGGTTGAAACTTTTTTGGGACAAAGAAAGCAAACGTTCTAAATTAAGATAAGTTACCTGGTTCATGTAAGATCTGACGAATTCCATGGACTGTTCTAGCGCATAAGTGTCGCTACTGCAGGAATCAATTATGAGGGCTCCCAAACTAATGTTGGGTAAAAGATCTTTGTTTTTGTTGATTTCATCTATGGCATAAAGCATGGCTTCAAGACGTTGCATGCCCTTTTCTTCCTTGACATTTCCACATGGGTTATCATTGCGACCAGAGATTTGCTCATGCATGGGGAAAATACCACCAAGAATGATATCTCCGTTAGTTCGAATGAGTTTCCCTTCGCTGTTCAGTTGCGCGCGGACGGGCAACAAAAAGTTCATAACTAGCATTTGCAATAACTGCATCGATAACAACCCCATGCTGCTGTTCAGCACTCCCACTAATTCAACACTAATCAAGTGATCAAGTGCTACGATCAATATCAAAATTTTCAATTAAGTTTTAATTAATTGTACATTTTGTCGAAGCACTTTACATTCGAAGAGCGCAAATCATTTCAAACTTGAACACGCGTTCGCAAACTCAAACGCATCAAACTTTGGCATACTTTCAGGGTGAACGCCTGACGGTAATTTTCACCGTCAGGCTTGGAAACTTTTTTTTTCGAAGTTGTTTGAAGAAAACTTTTCTGAGTGAATTAAATCTGGCGGCAGGTCACGATCATAGTAGCTCGTGGAAGAGGATGTTGTGCCAGACTGAAACCCTTACTCGTAGAGCATAGAATATATAGGGGTTGAACTGGCACCTGCGTGAAGCGAAGTCCGTTGTCATAGCGATAGAGCGAGAACCGCGACGCCGGCCTTCGTCGTCTCCCAGCCGCCTATACGCCGCTCCATGACGCTCTTTGGCTAATACTTAATTCCCCCCAAAGATGCATTTCCAAACCACCTGCATCTCCATACTTTCTAATAATCTATCAATTCCAATATAAACTATCAATTAACATGGTTATCGCTTCCCCTATTCCAATTCGCTTCTCCCCCATTCATTTCTTCAGGAACTCCAAAGTATTTTTCACTTTCCTTCCAAAGAAATTAAAAAAAAGTCGGATACTTTTGTAAAACCTCAAAGTATTTTTCACTTTCCTTCCAAAGTTAAAGAGGATTTTAATTTGGCCCAAAACATAATATTTTCAGGTATAGAACGATTGTCAAAGATGAATTGTGTTTTAAATGGTACATTTTTCTTCACCATCCATTTCGGAGGTGTACGTTGGGTTGGATAACGACTTTCGAATTCCTTTTGCAATATTTAATACGAGGGCCAAGCTGATTTATTGAGAATAAAAAACATGGTTCATATTTTCTAAGATTTTATTTTAAATATGCTCGAAGTAATTTCTTTCTCTCCACTGTTCAAAAGCTCCCAACCAATTATCTTTCAGAGTACCTTCAAAATAAGCGTGACCTGCGGCAAAATGTCTTCTTCTGACGGAAACCTTCTATCCCGCAAATTCCTTTTAAGCCCAAAAAATAACCAAAAATCCCACATTTCTAAATCAGGTGAATACGGCGGATGTTCTATTACTTTTATATTTTTTCCAGCCAAAAAGTGGAGAGTTAAAGCTGCCGTGTGGGACGACGCATTATCATGGTGCAGCATAATTCCCATGCCGTTTAATTTCATTACAACTTCTTATAGTTTAACTGGCAACGCCTATCTTTCTTTTTCCAAATTTCGTATTTCACGACCGAGTAACATTACTTTAAATTGTCTCCATCCCTTTGACAACTTCTTTACGCAATTTTTC
This sequence comes from Serrognathus titanus, assembly GCA_039766575.1. Lineage (NCBI taxonomy): Eukaryota > Metazoa > Arthropoda > Insecta > Coleoptera > Lucanidae > Serrognathus > Serrognathus titanus. The sequence goes on along the minus strand of CM077916.1, from coordinate 6,250,984 downwards.
GTATTTCTTTCACAAACGTTACTTACTAACGACCAATTTGTTTTATTTTTTCTGCAAACTGCTTTTAGTAAGTTGCAACTCTAAATCAAAACAAAGGTATTTCACAAAGAAATGTGGGCGTTGATGAGTCAACGAAAGTCTCCTCGACACCTGCATTTAAAGAAAATTGTTAGTATTTAGTTAGATTCGCTTAATTTAATTACAACATCGCATAGTTTAACTGACCACATTTATCTTCCTTTTCCTAATTAATTTCATATTTCACCGAGTAACATTACTTTAAATTGTCTTCATTCCTTTGACAAGTTGTTTACGCAGTTTTAAATAACCTACGCAATCTTTCGTATTTCTTTCACTAACGACCAATTATTTTATTTCTTCTGCAAACTGCTTTCAGTACGCTGTAACATCGCTCTAAATCAAAACATAGGTATTTCACAGAGAAATGAAGGCATTGTTGAGTCAACGAAAGGCCAGTCGTCCCCTTAAATGAAAGAATGTAATTAGTATGAGGGTCAAGCAGAATTTATTGAGAATAAAAAACAAGGTTAATATTTTCTAAGATTTTATTTTAAATATGCTCGAAGTAATTCCCTTCGGCAATGATACACTTGATCATTCTTTTTTTCCACTGATCAAAAGCTCCCAACGAGTCATTTTTCAGAATACCTTCAAAATAAGCGTAAACTGCAGCATCAATCTCTTTTTCTGACGAAAACCTTCTACACCGCAAATTCCTTTTATGCCCAAAACGGCACAAAACGACTAACCACCTTTTTTAAATGCAGGTCATCGTGTATGATTGTTCTAACAGCTGAGGATCCAATCTTGAATTGATACTCTATTACTGCATAAGTTGGTTTATTATCCTGTTCAATTAATTTTTTGACAGCAACAACGTTTTTGTCGATAACAGCCGTAGGAGGACACCCTGCTCCTTTTTGATGCTGAACAGAATTCCTTTCGCGTTCAAGTTCCTCATACCGTCGGTAAATTGTAGCCAAAGAAGGTGCTTGTTCACTAAAAGCCGAATCTAAACTCTTTTTTGCACTCATAAGCGCTTAAACCTTTTTTAAAATCATAATAAATCATGCTCTCAGGTTAATTCCATTTTTTTACTTGTAATATCACTTCCAAAAATTAGTAACTTGGGTTCTGGCGAACGTACCTTCAACAACTAAACTTCAAATGACAAATGAAGAATTGCTCTAAATAACACATTGTGTTTTGTTTTTGACGGCCCAGTAGATTTTCTTATTCTCAATAAATACCCTTGTATTCGTTTATTATAATTACAACTTCGTATAGTTTAATTGGCCACGTTTATTTTCCTTTTTATAAATTTATTTCGTATTCCATGACCGAGTTACGCTACATTAAATTGTCTTCATCTCTTTGACAACTTGTTTACGCAATTTAAAATAACCCACGCAATTTTTCGTATTTCCTTAACAAACGTTACTTACTAACGACCAATTTGTATTATTTTTCAGCAAACTGCTTTGAATACGTTGTAACATGTCATTCTAAATTCAAACATAGTTATTTCACAAAGAAAAGTGGGCGTCGATGAGTCAAGGAAAGACCCCTCGACCCCTGAATTTAAAGACTATTTTTCGTATTTAGATTGTATACGTTTAATTTAATTACAATTTAACTGGCCACGTTTATCTGCCTTTTTCCAAATTTATTTCGTATTTCACGACCGAGTAACAAACACTACTTTAAATTGTCTCCATCCTTTTGACAACTTGTTTACGCAATTTTTCTTATTTCTTTCTCAAACTTACTTACTAACGACCAATTTGTTTTATTTCTTCAATAAGTTGCTTTTAGTATTCTGTAACATGTCACTTTAAATCAAAACATAGGTATTTCACAAAGAAATGTGGGCGAAAGTCCCCTCGTCCCCGGAATTTAAAGATTATTTTTCATATTTAATTAGTACGAGGGTCAAGTTGAATTTATTGAAAATAAAAACACGGTTAATATTTTCTAGAATTTTATTTTAAACATGTTTCCCTTCAGCAATGACCATTCTTTCTTTCCACTGTTCAAAATCTCCCAACCAATTCATCTTTCAGAATACCTTCAAACTAAGTGTGAACTGCGGCATCAATCTCTTCCTCTGACGAAAACCTTCTACCCCGCAAATTCCTTTTTCGGTAAAAAGCTCAATGGAGTTTATAAATAAGATTAAAAATATTTCTTTAAAAGAAAAGGAAATTCGGGTCTCTTTTGATGTTCAATCGTTATTTCCCAGTGTGCCCGTACCTGAAACACTAACTTATTTTCGGAAACTACTGACACTTAATAATATAGATTGGAGGAATCCGTCAGGCTTACATCTCTCTGCATGTCTCAGAACTGTTTCCAAATAAATGGCGAGTTTCTTGAACAAAGTTCAAAGGACCGCAATGGGAAACTGCTTGTCACCGTTTTTGGACGAGTAAATTCGAAAATGACGTAAGAGAAGATAATTAGTATTTTCCAAGAATTAGGTTGCGTTATGTTGATATCAAGAAATGTAATTTGCAAGATATTTTGGATAAATTAAATTCAAAATTTGCAAACATTAAATTTACATACGAAAATGGCGCGATTCCCTTTTTAGATACTCGTATAATTAGAAACAGCAAAAATTGAATATTTATCGTAAAGATAGAAATACAAGCCGGTTTATAATTAACGAATCGCAACATTCAGTACAACACAAACTCGCGGCTCTAAATTTCTTAGTAAATAGATTACTCTCATTTCCACTTACTAAAGCCCGAGATGATAAAGAACTTAAATATATTAAGAATGTAGAGGTATACTCCCCAAATAGTAGATAATATAATGAGGAAGATTAGCTACAGGAAACAGGCACTATAACATCAATTTCATCTCTAGGAAAATTTGTAAAAGTGCCTTTCGAGTTGCACTAAAGGTTTAAATAATATTTTTAAAACTCAAACCTTACGATTAGCTTTTTCCACTAACCGTACCATATAGAATTTATTGAGAAACCCGAAAGATAAAGTTGAAGTGGAACAGAAATCTAAAACTTATCAAATTAAGTGTAATGAATGTGCCAATAAATATATTGGACAAACAAAAAGAAATATTTTAACCCGCTTTAAGGAACATTTACGTCACTACAGGTATAAGCGGTTTGAGAAATCAAGTGTTGCCCAACATATTTACAATACCGGACAGTATTATTAAGTATAATTTAAAACTCATTAAGGAGGTATGAGATAACAGGGAATTAAATGCTTACGAAAGTATTTTTATTCGAAAAATAAAAATTTAATAAATTCAGATAATGGGCCAGTACCTAGTTCCGTATTATTTGATTTAGTCTAATTTGTAGATTGTTTCTTGACGGTCCATAGTTAGAAATATATGATTTTTTTAAACGTAAATCAAAAATTCAGCCGCAATATGTCGTTTTTGTTAGGTCGAAATTCAGCCACAAGATGTCGCGACCTAAATTATATATAAGAGGGTGCTAGAGACAGTTAAGCGCATTTGTACTGGATAGTTGATAAGTAGAGGATTCTCCGAGATAAATTATGAATATGATTAGTTGATTGTTAGATTTTATGAAGTGCTTTTAACTTGATCGTGTCTGTACTGAAGATGCCAGCTTAGCTGCAGAAATACGTATCTACGGATATAAAAATGATTGTGGGCGGAGATTAATTAATTAATTCAGCTTTACCCTTGTATTCGTTTAATTTAATTATAACTTCGTATACTTTAATTGGCCACGTTTATTTTCCTTTTTATAAATTTATTTCGTATTTCATGACCGAGTTACATTATATTAAATTGTCTTCATCTCTTTGACAACTTGTTTACGCAATTTAAAATAACCTACGCAATTTTTCGTATTTCTTTAACAAACGTAACTTACTAACGACCAATTTGTTTTATTTTTTCTGCAAACTGCTTTTAGTACGTTGCAAAATGTCATTCTAAATCCAAACATAGTTATTTCACAAAGAAATGTGTGCGTCGATGAGTCATCGAAAGACCCCTCGACCCCTGAATTTAAGGACTATCTTTCGTATTTAGTTTGTATACGTTTAATTTAATTATAATTTGACTGGCCACGTTTATCTGCCTTTTTCCAAATTTATTTCGTATCTCACGACTGAGCAACACTACTTTAAATTGTCTCCATTCCTTTGACAACTTGTTTTAAATAACCTACGCAATTTTTCTTATTTCTTTCACAAACGTTACTTACTAACGATCAATTTGTATTATTTCTTCAGTGAGTTGCATTTAGTACGCTGTAAGATGTCACTCTAAATAAAAACATAGGTATTTCACAAAGAAATGTGGGCGTTGATGAGTCAAGGAAAGGCCCCTCGTTTCCTGAATTGAAAGACCATTTTTCGAATTTAGTTAATACGAGGGTCAAGCTGAATTTATTGAGAATTTTATTTTAAATATGCTCGAAGTAATTCCCTTCAGCAATGATTCACTTGATCATTCTTTCTTTCCACTGTTCAAAAGCTCCCAACCAATAATCTTTCAGAATACCTTCAAAATAAGCGTGAATTGTGGCGTCAATCGCTTCTTCTGTTGAAAACCTTCTACCCCGCAAATTCCTTTTAAGCCCAAAGAATAGCCAAAAGTCGCACATTACTAAATCAGGTGAATACGGCGGATGTTTTATATTTTTTTCAGCCAAAAACTGCAGCATAATTCCCTTATCTGGAACACTACTGAACACTTCAGGCAAATATTTTTCAGTGGCCATTTAGCTGTAACTGTCTTTTGTCCATCTAACTTAATTGCCTTTACTAGGCCCGAATACGGCATACATAACTTTTTTCATAGCTCGCTGCTTCTTGGTCATTGTTGGAGTTTCCTCATCTTCGTGAATCCATACACGACTCTCTTGGGGGGGTAGGTACGTCGAAAAAGGGAATGTAAGTTTCATCACCTGTCACTATTTTGGAAAAAATTTGGTGTCCGCCATTATTTAAGAAATTTAAAGTTTCATCGCAAATTCTTACACGCTCTGCTTTTTGGAAGTCAAGAAGATGATGGGGCACAAAACGACTAACCACTTTTTTTAAGTGCAGGCGATCGTGTACGATTATTCTAACAACTGGGGATCCAAACTTGAGTTGATGCTCTATTACTTCATAAGTGGCTTTATGGCCCTCTTCAATTAATTTTTTAACAGCAGCAACGTTTTTGTCGGTAAAAGCTGTAGGAGAACGCCCTGCTTCTTTTTGATGCTGAACAGAACGCGTTCAAATTCCTCATACCGTCGGTAAATTGTAGCCAAGGAGAGCGTTCTAAATAACACTGTATGTTTTGTTTTTCACGGCCTACTAGATTTTCTTATTCTCAATAAATTCAGCTTTACCCTCGTATGAGCAGTTTTTCTTTATGACGCAAATAAATTTCTGTAATACGTAGATATTTAAAACTCAAGTATTTAACCATGAACACGATTTCAGAACTGACCCAAGTATAATCGTCTGTAGTCATGGTTTAAAAATTGTCTGGGCATTTATGAATTTTTGAACGTTGATAGTAGTTGCAAACATAATCAGTCTGGGGTATTTAAGTGTATTTAGTGCCTCTCAAACGACTTCTATGGCTTCTATTGACCTCTACCCAATAGTTATATAACAAATTTTGTTTCTTTTCTTGAGTATGCCATTTGAAGTTTCGGTTAAAGGAATTTGTTCACAAACACCCTATATATGTATAACATATTCATATACATGTTGTTGCTAAGCTGCGTCGACTTGGTTTAACCAGAAATTCCTGGACTCGAAGGTGATTTCATTAAATAAATGTTAATGAAGATAAAGACAGACAATGGGTCCTTTAAAGTTGCTTGTAATATGCGTTTACTTTCCATGTCTAGATTATACCTGTTTTCAAAATGTATCTTGTGACTAAATCTAAAGAGATATTGAAAATTACAAAATACAAAAACGTTTCCTATTAAAATGAGATACATTTATTTAAAATATAATATTTCGTTTACATTTTCGTTCGGTTCTATTTCTGGATTACTTTGCCAGATTATATAAAAGCGGGATAAAAACAAAAGCATTTGATCGATAAATATTATTTTGTAAAGGCAGATGTCGGAGTATATTGTGGAAACAAGTATCACAAACAAGCTCAAGGTTAGCTGTCGTCGAATATTTGCCCGAAATGCAAGAAATATTTATTTATAACAAGCAGAAAATAACATAAGAAGACGTGCTTGATGCGGCGTTATCGATGTATGCCATGAACTGGAAAAATTAATACCTCTGCTGTATATAATTTATAGCCCCAAGGATATTAGGGTTCTCAGGATGGAGCTTTACTGCTGAAACAGATTTTCAAAAATACACGTTTCACGCTAACATAAATAACGCGAAAACATTTTTGACAAACCACGGTTGATCGGTCTCGCAAATTGTACGTATCCCGAACGAAAAAAATATCTCTGCAATGGCACGTGCAAATATTTTCTGTTAATAAGAGGGAACGCCTTGGAATTATTATCGCAAGAAGACAGTTCTTACAAAGGAAGGAGGATTTATTATTTAGAGTGGCGAATATTTCCAACCTGGGACGTAAAAATTTGAAATATACTCTTACTTCAGACGACAGATAAGCGCTGAAAGAACATGAATAAGGTGCGTAATATTTTAATCTATTCCGCTGTAAGGAGAGAGAAATAAAATATATTAAATAAAAAAACGGGCATTTCTCTTTTTTTATTATTATTATTATCAAGGAAGTAATGGTAATTTATACTCGCTTTCTACTTCCTGCAGCTATAAAAAAACTATATAAAATTATAGTTAACCCCAGGGGTATATTAAATATCTCGAGGACTTCCATCCTAAGATCTTGGACCAATATTTTGATGGCCATTTATTCTCTCACAACACTATAAATAACAGCTTCTAAAAAGTTCATTATTAGAAACTTCCTGCAAAGAAATAAAACAGTAAGTATTTATTGTTTCAAGCACTTAAAGTCGTGACTTTTTGGCCTCTACACTTGTACGGATGCCCTTCGTCGGTGAAAGAACATTCATTACACTTAGAGACAGAGTAAAGTGTTTACAAACACAATGTAGTGTGATCAATACCCCTTTTTGTCTTTCCACGCAGACAACTTTGCCTTATTCACTTCGATTAAACCACGAAAATGTACCTACACTTTCCACTGGATGGAAAATCGCAGGGAGAGAAATTTAAATATACAAACGACGCCCTTTGAATATCCTTCTTTGTCGACGCGACGAAATAAACCGAAATTGATAGGGTCTGAAAAAAAAACAAAGGCCGGAGTTAATCTCAATTGATTAGGAATCAGGATAAAAGGAAGTTGAATTTAACTCATTTAAACAGTTCGCTTTTTTTTTATTTGGCAGAATTGGATTTAAAATAATTTTTTCTTTCTGAAATAAATTGCTCTTCATACGTTTTGCCATTGACGTCGGCGTTAGACTGTTATCGCTGCTACTTCCAGGGCATTGATGCTTTCGTGAACAGTCTGTTCTCCTACATTTACGCTCTACGTTAGACAACGCAGACAGAATAAGAGATTGATGGGGATGTATAAGCAAGCAGTCAGCTCTTTGCAATCGTCCACTTTCCTACATCAACCATTTCTTCGCCCTCACCAAATTGTCAACGCGAAAATGAAGGGATTTTACACTCCAGAAAACTTCTTTCGTCTTAAACCTTAAGAAAAATTAAAATAATTTTTTTTTTTAGATACGGATTGTCTCAAATAAAAAGGAAATTTTCGTGAACTCTCTAGTATGTAATAGGTAATTTAAGGTCAAAGTCCTCGACTCTAAAACTAAATTATGGATTTGGGTTTCAAACATTCATACAACTTGGAAATCGATTTGTGATACCTAGACATGATAGTCAGAACAAAGAAAGAAATGTATTATCCCCACACTTTATTGCGTCTTTACCACATTTTATAATTATTGTTAATTTTTAATTACACTTGAAAAAAAAAATAGCTTATTTTAGTGTAATCACAACTTTAACCACAGTTTAAATTGCGATTGATGAACGCATTGATATCTACCACCAAAAGTAGCTTCTCTCCCCTTTCTAACCCTTAATTTATAGGGAGATTCAATTACTCTTAATATCGAAGGGAGTTTCCTAGGTTCGCTCCCTCCATTGCCTTCTACAAGTAATTCCAAAGCAAATTATCTACGACATGTTAGGTTTGTGCGGGCAAATGAAAACACCAAAGCTCTTCTGTACCACAAGATTATATTCAACTTTGAATCCACATTGATTGCGAAGTGTTCTTCACTATTAATCGCGAGAAAGAGGTATTCGTTAGAAATAGATCTTTGGTCTTAATTCCGACGGTACATATTTCTATTTTTTTAGTTACGTAATTAGATAATTTAAATACAAACGAATATCGTTCTGTATACCAATTTACTAATGACTAAGACCATCTAACAAATATAAGCAGATTCACCTTTATGTAAACAAAATGACCTTATAAATTGTCATAGGTCATTGAAATAAGAAAAAAGAGACTGGCACAAGGATTAATTTCTTTTGTGGGGAAAGATCCCAGTAGGTAGGGCTCAGTGGCTGTAACAATGAGGCGCTTTTAACAAGACGATATCCAAGAGGAATTTAAACCCACGAGTTTTGCTGAAAAATATTTTTCTGCTGCGCATTTTCACGTCATTAGTTAAAAGATTAGAGTTTATTTAAAAAAAATATGTATAATATTCTATTTTTAACTCCAGTCCGTAAATATGTTTTTCTCTTATTTGCGTTTTATTGTGTTACGATTTTTCTATTGACATATCCTTCTGGAGAACGTTTAGCACAAAGCATGCTGTATTTTGTAGATTTAAAATCGCTTCTGCTTACACGTGCCGGTGTAGATCAATAGAGTCTTTGAAATAAATAATATTATTCCTAAACAAAACTAAATAAAATTGAGGAGCGTGTAACTGCAATAATTTTAAATAAGACATGACAATGCAATACTTAATTTATCAACTCAAGGTCTCCTCCAAACATCCTCCAGATAGAAGAGGAAATTGTAGAACAATTTCTCATATCCTACACAATTCGCAATTACAATTAGACGAATAAATAAGCCTCCTCGCATTCAAACAAAGAAAAGAATTGCCAACAAGGACCCTTTAAATACTTAATAACGGTTAAGATTTGAGTGTTTCTTGTTAAATTTCCTAATTACTAATTCGTTTATGATAAAAAAAGTTTGCATTTTATTTCTACATTGAACGCTAGATGTATGTACTAACGAAGCTAACATTAACTGCATGCAGTTTTCGTTTCTTTGAAGGAAATCATCGTTTACTTTGTTTAAAGACATCTATGTTACAAGTATTGGAGTTAACACCACGAGGCGTTCGTGTGTCTTCCACTTTTAGAACAACAATTCCTGTAAACCGTAGGAAACTGGATTTTACATTTTAATGAATCTAACAGATACCTTTAAACAGCTTTTCTTGAGCATAATTCTTACCAAAACTAAAATTTACAATAATTAAAGAGACACCTGTTGGAAAGTTGCTAAAGAGTATGGGGCTTTAATAAATAAAATCAATTTAAACAGCTTTTCTTGGGCATAATTCTTACCAAAAATAAAATCTACAATAATTAAAGAGCCATCTGTTGGAAAGCTGCTAAAGAGTATGGGACTTTAATAAATAAAATCAATAAATGTTTCCAAAATTAAATTTTTACTTGACTTGCCATGATATCTTCAAAATTGCTGTAACTTTTAAATATTTATCCTGAAGCTGACAAACTTATAGTTCAGTGTTAACAAAATTGATGGATACATTGCTATACATAAGAAATATTATTGTATTATGGTGGTGACAACTTTTGCTTCAAAATATCAATTTGTCCTAAACAAGGTAAAATGACTCTTCTATAATTCTTTATTATTACAGATAATTTTATCTACAATCATGATTAATATTAAAAATTATAAAAACGATTGATTTTGGACCTAAAATTCATATTCCCCTGAACAGGTATACGTAGTAGTTACAAACAAAATCATTTACAAAGATTTATTAATTCTCCAATACAATTTTCCAACACATCAATTTACTTTTTAGATTTCTTGGGCTCTTTTGGTACTTTTGATACTTCATCGGGGTTTTCTGCCGCATCCTTGATTCTCTTAGCACGAATACCAACAAGTCGAGCATCAGCACGCGCCTGAAATTGAACCGGTTTTTAACTATTTAAAAAAAAATCACACACACACAAACTCACCTTTCTCAAAGTTAAATACGCGTTGAATTTCTTCTCTTCCTCTGTGGGAACACGTGCCTTCGTCCTGGCTGCTGATTGGTGAATGGGAAGAACTTCGGTTGTTAATTGCGTCGCTACGTTGCGTTCTTCTGCGGTTGCTTCGCCTGCTCTCAGTTTCTTGTTATTGTGTTGAGGGAACAGGATGAGTTTTGCTCTGTATTCCTTCAGGCGTTGGGCGTTAAGTTGCAGTGTTTCAACTGATTTATTACGTCTGCGATAGTCCACAGATATGCCAATGGAACGGCTGAATGCAGCATTTAATCCTGCAGCCTAATCGAGAATGACTGTACAGAACATTTCAAACTATTTCACTTTTAAACGAACCTTAATCTCCCGAAGTGTAAAGCCACGTCCTGCCCGCACTTTCGTATGATATCTCACGGTGGGGCAACGAACGATGGGACGCAGCGGTCCTGCTGCTGGTCTCGGTGCAATACGTCGAGCTTTCTTAATCCTATTCTGTTTCCTTCTGAACTTACGGGCAGGCTGTTTGAACCAGGTTTTAACAAAACGTTGCCAATCCTTGTGGAAGTGCCCATTCGGGATCATATTATTCCCTTTCGGTGCCATGGTTGAACCTAAACAAAAATCACAATTAGAACTGGCGTAAACTCACACAAATTAGTCGTTCATTTTGCCACAGACGTAAACGATATCAAAATGCCAACATAATACCAGCAAACTGGTGATGTTTCCGTAATAATCCTTGCACAGAAAAGTATCAAACCACAAAACTTACACAGTTATATGAAGTTTAATTTATTTAGATGATGGATGACTGATATATTTCAAGAATTTCGGAGTGAAACTAACCTTCCTTTCAACACACCAAACAACGTTCTCTCTGAAAAGAGGTTGTGAAATGTACGCGTGCGCGAAGACATTTTTCAACTGACGTGCACATGCGCACGTTGATTTCCAAATAAGACTAATAGATGGCGATGGAATTTAAAAATTTCGAACATTAACTGCGCTTTTTAATTAATTTTGGAAGTTATGATAACGTCATTCAATGCTGGTATTATAATAGGAGCATAATAGAAAGAAATTGATTTCTTTCTTACACTTTAATAAAATTTGATGCCATCGATTAACGTATCGCTGCAAATACTAGTCATAGGATTTTCTTAAAATTAATTGTGTTTGATAATTTAATTATCGTAGAATTAAGCAGATTTAAGAAGTGACGCAAAATTAATTAATTTTTTTTATTATTAATCAACAAATGAATAAGTGTAACAAATACAAATAGATGTCGCACATAAAAATGTTAAGGTTATGTGTTGTAAGTGGTTGTAATTTATTTTATGCAAATTATTAGTTAAAAATAAACTAACAAGTAAAATATTAAATGCACTGTTATTAATTCATTTCGTTTTCAATTTTCTTATTTCATTTTAAAGCAGGTATGGCCGGACTGAATTTTATAGGTTATGTTTGTTAATTTAGTTTTAACCGGGTGATTTCACACCTGAACTCAAAAGTCTTATTGGCAACCAAGATGAGAAACGGCAGTAAACCTCAGCGAAAGCATAAACAATTAGTTTTGCATTAACAAAAGCACTTTAAAGCTTAAGATACAAGCTCGTTTGCTAATGCCATTTATTGAGTATATTTTGCTGATTTAATTTGCAATGCACCTTTCAACAAATAAATATTATTATTAATCAAATATTATTCATTTCCATTTGATTCAGCAACTGTTAGATTTGTTTTACTTCTCTCAGGTAAAATGAAATTTAAGAGGAAAGTGCTTCTATTTGAATGCTATTTTGATTTACAATTAACTTCCTCTATCTTATTTTAATTTTAAATAGTGCCTCTTTATTGTAAACTATTATTTTTGCTAATGAAAACAATTTTACGTTTTAAATTGTTTTTATTTATTTCAAACCAACAGCGAATACAAAACTTTAAGAACAGTATCACATAGATAACTATTAATTGAAACTGAAAAGAAACTCACATTTATAAAATAAACACAGAACTAAGAAACAACATTAATTTAAATATTCTTTAGGATGAGCTTTAAGGGAAAGCTTCAATTGCAACGGCAATTCCAATTCCATCAGAAGAGCAGGTAACTGCAACCCCTTTAGTTTTTTGAGTACGCTTTAAATTATAGAGCAAAGTAACGAAGAGTCTTGCTCCAGAGGCACCGATTGATTGGCCAATCGAAATACTTCCGCCAGAGATGTTCACTTTATATGGATTTATGTTGAGCTCCTTCATAACAACGAGAGGCTGGATGGCAAAAGTTTCCTCAATCTCAAATGCATGTACGTCATCCACTGTCCACCTGACTTTCTCCAACTGAAACAAACAGAATTATTTGGGAAAATTTTTTAGTTCCAGTAACTTACAAGTTTACGCAGTGCTGTCGTGGTCCCCATACATATGTCGTTGGCATCGTTTCCGACTTGAACAAAGCCGACGATCTTTCCTAATGGAGAGAAACTATGTTTTGCTAGTTCTGTACTACTGCAGAGGGCCACGATGGCGGCACCATCGCTCAAATTGGCCGAATTGCCAGATGTTATGGTCCCTGTCTACATGTGAAGAAAAAAATACTTTGGTGTTGTTTAGAATGGCTTAAATGTTTGGTGAATTTACCTCGCTATCATATATAGGTCGTAACTGGGCGAAAGAAGCTAATGTCCCGGTGGAACATGTTTGCTCATCCTCTTGAACAGTGTACTCACAGCAGATCGGCACAATTTCTTGCCTGAAATCCTCCCAGGCGCTTGTCTCTACGGCTTTAGCGTGAGAGTAATATGCATACACGTCTTGTTCCTCACGTGCCACATCATATGCACAAGCCCAAGTTTCGGCTAGCAACAAATATTTTTTTAGAAATTAAAAGTATTACTAATTAGATCTTACCAGTGAAGGGTACAGTTGAGTTTGGATTGTATGCATCCGAATAAATAGTATCCTTAACATGGAAATTTCCGATTTTATCCGTTCCATCACGCATGTAGCAGACATGCTTCGATAGAGACATACACTCTTGTCCCCCGCAGAGAACAATATTGTTTATACCTGCTTTAATCGTGTTGAAACCCTTCATAATAGCTCTAAAATTAAGGGAATTATTTCCTTTTCTGAAATAAAAATAATTACAACTTACTTTAAGCCGGAACCTTCACCCATGTCAATGGTATGGGCAGTTACGAGGTAGGGCAGCTCAGCATGTGACACAGCCAATCGGGCAGGATTTTGGCCTTGGCCTGCAGTAAGCACCTACAAAGCAAATTAACAATTTTCTTCAGAAAAACTTTAATAATCGTAATACCTGTCCTATTATGACTTCATTAACTGCATTTAGTGGTATCTTAGCGCGAGTAACACAAGTTTTTACGGCAACACCACCGAGGTGGTGTGCAGGAATATGGGAAATATGTCCCTGGAAACAGCCTGTAATTTAACTTATATAATATTATGTAATAAAGAATAATATAGTTTTACCGATGGGGGTGCGAACTGCAGATATAATGTAAACGCTTGCTTCCTCCATTTTCGTCGTTTTTACAACAGCAATTCTTATGGCGCAGGACGCTAACAATGGCGCGCCTGTGAAATTCGCGCTTCAATTTTTCGACCAATCAGATCTCTGCTGGAGTACGCATGATTGAATTTGAATTACCCGGGAACGAGAATTAATAGATTCACGTTTAAAACTGCTTTAAGCATGCAGTCTACTCTCAACAAGAATTAAATACTTAATTAAATTAATAAAAACGTCAACATTAATACATATTGTCAGTCGAGAATATAAATATTAAATAATATTCTTAGTATAGGGCTACGTTCAGAAATTTTAATTAATTGTTTATATGATTGTTTAGTTTTTTATGCAATCGGAGATATTAGGGTGTATTTCAAATTAAAATGGTCCATCAATATGTTTGATTTTTGCTGGATTTTTAAATTAGAACTTTTTGAACTAAACTGTTTTCTGTTCAGTTCTAAAGTAAACTGATTTGTTAATTGCATTGTTTGTTGTTAGTAACGCGAAAGAATTTACAAAGAATTTTTTATATATTTCGAGCAAATTAGTAAAAGATTTAAACTTATGAAAGTTTCTAGTGTTGTTCCAATTCTCACATTGGCGAAAGTGGAAATTGGACGCCATCATTAATTTGTTGAGGTTATGTTAGTGTTGCTCGTTCTTGTGTCGGTGAATTTGAAATAAGAAATTAGTGCTGTAATAAAATGCCTCCACCAAAGAAGAGAGAATCTAGTGTTATCTTAATCGATGTCAATTCTAGCGAAGAATTTAAGAAGCAAGCTGTGCAGGCTTATGCCGATATTTGCGCTCGAAAATTCTTCCAGAATATTGAAGATTATACGCAGCTTATCCTTGTGAACACAGCAGAAACTAAAAACGCGGGCAATGACGAGTTTCCCGGAAAATACGAGCACATTTTCGAAGCAACCGAAATGGTTTGGTATGACCCGAAGAACAAGAAATTTATCGAAGGCAAATTTATTCCTTTGTTGTAATACCTAGTTGTAAACGATGTTTATCTTTTCACAGAGGCAAAACCTGCTGCAGGTAACTGGCTAGAAGGATTACTACTAGGCGCTGAAATACTCGAGAAAAAATCCGAAGAGAAAGGAATTTATTCGCTGCAGATGCTTCTAATGAGCGATCTAAAAACTCCTTTGCAGTTGAAAGAAAAGACGGCAAACAACATGTTGGAACACATCATTACAAAAGCCAGAGATGTCAATATTTATATTTTCGTTTTGGGTCCCGAGGTTGATCTACCTTTCAGGTTGAACACAAAATCCGATATTTACAGGTGGATGCAAAAGTTAGAGCTAAAAGAGAGCGAAGAGGGAAACAGCAATTACAAATTCGCCAAGCGTTTAGTCCAAGGATGCAAGGGTCTAATGTGCAACTTGGAAATTGGGGCTGATTTATTTACATTTTACAAACGATGTAAAGGCAAACAACCCTGGCTCGTTCCCTTAACATTTGAAGATGTAGAAATACCTGCCATAACGTCTAAGATTTTAATGCCAAATGCTGTCGTAAATCCAACTCCTGTAGTAGAAGGAATGATAGAAACAGTTTATGTTAATGCAGAAGATGAAACTGAAGTTATCACTGGAGAAGTTGTGGGTGGTTTAGCCGTGTATGGGAAGCTAATTTTGATACCGCCTGATATTGATAAGGCTATTAAGGAAGGTGAAAGATATTTTAAACTGTTAGGATTTACCGAAGCTACTAACATTCCAGTGCATTACATGAAATCCACTGCAACAAACGTTGTGTTGGTAGATTTAAAAAGAAATCAAAATGCCAAAGCTTTAGAGTACGTAATAAGAGCTTGCCATAACTTAAATTTATACGGTATTGCCCAAAAGGTGCACATGAAAAATTGCTCGCCGAAATTATTTTGTCTTATCCCGGAAGTCAGCGAAGAAACAGTCCGCTTTCTTATGCCTGAGCTGGAGTATGCTGAGGGATTTACCGGAGCATACAGAGAAAGTGATATCCATGCAGAAAAGTACCAAGTACAATCCGACCAGCAGAAAGATGAAGTTTATCGTTTTCTCGATAGTAAAGATTGCACAGACACGCTTAAAATACATCCGAATTTGAAGGCTGATGTTTACAATAAGAAAATATTCAGGCAGTTTACACAGAAGTACATGGGTAAGTATATTGGGTTTACAAAGGTATGTGTTTGTTATGGTATTCGTTTTTTCAGAAGAGGAAGTCACACCGTCTTCGTTAAATTTGGGGGATTTATACACAGAAGCATCTGAAGAGTCTTACGAAGCATTACAGAGCTCTTGGTTGGGCGAGGAGGCAGAGGAGGCAGAGGAAGGCACTAGCAAAGTTGATGAAGAGCCAAATTGAAGCATTTATTTTTTAAATGTGACTGTTCTTGTAAAAGCAGCATTTTCTTGTTCCTAATTTAGTTTAAGGAATACTTTTTTAAAACATGTCAAAGTTTTCTAGTTTCAAATTTCGTATTTTCTTACTATTTATTTTTGAATGTATTTATGTCGTTTGCAATTTTAAATTTTAAATACTTGCACTTCGTTGTAGTGCACTTTTTACCAAAGCCCTCAGTATTAAAACAGTATTTCTGAGCGTAAAGGCTCATGAATTATGTGTAAAATTTCTAATAATGATGCAGCGTATTCTTAATGTTTAAATGGTCCAGTTTGAATTTGATGTAATGTTATTAAATAAACGTCTGTACTATTTTTCATATATGTTTTGAATTTTTGCTATTCCTTTGTGGATATGAAGGAATTTGGCTGCTGTGCAGTTTCTCTTTAAAATGTTTTAAACTTACGTGTGTTTGTTTGGTAAAATAATCAATTTTTTTCAGTCTTAACAATCGCGGTCTTGAAATGATTGATGTGTGGTTTTGGAAAAAGTGAAAAATCGTGAGTTGTTTTTATTAACGGTTTATTTAACATAAAGTATGGGTTACATTCTGTTCTTACCTAAAATACACCAATTGAATGGATAAATGGAAACAAAATTTCACCTATGGCTAATAACTTCACAGGTTTCGAGTAACAGTAGATTTTTTTAAATACCTGTCTTAGTAGATGAACGCTAATAACAAGATTGATGTTTCATATAATTTATAATATTTTGAAATGAACGTATAGAGAAGCTTTTATAGTCGTAATATTGACGTTTCAAACAAAAAAGTCAACACGGAATAAAAAAACTGTTTACAGTAAAAATACTTTATACATTTTGCCTCAGCAGTCATCTTCACTGAATACGACTGGAATGATATATTAACTTTACATTTAATACTAACTACCTTAACTATGTAATCACACCTTTCAATTATTTAGGCTTAAAATGATTCACATTTGACTATGTGTCCAATTGTTTCACTCATTTAGTTTCGTAATAATATGTACATTACAAAATAGAACACTGAAACTTAACGTGTAATGAAACGGTAACACAAAGCATTTTATATTCTTCGACACCTGACGTATAACTTTTTTTTTTTTTGGTAATACATTTATTAATATATCCAGGATTATGAACCACTCACGGTATGCGCTAAAACGAAAGTTCACCAACGGGAAATTTATTGTCCCCTCTTTAATTGCCTAGGCCTCCGAATCCCTTGTAATCACTAATTCTTCCTTACTTAATTTAATATGCAACTCACATCATCCATCATCTCTATCCTTACCTATGAACCAGCCGAATTATTCACATCAGGGACACCCAAGCAGTGCCAAGCCTTTCGTAAACTCCAAGCATTTTTCCCCTCTAATTGGTTTTCTAACACGTTTACGGCACACTGTGACTGTATCAATAGAACAAACAATTATATAAAGAAGTTGCTTCAGCTCTATTATTTATGAATTTACCATAAAAATTCTTAATTGTACGCACCGCCGAAACCGACGCTGATTTTCGTTGTTAAAGTAGAACCTTTTACGATTCATAATAAATTAACGACGCAAAACAACAAAACCGAACGAAATCGTTTAATCTCCTCCCATCTTCGAAATGAAATCCCCGAAATAAATAAAAATAAAACCGAAAACGTCGATGTACTTACGTAATCAAATTAAAGTTTGAACTAAATGAAAAATCTAATCGGTCTTTCCAGGATTATTAATGGACGGCCGAGTGTCTTCGAATTTGATTCTCATTTCCCTCCGAGAGATAGCGGAGTTTTTAGCCCAACCTAATTCCTTTATTTACTACTCAATTAAGAATTTTTACGTTGCACATTTCCGTTCGTTTTACTCCCACGTAGTATATCTAATCACGTCGGAGATGGTCCTTTAGAGAAAATATGTTACATTTGAAAAATCTAATTCGTATACAAAACCGGTATTTACTTTTCTCAATCGCACTGGAAGACCAACTTTTTTTTTTAAATCTCATTCCAGAAATTCGCAGAGAAATTTTGAAAATACTGTTTCAGGTTTTCCAACTTTAAAATCAATTTGCAAAAGTATTGGCACATGAATTCCTTAAATTAAAATGAATAATTTAAAGCGTTGATTATCTGAATAATTTTGACTTGTACATTTTGGGTGGGGTTTGCTCTGAGAAGAGCAGTTATTTATTAAGTGTAACTGTGTTGTTTCTATTCAGATTTCTGTCGATGTCTACTGGTTCGAACTGATTGCAAAGCCATTCAGAATTGATTGACAGTAAAAAATTAAAACTCAGCAGTAGGTGACGTGGACTGTTCGGCAACGCAAAAAAGAAATTGATTGGATTGTTTAGGGAATTGGGTTTACGTAACAACATCTCTAAAAGTACCCCGACAAGCAAGTACACGCATATATACACGCGAAGTAAATTTTATCTCTATCAAAATTGCACATCATCAAACAATTTTATTTACAGTAGATTTATGCGAACTCGATTAGAAGCGTGTGCTCTAGCATTTTAAAATATTTCCAACGGGGAAATTGATTTTTGGTCCAGTGTTCAGACTTGCCTTTTTTTGATCTTTCATGGAAATAATTATTTTTTTGAAGATGAGTGCAGCAGCGTTTGAGCGAGGGGTAGAAAATGATTTTAAATTACTAGGACATCAACATCTTTCGCGTTTGCACTTTTTAAAGTCAATCTTACGAAATAACAAGTGTAAGAATTGCACGGAGTTATAATTAACATCATTATGTATATATTTGCGCACATGCAGATGTACGTTGGAATTCACTGGTCTATATAATGTACTTGATTTTTTTTTGTGTAGTATTTCTCTTTCGTCTTAATTAGTTATTGTATAAAATCTAATTGAGAACGACCGAAGGAAGTCAAACGGAACAATTCAAGTGAAGCGCGATGAAGCAGAGATCTGCTACAAATCAGGCGTCACAGGGGTTGCTTATGTTACCAAAAGCTCAGCTACAGCTGCTACGGACAACGCAAGTGCGAAAGCAAATCGTGGGGATGTGCACGCACCAAGACCTAATCCCATGGAGAGGTGAGACCATCCAGGAATTGGGGAAGCAGAATTCTTGCCGCGTTGCATGGCAGCAGGGTGTTCACCTGAAACGAAAGCTCACCAAGTAAACTCGATTATTTTTCCCGACGAAAACCACTCCTCACCGTTCAGTACGTGCAGAAGTACGCTCGCCGAATCTAAGTTTGAAGGGCTGCAAGTGTAATTTCCCGAATCCTCAGGGCGGGCATGGTAGATCACCAGAGTACCCACAGTCGTATCGGTACCAACACGTTCCATGTCGATGTCCAAGATAGTACGATCGTAATCCAAAACGCGTTCGCCATCATGATACCAAAATATATAAGCCGGTTCCTCCAGAGATTGAGTTATGACGCACTTAAGACTCACGGTGCTGCCAGTTTTCACGTAAATGTCAGACTCACCGACGATCTCAATTTTAGGAACTAGAATAGAAAGGTTCAAATTAAATATAAATCGAAAAACCATTGACGTCGAGGACGTGCCAATTTAAGCAGAAGACCCCGACGGGTTTTAATAATGCAAGGACGTGTGTCTTGAAAAATGCACAAATAAAAGATGAAGAAGTTAGGAAACTTAAAAGCTCGTTCTCGCTGATTGTAACATCAATGGCAATCAATTTCAGACTTCTTCCTATGAACTCTTTTGACATACATATATTGTTGGACTCGGGGTTAAATGAACGTAGTGGCGATTGAATATGATACTTCTGGATTGATTTCTTAAAGAAGATAAAGGAATGTATGTGTTGGTGGATTAAACTAGATGGGGATTAGGTTTAAAAAGTGCAATTTTAATGAAGGAAGTAACTAGTTGGATGGTTTTTAGGGAATGTTGTAAGTACTTACCGACGACATTTAAAGTAATGAAATGGCTCATTTTTGGTTCGGTGCTGACTTGGCATTCGTATTGTCCGGCATCCCTAGCTTGTACGTATTTGACCTGAAGAGTCCAGGTGTCTGTGGGCTCCACCAGAAAAGCCTGGAACCGATCGTCAGCGATGAAAGTGAACCTGTCCACGGTGAGAATGTGAGCATCCCTCCTCCGGATCCACGAAACTGATTTGTTTCCAAGCTGTTTCACTTTGCACGGCAGATACGCGTGTGTACCCAACTGCGTAGTAATATTGGTAGTCGTTGTGGGATCGAAGTAGGGTCCGGTGTACAATCCGGTAAATCTTTTCACCGCGTGAGCCGCCTCTCCTCCGGAAAACACTGAAAATACAATATTCCTGTGAGATGCGGGTTAAGCAAATAAATAATACGAATATAAAAGCCGCACGAATGTGGGGGATACGTATCTATCTAGACCCTCTAATAACATTATTCATTTCCTTATTCAAAAATCATTTACATTTTATTCGTTTTGAATTGGTTAAATCAATTAACTAGGTGGAGGAGCCGGGAATGTAATACAAAGGTTTGTCAATTCTCGTTGACCACTAGGCTTATAATTGTGCAAGTTTATTCGTTCCTTCCACCGATTTTATCGACAGAGTGTTTGATTTATTCTCAGAATAGGTTAGCCGAGAAAATACGTATATCAAATATTAATAGTTTTGCTTTGTGTTCTGTTGAAATGGTTCGAATTTAGCGTTGGTTAATTATACAAACCAGAGTTGTTTCGATGTGTTGTCGTCTCGTTAAGTATAGACGTTCGGAGGTATGGAAGAGATAAAGCTGTTGGGTTCTTTGTTTGTAAAAGGCAATAGATAAAGTTGTATTATGTTCGTTGAAGTTAATTTTCTGTAAACGCGGGGAACACATTTAGCCTTGTAATTGAGTAAAAGAAATTCACTCATGAAACAGAGGTATATAAAGTATAATCAGTCGTATATTGCACATAAATAACGAGGAAAATCTCGGCGGCGGAATTATATCACATAAACGACTCTAGCAAAACACTTTCTACGCCTTATGTTTCTGAGAGGCGGGCATAATTCACGATACAGAGATGGGGGGGTGGGAAAATTTAGAACTGGGTGCACTCAGTTTTATTTTATAAAACTCTTAACTGTTTCCTCATACTTCGGACCTTTACAAACTTTTACGATTTCTTACACACTTTTTTTCTACATTGATTACATCGCCGACGACCAAATTTATGCGTTTTAATAAACGATCCGATATTCCGAAGAATTAAACACGGACCGCATAAATTTATCGAATAAAAAAAAATCTCCTTCAACACCATACGCAGAAGAGAGAAAAAAAAACGTATAATAAAATTTAGCTTCCCAAGCAACATGCTTAGTATAAGAATAACATGCTGTAATAATGTACGGAAATGCTATATTAAATTCCTTTATGCGCGGGCTCCTTCGGTTTCGGATTTAAAAAAAAAGTTTCAAATAACTGCGAACGGAAAACGAAATACGTTAATAAGGGGAAGCTTGCGCCTTAATTCAGATTTTATCACAATTTCTTTTTCGGGTTTATCAGAAATATTTAATTCAACATGATGTTATATGAGAAAATGCTACTTCTGGACAAAATTAAGGGACCACCAGCAAAATTCAAAATAAATTTATAACAAGATGACGAAGTGTTTCCTTACAGTTTAGTTGATTTAAGGGCTATTAAATTTAACAAGCTTTAAAATACTTTAAAACTTTAAAATAGCAATGGCGTTCTCATGAACTTATATCCTAATTTGTAACAAGTTAACAAAACTAAAATTATTAATAGCGTGCATGTTCTCCTCTTGCAGCAGTACGCGCTGCTAATCTTCTTGGCATGCTTGAGATTAAGTTTCGTATACTTTCTCTTCCCATTCTTAAATAAGTATGTTACCAAGTGTTACTGGTGGTCTCGATGCGTTTTTAATTTTGTTGCCCAATTCATCCCAGGGGTGCTCAATAGGATTGAGATCAGGGCTTTTGGCAGGCCACTCCAAACTTTGGATATTTGCATCTCTCAACGTAGCTGCGACAATGTTAGCTGTATGAGGTTTGGCATTGTCTTGCATAAAAATGAATCCATTGCCGAAATTTTCGGCAAATGGTTGAACATGGAGTACAATAATCTCGTCTCTATATCTGCTTGCTCTTAGCGACCCATTTCGTATGAAAACCAATTCTGTACGACCATCAAATTGAATGCCACCCCAAACCATTACAGACCCCCCACCAAATTTGTCAAATTCTCGAATGGTACATGGTGCAAATCGCTCGCCTGGTCTTCGTATGACAAGAGCACGGCGATCATTCCTGCTTAGAAGGAATCCGGACTCGTCCGAAAACAAAACGGACTTCCACTGCCCCTCGTCCCAACCTTGATGATTTTGACAAAAGTTTAAGCGATTTCTTTTGTGCGTAGCTGTGAGAGTTGGACCGGTTGCTGGTTTTCTAGCAGACTTCTTTTAGTCTTTTTCTTACTGTTTTGGTAGAAATTTCTTTTCCAGTGGCTAATCGAAGATCATTTCTTAATTCACGAGTTGTTACAAACCGCTTTCTTAAACTCTGAAGTTCGATAAAGCGATCTTCCCTGCATGTTGTTTTTCTTTTAGCACCTTGTCCGCATCTTCTTCTGAAACTACCAGCGTTTCTGAACCATGCTGCGGCCCTCTGTACCACAGATTCGTTGGTATTTAGAATTCCAGCAATTTTTCTTTGTGAATACCCTTCGGGAAGAAGAATAATCATTTGGGATACTTCTTCCAGTCTACAATGGCGTCTAGACATACTTAATTAACTTAATGCAAACAAATTCACTAATTTCCAAAACAAAAAGCACGCTTTATTAATTAAACGACTTAAAAAGGTGTCAACAATTATACCTTTTTGTTGACTTTCTGTTTCCCAGCAGAGAATACCTTGCTGTTGTTAATCGTTTCATTTGAATTGTGTTTAATAAACGTCAATTTATGACATGTGAAAAGTCAAAAATAACTTGTAAATTGGAAAAGTTATTTCAAGTTTGGTGCTCCCTTAATTTTGTCCAGAAGTGTATTTTACCGAATATGTTATTTTTTATTAATATTGTGTTTTCTTCTTTCCTGGTCTTTTTCCGTTTTACTGGTTGTATTTGACAAGTAATAGAAACGAGAAAGAATTGAAGGGGATGTTATTTATAGGTTCAATTAAAATGTGAAATCCAGTGCATCAGAAAAAAGGTAAACAAAAGCGGTAAAATCGAGTCGGTGATAGTCACAGCTTCCTGCTTTAGATAATGGATCAAATCAAATGTTCAGGTCCATTTGTAAATGAAATTAGCCCAGCTATCATAGAACGAATACACTCGTAGCCTGTGCGCTCTTTACTGATTTGATTGAGAACCCTCCTGTGTTGACCGGGCAGATACTGTTGTTAAAGTAGTATGTATTTTAATTTAAACCTTGATCAAAGTATTCCATTTCTCGCTTCAACAGTTTACTACTGCATTTCGTCGAGCGTCCCGATTGTCCGAAACGCTTTGAACTGAGACGAGTCAATTCATTTTTCACCTTTCCACCCTTAACTACTTCCGTGGTTTTGCGGAACTGCACATAATTGCCCCTGCATAATTTAATGCCGATTCGAAATGGAGGGTGTTAAGATTAACATTCAAGACGCTTATCGATTACCACCGAAGAATAAAATATGCACCGTTTAATTAAATATTTGACGAGCGGTAGTTACATGTTATTGATTGATTGAGACATACGTCATGTCAGGGAGTGCATGTATTAAACTAATGGTAATTTCAATTATTTCGTGTTTACCCATTGTAATTATGGACGAGAGATACGTTACGTAAATGAGAAATGATGGAGGAGCCAGTAATTATTAAATTTTTATACTACATTGAAAGCCTAGGTTTGGAGTTGAATGGATTGAAAATTTGATGTCGTCATCATGAAACTACATACTTAGCTGATACATCTTTAATATCAAACCCTAATCACGGGCAGGTTTAAGTTGGGAAAGCGAAACAAATTATTTATAATAACGTTAAGGTGTATTGGTGGTTATGTAGTAGTACTTTGATGAAAACGTTTCTTATTGTTGCTAATGTGTTTTTAAGTCGAGAAGGAACCTTATACATTATGTATATAAACGTTTATCTGTGTTGTTTTCCTGTGGCTAGTTGATTGAATGCAATATTAAAGCAATTGAAATTCCCGTATCGATTGAAACGGTTGTGTGTTAAAAGAAGAAGAGGAAACTGGAATAAATCTTTTTAACAATTGCATTCATTTTTAATTGGGACAGATTGCGGAAGTGAAATGGTCCGGGGATAATCGGGTGCTTTTTCTTAGATTGTATCCCCAGTTTTTATATTACCATCAATTAATCGACGTATATTCATTTGGCCGCGGTTGCAGCCGAAAGGTCATCGTGCAATTTTTCCTCTTGCAGAACTTGTTTATAGGTGGGTAGTTTAATAGAAACGGTACTTTTAGTAATAACAACCACCTGGTGGCGAATGCTACTCCTGGCTGGTGATACGAACGAATGAAATCCATCCCAGGTGTTTACAGTAAGCGCCGGATACATTCAAATTAATTAAGAGCTACAAGGGAACAAAATATCGAGCAAGTTGGCCAACTAAAATTAATACAAAAAGTTCGCCAACTCCAAATTCATATTAAATTCCATTATTTTATGCAAATATTTAGTATAATATTTATGTTAATGATTTTCATTCATTTGAATATTCCGCGCAAAAAGAAATACCACCGACAGTAAAAAAATTAACTCGCTTTATGAGATCACACATTAAACATTCATTGAAAAATCGAAAACTAAATTATGAATAGTTTCTTAAACAAAGTTTCTTACTCGGTTTTGCATAATGAAACACGCACAGGAAAATATTATCAGAATATTATGCATTCATAAATGTCATTACTCCTGCATAACGATGCACAGAGAGAAATGACAAAATGATATTTTACATAATATTGTGTAAAATGGAGGTGGACAAAGCGTTAACACAATTGTCGACATTTTTTTTAATTCAGATATATTTCCACTTCTACCTTAGAAACGTCTACATTTGTTTGTAGCAAAATTATTGCTCCATTTCGAAATAAAAAGTTCCAAACTAATTTGACTTTGGCACTACAATAAACTCTCGTAAGTTTCAATGCTTTGTTGTGTAAAATACTGCTAATTCTGCGTCCAGGACGAAACCTAATCCAATGCCTACAAGCTTAATTCCAATAAGTTTGCAGTAGTTTAAAGAAAGGCCTGTCGAGGGGTTGCAATCAATGCATGGTTGGCAATGTATGGTTGGGTAAGCAGATAACGTGATTGTCGTTTTCCGCTAAGAAATCTAAAATATCCTCGTCGTTCCATTGTGAGACATGGCCGCCAAGGATCAAAGCAATCAGGACCTGGGGAGAAAATGATCTACTTTTGACGTAGGCTAAATCAGGAGACATCTCAAGAACAGATCCTGGAAGCATGTTGTCCTCAAAGTTTTTCTTTTTGTTTTTACCACGGAAGATCACGTACGGTGGAAGAAAATTGCTTTCTGCGTTGCAGCAAGCAAATTATCGTTAGCTCCTGAAATCTGTTCAGCTACATAATAGGCATAGTCTGGAATCTTCGTTGGATTGTAGAGGAATAGCCCCTGACATTCCATTCTGGTCGTTTACAGGTTTGGTTTAAGATTCCTCCAATTCCGCGTCCAGGATGAGACCTAATCCAATGCCTGCAAGCTTCAATTCCAATAAGTTTGTTGTCGAGGGGTTGCAACCATTGCGTAGTATGGCTGGGTAAGCAGATAACGTGAATGTCGTTTTCCGCTAAGAAATCTAAAATATCCACGACGGTGCAATGTGAGGCATGGCCGTCAAGGATCAAAACAACCAGGACCTGGGGAGAAAATGATCTTTTTTTGACATAGGCCGAATCAGGAGACATCTCAACAACAGATCCTGGAGGCATGTTTCGGGCCGGACCAAGTTCTTTTCTGGAGAGAAAACGATCTGCGTTTAACAAAGGCTGAATCAGGAGATATCCTGAAAGCACATTGTCCTCAAATTCTTTCTTTTTGTTTTTACCACGGAAGATCGCGTACGATGGAAGAATATTGCCTTCTGCGTTGCAGATAACGACAATACCAATAGCTTCACATTTTTCTGCGCTGGTGAGACTTTGAACATCTTTGGACCCTTTCGATGCGATTACTTTCCCGGGCTTATTACACAGTTGCAATTCACTTTCATCCTTATTGAAAATCTTCCTGGGCTTGTCCATTAAATCATGTGTCTCTAGGGTGACTAGAAGTATCTTAAAATATGGATCCACCTCATCATGACACATTACCAATGGATTATAGATCGACCTTTTCTTGAAAAAACGAGACCAGTCATATCCTGCTAGCTCGTTTTTCTTATGGAACCTGTGCTTTATCTGATTTTTTTCAGCAAATGTATAAGCTAGATGCCTAATATCATTACAGTGGAGAATACCCAACTTTTCCCAATTCCTGTATATCGTCACTAGTTTTTTTTCGTTTACTTTTCCAAAGCAACCTAAACTCCCTTTATCTAAGTGATTCTTGCTCATTCTCCAAAGAAGAGTTCGCTAAGAAATTCCAAATTGGTGCATCTAGTTTGATCCTGCAACGCCAGCCCCAAGATTCTCCTCTGCCCATTGCCCCCTGGACGACTTTCTTACATACGTCCGCTTAGTTCACTGCACCTACATGTGAAATAAGTAATTTGCAGGTTGGCATCTTATCCAACATAATTTATGCAACTAACCCCAATGTGTTGGGGAAGATGCCAAGCTCCTTCAGTAGATCAAACTTTGATGCCAATTACTTCTGCAAAGAAAGGAATAATAAGAAGTTTACCTTTATCCCAGTGTCCGTCCTTGATTATCGGACAAAATATTACGAGGACGCACTTTCACACAAAGTCAAAACTTCAGTGTCAGTTAATTCCCGAAATGCCTTTTAAGTGACCGACTTTACCGACATGTACGTAAAGATAATCTGTAGGTAAAGTGCATTTTGCGGACATGTATTTAACAAACTCTGAATTAGGTTGCTTTGGCGTCTTCCCCAATTTAGCATCTTCCCCCCAATTACCTTAATAGAATCGCAATGAAAAGTTTTCTGAAAATGATTAAATTATTAATTTGTTAGAAAAACTTACATTACAATTTATAATTATCCACCACGAAACTCTTTCTTTTTCCTGTTCTATTACGCCAACGTGCAAAATAAATTTTAATTGATTACATTGGAAGTTCCATTTATCAAACGTCAATTTCGCTCGTGACTCTTCCAAAAAAAAAAGGGGGGAAAATTCTCAGTCCGTTGTATTTTAAATAACAATACATTAAAATAGGTGTCAACAAGTCTTATCTATAAAATATTCAGGTCTGCATAAAGGATGCTAAATATGTGACCTAATTTAATGCGGCAACTTAGGAAAAAATGTGTTCCTCGATGAAGCTGCAAAACATATCATTATATCTGCCATCCCATTTTTGGATATTTCATCCATCCTATTTTAGGGATATTGATTTATGCTTTTAAGAAAGAGACGGTCGCAGATAGTGTCACTGCAAAGCCAAACATCTACAGCCGTCTCAGAAGACTATTTTCAAGCTTTTGATACACCGTTATCAAATAGAATATGCCCCGAGAAGCTTGTTTTTCTGAATATAAATCCATAAGTGAATTTGAGTTTTCATATTTTGTCTTTCTGATTCCGCATATTTTATAACCCAAGTCTTTTATTTTCAAAATTCAAAATTTATCCTAGGATTCTTTTCCCGCTGTGTCAATTAAAGCCCAATTAACCAGGATTTACGCAATAAATAAACAGTTATCATCCGAAACGTTTGCGTTTGCGTTCGCCATTTGTTAATTCACGCTTATCGAAATAACTGGTTTCATTAACGCGGTAAATTATTAATTAGTGCGTGGAACTCTCGCTTCCTAATTTATTTTATTTCCGTTTCAGTTTCAAGATGGACGAGAAGGTTCCAATTTATCAATACTCTGAATGTGTAATCGATCGAAACCGTAGCCTTTCTCTTTGAAGTGTGTATCTTTGCCGTGTTTCCGTCAATAATTAATCACTTCATAGAAAATACGTTTTACGGGGCGCTTACTCGGTTCAAGTGAATAATTATTAACAACCCGTCACAACACGCCCGAGCTTGATATTGAAAATCCTAGTAAACACGTATAAAAATTTTAATAAAATACAACTTGAATGAATTTGATCTGTTCAAAGCGCGATTTTGTAATTCACTTTGATTCCTACACTTTGTAATTTTAGTTCTATTTTTACACATATAGAATTATAAATATGAATTTTTTTTTCCGCATATTGGAATTTAATTAATGCAGTTTCGTGTTCGATGGTATTAAAAAAAAAATAGTACGTCTGATCTGATTTGTGTTATTCACGGCGTAAACGATACTTAAATTTAATTAAAATGAAACGCGTTGACATGAATCGATCTGACTGTTGATGTAGAGTGACATTTTGTGTTAATTCATTTATTGGATGTTTAAAGTTAGGTTTGTAGAGGGACGTAACGTTTGTAGAGGGACGTAACGTGTCGAGGTAATGAAATAGGTCGAAAATAAAACTTCCCGGGCGGATATTCCTTGTCTGAAGTTGTCAAAATGTTAAAAAACTTAAATTTTAACCCCGACGCTCGCGACGAAAGTTCGTGAGATAAATTGTTAAAATTATAATACCGAAGTTTGGCAAAAAAAAAATATTGTAATAAAAGATCGGCGACTTCTGCGGCTCCCGAAAAAGGATCCGGGGAAGTCTTCGAGTTTGCTGCAGCAGTGGCGCTTGTTAGTTTCTCATTTGATCTAATTTGAATGTCAGAGGCATGCATAGAACTTGAAATAACACAGTGGCCACACGAGCAACAGATATCTTTAACTTTATATATTACGGCGTCGTCCCCAGGGTGAATACAAAATTCACGACCCCTCACTTCGAATAAGGCTTTGTATTTATATCCCCGATGCTTTCCAATAAAAACTCCATATGAAATCTACGGTAGCTACCATTTGTTTTACGATTTTTGCGTTTTATATAAAAAAAAAATCCACGCTGTTTAAAATCGTACATTACATAAAAGACTTCACCTCGTATATGCCATTTTTCAAGAGCGTAGGTACTTAAAATCTATTCAATACGAAAATGGAAATGACATGAATGACAAGTTACATAACATAATAATTTGGGGTAATAAATGATTTCATCATAGGGCCCTCTTTTTTTTTATTATTAAAGCAAAAAAGAAGAAGAAATGTATCAGCTTGTCGATGTGGTGTCACGCCGACGGAGATTTATACTTGAGCTAAAATTAAAACAATTTGTTACAAGTTTTGAATGTTGCGGGGTAGATTAAAAAAAGTTTCATTTATGTTTCCTTATTTAGAAGCAGACAGTTGCGATATGGCCGAGGAATGCCGGTGTTGAATTAAAACTCCGGGCAGACGTCGTCTTCAAGATAAATTCAGCACGGCCAGAGATAAAATCCAGACTGACCTTTAACTGATGATAATCATTATCAGATTAGATCGACGTCATTACTTAACATTATTGGGCTTTTGTCGCTATTAGTCCATGTTTTATGGAGTCAATTATGACATATAGATTTTCTTCACATTTTATGTCGAGTTAAACGCTTTATACATCCATATTATTTTATGTTCATGGCCCAATTTTTATTACGCATTACGTTTTAAGGAATGGAATTTCGAGTTAAAAAATTTTGGACCAAGGTTTGAAGAAAGATGAAATTAGAATTCGATTCGAATTTGGGGGTCTGGGTAAAATGATGATAAAATCTAGGTCGTGTTTAATTATGATTAGGGCCTAAGTAAATGAAATTTGTAGTCGATTTCTTATTGTGATTAGCAGCAGTTAATCTCTGTGTGCAATTGAGGTTAATTAGTTTGTGCTTGTTTTGAAGACACTCTTGTAATGGACGGTCAGATGTCGCGGCTTACGTTCGTATCGGGATCAGAGTGCGAGACTGAAACGTCCCAGTGGGCCGCCTTAAGCATGCAAACCTCGCAGAAATTCTACAGGACACGGAGTGAACTATTGGATTGCACTGGCATTGCAGGCCCCGAACGAAGGTACTCCGGGCGAATAGGGTGTTCGGGATCTAGGGATAGCACTAAAATAATGTCGCCCGTCGTTAGATTTTACGGCCCTCCACGATGGGGAAAGAAAAAAAATGGGCGCAAATTTTTCTCGCATATTCCTTTAAAAAAATCATGTTTTATGTTGTGCTTCATCATAAAATCCGGGGAGGTGCGAGAACCTAATTTGGTAAAAATTTCCCCCGCACCTCATCCTCACATATGACAACCTGAAACGGAACATCGTGAATTGAGAAACGGCAATTATACAGTCGGTGTGCCTTGTCTGTCAGGCGAGTTAATTTCCTCCGTATTGAAATACGGCCGAGCAATCTGATTCCAGGGAATTTAGAAGTGTCACGGTCCTCTGCTACGGAGAACGCCTCTCCCGAGGCGAAGCGTTTGCTTCTCGGATTAACATGACGTGTATAATAAACATTTTAAAAGTTTAACAGAATGAGGAACTTTCTAATTACCGCATATTTTCCGCAGCCTCCTAGGAAACCATCAGAGCCTTTTGTCCTCTTTTTCTCGGGGAACATTATAATTTAACTTATTTTTAGTTTTGATCAACATCATGTTTTGCATAGCTTCGAGCAAAATCATTCTTTTAAATTCAAACGAAACTTTATATTAAAACTGTACTACATTATAATAGGTTGTTGCTGATGAAATTTCCCAAAAAGGCACAATTTTCTCTAGACATAAGGCATGAGATTCATTGAACTGTTCCCTGCCAATTGTCTAATTTAAACCTCTTAAGGCATTTCATTCATCTGGGTGCAGTAATTTTCAGCTTTAAAGGTCTCACCTCACTCCAAGAAGGAATAACAAATAAAACTATCTGCATACCATCAAACAGTTCCTTCTCCTTGTTCTTCTGTTAATTTTTATAGGACACTGTATTGTAAATCTGAATCTCGAAAAGGTTGACGAAGTACGGCAATTTTTTTTTAGCCAGATGTAAAATGTAGTACGTACAACCTACTACGTGATTACTGTCCTGTCCAAAACTTAATTTACACAGCTTGACTGACGTACGTTCGTCAAATTACCATAGTACTTATCGCTCGGTAGTAAATCATTTCGTCAACAAAAATTGCCATTGAGCGTGTTGCTTCTAATCTGCACAGTTTCGATGATTTATTGAGTTTTGTACGTAGAGGCTTGTTTTAGGACGTAACGTACCCCAGAGTCTACCAACCGCTTTAATAAATCGAAGATTTGGACTAATAATTAAAAAGCGAGCTTTAAGAAAATTAGAATTTTAAATGGTTTGTTAAAGCTTGAATTTATAAATGAAAATTGAAAGGTGTTTGTTGGGGATCTTATAAATAATAAAAAGAATTCTTTTCGGATGGTGGTCTTAAGTGTAAGGTGTAAAGAGAATTTGAAATGTAATTGAAGTTGTTCAAAGAGCCACGGTTTATTTATTGTATCATGCTCTTGAATTAATTAACGGTATAAAACGTTGAGGGTTCATTTGAATGAGAAATATAGTGGCGTAACGATAATAATAACGAAGTAATTAATTTTTTCGCGAGTGTAATTCCTAAGAGGAAACGTTTGATATCTATTTTCCAGTTGTTAATTGCGTGGCTGTTCGTTTTCTTTCGGTTTGAGGAGGAGCGAGAGTCGAGTTCGCACAGGAAAGTTTAAAAAGTGCAGAAAAAAGAGAGTTCTCGGGGTTTTTAAGAAAAGGCGTATTTCAATTGCAGGGACACCTCGTACTTTATAAAAATGAGACATCGGTCGGATTACCGGATTTTATGAAGTGAGAATCTGAGAATTGGTTTTTATTAATTTTGCCGGCGGTGCAGGGATATTTTGATTTAGTGAGGTCGAGGTGTTTTATGTTTTCAAGGAACGTAACCGCCGATTAGGCAGTTAGGCCGGTCCGGTAGCGAACGTCTCGGAACGAGAAAATAAGAATAAAAACGTAAAACTCCTTGGTGTTGCCATAATTACGAGTCGACCGATATGAAATCTTGAAAGCACTCTGCGACATTATACTCGCGGGAAGTACTAATAAAAAGTGATTAATATATCTAATTAACTCGTTGAACTGGCGTGACGCAACTTCAAACTACAACAATTCATTTTAAGTCTAAGAATGAAAACTTTTGTGGCAGAAATAACGAGGCTTGAAATGAGTGTAATTTAAATAAACTAACCATCGCTGAAGTTTTGTTTGCTCGCGAGTTCGAAGCCCAACGGGAGGATGTGCAGTTGATTTTAAGGATTTCATTCTAAGGTTAGAGCCGCTAAGCGATTAAGCTCTATGGCTTTTTATTCGACTTAACGCCAAATCCAAATTACATCGGCGAGCCGAAGAAAAACAACAATCGCTGAAAACTGGCTCACGCTTCCATTCTATCGACCGCTACCGGTTTTCACAAATCGTCCTATGCGTTCATATTTATCGAGCTTCAGTGTCTGCCAACAGTCGTATTTATGTATTCGATAAGAACACACAGAGAGGAAAACGCTAAAATATATATTTGTGAAAAGTTGTGTGCGAACGTAACTTTCCCGAAGACCCTCCGGCCAAGAAACTACAAATGCTTTCAATTTTATTACCCCCCCAAAAATATAGAAAGACGTATTTTAAAAAAAAAAATTCTCTTTCTAAAACTTCACAATTGCAACATCTAAAAGAGATACATTCAAAAAAAATTAAGTCATCCTACAGGGAGGAGACCAGATGCCCCGGACTCGCTAGAGAGTTAAATGCATCATCATGGCCAGTTACATGAAGTGTCTACCTAGCTTTACGATTAGATCCTCAACTCATTAGTGTAAGTATTCGTTAATGATTGCAGAGGAAAAGTTGAGGTATTGCCTTTCATTTTAGAATTAATTCGTACAGCAAATATTGAAAAAAGTACAACACAAATAGTTAATTAAAACGTCGCGTTTTAATTCGAGTAAAGTGAAGTTTTCTATTAAAAATGCAATTTGGATCGTAATTGCTTAATTGTTGCAAGTCGCCGGCGGTCATTATTATGATCGGTTGCACGCAAATTACCGGTTTATACACGTGCGTGGAATTAATTTGTTGAAACAGTGCGAAATTAAATATTACAGATATAGTTAGCACCTTGCCTAAGTCCCGATGAATTATTTTGTACATACTAGGCGTGATTACCGTAGGCAGCTTCACTGATAGCTCCGTAATTGTATTCAGATTGTCTGCGGATAGCTCACGTATTTCACTCCCGGATCACATTTGCGATGCGTCTCCGATTTAAATTATCTAGTAATTGTAATTCTCCTACGAAGCAATTTGGTGGACTCCATCCATTTATCTTCACCTTACCCTTTTAAGAAATCATATAAAACGTCTTCTCTTTTTTCGACCACTTTAAATTACATAAACAAAACCACTCATCTTAATCTAATTACGGTAGTCTCACACCGTAAAATAAATTAATGTGCCAACATAAAACGACATCACGCACTTTCATCGACCCCTCGACGAATACTACTAGAATTTGTAGGTATAAAGTTAAATCCTTCTTTGGTAAACAATTGTTTGTACAAAACAAGCGTGTCACGTTAAATTAATCTTTGCTACTTAAAGTATTATTGTTTTAATTAATATTCTAATTTTGAGTGACGCTTTCTTTGTGGGGAGGGGTCTTTTTTTTTGTACACAATTTATGTTTGTATACAGTAGTATGTCTTGAACGTCCGAATTAATTTATATATCCGCGTAAGCTACAAAAAAACCATAGAAAATTTGTGTGCATAGGCCTCTGATTTATGGCAGGCAAGTTCCGAACGATATTTCTTGTTCGGGTCGTTATGTATACAGCGTAGGTTAGTTTTGATATCGTCCTTCATAAAATTAACCCCTGGATAAGCGCATTAGAGGAGGTACGGTCATTGTTTTTGGTTACTGTAGCAGTTACGTAAACCGTAACAGACGAACGACTTACCTGACCATGTAAAGCAAACATACCTGCTTATCACACAAATATTTGGGCGACAAGGAAAGCTTATACCTTAACCTTTGGACCGGAAAATCGATTCAGACAGGTGTATATTGTGCTGACATTCGCGTTTAGTTCTAGTTAGTATCATGCATAACCACCGGGATTAATTTAATTATTCGACCATCAAATAATTTAAACTACCCCCTCCGCATGTTAGATATGTATGTATGTAAAAGCCTGCGATGCCCCCAAAAGTAATAATACCTGTATTGTAATGGCAATCGGAACTCAGTTCAAAACCCCATAATCTTTAGAGTTTAGGGTATTTAAGAGAACCGTTTTAATACCTGTCTTAACACTAGATTTGGCCGACCCGAAAACGGAACTCCACTCACTGGAAGTGATGTAAGCAGGCAGAGATAACGTCGATTATTATGCAAAGTGCGTAGGGATATGCACTACACAATTTTGAGGGATCCGCAAATACAACTTTTGTGTGACTCCTTTATCACCCTCCCCCCCTCATGCATACTATATTCTCTAGTAGCTAGAACATTAAGTTTAAACGTTTCCATGAAATTTTTTCTCGCAATGCGATTAGCTTCCTGGCGGATGAACTTTCGAACGTGGCTCTTTAAAAATTTAAACGAGCTCGTTTGAGACAAAGTAAGTAATGAGTTATTTCACTATTTATTAGAGGAACTCTTGCAAGTTTTTGCTCAGTTTGGATCATTAATAAACGTGGATTTGGCGTCCTTCTATTGTATTCATCCGTGCGGGTGTCGCGATTATCCCAACTTACTGCTAGATCTTGTCGGTCCCATTTAGAACTACACGTTAAGGGCGGTACAATTCGCCTTCCTCTATGCACACCCTACGTTTGAGCCAATATTCCGGAAACTATTTCATTTATTCCGCATTATTTACCTATTTGTTGTATTGCCAGTTCAACGACTTGCGCAGGTCTAGGTTTATCAATTCATTTCTCAACTTGAAATAAATTTTAAAATCCACCTAGCACTTTCGCAGATAAAAATGGTTCCTCATAAAATTATAATAAGTTGAGGAAATTAAGGAGCGATTGTTATGCCACTCTGACTTACGATAATTTATTAGAAAACGGAATAGGTAGTTTTGCCCGCCTCGTATTGCACGTATTTGAAATTAAGGACGGAGAAGGAAATGAAACAAATCTAATTTCCCATATCTTACTGGTATCTCACAGCTTTCTGCATCAAATTATCTATCGATTTTACATACGTACATATCACGCTAGAATTTGAGGAACGATGGGCGTTGTTTGAATTTCTCTGATTCCCACATCCACAATTTAATTACGAATGTTCTCCTGCTAAATATACTCCTTCGTTTACTTTCAATTTCAATTAAATTTTTTAATTTTCCGTTAAAATAAAAAACAATCGTCATTTCATCCGTTCTATCAACACACACAGTGAAACGCCGACTGACAGCTGTCAACTCGTACAGTGATTTTTTTTTCTAAAATAATAATTCTTTGAAAGCCTTCATTGAAGTGTCATTGCTCAATCGAATTCACAATTTATGTTGTACAAAGCACATTCACGTGCTTGTTGAAACGTGTTGTTGATAGAACGTCCTAGAGTTGCAAAAAATTAATGTAAAAGACACTTGTGAAAATATGAATTAAAGACAACAATTTTTAGTTTTCTTTTTACGTTCTATTTACGTTCCTCCAAATCGAAAACGAAGATCATTGTTTTATTGTTTACGAAAGTGTGTAGATAGAATGTTCAAAACGCTTGATGGTTCATTCGAAATTGATTCTATGTAGGCAAACGTTTTTCGTTTAATAATTGTATTGAGGAATTTGGAAGAGAGGTAAAATATTGAGTGTGTAAGAAAGTTGGGGTGTTGTAAAGGGCGTGAAAATGTGTTTAAAAACCGATACACTATAAAAGATCTAGTTTTATTGTGATATGTACCTTATTACTCCCGACTGACCGGGACCGTAGAAGCGCCATATTAAACCACGTCATCAATCCAGTCAGTTTGAATCCCTTCCGTCGTAAACTGAGTCGAACGACGCCTACGGCTACGGACTTTAATGACAATACATCCAGACGCTGGAAGCGTCTGTTGGCTCCTTTGTATATCGTTTGATATTCAACTTACTCGCTGTATCATTAGACGTATTAATCCTATACGTTTGAATATTTTCAGTCAATCTATATTGTCACGAATTGCTTGGCATTTACGTATTCCACGTAATCATAGCATTTCAAACGCAAAACTCGAAATATCATAAAAATATTTAGCATGTATGCGAAAAAGTTCCTTTATCGAGGTTAAACGTATTAAAACTGATGAAATAAATCAATCCTTTTTTTTTGTTCTTCTCTTCTTCGTATTGGCTTGAGTCTTTTATCCGTCGTTATAAACACCACCCCCCTCATGGGTTTTATATTTAATATTCTCCGCATACAATCGTAAAACGCGAATAGAATTTACCTGACGTCCTCGCGCTTTGATTATAAAAACTGAACGTTGTTCGAATCATTCACATTAAATTTAACTTTTAAAATATGTTTTGGACCGTTTTCCGCTCTGTTAAATTAAGTAAATCCAAACGGGGGCAGGTCGTACGCGTTTTTGATGAAGGACTAACGTAAATACGAGAGGCAAAAAAAAAGAAGACTTTTACGTTGTAATTAAAAAATGAAAATTTGTTTTTGTGGTAATTGACAGGCGTACGGCGATTGTAATTAAAATAAAAATGAGAATCGTTGGGAAAATTGTATGCATGCATAGTTAGTTGTGTTTCAACTGCAAACATATTTGAAATAGTTATTTGACATACCTTCCCAATATAAACCCGGTGCATTCTTTCGTTGTTGTTTTTTTTTTTCTTTCATACAACATTAAAGTATTTGCTTCCCCAGTGTTCTACGTAACGTCAAATAAACTCCTGGTTTAGAGTTCTGCTCTTGAAGCGCCAATCGAGTATGTTTGAGAACAGGAGAGAGTACAATAGCTGTGACATTCTCTGTCCTAAGTAGTTTCCAGGCATCCTTAGCTTCATTGTAAATACTCACGTGCTTTATAATTTTGTTTATGGGAATTGATGACGAGGAACATATGCATCCGGTTTTCTGAAAGCTCGCGCGTACTTCCGGTTCTCGGTATTATAAAGTTGCAAATGCCACTTTGGCGTATCGTTTTTATTGCAACTGTTTACGTATTTTTATTGCATAATTTTATCGCGACGTTTTATGGTGAGGTTATAGCTTCGCGCTGATCTTGGAAAAAGAAAACGCGAGGTGTTAACTTTTCCCAGTTGCAGAGCGAAGTTTCATACAAACGGAGTTTATTATCCTTTTCACTTCGACCAACATGACACCACCCAAGGAATTACGAAAAGCGTCTGCTAAAATGAGTAGGTACTATTGAATAATGCCTCGCATTCGAGTGAAATGACTTAGGAACTCATTAGTCCTTAATGGGATATTCATTTAGGTGTTATGGAGACCTGTTTTCGAACTTGTTCTAAGCTTTTTAATTTCGGTTTTATAATTAATCGTATTTAAGAATTCTTCCGCTTTGCTACTTTCGTAAAGCGCATTTTCAAACAAAAGGAACTTCTTAAATAAAGTGTTTCACTTATTTCGTTCAGGACCAAAGGTTTTTTCTTCGGCTTTACTCATTCAAAGTCACCCTGATTAGATTCCTTTTTTTTTTCGCGAAATTCTTCAACGTACTCATTAAAGCTCCTCCTCGGTGCAAGTTTGTTTATAACATCGCATATTCTCACTTCATCTACTTCATTATGAATGAACGAACGCTTTACTTTAAGACAAATAGAATTTTCAAATAACCAGCTCATACATGCATATGCCGTTAATTAACTGGCTAAACTTGCCAGTGAGAGCTTAGTTAAGCTCATCATCACACATTGTTGGAAACTATAATATTATCAATACAAGTTAATTAATATTCAATAAACATGTAATACATATATGTGAAAATAGAAGACCGCAACAAGAGCGTTGCTATTTCCGTTTGAAATTACTTTAATTGACTTGGTACGTCTCTAAAGGCGTTTGTAGGGATATGTATTTAGTTGGACGCAACTATACATACATGACAATACGCATTTTAAATTCTATTAAATCGCTATGAAACAAACAACTAAATCGCGTATTTTTTAATTTTATTTTGGGCGTGGAAAATATCAAAATAAGATGCATATGTTTTGATTTTTTTTACCAACTACGAAAACCAACGAGAAAGAAATATCCCTTTCTGCGATGTTTCTATTTTCTTTTTTCTCCAAACTATTGTAACT
This sequence comes from Serrognathus titanus, assembly GCA_039766575.1. Taxonomy (NCBI): domain Eukaryota; kingdom Metazoa; phylum Arthropoda; class Insecta; order Coleoptera; family Lucanidae; genus Serrognathus; species Serrognathus titanus. The sequence goes on along the minus strand of CM077916.1, from coordinate 6,212,374 downwards.
GGTTTAAATTTAACCAAGAAAAAAAAAACAATAATATTTTCAACGAAGTACTAAAAGGATGTATCGTAATTTAAAGAATTTGAAAAGCACCGCTTTGATATATAAGAGGATTTAGAACAGTATTCCTCTGGCTGACATAGAATCTTACGAGGAAGTATGAGATTTATTGTGGGCGGTTTATTTTCGTGAAATCAATCAGCCCGCGGTAATCCGCGGGTGTTTTCCTGTTAATATTACATAATCCCTATCAGTTGAGGATGAGCCGTGCGGTTTGAAAAAAAATATATTTCCGATGAGGCCCCGGTGTTCGGGTATTTGCATGGAAACGCTTCCGCAAAATGAGGCTTCATTTTCCGAATTATTTACTCCAAAGTAATCTACTGCAGAGTAATGATGTCATAACAAGTTCTAGAAGACGGTATTGTTAAACTCTTGAGCATACGTGAACCGTTACATTATGTACATATTACATAAATCACCGCTTAAACGACTTTGTAATCTATTTTGCCACGAGAGCAGAGTTATCTTCCGAATTTACATTGCACTGAGGCATATAGAAACGGGGCGTAAACAGTTCTCGACGGTGGCGCCTACCTCCAGAACACTGAAAGATTAGTAGTATTAAAGCAAATTATGTGTACTCGTACCTACACACCTGGTACATTGGATCGATACAGCTATAAATATGATTTGATCGGCGATTACAAAAAATGAATGCTTTTCGAATCCCATTTTGATACTTCGATGAACCAAGGCAATGCGTATATCCTGCTTACAGCCATCAAGCCAGTAAGTCGGAAGTACTATTAATCCGCATTAAACAGGGAGATTACTGCTATGCTTTGGATTAGCACGCAGTTATCAACGTCTACACGAGATAATATAAGAATAGAAAAAGAATTCGTTTGTTTGGTTCCTCGTAAATACGCCCTGGCGTTATTAAAAATAAAATCCTGTAAACGATGATGTGAGATTAAAATTGTTTTTATTACGATATTCCATGTGTCAGCGATTCAATTTTCCCTCATTCCACCCCGCCGTTTCGCCCTGGCATTCACCAATACTGCTTGCTTAATTTATGGAGTTGGTCATCTGGCCTTTCGGTACTTATAACATATTTTAGGGTAATTGCTTAATTAATAACGTAACTGGCTGAAAAGTTTCCAGCTTGTGAAATGACAAATCGGTTCGTATATAAATTTCGCCGTTTGTTTTTGCAGAGCACCAACGGGTTACATAACTTACCCCCCCCCCCCAATACTAATTTCAAAACTATTTCTTGACTCAAAAATCGTTGCAAAGACGCTGGGCTATAATAAACTGAATGCTGACGGAAGTAAAACGTAGTGTAAAATATGACCGATGAATAAAGGGTGGACGTAAGTGAAAAATTGAAGTACGACGTCCTTCGCCAGATGCTTTTAAAAGTTTAAAACAATTTAAGGTGCAGATCGACACACATAAATAATCCGACCAGGGTCATGTGATAAGCGTTCGGCTCGGCGTCTGATCCGTTCGGCACGTGTCACGACGCTGCCTTTGATTTTCACCCGGCATCGAACAGGGAAGCATCAGAAGACTTCTGCAGCGCCAGCAAAGATCACACGGGTACGAAGATAAGCGCTTAGGTGCTGATGCTTACTCTGGACATAATATAAGGGATCGTCCTCGCAACGGCCCAATTATAATAAAGTAATAAAGAAAACGCGGTCTCCTGCTTATTATCATCATTAATTTAACTGTGCTCTATTTATACTTGTTGACGGAGATACAGGATGACTAAAGACCCACATTCATCTTAGATAACAATACGCTAAATCTGTAAATCAGCTTTGGTTCTATATTTCACGTTCATCCACTTACCTCACTCTCTCTCTCTTAATAAATTGTTTGTTTGCTTAACACATACTACCCTTAATCATCACAGCAATTAGTCTTTTTTATTATACCTTTCATTTATACAAGAAAGGAGATGGAACTGACTCAAACAATTTCAGACTTCTTTCTATTTTATCAACGTGACCAATTGGAGTTATTAAATATTTTAAAGAACTTTACATTGTAGCGGCATAACACATTTACACCTCTGATTTTATGCCTGCGTTGTGAAATACGAGCATTCTATTGATTATACATGAATATTTGGTTTTAGCACTATGTATAATCTGTTTGGATTAGGAACATAACGAGGTAACAGGGAAATAAAGTTAAATATGGGGACATCCATTTATGTTCTGCGGTAATCAATAAAAAAGAAGCAAAGTAGATTTCCATCTTGATTGGTTTTTTTCTGCAAGAATTCTTTTGATGAGTGAAATTCATTCCCGGGACGTAAAATTAAGTGACTGTCGTAAAGTTTAGGGCAAGCTATTTATGAAAGACACCTTTATATTACCGGGGCTTTTTATAAAAATCTGGCCGTTTTATGGCTTGGGGGAGGAGGGCCGCAGTGGTAGTTTCGGTATGCCCATACAAAGCTGCGTTTGTTAACGACATTTCAATCCATTTTAATTCGGATGACATAAAACTAGTTCGCCGAACTTGACAGTGACAAATAAGCGCAGTCGCGAATTATTCTTTTGACTCGGCGTCGAGTTCATTTAGTTTCAAATCTCAAGGCAAGTTGATAAATCAACTAATAACAAGGACGGAACTTATTTCGCAACACGTCCGCAACTTCATAAAACTTAATAATGAAGAGGCGCACACGTGAAATTAAGGGTTCGAAATCGTTACGCGAGAGTTTTAAAGTAAACAGCGTTGTCATTACTTTGAAAGTTATGAGAGAGAATTATTGCAGCAGATAAGTATTTGATGAACTTGTCAATAACAACAACACAGCTGGCGTTTACCCTCTGCAAAGAGCGTATACACAACGTAACAACTACGGTAAGTCCATACCCGGACGTTATGTTTATCCGACGTTGCTTTAATACTGAAATATACGACGCCCTTATACCATGACAGGTTAAGATTCATGCTTTTGATTCCGAAAACAAACAGATCGCTAGTTAGCACCTAAATTCACGAAACTACTTAGCTTATATCAACCGAATGTAGATATAACATAAAATTCCTTCAGTTATTTGTTATTTTCATCTTTAAATTATTGCCTTGCGCTATTTCCCCGTAGGTAGAATTAATCGGGCCGCCATTTTGTTTAGAGCAAACTAAAAATGAACAGTTTGCGTAATAAATTGCATAATGTTTTCTGAAAAGCTTTCGCTTCGCGCAAGTTAAAAATTAATCGGGCCGCCATTTTGTTTTGAACCGGAGCTTCTATATGGTTTTAATAAAAGCAATACTTGAGCTGCTGGCGATTATAGATGTTATTTAGGTACTTTTTTGGGTAAAATAAAATATTTTTTAGCAAATGGCTAGATACGTGAGCTTTTCGAATTGAATTTTCTAATTCCCTCAGATGAACTTTGTTGCTAAAATAGTATTTGTCGGTCCATCAGGATACTTTGGCATTTGCGTTGTATAGAATAGCCAATAACAGTGATGCAAAAAGCTCACCTTTTATAAGTGGATTCATTTGCAATTATCCTTGAAGCTAATGACGATGTAATTCGAAACTGTCAATGCTATTTAGTTGTTGGCTGGCTTTAATTCTAATAGTATTAGAAAAGTTTTCCGGTCCATCTGGATACATTTGCACTTAATCCCCACACGTTGTGCAGAGTAGCCTAGATAATTGTGGCATAAAAGCCGTACCTTTATAGGTAATTATTCCGAATGCATGCGTTCAAATATTATTAATAACAAATATTGCCCGCATACTTTACTGCTTTTGTAATAGCAAATTTTGTGAACGCGTCGATCGTTACTAATAAATATTTATTGCGGCGCTTACCCGTTCCGAATGGCTCAATATAATCCGCCAGCTTTTTCAACAGAACGCCAGTTTACCTTGGTTTTCGCTGTAGAGTGCAGTTTCAATGTAATCTCCCGTGTCATTTTGGTAAACCAACATTGTAAAGTCGTCGTATTAAAATGTAACTTCCGCTTCGTCACGATAGACTCATAAATTTATATTTTAATTAAATTTTCCTTCTTAGCAAAACGGGAAACGGAAAATTGCAGTTGTTTATTTTGGGGAAAAATACAATGTAATTCTGTTTGAAAAGTGTTTATTAACAGTGATCCGCGTTTTATTTTTAGCGACTCAATTATCCGCAAAAAAAAACGTTGTATCAACCTGTTAGACACATATATGCATTACCGCTGCGTTCATTCATTCATTTAAAACTCTGTCACACACATCAATACCACGCAAAATGCCCGAGTTTTTCTGAGGGGTAAAAAATTGGGAGCAGAATGATAGGCGTTCGTTCGGTCTTACTGAAGGGTTGTAATCTTGTTGATGTGAGTATACAAGGAGGTTTCCACTCGGGCATCTTTAATGGATATTAATTGGACAGTTCATAATGAGCATTTAATGAGAAAGTGTGTACATCTTGTAATATATTTAAAGAGGAACGCTACGACCTTAATAAAACCTTCCCAAGTAATTAACCTTTTTTCAACCGTCAAAATTAAAGCACTTGTAATTAACTTAAGCTCTAAACGGAGAGAAATTTGAATTGTTTATTCGTCCGCCGTTGTTGTTTGCAAAATAAAAAAATGTATTTCATTATTACTTGTTTAGGAATTCAGAACTAGAATAGAATCCCGGAGTTGATTATTAATGTGTTTCCGTGATGTTTATCAACAGTCAGAGTTTAATATCAAATTGAATGAACGCAAAACATATTTTGAATTTCGTGCGTTTTTATTTATGTAATGCAGTCGTGCATCGCGATTTTTCTACAATAATTCACTTCTGTCCTACATTTCATCCGTGTCCATTTGATTGAAACCATTTGTCCGCTCTAAAATTTTGTAGGTCGTCAATCATTACGTACAACACGTTTTTTGTTTTCTTTTTTTTTTTTTTTCAGGGGGGGCACAGCACCAATTCTGATCAATACTTCACTTGACCCAAAATAATTATGCCAGTCTGTATTAACGAACGATTTTCAGTGGAGCTTGCACTTTTGTTTGGCAACGGCGGCGTTCACGTCCTGCTTAGAAGCAGTATAACACTGACGGAAAATTAATGTCTTCTAAAGAAAATTATTTAATCTTTAAGGGGAATGATTGGATTAAACAATTCGGAAGAGATAGGTCATTTGAATTGTGTAATATACTCTTTTCCCAAAGGAATTATAGAAATTCAAGAGATATTTATATCGAAATCCTTTTAAATTTATGTTATTTACTTAAAGCGTAATGCCTTTCATGACGGTGCATTAAGACATTTTAAGTCGTGTTTAACGTATATAATTTTAGGCGTACCACTTTACGTGTTGTGTAAACAATTTAATGTAATCGCTTAACGACTGTAACCAGCGCAGGCTAGGAATATAGCGTTTCATTTAATAGAAAACTGGCTTTCTAATGTAATATTTAAACAGGGGAAATTAATTCTGCCAGAGCTGTTAGTGGCGTCCCATGGTTTTTCCATTGACTGTGCTGCCGTGAATGAATGTGCGTGCATCTAATTGAAACCTGCCCTCCTAAAAAAAAAAAAAAAAGAAGACGAGATAAAATACGTTTCTCCGCCACGCTCGAAAGAAATGTTTTCTCTCCTTTCTTCACGGGGGCCTGAGATGTTTTAATATCGGCGGAACAATGCCGAAGCGGAGGGAGTTATCAGCAGTACATTAATGTTTCCTCATTTGATAAAATTGGCATTCTGTTAACGGAACGCTGGAAATTACAAGGTTATAATTTATAAAGATCGATTCTATCGAGAACCTCAGACCTTCTCTTGAATTCAAATCTATTCATCCCTGATGAAAGGACGTAACGGAATTTTTGTTATTTTTAGAAATTACGCTGCATAATTTATTGTTTCACACTCGAAAACCTTGAAGTAATTTGGCGTGGATGAAATAAACGTTCGCGGTTTTAAAGTTGACCCTAAGGTATATAGAGCGAGGAAAGGAGTAAGGATCAACCAAGCCAACCTCAACCACCCAGAGGTCGAGATACTTACCACAGCTGATCGCAGAAATCAACGGGGGAGATTCATTAACAACCACGATTTCATTTTATATATAATTTGAAATTTAACAACGCGTTCACTATTTCCAATAAGTTTTGAAGCAAAAGTTAATCAATAAGATTCTCTTTCTTTTATATATAGGTACGTCTTTTCCGGCAATAAATCGCGCCGGTAGCAATTAAGATATATGAAGTTATCGCGAGGGCTATCGGCCCTAATGAGTCGAAAAAAGTAATAACGCGCGGTGATCGATTTTTCTGCAGCTTTCGACGATGTCATCATTTCATCACATGTAAATTACATTCCGCCACTGATATAATGTGGTTGCGCGTTATAGACCACTAATCCGTTTGGTTATAGTTATCTTGCTTCAGTGGAAACGTAATTATAAACGTATTGCCATTCCGTTTCTGATGAAAACCATCAAGGTGTTGGTTGATTTAAATGTTTTTCATCGATGAAACCTTTGTCCTTTGATTAATCCACCCTTGTTCACTTTGACCTTTCGTTCTTATTTTATTTACGGCGGAGATAAAAATAATTTCGTTACGAGCGACTTAAATGAAATGAGCGAAAAAATAATTCGAAGCGATTATTTATTAATTCGTTTGGCTCGTCCTGGAAGTGTTCGGGGTGAAAATAAAATAGAAGCGTTGCCTTGAATCTAATTTTATGTGAGAGTTGGGAACAAAGAAATAGGTACTTTAAACCAATTTCTAAAAAGTTCGATTCCTGTAGAGGCGAACGAGCAAAATAAATTAGATAGCATAAGGACTAACATAAATAACGTGTTCTTGTGCGACACGTGCGAATAAAACAATTACACCCAATCAGGGGAAAATTGGCATCAAACATCAAAGCTTCCGGCCGAAACAACGTGTAAAAGTCATGACGTTCGCGCTTCTCGCTGTACTTTACCGTAGAAACAAGTTATAAGTTATTAATCGCATTATTTATCTTCGGGAGGAAAGCGATTTATTTGTTTTCTGCTGCGACTCGGTAAAAACGGTCGCAGCATTAGTTTCAGGTCAGACCAGTTGAAATCGTAATTGTCTGGGTGATAAACCCCGACGAAAATAAAAATTACAGTATTTTAAAATGTGACAGTATAAAATTACCGTGTTATATAAACGTTTCCTGGTAATAATTTTTCCAGACGAGCACGTTTTTAGAATAACGTAGAATTTCAATTTGTCCGAATAAAATTACCTACTTAATACTTTTCACTATCACCCCCAGACGATATACTATTTTCTTATTATTTACTTCTACAAAAATACAAGGGACGTAATTTAATTAAACCAGGACAACTCTCAAAATCCAACAATATGACGTTGCATAATTATTTACAGAATTTGCGGTGGTCGAACCTAAATAGAACGATTTCATTTATAACTATTTTATTGAATTAACACATTCACAGTCACTAAACAATGCAAATACATATAATGTTGTTAGTATTAATTATTACAGGAATGCATCAAATATTAATTTGCAAACTAGTTTAATTAATTAACTTTATCCAGCAATACCAAAAAAAATACAATTGTAGAATTTATCTCTACAAATTGTTCATAAAATGAGGCGACACCTACAATAAATAGAAAATGGTTAAATCTATTTGGTAAAAACTGACAAATATATAGTACTATTTAACACAGTGTTTGGAAACTAATACAGTAAAGCAGGGGTGCTCAAACTTGAACCGCTGGCGATCTACCCCAATATTGTTAGACTCCGATCGATCGATTCTAAGAGGCTGCAAGGTAGGCTCTAACTAAAAAGCCAATGAAATGTTCCCAAGTACCTAACTAACTAATGGTTTGTTTGTAATTGAGGATCAACTAAAACAAGAGATCGACTCAAAAAGTATTCGCGATCGACCGTTTGAGCACCCCTGCAGTAAAGGATAGTAAATTTTTATTGATATTGCGTATGCGGATTATACACTTTGTGTTAAAAAAATCACTCAAATTGTGTTACTGGTTCCATATGTTGTGTGAAAATTTTACACTTAATGGCGTACTTATGTACATATCCCTAAGAAGATCGCAGCCGAGTGCTCGAAGCCGCTGATAACGAATTTTGACTCTTAATTGGGCAACTAAAGCTGTGGATTAGATCTTGTCTTGATACGTGCATATCTTGTGAAGAAATTCGAAACCCGAATACGGCAGAATTAATTCTGACACTTGCTCGACAAGTTCCGTCTTAGGTCATCTGTAGACGTTAAAAATAAGGTAAAGGAATAATTGAATTGGCTTCCGGTTGGAATCGCAGAAGAACTTCCTCGGGGTTGCTGCTGCTGCTGGCTGTGTTACTGCTGGTGCTGGAATTGCTGCTACTTCTCGTTAGTCTATGAGACGGAGTAAGTATGTCCGGTGTTGTGTCCTGTTACATAAGTTTTGGGAAAAATTTTAAATGTTCTATGTGACATAGTAAAACCAATATGTCAATTTGTTTAACATTTCACATTTGCGAAATGGCGTACAAGCTAGATTTGCGAAAGTCGGAGCCAGTTGTTTGGAGTAGTCTAGTACGGCGTTCATGTTCGGAAACTCGAATCTAACAGTACGTATTGTTTCACCGATGTATACACGACCACAGGAACGTGGAATTTGATACACACCTTCGGATTGTAAGGGGATGTGATCTTTTGTGGAGAGTAGACGGTCTGCAAGCTTTCCCGTCGTTTCCGCATTTCAAATGCTACAATTTCTCGTTACATTGCAAGAACAGGACTAAAATACAGAAAACGCAAGAAGTGCCCCAAGTATACTCCCGCATAATTGACCAGAATCCCTGGTTATTGCCGAGCTTTGAGACGTCGTCATTTTGCCCACGACCGGATCATAAACATGGACGACGAGAAATATTCTATACGGATAATATTGAAGCCACTCCCATACGAAAAGAAAGCAAAATTTTCTGACAAAATTTTGGTGTGATGCGCCATTTCTGAGGCGGGCATATCTAGGCCATGTAAGAGGTCAGGCAGTGAATGCTGAAGTATACATCCGAACTTGCCTATCAAAATTGATTATTTTTATTAATCAGCATCATGTCAGTTTTGGCCTGACCTTGCAACATCGCATTATACCAGAGATACGCTAATCTGGTTAGAAGCCCACCATGTGCCATATGTCCCTAGAAATGATAATCCTCCAAATATCCCTTAAGCAAGGCCTATTGAAAATTTTTGGACCCTATTGGCAAGAAAGGTGTATGATAGTGGTTGTTAAGTCCAAAATGAACAACAATTGCGGCAAAGAATTCTTCAAGAAATTAGAGAAGTAGACTTAGAAAGCATCAACCCAAACCCTGATGCGACATGTAAGACAAAAATTACTCTTATTGAAGATAGAGGCCCCCTAGCAGCAATATAGCAACCAGGTGTTAAAGTCTAAGATTTATTGGTGATTGTTATGTTAAGTTTACTTAATAAAGTTCTCTTAAATTTAAAATAATACCCTTCTATATTTTTCCCAAAACTTATGTAACAGGTGTTATTTATAGTGGCCGGTGGGGGCAGTGGATCGAAACGGTGAGCGGGGATTGGTCTGTTGGTGCGTGACGGATCGCCAATGAGATGTTTCCAGGTGTTGTGAAGGTAAAAGCCAGTATCACGGTTTAGGTTATTGGAGTGTTTGAAGATTTCTATAGATTCAAGGAGTTTATGGTTGAGCGGGCCAAAAAGTTTTGTGTCGGAAAATAGGATTTGGTGACCGGTTTCTAGTTTGTGTTCAATTAAGGCGGAGCCAGTTGTTTGGAGTAGTCTAGTACGGCGTTCATGTTCGGAAACTCGAATCCTAACAGAACGTATTGTTTCACCGATGTATACATGATCACAGGAACGTGGAATTTGATACACACCTTCGGATTGCAAGGGAATGTGATCTTTTGTGGAGGGCAGACGGCCTGAAAGTTTTGTCATGGATAAGTAAATGGATTTGATGTTCTGTTGTTTGAGAATTTTGCCAATTCCGTCCGCTATGGTGTGGATGTAAGGTAGGTAAGCTGTAGCGACTGACGATACATTAGATTTAGGGCGTGTTGGAATTGGGGAGAGTCCTACTCAACAACAACTACAACAAATACGACGCCCAAAGTTCTATTCGCCAATTCCACCACACATCCTCTTATAATTCGAATGTGTGTATCAAATTCCTTGTTCCTGTGGGCATGTATACATCGGTGAAACGAAACGTTCTGTTAACATTTTTTCAACCGTAAAATCCGTGAATCCATAGAAATCTTCAAACACCCCAATAATCTAAATCGTGATACTGGCTTTTACCTTCACAGTACCAGGAAACATCTGATTAGCGATCAGTCACGGCCCAACAGACCAATCGCTACTCACCGTTCCGATCCACTGTTCCCACCAACCACTATAAATACCACGACACCGGACATACCTACTCAGAGTCATCGACTAACGAGAAGTAGCAGCAACACCATCAGCAGCAGCAACACCGCCAGCACCAGCAGCAGCCCTGAGGAAGTTCTTTTGCAATGGAGAACGAAACGTCGGCAGTAGAAGAAGTCGTGACGTGGTTCCAACCGGAAGCCAACTCAATTATGGACAACGGCCGCGGAAGCCGTAAAGTTATATTAAGATAAAGGAATGTTTACTTTAGAAACATTCGTATTTTCCTTTAAATAATTATAATTAATAATTAAATAATTCATAACAGGTGATAGTCAAACACAGACAAGTCTGTCCTAATCGTCATCAGCATTAAAGGGCCAAATAAGAAGGCGCAAATAGTCACATGATTACATCCCACTTCAATATTATTCAACAATTTGTGTAAGATGTTAAGATATCCAATGGTAATTTTTTCTAACGAATTTAATCGTTTTCAAACTGTAGAAAACTTTTCATTGCAATTCTATTATAGCTATACGCAATGTGTAGAACTCTATATAACAAAATGTGAAAATAAAATCTTCACACTCTGTTACAGGACATTTTTACATAAGATGTAGAATTGTATACAACAAACAAGAATTTATTGTAGTACAAAAGTCAAATGGTTGTTAAACTTTTCACTCCAAAATGGAGCAATAATTTTGCTACAAACAAATGGAAACTGTTTTGAGGTAGAGATGGAAATATAACTGAATTATTTCTTAAATTTCCAAAAATTGTTTTAATAATTTCTCCACCTCTATTTTACGCAATCTCACTTTGTCATTTCTTTCTGTATAACTAGTTTCCGTCGCTCGTTTTTTATCGTTGTAAATATTTCCAGGCATTTAGAAATTAGACTGAAAATTACAGGTAGGCTTTTAAGCCTTTGTTCTCGTAGATGTTTTGATCTTAAACGTAATTAATTAACACCTCTGTGCGATAAGTTGTTCAACACACACCCGAGACAATTATTAATGAGATTGTATTTACGCTTTGTGGTAAAACGTTTACGTTAATTTAAAGAACTATTTTGTGCATAAGAACTCGATCCAGTCCGTGAATTTAAAACTGCGAGGGCATTAATCAGTTTTAGGAACGCGGGGCGTAAAGTTGGTCGTAAGTATTTCTGTTTTAAATGAGGCGAGGGGAGGTATCGACACCAGTACATCAACATTCGTTTACTTTTATTGAAGTAGACTTTTGTATTTTAAAGGCTTCTATTCAGATTGCCCAGCGGAAATCAAGAGCGAATACGAGTCAGGAAGATGAATATAAAGAAATTCCAATCTAACTTGCACTATCCAAGATTGTGCCCCGCTGCTTTTTCAATGTTTTACGAGAATTATTGCACGCGTGTGTTTTTTTCATTTCAAAGAACAGCCATGTACTTTACCTTGCACTTACGGAATTAATTTATACTACACTCCCCACCTCACCGACGATATATTCACAGAATTTTATTTTTCAATAAAAGCTCCACAAGAGGAGGAGAAGAAGAAGAACAAACTAGTGAAATAAGTTAAGTTGTTTCGATTATTTTAAAGTAACAAGCGTTTTCCACACTTTTCATAATGATTGATGACGCGCTGAAGTATATATATAAGAATTAGAAAAGAATTGGTAATTATTTTATTTTGAAAGTAATTTTTTATGTTATTAATGTTATAATAGAATAACTGTAAGGTTCCCTAACATGTGAAAGTTCATATGGAGTGTAGAGGTTGTTAAAATGCCTAAAACCTTTTGAAAGGACTTAAGCGTGGCTATATGGTATTGTGTGTGGACCCTAAGCTCTTTCACAACACGTTCCAGCAAGTATGCTACAAAATGCTTTCTCATTGCCGACTCTTGAATTAACTTTCTAAAGAGCCCGGGCTTTTACAAAAATGATTTTCCGTTAATTTATAGAATTTTCGAACGGGAAAGCCCTGTAAATTAACTTTGAATGACATCGCTGGTAACGTATGTTAAGTCAATGTTATTATTATTGTTGTTATGTAAACATGCTGCGTCTATGGGGCATCTGCCACTGCAATAATTATAGATGCAGTGATAATTATTGTATAACATCCCTAATACTATTGATTGAGCCCCGGCCGAATAATGAAAGCGTCATGAATATGTCGCCGTGCGGACAGCCCTTCAACAATAAAAATACTACTTTGTTTAACGTGTTTATTTCGTCGGACAAATGCTGCATGAAAGTTATGCGCATATTCGTTACCATTTAATGCCGATGCGGTCCATTTGCCCGAATTTTTCACGTCGCTCAGAAAGCAGATCAATGCTCGGTTTCATCATAACGTGTGAACGCGCACGCTAATTATTCCCCTTAATTCTTCTAAAACGTTACTGCCACGTCACCGTATAAAGGATTTCATAATTCATACTTTCAAAAAAATGTGTTTTAAATTTGATTACGTTTACTTCTCGTTTAAACTTGCACCCCTCGGAGTTTAGTCTTTTACGAGCAGAAAAAGTTTGGAAATATGTAAATTGGATTTCAAGGTACACCGATAGACAAACATAATGCGGCGGTCTTATAACGTCTGGAATCAAATTAAGGATAATTATGCAAAGAGGACGACCAATTACATAAAAGCATGTATTTGTTTTTACGCGCGTGCATGAATAAGTGAGATGGTCAATAATTTCGGACAGATACAAACAACGTCGCTCCTTATTTATTATGATTTCGGATACATTAGCCAGCAATTTAGCTTGGCCAGTAGATATAATAGCTCGGTACTTAGGGAATGGATTACGACTATTAGATATTTTAAGTCGTAATATTAATAGATGTACGGAGGGATCCCACGTACTAAAGCAAGCTATTTACGATGCAACAGAGCAAGTCGCGTAAAAACATTGATTGTAACTTTTAAACATTAGATTTAAAAATACCTGCGCATTTATATTCTAAACACGAGAGTCTGAAAATCTTCAGCCTTGTCAGCGTAAGTTAATTGGTACGCTAAAAACAAATCTTAATTTACATATTTTGTGTGTCGCCGGAATTCTTTAGCAGTACGGTCATATTAGCCCAGTGTTATTGCTAAAGAGCAGAGTTTTTCAGGGCGCCTTCTGCTACGTGCCGTTTTCAGCTGACTAAAAAAAAAAATGATTCATTAGTTTGTCGATGGTACGACGCGCTTTTTTTTTAATTAAATTAAAATTATGCCGCATCAATCCGAATTTGAATAATAAACAAGCGACACCGTGCCTGAAAGTAAATCTCTGTTATATATAAATGTATTAGAGTGGCGAGCTATTCAGCCAAAAAAAAAATCGATGTTAAAAAATAGACCGTCCACTCTAACTTCTGTAATGTAGACAGTATAAAAAGCCGTGATAGATGTTGGTACGATCTACCATGGAGAGCTTGCGACGTTTTAAATGCTTCTATCGGGACCAACGAGAAATCACCTATGATTCTTTTTTTTACTTTTTTTTTTTAACTCACCGAAGATTTCATTCCTTTAGCTTTCAATTAAATCGGTGAAATTACTTTTCGTTCTTACACTACTAAAAATAACGAATTCCAAATTACCTGAGACCATAATTACATCGTTACGTCCCCAAATTTGAAGGCCGATGCTATTTGTTTAGACCCTCTTAATTTACTTTCCCCAGCACGTTTAGTATCCATGGGTGGACATTTAATGGCGGTCGAATTTTAACCTAAATGAAAACCGACTTTGAAATTTACACTTTTTTGTTTGTTTTTATTCTCTGCATGGTATTTATTTCTGTAAATAAATGCGGTGATTTAAATTTATGTAAAACAGACGTCATTTCGAATCGCATTATTTACGATTCCATCGTGACACATGTAACGTGCAACCTTTTATCAATAAGTAACGTGTGTATTGATTAAAATTAAATGCACCGGTTACTTTTCAAACAGAAAAAGTGTGTATCTGGAACAATCGGTGGTGGATGATTTACGTTGCTTACCACAAATTGTACGTGATAAATAAATCGTGTACAATGGAGTAAACTAAAGCGAACCTTCTGATATTCGTCGATATATATTCAATGGCTCGAATAAAATGGAATTACGATTCTTTGCTTATAAACTTGACAAGTTTATCGGTGTAACCGAAATATCTCAATTTAGTGGAGGGTGTGTTGCGGTTTTAAAAAATTGCGCCCTCTAAATAATTCCGGCCCAAACAACGTACGGGACCCTCTTAATAATGCAGCTTTATTAATGCGCGCCGGTTAATTAAGTAATTTAATTAAAAAAAAAATTTGTTGTGCTCACGTTAACGATTTTCACCGACGAGGTGACTTGGGCATTATCGTAAAAAATCTATTTGTTTTACGACCAGAAAAATATAATAAATGAAAGTACGCTGATGTATGTAATTATTTGGTAATGCAATTTATGGCGAACAAGGAATAAAAGAAAGGGTAGATATGTTTTGTAGATAATGTTGAATAGTAACTAAGTGGTTTCGATGGATCTATTGCGTGTTGACAAACGTCAAAACCGTAATATACGCCTAATCGTTTCGTAAAGCTCTGTTTTTGCTTGTGTGTCATGTTAGTTACCCCGACAATGGAACAACACATCATCTGCGTTCTTACATTTCACCGTTCTGTTGCAATTTGTAACTTTACAATCTCCTTAAATTACGGTAAACGCAAATTGTCGAAGCATTTACGTGTTCGACAGCAGAAAGAACGGCAGACAGATTGATCGATGTTACTTAGCACTCGAAGCAGCGAAACCACGGCGAAATGGTGATACCGTAAAGCATCCTGTAATACCTCTTGAAGCTAACATAAAATAATAGATTCTCAAGTCGATACGCGTAGACATGAAGCAGGCCCGTGCATGAATACAAACTGTCGTATGATGACAATAATATCGCGAGAAAACTCCGTTTATGTTTCAAATGAACCACATTATTCCAATAGGGGCGTTCATAAAATGATGGAGAGAAAATTGCCTATATTTCTGATTTCTTTCCAAAGTCTTTCCAACGCAACAGAAATATATTACAATTACCGTGCAACTTACACGAAGGCCATTAAGGACCTAAAAATAATCCACTCGATTTTGATTAAGTACAACATTTTATACCAAACAGAACGAAAATAGAACCGCTCGTTTTTAATAAACCCACACGTTTCGGATCTTTAATGGAAATGTTAATTGGAGGTGGGGGGGCGGGGGTATATAGAGGTATGCATTTAAAATGGAAATTTTGTGTTTCGATTAAAAGATGCAGATGTTGTTGAGTTTGTCTCACTGCAGTAGTTTCGATTCAAGTATTCAAGGCGCTTAGGTGATGCTGAAAATCGATTATCTGGTACTTGTAATGCAACTTCATTTAAATTTTAACAGATGGCGGATCTTAGCACACGTACTTCGCTGCAGTAATTAGTATTTTAAATCTGTTTTCTTTGGTTTCCTTAATTCTTGTCTCTGTTTTCTAAAAGATTGGTTTATCGTACTCGTATAATATGCACGTTATACACGTTGTGTGTTTTTCTAAAAATACCGTTCGTGTTTTGAGAACGTGATGACAAAGAAATTATTAGTAAGTTTGTTGTAGTAATTTCTCAGGAAAGTTAAAGTGTATTTATGCGTAGCGTAGATGGTTGAGATTGTATAATATGTGTGGCGTATTTGAAGTGCGTGTGTGGTTGAAAAAGGAAGAGAAAGGTCGTGCGTGGTGTTAAAGCCTCTCGGCATTTGATGTGATGTCATCTCCGCGGTCTCGATCGTAACCCGTCGTCGTCGCAACTGGCAAATGACGGCGAATGTGACATTAAACTCGCATTAATCAAGCATGAAATATTGCTTTTTGTCGCATATACAATAGAGGATTTTTGTATTGCCCTCACCTGGTTGCAGTGACAGTAGAAGAGCCCGGATTATTTGCCCGGTTCGAACGTGGAAAGGATCAAATTACGATTTTATGAGTAAATACACGGGACGAGTTTGACATAAATCTGTATCTCTGGTCACGGGCATTTTCGAACGACTATTGATTACGACCGTGTCCAATTTGCTTTTTAATCGTTTGCACACGCACACATATTTCTCAGGAATTTAATAATCGCCCGAAGAAAACCCCGGGCTTAATTTTCCACAAAAAATTACTCTCATTTATAAAACCGAATTAACAAAATATAAATCTCTGTTTATCGTTGCCGTAATTAAACCGGAAGGAAAGAGGTGGCGGGCATTAAACACTCACGTAAAGTTATTAATAATGACATAATTGCTCTGCAATATCTTTTTAATGAACGAACGTTTTCTGACGAGATAGGAAATTACGAACTCTAACAGAGGTTGAAGTTAATCACTCTTTCCTAGTACATGCGTTACTTGACAGCTACAATCAATTACCATCTCATGCAATAATAGACTTTTCTAAAATGCAAAATGTTTGCGAACATGCAAATTACCAGACATTACTCGCAAACCTGTTTTTTTCTTTTCTCTTCAAAATTATTTTTTATTATTACCAATAAATTTGATCTAAAGCACAAGTCATGAACCGATTCGACTGAACGAGTAGTAATTTAATTATTTTTTTTTCAAATGTGGTTGAGTTGAGTTGGTGAAATTGTTGCCGCATCGAAATGGCAGAGGTCGCTTTAATAAATCCGCGTTTATTATATTAACACTGAGCGAAGTAGATTATGCGAAGAATAATAGAAAGTGGGGCACTAATATGCGGCTTTCATTTCAGCCGAACGTGAAATAGTATTATGTACGTTGTACATATAACAACAAACGTAGGCTAAACAAGACAAAGAACAGTGCGATATCAGCAGCAGCCGAATCACGAATAATGCAGCTCAACTTTTGCAGAAACAGGCACGGCTTTGCCAACATTTATGCCAGGCGTTGATGGAAGAACTCTTTGCGAACCCTTCCATTTATTAATCTCTTTTCCTGGTAACGACTTTTAGTGGCCATAAAACTTCGTCCTTAATATAAAAAATGTATAGAGAATATTTATTTCTCGCATGATTGTCCGTCCTTTTTGTATTTTTATTTTTATTGCGGTAACTATACAGTACGTTCATATTGATTTAATTAGATTTGAGGAACGCCTAATATTTATTTCCTAGTAGTAAAAATGCTCGGTGATTCGTGAAAATTTGATGGATAAATACATGTGAACAAACTTAAAAATCCAAACGATATTTCCTCGGTGAGGGAGCATGCTTTTTTTTAAAAAGCGAACACTTATGTGTAATCAAGTGAAATAAATTGGTATGATGCCTTAGTTCCGCTTGTCAGAGACTCTCGAAGCATCACGTTGAATATTTCAAAAGGTTGTCGCCACAATAATGCACTATAACAGTTCGTTTTCATTAGTCCGGACGTTATTCTAACGTACCGATTGCAATTTTGCGTAATTCCGGACATCCATTTTCATACTCCGTTTCTTTCTGTCCTCGACCGTTTTTCGTTAGTTACATTTAAGACTCAAAATAAACAGCAGCTCTTTCAGGACGGTCGCTAAAAATTTATTGTTCTGCATTTAACTACTTCCTACATTCCTTTGTAATTATAAAGAAAATATTGTAGGGGCTTAACATGAAACACCAAATTCAAAGCGAGCAACCGCGTAGGGTACACGATTAGCAGTAGACATTACAACCAATAAACGTGTATAATAAACAGAGTATATCGATTTTATGCAACTCCTAGATTTTCATGGGAATTGTCTAATGTTACCTCTTAGTTTATAACATCGAGTTAATAGAAGCAACAAGACGTGGATAGGTCAAGTTTGTTAACAGTAATTGCAGACTACACAATCAAATCAAAACCCGATAGCCAAATTGCAAACAAACAAAAATAAAAAGCAATTTCAGAATCCCCATTATACATAATAAGCTTATTTATATGAATCGCTTTTTTTTTTTGGAAAAAAAGGTTTCATTTTGTGCTGGCCGTACACGAAGCATATACAGGTGTCTCGGTCAATAAACATAATCTCATTTCGTTTGTTTCGTTGTTGTTTCAGCCAGCGGGATGCAAATTTCGGAGGGCTGCGTTATTAAAGTAAATAAACGGATTTGATCGTATAATCAGTTTACAATCAAGTTTTTGAGGGTCCCTTTATCTGTCGAAACCGTTCACATTGCCGCGCCATCCATGAACCAATTAAGTTAGTTCAGGTGTTCCGGATTGCTGAAAAGTCCCAGAAATATACAGTGAATCGCGTTGAGTGGAAGTGTTGCATTTCGTTCCGTTTTTGATGCTTTATTGAATTAAAACTTGCTACAAAAGTTTCTTTTAAAGTTTATAAAACTCTAATATTGATATATCTTTTCCTAGCGACTCCGCTAGGTTTACATTTACATTATTTTTGTTAAAGCAAAGCGATTGCAACACGTTTCTTTTTCTTCTTGTATAAATATTTCAGTTTTATCGACGCAAACTTTAGAGACACGTTCAATTTTGCCGGCCATCATTTAAACTCAATATTCATCTCAAAGCTTACAATTTTAAACTGATTATTTTACACAGAGATGGGGGAACTTCTTTATGCTCAACAAGCGTTAATGAGCTTTCTCAATTTTATTCGAATTTAATTCTGTTTAAGTTTGAAACTCACATTTTTTATTTATTTATTGTCGAGGGCTTCGCTATTATATGTGTAAGTTTAAAGAGTTGCTCAATCAACGCAAAGTTGCCAACACTGAAACATGTTCAATTTTGTTAGCCATCGTTTAAACTCAATAACTATCTCACGCCCTTAGTTTTAAACTAATTATTTCACTCAGAGAGCCATCGACGGGAACCTCTTTGTGCTCAACGAGCGTTTTAATTAACATTCTCAATTTTAATCGAACTTAATTTTATTTCTAATTGAAACTTATTTATGTACGTGCTTTCTTATTTTATTTTATCACCTCCAAGAGATAACCCAATGGAAAAAGAACGCGAATAAATGTTATTCTTTTTTTAATGCAAAAAAGAAAATAAAAAGCGGAATATTATTTTGAATGCGTGTCAGTTAATTCGAGGGATGTTTTCCGTTGGGTAATTATAGAATTTGGCAAATGTAATGTGGGCCTATAAGGCTGATAATATTGAATAAGTGACGCTTGAATTTATGAATACAAAATGACGAGCTGGGGCAACCTTTTCGTAATTTCATTATGTTAAAATTGGTTCAATCGTATTTGAAAATTCATTGTCTCTTAACTTGCGGAAGTGAGCCTCCTCGTTGTGTGAAGTTTAGATTTGTTTGTTGCTTTGTTAAAATAAACGAAAAAAAAAACTTATTATATACAGGGAGGCATGGCACAACATTCAGATATATTGTTGCTCCATTTTGGAGTAGAAAGTTCCATATTAATTTGACTTTTGTACTACAATAAATTCTCGTAAGTGTGAAGATAAAGTTTCAACACTAAAATTCTGCATCTTATGCAAAAATTTACTACAAAAGACTGTGAAGCTTTTATTTTCGCATTTTATTGTATAAAGTTCTACACATTGTGTAAAGCTATAATAGAATCGTAATGAAAAGTTTTCTACATTTTGAAAATGATTAAACTATTAACACCTTAGAAAAAAAATTACTATTGGATATGTTAACATCTTACACAAATTGTTGAATAGTATCGAAGTGGGGTGTAATCACGTGATTATTTGCGTCTTCTTATTGTGGAAGACGATTAGGTGGCGTACGTGACTTTGCGAATAAGCAAGACTTGTCTGTATCTGACTGTCGCCTGCTTTATTTAATGAATGAATTTGTGAAAAATAAACCGTCCGAACGTGAATTCAGTGCCGTGCTGCAGAAATTATTTGCAGGTAAATACGAATGTTTCTAAATTAAATATTTTTTAACGTCTATAGATGACTCAAGCCGAAACTTGTCGAGCAAGGGTCAGAACGAATTCTACTGTATTCCCGCCTGTGAATTTCTTCACAAGATCTGCACGTATCGAGGCAAGTTGCCCGATTAAGAGCAAAAATTCGTTATCAGCGTCTCTGAGCACTCGGCTGTGATCTTCTTCCCCTAGAGATGTTTATAGAATTACACCTTTAACTGAAAACTTTTCGTGAATGTAAGGAACCAGTAACACAATTTGAGTGATTGTTAACACAAAGCATATAATTCGCATACACAATACAGTTGATTACAAATTTACTTTGCTAGATTCCAAACATTGTGTTAAATAGTACTATATATTTGTCAATGTTTACTAAATAAATAGGAAAACCTTCTCTATGAGATAGTATTTAATTCAACAATTTACACAACATGTTTACATTTTATCTATAAACTTAATTTATTTGTGTTACACGATTTCCTTAAAAATATATAATATTATTCTACAAGCAAATGCCAACGCTGTAGGTGCCTTCATTTTAGTAATAATTTGCGTTAATAAATGCCATTGTTTTTTCTCTGTGCATTGAGAGAAACTTATAACTGGCGACAATTCCACGGATTTTCCATATTTTCCTTACGCATTGAGCAATTTATCATGCATTCATTACTCATTCTAGGAGCGTAAACAAACCATCCAAGTTTCCCGTTGGCTCTAGTTCAAGTGTTATCAATAACCTCAAGCTATCCATTTATACAGATCGGTACAGATCTCTTCGATCGATTTAAGCCTCTGTCACACCGGCCGTCAATAGTGATCGGTTACACATGATTTAAACTAGGCATGAAGGGGTCGTGAGCCCTTGGCGTTGCTTCCGCATTGACGCTGGTTCTCGGTTTTGCGTAATATATACATACCGCGAATGTGGTTTGCACTAGTTGGTCTTGATGATGTCTCGACACATTTCGTATTCGTGTTAATTTGTTGTAATGCACGGAAGTACTCTAGGTACACACTCCCCAACTAATATATTAAAATATTCACTTTGAAGGGAAATTTAAAAAAAAATCGCATTTAAAACGAGCGAGATGGAATCAATTTAGAACGACGAAAGTTAATGCGCTCGGTCTGTTTATAAGTAGTTCTGGTAATAAATATGATATCACGCCGGCCCCTAACAAAGCGATTCGTTGGATTCGTCGTATGCAGCATGCCGGAAATATTTTATTGTCAAAGATGGCACACGGAATAACTTCAGGATAACTCGCCATTGAGATCCCTGTTCAATCAACTCTTTATACGCCTCTACAATTGTTTCGAGGTGTGCTTCTGACGGTTCTAAATTGACAGCTCGCCGCTTTCAAAATCAATTTTATTTTATTCAAACTTTTCCTCTAGATCCGAATATTTTCCATTCCATATTGCTCCTAAATTGAATTCCGGCAAAAAATTAAACACTAAGAGAATAAAAATGTTTTAATGCGCTCGCCGCATGTTGCAGTGAACTCGAATAAATCGCAAACGCACTACACTTCAATTTCTTTTCTCTTTTTTTTTTTTAATTATGTACCTCCAGTTTATATTTAACACGGCATTGCAGAAAACAATTGACGTATAACCCTTCCTATTATACTAAATATCCCCCTCATGACCAATTGTATAGACGCTGTATTATTTCGCGTTCAATTTGTTTGCTCTGGATCTAATGAAGTATTAAATGTAATCACAGAGTTTGCAGTATGTTTAATGCTTTTGAGTATTTCGTAGCAGCAGTTTACTAACGTGTAAAATTACAAAATTTCATCTATACTCAAACTATCTCTAATTCAGATTCTCTCTTCTCTCTCCCAACTTCTAAAATACTTTAATTATTTGCGAATAACCTTGATGTCAACTATTAATTGAAAGGTGTAACAAAGGATCTAACAAAAAAAAAGTGCCAAGTTAACTGATACCCCATTACATGAGAAAAAAGGGCCTTTTGTATCATGAATCATATCGGTCGACTTGACATGTAAACACTTTTTTGTCCTTGAAGTTATGTGAAATGACAAAAAGCTATAGATATTTAGTACACTAATTGCAAGTCACCGGCTGGTTACAAAACGATGCTTAAACAAAAAGCACTTCTTGAATAATTTGGTCAGTCTTGTCGCGTATATGAGTTCGGGCAGTCATCTTCTTGTCAGGTACTTTGTGATTGGAATTTGTGAGCTTTTCCACGAAAAGTTTATAAATAAACCGCCAAGGACTATACTTAATAATAAATAATTTGTGTTGTGACCGTTTGAACATTGTTATGGTAAAGTTACCGAGCACCGCTATTCACTGGGTAAGTAGAATTTCTAAAATATTTTATAAAATTTGCAATTACTTGCGAACCTTGACATCATCTAAGTTGCTTATTATATTATTTGAAAGGTATAACAAAAGGTCTAACAAAAAAAAAGTGTCAAGCTAACTGATACCCCATTACATGAGAAAAATTGTATTGTGAATCATATCGGTCGACTTGGCATGTAAACACTTTTTTGTAACTTGAAAAAAATATCGACGCAAATCCTTGAAGTTATATAAAATTGGAAAAAAGCTAATATTTAGAGATATTTAGTACACTAATTGCAAGTCACCGACTGATTACAAAACGATGCTCAAACAAGAAACACTTCGAAAAGTAATTTGTTCAGTTTTGTCGCGTAGGTGAGTTCGGGCAGTCATTTTCTTGTTAGGGGTACTTTGTGATTGAAATTAATAAAATTTTCATCGCCATCGAATATAGTTAATAATAAATAATTTGTGTTGTGACCCTTTGAATATTGTTATGGTAAAGTTACTGAGCCCTGACCTTTTGAACACCGTTATGGTAAAGTTACTGAGCACCGCTACTTACTGGGTAAGTGTACGTTTTATATTAATTAGGAATGTCTTCGACGGATGTAGAAATTGATCATCATTGATAATTTGATTTGATTTGAATACTTTGTTTAATTCCCTTATCTTAAATGAGGATTAACATAATTCGTCGGTTTTCAAGAAGAGCGACACAAATCAAAAACCACCAATCTATTAAAAGGGCATTTAATTAAAGATTTAACGTCAAGCTTCTAATTCATAAAGTAAAAAGCAATTATCTTGAAATAAAACTTTTAATTTTTTCACTATGTCACTCTTCTTGAAAACTGTCGACATGAAAATGAGATTAGATATTATTATAAAAACACTTTTGTTAATTTTAATAATAAGATCACGTTTCATGTTTTAATGTTTTTTTTTTTTAAATCATACAGATAAAAGTGTGGCATTTTGTTGTCAGGATTTGTATTCAGTTTATCCATTTGATTTTCTTACAAAAGACTTTGTCGTCTGGTACAAGTGAAAAAATTAGAAAAAGTAACCTCGAAAAACTCGAGCTAAAGTGTCCGTCTACGTTTGGGAATTTTCTATTTTCACCGGTCGCGGTTGTAATAAAACCGAAAGCTCAATGACGTTCCAAAAACGTTTTATTTCGGTTGAAGCAGTCTGCTGAAAGTAATTTGTCACAGAGAGTGCTATTTAATAGCGTGCTTGGAATTGCAATTTGTTATACGTGCAGACTGTTCATAAATAACAAGTAAATTTCGAACGGCACTAATTACCGTTTTGTGCCTAAAAGGTAGGCCGTGCGGATTTTTCTCTAATCTTCAGTTCAAAGTACGAAGCCGCTCGGTTTTAGTGCGCGGTTTTAGAGTGGAACAATAATTTTCTGCTATAAACCGGAGATAGAAATTTGGGAAATGAACTTGTCAGGAAGTTTTGCAATTAAATTATGCAATTAAATTCAAAGCGTCGATTTTATTATTGGCTTGTAAAATAACAAAGTATATTACACCATTGTGAATGTATGTTAGGCAAATTGAATTATTTCAAGCCACAATGTGTCAAAATGTAAAACATAGATAACAATTCCACTTGGTTACGTGAAAATTAATTATATGAAATATGGGGGGCTTTTTAAAATCGCGTTGTTTTTTTTCTCTCTCGCCTAGATTGTTATCCTGCGAAGGATGGATCGTCGTTATTGATGTGCTTTTCGATTCGAATAAAACTCCTCGATTATTACGGATACAAATTTGAATGTCATCTTGTATTCAAAGCAGAAAATAAAAGAATAATGCCTGTATATCTGCAAACATCTCTCGGCAAAGGACGAATGAAACGATCGTTTAATCTGAAACCCCCGCCTGTTTCCTTACACACATGTGCTGAATAGGGAAGAAACTCGCGGTGCGTGAATCACGTTTATTAAATAGTACAAATGGTCTTGCAAACAACGACATATAAATCATAGTAATGCGTACTTGGAAGATGGCGTAATTTAAATGATAAATTCAAAAGCTTAGCAGCATCTAGAATATGAGCTTTAGGAGATTTCTTTCTTATAAACGGGGATGAAACAATTATAAATGTTAGTATCTTGCTTAAGTATAATTCTCTTGCTTAACATACAGCCGTAAAACGCTTACTTCCTCGACGGTATATGTGAAGTACGTGCTCGACCCTAAGCAGGGAAAGTAGCATCGAATGGCAAAAACTCTTGCCGGACCTGAACCTTATTTACTGGAATGAAAATCAAATTATGGTTGTTTTTCTTTCTAGGAAAGTAGATTTGTTTGGGCGGGAGCCCGTCCATTAAAAATTTACATATGCCTATGCGAATGTCTTTTTATTCTGACGACGGTTTACAAAGATTACATCTAACCTTTTTTATCAGTTTTTTTTTTTCTTGTTTGACCTATAAAATACTTAAAGAAAATGAAAGGGATACTGTCACGACACGACTATTTTATCTATCCATGTTATTATTATCAACTTCCAACGGTGTTTTTAATAAAAACAAGTATTTTTTTCTTTACTTTCATAATTTAATAATGAATATTCTGAGAGGGTTTAGTGTTTTGTCGTTAAGTTGCAGCAGTTGCGTGAAGCTTATTGCAGTAGTTTAGGAATCTTCGTTAATTCAGTGTCTACGTCGTTGTATACCGCAACTTGTCAAAGCAGATTTCTGAATCCGTTTGCACTTTCATTAGTCGTCTAATACGGAATTACAGGTTGCACTAAACGGCAAAATGGAACTGCTTTCCCTTTAGTAGAGCCAGTTAATGCAGTACCGGTCCTCGATTGCTTCACACCGTTCCACCTTCCACACAAACATCTCCGCCATCACAAAGCGTTAGTTTCAATTACCACCGACGTGTTATGAATTTCAATTCCTGTTATGCACTGCCTGTTAACAACTGATTATCAACAATTTATTACCTCTTCGATAAAATTAAAAAGAAACCCTTCACCTTCATCCCGGTCGTGTTTTCCATATAAACAAAATCCCCTTTGACAAATATTGATTTCCAAACTGAAGTGTTTCGTATTTGCATACAGTCATCTCCATTCTGACTTTCATAGCCAGAACTGATGTGTTTATTTTGATTGGATTGTTATCTTTATTTCTTCAAACAATTTCAAAGCGAATCGTTCTTTACTGTTTCTCAGACATTCCTTTTAATAATTTTATCATCCGAACATCAAAAGGAAAAAAAAACACAGGTACTTGCTTCATTAAGTCTTCTAGTTATTTCAGTAGTAATAAAGACCAAAGGAATCAAGCGGGTTAGCCTTTAAGGTAATTTCTAATCAAAGTTTACCCATAAGAGCGAATTGTAATCCATGCTGTACAGAGCTTACAATTACATCATTCAAGTGCCTTGTTTTATTTGAATGCTTTAAATACTAACTTCACAGTTGTTTTTGAGGGGTCGGAAAGAAATTTTTTATATATGTGATAAAGTTTTATACGCGAAGTAAATCACTTTTGCTAAACCTGGTGTAAATTGATTGATTCGTATAATATACTTATATCAATAAATATCGGAGTTCTATCGGATAGTTTATGTTATAAAAATGTAATAAAGTATAGCAAGCACATCGGCGCCGGTTGTTCGTTTGTACGATATAATTTTGTAGAATGTCTTTAATAAATAATCGCAAAGAAAGAGTTTTATTTGGCAGAGCAATCGAGAGAAGTTCTACGTGCAGGTATAAATCTGATTTGATTACTACTCTATTTTATAACCGATAGCGAGAATCTGCCGTAATCAAATATGTCCGGGGTTAGATCGGCCAAACGACTGAATGGGTTGTAGCTATTGTAACCACCGTACAATAGTGATGGGATACTATAAAAATTGATGAGACGAGAATACCTACTTTCGAACAGGTGAATTTTTGAACGTTTGAACTAATAGGCTAAGAAATTGCCTTCGCGATAGCAGCCTCGTTTTATTTCAGATCTCCTTTCGTAAATTCGATGATACAGTTTAATATCGCCTTCTCCAGGAACGTGTTCATATTCCGCACGAAATTTCACTTGTATTTCGCCTAACAAAACAACGTGAAACGCCGGAAATAAATAAAACGATGGAAGAAAGTCGTTTACTTCCGAATTATTTCAGAGAAACGAAAGTTATTTTAATGTTATCGGCGGACCCCAACAATCAATACTTCATATATTTTTCTTAGAATGAGTCATTTTATGACGTACATAAAAATAACAACCACAAAACCCGTCGTAATTAATTTCATACAGCAAATTTATTTTATTTTTAAATTAAATTAATCCTTTATTTATATATTTTTTTTTGTTTTCTTTAGTAATGAAATGCAAGCTTTTTCGTTTCCCCCTTTTCCTCCTATACAAACCACAAAATCCGCGGATACCATATAAATCAATTTAATTAAATTGACGAATCTGATTACTTCAGAGTCTGCCTCAGAGACGGCGAAGTATTAACGAAAAAAAAAATGTTATTGGAAACAGATTTGTCAGGCGGAATATAGGGATTCTTAATTAATTCTTTCAAATCGCATTTTAACAAAAATTGTTTCGTTTTTTTTCCCCATCCGACATGATTACGTAAACATAATTAAATTTTATTGTCTTTTCTTTCTTATATTGTAGCCTTTTATTGCACACCCCCCCACCTATACATACGCATACATAGATAAACAGCTCAAACTGATTTAATATTAATCGACTTTTAATGGGGATTTGTGGACGTCAAAATATATCTGCTTAATTTATTTTTAATTGTCGTAATAACAGTATTAAGTGTGTTATTATCCAAACCAGCAATATATTGCTTTAATACTGAAAGATTTTTTTTTTAAATCGCCCCGTCACTCGGCGGTAATCGCACGATTATTTCAGCATTTTCATGTAACATAAACGGCATCGATTAACCTTAAAAGCAGCACACAAAACGGCCAAACAAATCGCAATTATGAATAAATAAAACTGATTCTGTTCGCTTCAAACATTACACCGCGCAGTGAAATTGTTGCTTCAATTAGTTTTTATTAATTTAACACGAGTGATTTAACAGAAAAAAAAAATGGGGGAATATTTTGCTGTTATTAACATCGAGGAAAAAAAATCAACGTTTTTTTTATATTTCTACATTTTATACACATTAACGCTTTTAGAGCACAGGTACTTTTATTATGAAGTTTGAATAGTACTTTTATTTTTGTTTTTGTTCCAAGTATCCTATTGCTCTCGCTGCTGGTCTGGTATGCGATTGACATGCAGTCGGATGGCGCGTTCTATTTATATTGTCCGTCGTCGTGCGTAGAGAGGTACTGTCGTGATTGGATCAGCTTTGATTCAATGGCCCAATCACGGCGATACACGTTCCGCGACGCACGATGACCGACCCAATCACGACACGCCACGTCTTTCCACGCACGACGACGGATTACTACATAAATGTAACGCGCCAAACGATTACACATCAATCGCATACCCAGCAGCGAGAGCAACAGGAATTTTTTTTAACTGTCGCTAACCAAACTATTGCCTTTGCGTTCTTGTTATTTTTTTTTTTAAATCAAAGAGTGTATTTGTAATTGAATATTTTTAATTTGGTAAAGAATATTTAATTTAATTTAAGACGAAATTGACGATTAGGCGTTGGGTTTTACATAAAAAAAGGGGGAGCAAATGTAGTTAAAAAGTGAAACTTGCTGGAAGTGGTTTCGCTGATATTTGGCGAAAATTCTGGAGACTAGATAAAATTAATTCAGGCGCGTGATAAGAAACAAACTGTCCTCAAAAGTCTTATTTTGAGTTGTTAAAATGGAGGCGCGCGACTGAAGCGGCAGGGGTACTTTGTATAGGTACGTAATTTGTCTATTTTATCTGTAATCTTGCGGCCTCAGGTATCAGAGCTGCTTGGAATGGTGGCAGTTAGTCGAGAAGCAGGCGTAACTTCATTACAACTTGATACACGATACAATCATAACGAATGAGTGGCCCAGACATGCAAGGCAGACTTGCCTGCCAAACGGAAATACTTGACGCCTATTTTGCACGCAGAGGCAAGTGGCGTCAACTCACAGTCACTGTTACAGTTTGACAGCCCGCGTAATCTAATAATTGATCATTATAAAACACACGATTAAACTTTAAATTGAATATGAACGACGAACTTTAAATTGAATACAACCGACGTGAGGCATTTCATTTCGGTGGAAATAAAGAACCTTTACCTAAACGGTTGATGGATTTTCTTTACACGTCCTCCCCTCCTGTTGATATTTAATCGAAATTTATTAATTTTCCAACTAATTTGTGACTATGACATTCGCTTACCGTGAAAAGATCACGTGTCTCTCTCTTATATTACGTTCCCAACACATCAATACACCTTGACGACTTCATTGTCGGAATTAAAGACCCGAAGAAAATTAACAATAATGGGCGCTTTAAAATTTTTGTCCGTCACTATACACGAAGTCTAAAATACATTTCCTAAATTATCTAATTTAATCTTTCCGGCTTAAATCTGGGCATATTTTAATTTATTAAACCTTCTCTGAATCACGTTGGAATCTTCTTCTTCTTCTTCTTACTGTGAATTACGTAATGAATTATTTATTAAATTCTCAAAGGTATTTCACTTTAGTAATATTAATTTAATCAGCTTATTTTAGGTAAAACTTTCTGATGATAAAAGCATTTTTTTAATTGTTGTGTAGCAACGAGACGTTTTCTGTAAGAAAAAAAAATTGCTGCCTGAAATGAAATCGATATCAAAGTTGAATATAATCAAAAGTGAAAGTGAATTAAAACTCGAACAAAAATTATAAATGCCCCTTGGACAGAATGGATTTAATGTCATCGTAAATTTGTTTGCATGTTCCTATGTGTTGACGTTCGTACAGAGATACAGAGGCGAAATGCGATACATACCTTTAAGTGATTTACTAGCTTTCATAGTATTAAAATTCTGAAAAGAATCAAAGTGGAAACTTTGTTTAATTCTCTAATAACTTCGGGGTTAAGAACGTCGTTCTGCCTCTTTTTAAAAATTAAATTAAATAGTTGTTACATATTTCATCATCTATGCGACGATGCCTCCAATTTGTTGACAGCAAAGTTTGGAGTTGTTAATAAAATATTAGCCTTAAAAGGATTTCCTGGTTCTGATATGAATTTGGGATGACTTGTACATTGATACCGTCACATGTTTAATGTTAAATATCATTCTGCAGCATTCCGCAGGATGACGTTAACAAACATTTTTGTTTTGCTACTTTTCCACCCCGGATGTAATAAATGTGGTAAAATTGCCTAGGCCGAACCGCTCAAAAAGTCAATAACTGTTAAATGTAGCGGCAATATTGTCTCGTAATTATCAATTATTACTGGCGTTCGCTGTAATAGGCCCTGAGGTGTAGCAACTACATTAGTGGAAATACAGAGTTACATTAGTAATGATTTTATGGCGAAGGAGGGGGGGATTGTTTCTACTAATGAGCTATTTTAGTAGAGAAATTAAACTTTTTAGGAAAACAATTTAAACTAAATATTTTATTAACAAAATCAACGCGTCCTAATTAGTTTTCCCTTTCTTTTTTCAATAGCACAAACAAAGCACTAATTAATTATACAATGACAGAATACATGGCAATTTTACGTCGAGTAAATTTTAATTATTAATTAATAATTAATTGATCGATTATTATCATAGCAAATATACGAATCGTAAAAATTAGGAACCAATAAAACATGACCCGCATGTTTTTTTTTTCAATTGATTTTAATTGATTTTAGCACCAATTAAATTCGTCGGGTTTCAGAAATGTTCATGCAAATATGCCCGATGTTGAATTCAATAATTAATACATTCATTTGATACTTTGAACTTAAAACGTTTTGAACTGTAGTTGTCGAATATTGCAAATTATTTTGACCTCTGTTATTTCGGCGCCCTTTATTCATTTACAAGCTCTGATATCAAAATAGATCAGTCGTCTCCTCGCAAAGTGCCTGTTCCTGATTTAGCCCACATCTTTGTTAAATCAAGTTCCTTCCCCCTTCGCTCTTAAATACGTGGGAGGATGCTTTTCGATCATTTATGTCTTCCTCTAATAACATAATTCACGGCAATTTTTTTTAATATTAGGAAGTCTCATTCCTTCGTTCCATCTTCATGTTTTGTGATTATGTTATTTTAAAACCATCCAATTCAATTTAGATCGAACGCGTCGGTTCATTTACACGTCTGAGTGGATCCATTTCGAAAGTGATGTTTTTTTTATTAAATAAAGCTTTTTGTTATTCAGATCTGTTACAACCCAAAATATTTGTTGTAATTTTTTATCGTCACGTAGTTTCTTATTTGCATCTTCTTCGTCGCCACTCTTAGAATTTTCTCCATTTCTTCTCATTTCATTTCTTTTGCTTTCTTCTCTCGATTCATTTATATTATCATCAACTTCTCTTTTATCTTCATGAGAGTTAGCTAGGTTTACGCTCATTACTTCACCTTTTTGCCAGTTTCATTATTTTGCTTATTCGTATCTTCGATTTTTCGTTTTTTGTTGAGTTAATTACTTTCTGACCTTGCTTCTTCTTCGTCAGTCTCATTTTATTTTTTTCGTAAAACTTGGATGAATTGTTTTTTGTTAATTTCCATTATTGTTACTTAGTCCTTTGACAAGTTCTTCTGCCTTCACCAAAATTGAATGATTTTGTTCCCTTTCCTTCCTGCCTCTAGCAATTTACTTCATTTCCTCTTTTCTTTGCCGATTTCTAATGTTTACTGTAGCCTCTTCTCCTACTTTCTTATGTTCATTACTTTTTGTGGTGGGCCCATTGTGCATGTAGGTACTTCGCCTGTTGTTGATTAATATTGAATAAATCATTTCCATTTCTTCTTCTATGATTTGCCAATTTCTATTATTGTTACTGAGTCCTTTGCCCTATTCTGCTGCCTTCGTGAAAATTGGATGATTTTGTTCCTTTCCTTCTTGCCTCTAGCAATTTACTTCATTTCCTCTTTTCTTTTGCCAACTTCTATTGTTTGCTGTAACCTCTTTTTCAACTTCCTTGAGTTCCTTACTTTTTTGGTGGTTCCATTCTGCCTTTATTGTCTATTTAGTCTGTTGTTGATTAATCTTGAATGAATCGTTTCCATTTCTTCTGTGATTTGCCTTTTATTTTGCCAATTTCTATTATTGTTGTGTAGTCCTTTGCCCTGTTCTTCTGCCTTCATGGAAGCTGAATGATTTTGTTCATTTCCTTCTTGCCTCTAGTAATTTATTTCATTTCCTCTTTTCTTTGCCAATTTCTATTGTTTGCTGTAACCTCACTTTCTACTTCCTTGAGTTCTTTTTGTGGTGGGTCCATTGTGGTCTTATTGTCTATTTAGTCTGTTGTTGATTAATCTTGAATGAATCGTTTCCATTTCTTCTGTGATTTGCCTTTTATTTTGCCAATTTCTATTATTGTTGTGTAGTCCTTTGCCCTGTTCTTCTGCCTTCATGGAAGCTGAATGATTTTGTTCCTTTTCGTTCTTGCCTCTAGTAATTTATTTCATTTCCTCTTTTCTTTGCCAATTTCTATTGTTTGCTGTAGCCTCACTTTCTACTTCCTTGAGTTCTTTTTGTGGTGGGTCCATTGTCCATTGTCTATTTAGTCTGTTGTTGATTAATCTTGAATTCATTGTTTCCATTTCTTCTGTGATTTGCCTTTTATTTTGCCAATTTCTATTATTGTTACTTAGTCCTTTGCCCTGTTCTTCTGTCTTCACCAAAATTGAATAATTGTTCCTCTTCCTTCTTGCCCCTAGCAATTTATTTCATTTCCTTTTTTCTTTGGCCAATTTCTATTATTTGCTGTAGCCGCTCTTTGTAATTCCTTGAGTTAATTATTATTTGTGGTGGGTCCATTGCCCCCTTATTGTCTATTTAGTCTGTTGTTGATTAATCTGGAATGTGATTTGCCCTTTATTTTGCCAATTTCTATTATTGTTGCGTAGTCCTTTGCCCTGTTCTTCTGCCTTCATGAAAATTAGATGATTTCGTTCCTTTTCCTTCTTGCCTCTAGCAATTTACTTCATTTTATCTTTTCTTTTGTCAATTTCTATTGTTTGCTGTAACCTCTTTTTCTGCTTTCTCGAGTACATTACTTTTTGTGGTGGTTCCATTGTGCCTGTTGTTGATTAATATTGAATAAATCTTTTCCACTTCTTCTATGATTTGCCTATTTCTATTATTGTTACGTAGTCCTTTGCTCTGTTCTTCTGCCTTAACGAAAATTGAATGTTGATCCTTCGTGCTTCTAGCAATTTACTTCATTTCCTGTTTTCTTTCGCCAATTTCTGCTTTCTTGAGTTCATTACTTTTCGTGATGAGTTCACTGTGCCTTTATTGTCTATTTAGCCTGTTGTTGATTAATATTGAATAATAATAACTATGTTACTTTAGACGTTTCGTTTTCTTGTAAAAATGTAATGAACTACTGCGGTTAGGATTTCTGTTGTTCGCTTTAGGGGGAAAATGTATTCCGAAAATAGTATTGATTTTGTTCTAGGAATGTTCCTTTGTGTGCTGTCATTCCGTACGTTTTAAGCCGTATATTTATGCGTGAGTTCGTCGAAACGTGCCCTGAAAACCGTAGGAAAGTGAAAATCATCGTCGTCTGGTGTTTTTCTTAAATACACCGCGCGGTAACGATATTTTGCGGAAATTCAAAGCGAAATCTATTGAAACTTGATTTAATTAATTATGTCTTTCGGTACGGAACACGATATTAAAGCGGACGTCCCACCTCCTCTGTGTATTAATTAATAAAACGGGAATCCGACGGCATCAAAGAATCCGGCGAAAGAATTCGAATAATTTAGCCGAGATGCGTATTCAGATTTGGTTTTGAATATTCGTTTAAAACGTAAAGCAGATGAAATTTAGAAGAACGGGTATAAAAACGCCATATAATATTATTTTGATCCGGCAGCTTCATCACTTAGAAATATCTTTCCCGGCGGGCAAATAAAACTCGTAAAGTAATTCATCAGAGGAGTGCGAAAAAGAAAAGACGGTGCGGCAGTTAAGAGAGATGGAAGGTTCTCTCGCATGTGTCCCACGGCAACCGAAATCCGGTGGTCACCGGAACAATGATAACATTGATGCTTGGATACGGATAAAGCTTGCGATTATAATATGAGAATGACCGGGGGAGAAAAAAAACGTACGAAGAGCATAAGATCGTTAGATGTTCAGGGCGAGGCTAATCCACGACGCCGTGCGCCGCGTCGTTATTACAGAGACAAGACGAGCTGTGTGATGTAATATATTGCGGGAGCTGCTTTGAAGAGCATTGATATCAAATATGCCAGAGACAAAAAGCCGCACCGCTTTTGCGGCGGTATGCGATATACCGTCCCTATCGTTATACACTTTAGAGAAATCATTACTGTCTGCGCAAGAGAGGCCGCAAACTCCTAACCGTGTTACATCACTAACATTTCAAATTGTAGAACTATGTGTTAGGAGAGCGCCAAAGTCAAATTTTTGCTCGGCTTTGTCACATTACTACAAAGCTACATGTAATTAAAATGTTTTATCATTCCGAAGAGCTTTGTCGCACATCTTTATGAGAAGTTGAAATATGCGTAGGGGAGATTTTTTTTTCTTTGTATGTTAAGACATGTCTCTTCTTCACCATAACGGTAAGCGGATTACGTCTGTAGACCGCGAAGACGTGCAGGATTCGTTTACTTCAACAATGTCGCCATAAAAGGGAGTTAAAGAATGTTCCCCGTTGTTGCCGTTTTATTGCATTGGATCAAGAAACGGTACGAACAATGCCAGAATAGATTACATTAATTTAGCATTATGATCAATGTGCTAATTCAAATGTGGGCCCACGTGCATAAATAACCATTTTATCGGTACTCGAGTATTGGTTTTGGTTTAATAACTGACAATCTATTGGTATTTGCATTGCGCAGATACGTTTACACAAGGAATAATTTATATATCAGATAAGATACCATGATTTGTGCACATGCGACCCCATAGTCACAATAATACAAACAAACCCACCTTTCATACAAAAGAACCATTTTCATTTTAATCAATTTCATTCAAATTCAATTCTCTACTTATACAATATACATACAACGCATTTTCTTAGGGTTTTGAAATTTTATTTTTGAATCAGAATAAGAAACTAATTCTGATAACGTGCTTTGTGGATCGATAGCAGTTGGTCGCGTCGTGTAGAAAATGAAGTGGCGAAGATCGAGGAGAAAGCTCGAAAATTGAGGTGGACACGAAAAAAAAAGAGATAATATTCGATATAATTTCCCACATTTTACAGTACCGTCATTTAGGGCGGCGTAAAAGCCATTTTTACTTCCGAGTATATCGGGAATTGATAAGAACACCGGAGTTGAATCGTAAAATATGTAGCTGTTGGACGCGTTGAAAGCATAACTTGTACTATTATGTTCTTAAACGTAGAGATACCCGACCATTAAGCGGCTAAAATGTGAAATCTATTAAATTTCGTTTACTTAGTCGCAAATTTAACGTCGTAGGTGCCCCTTTATGTAACCCATTCATTACTTCCTTATTTGTCACGTTATCGCCCCAGTTTCCCTCTTCTCTTGTATTGAACTTGGGGAGACCGCATAGATTGTTTTAATAAATAAAAACTTGTTAGCCTGTGCTAAATTCGATTTTCATTCTTATTAGCTCCACGTAAAACGGAGCTAAATATTAATAAATAACATTAGTAATTCGCCTGTATCTTTTATTAATGTTATTCAAATTTCTCTTCGTGTAACATGAAAGGAAGGAATACTGAAAGCAACAAAACTAAAGTTTAATATAGAGCACGAAATTTACAGATGTTCTCTTCGGTTTAGCCTTTTTGTATGGGAGACTACTTAATTAGTATTGCGGACAAGAGAAACGAAATGGAGTTTCACGCTAACATACAGTGTCCGACGTTTGCTAAGGAGAACGCAAATTGAAACAGATCTGTGTTTACTCGATTCCAGAATCAAACTATTGTTATAATTAATGTTTCACTCGTATATGAATTTCTCACTGCAGCCAGCCACAGCTCAGGAGTAGATTGTTTAGATAAGTACACGCGTTGTATGAAAATTCATATTCAGTATTCTAAAGAAAAACAATTAGTTAATGTTATACACGTTCAGTTAGTTTTGCCAGATAAATATTTAACTTGGTAGAAATCAAGTTTCGATTTTATTAATTAAAATCAACACAGTATACTCCTATCAAAACCAAAACTTTATATTTATGAAAACAATCCCTTCCGATTGATTTCGTTTATTGATGTAACACAAATGTAAATCTAGTAAACGCAGATCTGATTCGAAATTATTAACGAAAAGTTGAGAAGCGAGAAGATAACTCGTCCAAATCCATTTCCGGTTGTTGTAAGCATTTACGTATAGTATTTACAACATTATCTTAAAACATTTATTTTCGTCCCCTGGGCAACCCAAGCCAACTCATTCCTATACAATCCATCCCCGTCCCTATCTTAAGTTACAACATTTATTTACAACATTAATTTACAAACCCATCCCAACTCAATTTCAACCTAAGTTTTCGCAGATTTATAACATTGATTTGCAAGTTTTTACAATATTAAAGAAAGACGTCCAGCCCAAGCCAGAATTAATGTACAACATTGATGCAAAACGTTGATGTACAACATGGTGCGCGCTTTCCTACCGTGGCCACTTTATTCCTATCCAACCCATCGTTCCTTTCCTAAGTTAGCCATTCCATGCCATCTATTACAACCCTTCCCAACTCAATTCCAACCAAATTTACAACATTGCTTTTCAAGATTGATTTGCAAGTTTTTTTAAACATTAAAGAAAGACGTATAACCTAATCCATCATTAATGTACAACTTTGATTCGTAACATTTATGTACAACATTTAAAGTACAACATTGATTACAATATTTATACAACATTGATGCAAAACGTTGATGCAGAACATGGTGCGCCCTTTCGTACCGTAACCATCTTACTCCGATCCAACCCATCGTTCCTTTCCTAAATTAGCCATTCCATGCCATCTAATAAAACATTGATTTACAACCCTTCCCAATTCGATTCCAATCAAAGTTTTCGCAAATTTACAACATTGCTTTACAAGATTGATTTGCAAAATTTCTTTTAACATTAAAGAAAGACGTACAACCTAACCCACCATTAATTACAACCTTGATTCTCAACATTTATGTACAACATTTAAAGTACAACATTAATTTACAGTATTACGTACAAGATTGATGCATAACGTTTATGCACAACATTGTGCGAAATGACACGACACGAATCGTCCAACGCTACTCAACCCTTGTCATCCCCAATCCAACTCAATCCAATACAAACCAATCGTAACGTAATTAAAATGTATTTTATTTTGTAATGAATAATTTATTTATTTAAATTGTTTTCCGCGGTGACATTCCTTGGAATAAATGTTGTTATTTTGGGTGAGGGGGGTGCGCGTGAGAGCCCTCATGAATTGAATTTTCATCAAAGTTTAGTTAGCAACTCGAAACAGCGATGCTAGCGATAAAACTAATTAATTAAGTGATAAATATCACGGTGGGCAAGTTGTGATATGTTGCAAGTGAATCAATTTATCAACACGACATTGACACTGATTTCTGTTCCGCTGTTTGTCGGAACAGGTAACAAATTGGGTTAAATATTATCCCTCTGCGAAGAAATTCGCCTGTAATTAAATACTTACCAAACGCTCTCTGCAATAACGAATTGAATGATTAAGATGGAAATTACAGTCGTTAATATTATATATTGACGCCCGCCGTCGCGGCGTTGTGACGTAAGCACTCGATTGATCTTTTATTCACAAGATACACAACAGTTAATAGCTGAAGTTATTATAATGAAATTGGTTGGGAAGAAATTATAAAATACGAACGTATTGATTTCTTTGTTTGTTGTTACCGTTCGTTTCTACACCTTTTGGACTGTGTGTTCTTTGAAGTCCAAATCAAATGTTTGCGTTTTGTGAATAAAACGTTTATGGTTAGTTTGATTGGAATGAGTAGTAGCAGTTTAGACGTTCGGATCTAATTTAAGAGTGCTGAAGATTTAAGGGCCGGAAATATAATGTAAGCCGGCTATTAGTCAATTTATAACCGGTATATAAAAGGGCCCTTTTTTATGTCAAATCATTACCGTTCCGTATATGTGTGCAAGCTTGGCAGGTCGACTCGTGATCGTCAATAATGTGTGTAACGTGCGAAAACTGCTAAGTGATATCGCAGAGAGAGCATTACAGTCGCAGGCTAATTCGCTACGTAATGAATTCAGAATAATAACGACCGCATCACATTCACATGAAACGGTCGGTTCGACCTGTGATTAGTCTGGAAACATGCGGTTAATTTATTAGTCCACCTTTACATGTATTTAACGCACGCAATAATTAATATTGTAACATTATAGAAGAGGTCTTTTGAATTATTAATATTCGATTGTTGAGAGCAACTGTTTCATATTTATCCTAAATATTGAACGTGTACTACTAAAATCCTACAGTGTTTACAGTGTTAAATTACTAAATAATAATGTGTACTTTACAACACAATGGTATACTCTTCTAAATACAGCAACACGAATTTCATCACGTTAAAATAGCATCATACAACGAAACATGTTTTATTATTACACATTTTATGGCGTGCATCTCCGCAAGAACTCTTTTATAATCTTCACGAATAATTGAGCTTTTCAGCGCATAGAAATTTTGATTGTTAGGTAAAGGATAATAAAATTAAAATCTCGGTACAATTAGCGTGAAAATCATTCACAATACCCTTTTATAAAAAATCGTTCAGCGGAAAGTGAAGGTTGACGGCTCTGCCGATGGCAAGAAGCTTAAAATACACTCTGAAAGTACTAATCAAGTAGCTGGCGCTTCTTAAAGATAATAAATGTACGGCGCTGAAGCAATTAGTCAGTGTAGGACGTTAGAAAATAAACAGGGCTGTCAGTAGCTCATCATGGAAGTCTTTATTCTTTGTAGTTGAGCGGAATTATGCCCAATAACAATGGCCGGTTATTTTTAGTGAATTTAAAGTGTTTGTTATTTTTAAACGCAACAACTCCGCTTTGTTATGAAACCGCCTCTCAAAATAAAACGCTCCCGTCGTCCTTTTTCGTACGCATTCAGCTGAGCGATGGCTTTTCTGTAAAGCCTGTATTTGAACAAGTCGAAGTAATTAGAGAAAAAGTTGGAAAGCTCCGTGATTAGGCAACTCTCTAAATCAGCGCCTGTATTGACGCTGAAAATGGCCTAATGACTGCGCGATTAAGTTATGAATCAAGAATAACCTTCAATTTAATCTTGAAATAATATTAAATCGAAAGAAAATTACTTTTTAATGTTACTATAAAACTTTATTACACCCGAACAAATCCAAATCAACACAAACTTCTCATTAGTAATTTATTTACTT
The DNA here is from genome assembly GCA_039766575.1 of Serrognathus titanus. Taxonomy (NCBI): domain Eukaryota; kingdom Metazoa; phylum Arthropoda; class Insecta; order Coleoptera; family Lucanidae; genus Serrognathus; species Serrognathus titanus. Next base: position 6,173,209 of record CM077916.1, on the reverse strand, counting down.
CCGCCGAATATATAAAAATTATAGTCGGTAATTAAATCCAAAATTGCCTGTCGATAATCGAGGGCGCTTGATTTTCCCTTTGGAATAAATTTCGACGCGCTTCCAAAAACGGCGCAGACAGTTTAGTGAACACGTCAAATGCAAGCTCGCAAAACGAGTTATAATTATTTGATACGCGTAGTTTCTAGCAATTAAGTTGCTGTGTTGAATTTCGGACAAATTTCATTAATTAGTCGTTAGCAACCGTAATAACTGAATTATTGATTTCGTTCCCTCGTCGGAGAGGAAGTGTTTACACCTGTCACTAAATTCTCGGTGCAATTAGGTACAAAGGAACTTCCACTACTCAATAAAATATCCACCGAATTAATCCACATCAAAGAAAAACACGATGGCTCTTATTTAAACGTATTCTCAAATCGAGTTCGAATCCGAAATTCAAAAAATCGAATGGGATTCGATTCTTAAAACCAAACTTAAAGTTTAATAATTTCTTTTCGTAAACGCGGAATGTTATTAAAGTATAAAGTGATTTGATGAAAATAAAATTTATTAGAAACGGAGAAGATTTCGAGAAACGTAATGAAGGGGAATATGATTTTACTTTATAAAATATCCTTATTTATTAGTTTAATGTAATGAAATATCCAGAAGGGAATGCGCAATATCGCTTCGAATGTTTGTAGAAATATTATATTTCACGTAAGAAATCTCTTTGACAATATTGAGAAGTTGATGCGCGTAGCAAATCATATATTTTCTAGAAAGAATGCAGGTAATATTAAACGTTCTGAGTCTATTGCCACTTCACTGAGCATGTGGAAAATAGCAGCAGAATCTTTAGATGTCTGCATAAATACGTTCACATATACGTACTGTTCCTTCCACTCATGTAGAAATGGGCAAAGGAATTAAGGCGGATGTGGATGCTAGTGCTTTTATTGACGTTTAAACAAAAAGCTCAAGCTGTGGCAAAAGTATTCGCGGTTTTCTTTCGCTTATAATTACGCATTCCTCCTTTAACAGCGCCACTTTTTTTTTTAACACAACACCCGTCTGAAACGAACTAATAAATCAATGTAAGCAAGTAATCGTTTACATTTTTCGAAATGGGAGAAGATAACTGTAAACTACTGCATTCCAGCAAATTAGAATTTCCTTGGAATACATTCGTTTATATTAAGTAGTACCGAACTTGCATACCAATTACACTGGATTTGATTTATGGGCGGCGTTCGAATTGCAAAACAAACATCCCAGGCAAAGAAAATTCTACGGAAGCGAGGAAACAGGGCTTACGAATACGTCGAATTTGTTTCCATAAGTATAGCTGCACACGTGTAACGGATTTTCCATTTTGTCGTCAAGTCGCTCAGATTCGCAATTCAAGTAGTTCTCACCTGCAAGAAAAGACAAATTTAATAAAACATGTAGAGATGGAACACCCGAACAAGCTTACAATCGATACGTCGAATTCAATACAACAAGTCTTATTACGTTATTGGTATGTACTTAATAAAATTATATATAAAGTCGAGGTATATACCGAAGTTCTCTGGATTCTATAGTTTCCTTTTTTTTTGGATTTGGAATATTAGTTGTAGCTGCGTTTTCAATTTCAGGTTTTGTGAAATATTAAGCGAAACGTTGCATAGTTTTGTTGATTTGAAGTAATTGCGAGCGTGGATGGGTACGGATTTGTTGTTCGCGAGTCTGCGATGTTGCCAGCAGCCGCCCAACAAAGGGATTTTGGATCGCGTACCAGCTGGAATGGGGCGTAACTGGATTAAGTTCCGACAAAGCAATTTGTATGGCCCTTATTACAGCTCGGGTTACACGGCTCGTATACTAGCGAATCAAGCCAATTCAATTAGTCGGCGCACTGACAAACTTAATATGCTAAGTAAAGTAGTCGCGAATTAGCGATGACGACGTTTATACTTCTGCAAGCTTTTCGCCGAGGTTTATGGAATCTTCCCACGAGTTTCGCATAATTGAATTCAATTCTTTACTCGGAGGTAAGCACTAAAATTGAAGACAATACTACCAGAATTTGAATATAGGACGTGCACCACTTTTTAGCATTTAAAACAATCCCTTTTCCACGTACTTTACGAAACAGAGACAAACGACTGGAAAACCTGATATTTATTTACCAACCAACATATAACTTAAACACAAAACAGGGAACCATTCAATAGGGGCTTGTCTTGAGACAACGTTAACGTTCAAAACTGACGAACACGTGACAATATACAATTGGGTCCGCTCTTCCACTAAATATGTGACCTAAATTTTGCCCCTGATTTTAACGATTCACGTTGAAACAGATTCAGGAAATAGAACCAGATTTCTCATGTTCTTTATTTGGGATTTTTTTTTAAGATATTTCTTGATATTACCTAAGGTTAACAGAAAAACGGGGGAAGGTAATAAACTCGCGAAGTTAAAGCGTCTGTGATTCAACGTCCTAAAGCCAGGAAAATATCCGAGAAAGAAACTCTAAAAATATCAATAATCGAATTGCAAATGTCGTCGGTATATATAATATCGGTTAATTTGGCCGCTTTCCAAGAAACCGATGCACATTCGGTCCGGTCGGTCTTCCAAGTTCTTAGTGTGTTAATTATGCTAGTTTTTTATCGTCTTGGACGTCTTTTTTCTTTAACGTAATGCTGCTTTCTGTTTTTGTATATTCTCTGAGCTTACGACTTTGCTATCTTGATGTCTTCAGTACGTTTCCTGTCTGACACTTTACTATACTATATATATATTCCCCGTTTGCTTTATTATGAAATTCGATGTTAGGTAATTAAGTATTGAGCTTTAGTATAAATTATCAAATTTTCTGTTAGTACCTCCTCAAATTCACCAGAGAGGAGAACCACAAAGAATGTGCAAACGACATTCTAATAAGACCCATTTTGCAGAAGAAATGATAGAAAGTCTTGTAAGTAAATTAAGAGAATGATCTGGAAATGAGAAAATGGCAAAAGAATAGTGACACACAAGTATAAAAGGAATAGAATAAATATTTTTTGAATTAAGATTTCTTAATATTTTCATTTTGTTTAAATAAGTCTTAAAGTTGGTTTACTACTCTAAGTGCTTGTAGTAGTATGAAATTCTCGTGTATTGTATTTTCGGTCTTGATAAAACTAAATAAGTAAAAGAAATATTCGTCGGGTACAGACGTAGCAAATATATAAAAGTTCTGTTGATGTAGTTGACCCGAAATATTACATTGTGTCTTAAAAGTGCCGGGGGAAACAGAAAAGTTGGAAATTTTTAAGGTGGCAATTGTGTGAACTGCCGCAAACACACGGGGAATTGGGTCAAGATTACTTGAAAAGAATAGATCCGGAGGAGATGAGCGAGGATGGGTACGTCCAGACGAATTGACAATAACGCGAACAAGTTTTTAAATATACATTAAAACGACTTCATCCGCAATACGGCCACAGGAACGCTTACCCGGCAAAGTTCCCTAGTAAAACGACAACATTTATAACAAGTGCAGCACTAATTCAAATTAGTCTGCCATCCATTTTGTTTAACTTCGCGTGAAGTGCAACTGCACGACAACTGCGTCATCTGGGCATCACTTTAACCCGGGTTCTGAAACGAAAACGGCAATAATGTGTTATATTTTTACTCTATTTCCCCCAAAAAAAAAAAAAATGAGGGGGCAGCTTAAAATCACATTGCGGAATATTAACCGCGCTTCGTAAAAGTGCGATGCGATTATTGCAAAACGCAATAAATGTTTGACGAAGTTGCAAATTTGTTGCGGCGAATGAAATACACGGCCTCCCAATTTCGAATTATTACATATGCTACATATAATTGAATTACTTAATTAAAATTCATTTCAAAATAAATCTGTATTAAATTTGTTATCGTGGTATTTAAATTTATCATCGAAACTGCAACGCGTATTATAACATATTCGCAATTAAACAAAACCCTTTCATAATTATACTTTTTCGGAATACAATTTATTTTTTATAACTTGCATAATTTCTAACAATTATATATACCGTATGTTTCGCTTTAATACGAAAACGTAGGCGCAATTTCAACATACGCCAATGAAACAATCTGTATATGTATGTATCTATGACGTTGACGTTATGCAAATTTATACGTAGGTTTTTTCTATCAAAATATAATTAGGTTTTTTTTGGTAAAAACAAAGCACCACCTTCCACGTCAGTCTGATAGAATCTATTGTGTGTTCTTAATTCTTTACTCTGGCCAATTTCAAGTCTTGTTACGTGTAGAGCGTGTATGGGATTTGAGACGGACAAGGCTACGCAATTTACTACGCCCTCGAAACAATTTCATTAACGTAGGCATAAAGCGTTTACGTTATTATTGAAGGAGTTGCGTGTTTCATTGTTAAATAATGCAAAATCTTATTCCATTAAGCGATAATTTCGCGTTTGTTCTGGATATTAAGCTCAAAAAATCCTTTTTTTTTTTATTAACGTACTCAAACCGAAAGCGTCTGGTTGAGGTATCTATTTATCTTTTTTAAAATTACATTTTGACGGCCCTTATCCTTTATATGCTTTATTGTCTGTATAATGAGACAAACATCACGGCGCGGATTTAACAGCGAAGACCGATGAGTTTTTTTTAGCAAGAAAAGTTTTAAACAAACTTATGAATACATATTTAAGTATTTATTAAAATCACGAGTGGAGGTTGTTTTGAGTAAATTAATTAAAAGGATTCGTTTATGTCATGAATCATTAGTATTTAATTTTAACAGAAATCCTAGCACAGTCACGAGCGTTCTAAATCAATTTTAATTACCACCGCATTCATTAATTATTCGTTTCTTTTTTTAATTCGTGCAACTAATGAGGTTATTATTAATAATTCAAGCATGGACAGTTTTTTAATCATGTTTTACTTCGGGTGGATTGGAGAGTGAAATAAGTGGTTAAATACGTGAGGGAGAGAAAAAAAAAAGGTAATATCTAGGCAGCAGGTGAAATTAATATTCGTATAAAGTGTCTCGTGCATGACGGCCGGGCTGGACATTAGTGATAAGATCCCTTGGTGTATTAGCAGACAGCTACTGCATTCTAAATACGTTAGATAAACAACACTTGATTTGTTAGCCCTTTCGCTCTACAAAAATATTTGTTGAAACGAGGTAATACTTTATGACGTTACCTCGACACAAACAGCCATATATTTCAGAGGGTTGCGGAATTGTAACAGTAACATGCTCTCGCATTAATTGAGAATTAATCGCGGCGCTCGCAGTCGTCCCTGTACGAGAGATTCATCATCTGTCCGTTGTGGATAATGTTAGATGACAACTTAAAATTTCTGGTTCCACAGCTTCAGCCTTCAAGCCCAAATACCTCGCATGAAGGTGTAAACGTGACGTCCTCCGTTTTATTGCGTTATCCCTAAACTATATATCACGTGCAATGTATATCATGGGCACATGTGTCGATTTTTGAATGTGATTAAATATTCCCTCTACCCATCCATTTCGTGCGAGCAAGTGAGAATTTCGATCCCGTTTAAATTCGAGCGCATCTGTAAATTTGATTGTTTCTAAGGGACTATTGAATTACACTGGGTACAGTTTGGTACCATTTGTTATTTTCAGCAGACGTGGGTTTAATTTGTCGCCAACCACCTTCCTGGATTTTCTTTTGAAATTTCAGGTGAATCGGAATTTATTTCCTTCCCATCGGCTTGTACACACATAATAAACGAAAATACGTCTTCTACGAACAAATAAAACCACTCTCCTTCTCCTCTCGCCCCTTATTTTTCAAACAAACAAAATCATAAAACTTCTCACACAATAATCTCTTCAACAATAACACAGATCCAATAACGATAAATTAAATTTTAATCCTTAAAAAATAAAGTCGATAATTAATATAGAACGATTTTCGAACGTGTTTTCTTGGCTGTTTGATTGCTTGTAAAATTATAAATAATTGAAAGAATGTATGAGGGATAAATCAAGATGGAAAAAGAAATGAGAGGCCTATATCAAATTGTCTGTAACAAAGTTAAAGGGGCTATCGGATAGATACTTCGGCATTTCGATGCATTTAGCATCGCGATATCTTAACCTAGACTGTCGGTTTCGAAGAGACAAGCATCAATACGAGATTCAAGCATTACGGAAAACGGGAAATGTATTGTGTCATTTATCATTTTAGTTGAAAAAAACGTGAAAGATAAGTCTGCTCTGGCCGTATCTCATCATAGATTGATACAAAATATAAATGATATAGCCACATCAGCTTTGCATTCCCCATCTTCTCCCTCTTGATTTATTATGCTCTATCTGTTTCATTTCTATGAATTTCTCTCTTTGTGTATGTATAGAAAGATGCGCTCACGTCTCGGGGAAAATGTTTCATAAACGCCGAGCTTCATAAAATCTCCCGAAAGGACGCTGCTTCCCGGAACTTTAAGTTTTTGCGTTAGTTAATTATCGATCCTTACTACCTGTCAGATAAATAAAAAAAAAGCACGCATACAAAACGACTAAGGCGGGAGCTTTCGAAATAAATGTTTTCTCTGTAATGAATCACTATTTCTTCAAACTGTCGCGCTGCCTTTCAAATGAGTCTTCTAACGTAAGGCACGAAAACTAATGGCTTTTATAGCGACTTTTGTTAACAAGCTCTGCCAAATGGATAACTAATTTATGAATTAATTTCGAATTCTTCTTGATTTCGCACAAAACAAAATATAAATCGTTAATTTAATAAACTAAGTCAATTTTATGGGAGCACTCATTAAAATCGTCGGGGAAACATTCTTGCGGTACTAATGAATTTCAGTCTTGAGGTCTTTGTGGTTGGAAAGGTTTATTCTCACGAGCGGGTGTACTTTAAATATGAAAAATATCTACTAGAATTACGCCAAATGAATATGAAGGGCCGGGCAGTTCTCATTTTTAAAATCCAAGTTTTAATTTCTTTGATGTGTACATTTCACGTTAATGAAATAAATCTAGTCATTAGCAGCACTACTTAATGTATTCAGTATTTGCTTATATAACATAGGTTGTTTTAATTAAGCTTCATCAAAGCGGTTATGGCACAGAAGGAGCTGAGAAATAAAAAAAAAGTTATACACGACTAAAATTCTTTCATGTTTCGCTCCGAAGACGATTGCAACTTGCCCCGAATACATCTTTTACCTAAAATATTCAATAGCGTTTTTTTTTTTGTTGTGTAATAACCCGGAGAGTTTCGAGTGAGCTTTTTTCTGCATGATTTCTTTGCTCTTGCCGATTGAGCTGAAGTGGGAAGTAATTTCAACTTCCTCGAAAGTAATGATTAACTACTTGGAACTATCTCTGCTAGTTTAAATTACTATATCACTATGTTTACAATTTAGAATGAAAAAGAAAGGGGGGGAGGGGAGAAAGAGAGAGAGAGAGAAAACAATTTGGTATTGATTAATAGTGAATGCTAATTTATTATAACAATAAATTATATTGTGAATAGTATAATTTAAAGTGTTTGTAAAATTATTCCCTACGTTTCAAAATCATACAAAATGAAAACACATCAATAACCTGATTTATTGTCGTCAAATATTTACGACTTTTTCATTAAGCCATCTAATTAAAATTACGCGCATGAAAAACGGGCGCAGTGATTACAAAATATTTTAATATCTGCTGCAACGGCGAACATGTGCAACGGGGTCCTGTTTTTGGGGTGTGAAACATTGATTTCGGTGGAACTGTTTTTTTTTTCCTGTTTTGCACATTAATCTCTTCGAGCAATAATTTTTGAGCTAATCTTAAAATGTCATCTGACTGACTAAATTGCGAACACAAAAAAAAATAATTAATGTTATGAAATGTATCAACAATTGAATTGATGTTGCGCCGCGTACATACAAATTAAGCAAATTTAAAATGACGGTGGAAGGCCAAACGTACTCCGGTTCTTAATAATAAATGATGCGAAACGCAGGCGGGATAAAACCGTCTTTTCCTCCTGCTAATCTCATTATTTAATATGTTTTTCTTATTTCCCCGTTCTACATGCGTCCGAACTCATTTACTAATTGGTTTCTACGTTTCCTTTTTTTCATTCTGTATTCCTTTTTAATACATCAATGAGTTTTTATATTGCTTAAGTAATAAAGCTTTCAGAACGGGTTTTATATTTTTATTTGGAAAAAAGTTACGATCAGTAATTATTCACCAGTCAACTCCCATTATAACAGAGTGATGACAGATTGGAAAATATAATTTTCAAATATTTTCCACCTAACTAACCTCAGCTAGGAGATAATCGGGAATAATAATGAGTGAATTTAATGCATCCATAGCGCTTGTTACAAAAACACGTAGGGGTGAAGCTCGATTAATTTTCTCAGCTAGGAAGATCAAACGGCGGTGGGATTAACACCCGAAAAAGGAATAATAAAATTTGCAACAACATTAACCCCCGAGATAATTCATGTAGCGCTGATATCAGCAGCCTACGTTAGATCTCGTGCGGGTTGGTATTGAATAACTTATATTTAGAAATAGGTCACGCAAGCTTCCAGATAATCTGTTGATAGTATCCTCCAGTTTTAATTGAGGCGTCAATGGGACACCTTTCACAGACATGTTATGACGAGATTCGAGTCCTTTCAATGCCTCCTCTTTGATCTTAATTAACATAAGTAAATCGAAAGTAATTAAATTCAACATTTAATTTTCTCTCCTGTTTTTACATTCACACTATTTCAATTCTTAATAATCTTTAATCTTTAGTTAGTTCTAAATCGTGTATCACAGAGGAAAAACAATGGTATTTGTTAACACAATTGTAGAATTTATACAATACAATACATAGATTGATTGTACAACAATGTTACACGTTTTTAAGAAAATCTTGTAACATAAATACGAGGGTCAAGCTGAATTTATAGGATTTTAATTCAAATATGCTCGAAGTAATTGCCTTCAGCAATGATACACTTGACCGTTCCTTCTTTCCACTGTTCGAAAGCTCCCAACCAATCATCTTTCAGGATACCTTCAGAGCAAGCGTGAACTGCGGCATCAATCTCTTCTTCTGACGAAAATCTTTTACCCCGCAAATTCCTTTTAAACCCAAAGAATAGCCAAAAGTCGCACGTTGCTAATCAGGTGATACGGCGGATGTTCAATTGCTTTTATTTTTTTTTTTTTTGCCAAAACCGGGACGATGCGTTATCATGGTATAGCATAATTCTCTTGTCTGGAACTCTACTGAACACTTCAGGCAAACATTTTTCAGTGTACCATTTAGTTGTAAATGTCTTTTCTCCATCTAGCTTAATTGCCTTCTGAAGAATATCGCGTACATGCACTGCTTCTTGGTCATTGTTGGAGTTTTCTCATCTTCGTGAATCCATACATGACTCTCCTGGCGGGTAGGTTCGTCGAAAAAGGGAATGTAAGTTTCGTCACCTGTCACTGTTTTGGAAAAAATTTGGCGTCCGCCATTATTTAAGAAATTTAAAGTTTCACGCCAAATTCTTACACGCTCTGCTTTTTGGAAGTCGGAAAGATGATGGGGCACAAAACGACTAACCACTTTTTTTTAATGCAGGTGATCGTGTATGATTGTTCTAACAGCTGAGGATCCAATCTTGAGTTGATGCTCTATTACTGCATAAGTCCTCTTCAATTAATTTTTTAACAACAGCAACATTTTTGTCGTTAATAGCCGTAGTAGGACGCCCTGCTCCTTTTTATGCTGAACAGAATTCCTTTCGCGTTCAAATTCCTTATACCATCGGTGAATTGTAGCCAAGGAAGGTGCGAATTTAAATTCTTTTCGCACTTATAAGCGCTGAAACGTTTTTTAAAATCATAATAAATCATTATTCGAAAATGCTCTCTGGTTAATTCCATTTTTTTACTTGTAATATCACTTTAAAAAATTGGTAACTTCGGTTCCAACGAACATAACTTCAACTATACTTCAAATGACAGCTAAAGTGTTGCTCTATGTAACACTGTATGTTTTGTTTTTCACGGCCTACTAGATTTTCTCATTCTCAATAAATTCAGCTTTACCCTCGTATATAAATTGTTGAATTAAATGCTATTTCATACAGAAGATTTTTCCAATTATTTAAAAAAAAATTACACATATATAGTACTATTTAACACAGTGTTTAATATAGTAAAGGATATTAGTTTTTCGTCCAATTATAGTATATTTTTGTTGATATTGTGTATGCGAATTACACACTTTGTGTTAACAATCGCCCAAATTGTGATACTGGTTCCATATATTGTGTGAAACATTTATAGTTAATGGCGCAATTCTGTACACATCTCTAATGAAGATCACAGCCGAGTGCTCGGAGCCGCTGATAACTAATTTGGACTCTTAATGTGCAGATCTTGTGAAGAAATTCACAGGGTGGAATTCTTTCTGACACTTGCTCGACAAGCTCCGGCTTGGGTCATCTATAGACGTTACAAATAAGATGAAGGAATATTTAATTTAGAAACATTTATATTTACCTTCAAACGATTTCTGCAGCACTGTACTGAATTCAGGTTCAAACGGTTTAGTTTTCGCAAATTCGTTCATTATAAATAAAACAAGACACACAAATACAAAACTGTTCTTGTTTATTCGCAGTGCTTTTTCTAAACTCTAAAACTTATTGTTTTACTTATGTTCGTATCTAATGATAGTTTAATTCCGAATAGAATTTAGTGTGACAAAGTGATGGATAACATAAGCTGGGTGAAAAACTATCCAGAGTTAAGCTGGGAAGGGAAATTTGGTTAAAATAACGTAAAGAGACACGGACGCATAAATTTGGGACGTCCAAAATTTCCGAAAGTTCTGGTGGTTGGATCCATTATTAAATTTCACCGCTCGAATATTTTGATTAGAAACCGTCAGTTCTCCTTTGCCAGCTGATAAATAGTGTAACTCGTGCAGGAAAGTTCGGACGTTAGTGAGAAATAAACATGATCAAAACGCGAATTGCGGTTGCAGGGGGCGTCGCCTCGCTGGTTTAAAATACCCTCCGATATTCTATTGTGCTTACCGCAACCCTTCATTAGTTTATAGTTTTATGACCCTGTTTTGCTAAGTTAATTGCCGAGTTAAGCGTAATACACGACCCTTCGTTTGCTGGCGCAAGATATGCGCCAAGTTATTCTCTCGCTAACGTACGAATACGATTGTACAAAATGGCACCATATGTTGCTGAACTCCTCCATGGTAACGTATACGATGCAATTGCATCGTCGTTACAGAAGCTCTTTGAGAACGTCGACGTCAAGGTTGAATTTCTAAGTGTCTGTTTAAGTAACGCTGCACTTCCCCAACGTGTGAATTCCACCCAGGAAATAAACCGTCCAAATTTGTACGAAATCTATTCTGCAAATTTATTGGGATATCGGTTCTTAAGAGACGCGATGTAAGATGTTTATAGCGGACAGTGATATCGTGATTTTAATAAATCACGCCTTGGAAAACGATGTCGGGAAGATTTGTCCGTTGCAGGGCTTCTATAGCCTTGTTAGAAAGGGTTAAGACTTTGTTCTCATCTTTAATGCTTCGTAAAACCGAGCTCTTTTACGGTCTTCACCGATTTTTACGAGGAAATTTGTCGGTTCGCACGTAAGATTAATTTTAGTCAAATAGCTTTCTGAAGTATTATTGGTGCACTAACAGAATTAAGATGTTCAGCTGGCAAACTCGTAAAAGGATATTTCTTTTCTTATTAGTTTTATCTTGATTATCATAGACTTTTCTAACTAAATGTACCTTATTTACATGCACCCTTCTTTACGTTCCATAGAAATTAATTTGGGGAGGTAATTAACATTTGATGTACGGCCGAAAGATATCTGTGTTTTTTTTTGAAAAATCGTCGTAATAACGATATATTTTTCATATAAGTAAAATCTATATGAGATGACGACATTGCTATATATTCCTGGGAGAAGGGAAACAGCAGACAGAGAATCGAGCCATTCATCAATCCACGTCAGCGGTGATCGTCTATGATATCCAATATGGCGTATCTGCACTACTAATCGTTGTAAGACATTGATTTTTTTCAGTTGAACACAGACACAGAAATTTATTTTGACGAGGTTAAGAACTTTCCCGAATTAAAACGTTACCTTTTCAATTAATATAATGCAGTAAAAATTGTAAGTTTATTTAAAATAACTTCTGTATTTCTCATTTAAATTTTGGAACTTTGTAATTGACTTGAATAAGTTTTCACGCTCGGCTTTTTCTACTAGATTTCGTTGATTTTATAACTAGTAAAGTTTGTTTGAATATTGCTTTTGAATTGATATGCTTCTAACTTAATAGTTAAATTACTTCTTTGATAAAATTTCAATTCAAGTGACGCTAACGCACAGAAGACCGTTCGTTATAAAGGAAATCTTATTATATCCAGCTCGACGTCGATTACTTCTGTTTCTACCTGCGACAATCTCAAAGAAATTTAAATCGAAACTTAGATGAAGGTAACGAGCTAATTTGTATACTTCTCTAAGATCTTTCAACTCCTGCCTACGATCAGTAAGGTGAATTATTTTAAGTGCCCCCCTTTAGTTTTTTCTTTTTTAAAAACATTTCCGCGTTCCTTTTTTTTTATTTTCATCGACTTTTTAAATTGGGAATTATTCGCCGTTACCTTCGTAGGATCCTTTGAAGCTTGAATTATTTATAAAATTTGCTTAAGCATGAAAATTCACTCGGATTATGTATGCAAACCGATTTTGCAGTACCTTCAATTACAGCGTGATAAAGCAGCTCATAACAATATCCTGAGGTCAGAGTGCGATTGTAGCGCCCCTTCATTAGTATGATTAACGTTTCTGCTACGTCTCCTGTGTCCGTGGACTTTACATTCCGAAAAACGAAATATTTTGCTGAAGATTTCAAACTTGTTTGTACATGCGCTTTCAATACGAAAATTCAGTTTTTGGTGTTTTATAAATCAAAGTTAATTTACTTTCGTGAATGATATTCTCTGAAATAATTTAATACGGCAGTATTGCCTAGTCGTGTGTGCATTCATCCTAAAAAGAAAGGAAGAGACCCCTGGCATTGATCTTCCGGAATAAGTGCTTTCCATCTAGAACACGAGCAAAGAGGGCCCAGTTAAACAGACAGGCAACGTATATCATATTTTTCAAAGTTTCCCGTAATTAATATGAGCCATCCATTTTAAAAGTGTTCTAGAAGTGCGCCGAACGTTTTTCAGATTCAACCTGTGGGCGCCTTTTACCATATATCACAAAGTACTTCACTTGAGAAATTCGTTAAACTCGATGCAGATAAATATTTCCACCCTAAACTCTTGGGGGTATTCTACAAGAGCGACTTAACTCTATTTAAATTACATGATTACTTTATTTTCTACTTTTTTTCTGACGTAAGTTATATTAAAAAAAAAAGTAGGAATGAAATTTCGTTTGTTTGAATAGATTTTGCTGGTGGTAATTTAAATGAAAGGGAAGATATAACCGTTATTAGAAAAAGTATTTGTTTGAAAACGGCAAGCATTGCAAATAAAACCGTGAATATCTGTAATTATGCTGAGATAATGTTTTTATGTGCTTTTCAACGCGGAATTAAAATTTTCCAATGTGCTGCACACCTGCGTCGCGAGCACAGTATTAATACATTTAGAGGGAATTTCCTCGGTAAATACCCGCGATTTTTCGAGGGAACTAAATTTACTTCTTAAAGATATACGATAAGAAATTATTGACATAATCGTACTTTTCCCGATGTCTAGATTTCCACCCCCCTTTTGGGCGAATTGATTTATCGAATGCGTTCGTTTTCCAGGTTGTGCGATCTAAGTTTAGTCTGGTGCAAAATTTAAGTGATAAATCCTCGAATTTATTATAATTCTTGTTATGTATAATTCAGCGTTTAAGATTCCAGCAGTTACGTAACATCACGAAATACGAATATAACTATCGAAATGGCGGGCATAATTCATTCAGAAGCATGCAACGTTCGTTTTAAATTTAACCGTGGGGGGTTGAATGGAAAGGTCCGAGCGTTCTCTTTTATTTTACTTTTTTTTTGCGACAATTCATTATTCAAAAGTACGGAAGTGGATAAACTACTTTGCAATATTTGCCTCAAAAGCGTTCGTTCGTTTTGGTACAAGGGCGTTAATGCTTTAGCGTTTTCATGTTAAATTAAATACGTAAAGGAGCTCTTTCTGCAGGGAAATCTCGGGACTAATACAACACATCAACGCCTTTATCAACCTTGTTTGTTGCATTGCCGTTCGTTATAGAACGTCTCGGCAAAAAATCCCCGGAGATTTATAAATTAAACCGGACCACCTCTCGCTAACTTTACAACGAAACGGTTGATTGCTATATTTAAAGGCCTGAATTGACCAAACATTTTCATTAGATTTTTAAATAGTTTTCAACACACTGGGGTACTTGATTCTATTTTAACATTTCAACGAAATTGAAACTTTAAAACGTCAGTTGAGTTTCCAGTTTCTTTTGATAGGAATGTATCGTAAGGTGGTCGCGTTAATTAAGTCGAAGTTGTGTTTTTGTTTTTAAAATTTGAGATATTGCCGGAGTTAGTCGGAAGTGACGTGCTCGAAATATAATTCTTTCTTTGATTCAAATGAAATGAGATTTTTATATCGCTGGGGGAAGCGCAGCTTGAAATAACGCATCTTCATTTTCACACGATGTTGCTTCTAGACGATACAGAATTCCACATTGCCCGGGCGAAGGAAAAACTTGATTAAAATTAGGCAGACGGTTTTCCACTTTCTGCCGGTCGTATTTTATTATATTGGAATTTTAGGATGCGTTCTTGATGTTTGGTGTAATTCTCGTTTCGCGTTGTATTACAAGATCGGCCGTGCTAGATACGCAACACTAACAATCTATTTGCCTTTTCATTATGTTTACCATTTCGAACTGTTACGTAGTGCAAAAGGCCAACATACAGAAACTGAGAAAATGCATGAGAGATCCTTATCTTAATGGTACCGTTGCTTTTTATATTATCGTGAACTTTTGTCGGTGATTATGTTACCGCACGAAGTTTTAAAACAGCATATATGGCCAAGAAAGTAACGAAATTCAAGCATTTTAAGAAAATTTGTTTTCTTCCTCTCATTTTCTCATAATTCAGCGAAAACGAAAAACCAGAGCGCCCCGTATAAATCGCTCATAAACTATCACTAAATTAACAAACTTCGGTAGGAAATGCTTCGTTTACTTTTAACCGGTCAGCAATGCCTTTTGTATTTTCGCACTCAGTGACTCCACTATGTGTGTGTGTGATTAAATATTTAATCTCAATCGGTCTTCCGTTATTTGCACGTCTCAAATAACATTAATTATTACGCGTTTCTGCGCTTTATTTTAATTAACATCTACACTTCAATATGAATAGTTACAATTTAATGAAAATAATAGAACGATTATAGAATTGCTGCTGGTACAAGGGAGGTTCACATTTAATCATATTCCGTTTTTAATGAATTTTGACTTTATTTGTATAAGCGTAGACACAACAAATATAGATGTTTGTTTTGAAAGACGGAATGAGAATAGAATTCCTTAATAAATCGTAAATGCAATGCATATTAATAAAGTTTGTGTATGTAATTTGTAAGTAGAAATAGTATTATTTGTAACCGTCGCGGTGACATACTGTTTAGAGAGAAGGGGGATGTTATTGCATAAAGGGGAGGGTGCAGCAGATGCGGCGCGTGTTGTATATGGTGCCAGCAAGTCCTTTAAAGCCAGAGTTTCAAGTAGTGTATATATTTCAGTACTTCTGGTGCCTTACTGCGTCATACGCTAGTTTTATTGCAGTGTGCCCTTTGTTTTATAGTGAAATTTACAAATGTCCTACCCTTGCTAGAAACTATCTATTTGCTTGTCGTACGGTGCGTTATCTCTCTGTCGAGAGCCGTATTAACGAGACACTATCCTTCACGGTCCTTCCAAGATTATTGTAGTGAATCATTTAGGTACTAATAAAAATTCCAACGTCGCGGATAATTCCATTTTATGCAGGGCCCGGTACTGGTATTGCCTGGTGCTGATGTATGGATCGGTTAAACTTCGAACACTGGTTGTATAAATTTACATTACTTGCTGTATTTGCTTATTTAAGCTTAGTTTAATCTGGTTAAAAGCCTTATTGATAGTGAACTTCACCGGGAGATCAAATAGCGTTTCATTTAACCCGTTCGGTTATTTAAATTATCCACGTCGAACAATCCTGATTTTGCGTCACATTTTCTTTCCCTCGCAGCTTATTAGGTATACATGTTGCACGATGTAAATACGCGCCGTTGTGAACAAACATTCATCCTGAAATGACGTATTTGTTTACTTATTGTTGGCTTCTACGGGAATATTTACACGGGAGAGGGCGAGGGGGCCAATTGAATTATTTACGAACAGAATACAACAAATATCCTCCTTATGTTAGTGTTAATAATAGCTACTAATTTATATGCTCAGGAAAATCTTTGTATATTTTGTCCATACCAGTGGAAGATATAATTTAGTTAGTGCTTGATACATTAGGTGAATTAAAGCTAAGTGCAGTACGGTTGATGAGTTTAAATTTCATTAGTTGATCAACGACTGATCGAGATAAATTATTTTGAGGTCCAAGAAAGTGATTTACCCGATGTGTATTCTAGTAACTACTCAGACGTGTCTGCGCCGGTTTAGTTTAAAGCTGCAGTGGAAATAAATTTCGAAGCTCGAACGATCCAAGTTATATGGAACGTAAAAATTTGTTAAGGAAGAAGAGAGCTTTTTAAGCTGCAGATCTACGCACGGTAATCAACTCGTCGTCGGACATTTTATAACATATAAGGCTCAGTTCCTCCGGTGACCTCACTTATCCGTTTCCTTACGCTTACGGCTTGCCAGATTTTAAATCCAATTTTTTACATGTACCTGAAAGAGAAATCCAGCTGGACGAGATAAAACGAGTTTTTCCGATTGGGCGAGCTTTTTCTTTTTTTGGTTGAAAAGCTCACTTTGTTAATTAGCGTTTTGTTTTAATTAATCTAGCGTGTGTGATTTGTTTTTCATTAAATACCCCCAACAGTTCAAAGTTTAATTTAGCATTTACGGTGTGCGTTAAAAGGGGGGCAAAAGAAACGCTGATTAAAGCAAAACTAGAAGGTCAACGAACGGTCGCTAGTTTTAGTTCAGATTATTACACATTTTAACTTTTAGATTTAGTTCTGGCCGGGACGGCCTTTACGATGTGAGTGTTTAATTGCATAGCTTTGTTTTTCCTTGAGCTTCCGAGGAGTCAAAGGGCGGCGAAAATCGTCATATTAGGAGGGAGAGAGCGACATTTCCGAGACGGTCGTAATTAACTCCGTTCGATTTAATTACTAAATTTAATATAATTTTTTTTCTAGTTGATTGCCTCGCGAGTGACAAAAGATAAAACATAAACACATAGTGTTAGGATTTCATTAGCTCTAAAAATAAACATAAAAGACCTGAAACTTCGGACGTATATCTAACGAGACAATAACCATTAGCGTTATTAAATATTGAGAAAACAGTGAAGAGGCTTTTGCTTGGGTTGTCGCCGTCGTCGTCGTCGACGTCGTCCTTATCGTCGGCGTAAACGATTGGAACGTAATAAGAAACGTTGGCCGCACAATAATAATTTCCATTTTGTCCTCATTTAAATATATTACAGTAAATTTTTGCTCTCATTATGCTGCAAAAAGAAGTACAAAGTATTATGTAAATGCTTCGTTTTTTTTTTCTCGATGAAATAGGGTCTTATTCATATTTATGAAACATAAACGTTTCAAAATGAAAGATAATTAATAGCGTCAAGGTTTTGAAATATAGTTCTGCTTCAGCGTGACATAAATCACATACGTACGCTAATGTACGAGAGTTTTGTTGAAAAGCCGTTCGTTGTTTAATTACTATTCAGACGTGTGAATCAACTCATAAGGCATTCATTAATCGGGCGCAAAACTTTTTTACGCTATTATTTACACGCTCTAATTAAAATCAAAATAACAAGCAGAAATCCAAGCCTGTGTTCGTAGGCAACAGAATACTTTCACCCGTTCTATATTGATTTATTTCTTTACCAAAATCGTGCGCCTGACGACAGAAATGGCCCCCCCATTTGCGTTATTAAATTTTTCAATATATTGGATGCGTGCTCATTCTTTTAAGACTTATGTAAAAAATTCATTGGAAGCCCTAACAATATTTATTAATAAATATTGGGCAAAAGAAAATATAATAAAATGGATCAACATCAAATATTTGACAACTTTCTGTTATTAAGTAATTTGGGGGGGGGGCAATCAATGTTTTTAATAATACACAGAGAAAAAAAAAACGTTTAAACACAGACAAGACTGTCGTTGTTTACTTGAAGAGTCACGTACGTCATCTTAATTAAACGGCCAGTAAAAAGGTGCAAATAATCACGTGATTACACCCCACTTCAATACTATTCAATAATTTGTGTAAGATGTTAACATATCCAATGGTAACTTTGTCTCTAACGAATTAATAATTTAATCACTTTCCAATTATAGGACACTTTTCATTGCGTTCTATTATAGTTTTATCTAATGCGTAGAACTTCGTACAACAAAACGTGAAAATAAAAAAATCTTCACAGTCTGTTTTAGTAAATTATTACATAAGGTGTAGAATTTCATATGACAAAGTGTAGAAACTTTATCTTCACACTTACGAGAATTTATTGTAGCAGAAAAGTCAAATTACTATGGAACCTTTTATTCCAAAATGGAGCAACAATTTTGCTACAAACAAACGTAAACCTTCTTAACGTAAACGTGGAAATACATCTGATTTTTCAATTTTAACTTTCAACAATTTTTGCCACCTCCATTTTACACCCTCTGTGTAAACAAATTATTTTACTTTCGTTAATTTTTTTAAAAAATCAAGTTTCCTTGCCAGATGAAAATTATGAAAATTAATTAAAATTGTGTAACTGGCAATATAGAAAGTGTTAGGAAAGAGTTTATACATGTATTTCGGCCTTATTGGGCTTCATCAGAACTCTGTACCTTAAAAAATTTTTGGTTTATTGAAGCCCAATAAGGCCGAAATACATGTATAAACTCTTTCCTAACACTTTCTATATTGCCAGTTACACAATTTTAATTAATTTTCGTTAATTTTTTTATTAATTATCTAATTCCATAACTCTAAATATATTGGGTTCTAGTTAATTTCCTCCAACTTTATCCATATCAAGAGTTTCACCAGTTTATTTAACATCTGTATACGAGACGTTTACTTTAATTAGCGGGAATTAGTTATGATTAAATTAGAAATAAAGTGTAATTATTTCGTTACGTTTAGAAAGTGTATCTTTGATGTTCGTGTGTAAGTTTGTGTAATTATGAAAACGTGAATTTTGTTTTAATTAAACAACGGGAAACTCATTAATGCAATTCCCGTCGTATCCCACCCTAAAATATGTGAGGATTTGATATAGTAGATTCCATGTGTGTAAGTCTTTAGCAGTAGATTTCGTACTTGGGTAACTTGAAAACTTGTCTAATTACGGAAAGGGAATAAGAGAAAATTCGCCAAATCTCAGACAAAGTTTTGAATCGTGCCGTGGAGAGCTAATAAAGACACAGTGTTATATACCTGATGGGTATATAAACAGGGTGGATTTTTTTTTCCTCTCTTACGATAGTGTTTTACGTACGCCGCCCGCATTTCTGCTTAGAACATTTGAAAGTCGAATTTAATTAAAAACACCCTGCGTGAATTTATTCACACGGTACGTGTGGTTGACATTCGAGAGCTGGAATCTGTATTTTAACAAGGGACAGGGATGACTTTAATGATAAATATCTACCCTTAACACTTTCTACACACAAGCTTCTGTTTACCTTTCCTCGTTTACAAGTCGCAGTTTTTTTTTTTCTTCGAGTTACATTAATTTGGAAATACGTAAAACGTACTCACTCGCAGGAATAAAATTAGAAGCTTAATTGAAACGTTACCCGTTACAAAAAAAAAACTCCTCTAAATTATAGGGTTACTTTCTAGTAAATTTTACATTGTCATGCTTAATTTCACAGAGCAATTACTGATCGGGGGACGAAAATAACTCTTTCTAATTACAGACCTAGCGGCAGTGTCGTGTTTGACCCAGTAAATTTACAGTTTTATTTTGTTTTAAAGATAAATTTCCTTTACCCACACATTACATCACTTTTAACATTACAAATTACTACAACTAGATTCTTATCCGATAAAAGCTTCTTTGAAACTCTTAAAAATTGCACAAAACTCAACGTTTCGCTATCGTTTGACAGCGTGGTCAGGAGATAGGGAAACGTTGAGGTGTTTTAAAGGAAAATATTATTAATAACACGAATAACAATCAATCTCCTGGGATTATTTATGGATTGTACGAAAGGTCCTCGGGTTTTATAATTTGCGTTTAACCAAGGCTTTTTCTATCGCGATATTATATTTTCAGTCGAAAACAAAATAAATTTGCGAGGTTCCCTATTTCAAAGGAATTATTTTTTTTTTTTAAAGTTGTTTGCACTTTATCATCAATTCGGTTTTCGTCCTATGCAAACTTTTCAGAGCGGTGTTTTTGCTTTAACACGAGTAAAACCTTATCCCTCCTTGCTTATTGAAAATTTATTTACATTTTTAGATTGGCCGCGTAAAATTTCATGTTTCTATTTGCTTTCTATGATTGTAACCCGTGTGCCGGTGACGTGGAGATTAATGTTTAACAGGAAAAGGATTGTCACTTTAAAAAAAAAAAAAAAAGGGCTGGCGTTGGGGTAGGCGTAAAAATTTAATATCTGAATTCATCCCTGCGGATTCTACGAACAAAACGCCTGCTGAGAGGCGTTTAACTTTGATCAGTTATAAATAGGGTCCACCTACCTCTAATTACTGTCTGTCATGAAAAAACGTATAAAAGGAAAAATGCCTGCAGGTGGAATTTTAAAGAAATCTGCCACTCGCAAAGAGTATTAAGCACTTATTTAACTTCCATGAAACAAAGAACGTGTTCTAATAATTCACGCCAAAATAAAAGATTTTGCTAAATTATTTTCGTTGTGTCTCTCTAGTTTCATCTTAATTGATAGCTAATCACCTTTAAATGATGAACAAATGTGTCTGTTTTTAAGTGGGGCTATATTTTAGAGTGAAGTGCTTTTGCTTGTCCGTTCTATTTAAAGTTAAAAACTAAAATTGCAAAAATTGCATCCGGAAATAACCAATGATATTTTTGTTGTTCGAAACGCTGCAGATCGATTTAAATAATTGAGCGTGCTTGTACGCTGTGTCATATATCTCAGTTGAGCGTGGGTTGAAATCGTCGAATGCAACCTGCAAAATATGGTGCAGTTTAAGATGAGCCGTAAATGGGGCTTAAAGCAATAAGATTAGGGTGGTTCTAGCAAGATTGTTGAAGAAAGTCGCTAAAAACAAAGGTTGATATTAATATTTTCGGTTTAGTTTCACAGCTGTCAAATAACTTCCTGGCGCCCATGGAGAGAGGTACAGACTACTGGAGACCGCCCGCTGTTCAGTTTCCGTTCTGGAAATAATAACGATCTCGAGCTACGCTAAAGGATTTAATAGTTAACGGATATGAACGATGTGCTCGCTAACTTAAATATTGAAACAAACTTTCTCGTGAATTACACACGTGATAGTACGTTTTTCCTTAAAAAAATAAAATAAAAAGGAACGAAGAGGAGAAGGATCGTAAGACATGAAGACGTCGAAAGAAACGGCGTAAAATAGGATGACATATGAAATTAAGGAGATATTTTTCGTATAAGTAAACGGAACACGTAACTGTAACGTGACTTGCGAAATGACCTTAAATTTTCTACAAATTAGGCTACGTTTAGAATAAAACGCTCGCAGGAATTGAAACAGAAATTTGATAAATCAATATTTTCTTGAGTTAGTAGCTCCGTGTAATGGATATTTTTACTATTTCGCGGTCGGTTTATTTGTTTTCTTCTTTGCAGAGATCAAGACGAAAATGCTGATAATAAAAACAAGAACAACAATTCAGATGACTGCTTTGTACAGTCGATACTTGATGCAAGAGTTCGAAAGTGTGTTGTTCTTTTTACATTTGTATTAAATATCTCTACGGCAGAATGAATGTCAAAGAAATAACTTCTTTGTTCTTACTGCGCTTGCCACGCTTCTCTTCTGCCGCTTTTGGGATAATTCGTTGTTAATTCAGTTACTATTGTGGACGTTGACAAAGCAAAGTAATTATGAGAAGATTTTCAGATATACTAAACGAATTTTAAGTTTTTCACTTTTATTTGCGAGAGAAAAATAGCTGCGCTAGTTGTTTATTAAAATTAAATGGCGCTGCATCAGTTTAAAATTTCACAAACGCTTTTACATGAAGACACAATCGCTGAATGCATTTGTTAGTTTATGAATTGCGTAAATTTATCAAAGGTCTTTGTACTAACTGGAAATTTTAAAGCGTCAGCTCTGATTTTCCAAAAAACCTACGTAAGTTTTTAATTAAACTTTGGTAAACAACTCCACCCATAGGAAATATTCGCAATCAATAGACCCAGCGAGGTTTTCCCCGAATGAAAATTGGTAAACAAATTCTTTCTACGAGCGCACGAAACAAAACTCTTATTTCATATTTTCAAAAGTGAAATAAAATTGGCCAATTTTTTTCTTCCGACTTGATAGATATTTGAGTTTTCCCTGGCGTTATGGATTTTATAGTAAAAGTTTAATTTGCGAGCGTCGAGTTCGCATCGGAAATCGAGACAAAATCGCGGAAAAGAGAAATAAAAATCGAAGCTTATCGAGTATTTAAATTGATAAGGAGTGGATCGCGCCATATTCAGAAACTAATTTCTTTTTTAAAGCTCGATTATTCCCCGAATAATGGGTAACAGATGAAGATGTAAAAGCGCCGAGATTTTATTACTGTGCTACCTCGAAATATTGTGTTCGTACTTTACTTATAACACCAACGATTATTTGTATGTATTATTTTCACCGTTAATATACGTGTCAACTTGAGTGATTTTACACTTATTAGATTATCAAGGGTAATGAATTACATTATACAACATTAAATTCGCTGTGTGAATTGTAAGTGAAAGAAGAGAGGGAGCTGAAAGGAGCCCGAAAGTTGAGAGACATCTTCATCGTAAAATTTAATACGACGGCATCGAACAATGTTTCCAAATTATTCTAGTTAACGGAATACGAATCATGCAGTCTGAAGTTGCGGTTGTCGTAAAATGTTTAGCTTTGACTTTGTCGGTGACTTAAAAGAGTTTTGCTTTGCTTTTCCCAAAGTCTTCTGCGTCTTCATTTATCTTGAAAGCGTCAGGAAAGAGGAGCTTCGTTACCATCACCGAATGCAATAATTTACTTCCTTAGAATGCATTTAACAATAAACGCTCACATCATGCACGTATATGTGTCTTGCACGAGCGCGTTCTTTTTCTTTTTGTTTAAGGAATTGAATTAGAATAATTCTGAGATGGATTATTTTAGAGAGATAGGTGATAATGGAGGCCAAATAAATAATCACCCACTTGGGGAAGTTTCAAAGAGACAGTCATTAACTAACGAGCTTGACTCCGAACACTGACGATTGTTAAGTCGAGTAAAATACCTTTATGTCCGTATCGTCGAAGATTCAAGCGAATTTCTGCACAGATATCATCAGTATTCACTGTCCCTGCCCTTTTCGCCTCATCGCAACCTTCGAGGATTTCTGCTATTCATTTAGAGCCCCGTATTTAATTAATTGAATTAAAGTGGTCCTTTGTACAGCTTCTTCCTGTATACGGATATGCTTTGCGACATTTCACATCGAGTACGCGTTAGGAACTCGTTTATTATTGATGCTGCTGCAGATTAACCGTACGGAGAGGGAAATTTTTATCTAAATTTTACGTTCAACCTCCAAGTTCACGTACGAACGTAGAGAAAATCCTATCTTTACATATAGAATCAAATCTACGACGACGTCTTAAAAATTACGTGCCATTGTAGCTTTCGTCGTGCCTCGCACCACAACTGCGTCATTTTGTTTTATTGTTCGGATATTTAAATGACAGTTATTGGTTTTCCTTTCCTATAAAACAGAGAGAATTCTATGTTTGAGCAACCTCTTTGACGTTCAACAAAGATTATACCATCGTTACTCCAATAATCTTTTTTCTTTCGTTTTACAATTTTAGTTTAATTAAAAGCGACGATTTCCATTCCATCGTGTTTCTTTTTTTTTAAATATTAATCTAGTTGAGTGGAAATCGATTTTAATGTTCGTTAAATATGTAATAGAATTTCATTTGTGTAAATGAATCAGATTAGGCAAAAAAATGGCTTCGCTTTTCATCTTAATGAGACCTTCGGCGCCACGTTGTCATTAGTTGCACGGTAACCCTATAAAGAAAATGGTCAGAAAAACCTCCCAGATATCTAACTATATTGTCTTCCTTATATCGAAATATTTGATGGATTATGTAGCTCTTCGGATAGTTCTGCACGAGACGGCTATAGTCGGTTACATCATGATGAATCACATCATACGCCACGACCATTGTTTAAATTCACCGTTCTCCGTCTTCTTCTGCCACTCTTGTTTCATTTGGGTCAGATTAGATGCTATCTAAGGCGAGAGCAGCAACATGCAGAACGTTTTCTTTTTCACCTCCTTTTACTAACCGGGCACGTTCGCAATGACAAAGATGGTAATTTTTAACCCTCGTTTCGCCCAATTGATAAACAAATGTGAATTCACCGCGTTACTAAAAAAGAATTAGTCGAATCATTGATGATTTTAGTAACGTACGACAATCGTATGGAACAAATACAAAACTGACATGTTCACCGTTGCTGTTTCCGGTGACTTGTTCTAAAATATCGCGGCTTCCGGCTTGGCGTCTCTGTGCGTCGTAAACAAGCTGTCGGCGGGCCGGTGCCTTGGGACATCTTGAGTCAGAACGACAACGCGACCCATCCTTCGTCCTGCGTCTGTCCGAGAAGGCCGTAAATCAAAAGACCGATTTAGCACAACACAATTGCCATTTTAGGTCATTTATTATGGTTCCCTGGATGCGCACCACCCACGACAGAAATTGATAAAATTGATTTCGTCCCGCAGTAGCCATGCTTCGGCATCGATTTTTATTTTACTTCCGTTTCAATTCTACCGATCGTCATCGCCAGACGGTTTATAAACTGCAAATATCGGTAATCTTTATTGCTGGGGAAGTAAAATGCTTGGCTAGTTTCTCAAATCGACTTGCAGTTACATAGTGAATGTCCTTTAATACTCACAGCCCTATAATATTCGAATCAACAATGCAAACAGTCTTCGAAGTTGGTTTACTGTAGAGAGTAAATATTGAACAGAGGGTTCGTATACTTCGAAATCGAAGCAAGACTTAGGGCCTTGCTGCTACAATCTTGATTGGTAAACAAATGCAAGGCTCTCAGCGAAGCTAAATGATTCTGCGGCCACCAAAATTGAAAATCGTTCGCGCTGAATATATTAAAATCCACGAAATTAAACCCATCTGCGTGGAGTGTAACATTTTTTTTTTTTTTACAAAATGAAACTCCGCGGCTTTATTAATTACGGCCGAGAACTCCGAACTTTTGAATGTGATACTAAAAGAAACTAGTTCTTTTATGTGAACAACGCCATCACATTATATCATTTCTATAGAACAAGTTTAGCCTTGTCTAGTCAAAGTTTACAAAACTCAAACTTGCGGTGTCACTCTGCGGAAATTTATTAAGAGGAATTAATCTCTAGATCAAACTTATTTAGTTGCATTTAATGAGCTTAGATTGAAACGAAAAAAAAAGAACCGGTGGCGTTTTAGAAATACGCGAGTAAGGAAAATGTTTTTCTACGTTAACTGGTCTTAGAAAACACTGCAATGGCCGGCTAATGCAAGGTACTAACGAATAAAACTTGATGGAGTAAAGCAACGCGTAAGTAAAACTCGTGAATCGAATCTTTACGACGGTGTAAAAAGTAAAAACGGCTTTAACAATTGAGCGTGTTATATTTTATGTGTGCGCGGAATTTCGTTCCCAGCCAAGCAGCATATGCATATAAGGCTAGAAACATAAATTGTTAACACCGTTGTTAATGAAAATGTTCGTGTAAGCGTTATCTTTAATCTAAATAAGTAGTGTAAGTGATATTGGTCATTATTTTCGAAAATTTTACGTTCGCCTCGGCTATAAAATTTAAAGCGTTCCCTGTGTAACTGCGATATAACTTTGCACTATTAACATAATTGCTGGCGATCTCTTCTCTCGGCTATTATATTACAAAATTAATTTCCCAGTAATATACGTGCCACTGCATTGTCCGCGTGTACTCTACCGTAAAATGCACATTCCAGCATCGAATTAGCACGCGCTTTAAAAGAACCATCTGATTGAAATAGCAATCAAATCATGCCACAATAGAATTCCATATTAATATCAATATCCATCATCAGTATTAGCCGTTGCCCGAAAATTATTCAAATTTATTTTAACATTTCACACACCGGATTCATTCAAATATATTTACAGCAAAAACTTTCACGATAATCCACGTTTGCTACATATTTCATCTTGCACGCAACATTCGTTTTTCATTCTATTTTCAATTCATTCTCCATTTAAGCACATTATTAATTGAAGAATTCTCTTTAAAAATTATGTTATTGTCAACAACGTACATATGTGCGTAAATGGTCGAAGAAATAATAAATGGATTTGAGCGAGCAATAAATAACTGTCATTTTATAAAACGCGATGGAATTTGATATTTTCCTTGATCCTTTTTAACGCAAACGTAGGCTGAATAAAAGCCGTTAAATACGCATATAAATAATCATACGGGAATTAAAATGTCGTAAGTGTCAGGCCGAAGTTTTAGAACATCTGGAAAAAAGTTGGGAACTTTTATTTGAATTGGATCTTTCAACTTCTACAAATGCAAAATTGAGTTATGCTGTAAACAAAAATCTAACTCCTTAACTTCTTCTCGGAAATATTCAATGGTTTTGCGCGTTCTTATTTATTTTTGTCGATTCCATCTGGAACTTGGGAGCTCCAGATAGTTTGAGTTGGTAATTATAATTTAGAGGAAACCCTTAGGGTTTAGAAATGCGTGCACACAGGCGTCGGACGTATACACACCCAAACATGCAACTATAGCAATTGAACCAACCGACATCTGAATTACACAAAGCGGTTGAAACGGCCGAATTGTACTATAATAAGTTTATCGGATGGGTAATTCAAAATCAGGTGGGTGTGCCGATGGGGGTGCAGGTCTCTATTCAGAACAGATTTGAATTTGCGGTCCCATTATCTCGGCTGACGTTTGTCTGGTCACTGCATGCTCCCGTGACACTCAATGCAACATAGCAGAAGCTCGCAGTGATCGCCACACGACTATAATGTAACCCGAAATTAGCGTAGTTTCTTTTTATGATGCATTAAAACGTCAATATTTTATGTCTGTAACGCACCAAATTATAGTAATCCCTCTGTTATGTATATGTTGATTTATGTGTGTGATTCTTTGACCTAAATCGAAACGGGGTAAATTATCATCAAAATAGTCGGTGTTATTTTACGGGGGGAAACGAACGAACTGTAGTAGAAAACCTGAAGTAGTTAAGTTGCTTCCTTAAAGAGTCACCGCAATTTGTGGCCTGTGGATTTTCCAGAAGGTTTACAACAGCTGCAAGTTTTAAAAGGCTCTCCAGTTTAGACCGGAAGAGGGCTACATCGACCAGAGAACATCGCTTCATTACCGCATCAGCTTGCCAGGATCTGCCTGCTTGTAATGTAATATATTCGCGTACAACAATACTTTCGGTCGGAATTAATGAAATTTCAAACGCCATACGCAGAATTCAATATTTCCACGATTCGGTGTATATGAGTTCTCGAGTTTAAAAGGAAGAAGCAGAAGGAGTAGATATATTAACATCAGTTCTATTGATCTAATAACGTAAAGCTGATAAATTAAAGAAGCTGAATAGAAACGCGTAGCTATACTACAGAAAACTCAGTTTAATATAATTTTTTGCGAAACAATATTTTGCTGGAAAGTATGTCTGCGACTCGAATAAAACGGCGAATGATAAATCGCAGTTCAAGTTTTTGCTTGTACTCTGTAACTAATGAAACAAACAAAGCGGATACTGTTGCAACTATGTATAATAAATTTGAATTAATCAAAAATTTTGACTATATTATGTATTTTGTACGCATAACCAACGTGATGAAATTCATTCAGAAAAACTTATCGATTTGTCCCAGTTAAAGCCTAGGGTTGAATGCATCGGCAAATAAACAGGATACTTAAGGATTCTAGATCGGAGGAGAAGGCTGTTTGCTGTAAAGAATATACTTCGCGTTCATTCAAACCTCCGAACGCTTCCATTTTATTGCTATTTATCAGTACCATTGGCGACATCTACGCTTTATTGATATGTTAAGTAAAAATTCCGTACGTTGCTGGGAAAATTTGAAACGTATTTCATTTTCCTTTAAACTACCAACGGTTATTTAAATCTCACGTTGTTGAACTTTAACCCAAATTGTTCGTTTCGAATGAAAAACATGCATGGAAAATATGTCGAGTTTCTGCACCTAGTTTAAGGAAATGACTTTTTTGAAAGCGAGCAGCAAGCAACGAAAGTAGGTCAGGTATGCAGATAAAAACAAAACGAAAGTAATACATATTTATAGGAAAATTAAATAAAAGAGGAATAGTGAAATGAGGGGAATTCAATTGAAATAGCGCGCGGCCTGAAATATGTCCAACAAATGTATCGAAAAGAACTGAAAAGACAATTTATAACAATCTTTCCCCATGGGACTTTCAATAACAATGCTTCCTTGCAACTTTTCGATTTCTTTGTTTCCTCTCTCTTTATATTTCGTCTATATTGCTTTTTAGCTGCTCCCTGTAATTCAACAATATCGTCTTTGAAGTGCATTCTCTCTATTTAATCCGCAGGACGATTCTTGTTCTCCCCATAGCTCTACACACACATACGTCTTTCGCCGGCCTTCCATTGTCACAGACGTCATTCTGTTTATTTATTTTTTTTTACAATTTCTTGCTTTGCAACGCGCCTTTCTATTAAACGGAACGTTTCATTTCAATCCTTATTTATTGTTGCTGAGATTATCCCACCCCGTCAATTTATAATACTAATTAAGGCTCGTTACGACTGTGGATTTGTTCCACTCGGGGAAACATCCCCGTTCTAATTTTTTAATGACTTCCTCCGACTCATTCAAAACGACCATCCTCAATTTTCCAAGATGTTTACAAAAATATCTTAATATAAATCAAAAAGCTAAAATTTGTTATGCATATCACATGAATTTTATTTACATATATTTACATTTTTTTTTCCCAAGTTTATTTCCTCCCATCGGGAACCTACAGACGTAAACATCAAAATAAATCGTTAACCGAAAGCGTTCTGTGTTTCGTTAACAGCGTCGCAATTATTCCGAGTGTAAATTGTGAACGACGGGCGCAGGTTCTAGGAAGATAAATAAATAAATGAACATTTATTTAGTTAAGCTATTTTTATTTTACGGGGACGTAAATATAGTTCCGCGAATAATACCTATTTCGTATTTATTTTAGCTGTGTACTTTTTATTTCATCACTCTACATTCGCACACACACAAGCACGCACATACTAGTAGGTAAATTGAAAGTTTCTTTTTTTGATCAAATTCCAAACTTGGTTTGTAATATTAATGTTGTTACAAGTAGATTTATGAATGATATTAAATATTCAGGAATAAAAGGAATATGTATGTAAAAAGGATGTAAATCCGTTTGATCAAGGGCAATCTCGCGTTCTCGAATAACTTCGTTTATCGATTTCTATAATCAAATTTGGTTTTGTAAATGCCGAGCTAGGAAAAGGAGTGCGTTGTAACGGTCAGGCCACCGGACATATTTGAGGCGAATTTAAAGGGTTAATGTCGTCGTTTATCGATCTCGGTTTTCCAGTTCGCCGTCATCCGGATCTGTTGAGTATCTTTCACTTCGATGTCGTTTCTGCATTCGAGT
Source organism: Serrognathus titanus (assembly GCA_039766575.1). Classification (NCBI taxonomy): domain Eukaryota; kingdom Metazoa; phylum Arthropoda; class Insecta; order Coleoptera; family Lucanidae; genus Serrognathus; species Serrognathus titanus. The sequence goes on along the minus strand of CM077916.1, from coordinate 6,143,042 downwards.
GCGATTTCTTCGAGTGTGAGCCGTTCATATTTTACTTCGTAACAGCGCGTAAATGGTCTAAAGAAAACGAAGTATTTCATCGATTAATCGATTTGATTACGGTCCGATAGTAATTCGAAATATACGGAGGAGGGTCGTTAAATTTAACTACTGTTGACACTTGATATCGCTGTCAATTAAATTATATTTCCAACAATTGAAATTAACACGTTCGAGTGCGGCAAATATAATTCCTGCAATAATAATAGCCTAGCAAAATGCACGAAGTTAATCAACAATAGGTTATATTTGTTTTAAAGCAATACTCCCATTTCGCGTCATAAATTTGCACAATCGATTCGTACTTTTAGAAATACTGTAATCTTGAAATATCAATCAGCAAAATTAAATGCAAACATACCCGGAACGTGATTTAATATTTATCCGGGCATAGTGAACCCGATCGATCGGCGATAAATAATAAATGAACACACGTAAACGCAAGAATTAAATTCTTGGAATTATTTGATTGAAAAACGTTCCGCGCAAAAATTCCAAAATTTCATCGAAAACATTCTGTTTTCCCAGGTAATTTCAAAACATCCTGACGCAACAAAATATCCGGCAACATAATCATGCGAATTTCATTTAGTATTTGCTTCGGATATAAAATAAATAAATGCGAGAGCGGCAATTAGTAAACGTAAACGAAGTTTCTTTTCACAAACGATCCAAATTTGGCAAAGCAAGCAGTAAAACGAACAAAACGTTTGCAAAAAATCTCCGGTGTATAAAAGCGAATTAAGATCGGCAAATTCAATCACGCAAACCTTGTTATCTGAAAATCTCTAATTAACGCTTTTGCAAGGATACCCCTGTTGATGTTAGCTCGATTGGACGGTTAGGAAAAAAAATACGGTTTTAATAGGACATTTACTTTAACAAACAAACAATGAATATATTTGCACAAAACTCAAAGGAGTATGGAAGGAAAATGTCAGAAAAAGGTATCCATAATATCATCCCATTGTGTGCAGTCTAGAAAGTTAATAGGAAGTTTAGTGTATTGTATAGAGTGGGTTAGTTTACTGTTATATCAGAGATGATTTTAGGGTCAGAGATGTCTTTTAACATGAAGAGGGGTTGATCGGTGAGAGAGAGTACGCCGGAATGCTTAATGAACGAAATGGCGTACTTTCAACTCCTTTGCAAATATGCATTTATTCTGCCGCATTGATATCGAGATAATTTATGATATTTTTATTCATAAATTGAGCTGTTTCGAAGCACAAAGCTGGATGGTAAAGTGCGATATATTGCCAGCTCCATTCTTCCCGCGAGAAGTTATCTGGTCACATCGTCAGATATAACGGCATTGTGTTGAATGAATGATTTATAAAAAGCAATGAGATTCTATTTTCAATATTTTAACTCAACAGAAGGTACATGGCGCGGAAAACTTTATCTCGCCTTGTCGAATTCACGCTTAACTCACGACGAATATTCCTCGCCACCTACGCCACTTAATTGTAACTAACTATAGATTCTATTTCTGTTCTTATTTTTATCGACTCTCCCGCTACCATTATTGAATCAATTCATTTATCACACGTCTTTCAAAAAGACACGAAAAATTCAAGAAGTTCTTGTGCTTAAACAAGTGTGACATGCGTTTGAACGAGAGCCCCAAGTTTGTATCTCCTACAGCGAGAAACTTTTCAAATATTCTCAGAAAACGTTGCTCTACAAATAGGAACAGTGAACATTTTATTATATTTTTTTTATTCTTTTGGAAAAATATAGAAAACTGAAATCGGTTACAAAAAACCAAGCAGAAGAAACATATTTTCCAAGTGACTTGTTTTTAATGAAACTAAATTAATATGGTTTTCAAATTTGAACGTTACTCAAATAACTGAACCCTTAAATACAGATTTATGTGTCGTTTCGTCTTTACGGGAAATATGAACTCGAGTAACTTGCATTTGCTTATCAGTCATTCTCCGTATTTTAGGTCCTTATAACTTTCGCAATTTGTCCATTATTTAAAACTTTACGGCGACTTTAGTTTTCTTTCATATTTCTCTCTTTACCGACTAGAACAAAGAGAACCGGGATGAAATGTTGCACTTCGCAACAACTTTGCATGCACAATGCACGTATGTTTTTTTTTTCAACTAAAAATAAGTGTTTAATTAAAAAAAAAAGGATTTCCCTCGGTGTGGTGGTGGTGGTGGTGCTTTGAAGTGTGGGGGCGAAGGAGAACATCCCGCAGTAAATAATATCCAACATCTATAAAACTTTAATCGGAAAAATTCTCGATGGTAAGTGCCCTCGATTTCTTTCAGAGCATTGGGCAAGCGTTCGAAAATTATTTCAAGTGATCCTCTTCTCGATTATAAATTCTGTTAGAATTTCAAGTTTGCTCCCGTTTATACTTTTACGTAAATAATCGCGCGGATAACGTGAAGGTTTTATAAACGTTGTCGCGAAAAAAAAATGAATCAATCTGTCATTAGAAAGGCGACGAGATTTTACAATCACTAGAAGCGTTACCGTAAAATCGTAAACAGGCAATTAAATGATTCAACTAGCCTATTTATTCCGTCCAAAGCTGATTAGCACATTCGGTAAAGCAAACACGTTCAAAGCCCTAATGCTTTTCAGTTCTAACACGACCGATAGCTCTGTAGAGTGGAAGTAAGACGGTTTGAACAGGGAATGTAGTGAAGAAGGGACTAACAAAACGAGTATTCTCTGACAGGACACCTATTTATGGGCCGACCTCATTGATCTGTCGTTAAATGTAATTTCATCGTTACCATTTTGACTATACCATCGTAAAACTAAAGTTATTATTACAATAAATCTTAATGAACACGCTTTCATACATATTAAACGGGTGGTTCAAATCATTTTTTTTTTTGAGACCAAGGCTTTTCTTAGATTCGTTCCTGTACATATATACATATATCAAATAGTCTTGACTGTCTGAAACCACGGAGGAGGACATTACATGCGACAACGAGATTGCTGTCGTAACACATACCACAGTGTGTCTCGCTTTAGCAACGTCGACAGATATAATACCTCATTCCGTCGTCTAGCTCCGAGATTTTGGATTGATTATTCCTTAACAAAGGACATAATGACTACCTTATTCAGACCACCTTGCTGCTTGTCTCGTGTTACATAGAAGAAGTTTTGCTAGGCTCGTTTGTTCAATCTCACTGAAGTCCTAAGAAATAAATTTTATTCAAAAAAAAAAAAAACTAGTTGAGAACCACCGCTAACGCTGTAATAATTGTTTTATACATAGATTATAATAATCTTTTGAGTTACTTGCTTCAAACGTGCGAAAATAGAAATAACACTCTTAAGGTGTTTCTAAATTGTTATAGTTCAAAGTTTATAAACACAAGCGGAAAACGTTGGCGTAAACAAACAGTTTCGGTACACGTTTCTTATGTTCGTAACTCCGTTCGGAGCCCTCAAGCTAGAACTGTTTTATCCTTCTCTCTACGCATTGTCATCGCTTCCTTCGCCTATAGAAAAACTGCCTTTCTCGCTGTTAATTAATAAATTATTATTCGGATCAGGCGTGACACTATCTTAAGATTTATATACTTTCCGGGTTTACCTGCTATGAGAAGATTTACTGCTCGAGGGCTTTTATAGCACGTTAATAACTAGAAATATACACAGCGACGCTGCAAGGGTGTTACTTGCACGCACCCCCCTTCAGACAAAAAGCACGGCATGTAACGTAACAGGTACAATTAGAAAAATGCGAAGTCGATTCTCTTACTTTCACTCGAATTAATTCCTTTCTTCGTGAGAACGAGCTCACATGCCAAACAAAAATAAATCTTTGTTTTACTTACTGGCCGATTCCTTTTTATTACGTCTTTCCCCCAAAATATATACGAAAGAAAATTTTATTTATTTCCATTCGGTTAAAGCAATTCATTAATTTCTTTCTAATTTATCAAAATAATAGTAATAAACAGAGGTGACCACGAATTACCACTTCAAAAGCTCGGTTTGTCAGGAGGAGAAAGTTGTCTTTGTGAAGAAGAAGAAGAAGAAGTAAGCAAGCTGGCAGAGTGTGAACACCATCAAAAGGAAGATAAGACCAAAGCCGACAGTAAAAAAGAAAACGTCGTGCAAAGCCAAGAAGTCGAAAGCATCGAAACCGAAAGCAACCAACATTTCAAGGGTCGAAAACCCCAACTTTTATATATCAGAGACAATCAATGGAAACTCGCACAAGAGAGACAAAATCAACTGAGGCTGAAAGTGGCTGAGAGGAAGCAAAATGGTTGAGATCACAAAGTGTAAGAATAACCTAATAGAATTAAGTAATTAAGTAAAAATAAGGATTGACAAATTAAGAAAGAAAACTATTAATGTAAGATGTAAAAGGATTGGATTAAGGAAGGCTTGGTCTCGCTAGTAATAGGACGAAGGAAGAAAGATGAGCGACAAAAAAGAAACTGTGTTGAAAAGACTTTTATAGTCCAGTTTTGTAAAAACTAAATTTGTTTTGTATTGGGAGATTGTAGTATTGTAGTTTTGAGTTAGTTGTTTAGGTTATTGTTATTCGAACCGGGTAGAATCTGTTCTTGGAGGAATTTGTGTCATTGGGGGATTTTAAATAATAAAAGAGATGGGTAAAAATAGTAAAAAATTGAGAACTGGGGTGAAATTGGTAACTGTTCGAGGAAATAAGGAAATAAAGATGAGAAATCGAGTAAGGCAGAAAGAATAAGAGTCAGGCAAATATAAGCTATTATTTAAGGAAAGTTGAAGCCGTTTTGCAGAAAACGAGAGTGCAGAATGTATTGGTGGAGAATATCGGCGATACAATTCCGGAATAGGAATCGGTGACGATAATATTGAAGTAGGGCGCATGTGGTATTCATTTGCGCGTACTGAGCCAATACGGGCCAGGCCGCTATTGATTTTCAACCCCTTGCCCCGACTCTGAACAGCTGTACGTGTACAGATTTATATATCCCAGATATATTTGTAAGACATGCGTAAGGTGTGTAATTATTTGACACTAATTTTCCAAGACACCTTTGAAAGTTGTCCCGTGTGCCAGTTTGTAAGACGCGAACCGCTCCTATAGCGTATCATATCACGCCATCGATTAGCTACAAGGTGCGGGAAGTCTGTATCAGTACCCGATCATTAATCAAAACGAACTCTTGTCCGTTTTATCTAAAGACTTGTTTGTTAATCGATTTACTGCTTGTACTACATAACTTCAACTTTCTCTTAACTACAGAATGATATTTCAGGCAAAACAAGACAACAATAATTGCCAATTACAATAAGGAAACTGACCAGATGTTACGCTCTAGGATACATGTTAACAGTTAATAATAAATTAGAAACTAATTTCGTTAAGTACGTATTTGGTCTGAATACTTTAGCCGTGCAGAAAACTGTCGACCGCGCAACATTTCCACTTCTTAGTTCCCTGAATAATTTAAATAGTTTCGCAGGTATTTCCTTATCTCGACAGCTCCTCTAATCATTTTTCTTCAGCTTATGTTTCTTTTCACCACAGTCACACGAGGCCCGTTTATTTGAAACTATGCTAATTACTAGCGTGATTGGTGTACTGGGAGTGCAATTAACATGTGCTCGACGTCGAAAGCGCTTGTACTGTCGTCTTTTTTTAATCCACCTCGGTGATTGCCTTCATCGATTATATCAGTTGATTTAAACTCCAATGCAATTTTCTTCAAACTCCGTGCGCGCTCATTTTCCTCCTACGAAATTTGTTATTACCTGGTGGTACTAGCTTCGAACCGTATAACGCCGCACTTAAATCTTTCTTAAAATACTAAACAAATAACCGAACTGATTAATCAAGTAATTTATTTAACTGATGATCCTTTGAGTTAGATATAATTTTTAGCAAAAAAAAGGAGCGAACTATAATTCTTTTGAATAAGCAACAAATTTGAATTTGCCAGAGAAAATTATCCGAACCCAACTGACCTTTGTTTGCAGAGTTTCTATTGGTGCAGTTGTCCTTTGATGTGCTTTCTGTGTTTCAGTTATTGCATTTTGAATGATAATACGGCGAGCATTGAATTAGGCGCGAAATTGTTGCAGACAGGAATTAAAGTTGAATTTAATTTTTCCGTAGCTTCTATTACGGAACGTGGAGGGGGCGGCCAAAATGAGTTATAAATGAATCTAAATTTTGTAAGTTATAAGTGGTTGAAATTTGTTGTTGCGTCGGAACTGTTGTTTTGATTAATTAATTTTAGTTAGTAATTTAAGTTTTGTATATTGTCAACAAGAATTCCCCTTAAATATTTGCGAAACTGTATAAAGAATAATTAAGCCAAATTCGTGGTTTCATATTCCTGACGCTGCAATGCAGTATTATTATTTCACAGCAAAGCGAGGATTGTAATTAGAATAACATCAAGAATATCAGAGTACACGGTTGTCAAAAGAGTATGTGCAACCCGCCCCATCGTCCCCCCGTTATTCCAGTCGCCCGGCATTCGTTCCGCCCCAAGTCCTGTACTATGCGCTTTTCTGCATTTTCCGTGCAAAACTGTGACCCACGCAAATAGTTTAATTAATTTCACCCTTTGTTTAGTTTTTAATTAAACCAATTGTACGCCAAGAAAGTAAAATAAGGGCGCGCAATTAGAATCGCCGTTGTTTTCCTCAGATTAGTCGATTCTGGAAAACGTAATGCCCTTTGAACTTCACATATTTTACATCGTCCTCATATGAAATTCATACGTTTCGAGCGCGCACTTGCAGTCAGAAACTTACGAGGTTCGCACCGAAAGTATCTTATTAGAACAGCACTTTCACGTTACACTAGCCGTTTAAGAATAATGTTAGGTTCGGTTTCCGAGCGTACGCGTACGAATAGATTACTTGTCGCATGGATTGACGTGAGGGATATCGAATTTATTCAATTTCCACAGCGTCGCCTGTTTGTTATGTAAAATGCTAATGTGTTTATCACTCGTGTCCTTCGTCTCCGACAGTTTCCTTCGCCTGGACAGTCCTCCTCGGAACATATATCAGTTCAGGAATTATGCTCATTTCCTCTCTTATCCCTCGAGCCGATCCCCGTTGAATATATCGCGACGCTATGCAATTGAAGACCTCCTGCACAGGCCAACTATCGATTTCCTTTCATTTTTATATTCAATTAAAAACAAAACAAAAATATTAATTACGATAATTCACTTCACCGTACCTTTGCAATATTAATTATTAAAATAATTAATTAATTTAATAAAGCACGGAAGGTATTATGTACATACATAAAATAGAAACTTACAGAAAAAAAAAGTCTGAAAGAGACGAATTAGATAAATTGAATCTTATTTTTTTTCATTCGGGGTTTAATGCGAAAGGTTTTTCCGAGCTGCCCTCGCTGTATCCGACGTTGAATCTCTACAGCTATTCAAGGGTGTCTTGATTTGTTTCATCTTGATTTATCTTTAAACAGTACTCGAAATGATGAAATTGGAAGCGTGTAACGAACTAATTTAAAATAGTATAATTTGGTTAATCAATCAATACTTCCTGGCTGAATCCCGCAGGAGCTCTTCCAGGAAGAAAAAAAAATGAAAGATTTCCTCACGAGTGAATTGTCAGAATTACGATGTGATGATATAATGTCGATTCATTGTTAGTGTCGACGTATTTCCACCGGAAGATCTGTTTACCCGGATCACCAATAATTAGAGCAAGCCAAAGAGAAATCGCTTGATGGATTGAACCAAGGCCACCTAATTGAAAATGATTAGGTATCAAAGAAGCTTAAAAGATTGATTCACCTCCCCGGTTTGGGGCGCGCTTATCGATCTTATACTACCCCCCCGAACATCATGATTCTATATTTGCAATTCTTAACTCTTGATAAACCGAAATTACTTGAATAAACCTAATAAATTTTCTCCGACTTACTTTTTACAGTATTAATTAGGTAAGGACTGACAGTTCATTACCAAGAAATAGAAGCAACTTTTAATTGCATACAAAGTAGAACGAGCGAGGTTTGCATCCACATCTGTTATCCTTAATTAACTTAAGTATTAATAAGAAAGGATCATTTGTTTCGAGAAATAAATTCATTCAATATTATTTTTAATTTCAATGTAAGCACTTATGTAATGCTCAAATAACCTTTGATGTTCCACGTTTGCGATACCTGGCCTCATTATCGGGATAAATCAACAGTTTCTGGACTTGGTGTTTGCGAAACTAACACATAATAAATTGATGACGATTGACTTAGGTGGATGTAATGAAAACGTTGTGTTTAATTTATTAGTAGCTTACGCCCGTTGGTATTTACCGTTCAGAAAACTATAAGCGCTTGTATTTTAAATCGCGCAGATTTAGGAAACGACGTGCGATTTACTTCCGGCCAATTTTTTCTTCGATACGTAAATTTTGTTTCTCTTGACGACGTTCGGCGCACATTATTTAGAGGACTTCATCTATCTCCATTATTGAATTCTGTAAAAGTCGATATACTGCCAATTTGGTGCTGGGAAGGCACTGAGAATATTTATTTTGGTCGTTACCACGTAAACTGCGTAACGAATATATCTCCTGTCTGATGTTTACAGAACGGTAAGGAACGAGCGTGCCGATTTACTTGCTGAGAGACGTTTTAGTTAAAAACGAGTCTTTTTTCAAAAAATCTGTTTTATATTCAGTTCGATTTGGAATGGATGACGAATTTAAATGATCGGTGTTAGGTAATTCGTTAATTGAATTTATTTATATTGTACGCTGCTGCAAAACATTGAAAATTATTAAATAGATTATCGGCTTGTCACAAACGCTTCAGTGGTTTGTTATAACGGACAGTAATAAACGAAACAAACCTAGTACTAAAATCAATCATTTGGCTCTGTGACAAATTTCCGTCATCTCAATGACAGAGTGCGAAACACATATACACGTGTTTCATAATAACCGAAGTGTGCTCTCGTGATGATGACTGGAGGAGATTCGTTGTATGTAGTACGTATCCGAAAAATTCTTCGTTGAATTTAATTAACGAATACATGAATACTGATTGCATAACAGACAGAGAATACTGAATTTAAGCACACTTACTATCTTGATCTATAATACACTCCGCCCCTGAATTTATGAGGCCGCTCCAAAGATTACAGTAAATAAGCCATTTTTATTTGCATATTTAGATTTACTTTATTACAGTCCGCACAATATATTTCGTAAGGACGTGATTGTAAATTTTATCTGCTAAATTAGCACGACGTCTAAATAAACGAAACCTGCTCACATTCTTAAACCAAATGAATATTCATTAGTAAAATTTGTGCGCGTTTATGTAGGCCGATGATAAAAATTAGTTACTTTCGGAACCCCCAGTTTTTTTACGACATCCCATTCATTTAACTCCTTATTACAATTTGCTTTATATGCAGATTAATAACAATCTAATTCAATGAATTTTACGGCCATTTTATAGTTTTACAATTCTCGTTCGCGAAAACCCTGCAAATTATGCAGTCCAGGGGTTTAACGTAATAATTTTTCCATTCTCCACCCCCCCACACACACACACTAATACGGCTTTCCTTTGTTAAATTTCGACTAGAAAGCCAAATGCGAATTATGAAAGAACCACGGAATTAATATTCGATATTATATATATAAATCAAACACAAAGAGATAAATATTCGACGCGAAACGTTTGATGCGACAGGTTCTACAATTCCAATTCCCAAAAATACAGTTGAGGATTAACGTTTTTCAAACCAAACCTATAGAAAATCACTGACAATAAAATAAGGCCTAAGTACTGAAGGGTATTATAAAAAAAAAACTCGAGCTGTATGTACTACCCCTTCATGTGATCAATGTTGCCAATTTAATGATTTTGAATTATTTAGACAGTGAATATAAAAAGCTAAAATAAACGAACTCGTCATTATACTTATGTGTTTATGTGTTAGGCGTGTTAAGGGTGAAATGATTTCGCCGGAACGTGTGAAAGAAATAATTAAGTGGTACTTTCGGAGAGACTGAATAGGTCTTGTCGGATTGTGAGTATACGTCTGGCATGAATAAATAAAACGCATTATTTGGTGAAATATTGAAGTAGGTGTGAACGGTAACCTCGAGAAAGCTCGCTGAAACACGGAGGAGCCGGCGGGTTCCGCGGTGTGTTGTGAACATAATTAAGCGCAAAACAAAACCGTGAGGTGGTAGGATGCTTGACTGATAATTCAATTAAACCCTAAGACAATCGTAAACATTCATGTCTATCACGGGAAATGCGAAAAGCTGGAACCCACCCCCCCCCACCCACCCCTCCCGCCTACCGTTACACACCTCAACTCTTCGTCGTTTCCGTTGGTGCGGAACAAAACGTTCATGTTCGTACCCCAGCATCAATTTTTTTTTTCATCGTTCCCATCCGCGATTGCAAAATGTCGTAAATTTTATAGCACGCCATTTCTAGCCAATTTTAAATCGCCGGAACCGTTTCCCTTTGACTACCACCACTACCTACTGAAAGTAGGATTTAAATTTTAATATCGCTCATTGAAACTCTTTTTTTTTTTTCGTTGTGTTTTCGTTCTAAAAATAAAGGCACTCTTATTTAATTTATTAAATTGGAATGTGAAATTGTGGTAAACGAAACGAAAAATAAATGTGCGCCTCTCCTTCTTTTTTTTTTTATTTAATGTTTTTAATGTACGTGCAATTTGGAATTTCTCGCGGCGTAACAAACAAAAAAAAAACCAACAACTTCGTTTACCTTATATCTAACACTTAATCATAAAATTTTTAAACCATTATCCCAGGGATAACTTGGCAAATGAGGTGAGCTTCGCCCGGAGCCGTTAAAATTCCCGGATTATCGTAATTATTTCTGCTCTTTTTATACTGACGGTAATGAAACCATGTGGCATCCAGACAATTATATCGCATCCGTTTTCGTGCTTAATTTGAAAACTACGTTCGCCACTTAGATTTTTTTTTTAATTAATAAACGTGTTATATCGAAGTGGGTGTGGCATGTGTAAACATGATTTGTTGAGAACGTAACCGTAGGATATAATTTGGGAAACATATGACGCTGGGTTTTCAGATTTTCAGATATTGTCTTTATTACTTTTCGATAAGCAATAAAAACCTCGAACGAAAAACAGATTTTGTTTACAGGTTGTGGAAAAACGGCTCATCAATCTTCCTCAAGAAGGTGTCGAAGGGTGATCTAAGTAGACCACTTCGGGGTTCCAATATGTGCAATAGAAAGTCGGCGTATCAGTGTATGGAACGGGTATTTGACAGAGTAACCGCACGTATGAGTAGTAATCAGTAGTCACGGAGGGTTGCAGATTACCACGGCGTGACACGTATCCTAAACCATATCGCAAGCCCGACTTACACCTTAAGAATCGTCCACAATTTTGCGCCATTACACCAAATCTAGTTAACGTTGATCCTATCTATTTTCATAATTACGAATGCACTAAATACACTCATTCACCCCCATTCGCAATCTGAATGATCCTATTATTAAACACCTTATTACTTATTCATATACAAATTTGACCTGGTCACAGCTATTCAAATATTTATAGGCGTTGAACGGATCAATGTTTCGAATAGGACAACAATCAAACTGATTTGGCACGAAATTACTGCAGCCTCGGTGCTACTTTTGGATTGATCCGCGTGTGCTTTCCTCCCCAAACTTTTTTTTTATTAAACGCACAGCTTCCGCAAGTGAAAAATGATTAACGAATTTACATACGCAAATTATGATAATCTTGGTGGCGCAACGCGAAAAATCGTTATTTATCAAATACTTTCTTGCGAAACGACAAAGAACTTACTCAGCTGGCAAAGAATGCGCGCAGAGCAATGCATCCTTTACACTAGATATAATCGCACTGTTACTTTTTGAATATGAGAAATATTTACCGCATATATTTCGCCTCCGGAGGAAAAGCCATATACGTAACTTACGAATTTATTTATTCCTCTTCGCTTTGCACATCAAGCCCGAAAATAACGGGAAATTATGCGATGGCCTTTAAAACACCAGCCAGCACTTTAATAAATTCGAAAAAAATTATGTTGATGATTGTATAATAAAGTCGCGCTTGAAATAATGGTGGAGGCGCCGGAATTTTATTATAACAACTTTGATTTATTACAAAAATAGAAACATAAAAGATTGGAAGCCATGACCTTGATATTGAAATGTGTTCATTTCTTAAGTCTTAAGATAATGGGTGTGAAAGGCTAAAGAGTTTGGAAAGCGCTTCTTTAAAAAATAATTAAAAACTGGCGAGCATCTTAGCATGCAAATGAGTTTATAAAGAAAATTGAATTATAACGATTAGTGAAAAGTTGAAATTTTTGGACGGGAAGTCACACGTTGATCTGTATTAATTTGGCGAAGCTTCTGCTTGCTACTGTTTCACAAAGCGGAATTCTTAACCACACCTTGATGTTACAATTTAAATCTTATAACAAAGTTTTAATGAAAGTTAACTTAGCAGCCATTGTCGAGGATGGTGGTCTCATTTATCTCACATAGCCTCTTTCATTTCCTGCTCGAGCTTCGTGGCGCATAACTCAGCAACCTTTTCCGGAAGAACCTCAGTCGCTGTACTGGAAGTCATGTCTGTCGTCTGGTCGCTCGCTCCCCATACCTTATCTACTCGTCATCTTCTCGAAGGACGCGTCTTAGAATTTATTTAATGGAAGAACTAAGCCGTGCGAATTTCAATCAATGTAGAGACAGCATTTCAAATTTGCCGTCGATCCAACAATTATACCACAGACGTACACACAAATTAGTTTAGCAACAATATTGAACGTTACCTGTCATGCATGTTTTACGTAATAAAATACCACCCCTATTCATGTGTATTATAATTCTTGTCCATGCGCGAGCGCTTTTTCGAATTTTTTTCCCTCAGCATTCTGTGCATGTGATAAATCCAGAGCTGGTCGTGAAATGAGCAGTGAATAACGCTTTTATTTTATTTGGCTAGTGTGCGGATGCATTAACGATTTCCGAAAATAAGCCAATATTTCAAAACTTCCAATAATGAAAACAATCCTGTTTTATCTGTATTAAAAAAAAGCGCGCGCACACACACACACACTCGCATGCACACGACAACAACAACACGAAAAAAAAACAAACAAATCCGTTGCTCGTGAATTTTTTGAGACCGGCGCGTTTGAAAAATTACGTTTCGGACAACCGAAGGCACATTATATTAGTTTTATGACCTCTTCGCATAATTTCCTTCCTTTCCCACACGTCCTCATGATTTCAAATGGTATTTGTAGATTGTGTGTAAACACGCTTTATAGTTTTGAACTTTACGTTCGATTTGTTGACCCAACATAAAATTTCACTAGTCTATATAAATATTGATTTACTTGCCACCTTGTTATTCTATAATTTTCGAGGAGACGTTCGACTATTTTATTGCAGTTAGCTTCTCTATTTCGTATGCATTGGTACTTGATCGTTGTCACGCATGCGTCGCCTTATATTTAAGTGCGCGTATGGTATGTGCGTACGTTTTCAACGTAAAACAAAAGACATGGTATGTAGAGTCTTTCTTTATTGAGTTTATTGCGAAGAGTTTTCAAGTTTGTATAAAAGTGTGTGATGATGTAAGAGCTATTATAGTATAATGAATGCTGCCCCTTAACTTGAGTAGAGCTTTAATAAGGAAGACTAATTAGACAATATGATGAGGAAAAGCAAGCAAAAGCTGATAAATAAACAAGACGAGTAATGTAATTTGAGCAGCTGCAAATTTTTAAATGTCGCTGCGTATGCCATTTAGATTAACTAAATTTGCATGCTTGTTATGCACGAAGACGTAGCGGAAGATTTCTTCCCATAAAGCGTGAAACTTGATCTGACTCCGCTTGTTTTTCCAAGGATTTATTTACATTTACGCATGTCCTTTTATCACGAGCGCACACGTTGGCACTGCGTCTATTTCGTTTTCTCATTATACTATATATTGAAAGCACCACCTATCTTATCACATATCTAGTTTAGATTTTCTTCCTTTCGTTTCTCTTTTATCAGCCATTCGATCTTTCTCAATCTTTCTCGTAAATCCGTCAAATGTGTCTTAATAATGTGATAAAGTTAGACACATTCGGCTCGGGAAGTCTGCCCGCATTGATTACTTCGCGCTGAAAAATTGCCCCGACGCTAATGAAAATTGCCTAACGAAACGTCTCGCCAAATTAATTTCAAATTACATTAAAATAAATAAAATGCAGGCCCCATAATTGGAAACAAATTGAAAATTTCCGTTACATTTCGAATTAAAAAAAGAAAAAAACACTCGTAGTTAAAAGCCTGTTATTTACAATTAAGTTAAAACTGCAATAAAACTTTTTTTAATTGAATTTAAACTATATTCAATTATTTTAACAAAAAGGTATAATTAAATTTTGAATAACACGTACTGTGTTATTCTGACACTTTAATTTTCTGAAATTAATTCCTTTTTGTTTCGCGTTATGCTTCAATTGCCAAACACTTTCCTTTATTTACTTTTTTTTCCACGTTAATTTTCATCGCATGTATAATGAACCCTTTTCTTTTCTGCTTCAAATTTGATCTAGTATCAATAAATCTGACATTCTTTAATCGTTCTATTTTGTGCTTGGACGCTTCTTTTGTTTTTTTTTCCTGCTTTAATTTATTTTATATTATTTTGATGTATGCAAGGATAAGAGAAATGTGTTTAGAGATGTATTTTCCAAATTTTTAATCAAACTTCACCAATTAGGATTTCCATTTTCTTTTTTTCGGGTCATTTCATAATTTCGGCGCGTAGAACGACGCGATTGTATTAAAGAGATAAAACATTATTGCCCGGTCGTTTAAACATTTTCAAATCCAGGGGGGGGTGAGGTCTAATAACTTCAAAGTGCGGTGTTGCATTTTAGGCGATTTAATTTCACTTCTTGTATCGTCTGTCAGGTGCGCTGTGTCAGGTTTAATATGATTGATTGCGCGCCTGCCGAATTGTGATGCTATCGTTAACCTGTGATGCTATATCAATTATGCTAATTGTGCCACGACGTGGGGGTTCGTCAGCAAGAAAATTATTACGCCGTAACAAACCGGAATTAATTTTTGCATGAGAATGCAGGTATTTGCATGTGACATTTAATATTGAGTTGTTGCTAATTAAAAGTTGTGACTCAAAATTCTAGGAAAGGAATAATTAAAGTACCTGTAAACGGATTAGAGCCAATTTACATAACGAGTAACGAGAATTATAAAAAAAATTATGGCACGTCGATGAAATAATTTTTTTAATGTTAATATTAAGAGGGAGGTAGGCATTTTTCTCAAGTCTCACATCGTATAAGTAATTTATTTTTCAATATATCCAGCACACAATGTATATTCCCTTGATGGAGCGAGTCTTTTTTAAGTTGAGACGTAAATCCGTATAGAATAATGAATTTTTAAAAGAGTTTGCCGTTGGTATCAATCAAAATTCCAATAATTGAAACATCAAAATATAAAACTGTTTGCTCATAGGTGGCCTAATAACATTGGTACTTTAATATTTATGCGCGTGGCGGAATCGAGAAAGTAATTGTCTGGAAAGCACTTTTCCATTTCGTAATCACTTACGCACTTGATAAATTTCATTTGGGCCTTGTAAAATTAGATTCGTCTGAGATACGTTCGCGGTGATAATCTGATTAGGCAGATCACTTCAACCTGTTGTTCGCGGTGATTTATTTGTACTTCATTACGTCTTACACTAACCACTACAATTTCCTCTAATTTTATCAAAAGATTTTTTGCTTTACAATCGTTAAATTCCCGCATTATAAATCCGAGCGAAAAAAAAGTACACTTCGTTAAATCCTTTTTAATTTAGAAATGAAAAGAAACTTTTCGTTCAAAGTGTACAATTCTGCGCGATGTGATAAAATAAGGGAGTAGTATTTAATGTAATAGTTTCCCTAAGATTGAATATTTAAAGTTTCTTAATTGTAAAATTTATGTAATTACGTTGGTCAAATGACTAAAATAAAGTTAACTCCGTTAACTGTGCAAAACTGTTTCGACGACGGGGCAACATGGATTGCGATGAAGAAGTTTCAGCAGGACTCGATTAGTTTTAATTGTATTAAATTTCCATTCATTGATTTGGAACGTTCAGATATTGAGTCTGTACATTTAATTCCGTCCATAGAAAACTGAAGCTGTTCGACAACAAACGGAAATTTATTAAAAGACGACGTTTTCGGTGTAACGCTTTCCGAGGAATTACATAAGTTTCGTTTCCGATCAATTTTCTTCCTCAATTTGAGACATCCTGCACTGATGTTGTTTCTTGCCGTTCGTTTTTCCGTTGTCGCCCTTCTGTTTGTTACATTCGGAAGTATTTATTAACGTCCACGATCTGACGTTTCAAGCAAACGCATCCAACTGAATAGTTACACCGGAATAGACCCAGGTGCCGTTAATGTCTGTTTGTGCCTTCGTGACTCGAATATAAACAACCTTTTAATAAACTTATTTCAGCTCGTATTATTAATTATGGCATTTGAACGCGATCATCATCGCCCGCCCAAAATTAATCCCCCATCGATCCCACTTAATTTTTGCAAATCACTTAATGCACGAAGAAGGTACATATTTGCTCGAAATTATTAATTCAGCTCTGACCAATAAATTGACTGGCGAATTTTATTGAATTTACCTTCCTTGCTCGAATTCAAAGTTACGCGGAGGGTAAACTTGCCAGTAAGCAAAAGATCGGATTCATTAATATTCTCGCAGGCATCACCGGTAAATTCAATTAAAATAAGTCGTTTCCATGAATTATTTGCCCAAGCTTAACGAAAATCGAATACATATTTAAATAACTATATGTCGCTCACAAGTAAACTCAATAGAACGCTTCCTAAAAGTCATACGAGCGACAATATTTATTGTACACTCTTTTCCAAATGAATTCAACTTATTCGCAATATTAAGACCACGGCTTTAATACGTTTGGAAGGCAAAAAAGCAAAAAAAAAATGTATTTGTTGTTAGTTAATCTCACTTGAAGTAATCTCCTCATACTTTTGATAATAAAATTTCAGAGGAAGCGTCCAAAATGGATCATAATAAAATTACATTCATATAGAATCAGAGACCCGACGCTTTAATTTTTTTAAATAGCCCTTTGAGCTCTTTGGGTTTCGCATAGAATGAATTTAAGCACTGTTTCAAACACGAATTGTCAACGTGAAAGCCACTTTGCGTCCAATACATTACCGTAATTACGATTTTATAAAAGAACAGAAATACCGAAATAGAAGGCAGTTTCGATGATTCTGACCCGAGATCCAGTTTTTTGTTTTTTTAATCATATTTAAATATGAAGAATAATTTCTTTTTCAGAATTAATGAGTGATGAATAGTGAGAAACGAAAACCATTACAGAATCGTATTAGAATTGTTCTTTTTTTTTTTTGGAAGCCCTTCGAGCTTTCTGGTGATCACGAGGGACGAATTTGAGCACTGTTTCAAAGTGAAGTGTCCACGTGAAAGCTATTTTGCGCGCGATACATTACCGTAATTACGATTTTATAAAGAACCGAAATAGAAGGCAGATTCGATTACTCTGACCGAGTTCCAGTTCCGTTAATCACATTTGAACCTTGAAGAATTATTCTTTGCGAGCTTAACTCTAATAAAAAAAAAGTTATTTGTCAGCGGGGCAATTTTGACTCTCACGAAATTATCGATTTTTGATTTACGTATATCGCTGCATAAATTAGTGTGCAGCACATTTTTGTGTTGGATGCATGGAAGTCCTTATTAAGAATAATGGGGAGTTCAAGAAGGAAGTGAATAAACAAAATTGGAATGAAGTGTATTTTGGTTTGGGCGTTTGTGTGTGATTTATGATTTTGTTATGGCGGACATCATTGTCTACGTGAGTTCTATTTCTCCTTAAGGAAGAAAATCTCAATTCCGTGATCCACCTAAATGAGGTACTTAGAAGGAGCAAGTTCGATCTTTAGCCTTAGCTCCGGGACTATATAAAACACCTTCTGGGATCGAAATCGTAAAAAATCGTCGCTACGGTCAGACATTCACGTGATAAAATGATTGCACGAGTGGAAGTAGTGCAGCCACATATGATTGCGCGTGAACTCCACCGAACCGTACACCTAAAGTAAATATTGATAGGCATTCAATCCGTACCGTTTTTAATACAGAGAATGAAACGTGTACGACTTACGTTCGCCCAATTTATTGCTCACTTTCTCTGAAATTTTATTGTCCTCGATAAGACATCGCCGACATTTAATACGGTACGCTTTTTGTATCGCACTAATTTCTCTGTCTCTCCCTCAAGTTCTGCCGAGATACTTTTACTAACGGACCAATTGTAACTGAACTTATTGGAGGGTCGGTGAGAATTTTGATGCGAAAGGATTTTAACCCGACCAAATAAAAGATGAAATGAGATACTCGTTTGGTCCTTTCCAGCTGGAGTATAATAAAATTGTCGTTAGTAGCACGCACACAAACGCACACATACGAATTATTGATTCACTTTCACTTCCTCCTTTTGCTTTTACTTTTACCCTCAGAACTAAGGTACTCTAAATTCCTTTTTATTAAAAAAAAAAAACTAACCCTACAATCTTAATCACAATGATGGACGCATGGCAAAAAACAAATCACATTTAATTTAAAATCGCACATCATAACTTGAAATTCTTACGCACTTTGTGTTTTTATTGCCCGGCAAAAAACGGGGGAATCCTTTTGCGTGATCTGATAAAAAATACATCAACTTCTATTCAAAAAAAAAAAAAAGAAGAAGCAACGTGCCAACCCGCGCATCCACCAAAAAAAAATTACTTCGAGTTCTGTTTGTAATTCAACTTCAGTCTTGCACAGTGTTAACGTTTAATTTTAATCCATTAAAATTATTATTACGTTGTGGAAAACAAAAAGGGGTTTCGGTCTGTGAAGACACGCTTTACTTTTGCAATTACAACAGAAACCGTAAGGCAAAAAAGTCGCTCCTGGAAATGTTATTCGCGCCCGCAAAAAGAAGCCCATGTTTACACATCGCTTTTACGTTTCTATCAATAAGTTTGTTTTGTGAAGGCCTTTGTAAATTATTAACGGCCTGAGATAAAGATTTCATCTCGGCGGCGTGTGTGAAATTATTTTCTCTAGCGGGCGAATCTTGCAGCAGTGTCACTCATCGCTATTGATTTTACTTTGGAAAGACGTGCTATTCCCACTAAAAGCAAATAAATAAATTTTATAGCCGTTTGTATACCACATACATCGTTTATTGTTTTATATGGTTGATAAAACAACAGGTTTTTTAAAGTACACAATCGTGAAATTTTTTAAAAAATATTAGAATGCGTTCTGCTAATTTTGGGGTTGTTATAAATACAATAATAAAACTACGAGAGCGTGTTCTAAAGTTGAAAATAATTCCAGTGTAAAACTCTTAATTTAAAATTTGGTCTTTATGGTATTTCTAAATCCTGGAAATATCATAGGACTAACAGAAAGCTAATAATCACGGTTGAGGGTGTTGTGAGTGTTTAATCCGGGCTTACTGTGACAGAAAGCGCATGTTATATGCATACATTATCTGGGATTATTTTGCGAAACTTTAAAATGCATATATAAGCAAAAGATTTCGTTGTTAGCAACTTTCGAGTACTTTATGCACGTTACTGATTAGGAATGCCAATAAAGAAGTTGTCGTCCTAGTAAAGGGGGCTGCAGATTTCGTTGTGGCTTCAGGATTAAAAAATGGTTCTATTAAATTTCGGGAATGTGTGTATGATAACGAGGGAAATGACTAAGTAGCGAACAGTGTTTGTTTGAGTTACATCCAACGGCCGAATGTATTCGCTAGACCACTACATGTATGTTACACGGACAAGCTTTATGATCGAACCGCAACAGTACTATATTGGAATATGACTTTCAGTATACGTCGAATGACGTTTAACTACACTTAAACGTGAACATAAAAAAGAACGCGAATAGCTGAAGGTAAATAGTAAAAGAAATTAATTAAAACCGAATCGTAACCGTGTTATCAATCACAATTAGATGGGGAATTAATCACCCGTGATGTATTTTATTTCAGTTTATTTATCATTGTCATCAGTCACCGAATAATACAAAAGGATTTGTGAGCAAAAAGGGTTTTATTAACGCTCAAATTTACGGATAATCGAATATGCAATTAAAACGTTAATACGCACTCAGAGATTATGCAAACATTTTCATCATCCCCGATGATTCTACACACACTTAAACTCACAATAAAAGTTACACCAAAATAAAATTCAACTTGTGCAGATGTTAAACTAATTTTTTGCTTTTCTACTTTTATTGAATAGATTCTCGCGTATAAAAGACTATACATACATATCTGAAGCAAAACTCGCCAATGGTAACTCAAACTACAGATGGAGATATCACAACAAGATAGGGCATTCAAACTGTATAAAATACAAAATAATATCCTTTGAGAATACTATAAAACTCCATCTACCGTGTTGGCATTGCTTGAGAGAAACTGCACGGCTACAATGCACCGTATGAAGGCAACAAGTCACTCTGAATCACGTTTAATTAAACTAAATGCATGTATGACTTCGATAATGGACACAAGCCCGTTTTTGGCTCTCACTTCGCATTTCTCTAATAGCCTTTTATTTATTCATAGGACATCGTTTCAAACCGGCACTTAAGATTGACCTCTTAGATTATGAATTTTCTTTTTTCTTTCCCTTGCCCATAAATTTCATGGTTCCAAAATTCCGGTTAAGATTTGGTAGTGCGAAATAACAAGGGCGTTTATTTAAACTTAAGTAATGAAATACAACCGTACCACGTAGTTAATAAATAACCGGAGTCTGCAAATTTAACATACCGCTTGCCGGAAATGCACTCAAATATTTGCTCCGGGAGATGTACGTGAGCTACTTACGTCTAACTAAAATTTGAGGGGTGGTTAGTACGGTTCGGGAGACTTTGTTTTGATGTTAATTTAGAACGATCTGATGTTCGCCGGAGTTTGCAAATCGGTTTTCAGTTAATATTTTATCTGGTCGATTTTCAAAAAGTTAACTTCGAACTTTCCTGAAAGTACGGTACAATGAAGAAATTAAACCAAATTTAATAATTCAATATTTCACGTATGTTATAAACGTCAAGCGTTGAAGGATGTTGTTGATAATAAAGGCGAGAAGGTCGGTGGTGAACTAAAACGTAAAATATATGGTGGCTCGAGTTACAATAATCTGTCGGAACAACAATTTGCTAATTATTAAGCAGAAGTGGAAGCTGATTTGCTCGTAAGTGGAAATTATCGATTAGTGGATTATTGGAATGCCCACTTTGCACCACCATTGTAACTTAGGAATTGTTCAAGTGAAACACCAGCTTGCCGTCCCGTCCTGTCCTGTCCTGTCCTTAGAAATTCTAACTTTATTTTCATAATTAAGTTTATAGCCCCCGCATTGGCAGCAAATCCCTACATAACCCTTCTTTCTACGTCTCTAATTTTCCATCCTTCCGGCATACTTGCTTTGTATCATTCCAGGGAATGCAATTAATTTAAGCCTGATACCTTACTAGAAGATTCCTTAATGTTTTCAGAACAAACAACAAAATTCTCCCCTTTTAATTGGATTTATAATAAATAACTATTTAAATCTAATAAAAACTTTCCGTCCAAAATTCTTTCACCTCTTCTAATTATAACTGGAGGATCCAGAAATCCTTTTAATCTCATTGTAGAGTCGAAACGTGAAGATTGTACATTCCTGGCGTTAATTCGCCGGAATACGTTATTGTCTGCGTGTATACCGTATTTTAGATCATAAAACTCCCTGGTGGAAAATACGTCTTCATTTCTGGAAAGCAGCAAGTCCAGGATATGCTCGCGTTAAAAATTTTATTACATGTTAAACCAGTAGTCTTCGGTAACTTCGTTCGTTGCAACTGTTTCCCATTCCTGTTCGTTATTAAAACAAATTTAAGAAGTTCGCTTTTTAAAACATTAATAAACACGACTCACAAACTCGCTAATTTCTCATGCCGCCTGCGGGTTTATACGGTTTTCGATATTAAAATTTATTGCACCCAGAGTTGCTTACGTTGTATATCCAAAAGTTGTCTTCAATTAATTAGCTTACTTCCTGCAAACGCTTCTGTTTTATTTCGTATAACAAGAATAAAATTTGTCATTTCATTTATTAATTAATGTTTTCAATTCAATACAGAAAAGTTATTTTTAAATTTTATGTTTTATTATCCTTTACGTACAGTCGGAATTGAAAAGTAAAGTCTCTCGACTAAAATGTAAATGTTATTATGAATACAGGGAGGGGTGGGGGGAGGGAAGCAACTAAATAAAATCTAGTTGTTTTAACTTTATATTGCGGGGACATTACTTTTAATTCTGATTGTACGTAAAATTTTGATTTTACAATATCACATTCTTGCATGTCTTTAAATCGTTTTATTACTTGAAGTGAAGTTTCCTAGATATTTTATAAAATGTATTCCAAGTAGGTACTTTTATTTCGGCGAATAAAAGCGTGAAGTAAGCCTGTGTGTAATGTTCTGCGTCAGTGTTTCAAGGCCGAGAATATTTGATGGTTCCGAAACTTTTGTCGCATCCTATATTGTTATAAAGTTTCCTAGTTTTTCATATAAAATGCTATAAATCATCTCGCATAAAGTTCGGGTGCGATTCATCATCATTTCTGTTTTGTTTCTATAGAGGCCTGTCTTTATTATACGTTTTAATACAATAATATCATTGGGAAGGCGTCTGGGGAAAAAAAATTTAATTTTAGAGACGGCCTCGAAAGCTCCTTTCTTGGTTTCGTTTAATTTGAGCTCGACGCTCTCGTTGAAGAATCGATCGTTTCAAAGGATTAAATTATCCTTCATAAAATATGCAGACGATGAGATGCTTCCGCATGGTGCTGAATGTCTTCTTATTTCACAGTTACGTGTGCTCAACGTATGAATCAAAGAAAAGTTGATCGGAAAAGTTTGAATAACTGCCCTTCGAAGCTTGCTCGGGAAAAAAAGAAAAACTAACTAGCATGCAATGATGCTAGCATTATTTATAGTGAATGTTAAACCCCGTCGAAAACTACTTTATACAGCAGGAAGGCAAAGTGTAATAAATCAAAAAAATAAAATATTTATTATTGACGTGGGCATTTCTGCTATAAATGTAAAGTATTGTAGAACTCAGATTTATATGGTCACGCTTTTTCCCGTGCACCCATATATTTTATAAAACGCGTTGCCAACCGGAGTACCAATAAGTAATAAACTACACGCACCAAGAAACCCAGGAAAATTTAAACACCAACAATCACTGCATTAAAAATCGCTATAATAAATAAAATAAAAATCAGCAGATTCGGGACAAAAACGTTATCATCACATACTACGCCACACAAGCAAAGCTAAAATCAATAAGTGGAACAAAGGGAAACTTATGTAATACCATATTTTTCTTTTGGAGGAATTTGATTTGATAAATAGAATAATTTCATTTCAGTCATGAATCGATAAAAGAAATATCAAAATTCTTCTGAGATAAGGAAAAAAAATTGGTCGATTCAATGCGTATTTGGGCGGTGATCCGTAGAGAAACCAAAAGGGCCAGATCATTAATCAAGCGTACTTTACACCCCCCTTATATAATATTATGTGTTATAGTCATAAATCTGATTTCAATCGACAACAACAAGCGGCACTTACACTAATCAATTCACCGAAACCTCGACATCGTTTGCAAGATAAGATATCACAACTAGATTGCAGTGCAGTCCGTTTCATTGTCCTCAGCAAACGTTTCAGTTTCAGTTTTTTCCTCCCCCTCCTCATTTGAAACATAAATAATCCTGTTTTATAAAATATTTTAATCTTTCAAACATGTTTTCTAGTTTAAAGTATCCGTTTAAACTTTCAAATTGCATTCATTTCTCATAAAGACGCCGTATTCTTCCACCGTGTTTCATAAATTATATTCATTCAACCTTATATTGCGAGTAAAATTCCTTTAATACAACTTTCTGCGTATCTATTATATATTATTTTCCCCAGGCCTAATGCAGGAATTATTGACGTCTTCCTTTTTATATTATTACAGTAACAGTAAAAAAAAAGACGCAAACTTGGGGATATATCATAAAAAGAAAAAAACTGACTCGCCAAGTCTACATCCGTCTTGCAGCAATTTAACTTTTCTCTAATCTAACCCTCATCTTAAAATACTTTAGTATCTGAACAACCCCAATTTTTATTTGTTTATTTCCAACCTTTTCGGCCTTCAAAAAAACATCTGCGAATGTTTCTTTTTTACGTTTTGCAACAGATGTAGACTTACATAATTTACAAGTGCGATAGCTCCATCTATTGCACCACAGCCGCAAGCACATCTTGAATTTACATGTGAGCTACGAGATGAAATCTCTTTCCCCTTAGAATATTATAGTTTCTTGTTAGAATTCTTCTACTTTTATTAGCCGATTTTCAGCTTTTAAGTATCCACAGCGCGCCCCTTGAAGATTTTAGAATAGGCAACTCTACAATCAAATTAAAAATAAATGCATGGAAGTAGAATGGGTTGCCTATTTAAAATTTTTAAGGCGTTACGTTTTAAAACGAACAGCCTGTACACAGTGGAACTTAAATATTTCTTAAATAAAATCCATGATTGTTGTTTAACAAGTTTAAATGAAAATTCAAGTTCTGCTGAAGGAACTCGCTGTTGAAATAATTTTTTTTTGCGAGGTTTGTAATAAGTGCGTGGTTATTATTGATTCAGCGGGGCGGTTTGTCAACGCTCGTTTTAAGCGTCAACAAATGAGTACTTGAATTTGTATGAAGATGACAAATGTAGAATCATCTGTACGGAAATAAAAGCGACGTCACATCATGAAGTATATAAATATCTGAGTATAAAACAAGCAGCTAGACTATATCTTACAAAAATAATAAATGGTGGGAATTTATATGACATTGATGGTACACTTTAATAAATTCAGGCGCTGCTAAGACACCGCCAAATATAAATGTTGATAGAATGAGAATGGGAATGGGATTGGGAATGGTATTAATGTAAAGGAGAAGGAATAAAAAGTTTAATCGGTAGATTAAAATTAAACCGCAGTAACCTCTAAGAATGTCGAGCAGATGAGGAATTTACTTGGAAAATTACAGAGTGTTAAACATTTTCCGCATAGCAGTTTTAACCATCGGAAATATTTATAGCGGATCGATAGCTTGTCAAATTCCTTGTTGAGCGACATATTTTCGAATAAAGAGCTGTGAACTCGTTAAGACAAAGCGCCGTACTAAAAATTTAAGTATTATGTGCACCTCAGCTTTTATTATATTAATACGGTTGTAACACAATCCAGCACGATTTTGGTTTTTGATGGCGTGCATAAAAGTACTAAAAAAAAAAAAAAACATTGTTAATATGCGAGGTTTGTGTGAGTAGGCCTTTTGGTACAGAGGGGGTGATTTATATCCGAAAATACCGTAGCCTCTGTCACTAGAAGGGTTACTAATATCCTTATGAACGTTAATGTGCTTTATTATTGTGTTTAGGTCGCGTACATCGGTTCTTAATTCATGTAATCCGAGATCCCTACGGATCTGCCCGCATAGTCGAGACCACATGCATCGTCTATTTTGACTTTACAATTGAATTGGTATAATTAAACATGCATAATTTTCAGTTGCTAAACCTACTGAAGCACAAACTTAGACAATGAGAGCATTCGCTCCTCTAAGATAGAAATTAACAGACCATACACACCCTATTTTGTCTGCTAGAATTACTTTCAGCTTTGTTCCTTAAAAAAATTCAAAAAACATATCTGAAACATAAATGTATTAATACTCTCTTTGTGTAGTTAATTAATTAATTAATTAAATCTCTTTTCTATACACACTCTCTGAAAGCTCCTGCAGCATTTTGATATCATATCAGCTTAATTACCTAAACTGCGTGAAATAGTGAACTATTAAGAGCAACAATATTCAAATTACCTCGGGTCTATTATCAGTACGTAAATAGCCACACACACACACAACCAAGCGAAAGAGTTTTCATCCTATTTAACAAAACACATATTACGCGTAGGCTTTCCCTTTGTTGTTGGTAAATGCATAAACAGGGATATATCAAAGATATTATATAACAATAAGCAATTTTTCACACGGTTATGTAACTACAATACATAAGTTTGATGTGTGTGTACAATGAATAATACAATTCCAGTGTGTAGCTGCTATACGATTTTAACATTAGCCTATTACCTACCACAGCTTGTTTCTAATTAATAATATACAAGGCCTTAATTTACAAAGGAGGAACTGGTTAAATTCCTTTCAAGCCGCGCACTCACTTAAATGTTTGATTAGACGATGAAGTATCAGTTATTCGCAGCTGGTGTTCAATTTAATTTTACAAAATTTAGTGATTATAGACTTCTTATATCACTGTGTTGCTCACGCCAGCTTCAGATAATAGTGAATTCTTGCTTTGATCAAAAATTCAAGTGAGTAGGAGGCTTAAGACTTGATGTACGAATTTCTCAAAATATGTCCGACAAATTGGATTTTTTTAAGGTTGTTACTCACCGTTGCAGGTGCGGAGGAGACGTGGTTGATGCCTTACCTGAAAATTTGAAGAGAAAAGAAAGTTGAATTACGTTTCTAAAACTGTAACAGGAATTTATAAAGTGACGAGCTGCGAAGCGAGCAAAAAGAAGGCGTTTTATTTATAAAATAAACTTCGTTAATATGATGGTGAAACGGCAATGATTTAAAAGTTAGATTAGGCCCACATTAGTTTTTGCTGGTGGAAGCGTGTATAAGACAGCTTCGCAAAAGTGAAATATGTACAAGACACAAAAAAATCTGCTTGAGTGACACGTCGCGTTAAGTAATACGATAATCGGTTTTGCATCCATATTTCATGGTGTTACGGTGTTGGAGGGTCGTAGCCAAAGGTCATCTACGTAATTTAGACGCAAACGTGCAAAAGAAAGGACTTTTCGAAACAGATTAATATCGACGAAGTGTTTCATAATAAAGACGAACGCGTAACTTCAAGTTTCTCAGAAGGGGCAACTTTAAAAATCAAAAACCCAATTTGTTTACCACCCAAAGCGAGGTTAATAAATAACGCCGCTTAATCGTCGACGAATGTCAAAATATTTCCAAAATACGAGAGAAACTTTTTATTACTTTTTTTTCATATTTTATAACAAGCTGTCCTACCGCGTTATTTATTCTTTAAATTAAAATAAATTCCTTAACGAACTGTAAACTTTGTTCCGAAGTTTACATTTCGTTTAAGAAAAGAAATGTCTCATTTCGGAGGGGCTTTGAATAACTCGTCCTGTATTGAAATTGTGTCCGAATCCTTGTTTACTTCGTTATTGATTTTATGAAATAAACAACGGAATAAAAAAAAAAGGAGCTGCTGATTAGTATTCGCTGATGTTAACACCTAGTGGTAAAAGCGCAAATTTCTGGTTCATTGTTCGCTCGTCGGTATTTTATTATTTAATTTGTAAAATCCACGAATGCAAGAATAATAAACAACGGACAGAAAATGTGCAGGGAATTTGATTTTTCCACGTAATATAATTTTTCCGCTGACGTGTTACCCCCGTTATAAAACGATCGTGCATTTTATTCAATTTAAAATCGTTTAATTTTACAAGAAGCATCTTCATCGGAGATCTCTCCTTCTTCCTTGAATGTTACACAACGTAGAGATGAGTGGTAAAGTACCTTCGTTATATCAAGCAGTTTTCATCTTTATGAAACTTCCAGTTCAGCACTTTCTCGCCGGCGCGAAAAAAAAAACTAAAAAGGGTTTCGCATTTTTCTTTAATTGGTGATAATTTCCAGAATCCGATTATAAAGATTTTGACACGAACAAATTAAACTAATAACGAACCGGAATTAAAATGGAACTTTCCTTCTTAAAAAAAAAAAAAGAACGGTCTCGCAAGCAAACTTCAAGCGAGAACCCCTCCCTTCCCCCTGTTTCGATATAATTAAAGTAGAATTTTAGTTTTTTTGATGACTCTCTTAAATAAAATATTACTTTGGCGAAATCGATAGTCGTGGAAGAGTAAGGAAAATTGAAAGTAATAGAACATCCCGACATTAAATTGTTTTGTGTCATGAAAATTTGTTACCCACGGAATACAATCGGGATGTGGCCTTTTCGTCAGCGGTGAAAATACGTCAATAAATCGGTTTCACACTTCGCTTGACTCTTATCTGCTTGCAAATGAAGTCAGGTACTTACTAAAAGATATATCGGCGAAGTAGAAAATTGCCAATAATTTTCATTGAAAATTCCAGGTTTATTTTTTTTCTTGGTGTATTAAATACACCTGTACTTAAGCTTTCTCGCAGGGGCTGACGTTTATGTCATTAAGGAAGCTTTTAATAAAGCGTGATAATAACACCGTAAAATAAGTAGACGAGAAAATTGTAGCAATTGGGGAAGAATGAAAAAAGAATGCGTGCTGAAACCTGATAGTAAATTCCGCGAGTATTTCGGGGGATAGAATATATTTTAGCTTAAGGTGCTTGTTGGGGTCCGTAGGTTTTCCATGTTTATAATGTCAACTAGGTTTTCTTGAAAACATTGTGTTATCCGTATAGGATTTGCTGCTCACTCAAACGTGGATAATTGGGGTTATTTGTGAAAGTCTAATACATATTTTTTTGCGAGTTTTCATGCGCTGTATTTTCTTTTATTTGTCCGGCTAATAAAGTACGATAATATATTTTTTTATCCTGCTGTAAATATATTTTTTGCTTCCAAAACGTTTTATGGTGATGGAAGTCGCTACGTTTTCCCCATAAATACAAGACTCGAAACGCATACAGCTTGCCGTTGCTAATATCTTTCCGAGGAAAGTTTCACGAATGGAATTAATATAATAATAAAGCCGTGACGTAATTTAAATAGGCACCTGTGTATCCACCTTTTTTATTTATCATGTCAGGCGCAATCACGTAATTAAGTTTCGGTTTCCTTACAAGTGAAATTTGTCAATTTTTCCCTTTTCAAAGGCTTCTTTCAGGTCACGAATATTCGTGACTAATTCAGAAAGAGTGCCAGACACTGCTTTATTTATTATGCCTTGAGTATACTTTTATTTTGAAGGGGGAGAAATATTTTGACGTATGATAAACTTTTTTGTTTATTTGAAATGTTTAATTGAATAGAAATTCCAACGCTCAAACTAAATTCGTGCATATATTAAAACGTCCTTTTGTATCCTACGTTTGAAAAGCCGCACCTATATTGGTGCGTTGTAATAAAACTGGACGTATTAATTACTGATATGTTGGTTACAATGTAAATGCTATATATCAGCAAACTGACTTTGGTTTATGTGCACTGGCGATTGTTCACTTCCCACATTAACCGAACCCCCCCTCGATATTCGTGGTGTGTAACGGTAGTAGGAATCATCTTACAAGCGTATTAAATTGCATCGCCTTAAAATGTTCGTCACAAATTCGAATCTAATTCCAATAACGTCAGTTGCTGCTTCTAAGTAAAAGCAAGAATTCCTTCTTTTTTTTTAATAATAAAAGTCGAATTCAAATAGCTTTGTTGTTCTTTGTCGCTGCCTAACGTATTTTCCTGTTATTAAAATATTCGGCGAGCATTTACTTTATATAAAGCGATAGCCTCAGGAAAGTGCTAAGAAGTGTGGAAATGGATTGGAAAATAAATAAATTATAAACTTCCAACGTTTGCCCTTTTTATTAGATAACTTGCCCCGCTTACAATTTATCAGGTACCCGGTTATTGATCACATCTCGTTTTCTAGGAATAGAAAATTTAACCCGCACGCATTTGTTTGTCTCTCCCCTTTCATTTAACTCCGAACTATTTCAATTTTTAACTTGGCGAACTTCTTCCTCTACGCGCGTTTATTAATACGTACTCCCTCGTCTCGTATTTTTTCAAAAAACTTTCCCGAGCTCTCTAGAATCAAATCACCTATAAATTTTATGTGCGTTTCTGCTCTCTACTATCTTATTAGTCCCTCGAGGTGCGGGCCAAGAGTTTTCAGACATATTTTGTTTGCACAAATATTTTTTAAGGCCGAGATGTGTTTATCTACTCACCCAAAAAATAAAAAAAAATACATCTTGATTTATCTTTGAAAACCTAGATTTGATGAAATCCTCATACAAACCACACATAATTACATTAATCTGAGCTTAAATGTAAAAGGACTCTGAAAGTCAAAAATAAATTGATCCAAATTCCTTTTATATTGGAAGAAAGGACGAAGTCGTCTCTCCTTTGAGGAAGCTTTTATTTTCATCTATAACTCTTCTCTTCTGATGAGTGAAAGGAACTGGTTTTTTCTTTGAGGGAAGAAAATGCAGTTGATTTTTTTTTTCAAAGAGGTCAACTTTGTTCTCTGCCCAACTTTTTCTTTAATAGTCACGCCTTGTGTAGAATATTGAAAATAAAGCCGTCCGACTTTAATAATCCGAATTGAATTATATTTCTTGTTTGATTTGATGTGTTCTTCGGTGAAGCAGGAAGGCGCGTTAGCGGCATCAATTTTGAGCAATATCAGAATCGCCGCGTGAGTTTGCTAGAATTCCTATACTGACGTTGATAAACGAGTTCATGTCCATCTTGTTTGCAACGTTACCTGGTATAGGTCCAGCTGACCCTCCGCAGCTGCAGGAATGCGTGCCGAATAACTCCGTGAAGGGTGTTTATTTACGATCAGTTCATGCGTTATTGGAATACAAAACTACGTACATCCACGTCATCAAATTCGGATGGCTTAAAGGAATGAAATTTTCGAAGTGAATTCCACTTCGGCATTGTCTTTAGCTTAATTTTTTTTGAATTGCTCTAACTCCAAAGCGGGTCCAATGGAAGTTTACGTTTGAGCAAGCTTTTACTGGAGCATAATAATTAAGTCCACGATGCGGCTTGTTATATATAGAGATTTACAAAGTGTTACAAAGCAATAAGTCTGTGACTTCATTGAACATAGTAGCCAACTTTATTAACAAAAGCCGGCGCTCAAACTTTGTGTGTAAGGAGAGATTACTTATGTATGTTTCGAAATTAATAAAGTCTTTAGTTAAACAGAACGGTAATTTTATAAAATTCTGGCTCTTTTAATAGCGTTTTGGATATTGGGTGGATGCGGTGGTAGGAATGGCAAAGTAAAACAATAAATATTTAATTCGATCGCAAAAACTTGTACTCTATATATTTTTACGAAAGGCAAAGGAAGTTGGAAATGGAACTCTGTAGGATTAAGTGTCCATAGACGCTGGTTAATACCTCACTAGTGCCAATTTGTATGCATTTCATGTATGTATCTGCGGTAACAAATTACAACTTGAATTAGCCGGGGCCCTTTGTATTCAATCTCTAATGGATTAATACAGTCAATATAATCGCCACGTTATAATTTCCGGAGTTTATTAAGTAAGTGCAGTATAAAAATAAAAACAAAGTGCGTTTATTAAGACATCAAAGTTCTCAAAGTTTTATAAAAAAAAATGCCGGGTAGCTTGATGTTGCCAGTATAAAAACAGATTACTGTTATGAAAGCGGAGAAAAAGAAAGGTTAAAGGGAAACCAAAACTGATGATCCCCGCGAGGGTTGACGCGTTTAAACACGACTCCATCTCAATCGATGGACTCAAGACATGTACCGCACAGAATCTCAGGAACGACATTATAACTCCTCTCTGCACCCGCCGATGTTACTACCCTCACATAATGCCCTCGCTAAATATTTCCCGCGTTTTGTAAATTAAAATCGCGGAAACGTTTTTGTTAATGACGAGGGGATCAATATTAAATTTCGCGTTTCATTTTTCAAACAAATAAATCTCTGTCGCGATTGATTGAACTTAATTGATGCATGTAATGATTTTTTTTTGCAAAAATCCATTGTTACTTGCACGGAAACTGATTACTGCAAAAATTCACATTAATCTCGATGTTTGAGCGAACAATAATATTCATTTTAAAATTCTATTTACTCGCGTTCTATTTTCAGCAACGGAAAACGTTTTTTGAAACGACGGCCGAAAGTTGTTTTTTAATTAATTTGTGTCATGTTCTTCAATACGATTAGGTAATTACTTCGTCTCCTGCGAAAAACAAAACGTTTAATTAGTCGCTCGGTTTAAAAGATTTTGAATGTTGCTGTATTTCAGAAATTAATTTAATTGGTGCAGTTAGAAAAGAAATCTTTTATAGAACGCGAAGCTAAATCAACTTTACAATGTATGCATATAATATTAAAGAACGAAGTAAATTGCAGATAATTGAGTTGTGCTTCGTTAGTGTCAATTGTTAAGTTCGATAATTGCAGGTATAATAACGAAGCTCCGGTTACCGCGGATAAATATAATTCCGGTGCTATGACATCGACTGAGCTCCATTATAAATCGCGCAGCGGGAGAATATACGGCCAGAAGAATTTAGTTCCGTTAAGATGAGTTACCAATGTCTTTCGGAACTATAGAGGAAATCCCAGAGCGGTGATATATCTGTTATACCTTAGACTCCTCGTTGAGAAAATCCAGTCGACCCCTTCCGTTATCCCTAAATGTTAATTCGCGGCACAGAGACCATTACTACACAAGTGCTTACTTTTACGTTCAATTTATAGCTAGATTAGCCAATTTGTCTCCAGAGTTGCCCGTTTACAGTGACTGTGTTTACGAAAACATTTTCGCATATAATTTTCCTTTAAAACTCTATTTACTGGTTCCCACACATTCTAAAATTATCCTTTACACAATCAATATTTGTTTATAACAACAGTTTCAGGAAATTACCTAATCAAATAATCTCTTAGAGTTAAAACAATAAGTTTAGTTAGGCAGAGAGCAGAAACGGAGCTTTGTGTGATGCGATGACTGGTGTTTATTTGCATCCCCGTTGAGGTCAAACATAGCATTTGGTGCGAACAAGTTACGTGAATATTTAATGCCTGCACGATAAGTGGTTTATGTGACGCAATAAATGGCTCACAACAATAATAATTTATAAACTAAAGAGCCGATGATATATGCAATCGAATTAACCGTGAGGGTGTAAAATCGAAAACTATGTGAATAATTAAAACGTTTATGAGCGAGCAAGTTCGCAAAAGGCAAAAGTTTCGTTCGATCAAACGTTGATCCCTCTTTAAAAGCGACCGTACGATATCTTTCGGTGTAATCCGCTATGTTATATTTTAGCAAACGAAATGAAGGGTACCCAAACGTGAGAGCCGGCAAATCTCTTTTACATAAGAGAAAGTATGAAGTGGACCCTTCGCTGAAAGAAAATCCATCCCGGACATCAACTCTCACCCAACGACCATGTCACCTTCATGATTCGTTTCACTGCAAAGGTCCTTTCCATTGACGTGGCACGTTTAAATCACATTAAAGGACTTTTTACGTTCGGGTTTTTCTTTTTCTTCTTTAATAATTGTCGGTGTATTATAGCTTCATTTTTAAGTCGTTCCAGGAAAACTTGTAACCATAAAATATAGTAACAGCCCCACATGTGTTTCCAGATGATGTCGTATCCGAGATTATTGAACGCTCGAGCTCCCGGGGTCAGTTTTTCTAAATGATACTTTTTAGGTTCGAGTTTCGCAAACTACGTTCGTAAGAAAATTAGATCAATAACTAAAGTGTGTCGCAAACGACGTGTGCAAAGGTGAAACAATGAAAATGATAAAATCGCCTTTGATGTGATAGACGTAAAGCGGAAGGGGCGCGCAAAATAATTGTTACATAATTCTGGAGGAATGTAACACTTGATACGACTATATGTTTGTCTTATAGT
The DNA here is from genome assembly GCA_039766575.1 of Serrognathus titanus. Classification (NCBI taxonomy): domain Eukaryota; kingdom Metazoa; phylum Arthropoda; class Insecta; order Coleoptera; family Lucanidae; genus Serrognathus; species Serrognathus titanus. Next base: position 6,109,068 of record CM077916.1, on the reverse strand, counting down.
TTCGAGTTTAATTGCTTAGTAAATGTCAAGTACTGCATGATGATATCGAAAACATGAGATTATGCTGTCAAGAGTGAGACATAATAGCTGTCAATCTGAGAGTCATAAGTTCTAATCTAAAGCACACGTGCGAAATTTGACACTCCATTGAATCTTACCCCCCAACAAACAGTAAACATTACAAGCAAAACATAAAAGCGTTTGACAACTTAACACGTCTCTGTTTATACATTAACCCTTTTAATTACATTTCAAATATGTAATTAATGTTAATGAATTTCGCACATTTATTTCTAATTAAAGACCGTCTACAAATAAATGCGTTGTTTGCTTAATAAAGTAAACTCCTTTAATAAGGGATCTGTACGTGTTTGTCGCGTATTTCGCTCTTTGTTTCGAACTTGATTAAGTTAGGCGAATTTAAATATTTCATTGCTTTTCTCAGACGACGAAAAGAAATTCCTGTATTAATAAGTAAAAAATGTGTTCGTCAATTAGCCTGAAAGGAGCCGGACATTCTCGCAGTTCCTCCAATTCATAAAATAAAACAATCTTGGGAAAGGAAGACAGGAAGGATTCAAAGGACTTACGGCACAGAAGCTACCGTCTGCAACGGAAATAATTAAAGCAGCAGAGCCGTCAAATTTGTTAATAATACAATGTAAAAATTTTCCGCGCACGATGTTACATTTCATTCGGGGTTGAGTTTACCATCCTCTCTCCCACCACATCCGTATGTGTTGCGAAGGAAACAAACCCAACTTTTTCCGTCTTCATATGCAAACAACTTATAGAACTTGTTTGTTACTCTTATAATAAGTTTGCCAAACAAGTAATTTTCCAAAAACCAGAACGCACCAAGTTGTTTCGGTAAAACTTCGCCAGCTCCAAGAACATAAGTAAATATTAATTTCCAAATTAATTTTGATCGAAATAGGCGCATTTCCATAAAGGCTATTTGCATAATGTTTTAAGTTTACACAAAGAGTTTAAATGAGAAAGACGAAACAGAGATGAATAAGTGATAAATTCAAATTACTTTTATGCTTTAAATATCCCGAATTATTTTAACCTGCTCCTCTTCAAATTAAACGGTTTAAGAACACCAAACTTTTTCTGTTACACATTCACATTTTTCTCGATCTAAAAGGAAAAAAACTCGCACTGCTAAATTAATATTTAATTATTGATTTCCGACTAGAGAATGGCGGACTTCTTTGTGACCTTATCGATTATTCAAAGTTGTGAAACCTACTGTTTTAAATTTATAATTTCGTCATTCTTCGATGTACGTGAACAAAACGTAAACTGTAAGGTGTCGAAGGCATTTGAATTTATTTTTGTAATGAATTTTAAGTCGGAGGCGGTTCAAACTTTTAGCCCGAAAGCGCATGCATGCGAAGGGTTTAGTGCCAAGTGTTCTTGTTGAATATTTGCACATCAGCGAGGAATTTTCAGCTTAACAAGAACTGCTCCTGGCTGCCTTTGGATTGTGGATACCAACCGATCCGCATCTCACCCGCAAGGTCGCCAACTCTATCAGAATCAGGGACATGTATACGAAGGGTCGCCTACCCATTCTGACAGGAACGCCTGCTTTGGAACATTCGCGTTCAATTACAGAATTTAATTTTCATATTTTCCTTGCCACATTATCCAATCTGCAAAGGACTTTGTTATTTTGCTAAATCAAGCTTTACAACGAAACCCCCTTGTTAGTATCGCCATAAAAGCACGTTCAGTGTGTGAATAAATTTTCAAAAGGTAATCACTCGTTGATCCCTCACAATGTAATGCATACACCCACACACACATATGTAAATAAGTCATGGCTTTCCTTGCTTCCTTTGTGTGAAAAAGTGCAGCTTTGCAGTTGTCTGGAGTGTTTGTAAGATTCAAAAGCTCTGCGCCTTTTAAACGACCGCAAAGGCAAAGAATTGACTATCAAATAGCACTTTACAGTTTTCGGTTTTTCTACATTTTGAATGTGTGTATATGAACGTGTGCGTATATTTGTGTGTGGCTGTAGGAACCAGCGTACAGGATCTGATTTCCGAGACGCTCCCCTTGTTTGAATATAAATGGCGACCGGAAAAGCTCAAAGCAACCGTTGCAAAACAACGTGTTCTATAAGTTCGTTTGAAATAAATGCATCTGGAATATGTGAGGGAACAAGTCGGAGTAAAAGATATCTAACTCTGTTTCCGTTTTTTTTTTTAAATATATTTGTAAACAGGACGAAATATTATTGCGTCGTTAACTTCACCGTCCGCAGATTTATCTCGGAATTTTCTTTGTTTCAAGTCGTACCCAGGGCTCGGCCAATTAATAACGCTAAATTTGCTACTGAAAACGTATTCGACACGAAGTAGTTTACATTAAATCCGCAACGATCTGAGGAGTATTACATTTTCTTGCCAACTACGGCTGCTACTTCCTACGCCTTGGTAAGGGAACTCGACTCGGATCTCGCTATCTATCTACCTATCTTGATTTGTTGCCTTCGTATGTTATAGATTGTTTCTTTTGTGGCATTTATTGCTTTTTGTCCTTGCTGCCTTTCCTTCATCTCCCTTAAACTCGGGATATATAATAACGCGCTTCTAAACGGAAACAGAAAAATTTGCCAATTAAATTGTTATTATCCAAATCAAGAAAGAACGATGTGTTTTAAGCGAACGTAGAAGTAACAAAATATTAAATATTTTCGAGATTTTATTCAAAGCTTATCGTAGTCGGTAAACTGTTTTGCGCAGAGCTTTCCCTAATTTCAAGTTAGCAACAACGTTTAGAATTCCTATTTCGAAGCAGAATTTAATTAGAGCTTCATTGTTTTAAGGCATCAAGAAACAGGAGAGAAGAAATTAGGAGATCGCTGGTGAACGTAGCTAATTGTTTTAAAACTCCGTTAAATACAAAAATTTTAGGAATTTACGCAATAAAATAACTTCATAATTATTGTTTAATATAAGAAAAAGATGTTGAGATTTCTTTCTAATTTATGTATCTGGTTGTAATGTTCGTGTCTTGAAGTAAGACGAGACAGGAGGGGGCGGAAGTAGGTCGGTCGACAGGACAGAATCGAAACAAAATATAACGGCGGTGGTTGAGGCAGACTGGAGTAATTGTACCCTTTTTAATAGATTTAATAGGGTACGAAATTTAACATTCAAATAAGTCCTATTAATTCGCCTCTTCAAATTTTATTTAAGAATGTCGCCGAATTGTATAATTTACATAATTACGAGTTCTTATTCTCGCCGAAGTGTTAAATGCTGCTAATAAATAGTCATCAAACTAAATTCATGGCAATTTACATCCAGAATTTGCCATTAATTGAAGAGAGAGGATGGAATTTAATATCTGAGTGTGTAAAATCCATAGCAGTAATTGGTCTAATCTCTTGTAATCCGGGGACCCGGCACACGGCTCTTGTAACGTAATCATATGCAATATATTTCAATTCCTAACGACAGTAGACAATGAGATTTACCTTTTCGCCCTATAGTTGTTCCGATATCCATAAAAGCATACATCTTTCAGTTCGACGGCCTAAATTATGGCGTACACATAAAAGAGAGCGAGGGAACGTTACGGACACGTTACCTCCTGAAATACGTAACGTCGAAGACAAAGCACCCGCAGAAGATCCCGCTAAATAAATTCCTGAAATAAACGCACTAAAAATCACGTCCCAAGCAGGTGCTTACAATTCCTTTTTTTTTTTTTTAAATAATAATTTTCTGTTTACGTACGGAATTTCCAGTCTGCATACTGAAATTACACTGCGTCTTACTTCTTCACCACAGAGCAAGCGAGACGCCAAGATGGTGGCCGGTGATGTACTGTTAGACTTTAATTAGTTTGTCATTCAGCGTTCGAGTGTTTCCAGACATTTGTTTTCTGGAATGAAGCAAGTCTGGTTAGCTTCAAGGCACCACTAATTTCTTCTGTTTTCTGCTACTATTTTAGACGCCAGCTCCCGCCTTGCTCAAATCGCAGATGCCGTAGATTTTTGTCTTCGACTTAACTAAACAGAAATTAAAATAAATTAACGACACACGTTCGTTTCCGATGCGCGCCTCTTTATTCGAATATTTTTACGACGACGACGACGACGACGTCCCGGTTAACTCGCAGAGAATTTCATTAATGGAAGCCTCCCGGAATAATCGATTTAAATAAAATGTTTCTTTTTTGGCCTGGCATTCACGCAAAACCATTTTCAACCACACAAAAAAAACGAAGAGGGATTTCCTAATTCATGAAAAATTTCTTGATGGAATCGAAAAATAAATCAACAACGTGCAGAATTTACGCGATATTCCAGGAAGACGTTCTTTTTTTCATTTTCTAGGAGTTACAAACATTTCATTCTTAAATTATTCAAAGACATGCACAATTTCACTTAATATCAAACATTTCTCGAGGTTTCCGGTTTAAATAGGGTCTCGATTTCTTTCTTTTGCCGACATTTCATTCTTCATCGTAGAGGTGCTTGCAGTTGCTGTTCTGTGTGGAGACTGAGGGTGGTTTGGTTGCGTTGCTCTTTTTATAGGCGCAGAACGAACGCGACGCATCTTCAAAACACCCGAAATAATCTCATTGGTCTTTAGTCACGCCCCTCTGCCCCAACCACCGCTTATTCTCGTGTATTGCAAATAAATACAGCAACACAAAACACGTCGCGCTCAAATGAGGGCAACGTTCGCTTTGTGAGTCAAATAACAAAAATCTTTGGATAAAGATTTAAGGCAAATAGAAACCAATCGAATTAAGTTTAACTAAATTGATATGACACGCGCAAATAAATAATAATAAATAAAATGACTTGAAAACTGCGAGCTTCTGCGAATTCATGTACACATACTTTCAACGAAACTATGTACGCTCGTAGTTGTATGAATCTGTATGCTTACAGATGTTTTCCATGAATATCATTACCTCTTATACGTACAGGATTATGCAGACACCGAATAAAATGTGACGTGCATTGCATGATGTAAGACCTTTTTTGCTTTTGTTAAGAACAACACTTTCAATCAACGATTTGTTGCTTTCTTTTTCTTTTTTTGGATATGTGGCTGGGCTTAATGGCAAAGCGTGTAATATTCCATAAACTCAATTTCCTGAAACAACTATTTATCTTATTTGTTATTGACTTACGCACGAACCTCCGATGGTTTGTATAGCTCATCGATAACGTTTTTTTTTTCCTAACAACAAAGAACAATAATGCGTGAGGGAGGGGGTGGGTATTAGATTGGCGCGGCTATTCTGAGGCGTTTCTTAGAATGTCAAATATGTAACAAAGCACGTCGAGTTATGTAATGTATAAGTGGCAATTATGTTTTTCAATAGTTGCTAGACGTGTTTCGGTGGATATTGTTGTGTAACGTGAACTCGTTTTAGTTCGGAAATTAAATAATAAAGTAATTTTTCAATATGTCGTAAAATTTCAAGCATGGTTTCATAAGTTTAATCACCCTTTAACTGCGCAATCTTCCCAACCATTATTCATGCATCTTCTATAATAATAAAAGAGGGCAGGCAGCAGCAGCAGCGGCGTGATACGTTCGAGTTACGTTCGAAAACAAAATAAATAAAAAAACGTCGGCCAATAAGTCCTTTATTTTCCCGCCGTAGGTGAAAGAATATAACGGCTGAAAGCGGTGAGGTCGAAATGTTACCAAACTATTGCAGCAGCACCGCAAAGAATCGTTGAAACAGAATAGCTGAATATAGGGAAGGGTAACGTCGACTCAGCACCTTGTTTACAACGTTTATTTCTGCTACAAGAACAAATGAAGCCAGACAACCGTGCTTAGCATTTCAATATAGTTCTGGACAAGCAATTTATTCACTAACATTTGAATTGAATAATTTCAAATAACCAAACTGTACACACAACTGGATATTAATTGTTCCCGTCCTGTTTTAATATTTATTCAAACAACAAACGCGTGCATGCTACTACAATCCAAATTAAATTATTTAATGCATTAATGTTCTTATTACGACGCAAATTTTATGCACTTCATTAAATATTTAGGATAACAAGTACATAATGTGCTAATTTAAATGTTACACCACAAACTTTCAACTGCCATTTTATTAGGGAATCGAAGACGCTGAGTCTTTGGGACTGGTTTTCTGTATATCAAGAGAAATGAATCATCTGATGGTAAGCTGAGTATGGATGTTTTACTTGATTTGTTTGTACAAGTAATTTTGATTGTTACCATGGTAACAATTTCGGTTTGTTAAAAAGAAAAGAGGAACATTTTATATTACAATTTATAAATGATTTTAAGTGAAAGTTTGATTTGTGTGTACCTACACGAATTTTGAACGGGGCGTGAAACAGAAGTGAAAGAAATAATGAAAATTATTAGGGTGTGAATTGAATGTACAAAGAGATCTGAAGGCAAACGTCAATTTGCGCGCGTATTGAATTTGTTTAATTGGGTGTGTATAAAAGAATGGAAGGACATTGCTGCTTCCTTTGGAGGATATGTCTTAGTTATATGAGTTTCGATTACGATAGATGGGTTACATTTTGCGAGTGAATTTATAGCATCAGCTATAGGACACTAATAAAAGAGATTTATTCTCTAAGTACCTCTCTAAATCAGTTGCAAAAACGACGTTAAACAGAGGACGGGGTTCCGATATAGATAAGCAATTAAGATATGTGTTTGTGTGCGGCAAGAAAAAATGATTAACAGCATTAAAATAAGAATTATACATAAATTTGATTTGTTACACATAAAATCCTACGATAATAAATAATTTACTCGAACCAATTTTCCGCTAGATTTTGCAGATGTTGGATGGGTATAAAATAGAGATGACATCGTTAGTTTTGCTGACATATAGTAATCTTTCTTGCTGTCGCTCGAAATATGGCATCTTAAAAATTAAATCGTAAAATACGAACAAATATATGTCGACGTTTATTTCCGTCAACCGTTATTGTGAAATATTGCGAGCTTTAATTAGTCCCGCCGCACACAAAATTTAAATTAAGTGTTTAACGGCGTTTCGCCTCGATCGGGAGCTTTGAATAATTATATTTCGATAGCAGTTGTTTCGAATCTACTTATTTGAGGAGCTTGGCGTTATAAATAAATGCAAATCACAAACACTGGCGCGGATTTCTTGGTTTAAATTCAGCACGTAACAGAAAAAAAAAGGAACTATAATATCGTACATCTTTATTGATTGCTCTACTTTACTTCTCTCTGGGTAAAACGATTCTGCACCGAACAGTGCTCACGTACAATTCAACAGATTAAACAGTCAAATGCAACAAATCGCTAATTATACAACATGCTCTATGACGCTGCGAACTCAAAAACAAGCGTTTAATATACAGTTTTGATAATAACGTTCGTTTTTACAAGTGCTCGTTATTAAACGTGACGATATATCTTCTAAATTAACAAATTTAACCTATAAATTCTGTTGAATACGACGTACAAATTTTACATATTAATCTTGCAAATTATCTAGATTACTCGCTCGTTTTATTTTCAAACTGTTATGCAATTTTCATCCTGATGCAAAATTCATGCAAAAGGAGGACTTAATTTGATTATCAGGATACATCATATTAATTCGGGCTTTCGCACTATGCACGAAACGAACTTTATTTTCACTCCTGATATATTACTCTTATAGAATTAGGTTGCAGAAGAGGCGAATTGCCGTAAATCCGGCGTTCTAAAAAGATCTCTTCGTATTCCTGCGGTAAGAGTGAAGACTTGCTTATCATATCCTTACATTCATTATATATGAACGTTAGGAGGCGCCGTGTGTTTACAAGCTTTAAATCCTTTAAATTTACGCGATTTCCACCCTCCACCCCTCCTCGAAAAGAAAAAGAAAATTCAATAAGAAAAAAAAAGAACGAGTTCTGCATTCGATGTGGTTTCGCAGCAGGGCGACAGACATTCGAAAAGACCTCTAAATTTTTAAAGATAAAATAAAATGCCACCGCAAAGTACAGTACTTCAATTACGACCTTGATTTTGTTATTACGCTCGCGAACGCGCTTTATAAAATTTAAGTATAACATCATTAGTATACTTTTATGTATATAATTTTTTTTTGTAGCAAAGCCATTCCCAGAATATTGAATTTTTAATCTGGTTCTTTTTTTTTCTTCTCTCTCTCCACACAATTTTACACAAAACGAGCGGATATAATTTCCTAATTATTTAGTTTCGTAATGGCCCTTTTTGAATCAGGCCCCTCGTCAAGTAAATTTAATACATTTGTAATCTTTTTCAGAAATTTCAATTTCTTAGCATTTCGCTAAATTAAAAGAGTTATCAAACCAATTTAAGAAATGCTTAGAAACAAGTCTCGACTTAAAACTGCGAGAGGAAGCAAAACGCTAGATGTTTGAGTGTTTCAAATAACAAATATTAAAAAAGAAATCTTATGTAAATATTTACTACAACAGACTGTGAAGTTTTTTGCACTATTATATACAATTTGCGTTTGTTGTCATCATCGAAGGTATGGAAAGTTATCCTTAATTCACCCACGAATTAATACGTGCAGGATATTTTATATTTTAAATAAATTATGCACAGAAAAGTTTTTTTGTGTTTGGGGTTGAGACTATTGTTTTCCACAACCGTTTCGCAGAGCTGACAATGAACATACGTGTACGAAGCAGAACGGTTTAGCTTATTTTTTTAAAATAAATTTTTTGCGCGCATAATTCCGCAGGAATTGCAGCGAACCACCGTACCATTGTACTTTTATTTTGCAACCACTGAATTATTGTGCCCGCATATTATATGCGCGAGAAAACATAAAGGGCACTATTTTAATGGAACGCTGCCGTCATTCCGACTGCACACGCTAAATGCCGTACAATTGCTAGATTTGCGCACAATTAAGTGTCGTCTGAATTGTACACAAGTTATTACAGGTATACAAATTGTCATCGAGCCGCAATCGATACTGTACGTTCGTAATTTCATTGAAATTCATCGTTGCTTAAATCACGGAATGGGATGTCGATGATTACGTTCGATTTCCGCTCGATGAGTTTCTGGAAAATTGAAACGTTGCAGCATTCAAGTTACCTCAAAACATACAGGACCAAACTACACAGAGAGAAATTATCAATACAATTATTGGATATTTTTTGTGTAGATATAAATTCTACAATTATTTTAACAAATAGCATTGTTTGCACCAAAACCTATGGAATTTTTTTTTTAGTTAAGTTGGCAAATATTACATTGTGTATTTATGATAGGAATTCCTACAGTTTTAAGCTGATTATTGGCTATTTTGTCTTTCTCGTAGTAAATTCTTCTGCGTTATGTTATCGTTAGATGAGATGAACAATTCTTTAAGTCTCTGCGGACAACACAAAGGAAAAAGAATTTATGAATCTGTGCCGAGGGTTCTGCGGAAAATCGCTTATAATACCTGTGGATATGGGAATAATATGCCAGGTGAAATTCATAAGGCGTTTGACAGGGGGCAGATATCTAAAACAATTTTCTCCACTCAGTAGAAATCGTGATGTGGTCGCGTAAAAAAAAAAAAAAAACGCCCATCATTTTAAAGCCGGGCGCGTATATTTTACCGGGGCGTCATACACAGGCAAAATTTAAGCACAGTTTTTAATAACGAGACCCACGGGTGCCGTTTTATCATGCCGACACCGGGCCTGAAGGTAAGAGAAGTAGGACCCTACCTGAACGAGACCTACACGTCACTGAACTTTCATTTAGTCATTGTGTAACGACGTTGCTAAATTACATTTATGAGTACCACCACCTTCCTAAATTATACACCAGAAGGAAATTTGAAATGACGCCAAATCGATAGAGAAGTACGTACAAATTTTGCTGGGATATTAAATGGCAGAGGTGAAATTAAAAATAGATTCAGCAGGCTTTGGGCTCTTTTGTAATATTATGTAATAATTGCGTTTCGGTCTCGACTCTAGTAAATAATTTCAAACGTAATACATACTAGATTTCCGGTTGTAGCGTGCAGCACACCTTTTGTTCTTCGTATTCCTTGAACGAAATTGCCAATTTTATATACACATTTCCGCGTAATATCCTATCGAGAAGTTGGAAGATAATAACGCGCGTAAAAACTGAAATATCGTATTAAGTTTCACGTTCTTCAGTTTCGAATGCACGTCCGATATTAGACGAACAACTGTTACGTATGTGTTGCTCTTACATCCGTCCCTAATAAGTTTTCCTACTGCATTCCATATTGCCCGTTTATCTCTCGTGTAAATTTACATCAGCGAACGTAAAATGCAATTGTTCCGTCTTGCTTGGGGGAATCTGTACGCCGGTTATTTTATGCTGGAAACTATTAAGCTTCCACGCTATGAAACAACTATTTCCAGTTCTTTCCAGATCAAAAAAAAAGACTCCCAAACAGCTCTCTTCTAACACTTTTTCCGCTAAACAATTTAGAGGAGTCAAAAGCGTGTTTTTATAGTGCAGTTTTTAATATCCGCGCACGTAAGTTCGTTTTATTGGTTAATCTCAATAAATTTTATATTTACATATGAAATTTCAACCGTTGCCCTCCCATTTCTACTTACACCACAGTATTTGCAATCAGCAGTATAAAAATCCTCGTAAATTTTTATTGCAGTTTTCAATGGAACGAAATTAAATTTAAATACCTATGTAACGTGCTCGAAGGAAATAATTAATTAATTAAAAACTAGCGTCATCGGCGAAGCTTAGAGAGTTCTAAAAGTGTTCTTGATTGAGTGGAGGCATGGAAATGAAAATGTATGTCGTAATCTACAACACCGTGTAATCAAAGTTAAGAAATTTTATTGGAATTTCACCCATACAAGCACGAGCATTGAATGTCCACTCGCTCCACTCTTTTTCTGCTTTGCAGAAATAGGATTCGACGGCGAAAGCGCTTTTCGTTTCAGGAGTGAATGCCATTGTAATATTACGAAAATTGAACAATAAGTTAATTCAAACTGACAAATAAATAAGTAAAAAATCAGACAAACGTTTCGTTTTCTATAGAATCCACTTTTATTATTTATTGGTATTTCAGAAACTACTTAAAATTTGGGTAATTTTTGAGAGTAATATAACGCTCGTGCGTAAGTGGTTGAAATTAACTTAACGTTGTCATAAACGTTTAAGTAAACGCTTATTAATTAATAAACGTAAAGCTCGCTTTTACCGATTTCGTCGGGATTATTTTCTGTGACACTTCCAACAAACACCATAATTATCCTTTGCCGACTTAACTCACGCGCTAGTTTCGATAATAAGGAAGTTGGCAATAACGCCCACGTAAACTTTCGGTTCCGTTAATATCAAATTGCTCGTATTAACGTTACAAGACTTAATTGTTTCCGACGCTGTTAATTAAAAGTACTCATTACCTAATTTTCTTCGGGGTGTTGTCGCGTGTTTCTGTTAAAGTTCGGCGTTTCTCTTTGTTTATAAACACGTTCGTCAGGAAATGAATCGCTCTGTAATTTGCCTGGAAATCAAATAAATCGAAACCGAGAGATGGTTTGGAAATAACCTTCACCTGGCTTACTTTATAAATGTTACACGAGTCTAGGAACAAGCAAACAAATACGATTCCCGTTATAAATGAGGTAAATGGACATGCGTTCTTACTTAGCTACTCAGATGTCTGTTTCTGTCAGGTAGGGTACACTTCGCTTGCCTTTCAGCCAGAGCAAATTGATCTGGAAATTCCTTAAAAATGCAGGAGCTGTAAGTCTCCTCAGGATTGCAGTCGTTCAATTGCCGTGCACTTTATATTATGTAAATGTATTTAATCTTCCGGTTGTTAGTACGTATATGTCCAACGCATTTGGGGGGGTGATTTAATAATTCCCGGTCTGCTATGAATTCGTGAGACAAACAGTACAAACTTTGATAGGGTCCTTTGGGATTGCTTCGATTTAATTCAGTGGCTGTTAAGGTGCGCGTGTAAATAGTTTGAATTGTATTGGTAAGTCGAATATTAGATGATAGCTGAGCATGATAAGAAGTAAGAAGTTCTTGTTTGTAACACAATTAGTGGCGTACGTGTTTGTAATTACTGCAGCCGATGCCGACGGCTTCAGTTTCAGGATTTTTAGATCATTCATTATTCAAACGCGAGCAGACTTAGTTATTTAAGCATTAAATTCGTATAACTACGGGAGTTAATGATGTAAAATAGGATGGATGTGTGAGGAGAGAACAAACGTAGGCAGTATTTCTCTTGTTAGGGAAGTTTCTAAATGAGGTAACATGCAGGAGCGCACCTTGAACAGCGATAAACAAGTTCGTTATTTATATGTATTAAAACTTTAATCCCTAATGTGGTCAGTTAAAACTCATTCCGACATATTTTATGTTAGTTTGAGTGTGTTTAGTTCGGTGGGTTCATTGCAAACCCGTAAAACTTTTCAGATAAGACGTTTATGATAGAAAATGAACTGTAAATTACACCCACCCACGCAGTGGCAACAAAATTTCATAAATGTTATTAAATTGTGGCCGACACTGACGTCCTTTTCGTAAAGGATTTTACGATCACCACCGGCACAGGAAACTTTAAAACTTGCTAATGTAATCCTATATATTGGCTTCTCGAGTGGTATTTAACAAATGGTTTCTGCTTCGAAAACTTTCCCGCACTAATTTATGACTTGGAAAACGTAGGTAGGTTTATCAGTCAGATTTTCGAGATTATTATTTCGAATAAATAATGAATGCGCCGGCTACATATGGCATTTCTTACTCTCGGGGAAAAGATAAATTGCTTATGCAAGAAATTTTTAAATTGAAACATGGACTGCGTTGCAGTTATTTCGCATTTCTCATGTGCGACGGCTTCAAATATGAAGTCCGTATCCTTAACAATGTCGTCAAATGTGAAATATATCTCGCATTTCGTATTCGTAAGTCTCAAATGAATTGTACGCCTGTGATTTAATAAAACTGTCCGGAATCATATAATATAATATTTTCTGAGGAGACTTTATCTTATTTATGGTGGGGGGGTACATGCATTCATTGTTGAGCAAGCGAATGAGATCTATTACTTCAAATTGTCAATTTCGCACCAAACATCCTGTATAGACCTGCAAATAGAAGCCACTGTCATCTCAGCGGCGGATAAAGTCTCATCCGTGATTGCTTTCGGTCTATAGTTCTGAATTGATTTTCCGTGATCCGACTTCAAAATTCACATTGTTACATTTTTTTTATTCATCAAGAAAATAAACCATCAAATGGATTTTTTTAATGTTCGGCACAAAAACAATCGAATCTAGTTCATTGTTAGATTTCGAAGGATCTCGAAAGGACGTTTTGAAATAATAAGGAATAAATTGTCTTCGACGGAACGCTTATTTCACAGTAGGACGTTTTCTCAAGTTGAAATTCAAAACTTAGTCGGAAAATGCTTATATTGTCAGCAAATCAGTTGCGACGACGGCGTTTTAAACTTTTAAGTAAATTATCTCGACTATCGTTTAGAGGAAAACAGCGCTTAAATTATTAATTAGAAAATTATTTAAATTTCTTTCTGGGGTGAATTTATCTTTAAAGGAAGGCACGAGCAAATTTTCTCCAAACCGGTCAATGATTAAAATAAATTGCCGACGTTTCCGCTAATTACATTTCATCACAATTACTTGTAAATAGATTTGTGGAGCGAATTATTCATGCTTTCATTAACTCAGAACTTCAGATATTAAATCGGGCTTTATTACACGCAACTTTTAAGTGTGCATGATTAATTAACTTTTAAAAATTAATCAACTCCAAGATTATCTTTATTCAAATCTAAATAAATACTCGTTTATTTACTTTCCTAATTTCACTCGCGCTGTATTTATTTGATCATATACAGCCTGTTTCACTGAAAAGATTTAGCGCTAAAAGCGCGGTGCGTTTTTAAGTTGAAATAAAACGTATGGTGTATAGTCCCTTGTGAAATTTCAACTTGAGAATCTAGAAACAACAGCAAATAAAACGCGACTCAATTTGAATATCCGTGTTGTCGTTTTTAATAATCTCTTTCACGGAAAATAATATCATTTAATATTCGCCTGGGTAAAGTTGCTCTACCAAGATAAACTAAATAAACAAGTTTTATTTATAAAAGCGGAAGCTACACGTAACACAAGCCTGCGTTAGAGATAATCGGCATCCTATCCTGATGAGTTTCAAAACAGAAGTTGCCAGTTGAATCGATAATTTACGCGATCTCTTTTCACAGGAAAACATAAGCGATAACACCGGCGCCTCCACCAGTTTTATTTATTTGTGATAACTGGGGTGTTATTAATAAAAAAATTACTATCCACTTAGACGGCCTTAATCGACTAAACAAACAGTTTTATTTGCGCGCAATGTAAAACGAACTCGTGTTAGAAGATATTCGAACGCCCCCCCCCTTATCTTGATTAATTTGAAAATCGATAATTTACGCGCTCCTATTAATGTGTTACCCACGCAATGCCGCAGTAAATGTTTTAACTTTTAAGTTATGTCACCGCCAAGAAATTTCGTCTTCGCCGAAAGCAATTCTGTGTTTGAGGTGATGTTATGAGCCGTGTCTCAAAATAATATCTTCGAAAGTACACAGGTGTTAAAATGATAACTGATATTAAACACGAAAGGGGCTTGTTATAATACAGATATTGTTGTCGTGTTACAGTGACATGAACCATTTGGGAAAATCGTCTGGAAACATGAGAAAATCTTATAAAAATGATAATTCCGGGGGGGGTGGGGGCGGGTATTATTTTAACTGTTCACGAAAAACAAATACATTTCGCAGTTTTATGAATGGAGGCGCGCGGGAGGGGGGGGTTCATTTTTAAATAATTTTATTATGTGTCACAGGTAATAGGTTTTAGTATCAGTTACGTGCAGTTATTTTCAATACTACAAAAACAACATTCATTATGCAAATCTGCTTCGCATTAAATCTGTGGCAATATACTCCATATTACTGTTCATAATTTATACGAATAATTTATTCGAATAAAACACATGCCGATGCGGGATAAAATGATTTAAACATGAGGTGCATCGCCGATAAAAATTTTAATTTTAATTTAACCGCCGAATATTTTACTTATTAAAAATAAAATTACAAAACGCGTTAAAATGAGACATCAAATAACCAATTATTGCTTTGCTTAGTTTCTTGTAACATTTAGTTGCATTCTATAATAGGAATGCAGACATCGATCTCCCGGACAATAATTGAAATTGCGAATCAAGTTTGAACCAGTACACAAACTATAATGGAATTCAGTTGACTGTAAAGCAGTAACTTACCCCCCCCCCCCCCCGAATTTTCATACGTAAAAATTCTACGAAAACTACGCGTTAATTTTCAATTTACATTTCGCTAGTGGTTTCGCCCATTAAATATGCAAATTACGTACAACTGTTTTAATGTCATATCTTAACCATTTCATCAGAATTTAGTCTCCGGAGGACTGTACACAATAATCAGATTCGTGCTGCAAAATAAGCGCGAATAATTCCATGTTAACGTTTCATTGCTTTATAAACAAAAATTTCTTTGAAAATTCAAATTAGTTCGCGCCAACTGAATCAGTCCAGATATGGCGGTCGAAAAAAAATTTTTTTTGTTTCGATTCGGACACGCACTTCACCGAAAACTTCCAATAAACACGAAAATATTTTCCAAACGATTTCGATACATTGTTAACACTGCAATGGCCATTATATCGTTGCATAATAGAAATGCATCCATCAGTGTTACGGAAAAAAATGCTACCCTAAAAGCCTTGTTTATCCTAAAATCATAATTTGTGTAAAAATTTAATTATGGGCCATCCAAACTGATTCATTATCGATTTTATCTTCCGATGGTTACTACTAATACGCAGCTTTTTGAAGTTTTAACAGTGAAATAACTGTACTAATCTACTTAACGTTGCCATTTAAATCTGTTTTTATTCCTACTGATGATGTTACGTGATTCTAGTCGCTTAAATTAATAAGATTTGCCTCCATTTTATTTAAGCAAACATTTCTGTTATCGTTAACAGATTCGTTTTTATATGTAATAATCAGTCGACGCAATTAAAGCATGTGCCATTTTAAATCTGTTGATGACGTTACGTATGTTTCCAGTTGTCTGAATTAATAAAGCTTCGTTAATGCAGCTTGTATTTAAGTCGCTAATTAAGTAACTAACTGGAATCGTCATTTTATTAAGCGTTCGTTTGTATAATAATTGTTATCTGCGTTGTAATGTAAATGTAAACACTAGGAAACGTTTCTGGCTGGTGTTCAGCAAGCATTTCGGAAGCGATTCGTTTTGCTATCTTAGAGAATAAAAAAAGGGAAATCTAATTAAATTCTTGCTTAGATAATTTTCCAATAAGATGGCGAAAGTATCCGGCTCAGTGAACAGTTTTTCAGATACAGTGCCATCTTTCTTTGAAAGTTTAATTTTGTAAGAGTATCGGGGGGGAAATTTAATAATGAAGTATTCCATGTTAATTACTCCAATCCATAATGACGAGAATATATTAGGGGGTTGGTTCAAACCGTGTACGAGGTGCTCTGAAAATTGCTTTTCATTTTAAAAGTATTAAACTCGACGGAACGCAGCTTTAATATGAATTTCGTTTTCAAATTAAAAAGATGTTTGCCTTTAGATTATTACTTCTAGTTTGTTTTTGTTAAATGGCCTCTCTCTATTCATTCTCCACCCTCACACTCTTAATTAACGCTAAATTATATTATTTATAATTCATTGCGTTCTCTTCAATGGATTTCATTATAAACGAACAAAAGCCTTTCTCTACGTCGCTAGACGTTCTCAAAACGTTTCCGAGCTACAATTCTGAATGCTTACGTAATTCCTAAAATCAAGACGTCTAATATAATCGTTATATAAATCATTTCCGCGAAAAAAAATTTTAATATGTTTATTGTAGGTAATTCCTTTGGCGTTTTCCGCTTCAACGAAATTTCCTTATTAACACTGTAACGTATTTCTCGCCCCGTGCTAGATACAAAACAGTTTTCTCTGCGTTTTATTTACACAATTGTGTTCTTCACTACGTTCCAGCCTGTCAGATAAATGCCTCCACGTTGCTGCAGTTGGAATGGTAATGAAGAAAAATTGTTCTCCGGCATGCATATTTTTCTACTTTAGCGGTTGACGTGAGCATCAATTCTACGTTTTAATTGTAACACTGTCATTATTCTTTTCTGGGGGGTATTGTTTAAAAACTTCGCAAAAAATTATTAATGCCTGGTAAATTGAAAGGAATCTTTTTTTTGATATTCCTTCGTACCACCCTCATTAAGCTCAATCAAAGCAGTTTTTTTAACTGAAAACTTTTTAATTGGAATTTCGTTTGGCAATTTCTTATTTGTTAGCCAAACAAGAAACACACTTGTCACTTGTACGTTCATCGAGCTTTTTCACTTCCACGAGAGTGACGTAAGGCAAATTTTCATATGCTATTGCGAGGCTAAATCCAATTTAGATACCCGTGCTATGATGACGTTAAAAAAAGTTTCTTCCTCGTAAAAGTGTTGAATAAACATTTGTGTTATTAGCCGGGGCCAAGTTTTAATTAATACGTAATTACATAAACAGACCTTAAATGAAACAACAAACTCAAGTAGTATTTGCAATTAAAAGTTTTGTCCGCACTATTTTAAGAATAAAATGAGTAAACCGTATTAGTCTGACAAGAGAAGCACATATGGGATTCTACGTGGAAATGAGTCTCGCATACGAGTGCAGATTATAAATAGAAATCTAAATGTATTAACTAAGTACAATGGTGTTCAGGTAAAGCAATTACTTCGGAATAGTTAATGGTTTTATGCTGTAATCTACCCCATTATAAAGGGCGTACGTTTACGTTTCACGCTGGAAAATACCGTCGTACGTTTTTAGCTAATTAAAGAATATCTTTTAATTGCGCCCAGACGAAACAATTAATAAAATTCGTAAATGCAACAACTTCCAACACGCTCCGTAGATATCGATTGCGCCCGAATAATAATAATAACAAGATTTACACGACGCTCCTGACCATCCTTTTGAGTCGCACATTACTCTCCACGTTGATATGTAAATCATATGGAAATGTTATCAGATGTGTTATAGCAGGTGTAGTTACCTAACTGTACTACTAACTTCCATGGCTATAATAAAGTTATCGTAATTGTGTTAGGAGAAGGAAATTGCGAACATATTCAACAGTAATATTCAGGTGTGAAAGCGTGTAATTATGCTTGATAAAATTGAGATAAAAATCTTCAGTGTATATTAATTAGAGCAGCTAAGGAAATTACTTTATTATTAAATTAGTTATACGCAAAGTAGTTTTAATTAAAATAAATTATATTCAAAATTCACGTAGTTTCTTTCCCGTTGGAAATTACGAAACGAATTTTTAATCCAATTATTCCCCCCCTGGAATTTCGCAGCGCCTGAAATATCAACGATTGGCAAATGCATTGTCGATGCTAAAAAGGTACGACGGGGTGTCATCAATACGAGATTTCCCATCGCCTCTAGCTTTTACCATTTTTGAATTTAAAAAGAAAAAATTACTACAAAACTTGTAGCGAACAGTTAAAATGCTATGAGTTTTTTTTATAAACCGCAAATTAACAGAAACAAGCAAGCGAGTAGGTATGCAATTAAAACCGTCTTGCGGTTGATATGAATGCATTTGCTTGAAACAGAAACATGATTACTTCATGCCAGCCTTAGCTAATAGTTTAGTTAGTTGCAATGGACGGTGGCTGAGTAAGTTGCCTTTAATAACTTCGTTCCTAACAGGATGGATCGTGATAGGTTCAATCGCCGTCAGGGCGCAGTAAACAGCATGAAATGTTAATTATTCCATTTATATTTAATACTATTAATTAAACTGTCGGACTACAGAGAGCCTTCGCTCATCGTCGTCAAACTCTGTATCCATATTTTTCACGTAATTATTAAAGCACGATTCGATTTTTCTGTTCATTGCGTAATTTTAGTTTACTTGACGACGTAATCCGTATCCTCAACTAATACTTTCCTATGGGGCTGCGTGAATCGCCCCTATAAACGTAATTATCTTCGGTTTTCCTCAGATAAATCGGAATCGATTCGCTAGTTTTAAAATGATTAAATTTTCCACGTAACGACCGCCTAAAGAAGTGCTCCTTAAGAGGTCCCATTTACTTCCTCTTATATTTAAATCCCGCCATCTTGAGAGTAACTGGTTAAATTCGTTTACAGTTTTTAATTTTCAACATTGGTTTGCGCAATTAGATTTAGTATGCGAAGTGCTTGTTGTAAAATTAACGAAATCATTTCCCAAATATTGCAACCCAAATGGATAAGTGGGCTCTTCAAAACGTAATGGGTTCGTGTTGTTTTGATTTGGAAAATAAAAATGTATATTTGCTGGTGGCGTTCGTAGCGAAAGGGGTTTGGTAATTTATGTGAAAAAGTTTTCAGTTTCAGTTAAGTGGTAGTTTACATTATGTGACAGAATCGAGAAAACAGCAGTGAAATAAGTTATCGTCGGTGAATTAGTGGAGTTCATTATTTATTGACGAGAGAAACGCTCTTTTGGAGAAATTTCCGCGCTGAATAATTTTTATGAAAGTTGAAAAGTTGGGAAAGTTGAGCAATTACAAGAGCAGAAATCTCGATAGAAATATATAAAATGTGGCTAACCATAAATAATAACCAAAAATTTCATCAGTTTTTTTTTGTCGTTTCAGACGCGGGGCCCCGGCTACGTTTCATTTTGCCTCCGGCAAATCGATTTTACTTTCATCCTCCTATCTGAAGTCAATTGACCTTTTTATTGAATGGGTTATGGTGGTAAAAAGGCGCTTGCGCTCTTACAGCTTCCGGTATCCTGTGACGTCATAACCGCTATGATGACAAGACATGCTTTTCATATTTTATAAAAATGATCTCAAATAACTTGCAGAATGCATGAACCTCAATCCAATCTTTGTACTTACAAGATTTTCTCACCCCCTCGCCCCTCCCCCTCTGGACGTATTAAGAAACACCCTCCTGTTAGTCAGAATTACACGAATGAATAAATAACATTTTAATTCGTTGCAGAATAAATTTCGTTTGGCAACATCCACCTTATTGAAAGAACAAAAGCGATTATGAAATTTTGTATCCGGTTTCTGTGATGTACGAACATTTTACTAGTTTCACGGTGCAGCTGTCGTAACAGAGGAGCTTATTTAGTCGACCTGTAATTGAATCAAACGCTGCAAAACGTGCGTATCAAAATAGCCTTTCATTTCGGCGCAGATGTTTTCTTTTTATTAAAATGGCCATTCTCATGCAGCGCACGGTTATAATTACTTCTTCCGCAACACTGATCAGATTAGTAACTCGTACCCACTATCTAAAAACTCATGCGCCTACGTCAATATTGTTCTTTGAACACGAGTGTACCCACCCCTTTTTCCACGAGAATCCGGATATTGTTTTAGCAGAAATTACATCATTTCCGGTCTTTTCTTCATTCTTACGACACGCTCAATTAACACACGCACACTTCACATCGAGGACTCACAAATAATTGAACACCCAATATAACATACCTACATAATTTAGATTCGATTTTTGCGCCTATTGTGCATCCAGAATGAATTTTAACTTACCCCCGTTTATTTCTAACGCAAATATATAAATAAAAAAATTAAATTAGGAACAGTAGCTTACAATTACGTAAAGCTACCAGGTGGTCTAGTAAATAAAAGCTCGATTCCCACAAAAGCGATAGAATCGGGAAATATGAATTTCAGGGCTAGCTTAATTTCAACAGAAACTCTTAACTAACATGGAGACGTAAAATTTAAATACTTGATGGGTTATCAAAATTGATTCCATGTCGTATTGTAAAAAAAAAAATGAAGACCCAACTCTAAAGCTAAAAGAAAATAAGCTTCAGAAATACATATGAAGTTAAGATTTAATAATTAATGCCCTCTTCGTGTTACACATTCCCTTTCATATAAAATAATGTTCCGTTTGAGCCGTTTCTTGTAAAGTATGTATTAATCGTGCTTTGTTCTTGTTTGTTGGTAATAATCGAAGTTTGCGAGTTGAATTACACGTCATACCGTTATTTGAAAGTTTCTTAGAAAAAAGAAAGTCGAGTCAACAGACAATAAAGTGGAAATAACGGGGGCTTCCTCGTGTAATATTCGGCATTTAAAATTTTAATGCGAAAGTGGTATTTCTGTCCCAAATCCATCGATCAAACGGAAAAGCAATTTAAGAAGTTCGTTTGTACGTACGCCAGCGTCCGGAAAAAAAATTCATGATCATAAAATAAATGTAATTTTATTTTTGTCTTTTTTTCTTCAATAACTGCGAATATTAAAAATTGAGGTAGATTATTGTCTTGCAATCAAAAAAACTTGAATTTTAATTAAGTAAGCAAGTTTGGAGGTGATCGAGTTTTCTTAATGAAAGCCACTAATATAGAACGTTCCGAATAGTTTGAAACGCATGAAGATTAAACGAATTGGTTGAGTTTTTAATTTTCAGATAAACAACATTCGAATTCGAATTTGATAGTTTTAATTGCCGGACACGTTTTGCATTTTACGCGGAAGCGTTAAAAAAAATAAGCTTGTTTACGAAGCATCGGATTGTGTTTTTAAGCTTGAACTTTTATTATTTATTTTAATAAAACGCGTAAATAGGCGGAACATGTTTACAGCATTAGCGCACGGGTAGGGATCAAATGTATTTTATTTAAATATTCGGCGATTCTGATGTTTCGATGGGAGAAGCAAATTTAATCCCTGGAATTTCAGAAGATGATCCTGAATATTATATAGGTACCTACGGACGTAAAATCAGTGCATAAATTATTTATCACGCTCAGGATTTTCAACTTGTAAAAAAAAAAGATGGTTTATAAGCGTTGAATGTAAAACGGAAGTTACCAGCGTAAATTATTTATTGCGCTCTGGATTTTTCGCCGCAATAAATTAAAAACGTTCGTAAAACGTTCGAACTGCTGCATTCCGATACAACTCCCGGCTAAGGGGTTGGATTTTGACGTGGAAATTCCTAGGCACTGCAATTTCCCATTTGACCCTCAGATAATCAGGGCCCCCGTTCGTTGAATCTCTCCTAACTCCTAACTAGTTTTTAATGTAAGTAATGACTTCCGGGACCCGGCAAGGTGGCGGATTTTACGGTTTTTGTCCTGATTTTCCCCAAAATTACTCGGAAAACTTGAATGTATATTAGCACGAATTATGGGCTATTTCGTTTATATACCGACTCACCTTTATAAAGTAAATGGCTTTCAGATATACGTACGCTCTAGTTTGCGAACTAAAATTCTCATTAAAACTTCCTTAATTTATTCGATTTGATAATTTGTATCGCACTCAAACGAAGTTCGCCAAAAAAAAAATTAGAAATCTGCAATTGCAAATCACGTTCCTTTTAAATATTATTATTTCCAGAAATGCGTAATGAAATATAGCCAACGTAAATTTGATTCTACAAAATTGGAAACGTGGCGTTGGCAGGTATTACGCAGAATTCCTAAATTCCCTGCGTGGGCCGCAAGAAGTGCAGATTATATATGCCCACCCTAGAATTCGTAAAGTTATTTGACTTTTATGAAGTGTTCTCTTTGTAGCAGAGGAAAATCTGAACATATTACTTTTGTTGTCCTGATTTATATACTTTCTTCGGGTCCGTATAAGTATAAATTTAGGGACTTGGTAAACATTTACGATACTAATCCGCGCTCTCTCGAACTGATCAACTACGCCATTTTCCCTACGCCAGCGAATTTTACAACAACTCGATGCGCTTTCCACATTTTCGAATTAATTTTCTTATTCCAAACTAATTTTTGTTTCTTATTTAATTATTTAAAGCACCAATAATCTCAATTTTAATCATTGAAACGTTTTCTAATTTAGACATAGAGGCACGTCTAAATTTATTTTGATCGATAAGGCCGAATCCATAAGGAATTGGAGAACTATATACGTATATTTATATTTGAAGAGTTTTTGAATTTGAATCAAGTTTTGCTAATCAAAATAGAATGAGATTTGTAGCTATGGCGAAAGAAACTCAACTAATCCTCCCTCTTTCGCCTCAAGTAACCAACATCCACATCACATCAGTTTTTACATTACAATATTATCCCCCCCCCCTCTCGCCAATCGTAAATCTATCGCTAAATTTACTTTTTCCGTCAAAAATCATTGTCCCTATAATAAGTTGAGGTTTATTTCGGTTTACACTTGATAATCAGTTGTAAGGCTCGTAAGTATACTGAATATTTTTTTTTATTTGTAAATCTCCTCGCATTTTTCAAGATTAGCGGCTCGAAATCATTAATTTCTGTTAATCTGTTACTGAGAACGAGGTAGCATCTGCTTCCTTTTTAGAAAAGTGGGTCAGCTAGGCCATAAACTGTAGGCATAAAGCAACCGTTTAAGAAGCAAACTAAAACCGGCGGTAATGTTTTTAAAGCGCGGAGAAAGAAAGAAATTCGACGCTGTGTTTACATGCAATGTATTTGCATGTATGCCAAAGCGTAAATCTGTTTATGGAATAATTTTAAGCGTTTCTGTGAAATGCAGTGGATCATAAAGTAATTTAATCCACAAAGCATATGCATAAGAGATTACGTATAAATTGTACAGTTGGGAACGTTTCCGATAAATAAAGTAGACTACAGCAACGTCGTTGTAGCAATTTACTTCAGCGTAACTAATTCATTACAACTTTCGTGTTTGCTGTCTTCCAAAGAATTGGATTTGACGAAGTGGATCATGCATGCGTAACACAAATTCGAGCATATCCAGATTTTAGTTTAAAATCCGCCTCATTTTCTGCAATCACGTACGGGAGCTGCTCGAAATATGTTAATGAAATTAACCGCGGATAATTGATCTATTGAGGGCATAAAATTTAGAGATCAATGTAGAGTATCTCAATTATAATAATATATGCATACACGCGCGCACTCTTCCAAACGGCGACGTTTTAATCATAAAACTTATTGATTTTTCCTTGATCTATGTAACTCTCCACCAGCGTGAATTTAACTGTGATTCGCTTTACTTTGTTATTCCCCTATTATTCGCCTCAAAGAACTTAATGTTTTTTCTCCTTCTTTCTTTCTTCCTTTCTTTCTATATAGTTGCAGCATCACTCGTTTCCTTCCATTGATGACATTTATATTTTTTTATTTTCCTTTTCCACGTATTAATTCATCCATCTTCTTTCCGCCCCTTATTAATACGGGCTACAAAATACGACCCTCGTAAGTTCTTTTTTCTGCATTCAAACTAAACTTTAATATATAATTTTGACGACCATTTTCAATTATAATCGTTTCACACTGCTGTTCATTAAAGTGCTTCACGAAAGCATTCTCATGTTATACTTCTTTATTGTGTTATTGCAGTGTGCCATTGTTTATACATTTAATATACGTCAGTCACCACCAACCAACGCGTACCCCCCTATTTTATTTATTAAAATTTGAAGCTTCGGCTTCAATTTTCTCTTGTTTTGGATTTTTCTTCTGAAATGCATACGTAATTTTCAGGTCATGTTTTAATGTCCGTTATGTCCTGCTACGTTTTGTTGTAGATTTATAGCCTCGTTTGCAACGATGGAATTGTCAACAAAACACATCAATCTCTCCGATAATCTACACATTAAAATCGCCTTCCATTATGATCCTTCAATTCAACGAAAATCCTTGCAGTTTATTCAGAATTTCCATCCACCTAAGTTTTTTTTTATTATTATTAAAATAATCCTTCAATTCAACGAAAATCCTTGCAGTTTATTCAGAATTTCCATCCACCTAAGTTTTTTATTATTATTATTAAAAAATAATACGGTGTAGAATTGTTTTTAATTGCAAGGAAGTAAGTTTGTATTTGATTGTGGCCATGGTCTAAATCTCTTTTTAATTTCCTTACGCAATCGATAGTTGTTTCCTAGTTATAATGACGTGTCCAAAAACAAAGCACGAAAAAACTTCAAATAAAACAGAAATTTGTGTTTCCTTTCGAAAATTATTTCGATAATAGATAGTTTAACGTCGTATCTGGGGCGTCTCTGTGTGCTTTCCCAAAAGAGAATTTGTATTCATAGTAGCTACACGTGCTCAGGTGATTTGATTATTTTTCCATTAAACTCTTTCTGTCGTACAACAATTTCTTCCGGGGGAAAAAACATTCCGGAACTCGCTTAGCAAAACGATTCCAACCCTAATTCATCAACAGATCGCACAAAGATAAATATTAACAACCTGAAGGAAGCAGTAATTACGTGCAAAACTTCGACGAACTACGTAGATAACTTGAGTTCATTTCGTTCGACGCGGAAATAAAATACACCGCACGAAAATCCGTAATATTCCCGGACTTTCATCGCTTCATTCATTCGTATTGTTGCAAATTTCGACGTTTCTTGCGGAATTTTAAATAGCGTTCGGTAAGAGGACTATGTATTTGAAAGCGATCCGCTTATCTTATTTAAATTTATGTTAAATGATTCCCTTGTTAGGGAAAAAAAAAGATCTTGATTTCTGTAATATTCGTTGCAATTATCCTACAAATTTAATTGCAAGTTTTCGTGTTTAAAAAGTTAAGTAATCAATAGTAAATTGAATTTAAAAGTTAATGAAACGTTTTGAATAAATTGAATTGAAATATTTTAAATACTTTTAACATGTGTTGTTTGATAATTGGCATTTCAATTATTTAACTGCACTGTTTGATACTTGAAATACATTCACAGTTATTTCAATTAACTTTCAGGATTTTGCAGCTTTTCATTATTTTTTTACAGTATTTTTATGTGGCGGTGCCAATTTATTTATTTGTTTCGATTATTTAAAAGTAGACGTACACTTGGGGGGATCAAACAATTCGCTGTGCTTCGCTTCGTCTAAGTGTGCAACACGCTTAACAATTTACGAATATTATCCTTGCATTTTATAAGTAAAATAATTTTAATAAATTCGTTCGAAATATTAAAATTGTATGTGTTTATTATTAAGTGTATAAAACTAGGATGACGTTGCAAGCAAAAATGTGGAAGTATATTAAAAAAAAAAACGTTAAAAATGAAATAGAATTGAATTAACAATTTCTGTTCCCGGGCGTTGTTAATTTGGCAATTTTTATTGTTGGCATAACGGCATGTGAGTTTCCATAATCCTTTACCATTATGTTTTAATTCAATTTACTCGACTTTCCCAAATTACCATTCCAAACTAAATGTACATAATTTAACGTTTTTAATTATACACGGTGTTACATTTGATTACGTATTCAAAGGACTCTCGCCGTCATAATTAGTCGTCGGTCGTGGCTCTCGTATGACAGAAATCCGAGGTCGGATTTGTTCCACAAAAATAGCGAGATAACTGCAGAAATAGATGGCCGTTGTAGTGGTGGCGTACAAGATCAAGGAGATACACCCAGCTTAATGGAGCTTAAAAAGCAAAAAGCAGAAAATATTTCCCCTGCACACACATATTAACAACAACAACAACAACGGCGACAGAAATAACTTGCGAACTCAATCAATTAACTAAAGTTATTATTTGAGTATCCTCCATTATTATTAGGCATCCCCAAAATCAGTCGACTACCGATATTAGTTACATAAAGCGTTAATTTCTACCCTTAATTCAATTAAACTGAACGAGCTCGAAGTAAGTAGCCCCCGCCCCCACAAAAGCGGTATGTACTCACGAATCAAATTTAGTTAAATTTGAAATTTTTGACGTGCAGGAAAGCGACCAGTTCAAATTTTAAATCGTGCAGTCATTTTAATTACCAAAAGTGTTAATTTTCTAGCTCGATTCAATTAAACTGCATGAATAAATGATACCGCAAAACAGATTGTAACTAATTCAGTCCTCAATTAAACACATTTTAGACGTACTTATTACTGTGTGAATTTCTGTTAATTCGCTGCTAATTGCGACGAACCAATTCCAAATATTGCATTTCAACGTTACTTATTTACCATATTAAAGGTAGATTAGGAATTTAAAGTACCCCCATTTAGCGACGAATAAAATTATTTCTTTAAATAACTATGTGAAAATCGAACGGACCTTTATTCTCCATGGCTCATTTTCATTTGGATCTCCTCTAAGAAATTGGGACTTTCGAACCTTACAAGAACATGTATTGATGAAAGAGTTCATCATCTAAATTCTTATGATTGTTTTCCTAAGAAGAGGAGAGAAGAAATTGTAACTTTCGAATCTTAGAAGAACATTTTTCCTTGCTCGTCATCTAAATTCTTAGGAAAACAATCTAGATGTAAAAGGCGAAGTCCAATTGTCATTTTTGATTCACCGTATTGGTTGCGCCATCTTGTTTTATCAAAACCACATTGTCTCAGATGAAACTAACTTGGGATTTGTAAAGTTCAAATTCGAAAAGCTTTCTAAGCTTATCACTTTTCCTCTCTTTCACGATTTCTACGAAAACTTGTAACGAAAGAAAGATTATTGACTAGTGTAATCCTAAATCGTAGAGTGAAAAGAAAATGAAGATGCGAAGGAGTGTCAGGGAATGAAATTGAGAGAGAAGAAATTGTAACTTTCGAATCTCAGAAGAACATGTTTTGATGAAACATTTTTTCCTTGCTCGTCATCTAAATTCTTAGGAAAACAATCTAGATGTAAAAGGCCAAGTCCAATTGTCATTTTTGATTCACCGTATTGGTTGCCCCATCTTGTTTTATCAAAACTACATTTCCTCAGATGAAACTAACTTGGGATTTGTAAAGATCAAATTCGAATAGCTTAATGAAGCTTATCACCTTTTTATCTCTTTCACGATTTCTAAGAAAACTTGTAATGAAAGAAAGATTATTGACAAGTGTAATCCTAAATCGTAGAGTGAAAAGTAAATGAAGATGCGAGAGGAGTGTGAGAGAATGAAATTGAAAGAGAAGAAACTGATGGTGGTGTGAATCCCATTTAATGTTCTTCCTTCTTCCGATCAATGATTTCTTGACGATTTTATAATCGAAACTAAATTACTAAAGCACACCTAATTATGACCAATCACTAAACTAAAAATAATGAGTGCGAATGAGGTAGCAAAAGAAAAAGGATCAGTTTAATGCTCTTTACAATTTGAAATTTATTCTGAATGCCATTGAACGATCCTTCTTCTTCCGATCAATGATTTCTTAACGATTTTATAATCGAAACCAAATTACTAAAGCACACCTAAGAAAACTTTCGAATTTCAAAAGAACATGTTTTAATGAAACATTTCTTCCTTGCTCGTTATCTAAATTCTTAGGAAAACAATCTAGATGTGAAAGGCGAAGTCCAAATTGTCATTTTTGATTCACCACCTTATTGGTTGCCCCATCTTGTCTTATCTAAACCACATTTTCTCAGATGAAACTAACTTGGGATTTGTAAAGTTCAAATTCGAAAAGCTTAATGAAGCTTATCACTCTTTTCTCTCTTCCTCGATTTCTAGAAAAACTAGAAAGAAAGATTATTGACTAGTGTAATCCTAAATCGTAAAGTGGAAAGAAAATGAAGATGTGAGAGAATGAAATTTTGAATAATAAAGGATCCATGGAGGATTGTAAAACCAAATGAATGAGTTTGAGCTGAAATTTGTTTTCAATTTTCATCTTTCATAAATTCATATTGTAGAAGCAATATCTGTTTGAAGTGTGTAAGGACGATTTGAAATTGGAAATTTTGTTTACACCGAAAAACCAGAAAAATCCACCCTCGAAAAATAAACCGGGTTTCATTAATAAAACTCCGAAATGCACTCACTTCAAAGTATAGAGTATTAAATTACAGTTGTAGTAGAAGCAATGTTTATCTTGATTAATGACTTTTATCTGCCCCGTGTGGATTTGTGCACGGTATTCTTGATTAGCTGAGATATCCGGGAATTTTGCGAACTAATTAGATACGTTTGCCCGTTCAAAGAACCGGGGCTTTTGGTAAAGAAAAAAGCCTCTTTTTGTGGTAGATTTAACATACCTAATTAATTTCGTCCTGTTTGTTTTGGAAGTTGTTTAGCGTGTTATAAAGAAATTTTATAAAACGACAGTCGCATCAGAAATGATGAAACGAGGAAATAAATAACGTACATATGTACAAAGGTGGAACACGCTGTGCTCGTAACAGTAACTTGCAACTGGGTATGTTATATTGTGGGTCGTATCGGGGTTGTCCCTGAAGGAGAGCAATTTTAAATATATCTTAGCAGAAATGAATCTGGCGTTGGACAATTTGCCTCTTTGTCTTCACGTCGAGTTAAAAAGAACACGGTACCAAATGTTCGTCTATAAATCAGGAGGTGGAGAAGAGAATGACGCGCCAGCGCGGACCATGCCCGTTTTGCCCTGCGCGGACCTGACTTTGGGCCCGCGAGCAGATACATATCGCGATCTACTAATTACTTTTTCCAATCTGCCGCCGGATTAATTAAAATGTAGTGGTGCAAGAGTTTCACAGACGTGCTCACTAGATTTAGACGAACCCTTCGGATTAATATTAAGAAATTTATTATTCGATAATACATCTCAGACTCTAATACGTTCGCTTAACCTATTGGTCTTGCTAAGTAGAACAAATTGCACGTTCAAAATCAACGGCGGCTCTATAAATTTCATCTAATTATAACTAATAAATCATCGCAGATTTTAGATTAAGCGTCCTCAATTTTGTTACCTCAACCTAACTTGATTTACCTGAATTATTACATTTAACAATTAAATCTCTAGATTCGAAAGTCAACAAAAGACTCCTAGACTCAAGTCCAGCAACTTGTCTTTAAATTCAAAAATCAATAAATATATAAACTAACAGCTCAGAGCTGGTACATGGTATCTTAAAAAAAAACAATTTTTTGGGGGGAAAAGAGTCTATAAGGTCTAAATTTTAATCCTCTGCGTCTTTGAACAATCCCACTTACATTTTGGCTGAGCTTGCCCTTCATAAACCTTTCAATTTCTTCTTGCATGCATTATTTTATATATTTAGCATTGTTCTTCTTCTTAACCTGCTTTTATCCTCCATGCTTTTCTATCGACTTAGCCTAGTTGAGTTATCACTCACTTGATTATCCTTACATTCCACGTACTCCTCGATCTTCTTCTGTAGTTTTAATTTTGTTTGAAGTTAGAGCCAACAAAGCGGACGATCTTATCCGTTTCAATATTTAAGTACGAGCTTCCTATAGTTTCTTAGGGGGTCAAGGAGCTGAACTTAAGACTTCTCTGCCTTATGTCAAAATATAATCATGCCCTTCATAAACCTTTCACTTTCCTCCATTCTTCTTGCATGCATTATTTTATATATTTAGCATTGTTCTTCTTCTTAATCTGCTTTTAACCTCCATGCTTTTCGATCGACTTAGCTTAGTTGTGTTCTCTCGTACTTGATTATCCTTACATTTCATATACTATTCTTAATCTTGTTTGAAGTTAGAGCCAACAAACGAGAATCTTATTAATTTCAACAATTAAGTGTAGCTTCTTATATAGTCAAGGGTCTTCTCTGCCTTTGTCTAAATAATTGAAGCAGTAACAATTAAAATGTTCAAAGAAATATTAAGAGGATTACAAAACCCTTCGGGATAGGAAAGCCATATCAGTCTAAAAGGTCAAAGATTTGGTTATTAAACGAGTTCCTTTTGCGCTCGATTTATTTATTAAGTTTTTGAAGAGTAACTTTTTGATTATACCAGAACGCAAATTGATTGATCTACTTTCAGTTTAACAATTCTTGAGGCTAAATTATCTCATTGGAAGTTTGGATTATCGATCGGGGTGATATTGTGCTACATCACGTTTCGACAGGTTTAATATGAACAGATTTCTAACTAATGGTCATTAAGTAAAACTAATCGATCATTTTCATCGAAGTTTTATTCCCGAAGCATCTTAACAACTCGCATTTCTTAGCCTGATTGGGCTAATAAGTAATTTTTTGAAGAGTTAAAATTTGCGCGTGCGGTTAACTCTTGTAGAAAATTCGGGTGCGTGCCCCCTCGAATGAAATTTTGCTTAAGTAACAAAAAACTTCAATCATTTCGTTACGGCAATTAAACGGCGTTTTTGTTTTCCCTGGAATAATCCGCGGGCGAAAAATGAGACGGACGATTTTATCAAAATTAATTCAGCCGTTTTATAACTGGAGACGGGAAAAGCTTTAAAAGTTATGACAAATAAAAAGGCAATAGCAACATGTTCTCACGGAGCTCGCTTAAACATTAACAAATGTATATTTTAAATACTTTTCCTCCCCTCGGTTTTCAAGAACGCGCCAACTTTTATAATATTTAGGCTGGTGTAAAATTAAATACCTTTTTGAAATTCAATTGTGCACTTGTGAGTGTGTGTGTGTGTGGATGTATTTTAGGTAAATGCAATTTTTTTTTTCGGGATTGAGGAAATCGATGATGAATATGAAATCCTGGAAACGGCCCAATTAAATACAGTGTGTTTAAAAACTAATTTTGGTGTTCTTTGATCTGTCGCTAAGCCGGGATGTAGACATACGAGCTTTGTGATTAATCTGGGGAAAAAAAACGTTTGGAACTGTACGTTTTTGAAACGCGCAAAAGCTCTGGAATTAATTCGCCGACTAATTAATAAAATGTGATAACAAATCAAAATTATTAAGGGGTGCTGCGGGATTGGGGGAAAGGTGATAAACTATGATGATTGCCGTCTGTGTTACGTTTGTTATTGCAATCTCGCATTAGATGAGGTTGTACGTAGAGCTGTAAAAGCACTTAGCGTTACCATTAATTGATGCCCTGGTACGGAAGACGCTACAGTGGCATCTTATTATAATGAAATGCTTAATCGGAAAAGCTAACCGATATTGATTGCGAAGACGTCTGCAGTAATATTTGAACAAGCTCATATCTACTGAAATTAATGGCACGTACCGAAACGAGAAATATTCGCCGAATTTTACAACCGCATTTGTGTTCTGATAACGGCCGGAAATAAATCATTTATTTATGCCGTATGCAACAGCACAGCTTTAAAATCGTCCCAGACATTTCGTGTTTCAAAAGAAAACTGTATGTACCAAAAAAATATTCGTTAGTTGCATCCCTCCCCCCATATAAATTATATCCCGGGGGTTTTATAATTAAATTATCCTCGTCCCATTTATTTTTCATGAAGTGACAACATTTGATGAAAACGCACGCGGATTTCCGGCTATAATAAATACTTTATACCGACTGCCAAGAACGAAACTATGGCGTTGGTAGGGGGCGGTCGAATTTCGGCGAGGGTGCTTGCTTTGCACTTGAGACGAGATACGAAATTGCAACGATAGATATAACAGAAACAACCTCCAATTTCGTATCTCGGCCGCAATTCGCCGCCGGTCCGGGCTGTATTCATAAAAGATTTTATGCCTCGAAATATGAAATTATGTTTAAAGTTTTGAAATTAAATTTGAAAAATCATTTGCCACGAAAACGACGACCGTCGCATAAAAAGGCGAATCTTTTGATAAGCGACTTTCTCCTACAGACGAAGTCACTTCTTTTTTTAAACGGATAACAACTAATATTTATAAAACTTTCTTTTATTTGACTTACTCGAAAAATAAATTAAATCCCATTTTTTTGACAATTACCTATTGTTCGAGAATTAACTTGGAAAAAAGAACCTCAATATCCAAGCGAAACCATTCATACAACATACATTCTTAATTTTAATTTCTTTTAAACAAAATGTTCTTCAACGTTCTCTCTTCTCTTCTTTGGTGTCCTGTTTTTCTCAAAGCACTCAAGAACGTGAACTTAAGGAAACTATCGTTGCCAATTTCTGTTTGAGGAAATAACTTGAAAAATGATAATTCTTCTTAAATTGTAACATTAAACATTAGGCGATTCAGTTAAGTGCATAATAAATCACCAGATCTGAATATTATACGAAAAGTTAACTCAAAATTTTAATTGTTTTCAGCGCAATGTGTCTGCCAGGTTTTGTTCGCTTTTGATTATTATTAGACGCAGACGGAAAAGTTTAATTGGAAAAGTTGCGCAAAATTTTCTTCCAAATTTAACACACACGCTTTCAGAACGCGTTCAAAACCGAAAGGCACTTACTTACATTTCGAAACTTTATAAATAAACAAAACACGCCGACGCCTTTTTCGGTATTAACATGTAAAACCGGTCCGTCAATATTGTTCGGCTAATTTCGAGCTTTCAAGAGGTGTCGGTTCGTGGAACATCCAAGCTGCAAATATCATCCGAAAAACAATTAAAATAACTTTCTAACAAGATTACAGTTTAAAATAGGCAGACCATTCATTCATTTCAGTAATTACCCGTTTCTACGGGGCAAAGACATTCAAATCTGAATTATTCACAACGCAAACTGTGGAATTAACCCATTATCCGCTGTAACTATTTCTACGAACGAAACTCGTCTAATTATCGCGTTAACCACAAATATGCCATCAATTCTTCTGTAGGTGATACCATTAAGCGAATGGACCTAGCTTCGGGTATTGATTTCAAAGTTGGGAGCTTCAAAACAATAAAACAAATTATTTAATTAAAAGAAAAGGCGAAAGGGTTTGGAATTAGGTGTTGGGAATTGAATGTATTGGTTAGATTTGTAAATTTGATTTTAAGGATGTGGAGTCCTGGAATGTATGTATGTATGGTATGTATGTCCGGAGGTATAGTAAGGAACTGTATTGTAGTAGTGGCGATGTTTTGCCGCATCAACTCCGATAAAGCGCAGTAGAGCAATGGCAGGCGTAAGCAGGATATTACAATTGAATATGAATGAGCCCTCTGCAACAGTTTCGTAGGATCCCGGCGAGCGAAGTACTTAACACGATTCATCTCCTGCCTCAACAGTCCCATTGCTTCTGTTGCATATCTTACCTTCTAGCACCTTCCAATGTATTATCCTCACCTTCAAATCTATAGCCCCCCGCCGCCCCCTTCTAATCCGAGCAAGACCAATTTTAAAAGAAATCAATTCGAAATAAATTCTTCGACGCTCTTATTGATGATCGATTAACAGAGACGTCAAGAAATCGAGTAATGGATTTGTCGGAATAATAGCTGATGTCAACGCTGTTTTTCCCTATTTCCTTGTTGGGAAGCGCCGATACAAATGGCACCTACTTTCCGATAAAAATCGATTTGACAGTCATTTATTGCCAATACTTAAACTACGTCTAAAAAAAAGGTCTTCACCCGACCAAACTATTTATCAGACGGTTGTCTAACATATTTACTCGATACGATCATTAATTTATCATCGGAATTCGACGACGTGACCAACATGAACACGTACTTCAAGCAAATACTTCGGACCAGATTTTACACCGGACGTTACACAAAAGTAACATAAATTTACAGA
Source organism: Serrognathus titanus (assembly GCA_039766575.1). Lineage (NCBI taxonomy): Eukaryota > Metazoa > Arthropoda > Insecta > Coleoptera > Lucanidae > Serrognathus > Serrognathus titanus. The sequence continues at coordinate 6,074,604 of CM077916.1, read as the reverse complement.
CTTGCCTGTTACTCCTCTTTTAAAATTTATTTATCGCCCAAAAACACATTTAATTAATCCAGGAAACCAGTTTTTTTTTTTACAAATTTTTATTTTATAACGTGTAATTTATCGTGCGGTAATATAATGCCTTGAACAAATATGAAACAAAATAAATACGTATTTGCTTCATTTGCGGTAAATGGAAAGTTGTGAAAATATAAATTTCATGTTGTCATTATTGCTGTAGTAGAATTCATGATGATACAAACGAAAAAAAGTGCTGCGCGCTTTTTGATACTAAAACATCACTTTTTTTTTTCTTGTAAAGCAAAAAATATTTGCGTTAATCGCTTTGTCTAAATAAAAAAAAATCATTGTAAACAACGACCAAAATCGATTTAATTTAGAACGCACGCAATTACGGTATAAAATCCAAAGTACAGCGAACCTACACGTTTATTCCATTCTGTATTTTGATTTCACTTTCAATATTTAATTTCAATTCCATAGTTATTCTGCATATCACAAAACGAAATTGACGTTTCAACAAAATTCTATTATTTTTTCAGGGAAAAATCCCTATTGCTTAGTTTTTATATTAAAATGCAATTTATCACTTGACTTTAAAAATATCAATCGATATGTTTTGGGCTGAATTCTGTACGCTGTACACCCTTACTGTTAATAATCAGGAACAAGCTATTCCAGGGCTTTTCTGCATTGTACGATGTGTCTTGTGGTAATTATTCCATAACATTTTATTTCAAAGCAGCAAATCGTCGAAAAGCTCTGGGCCAGACAATATTCCTCCGTCTTTCATGAAAGGCTGCCAGCTGAGCTTAATTGATCCTTTCTTTGTTTTCAACAAATCTTTACATGAAGGCTATTTTCCCTCTCGGTTTTGAATATTCGATGACAGATTAGTCATTTTAAATTATAGACAACTTCAATTTGGCATGTTTTATCAAAAAAAAGAAAGAAATTAAAAATAATACAAATAAATAGAACAAGAAAAAAGTAGCAGGAAGTCAGTGTATTTGATTTAGTTGGTGCATTCTGTACACAGTGTCTAATGCATACTGAAATTTAAACACATATCCATCATAGTAACATAGTAGGGTTAACACGATAACGTGTAAACCCCATTATATTAAACGCATTATGGAAATTTACGAGTAAATGCTTATGCATTTACAAATTTTAGTGTGATTGCTTATATATTACGAAATTTAAACTTCCGAGACGAGCACGAAGCTAAATGATGATGTCGTAGACTATGCGCCATGGCAATGCGAAAGATCAAACAAAAATAAAAACGGACATTGTTAATAATGCGAAGTAATAAATAAAATCTGTTTACGTCGCAAGAGAAGTCTTTTAATTAACAAATGCCGTCATGATTCCCAGAATTAGTTACAGTCTCTTTATTTTATTGAAGTGCGGGTCGCACATCTTTCTTCTAATAAATTCCCGGGAAGCGAACGTGGAAGATTGAATTTTATTTTCAGTTTTTGGCGAAAACAATGGGCTGGCGAACGGTGCCAGATTTTAAGATGTGGGATAAAGTATCTAACTGATTTTTTCCTCGGTAGTTGTTGACGGAGAATAGAACGGAAGCCCCGAGTCGATCCAGAAATCGCACGATGACTACATATCGAAAAGCTCCCGGAATTCATGGGGTGAATATATTAATTCATGACGGGGTGACTTACATGTGTAATTTGATTTGTTGAAACGCTCTTAAAACGGTCCCCAGCTCGAAGAACCCGGTGTTATAATTACGAGGGAAAAAAAAGCGGCGTCCTCAATTATTTAAAGGAAACTTTTCGGCCACAATAAATCGTCGCCGATTAAAGCCGAGCTTTTCGCGTTTCTCTCTCGGCTGTATTATATTTGTCTATAAATTATACTTATGGAACAATATACAAACTGGCATTAACTGCGAACGCAGGAATCCCTTGGCGACCGATTTTTTGAAGAACGCACTTCAAACTTCGCACGATACAGAATTTTGCCAGGCGACAACTTTTGTCGATATTTTACACGAGTACAAATAAATTAAAGGCCTAGTCCGGACGACAATAAAGTACTTTTGCGCCGCGATCATAGTAATTATTAGCCATAATTGATAATGCCTTGGAGACTCATTCGTACACAAATTCACCGGCATTTTCATAATAATTCACGTGTAACACGTCACATCTGATTGTAATGTATAATAAACCTAAATTCATACACAGGTAAAACACATTTATAAAATAAAACGCAATAAACCCATTACTTTTCTTTAAATATTCAAACTAAACACACACAAAAAAAAAATTTTAATTCGACAAATTTCCAGAAATTGAATTTTATTAATAGTATAATACGAGGGTCAAGCTGAATTTATTGAGAATAAAAAGCTAATATTTCCTAGGATATGCTCGAAGTAATTCCCTTCAGCATTGATACACTTGACCATTCTTTCTTTCCACTGTTCAGAAACTCATCTTTCAGAAAACCTTCAAAATAAGCGTGAACTGTGGCATCATTCTCTTCTTCTGACGAAAACCTTCTACCCCGCAGATTCCTTTTAAACCCAGAAAATAGCCAAAACTCTTTTTTAAAATATCATAATAAATCATGATTCGAAAATGTTCTCTGGTTAATTCCATTTTTCTACTTGTAATATCACTTCAAAAAATTAGTATCTTGGGTTCTAACGAACGTAACTTCAACAACTAAACTTCAAATGACAGATAAAGAGTTGTTCTACACTGTATGTTTGTTTTTCACGACCTTACTAGATTTTTTATTCTCAATAAATTCTGCTTTACCCTCGTATATGTATATTCAACCAACACCCATCACTTTTCAGTACAAAACATTATTAATTAAGCAATGGGACGATTAATTTTCTCTTGGGACAAGAAATCTCAGGGCTACCAAAGTCTAAAGAATTGATAAAAAGATTTTGATTTGATGCTCTTTGAATTGTCCATCTAGTTGAAGGACATCTTCAACGTTCCTAATAAACGAGAGTATCCACAGAGAGAAATCACAACGTGAGATTTTAAACTATGTATTGTGTAAAATAGAAGTAAATTCTGATATATTTCCACCTCTACCTTAAAAACGTCCACATTTGCTTATTTTGGAGTAAAAAGTTCCATATTTTGTGCTACAATAAATTCTCGTAAGTGTGAAGATAAAGTATCAACACTTTGTTGCATGAAATTGTCGAGCAAGTGTCGGAACGAATTCTGCCGTATTCCAGCCTGTGAATTTCTTCACAAGATCTGCACGTCTCAAGGCAAGGTCGAATCTACATCTTTAGTTGCCGATTATCAGCGGCTCCGACCACTCGGTTGTGATCTTCTTCCTTAGAGATGTGCACACTATTAAATTTTCACACAGTATATGGAACCAACAATTTGAGTGATGATTGTAAAAACAAAGCGTATAATTCGCACACACAATATCAGTAAAAATATACTGCAATTGAGTAAAAATTCACAATCCTTTAAATAAATAAATAAATGAATAAATAAATAATAAATGGAAAAATCTATATCAAATAGTATTTAATTAAATAATTTACGTAAATGTTTACATTTAGTCTACAAAATTAATTTACACGAGTTATGGTAACGCATTTACTATTATTTGTAAATTTGTAAATGTAAAATTTTCTATGTATTGTAAGTGTCTGCATTTTAGTAAGAATTTGTAGATATAAATACTGTGTGCTTTTACAGGGCAACAACCCTACTGGCAACTTTCAAATTCTGTTCAATATTTGTATGGGATTAGTTAGTTTTATTTTCAAGCGAAATAAAAATGTTAGGCGCCGCAACTTTTAATCCTTGTGTGGGAGAGCTTTAATTTCAAAGTAAACGTCAAGTTTTTTTAAGTAAACAATGATTTCAAAAGTTCCAGGCATCATACAACTTCCTAATCACCTTATTAAAATACAAATATTTCATTCTATTTACCTTTGAGTATACGTGGCCAATTGTTATATTGTTCGCTCGTGAACAACGAATTCAGCGTCGAAGTAAATATTAATTTTTGAATGGGAAATTAAATTCGCGTCGCCCTTTTTTCACGTTCGGCGAAAGAATTCGAAATAATTCGCAGCATTAATTATTTTTCTCGTCCTCGCCTGTAACAGTGAATACTTCATTAAGTATGCTACGAACGTGTCCAACTAGTAAATACGCCTAATTTACGTGCGAAATAGTTCATACATTCGAGGATTTACTTAATTTTTCGCGCTGCCTGCGGTCGTTTTTCTTCAAAACGAAAAAAAAAAAACGTGGGTATCCATCCAGCAAAAACTAATTTCGGAGCAAACGCGAATATTTTGCGAGCAAACGCGGAAGATTTTTAATTTCTGTGCGTACTTTACTTATTCGGGCGTTTTCCTAAAAGGTAAATAATTAATTCATCCGCTCGTCCAAACGCACCGCTTGTCACTCCAACGTTTTTTTTTTTGTTTTAATGAATTAACGGCCCAACTTGTTAGCCCCACGCGGGTATTTGCCAAAAATTAGAAATACATAAAAACTCATCTTCTGCGTCAGGAATTAATTAAGTAATTGCGACCGTTTTTTCTTCCTGCCAGACGCGAAATTTTATACAATTTATTAATATCACGCTTAATCGAACTTGTTATTATTAATCCGGGCTGAAATATAATATTGAATTTGCATAAAACCTGCACCAACTCGAATATATCACAGTATAATTAACGCAGGAAGTAATATCCATACGCCCCCTGTTCCAAACAAAAAAAAACGCGTTGAAAGGATTCTATGTATTTGAATACCATGTGCGCTTGAATGAAAACCTGAAACATGAGAAAGGCAACATATGAAGTTGTTTAATAACGTTAATGTACTTAATCAAGTAAAAGTACAACTGGATATCGATAGCGGAACTCGGCCAGATTTAATTGGCATTAAATAGTACCGTATTAACAAGATTGTTGTTGTAAGAGGGAATCTAATTTAAATACACTGTTCCTATTTGGTTTGTTCCTGCTCTCATCTCCTAGTTACATGGATGTTCCGTATACCTACGTTGTGTATATACCTAATATGGAACTCGCGAGTAGAATTCCCCTTGGTTATTTTTACTTTGCATCTTCCGTGCCTCCGTGTTTGATGGATCAACAATTACACGCAGTTTATTAGATGAAAAACTAACTCAAATATTTATGTACGGCCTTAATTAAGCTTTACAATAGCTCGTGTGTGATAAATGAAACATTTATTATATATTATGTCGACACTAGCGGGCAAAAGTAAACGTCATTAAACGACGTTTAATAGGACGCCTGGCAATTATACACACAAAAAAAAATAACACACGCACTTACGTTCGATATCTAATAGTAATCTAATGGCAATTAAGTCCTGTCCGCGCTGTAATTAAATTAATCATTACATTGCACGTCAAGTTACGTTTTAAATACTATTTGCCACGAAAGCAGACGTACAAAACACCTATTTATTACGTATATTCATTTTTAATTTACTTCGAAAAACTTTTCCCAATTCAAATTATGTAAAATCGCGACCAAGTAGATCAGTTAAAGAGTCAGCAATTCCGTGGCCAAGCATTAAGAAGAATGCAATTAGTTTACAGGGGGGTATCAATTTAGTTAGACGCGACTGTACATGTATTATTTATTGAATAATAAAAAAGGCTCTGAAGTTTTTTAAATTTGTACAATGAATTCAATAAAAATTCGGTTTGTGCTTTCATTTCGCCCAAAAAAACTATGAAAATGTTCATTCTCGTATCACCATGCTTGAAAGACTTAAACGAAAGTACGTTTAAGTAATTTTCTTCTTTTAGTAAGGAGCTGTAATAACGTGCTTGGGAAAGCTTTGCAATTCTGCGCTTTCGTTTTTTGGGGGTCGAAAAAGAATGATTTTAGAATCACTTGTCTTTCATCGCGCTTGGAGAAACTCTACATTTCCCCAAACGAAAGCGTTTTACTATATTTGATAGAAAAATAATCATTCCCTGAAAACCACTTTGGATTGTCAAAAAAAAAATTACGTCGTACATGAAAAGCTTCGCAATTCTGCAAATAAATTTTTTTTTTTAATAATTTTAGGATTTTTTTTTTAATTGCTTAAGTCTCCTTAGGGAAACCTTTTTTTTTGGTAGAAGAACAATTTTAGAATAGGTTTTTTTGTTTAAGGTGAAAAAGTAACTCAGGAGAAAGATATTTTGCTTCAAGATTTTTTGCATTTGAAAAGTAAACAACAAAATTCATCGGATTTTAAAAGAACGTTGCAAAAACATTTTAGGGATGTTTCCTTCCTGGCAGGACCAAGCCAAATTTCGTGAAACTATTTTGCCTAAAACTAGACGAAAGATTTTCTTTAATAACCCTAAGTTTGAAACAATTTTGAGACTCCTGAAAACGGGAAAATATTTTGCAGTTTTTCTTTGTTAGAAAACTAAGGATGTTAAAATAGTTCCTTTTGTTAGAAAAATACGCTTCAAAATGATTTGTATTTGTTCGGGAGACTTCAAAAGAACGTTTTTCTAGTAGGACCAATTTTACTAACTTTAATAAAACCATTTCGTCTGAACATTTTCTCTTGAATAAACATTACGCTTTTGAAACCCGAAATAAAACCGTGCGGGTTTTTTGCTTCGCAGAAAAAGAATGACGAATATCTTTCTGTAAAATAATAAGATAATTGCTTTGAAATGATTTGTATTTCTCCACCATTTTGTCTAAAACCCAACAGAATTTCCTCTTTAATAAACCTGCAAGTGGAAGTAAGTTCTGCTGTTTTGTAGATAAAGAATAACTTTGTTTAGTTGCTTAGGTCTCCTTAGAAAAACTTTTTTTTTTTTTTGGTAGAAGAACCTATTTTAGAAGAGTTTTTTTTTTGTTTAAAGTGAAAAAGTATCTTAGGAGATAGAAATTTTGCTTCAAGGTGATTTGTATTTGAAAATTACACAACAAAATTCATTGGATTTTAAAAGAACGTTGCAAAAACGTTTTAGGGATGTTTCCTTCCTGGCAGGACCAAGCCAAATTTCTTGAAACTATTTTGCCTAAAACTAGACGAAAGATTTTCTTTAATAACCCTGAGTTTGAAACAATTTTGAGACTCCTGAAAACGGCAAAATATTTTGCAGTTTTTCTTTGTCAAAAAACTAAGGATTTTAAAGTAGTTTCTTTTGTTAGGAAAATACGCTTCAAAATGATTTGTATTTGTTCGGGAGACTTTAAAAGAACGTTTTTTTCTAGTAGGACCGATTTTACTAACTTTAATAAAACCATTTCGTCTGAAAATCAACATTTTCTCTTGAATAAACATTACGCTTTTCAACCCGAAATAAAACCGTGCGGGCTTTTTGCTTCGCAGAAAAAGAATGACGAATATCTTTCTGTAAAATAATAAGGTAATTGCCTTGAAATGATTTGTATTTCTCCACCATTTCGTCTAAAACCCAACAGAATTTCCTCTTTAATGAACCTGCAAGTGGAAATAAATTCTGCTGTTTCGCAGAAAAAGAATGATTTTAGAATGCATAATTGGTTTTGGTTAATTGACGCGCGGGAATGTTTGTTAGAAAAGTGAAAAATAAAGTCGATCGAGTTTAAAAAGAATGCTTTGGAAACGATAAAACGTAATGCTTTTCCTGATGTTATTCGAAAGGACAAATTTGACAGCGCGCTACGAGGACCGTCGGAACTGGATGACGGAATACGTTAAATAAAAAACGAAGTTCCGTAAGTTTTGCGGCGTCCGTTCACTAAATAACGATTTTCTTCAATTGAAATAAATGCCCGAGTAATTAACGTGGAAATAAATTTAAGAACGCGATTAAGAGAAAATTACGTTTGCTCGGAGGGGGTGCGTGCCGCGTTATGCTAAAACTGAGAAGGGTCAAGTTAATTAATTCGAAATAGGAACGTAAATAAAGTTATAGTTAGAAATCTATTCACGATGAAATAAAGGATCTAACCTGTGCATAGTTCCATGAAGATCAAGACCCAGGATGCCAGGACGAGTAAACCTGGAGAGGTCCTTGGAGAAGGAGTGAGAGTTTTCATGGTTGATGTTTTGACAGTTGACGAAGAACACTTGTCGCACTACACTGCACACGGTTTTAATGATCTCAGCACGTACATGTTATTCTGTTTCTGGAAACCGCTTGCAGTAGAATTACATTGCAGAATGTGAGCCACGGTCGGCGAAATTCTATGGAATTGAAGAAAATCAGGACGACGACGCACGCGACGGCAAGATCCAAAATCGAATGTTCACTAAAACCGGAAGTTCACTTTAGTATCAAGGGCATTAAACAATTATATCCAGATACTAAATGAAAAGTTAATTGAGAGTTAAGCGACGGCTCTTTACTTGATCCGTCGCGTCTTGCGTTCAGTCAGTTTTTAATTGTGTTGTCGCCTGTGTCCTACTAAAAATTCACTTTCTACGAAGAATTTAGATCATGGATCGGAAGCAACTCCGCAGGATGTGATCCTCCGATCACGAAGCTCATCGTCTCGATCCCTGCAACAAATCCAAAAATAGCACCGATTCTCAATGCATTCGCAAGACAAATATAAAACGTCCCGAGCAAAATAATAAATTTACAATGAAAGTCGAACAGAGAAAAATACCAAAGATAAAAATCAAAGTGATAGCCCCAATCTGGGGCGATTAATTTTGATTGTATATAATTAAGTGGCGAGTCCATGCGTTACTAATTGCCATCACGAACGAAAACGGGAAAAGATAAAGCGTAAAAACAAAATTTTTTCCTGTGTGTAAGTGTTCTTCGGAAGAAAAAAAAAGAAAAAACTTTTACAAACGCTTTTATTTGATGATTTGATCAGGCGTAATTAGAATCAATTAGATTCCGCGACAAAACAACGATTTGAATTCGACGGTTTTTGCATTTGTGCCAATTAAGTTTAATTTGTGTTAAACCGATTCTGTTACACAATTTTGTCCAATTCGTAATTCAATTAAGATCGAATTAGATGCGGCGCAAAAGGATTTTTTTTTCTTTTCCGATGACACAAATCACACAGGATGCCCCTTCATTCAAAATTACCTCGCACGATAATTTGTTAAAATTGGGGGGGTAAGTTTTTTATTTTTCTATTTTATTTTTATTTGGTTGAGAAAAAGATGTACACTGGTTAGATGGATTATGCTGAACGGAAGTTTATAAATTTGCGAAAAATTTAATTTGAAGAGAGTGTCAATTATTTAATGACTGACAACGCGTCACATTGCCAACACACGTGAAGGACACGACGTCTGCCAGTTAATACGAGGACGAATGCTTGTGAACTGGCCGGGTTAGGATCCTGTTGGTAACGCGCAGTCGTATTGTCAGTGGCGCCTGCGTCCCGACGCTTTCTACTCATTATTTTAATACGATTGCAGGGGATGTTAAATACCTACCAATAATGCGCTTATTTATTTAGATGGAACTATCTTGTGCCCGTTTTATTAAATTATTTCAGACGCTGTCCACAATGTTCCACCACACACAAACTCCCCCATTAATAACAATTCCCCGTCGTAAATCCTGCACGCACAAAAACAAATTTTACCAAAGTTTTTCGAAACTCTCATTCGAGAGCGTCTTAAGGTGCTCCTGGCTTCCTTAACGCGCTCGAATCTAAAATATTACATGTGAACGTAATCGATTGAACAAGACTGTTCAGACGATGCTGAATAACAAATTCGGTGAAACGTGCTGCGCTGCACAGAATATATTATTAAAAACTCAAGACCGAAATACACAAATTCACACATAAATCACCTTAAACAGATACCAGTGTCGCCGCTTAGAAAACAGATTAAACATAGGCCGGCAACACGAACTGGGTACGTTCGAAAAGTATTCAAAAAAGAAAATTATAAGAAATTCGTATCGTTCAGAAAACATAGGCCTTAACACCAACAAGCAACCTGAAACTTGCTTCTAATAAAAAATTCAAAACCATTACTAATTATTAATAAATTATATTCTGTTTACCTTCAATTCGCAGTATCTAACACCAAAGCAACAGAGAAAACTACATTGTTTCAAGCAAGTTATGGAAAACTTGATTTTTTACGTTCCTGGAATAACGATACAATAATAGAAGCAGTTGGTAAACGGTCACCAAGTGCTGCAAACTGAAGCTTGTTTTACGCTTTTCTTTTATTGCTGGAAAAAGAATGATTTTAGAAACATTTGCTGCAAGCGTCTTTCGACTGTCCTTCATGGTGCTTGAAGAAACGTTACAATTCCGCGAGAAATCTATAATTCTGAAAAAGGAAATATTTTTTAAGGTTCTTCCTGAAAGAACCTCATTTTAAAAAAGTTTCGACTCCTAATTTCTTAATTTCACTTGAAGGTTTCCGCCGCCGTTTTCCACAATTGAAGTGGCTTCCGGTTGGGACCGCGTCACGACTGCTTCTACTATCGACGTTTCGTTTTCCATTGCAGAAGAACTTCCTCAGAGCTGCTGCTCCTGCTGCTGGTGTTGTTAAACCCGCTCAATTTTATTTTTCACTTTTCTAACAAACATTCCTGCGCGTCAATTAACCGAAACCAATTATGCATTCAAAAATCATTCTTTTTCTACGAAACAGCAGAACTTACTTCCACTTGCAGGTTTATTAAAGAGGAAATTCTGTCGGGTTTTAGCCGAAATGGTGAAAAAATACAAATATTATCGGTCCTATTAGAAAAAAACGTTCTTTTGAAGTCTCCCGAGCAAATACAAATCAATTTGAAGCGTATTTTCCTAACAAAAGGAACTATTTTAAAATTCTTATTTAAAAAAAAAAAAAAACTGCAAAATATTCCCGTTTTCAGGAGTCCCAAAATTGTTTCAAACTCAGGATTATTGAAGAAAATCTTTCGTCGAGTTTTAGGCAAAATGGTTTCATGAAATTTGGCTTAATCCTGCGAGGAAGAAAACATCCCTAAAACGTTTTTGCAACGTTCTTTTAAAATCCGATGAATTTTGTTGTGTAATTTTGAAATACGAATCACCTTGAAGCAAAATATCTCTGCCAAGTTACCTTTTGACTTTAAACAAAAGAAAATCCTCTTGTAAAATCGTTCATTTACAAAAAAAGGGGGACTTAAGCAACTAAAAAAAAAGTCGTTCTTTTTCTACAAAACAGCAGAACTTAACTTCCACTTGCAGGTTTATTAAAGAGGAAATTCTGTTGCGTTTTAGACGAAATGGTGGAAAAATACAAATCATTTATTATTTTACAGAAAGATATTCGTCAATCTTTTTCTGCGAAGCAAAAAGCCGCACGGTTTTATTTCGGGTTCCAAAAGCGTAATGTTTGTTCAAGAGAAAATGTTGATTTTCAGACGAAATGGTTTTATTAAAGTTAGTAAAATCGGTCCTATTAGAAAAAAACGTTCTTTTGAAGTCTCCCGAACAAATACAAATCATTTTGAAGCGTACTTTTCTAACAAAAGGAACTATTTTAAAATCCTTAGTTTTTTTACAAAGAAAAACTGCAAAATATTTTCTCGTTTTCAGGAGTCCCAAAATTGTTTCAAACTCAGGGTTATTACAGAAAATCTTTCGTCGAGTTTTAGACAAAATGATTTCATGAAATATGGCTTAGTCCTGCCAAGAAGAAAACATCCCCAAAAACGTTTTTGCAACGTTCTTTCAAAATCCGATGAATTTTGTTGTGTAATTTTCAAATGTAAATCACCTTGAAGCAAAATTTCTTTCTCTCGAGTTACTTTTTCACTTTAAACAAAAAAAACCCCATTCCAAAATTGTTCTTCTACCAAAAAAACAACGTTTCTCTAAGGAGACTCAAGCAATTAAAAAAAATCCTACAATTATTTAAAAAAATAGAAAAGAAATCATTTGCAGAATTGCGAAGCTTTTCATGTATGACGTAGTGTTTTTTTTTGACAATTTTTCCAAAAAATGATTATTTTTCTATCAAATATAGTGAAACACTTTCGTTTGGGGAAATGTAAAGTTTCTCCGAGCACGATGAAAGACAAGTGATTCTAAAATCATTCTTTTTCGACCACAAAAAAAAAACGAAAGTGCAGAATTGCAAAGCTTTCCCAAGCACATTAAAGCAGTTCCTTGACAAAAGAAGAAAATTACTTACTTTCGTTTAAGTGTTTCAAGCATGGTGTTACGATAAAGAACATTTTCATAGCTTTTTGGGCGAAATGAAAGCAAGAATCCGAATTTTGACTGAATTGGTTGAATTGATTGAATAAATTTAAAAACCTTCAGTGCCTTCAATCCACAATTTACTTGGCTTCCGGTTGGAACCGCGTCACGACTGCTTCTACTGCCGACGTTTCGTTTTCTTTTGCAGTGCTGCTGCTGCTGTTGGCGGTGTTGCTGCTGCTGGTGGTCTTTGGCTAGTCTCATCGACTAACGAGAAGTAGTAGCAACACCGCCAGCAGCAGTAGCCACCCTAGGGAAGTTCTTCTGCAATGGAGAACGCAACGTCGGCACTAGAAGCAATCCTAATTTCTTTTTTCGACGTCCTCTTGAATTGATTGGTTGTGGTGCGTTTTAACTAATACTTTTGAATAAAAAAAAAAGACATAAAAACCCACTCTTTAGAAAACAATGGTTGTTCCAAAAATTGCTGAACCCCATCGCAGGGTTTAGGAAAACTTTTGTTTAACCAATATTGATTTTCAAATGGAACTAAATATACTTTTGTTTAAAGTGGGCGAATACAAAGTTCTTAAAGATTCGACTAATGAAGCCAGGCAACAAAGTTTGTAAAGGTTAATCCAAAAAAGATGTGGACACAAAGGATCCAACCATAACAATAATAATAAGCTTAAAACAACGAAGAAGCTTAAATTTCACTTTTATAACACTAATGATGTCCATTTCACGTCTATGATCTTATTTTTCATATCAAATGACCTTTGACTATAAAAAGAAGTCCAGAATAGGAACATAAGTCTTCTAAATCTGAGAACTAAGTTCTTCTGCGCATTTTACACGACTTGACTTGAAATCCTAAATAATTTTGCTGATATTAAGCTGCGCCCGAGGCCACCAACGTGAAACTGGCAAAACTGTGGAACTAATGCAAAGTAAACAATGAATTTAGCTTTGGAAGTTTTAAAAAATAGAATCGCCGCGGGTTTTTAAAAGGCAGGTTAATAATAAACATGCAGGCCGAGTTGCTGCCCGATCTTTAACGCGGCGCATTAGCTTATAAGAGTTTTTTATAAAGCCGACGCAAAAGAACAAAGTTTTTTTGTTGAATACTGATAACGTTTAAGCTAACGCAGCAACGCGCAAGATAAAACAAATACTTTTTTTGAGGGGTGGCGGGGGGATGGGATTATCGTCGTAAAAAGGACATAAACATCTGTATATAAAATACTAAGAGGGAGTTTTAATTATGTTAACGTTTGTTGAAACAAAAAATAGAAAAAGAAAGTAATACTTTTTGCAACAAGTTGTAAAACGAGGATTCTGAAAGCATTCTGGGATTTAAAGCTTTATCGAATTGTGTTTGTAAAAAAAATCTGTAGATGTCTTTGTATTTATCTAAACGTTGTTTATAATAAAGCGATTCTAAAAGAATTCTAGTTTAGTTTATGTCAACATTTGTTGCATGCTTGTTTAAACTTCGAACGAAGCTTCATCAAACACTGTACGAAAATTGTTGAAATACTCGCGTTAGATATAAGCAGAAGTTTGGGTGGAGATAAGTATTTGTAATTTAGCAATTTACAACGAAGTACAGAAACAAATTTCATCTCGCGTCACTGGATGCCTATTTATTTGTGTTTCCGTTTCCGATAAGAACGAAAACCGACGCAGTTCTAAAAATTTTGCGCATATAGAATATATTTATTATGAATTTCTCGGGGAAAGTTTTAACTTATAATAGGGTTTCTTTACATTCGGAAACTTTCGGAAAGAAAACAATTTCTGAAGGATGCATAATACAACAAACTTCGTGAATATAGATATTCTTTCGATCGTGATAAATTCTAATTAAAAAAAAAAGGAACTTTATATAAAAAAATTAGTGGGATGAAATTACACATGGGAAACAAAAGGAAAATTGTCTAAGTACACGAAGCTATTGATTGGGGATTATTTCAGGCAGTAATTTCGATATTAATGCTGCATGACAGTTACAAAAGAAAACGGTTCACTTTATAGATTCACGCTAATCATACATATATATAACATGTCTCTTTTAACAAAGGCAACAGAAAATGCCCCAAGCAATAGGTCTGTGTGTAATTTAGAATAACTTGCGTTTCACTTTCCAAAGTCTTCAAATTTTTTTTAAACGATTTATCCTTATAATTAATAGTATTTAACCTTTGACTTTTTAATCAAGTATATAATTGCCCAACTAAAATTGTCTCATTAAATATCAATTGTAGTCACTTGAGCTAATTATCTGTGAAACGGTTTTGCTGGGCCAATATTTAATTAAATGAAATTGCAGTCGAAAGCTTTGAATAATACACTTCTGGACAAAATTAAAGTAAAATTCAAAATAAATTTAAAATAAGGTAACGAAATTTAATGAAACGAGTAATATATAAATCTAGGTGTTTCCTTACAGTTTCGTTGATTTAAGGGTTATTAAATTTAACAAACTTTAAAATACTTTAAATCTTTAAAATACCATTGGTCTTCTCATGAACTTAAATCCTAATTTGTAACAAGCTAACAAAATTGAAATTATTAATAGCGTATATGCCCTTCTCTTGCAGCAATACACGCTGTTAATCTTCTTGGCATGCTTGAGATTAAGTTTCGTATACTTTCTTGGGGTATCTGTTCCAATTCTCAAGTATGTTAGAGAGCTCATCAAGTGTTACTGGTGGTCTCGATGCGTTCTTAATTTTGTTGCCCAATTGATCCCAGGGGTACTCAATAGGATTGAGATCAGGGCTTTTGGCAGGCCACTCCAAACTTTGGATATTTGCATCTCTCTGTGACAATGTTAGCTGTATGAGGTTTGACATTGTCTTGCATAAAAATGAATCCATTGCCGAAATTTTTGGCAAATGGTTGAACATGGGGCACAATAATCTCGACTCTATATCTTCTTGCTGTTAGCGACCCATTTTGTATCAAAACCAATTCTATACGACCATTAAATTGTATGCCACCCCAAATCATTACAGACTTCTACCAAATTTGTCAAATTCTCGACTGGTACATGGTGCAAATCGCTCGCCTGGTCAGTAGTATAGCTGGCGGGATCCTGGGACACATCGATGGCATAACCATCCGAAGTGACCACCGTTGAGGGTTGTGCCCGTGTTTGGGGGTAGTTTTAGTTGTTGAAGAAGTAATTGGTAGTTTTTTCGTGCAGACGAAGTAACCCTTTGGTTCTTGTAGGCGAAGAGTTGTCGACAATGACGTAATTTGTCCAGAAGAGGTTGCTGAAGAATTTTTGTTCTTGTAGGTGAAGAGTTGTCGACAATGACGTAATTGTCCAGAAGAGGTTGCTGAAGAATTTTTGTTCTTTTTTTTTTTTTTTTTGGTGCAGACAGGCGAAGAGTTGTCGACCAGAGGAGGTTGCAGAAGAATTTTTATGTAATTGCGGGGGTGCTGTCTGCACCAAAAAAAAAATACAACACCCTCCATTACCTACCAAATTCTTCAGCAACCTCTTCTGGACAAATTACGTCATTGTCGACAACTCTTCGCCTACAAGAACAAAAATAGTTCAGCAACCTCTTCTGCACAAATTACGTCATTGTCGACAACTCTTCGCCTACAAGAACCAAAGGGTTACTTCGTCTGCACGAAAAAACTACCCCTAATTACTTCTTCAGCAACTAAAACTACCCCCAAACACGGGCACAACCCTCAACGGTGGTCACTTCGGATGGACATGCCATCGAAGTGTCCCAGGATCCCGCCAGCTATACTACTCTGGTCTTCGTATGACAAGAGCACGGCGATCATCCCTGCTTAGAAGGAATCTGGACTCGTCCGAAAACAAAACGGAGTTCCACTGCCCCTCGTCCCAACCGTGATGTTTTTGACAAAAGTTTAAGCGATTTCTTTTGTGCGTAGCTGTGAGAGTTGGACCGGTTGCTGGTTTTCTACCAGACTTCTTTTAGTCTTCTTCTTACTGTTTTGGTAGAAATTTCTTTTCCAGTGGCTAACCGAAGATCATTTCTTAATTCACGAGATGTTACAAACCGCTTTCTTAAACTTTGATGTTCGACAAAGCGATCTTCTCTGCGTAATGTTTTTCTTTTAGCACCTTGCCCGCGAAACTACCAGTTTCTGAACCGTGCTACGGCCCTCTGTACCACAGATTTGTTGGTATTTAGAATTCCAGCAACTTTCCTCTATGAATATCCTTCACGAAGAAGAATAATCATTTGGGATACTTCTTCTGGTCTACAATGGCGTCTGGACATATTTAATTAACTTAATCCAAATAAATTCACTAATTTTCGAAATAAAAAACACGCATTATTAATTAAATGACTTAAAAAGGTGTCAACAATTAGTCCTTTTTGTTGACTTTTCGTTTCCTAGCAGAGAATGCCTTGCTATTGTTAATTGTTTCATGGTACACTATTTGAATTGTGTTCAATAAACGTCAATTTGTGTGAAAAGTCTATTAAAAATAGCTTGTAAATTAGAAAAGTTATTTCAAGTTTAGTTGGTGGCCCCTTAATTTTGTACAGAAGTGCATATCGTCCAGAATTTTGGCCATAGTGCTAACCATATCAAATTAAATTATTTCTCATGTTTGGCCTTTGATACTTCGATTAGATTTTATTTAATTTCGTCTTTAAGTTATTTTTTCTCTCTTTTCTTCTTGTTAGTTTCAAATCCAAAACATATTAAAGGTGTTTCTCTTCATATTCGACTGAAAGCTCTGAATGTGTTCCTTTTAAAATTCGCTTCGTCCTTTAATTTCCTGAAGCGCTTTTGTTTTTGTTCTCTGTAGAGAAATCGTGTATTGAGAATTGAGTTAACAAAGTTCTTTTATAAACGTGCGTGCATGTAAATTAGACTCTGACAATTAAATGTGAAAGGAAAAATAAATTAAGAGTGTTGGGTGTTTCCGTGTAGCGAAAAAAAAATCCGTGCCGCACATATAAATAAAATCGTTAGGGTGAAAACAATGTCCGGTATTTTATTTAGTGGAGTAAGTGAGGGCTGAAGGGTGTAGCTGATATAATTCACGAAGACTTGAACTCGTTAAACACGAGGAGAATACCGAATACGGTAATTGATAATTCTATTTACTTCACATTAACAATAATGCAATTTCTTAATTGTTAATTCCCACTCCCTGGGTACTTGGCCTAAAGCTTTTATATACTTTATTCCATTCGTTTTTAGTAAAAATCTCAAGGGCTTACGAACGAGTCGTGCCACGCTTAAATTATTACGCGTTCTTTACAAAAATCGGGAATTCCCCTGACATGCACCCCCAGTCAGACTGGGAGCAAAAATGAGCGAGTTCCTGCCAACTAAAAGTATTACCGATTCGCTAACTGTTTTCCGGTCCGAACGCATTCTAATTAAGACTTGGCTAAATTCAATTTCTTGTTACGTTTACGGCAGCTTTTTAAAGTTCTTTCATCATAAGCGAAAGATCCGTGTTGCGTTTTCTTAAATCTCGTAGATCCGAATTGAAGTTTCGCAGACGTTCTCTTCCGCTCAATTGTACGCCAGGAGCGAAATAAAATATTATGTATAAACGTATTACATAGACGTAAGCAATTCAAACAAACCAACTTATCCGTACGGTATACGTTTTATATAAGATGTACTACGCTACTACTGTGTAAAATGAAAATATATTTCGTAATTGAAAACGTGAAAAGATAGGCGAAGCCACAATATCAAACAAATCAATACACGTTCCAAAATATTTCCGAATTATATGCGATATAGCATTTAATCAGTGCCCCCCAAACAAGTCGTCTCCTTAAATTTTAAATTCACGCACATTTCGGCGCGTTTTATTCCGAAAAATTCACCTGGCGAATTCCAAACTTCGCCGACAAATATTGCAAGAATGTGTTCTATTTTATGTCTGAGGGAAATAGAGATTTGCGTCGTCGGAAACATTTTGTTTGTCACTGACGACGCGAAGCTTCGTGTATAAGAACATGTGGAGTGTAAAATCGTTGTACATGTACCATGTCACATATCGTTCGGAATTCTGATAAAAATATTGCAATATATGCGTCAAATGTACCATTTTCTCAAAAATCAAACGTGATGTGAAAATCGTTCCACAACTGATTACATCTTAATACAAAAGTGAAATTTATTGATATCGAATTTATAAAACTGACGTTTGCAATATTTCCACATCAAGAATTGCCGCGTAAATAAATTATTTAAAGCAAAGTACTTGTGTGGAGGGTTTCTTAAAATGATTTTCTTTCGGCGATACAAAACAAAGGGCGGGTTTTACTTTGGCCGATTCGTTTGGTGGCTTATAAAGTCCATTACCGCAACTAAAAGGAAGAGAACTGCACCGAAGCAACTGTAACAGTCTTTTGTGTGATTACCACGTTGAACAATACTTCCATCTCTGCAACTAATTTATCGGTACTCTCTGCACTAAACACAACGCACAGTTATAAATGGCCATACAAATTTGTGTTGATGTGGCTCTACTTCATCAGAACGTTTAGCACAGCTTAATCGCAACGCATTTAAACTAAGCATGGTTTAATTGTTTATCTTAAGTAAACTAATCAGGTTTGTTAAGGTCAAAACAAGGGTTATCGATTAGACTGATGGTAATGTTTTTCGTATGAGTTACAAGAATCGATGGAGCGTCGCCAAAAAAAAAAAAATCTAATTGATTTTTCCGGGCCAAAAAGTTTCCTTTTTGCTTTCGCCCGAACTAATTTCAACAAACTTCATCCACCACTTCATATTTAGGGAATCAACTGTGAAAACATTTCTCAATTAATTGGCAAGTCAGTGTGGGTGATCAATAAGAACCGGGCCAAACCAATTACTGCAACAAATAAGGGACAGGAGCGATCGTCAAACCAATCGCCAAAAAAACATTTGTTGTCTAAACGAACCTCATAATACTTTCTTCATTAATATTTATCCGATTAAGCCCCCTAAGTAACTTTAAAGTATCTGCTTCATATTTAATTCGAAAGCTACTAGCGAGAACCAAAGTAAGCCGCGCCCGATAATTAATTTAATATTTAATAAATTTTATCCGTAAAGCAAAGCGCGTCAAATTTACGATTGATTAAATGCCGGCGGAATTTATTCGTCGTGTGCTTTTTCCGCGAACTTGCAGAGAGTTTCCGGCGGCGGGGGGACGCGAGGGAAAAAAGTACAATTACGTAATTCACCGTTTCCGTCAAAGGTGGAAACTTTAAATTAATTTCGCAAATTAAAAATAAATACCGCTTGCTCCCTGACACATTTTCAAGCTTATTAAAATAGACTCGGCCTTCTTTGAAATACGATTAAGCGAATCTTTATTACGCAGACTGGTTATGAATTTTTTTTTGTCCTTCTTTAAATCGCATTCTTTTTACTTCGCCATTTTGATAATGATAAGGTCTTGAACTTTGTTAACATCAATTCTGTTTTATAAAGAGAATAAATTGACATATCATGCAATCTTAACTCATGGAATCACCTTGACAGAAAAACTCATCATGGATACATTATTTGTGGTATCCAACCAAAAAATTAAGCCCTCAACAGCGTAAGTCGATTGGGTCTCAATTGGGGACGTCCTCTAAGGTTTCGCCAAATTTCAGTACTTTATCCACTCGAAGGATTTGGGCGAGTTATACAAGACGATTCCCTTGGAATGCCTTCCTAAGGACTTCGGTGGAGAGCTGAAGTGTTACCAAGTGGGTACTTCCCCTTAAATTCGATTTGATCTGATTTTTTGATTTGGTTAAACAGATCGCTGGAACAAGAACTCCCAGGTGAACTCTGTTTTTTTTTTCTCTGTGGCTACGGGCTTTTCCCAAAGTCAATCCTACCTACCTACCTACCACTCTGGTTTTTTGTTGAGGATGAGAAGGCCGTGACGGATGAATCGAAACGCGTTGGCAAGCCCAAGAATGTGGACAACGCCTTCCGAGTAGACGAAAGCTTCAAGAAGTTCGATATCGACTGACGACCATTATATGTCATCAATCAATTATTGATTTGATAATATAGGAATAGCATGAGTTGCATGTTTTTTTAATTACCTAACTTTTCACCCAAAAGAGAAAAAACTCAATTGAATCTTGCAGCGTTTTGTAAACTCATCGTGGATACTTTATTTGTAGCATCCACGCAAGAAATTAAGCCCTTCAACAGCGTAAATCGATTGGGTCTCAATTGGGAACGTCCTCTAAGGTTTCGCCAAATTTCAGTGCTTTTTCCGCCAGAGGGATTTGAGCGAGTTATACAAGGCGATTCCCTTGGAGTGTCTTCCTAAGGACTTCGATGAAGAGCTGAAGAGTGCGGAGGTGTTACGAGGTGGGTACTTCCCCTTAAATCGATTTGATCTGATTTTTTTGATTTGGTTAAGCAGATCAATGGAAAAAGAACTTGCAGACGCACTCTGTTGTTTTTTTCTCTGTAGCTACAGGCTTTTCCCAAAGCCAATCCTACCTACCACTCTGGTTTTTTTTTCTGTTGAGGATGAGAAGGCCGTGGTGGACGAATCGAAACGCGTTGGCATGCCCAAAATTGTGGACGACGCCTTCGGAGTAAACGGAAGCTTCAAGAAGCTCGACATCGACTGACGACTATTATATGTCATCAATCAATTATTGATTTGATAAAACAGGAATAGCATGAGTTGCATGTTTTTTTAATTACCTAACTTTTCACCCAAAAGAGAAAAGAACTCAATTGAGTCTTGCAGCGTTATGTAAACTCGTCGTGGATACTTTATATGTGGCATTCAAGCAAGAAATTAAGCCCTTCTTGAAAAAGGAGTTGCTCAATAGCGTAAGTCGAGTGGATTTCAGTTGGGGACGTCCTCTAAGGTTTCGCCAAATTTCAGTACTTTATACACTCGAAAGATTTGGGTGAGTTATACTAGACGATTATTCCCTTGGAGTGCCTTCCTAAAGTTTTTTTTAATTACCTAACTTTTCACCTAAAAGAGAAAAAAACTCAAGCGTTACGTAAATTCATCGTGGATACTTTATTTTTGGCATCCAAGCAAAAAATTAAGCGCTTTATGAAAAAGGAGTTGCTCAACAGCGTAAGTCGATTGGGTTTCAATTGGAGACGTCCTCTAAAGTTTCGAATAATTTACGACATCCCGGGTTCACTTTTAAATGGGTTCATTTGGATGCATTCGATGTTCATAGTTTTGAAGGAGATGTGTACGATGCTTTGTAAGCTTTCTGTAAGCGTCATGAATTATGATTGCGACTGTACATATACAAGAAATTACAGACTAAAAAGTACGGTTTCTTTACAGATATCATTTTGGAACATTAAGCACAGTTCTTGGCTAAATCATCACACCAAAGCAAGCCAATTAAGTGAAGTAATTAACTTGAAATTTTAGTTTTCTTTAAAATAAGTTTAAGCCTTCAGATTTTCATGTATATTTTTTTAAACGTACTCAAACGAAACAGACAGTGAAATTAAACAGAAACTGCGATAAAATATATAACGATTTGGATGAAGAGTTTTTTTTTCCGTAAATATTTGTGTAAAGTCTGAAAAGTTTTAAGAATTGCTGCTGCGTAAATGAATATATTGAAGGGAGCTCGTTTTATCTAGCAGCTAATTAAAAATGATGATTCCCTTCCCCTGTAATTTAAATTTAATGGCCGAATTTTTCCCCGAGTGTTTGAAATTGTGTAATAGCGTTTCTCCTACAATTGTGTAGAATCCTAAATCCCC
The DNA here is from genome assembly GCA_039766575.1 of Serrognathus titanus. NCBI lineage: Eukaryota > Metazoa > Arthropoda > Insecta > Coleoptera > Lucanidae > Serrognathus > Serrognathus titanus. Next base: position 6,052,745 of record CM077916.1, on the reverse strand, counting down.
AGTCTTTATCTCACTTTGGCCGCATTTAAAATTTAAAAGTACGATGGAACTTCAGCCTGAGTTAAACTTGACGATGTGAAGTGAACAAGTTATCATTTAAATATGCATACTCCAAGTTGAACGTAGTATATTTTAACTTTGAAACTGAGACGTCTTTGCGCTAATACATAGGTAATTTTTCGTCATAAAATTAAAAATAAATTTCAGACCGGTTCGCCTTGCCCGGAATTACCGGGGCGCTCCTCTTATTACCACAAGAAAAAATCGATCCCCTTACATAAAAGTCATTTACGCGGAGAATATATATTTTTTAAAAAAATAATGAATTTAATACAATTTCCGCCGGATGACTTTCCCTAATATATTATCTCTTACTTAAATTTTCCGCCAAATACGACGCTTTAAACGATAACATCTTGCGGATAAATTACATGAAATTCAACCCCAAAGAAGAAAGAATTCGTAAAGAATACAATTACAAAATCAATCTGCACCTATTCGTTAGCATAATTTATACACTAACTACATTAAAAAAATTATATTTTTATTATCTATAATAAATTAAATCAGGCGTCATAAAACCTCTGTAATTCTCTCTGAGAATCAATACACTTTAATTACCTAACAGGGGCAGTCAAAAAAAAAGATAATGCATTATGATTGGTCCATTAAACTGATTGCTGATCGAGAGCCGATTTGCATCGTTCTTTAACCTTATTACGATAATGAATCTGAAATGTTCAAAAAGCTCCGTAATAAGCGATATTAAATACTTATGAGCGTACCTACACCCCGGGAGCTTCCAGCCCACTATTCCAGCTCGTTAACTAAATATTTATTTAATTAAATTTTTGCGTCACGTCAAGTGAAAACCTTCAGCGGCGATTTTAAATAAATAAATGTCCGCGCTCTGAGCTTTTTTAAACGGACTTTCGGCGTCGTGGCGGATTCGAATTCGATTCGGTTCGGCTGGAATTCCGGGCGGTTAATTTGGAGCTTTCATCGGACTTCCATATTTTCCGCAAAAAAAGCCGCGTGTTTAAATAAAAGTCCTAATAAAATATACGTATTGATTTAATCAAAAACTCGTAATGACCAACAGAGCATGCGTGGAGACGTTATTGCGCCCTGGGCTACATCAGAATTATCTTTATGACACCGTTGGCACTGTTATTACATTTTGTATATTTTACCCCAAACCCCCAATTATTATTTTAAAACGTATAAAAAAACGTAAACCAGATGGCTGGCTTAGATTTCTTGCAAAAGCGTCAGCAAGGAAGATATAAAAAAATATTTAAAAACGCTTAAATTTAAATTGTCTAAAATCACAAGAATATAAATCCAAAAGTAAACAGTGCGGATGCAAATTTATTCCGGGGTGTAAATGTCGCTTTTTGATTCTGCGATGACTTCTGACGCGAAGGGCCTTAATGACTTTCCTGTTGCTGGTTTGCATAAAAAGTTTTCTTCAAATAAAAATACCCTTATTTTAAAATTTCCTTACCGACATCCAATTTGGGAGACACCCTAAGAATATTAATAACAGAGTATTAAAATATCGCGTGAATTCGTTTCTGTATAAGCTATACAAGCGTTAATTATTAAAATATTGCAAATATATTTTTTTACCCAATTTATTTAACTACTAAATTAAGTAGCAATATTATAGGCTTTAATAATTAAAGTCTAATAAAGACTTAATAACGCTGATAATTATCATTTTGTTGATTGGGAATTTGAAACTTCGCGCGCTTTTACAATAGAAGCAAAGTCCACCGCCAGATGGCGTGCATTCCTTACAATATTCATTGCAAATTATTTGTCATTATGATTCGAAATTCCATCTAAAAGCATTTGTATTTTTGTTTAAACCCATCTGACAATATGATAAATCTTGAATCTTCAAGAAAAAATTTAGTCACTGAAATGTGTTGTGGTAACCATGATGTTGGTAATCCAGGTATCTATTTGGTTATTTTTCATATGGTTAGAATTGAACAATATCATATAAAACGATGGAAAATTGCTTTATGTAATTTAATTTACAAATACTAATTTAACGGACTTTTAATTTGCTGTAAAACATGTATATGTGTAATGTCTGCACCTAACCTCAAATTTTTGAAGTTTATTTCCTTAATCTTTTTTGTGATTATTTCTATGTATTTAATCAAATATAAACTTATTATTCATAAGATTCATGCTAGGAATTTGACTTTTTAGTAATATACTTTTATTTATTAGGAGAATCTGAGTTTTCTGTGCCCCACAATCCTCCGCTGTTGTCTTTGCATGAATTGTCTTCCAAGAGCCTACGTAGTTTGGGATCTTGACTGCAGAAAGACCAGTGAAATATTGCTGCGTTATTGTAATGACATAAGAGCAAAAAAGAGCCAATGGATAAGCGTAAGTAACTTCACACTTAATTTACCGTAGCTAACGTCTATTTTCTTGTTTCTAGGAGAATGACTCTGTATGCAACAAGACTTCGCAAAGTTACTTAAGGTTTCCATGACACTTTAGGCCTTCGGTATAACATAGCCAAGCTTCCTGAATCGTTTTGTAAGTATTTCTGTGTATTAAATCGAATATATTCATAAAATTCTTGCTAAAAATTAGACTTTTTAGTAATATCCTTTACAAGGACTGTGTTCCCAGAGTCTACGTAGTTTGAGGATCTTGACTCCACAAAAGCCAATGGAACATTGCTGCGTTATTATAATTGCAGAGAGGCAGGAATTGAACTGCTCAAAAGATCCAATAGATAAGCGTAAGTAACTTTAACAATTAATTTGTCGCAGCTGACGTCTACTTTCTTGTTTCTAGGAGACTTCACAGAGTTACTTCAGGTTTTCATACCTTAGTCCTTCCATATAACGTAGTCAAGCTTCCTGAATCGTTTTTGCAAGGATTTCTAATAAGATTCGTGCAATAAATTTGACTATTTAGTAATATACTTTTATTTATTAGGGGAAATCGAGTTTTCTACGCCGCACAATCCTCTGCTGTTGTCTTTACAAGGACTGTCTTCCCAGAGTCTACGTAATTTGGGATCTTGACTCTGGAAAGACCAATGAACCATTGCTGCGTTATTATAATGGCAGAGGGGCAGGAATTGAACCATTCTAAAGAGCCAATAGATAAGCGTAAGTAACTTAACACTTAATTTGTCGTAGCTAGCGTCTACTTCCTTGTTTCCAGGAGAATAATGCTGTATACAGCAAGACTTCACAGTCGAATTTCCTGAATCGTTTTTATAAGTATTTTTATGTATTAAATCGAATATATTCATAAGATTCATGCTAAAAATTTGACTTTGAAGTAATATACTTTTATTTATTAGGAGTATCCGAGTTTTATGTGTCCCACAATCCTCTGCTGTTGTCTTTACAAGGACTCTCTTCCCAGAGTCTATGAAGTTTGGGATTTTGACTCAAAAAAGGCTAAGGAAACATTGCTGCGTTATTGTAATGGCAAAGGGGCAGGAATTGAACCATGTGAAAGAGCCAATAGCCAAATTAACACTTAATTTACTGTAGCTAACATCTACTTTGTTTGTAGGAAACAATTCTGTATGCAACAAGACTTTACAGTTTTCCTGACACTTTAGGACTTCGACATAACATAGTCTTGCTCAGTGTATGGACTTTAATACAGAGAGAGACAGGAACGCTCTTCCTATCACCATCAACTTGAGAAGTGAGTTCTAAGACAATACTCAAGATGGTTTGGAAGTTCTCTTTAGCCCGAGGCCAATATTTTTCAAGTCAACAGTCGTAGATTGTCTTAAACTCATCGAAATGTAACTGAATCCCAGTCCTGGGTATTATACATGGCTTGTGCAATGTTAGTTATGCTTTCTTGTTTCCTTTTGTGCAAAACTAACCGTACACACTAGGAAGTTTTTTTATAAAGAATATTTAGGCAATTTTGTTTGTGCTCCGCGATGTTTTCTGAAAAACGCTGTGAAGGTGCATGCAAGAGCTTAATTACTACCGACTTTCTTGTGTTATTGAAGGGATAACTTGCACAAGGGCTCTTGTATGTAGCTAAACATTACGATATTTTTATTAGGTGTTAAATCTAATAGCATTTCAGAATGAACACGAAATTTAAATTGGGAGCTGATCACTCTTAAAGAGCTAATGAAATTATCAGTACAAGTATGAAATAATTTGCTGATTTGTTTTGTTGTTGTGTACCTAGTGTCTGTATTGTTTTTTTTTTTGTAAAATTATAAGAAATTAGTCGTTTAAATATCCCAATTACTTGTGAAATTGTAAATTTAAAGTGGTTAGCAAATTAAGCGATATTTATTTAAAATTACTGGCTAAAATGCAACAAATATTTTTGGGCAGTGGCTTTCTTCACAATTTGACTTTTTATTAGGGAGGGATTACACTGTAATTAGCCATTAAGGTTTAAAATTGCATTTATACGAGCAGTCATGCGTTTGCTTGTTATATTTCTTTCTAAGATCTAAGTATCTTATACTGTGCGTATGTGTCTGTCACTGTTTATAGAAACACACTTAACGTTGCCCTTTACTCTTAAAGGTTTTGCAGATGACCATTTCTGGATGAGACGCGAGTGCCTATGACTACAACTAACGACTACAATCCAACCCAACCCAGGACAATCTCTTATAACAGTTCTTTTCAGAACTACAAATAATATCAACTTGGAATAGCTTCCGACACATTTTTTTTACTAGTCAAAATATTTGAAACTATGCATTTTAAATATTTTTGCTTAAATTTAGAGTGAAAGGACCAATTGAATGAATGAATGCAGCAGATACATTTTGTGGATTCCGGAGTGTGTATGAAAATGTAAGTGTCGACTACGATTACGAGTCTCACCAACCCAACTATAAGAAAAATTTCTAAACGTCAAACAAGCATTAAATAAAAGTAGAAGCTTATTTGCATATTCCATAGTACTTATATCCGCTAAATGGACATATCTAGCGAAGATATAAACCGCTGAAGAAACTACGACCAGCGCCTCTGATGGACAGTAGCTAAAGCATACTGTAAATATAGCCCCTCTGGTGGGCAATTCATGTTTTTCAATTCATGTATACATCAATTTTAATTGTTTTCATTAAAATAAATATTAGATTGTGTAAATAATTATTATAAGTAAAAAACTACATAGTTTTTATTGTTAATTCATTTTTTAAGGCGTAAACAATTATAAAATATAATTGTAGTTAATGAACATTTCAACATCTCTTTATCTGCGTACTTGTGGACAATGCGCCTAGCGAGGACACGAACCATTAATTACAGAGCAAGCTTCGGCTATTGTCCATCAGAGGCGCTTAAAGCGAATGAACTTCAACACCTGCAAAATTTACAAAAGGGTTGTTTTCCGACGAATTTTGAAGGCAAAAGTGCCCCGTGACGTCATCAAATTAAGAATTGTTTTCCAACACATTTTCAAGAGTAGAATAACATTACAGGAACCTGTAATTACCGGGAAAGATTAGACTACGCTACTTGTCCATAGATGGCAGCACTAATTCTTTCTCTAAAATTTATATACTTTATTTATTAATTTAATTATAATTTTGCTAAAAATCGGCCTACATTTCTTGATAAATAATTATCAATCGCTTGGCACAAATTTTTATTTTCCTTTCGCGTTTTCCGCCGATAAAATAAAATTCGCCGGAATCTCTCCGCACATTATAAATCTCTTGCAACAAGCACCTCCTCGCCTTTATATGATCCTGGTAGCAAGATACAAAAATCGCAACAAATTTTGTTGGAATTTTTCCGCGTCGAATGCGCCGGATTCGATACCTCTTCACGTATCATATGATCCTGGTACAAGAATTAAAAATTGCAGCAAATTTCGCCGGAATTTTTCCGCGTCGGATGCTCTCTGTTTGAGACCTCCTCGCATATCATATGATCCTGGTACAAGGTTTAAAAATTACAGCAAATTTCGCCGGAATTTTTCCGCGTCGGTTGCTCTCTGTTTGAGACCTCCTCGCATATCATATGATCCTGGTACAAGGTTTAAAAATTGCAGCAAATTTCGCCGGAATTTTTCCGCGTCGGATGCTCTCTGTTTGAGACCTCCTCGCATATCATATGATCCTGGTACAAGGTTTAAAAATTACAGCAAATTTTGCCGGAATTTTTCCGCGTCGGATGCTCTCTGTTTGAGACCTCCTCGCATATCATATGATCCTGGTACAAGGTTTAAAAATTACAGCAAATTTTGCCGGAATTTTTCCGCGTCGAATACGCCGGGATCGACACCTCCTCGCGTGTCATATGATCCTGGTACAAGAATTAAAAATTGCAGCAAATTTCGCCGGAATTTTTCCGCGTCGGATGCTCTCTGTTTGAGACCTCCTCGCATATCATATGATCCTGGTACAAGGTTTAAAAATTACAGCAAATTTCGCCGGAATTTATCCGCGTCGGATGCTCTCTGTTTGAGACCTCCTCGCATATCATATGATCCTGGTACAAGGTTTAAAAATTACAGCAAATTTCGCCGGAATTTTTCCGCGTCGAATACGCCGGGTTCGAAACCTCCTCGCGTATCATATAATCCTGGTACAAGAATTAAAAATTGCAGCAAATTTCATTAAAATAAATATTAGATTGTGTAAATAATTATTATAAGTAAAAAACTACATAGTTTTTATTGTTAATTCATTTTTTAAGGCGTAAACAATTATAAAATATAATTGTAGTTAATGAACATTTCAACATCTCTTTATCTGCGTACTTGTGGACAATGCGCCTAGCGAGGACACGAACCATTAATTACAGAGCAAGCTTCGGCTATTGTCCATCAGAGGCGCTTAAAGCGAATGAACTTCAACACCTGCAAAATTTACAAAAGGGTTGTTTTCCGACGAATTTTAAAGGCAAAAGTGTCCCGTGATGTCATCAAATTAAGAATTGTTTTCCAACACATTTTCAAGAGTAGAAAAACATTACAGGAACCTGTAATTACCGGGAAAGATTAGACTACGCTACTTGTCCATAGATGGCAGCACTAATTCTTTCTCTAAAATTAATATACTTTATTTATTAATTTAATTATAATTTTGCTAAAAATCGGCCTACATTTCTTGATAAATAATTATCAATCGCTTGGCACAAATTTTTATTTTCCTTTCGCGTTTTCCGCCGATAAAATAAAATTCGCCGGAATCTCTCCGCACATTATAAATCTCTTGCAACAAGCACCTCCTCGCCTTTATGTGATCCTGGTAGCAAGATACAAAAATCGCAACAAATTTTGTTGGAATTTTTCCGCGTCGAATGCGCCGGATTCGATACCTCTTCACGTATCATATGATCCTGGTACAAGAATTAAAAATTGCAGCAAATTTCGCCGGAATTTTTCCGCGTCGGATGCTCTCTGTTTGAGACCTCCTCGCATATCATATGATCCTGGTACAAGGTTTAAAAATTACAGCAAATTTCGCCGGAATTTTTCCGCGTCGAATACGCCGGGTTCGAAACCTCCTCGCGTATCATATGATCCTGGTACAAGAATTAAAAATTGCAGCAAATTTCGCCGGAATTTTTCCGCGTCGGATGCTCTCTGTTTGAGACCTCCTCGCATATCATATGATCCTGGTACAAGGTTTAAAAATTACAGCAAATTTCGCCGGAATTTTTCCGCGTCGGATGCTCTCTGTTTGAGACCTCCTCGCATATCATATGATCCTGGTACAAGAATTAAAAATTGCAGCAAATTTCGCCGGAATTTTTCCGCGTCGGATGCTCTCTGTTTGAGACCTCCTCGCATATCATATGATCCTGGTACAAGGTTTAAAAATTACAGCAAATTTCGCCGGAATTTTTCCGCGTCGGATGCTCTCTGTTTGAGACCTCCTCGCGTATCATATGATCCTGGTACAGAATTTTAAAATCGCAGCAAATTTCGCCGGAATTTCTCCGCACCGGATACATTTCCTCCACCTCCTCGCGTTTATGTGATCCTGGTAGCAGAATTAAGAAATCAAACGCAGAAATATCCCCGTGACGTCATCAAAATTAAAATTGTTAATAACTCCCTTATTTACTGTTCGATTTCGATGTGCTTGCGTAGGGATGTTCGGAGAGCCCTAAGGAATGCGTTCCCACCCTTTGAAACCGTCAAACTCCTTTAGAAGAGCAAAATGCACAAAAGGGCTGCGCAGTAGGTAACGGAGGGTCGTAGGGCTGCGCAGTTGATTTTCGACAGATGGTAAAGCATGTCGGATAAAAAAATTCTTCTTTCCAATGGTGCCCTCAAATCTGCCCTAAGGGCTCAAATAAAAAAGCTAAAGATTTCCAGGGCTGTCGGAAAAATCGTGATTTTATCGACGAACGGAACGCACAAGTCGTCCAAGTGACGTCATAGGTAGCTGTGACGTCATCAAATTCATTATTGCTAACTTTTTTTATTCTCATGTTGTAAAGCAGAAATGTGTATTGTGCTCATTAAACGAATTCTCAGTTGATATATTTTTGGTTCTAAAAAGAACCGTTAAAAGCATGTTCTTGAAGTCCAAAATTGCTTCTTTTAGTGGTATTGAACACTTCTCCATATTGACGTACCAGGACCAAGATAATTGGATAAAGTACCTGCAACAAAATTCACTTGTGTAAGACATTTAATTACTTTATAACTGTATTAACTGCAAAGGGTTAAGATCGAGGTATATGCCTAAGCATATTATTTGTAAATGCAATAAAACAATGATTTTTGGTTAATTTTTTGATACACAGAAGGTCAAAATGCATTAAAACTAGAGAAATTACTTCACTACAGACCAATCTTTCCATTTCTTGATAAACTGACTGACGGATAACCATTGAATCAATTAATAAAACCCCACCATCTAACCAGAAAAATCAAATTATTCGCCAGATAACTTTAACGGGAAGATGGAAAGATCTGCCCTAAATAGATTTCTTTTGTAAATTTATATTTATTAAAACTTCTATATAAATTTACTAAGAAAACCATTGTTATGGTCTCTGTAGTTTATTTAAAAAATTCATTATTAAGTCTTCTCACATTCATTATTGAATTCCTGAAGTTTACTTAATGTTTTTAGTGTTGTGTTATCTACTGATTAACTCATATTCACTTGCATGTCCTTTAGTTCTCATGCTATTATTTTTCCCGACTCAACATAAAGTACATAAAGCTGCAGAAATTCTAGACGATTACATCAAAAGACACTTTCAAATTTACCACAAAAACTAAAGAATTCTTGGATATAATTTGCACACAGCATCTTCCTAATTATTATTATTGTTATTATATTTTTTTCCCTCTTCCTTGTAGTAGTGGTGTTTGGCATTACGCTCTGTGCATGTAAAAGCGAGAAAAAAGAACGCACTCTGAGCGTAATGCCGAACGCACTGACAGCATACAATAGAAAAGTGCACAGCAATGTGTAGAAGTAAACCATGAGGACACTCAAGTAAATACAATTGAAAATACTTCCTTTACTGATCAGAATTCATTCATATGGTGATTGTCTATCTTAGCAATATTTACTTCAGGAAGAACTAATCACAGTCGCAGATAAATCAATCTTGTATACCGAAGACCTTAAATGTACAGATCCAGTTAACCTATCCTAATAGAAAATTGTCTGGAAAGTGCAAGTATGCTAGCAATAACATGCAAAATATATTTACTTCTACTTACCACATTAATGTGCCTTATGGTCGGTAATGTTTAGCTAAGCTCTGAGTTGGAAACCAGATTCGAGCATCACATTCATTTCCAGGGTCTATCGACTATCGACCAGAATTTCTTAATCGCTACTCTGTTCAGAAACATAAATTATTTCAGTATGCAATAACGAAATAATAAATAACTTACATTGTTTTATATAAATGTTGCAAAGCGATCCTTGAGGTTATGTCACTGCACCTTCCGCTGAAAATAAACGGAAACACTTTCTATTACATGTGTAATTATAAAACACTTTATGATATTATTTTTTCAATGTATTTCATTAAAAAGATTAATTAAAACATATAATTTAACCAAATTGAATAGACATAACCAAAATCGAAATGACGCTTCTGTATGAGCGCCATCTATGAACGAGTAGTTGCACTAATGGATGTGGAAGCATTCTCGTATGGTATCTATTTTATAAACATGAAGCTTATACTGCATTTTTATGATTTAAATGCGTTGTTTAAAATCTAAAGAAAGTGCAGAGTAAATTTCAATTATCAATTCGCATTAATCGAAATTGAAATTATTTATTTATAGCACGTTGGTAGCACTGTCTGTATGACATAACCTTAAAAATATATCACCCCGGCATACTTTACCCAAGTATCAATTAAATTTGCACAATGGACAATAAAAAGATAGCAATTTTACACGTGTACAAAGGAAGCCATGGGCTTCCTTCTATTGATCCAAAATGTCTTCAAGTTCTGGTAATTAAAAAAATAATTGCTATATAACCTGTACTCCCTAGTTGCCTTATATTGCGTAAAAATGTTGGGGGGCTACTAATTTACTAATAATCTTCTTTCAGTTTTACCTTCGATTGAATCCGTGCAATAACATACGTATTAAAACGAGCGGGTTTACAACGGGCCCAATTTTACCTGCGCTGGAATACGATGGAAAGTTGCTAACAGCACAGGAGAGTATCTTCAAGAAACTTGATGAATTGGTAAGTTAAGGGGAGCGAAAATTAATACTGAGTACCCATTTGATTTGTCTTTAGACTCAATCGCCATGTGATAAATTACTAGATGTTCAGCAGAAAAGCAGAATAATGTCGTACAAAGTCCTAACGTCTTCCATACTTGAGGATGTATTCAATTTAAACCTGTAAGTTCCGTCTACTTTATAAACAATATGCGATCTTTTTATTTTCCTGTTTAGTTGGGGCTATGATGATAACTCTTCGTATTTAACCAAGCTCTACAGCAACGAGAAATATTTTCCATTTGGTATTGTATTTGCGAGGCGTTTAAATACGTACACCCAAGGTTTAGTGCATCACATTTGCAATGATAAACCACTGGAAGTGTGCGTTTTCCATGTAGGTTCTAGTAGTTATAGACGAATAAGCTTGCTTTTAATTTTATTTGTCTTGCAGGCGAATGTGAAGTTTGAAAATTATCTGAATAATCTAGCATGTTTATTGGACGGCACGAATTTTATAATGGGGGATAAACCGTGTTCCTTAGATGCACATATCTGTGGGTATTTAGCGCCGCTTCTTGTGTTGAACTTCCCGAATTTTGGGTTGCTTAAGACGTTCAAGAAATTTGATAAAGTTTGCAAATATGTCAGGAAATTTGTTGAAATTTACGGCGAAAGAAGTGCGGAAGGTAAAGCAATAGTTTATGCGGTTTATTGCAAGGCAATTTATTTATTGATTTCAGAGACCGTCGATGATACGGTTATTAATCCAATGGACAACGATCGTGCCCCCACAAGTTTACTTATTTTTGCAGGAACCGTCGCTTTCGTGGTGATGGTGAGTTATGGTATTATGAACGATATTATTAGAATAAAGTAGCCCCCTCAAGGAACCTCTAGTCACATTGTTAAAGTTTAGTTGAATTACTTAAATTTGTCTCAGTTAAAATCGACTGTTCTCGAGTTCCTTCTAGTATTATTACTGTTTTAAATATGTTATTTAAATTTTGATATTTATTATGATCGGATCTATACAAGTGTGGTTAGCAAGTTGTTATTAAATGCTAAACGTAAGCCTTTTGTATGGATCCAAGCTAAAACAGGTTGTTTTTTTTTTTAAAGTTTGATACTTTTGAAATAAAACGTACGAAAATCTATTTTTGAATTCGTTTGTTGAGTGAAACTACCGGCGTTGTATATATTTTATTTATTTATGGTATGTACACTAACTTAGAAACATCACATATGAGATAATATAGGCAAGCGAGTGCCTCAAGATAAAATAAGTTGCTACTGACTCGAAAAAGCAAAGTGCTTGATTACGTGTGAAGCTTCTTACATAAAACTTATACCGTTGTAACAGACAGGAGTCCTATCATCTTGCTCTGATTTGGAACTACTTTCGGACCGTGTACCAGCACGTCTTGCACCGTTGAGAAGTTCTCGAATCCATCCTTGTGCACCTTCTTACTTTTGTGTTTCTTCGCTGCGTTATCAATGTTATTCACCGCCTTCTTGTTCATGAGTGAATGTGACTTTACCATTTTCTGTTCTATCACATCGTTACTTTCCTCTTGTAAAGTACGCGATGCCAGCAAAATTTCCTGCCTTTGCTTACGCTCCTTCGACTTTTCTATGTGCCTTTTACGTTCTTCTTTGGTCCAGTATCTACCAACCTAATTCCAAAAAATAAAATAAGGTCCGAGATTAAGGAAAGAACAAACGTACTTTTAATTCGGACACGGTGTCTTCTTCGGTGGTCAAACCTGCTCGCTCTTCTGAAATACGAAGTGCTCTGTCACGTAGTATGCGATTCCTTACGGGGCGTCTTGCAATGTACCTCGTCCCATCTGGCCTTCGTTTCACCTTCCATTCCATTCTTAAATCAACAGTGGCTGCGCTCGATTGTTGTGCGAATTGCTAAAAATGTGGGTTTAGTTGATACCTCACAAAAAATAAATATACCGACCTGTTGACTGCTTACAAACTGATACTGGCTCAAGCTCGGTGAAGTGAAGCTAGCGGATGGTTTAGATGGGATTTCAGTGTATTGCCCAAGCGCTTGCCTAAATAATTGCTGCTGCAAAAGCATGGTTTGTTGTAGATTAGCTACGTTGGTGTACATGGTATCGGATAAAATATGAGAGGCTGTTAACCCGGGCCTGGCAGTCGGAGATGAAGGACTGTTGGCTTTCGAATTCGAAACTTTGGGTGCTTTCTTTGGCTTCGAGCTTTGCTGGTGCTTGCAAGTTTCGCAGCTTACATCCTGCGCTTTCGGAGTCTCTTCCTCGGATTCAACGGAGGGGCAAAGCACCAAAGTGGACCTATTCAACGAAAACGAAGTATAATGAAGTCGATTGTGTTTGCCGGGGGTACTACCTGTAGGTGTCCTTCTGTTTGGAATCTAAGCTGCAAGCTAATTCGAATGTTAACGGATTAGAATTACAAGAGCCTCCGGTGTTGTAAGCGCTGGAACTGTTCTCGTGTTCCTCACCGCTGCTGTTGCTCTTCGATGATTTACTTCGTACTTTCTCTTTGGATTTGGCTTCTTTCGGGGGTTCCTTGGGCTGGGAAGTCCAGCTGCTCTCTTGAGTCTTCAGCCACTGCTCAACGATGTTTTCGTCCCCTGCTTCGTAGGGGCAGGAATAAATAGGCTCTAACTCGCAGTCGACGGACTCGGGAATGGTTTCGTATATGTGCTCGGTATCAGAATCTAAAGGAGCTGGAATATGCGGTAACTGTGGAGGCTTCCTTTTCTCCGACTTCACCAACTGGATGTTCTGCATGCGATTATCTAACTCGGTTATCTCGTGGCTAATCGAGTCTAGCTTAGAGCGGATCAGCGAGTTCGTCAGATTAAGCTTATCTTGCATGTAGTGGTGAGGTGGGACCGAAGGGATGATCTCGTTCTTGGAGGCGGCGTTCTGGGTCTCCGCCTGTCTCTGCACGATCTGTTCTATGACGGCGTTTTGATAAGCAGCGTTACGGCCTGATAAGAAGTCGGCCCCCTCGGGGTCTAAATAATCCTCATTCTGTTTAAAAACACGCAAAGCATTATTTACCAAAATTAATTAAAAAAAAAAAAAAGAAGTTTACCCTTGCATAACAGCGACTGACGAGCAGAGTTACGGCCTTGCGGTTTTCAGCGAAGAGATTTTCGGTTTCTTCTTTGTTTGCAACATCTTTACCGTTCACCTAAAATTCAGGTGCTCAATTACTTTTTTTTTTTTTTTAATAATAAATCGTCGCCTTCATTCTGCTGCTGATTGTAACATGATTAAGGTGGATGATTTCTATCGTACGATTTTAATTAAATTTAATGCAATTAAGATTCACGTTTAATCAAATTTATTTTGCTTAAATTTACTGATTGATCCAAAAGAGCGTTGTTCATCAGCGGAATTTAATAATTACGTCGATTTTACGAATTAAGCGAAAATAGTACGCTCCGATGATTCGATTTTTGTTCTATTGCATTACGGACGGGATTCCTTCAATTAAAACTACCCCGACGATTACATCGTTTGTTGTTAATTCGACGCTTTTTTTTTTTAACTGAGGAAATTCGAGACGCTAAATATTAAATTGCAATATTCGCGAGCCAATTTATATTGCCGTGGAATGATTAACTTCCACAAGCGAAATAATTATTCCAAAACTTTTAAATGAAAGATCCGAGTAATCTCCGGAATAAGAAGGAAATTCGAATTATTACGTCGGACGTTTGCTTGCTTGCTTGCTTGCTGTGGCATTCATACTTTACGAAACTAAAAGCAGGTTTTAAATAAAAAACGTTTATATGGTCGATTTATTTCAAAACAAATTAATTTTAATACTTTGCAATCCAAACCGACGCTGTATGTTGATTATAGGAAGACCGAGAGGGGCCCAACCACTAGAGTCCTACATATGTAGGGTCCTTTTAATATTGTTTCTGTAGTGGCAAATAAGAGGACCCTACATAGAGACGCCAGGACGCTGGACTCCAGCGGTTAGGTCATCCTCATCATAATGCAGAGAGGAACCTACGGCGCAACAATTGTGTGATTTCTCGTCGATTAATTGCGACAATATGAAAAATGCATTTGCTTCAAAATATGATGTTTGCCAATATAAATCCTCGTAAGTATTAAAGGATTTGCGCAATTTCTTTTCGGCGAAATAGTGTGTGTGTGTGTGGGTGTGTGTTCGTGACAGGGGGTTGTTGCATTCTACAAAAGAAATAACCGTGATATATTTGCGATACCTGAAGTATTTGATCTCCTTGGCGAAGGCGTCCGTCACGATCAGCAACGCTCTGGGGTGCTATATCTCTAATATAGACCTCCGTGCACGTGTCCGCTTCCGAACCGGAACTATAGCACACAGTGAGACCTAATTTTTCATCGCTGCTACACTTCCGCAGAGTTACTTCCTAGAAACGAAAGCACATATTTACCAAACTCACTTCTCTAAAGCACAATGTTATATTAATTTCGCCGGGCACATGAATATTCATTCGCACCCTTCCGTTTTTGCTGCTTTCATTAAAGCGTTATGCAGTCACGGCTAATTGTTTAAGAGAAGAGAAAAAAAAAACACTTTACATTTTAGTCATCAGTTTTCAACTTGGCATCGAATAGGTAGGTACATTTCCGTCCAATTAAAATCGACTTGCAGCGGAGCCTAAATTTCTCGACGGCAGTGTATGTAATATATAGAAGCTTAATCGATATTGTGTGTATATAGCAAAGAAATGAACTGTTAAAAATAATTTTTTACACTCTGATGGCATTCTCGCGTTGTAGATCTATAAAGCGTGAAACAATTTTCTCTTTTATTTCCTTTCCAGAGGGTTTCGTTTAGGAAATCAGAAGTGGCGTAGTTCTTGAAGTTACTGGTTGGTTCGAATATAAGGGACACAGGTACATAAAAAGAAACGGAGGCGCATGAATTCGAGCGGCGTATATGTATTTGCATTGACAAAAGATAAATATAGACCGCTGCTGATCGGTTTATTCGAGATAAAGACAACCCGTCAGGAGCTAAGCGTTTTATAATTACGAGCTCGGCTCTTTTTATTATAAAACTCGCTGCGCTGTGTTATAATAATAAATTTCCGAGCAGCTAAATTGCTGACGAATTACGTTCTCCGAGTATTCAAAAATCAATTTTATGTAGGATGGAACGAGGTGGTTACGAGAGTCATATCAATCTCCTGTCAATGTTGGTGCAATCTGATTTCCCGAGGGTTTAGACGACGGAGTCCAGACCGTGTTGATATTCATGACGTTAGATGCTACAAGAGATTGCATTTCACCATTAGCCTATGGTTACTATTAATAATGCGGGAACGTAATTCCCTATCAAATAAATTTTCGGCTCCTTAATCATCTCAATCATACCTCCAAGTCGATGTCATGGCCGAAGCAATCTAATACGTTCTCCTCCAACCAGGTTAACGTTGTTATATCCGTTTGCACGCTGGTGGACACGAATTTTGAAGACGATCGCCCCTCTATACTGCCGTCTGTTATTCGACGTTTTATTTCAACCACTATCGGTTCTTGTGCCGTTAGGAAAGCACGAACTGCATCTTCATGGGGGAAACTGCTTACATCAGTCCCATTAACCTGAAACAAATTTATTATAAACCACCAAAAATATCACAAAATAACTGCGAAGTTCCGAGTCCTTCGAGTCCTTTAAATTCCTGGAATTTACTGCGACAACCCCAGGGACGCTTGCACGTTTGCAGGCAAGACACAGTAGTAACATAATTTTTTTTTATATGCTTGCCCTATTCAATATGCGAGTTTCCAAAAAAGAAAGAGTTTGCAAACAATGTCTCCAGTGTGCGCCAGGCTTAAGATATACAAACTCAACCTGTGATAATTAAGCTCATAAATAAATATTTCAGTTTTCTGATTTACATGAAAGTATAAACACGAAAGGCTTCTAGTTATTATTTAAAAAAAATGCTTGCACAATGAATCTATTTCCAGGAAGCCAAAACTTCTTCTTTGTAATTTAGTTACCGGTGAAATTTTATAGCCCGGAGATTCTTCTTCTTTTTCCTCGGTGTATTTGTACTTACATCGAAAACGTGAAAAACTTTCTGCCCGGAAAGTAATAAAACTTGTGGACAAAGCAGCTTCATCCGCGAACGAATAAATAAATATGGAATTGAAATTTTCGGCTCGTCAGGTACGAACAATTAATTATACCATGTATTGAATTTTTTTTTTTTTGGAACGAATGGTGGACGGGGGTCGTCATTAACAATGGGTTATCGGAATTAGGATAGCCATTAAATAATCGAGGTCAACCAACGACTTCAATAACATCGATCGATGCTATAGGCTATACGCTATCGGTGTTATAAATGAGTTGTCATCTCATTGAAACACGTATTGAAGTGGAAAGCGAAATCTGCTGGTCCGACCGAGGAATACATTTTCCGACATCCCAATGTTATTATGTCTCCATCGGGTGTCACATTCAGAATATCAAAGTTTTTTTTTTAACATCGCACGTGGCAAGGAAGAGGAAGAAAACTCCTTCTCGTAATATAGAGGGGGTGGGCGAATAAATATTAAAGATGAAATGAAAAGTTTCGTTAGGCTGAAATTACGAACGTGTTTGTTTGTACTGATTTCTAATTAAACCCAGTGTCTCATTACTTAATAATGTGATACAGCTACGTCAATTTGGTCGACTTTAAATAAACAAAATAGGATCTGCCTTTTAAATACACGCTAATTATCCCTAATGAAGAGGGTTTACGACGCTTAATTAGTCTTTTTATCTCCACGCACGACGACGTTGGAAGGCTTCTGAAGAAACCAACCTGCGTATAATCCCCCGATCCACTATTGATCTTACGTAAGCCAAGTTTTCCCAAAGAATTTTCGTCTAGGTGGTTAGAAAAAGCATTCATTATTCCAGACAAAAAACCTCGATTTTCTCCTTAACTTTTTATATCTGCTATAATTTAATCTCGCTTTTTTCCTCCTCGCAGACAACGTGCCGGAACCGAATCATTTCATTCTGCCGATTATGTAGTTAACCGTGCGCGTTTAATGCGCTCATAAAATCCACCTACGAACAAATAGAAAGACATGCATGCAACCATGCACGGTGCAATTCATATTAATCAGAATTATCAAACATTAATGCGGTTTGTGTTTTGAAATAACGATAACGCCGTAAATTATAATAACGCCACAAACAGATATGTAAATTACTATTATTACCACACTTTTCTTATTTATGCTTCATAGAATCCATTTACTCGACGAACATGTCACTATTTTAGTACATAAAGTAACCCACTACACAAAGTTCAAAAACAACGTTCCTCTCGAATCAAATAAACGACTTCCATCTGCATTACATAGAATTACATAGATAAAGATATAATCGTAAAACTACTATAGTATTGATTGAAATATCAGTGCCAAACATCTTTCTTTCGAATTATATCTCCCACCGTGATCGGAAAAAAAAGATATAATGAGATTTGGGGCAAACTTAATTCTACAAATGCGGACGCTTTCGTTTTATTCCTCTTCGCGACTTACATATCTAATAACTTCGGCGTATCTGCATACATAAATCGGAAAACTTAATACTTTGCAAGAAGCTTTGGTGAATGTTAGAAAATTTCGGGGTATTTTTTAATTAATAAAGTCCCTCCGAGTTTTTACGCAAACGCTAACGAAACAGTCACGAAATTCTGCGAAACTTTCCCCCTTTTATCTTTTCGATACCACCCCCCTAATTAATTATGAGGGAAGTGTCCAGGGTGAGGTCATATTGTCATATTTAAAACTTCTTTGGCCCTAAATTTTATCAAACCACATACGAAAATAAGCTTTAAGATACGTACTCACTTCACTTTCATGTAAGTTCATAAGAGGGTTAAACAATTAAGAAGCGCCATTTCGTTGAGTTTTCTTTATTGGCATTTGTTTAAACAGTCGGAAATCGTCATGCCAGCGTCAATTTTTCATCAATTCAATTCGGGGCTTCAATTCGGATTGACTTGAACCAAAACTGAAGTGCTTTAGCTTCGCCTGAATAGAAACTAATTTTTTTTATTATTTTTTCAATGCATACAAATTCATAAATTAATTAACTGAAGCATGGCAGAGTAACTCTGAGAGTTAATGAAAGAAGTTAATACGATACATGTTCGAAGGCCAAACTTAAGGGTAAATATTTTGTAACTCCATTTAAAGGTCTAGCTGAAAAGTATCAGTTTCGCAATGTCGATGAGTCTTGAAAACACGCACGAAATTGAGCAGGTTTTCTTTGCACGGGGTGTCAGGATTCGCGCTAACATGACACGTTTTATAAATATTTTCTCCGCCTTAATTGTGTCGCGATGTTACATGACACATGAAAGTCTATTTATATAAAAAAGAAAATTTAAGGAATATCTCTTTAATGTTGCTTAGGTGTAATAATAATTTTCCTTTTTTCTTTCTTTTTATCCTGGAAGCTCCGGGAATTACAGGCAAACAAGGGATGGGCGAACGCGTTCAATCAATTTGATTTCCGTTAATTAAACTGGAAACAAAAACCTGAAGTTCCTCGATCATTATTTACGGATGATGTGTTCTTAGTCAGTAATTAAAAATTTTTTTTTTAGGAAAAATATAAGTCTTAAGAAGAAGTCCGGGCCATAAAATTTATATTTAGTTTGAAAGCAGCAAATAAATCAAGCGTCGCGAGTGTGGAAAGCTGAGATCGAAACATGAATCCGAACACGCGAACATATTAACCACACTATAGAATCGCGGGTGTTATTTCGAAGCAATCTCGCCATCACTATTGATGGCACTCTACTTGATAAGGATAAGTAACCGATGGAAAAAAATCCTGCTTGCGGAGTGACGGCCGTGAGGTTAAAAGTCGTTCATCCATTTTATCTCGAGAAAATCCCCCGTCGCACAATGTCGAATCCGCCATTGTAATTTGAATAAATATTAACTTAAGCCGATTTTAAATTTTACTTGACGCATAGAGCCGGAGGATCGTTCCGTTTTGCAATTTCGAATTCATATCCTTTGACAATAGCAAAAATCATACGTCTAACTATAAGTTTGTCGAAATGAAAAGGTCAAACGAATTAATTCATTAATATTAATGACCTAGAAATACGTGCCCGAACAATAAATCTCTATTTTCACTGTAAACAAACTAAAATTAACAACGGTAGTAATTATACATACATAGCATTAAATTAGTATTCCAGTGACGCCTCTATAATAAACAGGATTGATTGGCTTAATACAGGGACGGTTCATTAATTATTTTCACTAACGTTGTTGTGCGTTGTCACAAACAAAAACCTTAGTGTGTGTGTTTATAATTTTAATGTTCGGGGTGGTCTCAGCTACTCCAGTTTTGAATTTGTTGTGTCCCAGCAACGCGATGCAAATTAAATAATTACCCTAGGTGCTAATTAATTAAAATCCCCGCCTATTAAAAATACTAGATTGTTTAGAATTCCACTAATTTAAAAATTAAAGGTTCAGTTGTGCATTGCGAACGACATCGACTGCAGCAGGCAATTGAAAACTGGAGTCCTGAAATTGCTCATTAGTCAATTATATATCAAGAGCGGCGAGGGAAACACGGCATATTCATAACGAACTCAAAAGAAAATCTATATAAAAATACTTAGTTAATCAAATACGAATGCGGCGGCGGCTAAAGAAAAACGAACGAGGAAGACGCACTTAAAACCTTCAAAAAAAAAATCCTGCTATTAAATTTTGAAACAGAACCGAAGCAATCAATTTAAGCCCTTTGTTTGCACGCGCAGGCTGATTTCTTTTAATTGAAAATGCGCCCCGTTTCATCTGCAACAGCACGAACAGGGCCCCTGACAACGCACATAAATATATTCCCGCAGAAAAGTTTAAATTACATCACACGTCTGAAAGTTCGGGCAAATTTCAAACGTTTTTATGCGAAACTCGCCGAAAGTTTCCCAAAAAGACAATGGCAAAATAAACTCGGAATTTATTACTTCCTATTTACAAAGGTCCATATACGTGAATTTCCATTCGAAACCGAAAAGAACGGCGACCGCGCGCAAAAAGAATATTTGGAGATTACTTTTCGAGCACTCTACACCAACAAACAAGACTTTTATATATTTAATCTTTCTTTGCTTTAAACAAATGCGAACGCGAGTTTACTTTTGGTTTTAATAAATTTTCTAATTACTACTCTTATTATGGTTATTTTCAATTTAAAATCACAAAGCTCCTTAACGTAATTTTATTTTCGTTGCATTGCAATTAAGAAACCGTTGAGGGTATTAAAGCGACATCTTAAAAGTATATTAAGAGTTTCATAAACACTTATTGTTAAAAAAATTAAGATTCTATAAAAAATAAGATAAGAGGCTTCTTATTCTTGGCTAATCTTGAATGGATTGTAGTGGGTATTTTTATTTTTGTTGCTCGTCTTTTTCGATTTGCCTCTTTTCCATTTCTTATTTTTTCCCCGATGGCCATATTGTCTCCTAAATTCGTTTCTATAAGAGCCAGGTGATAAAAAACCAAAAGAATCCAAAAGTCAAGTGGAAATCCAAAAAAGAGAGACAAGTCAAAAATGGGAAAACCGTGAAAAGAAAAATATTGAATGTCGTTGACTTTTGCCCAAATGATGATGTAAAATGTCCTTCGAGTCCTTTAAATTCCTGGAATTTACTGCGACAACCCCAAAAAAGAGGGACAAGTCAAAAATAGGAAAAACCGTCAAAAGAAAATTGTTGAATGTCGTTGACTTGTCAAAGACTCTTGCCCGAATGATGACGTAAAATGTAAACTTACAAATTTGGTAAAAACAAGATTAACTAACAAACAAACAAAAATTATAAACCACCAAAAACTATCACAAAATAACTGCGAAGTTCTGAGTCCTTCGAGTCCTTTAAATTCCTGGAATTTACTGCGACAACCCCAAAAAAGAGAGACAAGTCAAAAATAGGAAAACCGTCAAAAGAAAATTGTTGAATGTCGTTGACTTGTCAAAGACTCTTGCCCGAATGATGACCTAAAATGTAAACTTACAAATTTGGTAAAAACAAGATTAACTAACAAACAAACAAAAATTAGAAACCACCAAAAATTTATACAAAACTATCACAAAATAACTGCGAAGTTCTGAGTCCTTCGAGTCCTTTAAATTCCTGGAATTTACTGCGACAACCCCAAAAAAGAAGAGAGACAAGTCAAAAATAGGAAAACCGTGAAAAGAAAAATATTGACTTGTCAAAGACTCTTGCCCAAATGATGACGTAAAATGTAAACTTACAAATTTGGTAAAAACAAAATTAACTAACAAACGGTTGTTTATGTATCGAGTCTGTATTTTCACAATTACTGCCAATATACCTGATGATAGAATAAAATTAGTATTCGATAAGAACAAGGAACGTAAAAGTCTTAAAATCATAAAGTCCCCAACGTAATTTTCTATAAAATATAACTGAGAAAGAACGATAAAAGAGGCTTCTTGCTCTTCGCTAATCTTGGTTGGATTGTAGTGGGTATTTTTATTTTTGTTGTTCGCCTTTTCGATCTGCCTCTTTTCCATTTCTTATTTTTTCCCGATCGCCATATTGTTCCCAAGCTTCGTTTCTATAAGAGCCAGGTGACAAAAAACCAAAAGAATCCAAAAGTCAAGTGGAAACCCAAAAAAGAGAGAAGTCAAAAATGGGAAAACCGTCAAAAGAACAATGTTGAATGTCGTTGACTTGTCAAAAGACGCTTGTCCAAATGATGTTGTAAAATATAATTAATTACAAATTTGGTAAAAACAAAATTAACTAACAAACGGTTGTTTATGCATCGAGTGTGTATTTTCATGATTAGTGCCAGTATACTTGATGATGGAATAAAATTAGGATTCTACAAGAACAAGAAACGTAAAGGTCTTAAAATTATAAAGCCCCTAACGTAATTTTCTATAAAATATAACTGAGAAAGAACGATAAGTTCTTCGCTAACCTTGGATCGATTGTAATGGGTATTTTTATTTTTGTTGTTTGCCTTTTTCGATCTGCCTCTTTTCCATTTCTTATTTTTCCCCGATGGCCACATTGTTCCCTAGATTCGTTTCTATAAGAGCCAGATGACAAAAACCAAAAGAATCCAAAAATCAAGCGGAAACCCAAAAAAGAGAGACTAGTCAAAAATGGGAAAACCGTCAAAAGGATAAGTTGAATGTCGTTGACTTCTCAAAAGACGCTTGCCCAAATTTGGTAAAAACAAAATTTACTAACAAACGTTTGTTTATGTATCGAGTCTGTATTTTCATGATTAGTGCCAGTATTCCTGATGATAGAATAAAATTACAATTGTATAAGAACAAGAGACGTAAAAGTCTTAAAATCATGAAGCCCCCAACGTAATTTTCTATAAAATATAACTGAGAAAGAACGATAAAGAGTCTTCTTGTTCTTCGCTAATCTTGGTTGGATTGTAGTGGGTATTTTTATTTTTGTTGTTCGCCTTTTTCTATCTGCCTCTTTTCCATTTCTTATTTTCCCCGATGGCTACATTGTTCCCTAGATTCGTTTCTATAAGAGCCAGGTGACGAAAAACCAAAAGAATCCAAAAGTCAAGTGGAAACCCAAAAAAGAAAGGCAAGTCAAAAATGGAAAAACCATCAAAAGAAAAATGTTGAATGTCGTTGATGTGTCAAAGATATTTGCCCAAATTTTCTTAAAATCATAAAGCCCCCAACGTGATTTTCTATAAAATATAACTGAAAAAGAACGATAAGAGGCTTCTTGTTCTCCTTAATCTTGAATGGATTGTAGTGGGTATTTTTATTTTTGTTGCTTCCCCATGGCTACATTGTTTCTTACATTTGTTTCTATAAGAGCCAGGTGACAAGAAACGAAAACAATCCAAATTCAAGTGGAAACCCAAAAAAGAAAAACAAGTCAAAAATGGGAAAACCGTCAAAAGAAAAATGTTGAATGTCGTTGACATGTCAATGACGTTTGCCCAAATTTTGTAAAAACAAAATTACCTAACAGTATCGATTCTATATGTATTTTCGCGATTAGTGCAAGTATACCTGGTGATAGAATAAAATTAGTATTCTATAAGAACAAGAAACGTCTTAAAACCAGGCGTTAATGATAAAGATAAGGGATAACTATTATTGAATCGGTCGTTATGTAGTTAAAACAGATGTTTTTGAAATAGTAGGTAACTTGATCTAGGAATAGAATTCCTCGTGGTGTCGAATGGATTAAAGGCAGAGCTGGCGCATACTTTTAGAATGACGGGCTGTCTGTATACTACCGTCGAGTGTTGATACGAATGGGCCGGCTTCAAGTTTGCATTATGGGGTGCTTCCATACTTTAACCGATTTGTCACAATTGTATGCGTGTGCACGTGCCTCCATGCGAAAACTAATTCAGAATTCTCTCACTAAATATAATAATACATTTTGCGGCGATTTACATTCGTTTTACGAGCCCGGCTGCGTCGTAAATTCTCAACGGGAACTTTCAATTTACACGGAACCCCGGCATAAAAGAAATGTATCTATTTCGTTTTAATTTGTAAATAAATACACCCAGTATACCACATGTTACTTGAAATATTACTGGTGGAGTAGAAAAATATTTACATACGTCACAATTAAAAGTGCGCTTGTTAATAAAGGTTTCGAACTTGTTAGACGTTTTAATAATAATCGGTAGTCTAATGGTGAAATGGTGTTTTCAAGTGTAACAAGATAAGTACGTGGCGGCGCAAAAGGAAGCGATATGCAAAAACGTGAATGAATACTCAGGAACAGATCTAAAACACATTTAACTGATTATACTCGAACGAACAGATCTCGTTAAATCCATCTAAAATTGGAACCTTGCCTAGGAGAAGACGACGAATCGTTAAAATACTTAAATTAGAGGAGAGATTAAAAAAAATACACGTCGAAATTTCTTTTTAACTTGTTAAATGCTCTTTTTTGTTTTGTTTTCCCGACTAGGTATTCGCCAACGTGAAAAGAATTTATCACTCGAAGAGATGGTAGAGAGAAGGAAAAAAAAAGGCGCACTTTTTATTTAACTAAATGTGTAGCACTCTCTCCGGCTACGTGAAAATATAAAATATTCAAAGCGGAAGTCAAAAACCTGAATTAAAAGATACTAATTGAACACTTTTCTTTGAAAAGAGTCAAAGAGGAGGGACGTGCATGGTTGAGTCGAACCCCATCTCCCCCATCCGGTCACAATTATAATAACGCTTCGATAATAGAAAACGTTTAAATTGCTGCGACTGCAAAAGTCGACCTCCTGTTCTTCTTACCTATGCAGTATCGTCGCCCTCGCAGTCGAATGAAAACATTCCATGTCAATTTGAATGTGCATTTGTATTCAAGACTTCCATTGAGGCATGTGTTCGACCGATGTTGAACTCTCTCTCATATATTTTTACTTTTATGTAATTCCATTTCATCCAGTATTTTCTATTGAAAATTTCTGCAGGAAAAGATAAAGCAGTTTTTATTTTCCTACAAATGGGCGCTGCTTTATATCTGATTCAACCAACCTCTAATAATTACGACATCACCTACAGTTATAAACCCAAACACAACGACGTATTTAACTCATCATCTTTTATAGATGATACGCCCTTAACAATAAATAGTAATGATGCTGATAACGCACAATTCCAAACGGAACTTGCGAATTACGAGCCAATGAAATCTGGATAAGGCATTTATATATGGTAATTTCTTTCGTAAAGCCAAGAAATTTCTCTATTGTTGGGGCTATTTGAATATAATTAGGACAACTTACCACCCGACCATTTACGTTTACGTTTCGAAACCCTTTCCTGACTCTAATCAGAGGACCGACCAGAAATTAACTCCAATTGTTACGACGCTAAAATTTTATTACTTACGTTACCATAACGTTTTATTTGATTTCAGCAAACAATATTAAAAAAAAATCGAATAATTTTGGTTTGGCTTCAGATCCTTTACTTATTTTAACCTGAAGGCGTTGGCGTTGCTACTTTTGACTAACGGGTTGTGGTTGCAGCCCTGAGGAAGTCTTCTACAATGGAGAATGAAACGTCGGCAGTACCAACCGAAAGCCAATTCAATCACCTTTTACTTACCTTTAACATTACAGTCATGAGCTTGAGATGACATATGCGTGATAAGGATGCGTTTATGGTTACGGTTTTTGGTGGCAAAGGAGCGACCTGCTTTTTTTTTGCTTTTTTTTGGATTATTCCACGAACGTGAAATAAACAGAAAACTTAACTAAAGAATTCCAAAGGTGGTGGTTGGTAATATCGGTTTTTAGCTTCGATGACCCAAGCAAAGGAATGCCGGTCCGAATATAGGAAAAAAAAATGCACGTTTCCTACCCTTTTAATGAATTTTTCGCACCCCTATTTACCGACCGATTCGAACGAAACCCGGAACACATACACGAGTACTTATCGGGGGGTTCGCTCTTTGTATCTGCACGAAATTGACTGCGAGTTCGATGTCCTATGCTTTATACGGAAGGAAAAAATAAATTAAATAAGATTTCGCGAAATAATTCAAGTAAAAAAAGCACACGACTTTCAGAAATGTAAAACACTTTATGTAAATAAAAAAAAAGAAAAGTAACTTCTTCTCAGTTTTATATTCGTTCTAATCAAACCGGTGACTTCAATTTCCTGGACTTTTATTTACTGTCCCTATCAAACGAGAAATCCTCACCACAAGTTCAAATCGCGCAGAACTTTTAAGTTTTTTTTTTTTTGGTAAAATGTACACTGCTTTCCAAAAGTATTAGAACATCCAAATAGTTTTCATGATCACTTGTTATATTGATTTTTGCAAGTTGTAAGTTAAAGCCCAAAAATAAAATCCTGAAAATTTATAAGGATGTCGCTTGAACTTCCGACAAAAATTTTTATTTCAGGGAAAGGGGGGGGGCAGGGTATAATTTACTGTGGCTATAACTTTCAGGGGTGTTATCTCCGGCGTAAGTGAAACGCTGAGCCGTTTGATTTAACGTCATCACGCGCTGATATTAGGACGAGTGGCTTCGGCGAATGACATCGCCGGAACTCGGTGAAACTGGGCCAACGGCAAACGAGGTACAAGTTATTCAATCCTGCGAAATTACCTTTTCGAAGGATAAATTCGCAACGCCGAAGTTTTAGGATCGCACTGTGCTTGCCGCTACTACTGTAGTTGACAGATAAAATGAAACTTGCATATTGAATTTTACCGTCGAACATCGAACTTACGATGTGATTTATTGTTTGTAGTATTTGAACCGTAAACATGTCGATTCTTCTCACCCTAATCACTTAAAGCAGCAGCTCCCTGTCAGAATCAATCTGATTAACCTCGTAAAGTTTATTACATTTCAAAGTCAAGTTGCATAACTCGTGTCTACACAGAGAAAAATGACAATTGAGGCGGAGAAATTATTAACCATTTGTATGTGCTCCAATTTGGAGTAAAAAGTTACATACTGATTTGACTTTTGTACGACAATAAATTCTCGTAAGTGTGATGATAAAGTTTCGACACTTTGTTGTATGAAATTCTACATCTTACGTAAAAAATCAGATTGTGGACATTTTATTTCACGTTTTGTTGTATAAAATTCTACACGTTCTGTAAATCTATAATAGAATCGCAATGAAAAGTTTTCTACAATTTGAAAGTGATTAAATTATTGACTTGTTAGAAAAAGTTGCTATTGGATATGTTAACATCTTACACAAATTGTTGAATAGTATTGAAGTGGGGCGTAATCGCGTCTTCTTATTGTTCAATCAAATGTAAACGTTTTAGTAACAATTCTACAATCGTATTAACGCTGTACATTTAAACTATTTTTTCTATTTCGCCTTACGTAAGTAAAATCAACTCGATAGTTGACTTAAATTAAAATAATACTTCAGAGTACTTTAGTTTAAATATGAAATTAAATATTTACTTGAATAAGGTATCCGCCCAGATGCAGATGAAATTCGTATTTATTTATTTGTCCCGAATATGATTATACTTTATGCCAAGATTACTACTTCTTAACATAACATACACTGAAAATGTTTATTTCACCTAGTTCTAAACAAAAACTAAAATAAGGTAAGATAAAAATACTTGTTTGTTTGTGTTAACGGGAATAACATTAACAATCATATACGCCTTTTATTTGCACTAACAAAAAGAAACGGCAAAAAAAATAATAAACCTGTTTGTTTTCGAACTTTCGCGCTTCGGCACGTGCTCAATCAAATTATATTGTGATCAAATTAAAAACAGAGCGAGATTTCCGATCATTGAATTTTAAAATGTAAACATTCAGAAAAGCGCTCGCACGTTATTCCGTTCCATCAGGACGTGTTTTTCATTTTCATTTCAAATCGTGGAAATTAAGTCTCGCGAAAAACAAGATAGAGATTGAATGAAATACTATGTTGTAAAAAAAAAGAAATGGAGCGAAACGAAAGGAATTTTATGTATGTGAGAGACGCCACTGTGTGACATAAAATTTAAAGCAATTCATAACTTTAGATGTTGGTCTCATTATATATTTATGTTTACACTTAATTTTAACTGTACTGAAGTATGTGTGTGAATGTTGGAGTCTTTTTTGGTTAATAAATTCAAATACTTGCTCGGAGAAGCTATAAATTTACGTCGCGTTACAGAAATAAAACGCGTTTTTCTTAAGTGTAGGAATTGACGTATTTATGGTTGGAGAAAATTAAAGGCGGCGTTCGTTTAAAGCTCTGTCGTTAATTGTTGACCTCGTGCTTCGTTTTTTTTTTTTACCACTGGAAATCCGCAAGGAAACTTCGCGTTCAATTGACAGATTTCCCGAAGAAAAACTGCAATCTATAAAAGTTTCATAATATCCGTAATAAATTGCTCTTGAGTTACGGCAAACGTTTCGTTGCGGAAACTTGAAATGACAAGTAATAAGTAACAACTCCGAGAAGGTGTCAGGTGGACGCTATAACATCTTCTAAAGTGCTAAAGTACTGCTGTATTACGTTCGATCGATGGAAATGGAAACTGCAGGCCGTGTACTTGTATGTGTACAGTACACGTGTGCCCAAAAGGTTCTTCGCGAATCAAAACCGCATGAATAAAGCGCCCAACCGCAGGGCAAATAATTAATAAATAACAGTCATCGCGCAGGTGTCGTCCTCGCTCTGCCGAATGCTAATTTAAAGTATAATTGCATTGTACACTATGCATAAAGTTAAATTATTCACCGCTAGTTACATCTGGTGGATTGGGTTTGAATATAACGTCTAAAAATACCTCCAAACGCAGACGTGCATTCGCTCCGAAAAAGCTCTTGTTTATGTTTGGTACCTTTCTATGAGAAATCAATTTATATCAAATTCCACATCCACTGCTTACTTCCTATGGAGGAAAAAAATGCACACTCTAAATAATTAAAATCAAAAATACTATTACATCTTCCTTTTTAATAAATATCGCGAGTCTTTCATAAAAAGAAAACTCCAAACTAAAAATCATTTCGACAAAGGATACACAAGGACACGTACTAATTTAAATATCACTTAATCAAAAAAATTAACTTCTCTTTTGTTTTATTAACCCCTTAGCCTTTGCTCGGAACTATTTTCGTGTCACAATCGCCACACATGTCTTAGGCCATTCGTCTTCCTTCTTTATATTCCGCCACCAAAACTTTACTGCTGTAAATCACCATAACTCTTTAATGCCCCTAATTATAAAAAGATTGCAATTAAAATAATGGTTTGGTTAAAGAGTTAAAATTTGAAAAGTTCCTTCAGAGAAGGAACCCACCACCCCCCAATTTAAATTAGGTAATCGTTTAAAGCCGAATGAATTTTTCTTTAGGTGTTGGAAAGAGGTGAAGGAGAATCGACGATAAAATATATTTAGTAGCAGGGTGTTATGGGAGATTGATTTATTGGTTTAAAACGATAGTTACTTTATGAGTTCGAGAAACACGAGAAGATCAAATTTCACGCCCTTATTTACTAAATATAACTTCTCAGAAACGAGCTGATAGAATAATAAATTACTTGTGTTATTCTGAAAGCCTGGGATCGTAGCTTTTTTTCACTAATAATAACGTAAAGTCACGATAAAGTTGTAGCAAGTTAAATGGGCATTCGAACTTTAAAACTTTTAATAATGCATTGCAATTTTTCTGCATCTAGAGAGTAATCGAACATCAGCAAAGGCACTCAAGAGAGTGCAGCTGCAACAGCGGCACCCTCAGTTAAAAAATCAATAACATTAATCTATATAGGTACCTCTCTTCGACATCCTTCGTTTAGAGCCCCTCTTTATTGTTAAAAATTAAATTTCTTATCCTTTGAGTAACTCGGATAAAAGCTTCAATCGTTTTTATCGACTTAGATTCCCGATGGAATATAAAGCGTTAAAAGTGTTTTTTTTTTTAGGCGTTATGGGCTTCGCAAGTCACATTTAATGCCGCTAAAAGCCCTCGTTAATGATTGACACAAACCGTTGATATTGATAGATGGTGAACACGTGCGTTTATGACACGAAGTTCGGGGTAAAGAATTCGTGTAATTGTGTACATCATAAGGGTATATACATTAAAAGTTCAATCAATTTTCCTGATGTTCCTGGTGTCGTTTACTTTGAATAGGCAGGAAATTAATACGTTTTATATTTCCTTTCTGCGTAGGCATCTCTCAGTCGGGAAAAGCTTCATTTTCACCTTGTCACTTCACGCAAAATAATATATTTTAAGGCACGGATATAGCGGACGTCGATACATCAAAGTTATTTGTAAGATTTTCTGTAAATGTAAATCCGACAGCAGCATCATGCTGTTCTTATATAGTCGGGTGCTTTTTCTTATCACGGTGGTCCAAGCAAAGTCGGCAAACAGCTTGAAGATGACACCAGTGATATATCATCCCCTGTCATTCCGATCTGTCACCATAGATCTAAGTGGACGGTAGATCGTTGAACTAAAAGATAACGTGCATACATACACTGATTGAAAGGGTCTTCAAAATACAAACATACCGAACAATGAGCAAACATTGCTAATGTAAAATATTTATTCTTCTAAAAGATTTTTTTAACTCGCCCATCCTCCCTTTTAACCTCTTCAAAACCCACAAATTAAATTGTTGCATGTGCATGTAAATTTTGAACCACAGATTCCATTTTCTGATTCAAATCTTGTACAACAAGAAATATAAATTCGCTTATAAAACATAATCGAGTTTTTAATTCGTACATAATAGACATTTTATCAATCGGTAACCAGAATGGATGCGGCTATTGTTAGTGTTTATCTGTGATTTCATTCATTCAAATAACAGCCCATTTTGTGGGAAACGAATGGATAATATTCGCCACAATTCTCTGAAGAGACACGTATCCAATATTATTTATTCATTTTTAGTTAACATGCATGCCTTTTGTCGTGCGATGCAATTATAAAATTATCGGCGATACAAAACAAGGCTTCCACGGTACGCGCTATTTTGTTAACGAATTAACTATAACAAAATCGTGGCTGGCGTTCTATTTAAATTAAATACCGTTTTTGCTGTCAGGGCTTTAATCCTATTGACCGTGCAGCAACATTAATTCAATAATAATGTAATGCCAATAAATCCCTGCATAATTTAAATTGATTTAATTAACCGAGCAATAGGTCTACGAACTCGTGCAAATTACAGGCAAGTAAATAATGGTTGACGGCTCCGCTGTGCTAATCCCAAAGCACCCTGCGAACGCATACAACTAAGGTCGTCTAACTACATTCAAGAAATGTACCGAGAAATCAAAATTTACATCACAAAAACCACATGTATGTATTTCAACGTTTGCACGCTTCTTTTTGTTTTAATACACACGGGTCTATTTTATTTGAGTTAACTTGTCTGTCCTCATCAGAAGTGGGATCAGGTTACGCATTCGGAGAAAGCCTTTCGGTAATACTAGATCATTTAGAAGAGGAAAGTAAAAATGCAATTAAAACCAAATAAAGTCAAGAAATTACGAAGGGACAGATAATTTTTTTGTATTTCAAACTCGTCAATCACATTGTCGGATTTATGAAATATCGACGACATGTTATGACACGTTACGTTGTTGAAGTAGTTTGTGCACCGTAAAATAGAGCCAGGGTGCGTTTAGTGTAACATTCCTGACGGCTCTAAGGGACGCCCGTGAAAATAAAATTAGGAAGAAGATAACTTTACCCACACCGTGTTACCCTCGAGGGTGGGATCCTCCTGTCACGAGTAAATTGTGCGTTTCAATTTTGCCTTGCATAGTTTTACGTGAAGCTGCCATTAAAAAAGGATCACGGCTGAAGCTCGACTTTAATCGGTGTCTCCAAAACACAAACAAACAAACAAAATATTACATTTTGTTTTCAATTAATTCAAAAACTATTTAAAAGGGACGCATTGATTTGTGAAAATACTAAAGAAAATTGTCTCATTTACTTACGAAGTGACTGTACTAAAATGAGAATGAAGAGGGATGATGTGAGCATGTATGTATATGCCCTAATTAAAAAAAAGATATTCCATAGTTTTCAACCCTTGGTTCCCTGTGCTACCAAATGCTATGTTGGATAAACCTACTAGAAGAGTTTCTAGAATCGAATGAGGCGTTGAGGTGATGTCTATGGTTACTAGAAACTAAGGGGACTACAGGAATGTATGGAAAACAGAGATCAAGGTCCTTTAGCAGGCGTTGAAAAATTTATGAAGCCAAAAGTTGTGATGTTGTTTTGAGGTGCCCCAAATAAATCATTCAGGGAAAAACCTGTATAATGCATAATCATCGCAAAGTCTAGTGAAGTACCCAATCGCTTCTTGAGGGATGTACAAATTCCCTTTTCGCGGAAAGTAATTTCTGTTTGCCATGGTTTTTAACCCTTGGTTCAAAGCTATGTTGGATAAACCTACTAGACGAGTTAAAGGAGTTTCTAAAATCGAATGACACGTTGAGGTAATGTTTATGATTACTGGAACCTAAGTGGACTACAAGAACGTATGGAAAACAGAGATCAAGGACTTTTAACAGGCGTTGAAAAGTTTGTGAGGCCAAGAGTCGTGACTATTGTCTTGAGGTGCCCCAAATAAATCATTCGGGGAAAAGCTGTATATTCGCAAAGTCTAGTGAAGTACCCAATTGCTTTTTGAGGGATGTACGAACGGCCTTTTCGTTGAAAGTAATTTCTGTTTGTCATGGTTTTCAACCCTTGGTTCCATGTGCTACCAAATGCTATGTTGGATCGACCTACTAGAAGAGTTAAAGGAGTTTCTAGAATCGAATGGGCCGTTGAGGTGATGCTAAAGTTACTAGAAACTGAGGGGACTTGAAGAATGTATGGAAAACGGAGATTAAGGTCCTTTAACAGGCGTTGAAAAGTTTGTGAGGCCAAAAGTCATGACTGTTGTTTTAAGGTGCCCCGAATAAATCATTTGGGGAAAAAGCTGTATATTCGCATAATCATCGCAAAGTCTAGTGAAGTACCCAATTGCTGTTTGTCATGGTTTTCAACCCATGGTTCCATGTGTTAGCAAATGCTCTGTTGGATAGACCTACTAGAAGAGTTAAAGGAGTTTCTAAAATCAAGGGAAACATTGAGGTAATGCTATGATTACTAAAAACTAAGGGGAGTAGAAGAATGTTTGGAAAGGTGAAGTGCCCAATTCCTTTTTGGGGATGTGCAAATGTCCTTTTCGCTATTAGTAATTTCTATTTGCCATGGTTTTCAACCCTTGGAGTAGAATAATGTATGGAAAGCAGAGATCAAAGTCCTTTAACAGGCGTTGAAAAGTTTGTGAGGCCAAAAGTCATGACTGTTGTTTGAAGGTGCTCCGAATAAATCATTCTGGGAAAAAGCTGTATATTCGCATAATCATCGCAAAGCCTAGTGAAGTGCCCAATTTCTTTTTGAGGGATGTGTAAATGTTCTTGTCGCTGAAAGTAATTTCTGTTTGTCATGATTTTCAACCCTTGGTTCCATGTGCTACCAAATGCTATGTTGGATACACCTACTAGAAGAGTTAAAGGGGTTTCTCGAATCGAATGAGACACTGAGGTGACGTCTATGGTTACTGGAATCTAATGGGACCAGAAGAATGTATGGAAAGCAGAGATCAAGGTCCTTTAGCAAGCGTTGGTTTGTGAGACCAAAAATCGTGATTGTTGTTTTGAGGTGCCCCAAATAAATCATTCGGGGAAAAACCTATATATTCGCATAATCATCGTAAAGTCTAGTGAAGTGCCCAATTGCTTTTTGAGGAATGTTCACTGAAACTAATTTCTGTTTGTTATGGTTTTCAACCCTTGGTTCCATGTGTTACCAAATGCCTTCCATGTGTTACCAAATGACTGCAGTGCCTCCGGTGCATTCTTTGCACGTTGCAAAGTCGCTAACATGCATTATCTTTGAGTACTAGGTGAAGTGCCCAATTCCTTTTTGGGGGATGTGCAAATGTCCTTTTCGCTATTAGTAATTTCTATTTGCCATGGTTTTCAACCCTTGGAGTAGAATTAATGTATGGAAAGCAGAGATTAAAGTCCTTTAACAGGCGTCGAAAAGTTTTTGGGGCCAAAAGTCGTGACTGTTGTTTTGAGGATATCCACGATGCCTCAAATATATCAATCGGGGAAAAAGCTGTACATTTGCGTAATCGTGCATTATTTTTGAGTATTAAGTGAAGTGCCCAATTGCTTTTTGAGGGATCTACAAATGCCCTTTTCGCTATATTTGATAATAATTTTTGATATTACTGGATAATCCTGGTTACCTCACTTTGATGATATATTTTCTCTCTGATGGTATATTCTGTAGAAAAAAAAACGAGCTATCGAGGGCATCGTCGATGCGAGGGAAGAGATGAGTGAAATATTGGGGATTCCACCGAAACGAAGCGGAGGGCGTACATTGTCTGACGAAAGACGTGACACGTCTGTTGGTGGCCGCGACCTCACAGTTGCGGAATACAAACTAAGTTAACGGATATTAGGATCGTGCAGTAAGCAGAGGAAGTCAAGACCAAACTGGTGCATCTCCGCAATTATCTTGATTTACTCGGTTGTGGAGATTGCATTAAAATCATGAATGGGATTTAGCAATACCTGGCGAACCTTAATCCGACATTAAATTAACTTTTAAGTAAAATGACGATTGCGCCGCGCAAATCTTTGCGGAAACCCGATTATTTGATTTAATTATAAACAGATTTAATTATACGTCAGCCATTGAAGTTTCCTATTAATTATTTAACTCGAGAACTAAACCAAAGTTCATTGCTGCATTAAATTTAATGGAAAACTTCCACCACAACGATATGGATGTTAATTCTTTCGTTACGTCTCGTCGTGCCAAGGCTTCGCCGTATGAATTAGAGAAGGACCTAGAAGCGTAACGGGAATTGTAGTTGGAGTCAAGAGTACAGAAGGAAGGCTAAAATACCGCTGACGCGCTAGAAGCAATAGCCGAAGGGACGACACGAGATAACACGCGCTGAAAGTTACGCCAATGCCCAGCCTTAGGGCCCGCCACAGGAACACATTTCCTCGAAAACGTGTGCGCGTTCCTTTCTTAAAACATCGCAATCAGTACTAACAACCTACCCTAAGTTGCCCTGCTCTAATTCTACATTTTAACCGTTCCCAACTTCCTCAATCCCAAGTCTTTTTTTTTCCAACTTTCTAAACAATCGTGATAAGCTCTCCGGCCAATGTCGTCCCTTCTGTGTACCACGTAATTCACTTCCGATTTAAAATGTAATAAAACACGTATCGCACACACACACACACTAATCTGCCTCCACAGTTCATTTCCACGAGCTTGCCCACAACGTATTTACCATTTTACAGGCGCTAAAGGATTTCAATCCAGTAATGTCACGAACTCAATCAACAGATTCCAATTTGTTACAAACAAAAAGAATCCCCCCCTTCCCACACACACGCGCATTTATAATTAATTGCATTGCTTAGAAAAATCCTTAACGATCATAAATTTGACTAAAATTATATGTTAGGGTGAACAAGACGCGGCGGGGCGGTTCTGTTTAATAAACAAAATAACGTTGACCCTTAGAACTTTAATCTTCATTCTGCAAAATAGGTTGTGACGTGCATTTTTAAAAATTCATAGCTTTAAGAATAGGCAGAACTATTCTTGGAACACTGAAATAATAATGCACGTGTAAGGGATGATAACCCTAATTAACCAGCTAGTTATTTTTTTTGTCAAGCTTTCACAAGTAATTCACTTGGTTTTTACGATTTATTTTAAATGCCCTACCATCTCGTCCTTAATAACCAATTCTAATTAATTCCTTTATTTTTCCCGTGCGAATTAATAAGAAGTAATGAAACTCAACACCTTAGGTTTTTTTTTTAATATATTATTACTTAGTTAAATAATGAATGATCGTAACAATATTAACCTGAAGTGATGAGTTGTAGATACTTGAAATAGTTGGGGGGTAAAATTAGCTTGAAAGCGATGTAAGCTTTATTAATAAAGCTGCCGAGGAGTAATTATGAAGGTTTTTAATGAAATTAACATGTAGATTAGGATGTAATGAACACAAAATAGTTTACATGTTTTAAACGTATTTATAACGCTTGGAAAAGCATGAAGTTAAATGCACACTTTATACGCAAAGTTTCACGAGTAACTTCCTACGTATATCGATAATAGTATTATGAAGTTTCCTCCTTGATTTCGTACTAACGTAGATCGCAAACTTGGTTAGGTTAAAACGTACAGGGGTTTACTCTAGTTTCTGTCGATGTTATCGCAGGGATGTTCGTTCGTTCGTTTGAAGACGGACCTAATGTTCAAGGTGGCTAAGTGCCAGGGTGTCGAACAATGGGACGCAAATGTGGTTAGAACCTCTCGGAGAGAGAAGTAAATGCGTGGACACCCGTTGGAAACTGTGAGGTGTGCAAGAGGCATGTCGGGTGTAGGATGCCAATGCAGCTGCCCTTTCCCCCTTCAACAATTTGCAGTATCAACTTTCTTACATCGTTCATCGCGTCTAGCTTCTTGTTGACTTTAATCGTTTGCTTGAAACCAATTTAAAATGCGATCGAGGAATAATTACATTATCACCCACCCCCCCGTTCATTTTAACTCGAAAACCTCTCTCACCAAGGCGCAGAAGAGCATTTCGTCATTAAAATCACCAGGAATATTAAAAACGCGTGTTAGACAAGTCTTAGCTCGATTAGCTCGAAATGCATGCAAGAGCACACTCAGGTCGACGAAGCGTGTATAACTTCCGTTACTTTTTCTTTTTTTTTTGAAAATTCTCAGCCTCGACTGTAGTACCGTAATGGCAAATGCATTAGAAGCAAGTGTTTCAAACAACATCAAACAAAATCAGCCCATTTACTTTTCCTAAACGATTCTCAAAGTCTTCCATTCCCTTATACTACACTAAACACTTCACAAGTTCAACCAATCAATAAAACAATAATGTATACAAATATTTTTTGTTCATGGGGATTCTCAAATTCAAATTCTATTTAAATTCGGTTCTATTATTGTCGGACGTGAAACCAAGAGAGATTAATTTTGGTTCAAATTAAATCAGATTTGACTTCTGATTTGTTCTGACATCAATCAAAACATAGAATTATGATTCCATTCAATTTAAGTTTAATTCCATGCATAAAGTGTACACGATACTCAATGACATTATTCATTTTGGTACGCTCAGCAAACCAAAGTAATTGTAATTTTTTTATTAAATTAGTTCACTGTATGAATAATATGGTTTTGTTCAGGAGCTTAGGCCAGGGCCAAGGAATTAATTACAATAAATTTAAATCGTCTGCAAAAACCGAATTAGTGTTGCAAATGTTTACGTCTTGACGTTTAAAAAATTGCTTTGTTTTGATCGTCCGAAAAGTACACTGCCTTCCAAATGGCGATTAGGAATTGTTTAAGGAATTGTTTAACCTGTGGCTACTGCAATCATTTGGATAGTAAGATAAGGTATTAAGAATTCTTAAGACTTTCGTACTTACTTAATTCAGTTTCAAAAGGTAATCAATGTGTTCGTAATTCTGCGTGAAAATAAAAAGAATTTAAGTAAGAGATTCGAGTTTCTAATCAAAATTAACGTCGCTGTGACAATAATAAAATCACAAAAAGCCAATCAAGGCTGCAGCAACAACAGAACGAAATTTCATTTATAATTACTATTCACTAATGATACACAATCACGATCGTGGCATGTATTTATAAACAAGTACCAGATGCAGGTCAATAAGGGCAGCTAGAAATTGTAGTTTGATAAATATCACAACTCGGCATTATAATGTCAATCACCCGTTTTCAATTCTGTAGCTATTTCTTGCCTTCATAATCTGATCTAAGCGATTTAAGAGAACCCGCCGAAAGAACAAGGCGTTCGTTTCATTTCCTTTCTTGAATAATTACAACGTTTTTAAACGAGATATTAACAGATGTTTACTGTTCCATGCATTTAATATAACTCACTCACTCAGTTAATTTCGATATAAAAACTGAAATAAGCAAGAAATGTATGATATACAGGGTGAATTCTAACTCTAACACAAATGGAATCGAAATCACGCAGAATTTTCTTGTTTCAGTTTCTTAACTAGTCTTGTGTTATTTAAGAAATGTCGTCCCTATATATTGGCATGTAAAATTGAATTTAATAAACTTTGTGGGTTGTTAGAAATAAGATTGGATGTGTGGAACATCCGAAGCAGAAATAACTGTGTGTGACGATCCAAGAAGGTTAAAATAAAACAAGAGGAAAAAAAAATTAAAATATTATTGCTGCCCACATACGTTGCGTACGTACGAGTTTTAATGCCCCATACAAGTGCAGGCGAAATAAAAATTCGATCTATTTCTGAGACTTCATGCACGACCGAACTGACTGTTGAGCATAAATATGTCAGATTCAAAGGAAAAGAACAATTCGTTTTCATGCTCGACTCTGCTTTTATTATTATTTATTAAATTTTATGAATATTCAAAGATGTATAATAATAAATGTTTACGACTGTTCTATATTTGCCACGACTTAAAACGAGTTCTCTCTGCGCAAACTAGATGATGCACGACGTTTTGCTTCGGAGAGGAGAGGTTTTATGTTAAATATGCATTTACATATTTTCGGCGGCGCGATATGAATGAATCCGAAATTTTATAATGCACATCAAACGTAAAGAAGGCATAAAAGAGTTTGTTGCGATTCAAATAAAGCAATTTATAAGCCAAACAACGCTTCAGATTCGTCGAGGAAAAAACGAAAAAGTACCGTAGCCTTACAGCTGTTGGTCTGCACGTCCGCAGTTGCTGCAGTCACATCGCAGTATTGTTGGTCTCGGAGGACGTAAAATGTCTACAAAACCAACCCACAGAACAAGCGTGACTCACACTATATAGTTTAAGTAGCCAAACCTGAACTATATGTATAGTACAACAATTTACTTACTTACTTACTTACAATCCAATTCAAATCTGAAACCACCTCGTCATTAAACCAAATGGACGTTGTGAGGGGTAGGTATTTCATACACAGATAGATACATACGCATTAGCCAAGTGAGCATATATTACCCAGCCGTACCCACGAGTAGTGTCATGATTATGATGAATGCTGCTTTACAAAAATGATGGTAATATGCAAAGACCCGGGGGCCTCTATAAAGGAAAAAATATGGCGGTGCTGTAAATTTGTAGATGGAGGATCGGCTATTTCCATAAATTAAATCTATGACTTACTAACCTCTTTCCCTTGATATGATAAATAATGCGCTAACGCAAACTGATAGTAATTTTCCAAGTGGAAAGACTTCCCCTCCTTACATCACGTAAATAGTGGTCGTAAATTACTAATTAATTTCCATCTTCGGATTGAAAACTCTCGCAGTGAAGATAATTAAACGTTTAAGAACGTGCTCACATTATGAGGTTGACGTGCGTCAGGAAGTCATTAGCAAAAATGTGAATTGTACGTGAGGTGTCGCTTTAAAACATTTCAAGTGTCGTAAAAATACGGAATTACAACCGCCGTCATATTAATTACGTTATTTGGTTTTGGGTCAAGAGAGGACCAACTGAATTGCGGTCGATTAAAAGCAGTGAAAACCGCAACGTTGGTTTGCAAACGGGAAAAAAAAAACCGCCCTTAATGTTAAACATGCAAATAAAATTACTGAATGAATTTACGAGTGTTTATTTTGGTTATTGTTCAGTAGCGACGTGGGTGCAAAATAAAGTGGATAAAAATGATTCATAACGCACGAAAGGACGCCGTCGCATGTTTGGAATAATCCCGGCGTCGTCGTCGTCGTGAGCGTCGCGACCGACGTGCACATGGAACGAAATTTTACATTGCGAACTATAATCCGCGTAATCGCGTACGCACATCGCTGCATATGGACGCTTCATTGCAACCATCCCTTCATAAAATCACCCTGTCTCCCCCATGTCAACAGCTCTGCTCTGTCAACCACAATTTCACTCGCGTCGACATCCAGTTGCAAAATGAACTTTACGCTTATAAAATTATGCGATTACGCATTTCACGTATACTGCATTTATCGCTTATAAACCATTTATGGAATACAATTTTCATTACGTCGTCAGCGTAACTACGTTATCGTACTTACTTAGGCTGGATAATGGGAATTTTATTTTGCTAAAATAATCCCATCAACAGCACAAGCACACCCTTAAAACAAATTCAATTCGACTTAAAACACAACTCTTTTTTCCAAGACTCGAAATATCACATTGAAGGAACCGAAGAGGATTATCTCAGAACGAAATTAGAACGCGCGTAAACCAAATTCGATTCGATCAATAACAAAACAAATATATTTCCTTCTCAAAACATGACTTAATACTTGACACATCAAAAACAGAATTAAATTAGAACAATCATTATCTCATCAACTTGCACAGAACGCGCTCAAACCAAATTGGATTCGACTTAACCATCAATAACGAAACAATGGATTTTCTTCGTAAACACGACTTAATACTTGACACATTAAATACAGAAGTAAATTAGAAAGAACTTGACATTAGCTTAAATTAAACTGGATTTAATTACAATGAGTTTTGTACTTGAAATTAAGTTTTTACTGAAGTTTTCGACTTAACTTAATGCGCAGTACGGAATTAGAACGCGCCCAAACCAAACTGAAAACGACTTAACCATCACTAACGAAACAGTTTCTCCAAAAATGGGATCGTTTTCCCCAATCACGACTTAATACTTGACAGAAGTAAATTAGAACGAACTTGAAATTAGCTTAAATCAAATTTGGTACTTGAAATTAAGTTTTTATTGAAGTTTTCGACTTAATTTGATGCGCAGTACGGAATTAGAACGCGCTCAAACCAAATTGGATTCGAGTTGACCATCAATAACGAAGCAGTTTCTCCAATTGGATCGTGTCCCTAATCACGACTTAAAACTTGACATATCAAACACAGAAGTAAATTAGAACGAACTTGAAATTAGCTTAAATCAAATTGGATTTAATTACAGTGAGTTTTGTACTTGCAATTAAGTATTTATTGAAGTTTTCGACTTAACTTAATGCGCAGTACGCGCTCAACCCAAATTGAAATCGACTTAACCATCAATAACGAAACAGTTTCTCCAAATGGATCTTTTCCCTAATCACAACTTAATACTTGCCGCATCAAATACAGAAGTAAATTAGAACGAACTTGAAATAAGCTTTAAATCAAATTGGATTTAATTACAATGAGTGTAGTACTTGAAATTAAGTTTTCATTGAAGCTTTCGACTTAAGTTAATCCGCAGTACGGTATTAGAACGCGCCCAGACTAAATTGAATCGACTTAACCGTCAAAAACGAAACAGTTTCTCCAAATGGATCGTTTTCCCTAATCACGACTTAATACTTGAAACATCAAATACAGGAGTAAATTAGAACTTAGAAATTAGCGTAAAGTAAATTGGATTTAATTACAATAAGTTTTGTATTTGAAATTAAATTTTTACTGAAGTTTTCGACTTAACTTAATGCGCAGTACGGAATTAGAACGCGCCCAAACTAAATTGAATCAACTTAACCGTCAATACCGAAACAGTTTCTACAAATGATTCGTTTTTCCCAATGGCGACTTAATACTTGACACATCAAATGCAGAAGTAAATTAGGACGAACTTGAAATTAGCTTAAAGCAAACTGGATTTAATTACAATCAGTTTTGTACAGAGTGGCCCAACGATGCGTATTTTTTCTATAAAGCCAAGGGAAAAAAATTAAGAAAAAAATCGATAAAGAAATTTATACTAGACAATACGCGGCATATTGTAAAATTATTTTCAATTACGGAGAATGATCAGAAAAATGGCAGTTCGTGGAAACCAATTTTTTTTTAAATGGAACACCCTATATATTTTGAGATATTTGGATGCGCTGCGGTGAGCTGATTACAATGGCATAAATATATATATAGATTTTATTGAACTACTTTCGTAAAATAATTTTTTTTCTTAAAAAATTCTTCAAAAATTCAGTTAGTTTGGATATGAATTTCTGATTACTGAGATAACATAGATCAACGAAAATTTTATGCGATATTTTTAGGACTTTGGCCTATATGAAAATGTGAAGAAAATTAAGATATCTTTCTGCATTATACCGAGCGATCTATACTTACGAAACATTCGGTATCTCATTTTTTTTAATGGAACGGCCTACTTTTTATTTTAGAAATGGATAGCACTCAAATGCAGCTTTCTGATGATATAAGGTTATATACCTTTATTTTTAATAGTTTCGTCACTAGAATTTTTTTTTTCACAAGTATTTGAATGGTACAGATTAGGGATGGGCGATAAACATCGATGATTACTCAACATCGATATTTTACCGTCGATATTCGATGTATTTGACATCGATGTTTACAATTTATTATCATCGATCGAACATCGATGTTACGATGAAAACATCGAACATCGAACCGCATCTGAATTCAGAGTGATGTTAGAATGTCTGGAAATGAAAAAAAATCTAGTGCCCTTTATTATCGAGTACTGGGTGGTTTCTGTATTACAGAAACCTAATTTAATCTACAAGTAAAACATTCCCGGATAATCAGTCATATTTGATGACATTATTACGCGTTAAGTGGTGAATGATTCACTTTCATTTAAAAACTGATATGTTTTTATTAAATATAATATAATATAATAAGCTGATAAATGATCTAATGGAAGAGACTTCATATGTTCAGAACATTCAATCAGTTAAGCAAGTTGAATTGAAGCCTGCTGCAGGTAAATTTATATTTACCTATGTTATATTATTTTGAAAATAATTATCTGAATTTTTTTGGTAGAAGAGACCTTTAATTTGTGGGCAGATCACCAACGACTTGTAGATATTAATTTACAAACTCAGGAGACTGATCTTTGTGAACTCTCTTCATATCTGAAA
This sequence comes from Serrognathus titanus, assembly GCA_039766575.1. Classification (NCBI taxonomy): domain Eukaryota; kingdom Metazoa; phylum Arthropoda; class Insecta; order Coleoptera; family Lucanidae; genus Serrognathus; species Serrognathus titanus. The sequence goes on along the minus strand of CM077916.1, from coordinate 6,009,571 downwards.
CAGCTTTGTAATTCCACTCAAGGCGAATCCTTTGGAATTTTGGAAAACAAACAAAAAAAGTTATCCTAAGTTATCAAAAATTGCCACTAAATTTTTAACAGTTGTAGGAACATCAGTGCCCGCTGAACAGGACAAACCCTCACACAACCGAGAAACCGGCTTAAGGGAAAAAAATTATCACAAATATTATTCTTACAGTCAGTTAATAAAACATTTTGGGAAATTTAGCTTAATACTTTTTTAATTATTAATTTTGATATGACAACACTTAGTACCGTTATTTATTTTTTATTATCTGTCTTAAAATTAAAAAGAAACTACCACTGTTTTTCTTTAAATTAATAAAATATAATGTTGATTCTTCATTCATTTATTTCGAATTTCAATATCGATGTAAGCAAACATCGATGTCCGGCGGTCGATGTTTTCTTGAACATCGATATGCACTTTCGATGTTAACATCGATGTCTAACATCGATGTTGATCGATCGATGTCCCATCCCTAGTACAGATCGCTCGGTATAATGCAAACAGATATCCTAATATTGTTCGTATTTTAAAAACGAATATGAAAACACATTTGTTTACAGATCTGAATGTGCCTTTAATTTTAAAGCCTCCTTGAGATTTCATTATGAAACTGGCTCTTACTTAAGGCGATAATTTTAGGAAATTTTAATCGAAACTTAATATTTGTTACCGAACTTTCGGAATTTTTTATTTTTTTTAAACAGTAGACTTAATTAGCAGACGTAAATTTTAAATTTGTAGCAAAAATACATATTCCGACTGGTGGCGACATCAGATGTGCGGATGTGTTGTTTAAAAAGGCGACCATTCAAATACTTGTGAAAAAAAATTCTAGTGACGAAACTATTAAAAATAAATAACTTTATATCATCAGAAAGCTGCATTTAAGTGCTATCCATTTCTAAAATAAAAAGTAGGCCGTTCCATTTAAAAAAATGAGATATCGAACGTTTCGTAAGTATAGATCGCTCGGTATAATGCAGAAAGATATCTTAATTTTGTTCACATTTTCATATAGTCCAAAGTCCTAAAAATAACGCATTAAATTTTCGTTGATCTGTGTTATCTCAGTAATCAGAAATTCATATCCAAACTAACTGAATTTTTGAAGAATTTTTTAAGAAAAAAAAATATTTTACGAAAGTAGTTCAATAAAATCTATATATATTTATGCCATTGTAATTAGCTCACTGCGGCGTATCCAAATATCTAAAAATGTGTGTTCTATTTTAAAAAAATTGGTTTCCACGAACTACCATTTTTCTGATCACTCTGTATAATTGAAAATAATTTTACATTATGCCGCATATTATGTAGTATAAATTTCTTCATCGATTTTTTTCTTAATTTTTTGCCCTAGGTTTTATAGAAGAAATACGCATCGTTGGGTCACCCTGTACTAGAAATTAAGTTTTTATTGAAGTTTTCGACTTAACTTAATGCGCAGTACGGAATTAGAGTGCGCTCAAACCAAATTGAAATCGACTTAACATCAATAACGAAACAGTTTCTCCAAATGGATTTCTTTCCGTAAACACGACATATCTAATACAGAATTAAATTAGAACGAATTCGGAATGAGCTTAATTTCAATGAGCTTTGCACTTGAAATTTTCGACTTAACTTAATGCACAGGACGAAATTAGAACGCTCTTAAACCAAAGTGAAATCGACGAAACAGTTTCTCCAAATGGATTTTCTTCCGCAAACATGACTTAATACTTGACAATCAAATACAGAATTAAATTAGAACAAGCTTGAAATTATTATCTCATCAACTTTCACAGGACGAAATTAGAACGCGCCCAAACCAAATTGAAATCGACTTGAGCATCAATAACGAAGCAGTTTCTCTAAAAGGATTTTCTTCCCTAAACAAGATATATGAAATACAGAATTAAATTAAAACTTAAAGTCGAGAAGTAAAGAAATAATAGAAAGCAAATCAAAGAATTAGTGTGATTGTATTTGATTTGAAAAGAATTTGAATATGTGAGCAGCGTAGGTAAAAAGAAATTGGGAGCGCCGACCTCGTCGCCGATGAACCAAACAAAAGTAGTAGGATTCAGGAGGAATATGAAAAACGTGTATAATAAATTGCTGAAAGTTTTTCGTTCTCAAGATCATAATGCGCCGTCGAAATTCAAGTTAAATAGCGATGCCAGTTTTGAGCTGAGCTGGCTGGTAGACGCCACGTTAATGGCGGATCTTATCTCACTCTTGAGGTGTCACCAAGTACGCCTAAGTCAGATAGCTAACATAACCGAAGCATGCATGCATAATACTCGCTCACCGAAGCACTGATTAAAATTCTCAAACAAAGATTGTAACCGTGAGCCAGGCGACATAACATGTAAAACACGAACGGCAAAAAGCACGCCTTTCAGTCACCATTAATAATCGTTTTGCGTACTTCACCACTAATGCCGTTTCATTTAAATATTTACTTTACGGGAAACACTTATGCTAATCACTTTTATCAACGCAACGCAACAAATTCAAATCCAATCACCTCAAATTGGCACTTCTCCTATAGTCTACGCTCAAGTAGTTTCACTTCCGTTTTACTTCAGCTTTGTTTTTTTTTTTTGAATCGCAACGAAAATCTGCATACAATGCAAACGCGTATCAATCAAATACGACGTCGTTTTACAAAAATCGATAAAACAATACCTACTTGACGTAATTCAATTCCCTTTTCTTTTATTTTAAACGAATACAAATCAAAATGCAACGTAATACCCTTTTTCTTTTATCTATGTGTGTATATTTTATTTTAAAACGCACATGTAAATGTTCCACTTTATTATACGTTTACATTTACAATGTAAGACACTTTTTTCATAATGTTTGTTCATCAAATAGGACGCGTTATCTTTAACGCGGAAATTTTAAGCCCCAGTTCTATTTCGATTCTATTATAAACTCGGCGAGTATACAGGAGGTCTGCAAACTCGCAGATGTCGTTTTTAACAATAAAAACGTCGTAACTTCATTATTTCTTAATGAGTTTTAAATTAGGGAGTCACCTCGGTATTGAATTATCTCGGGGAAGAAAAAAAAAATCGCGGATTCTCGCGTATTTAATAACTTGCAACAAGTTGTTACGAGCCTCAGTTATGACGTAACGAAAACTTTTATGCGTTAAGGTATGTCAGAGTGATGTTTAAGTGTTGTCTGTGTGGTTTTAATGCCTAGGTAGGTAGAAACTTTTAAATGAGTCAATTAAGTTAAGGCGTCAGAACTAACCAATTGCTTCTCATCTGAAGGGTAGAGATTTATTACGGTGGTGGCAATTTGAGTGTGGTGGCGCGTAAAGTTGTCATCTTTAATCCGTATTCAAGTAGTCAAAGGAATTGCGCGTCGGCTTCGGCTTTACCTGATTTATAATAAATACTTTGGTCCTCGGAGGAAGGATATCGGATGAATTTTATGTGTTTTAAATCCCGCGTTTTTTTTTTTTTTTTTCTTTTTCGTCCAGATTGGGGGGGTATTGGTTTCCGCAAGAACGAGTTTGGAATTAATGCTCTTACCTTGAGGATGATAAAATCCATGTATGTCTGGTTTGAACGAGTTGCATAAACGGCGTTCAAAATGATGGGAGAGGAGAAATAATTCCGAGCGCACCAGGAGTTACCGGCATTACAAGAGCGCGACTCCGCGGAAGAACAACGTGTGTTGTATGCCTTGTGAACCACAAGCTGCCTGCTACAACGAGGTACCGAGGGAAACTGTGCCAGCGCTCCGCCTGTATAGCTGTCTCCTCTACACCCTCGACAGCCGCGCACCCCACCGCTCGCCTTCATCAGCAATACGCGTTCATTATCTTATATTGTTGATGGCAAGGTTCAGGGCTCGCCATAGCCAGTTAGGCCACTGATCTTGTCGTCTGTCGTATGAACGCGTGACAACCCCTCTTCTGCACTCCAAAACACCAATAATAACGACCAGTTGTTCTTTCCGAAACTCAATTTCAATTATTTCACCACGTTCCAGATCATCCCAAACTCGCTGAATCCTATGCGGTCACGCAAAGATATTCTTTTGTGTCACCAACCTACACACGATGACTCGTTTTTCTACCAACACCTACACTCTCGTTCTTGTTCTCGTTCTCGTTCTCGTTCTCGTTCTCATTCTCGCCAGAACTAATTTATTTCTACGTCTACTACTACTTTCTTCGTATACACCATAATACTCCACCAATTACAAAAATCCCCACCAGTTCATCCCTTTCCTTCAGAAACACCCATTAATTTGCAGAATGGTACAAGTATAAGCACGTTGCTAAAACTAGGCGGAATTAACTTGTTTTCTACTTAAAATAAAGCCAATCTATTTTAAACCAATTTACGTCTACGTCTACTCTTTGAATATTTCGTCGCTGTAGTAAACAAGTCTAAAAACCACAAGAATTAATCACATTTCAATCAAATAACATTTTAGAAAATTGCATTTTCGACGACGCTTCACAAAGGACGTCTAAATTCGGCTTACTTCATTTGGCTCAGTCTCCAAATTGAATTCCAAAATGCGTAAAACCGAGTAATTCAAATTTTATTTTGTACAACTGGAGTTCGCTTTTTTTTCTAAATAATGATATAATGTGAAAATTTATTTTTTCTTCGGGATTATTCGATCGTAAATAAAATACAAAGAAGTACAGAAGCTTTCTTTTTTTTTTTCGGAGGCCAAAAAATTTTTTTTGTTTGTCCGCCTTTGAATAAATACAGAAGGGTGGGCGGTGTATTTGAAGGAATCGAAGAATGTTTCGAGTTTGTCCCCGGCGAAATTTTCTCATATAACTTTTCTTTAACTGTTTATTTCGCGGAAGAATTAAATTGCACAAAATATGAAATCGGGGGAAATTACAAAAGTTTCTACTTTTATTATAATTGTAAATTTTTAATTCCGATCTCGATTCTTAACTTTAACCGAAGTTTTCGCGTTCGCGTGGATTTTACGGAGGACACGTCCTCCGACTTTAACGTAGGCTAAGTAATAAACATAGAAACAGAAGCAAGAATGCACTTCTATACTAAGTGCAGGACTGAAGGATCGTATTACACCCTTTTCACATATCATTAGGTCATATTACATTCCTGGTATGATGAGGTTCTCACTCTGAATACCGTGTCTTTACATTTCAACCCCCAATCCCTGTTTGAATTATTTAGATTACAAACAGAAACGCGACAATAATACTACATTAGTTAGCTGCAACTATTCAAGAACAGTTTCGAGATTTACACGTATTCCGCAGCCGTATAAATAAATTCAGAATAAAAATCTGCGTTCGCAACATATTTGAAACTAGTTTTGGTTTTCAAACAAAAGATTAATTCGCTTTAGAGAGTTGTACATACAACATTAAATAAAACAATACAAAAGACGAGTGTCAGCGTACGGCACGCGTCGACGTTGACACGTGTCATCGAAATCACAGTGCCCGTATCCTCGTGGTGATTCAAACAGGGGGGGACTTCATCCCAATCAGGATACGCTGCCAACTGCGATGTAAAACAGCTTGTTTCGGACTTAGAACAGTAATCGACTGATGAATTAGCAAAAGCAGACGGTAACTATAAATGCTTTCGGTAGACTGGACTAATGACATGCCCAGGAGTGGAATATCATTTCAATATGCACCACCCATTACGGCAATGGCATCCCCTTAATTAGATTTCAATTACCCGAGTTGCAGTTATAAAATTCCGGATGATATTGATTCCGATTTATGAACCGATTAAAATAATGAATATATTACATGCCCAATTTGGTTTCGTAAATTGAGCAAATCTAATCTATTCTTCCTCAAAAAGAAAAGAATCGATTCTTTTTTTTTGCTTTCATCTAAAGAAGATTTACTTTGCATAATACATCAATGATGTGGGTTTCTATAGAGATGTAGAGTTATGGTTTTGTTCGTTTGTAAACGAATAGCTTTGCACGAAATTAATAATGTAAAGAAAATACATGTTGTTTCATTGAGGAAAAATGCGAAGCTGTACTTCTACAAGACAGTGGTATTGTTCGACGGCAATATGAAAAGGAAGTTAGTCAAATGCGCGCTTTTTTCATTAGTCGAGTACAATGCACGTAAGACGCAGATCTAAGGAAACAGAACTGTGCACATAGGAGGAAATATGTCAACACGTTAAACAAACGTAAAGCTAAAGGGCATCTCTAAGGTACAGATGCGCCCTTGAATGTTCATGCCCGAGCTTGTTTCGCAGTTCTTATTGTAATGTCATCTTATAAAATAGTTTGCCAGCAAAGAGAAGGCCGTAGCCCCGTCTCGCTCCACGACTACGGTTTTCTCCCCGTCTCGCTCCACGGCTACACATCTCCCGTGTATATAATTTAATTACAGTTTATTGCATCTAGAATTTTAGAGGAACGCTCAAAATGAATATTCCACTCCATCGATTAAAATTATAAACACTGCGAGTAATCGTTACCGCTATGCAGATGCCCTTCTTTAATTGGGTTTTAAAGTTTCTGCTTTAGTAGTGGACTTTTTAATTAATTAGCTTGATAAATCAGATTTTCTAATTTGCAAGTATAAGGGGCATTAAACTGAAATACTACTTTCATCGGATTTAAGAATCTCTCTCTCGCGCATACGAAATTTTATATTCATATTTTTCAAAACTTTGCCTTGCACTTTTACAAACACTTTAAATTACTTTTCCTACCCGCATTTCCAAATGAGATTCTGCACGTAAATTTAAATGTTTTCGATACCACCCCCTCCCCATTCCTCCCGTACAACTCCGAACACAACGAAAAACAAATCAAATCAAATCAAAGAACTCAATTATCAAAAAAATTAACTCTCCATAAATGTGTGTGAAATTTAAGTGAATCAATTTGAATCATTTTGTATAAAACTAATTAAAAATAGGAGACGTCCAAAAGTTTCCTGAAAATTTTGTTTAAATTTTATTGTTTTCTTTTTACCAAGTTCAAATTGTTTCCACCTGCTTAAAGTGGATTTGTAAATGTTTATCAATTTGAAGTCAGTCCAAGGAACAACACCAGATTCTTTATTTTGGAAACATCATTACGAGAGGGAAAACAAAAACAATTTGTTGCATTAGCAGCCGAAATTAGGAGTTTTGCCCCAAAGACGTTGTCTTCTTCATTAACCAATTAAGAATTTCGTAATAGTAAAACAAAAAAAAAACGGTTATAAATGTTTGCCACGTTTTTTTAGTCGTACAAAGGGGGGCCGTACCAACAATTCCGTTTCTCATTTTGCAACGCAATTGCAACTGAGAAATCGCAAAATTGCAGGGTAAAAATAAAAACAAACAGTTACGTTTTAATTAAAGCCTGAAAAATACCGTCGTGTAAACAAGAGTTCGTTCGCGAAATTGCCGGCTGATTTTACGATGTAGCAACCCTCGAATGAAGTACTGTAATATTATAATGCCGTAATAAGTCCTAATGTCTTTCCCTCACGACGCGGCCTCCTCCTGAATTTATATAAAACGGCAATTTTAATCCCGAACAAGTTGGATGGTCTACGACGAGAACGACGCCACCCTTATCATTAATCTTCGTAGGTAACTACATCGACTTAAACAATATGTACAACAAGGCTTAACAAGAATTATTGCTTGACACTCGATATGTTTACTAACCGGATTTTATACCATTCTGTTTTAACGTGGAATTAATAAATAATTATAACTTCACCGCGCTTGCGAAGCATAATTGAAAAGAGTGTACAGAGACGTAAGTTATTAAAATATTAGGCGCGTAAAGTAGTTTACACTATTAATATTTGCTAATTTTCAAATGTATACCGCATTTATATGAGGTAATAGGTATACTAAATGGGAAATGTGCCACACCTTTCCATTTTACACCACACACGAGCTCCCTCGATGCAAATAAATTAAAACCAACTATGTCACTAACCACGATTCCTTTGACGTCGTGTTTATGTGAATTATGCATGTGGCTGAACGCTGAACAATCAATCCATCATCTTGGAAACAGAGCAAGTTTTATTCTACTATTTTCCAGCAGCAAAGAGCAAAGCCGGCGGAAAATTTTTTTTTCAGCTGAAACGACGCCGGTCGATAAACTTTCGCTTCTTTTTCTGCCTAACTTTTATTGAAACGGAATATGTGCCACTTAATGACATTAGCAGATATTCAACTGAAAGCGAAAAGTTGCCTGCGAAGGGACGCGCGTTTTATTCAACTAGCATTTATATATATAGATATATAAAAAAAGAAACTTTTTAATAAACGAAAACGGCGTGAAAGGTATTATGAGAAAAGCGTAACATAATTATATATAAATAGATGCTTAGATATATATAATTCGAAACGGTGCTTTAGAGCTTTTGGCATAGGAGCTTGCGACAATAGGTATTTTGAAGTGCATTAGTCGAAAACATCAGCATGAGGTCTGCACCCGACAGTTACGACTTACCCTTATTTCACGGCAGAACCCTAGACACGACGACCGACAATCACTTCATTTCGTGCCATATGTATAGAAATAATTGTGCTGGGAACGAGCTAGACATAAATTATTCATTGAACGTTTAGTTTTTGTGCGAGATGTAATATTGATCAGAATTCCACTGTATGAATCACGCTAAACGCAAGAGTGTTTCTTAATACAATAACATTTTAATGAGAACGAACAAATACCCGTTTGTTTCGAAGCAGTACGTGCTATAAATGAATTTATTCTTGGGCGGTTAGTTGTTACAAGACTTCGTTTCATAATTTGTAAGTGCTTTGTAATCAGAGAAATTTGGCCTTGGGATCTCTTTGAAAAAACCTTACCGCAGCAGCAGCAGCAGCAGCAAACACCAGTCTCACAACTATACAGAACGAAATTATAAACCGATATTCTAAAATTTCAAAATGCCAAGGCCGAGAACACGCTAAAGTCGTATACGATTTCATAACAGGTAACGACAGCAACAATTCAAATCGTAAATCTACCAATTCATTTCTATTTTCTCTCTCCGGATTATTTGCTTGGGAAATCTATTCGACCTAGCTCTTTCTAATTACTTACTTATGAAACTGTGTTTACCCAAGGAAATTCGAGATTATGAGCAAAACACTTCTCCGAGGAAGGCATGCCCGTTATTAACGATTTACGTTGGAATTTAGAAAGTCTATTTACTTTCAACGAATCGACGTACAAAACAATGCAAAATTAAACACAGATGTAGTTCCAACTAATTTATAACCCCAGCTTTCTTTTCTTTCGATAATCATTAACATATTGTAATGGTTTCCACTCTTAAGAATTCGGATATTGCAGAAGAAAACTAAAAGTCTTTAAAAATTGCGTTCTCTTGAAATTAAATTATGAACACAACATGAAGGCGACTGGGAAATGTAAACAATTTAATTGTCTTGTTGTCATAGGAGGCGTTTTTTTTTATTATTATCATTTCCCCTGCATTTCAGGCGAGCTCGTTGCTCTTGGCCGTAAAAAAACTTCGAAAATGATATAAAAGCCAAAAGTCTGATAGTTGTTCGTAAATAAAGCGTCTAAATATTTGATCAGATATTTTTTGTTCGCCGGCGAAATGATCGCGGCAAAGTAATAAAGTGCGGAACGATCGTGCAAGGAGTTAAGCTCGATAGTTTACAACTGTCACGAAAGAATAAAAGCCACCACAATGGAGAATAAATCCGAATTCATCGCAACTTGCAAAACTGGGGGACATTCAAGTAGAAACACGAACACAGGCAAGGCCGTCTCTCAATTTGCTACGGCTTGGGGCCTAAGAAGTCCATTAACCAAAGTAATGCCTGTGCATCCATAGATCAAATATCTTCTTCTACTTTTAATGCCACTCATAACACAGAAAATTTCGTGTTGAAAGTAATTAACAGGAGACGAAAAGAAGTGCGATATATCTTTAAACACCTTTCATTATAGCTTTAAAAAGCAATAAGCAATAAAGTACTCATCGTCTTTTCTGAAACGTTTTCGTAATCAGAGGAATTTATTTGTCGTAAAAAAAATGATCGTTTTTATTTTTATTCGGATTTAGAGCAGCTACCAAAATGACCAAAGCCTGCGGGAGCAATGTGGAAACGCCACGAATTCTATATTCGTTACGTGCGCGCATTCTGCGTGATTTAAATTTAAAAACGTTGAGTTCGGATGTGTTAACGTTGAATTTGAAACCGAAGTAAATAGTAATAAAGAAATTACGCGTACGCATAAACAATCTAAAACATATGCGTTCCGGTGCTTACTTAAATGGGGGAGAGATTATTGGGGACTCTGTGAAGTTTCCAACTACAATCGAGAGGAAGTCCAAAAATAACTTTTATGGGGGTTATAATACCTTCCACTAAATGAAAGGTGGGTATATTTTTAAATTTAAAAATTTGGAATTCGAGTGGAACTTAACGCGCGCCCTCTCGCTTCTTTATTGCTTGCAATCAATGAAATGATTTGGCAAAGGAAATGTAAGTTTCAGCGGGTCCTTTGTTTTGGGTACTCGTAATTTAGCAGGATCAGTGGACCACATGAGCAGAATAATTAGAGTAGACAAGTAATCGGTATCGGTAATAGGGTAAAGCGTTCATGCGGCTGGACAGACTCTCCAGAAAAGGATTTTAATTGATCCTATTACGTCTCTTGTACAGTTCAGACGATACTCTGCATTTAAATTAACTCTCGCCAATTGAAGCTATTGGTTTCGGTTGCCATTTCAGTATCTGGGTTTTACGCAACTGACAGATTTATCATCGCGATGCAATTATTTGCGTATTGATCGACGCTAATTTGCTTCGTCACTTAAAACTTTTTTCACGTCGTTAATAAATCTTCCGCCGGCAAATAAATTTAAGCCTAATGCATATTACATTACAATATTTAAAAAAAAAAAAAACGAGTCCGCCTATATGTATGTTCGTTGCATGCAGACAGCTGTTAACATCAAATATTTGCTGGCGTGACACGTGATTAATTTTTATGTGGAGAAATATTATCAGCTAATTATTTCGTACATAAATTTAACACGTTGCTAACATCTATATTGGGAAAAGTTTTAATTTCATTTTTACGTGTCGCCTCTAAGTGTTTGTTTTTATATTACAGAATAAATTAACCAACCTGCTAAGTCACACTAATCATTTTTACACCACTCTCATTTCATATCGAAATTAATTTACTTTTCCACCACGTCATGTAAGCGAATCGCTCATAAATTACGCGACTTATTCGTGAATTCAATCGACGCGGGCGCCTCCACCACATCCAAACCAAAAAAAAAAGAAAACATTTACGGCTTTAAACATTGTAATATTCAATGTTATATACGATAGTTTTGAACTTAATTATGAATAATCTGCTCCCCTCCTTGTCAAAACCGGATTTGCGTATGATCTAACACAAGCTACAGCTTAGGATTTACATAAGAGGCTCAGGCTCCATTAAAAAGGCGAATACATTCGAAAACTACAACATGAGAGATTAAACGTGCGCATTTACTAATACATTGTATTCAAAGCAGAAAACAATCGCCCAATAAAGTTTTTAATTCATTTCTCATTCAAAAGGAAGAAAATTAATGTTTTTTTTTCTTCTAATTTTAGGGTAAAATTGAATGAGAAAACTCTCACCAAGTAATTTCATCCGACCCTCGAGCTCGTTGAAATTACCCAAAAATTTGTTGTATAATTTAGTTAGAGCACTGTATTATTTATTAATTAATCCCCATTATCATGCACCCCTTTATTGTTTAGCCTGATACTATAATACTGAAATGAATCTGTCTCTCAGGGCAATTGACAAAAAAAAAACCAGGAGGAAGAAAATTATCTTTTCGTTGTTTGAGAGGGAGGAGATTTAAATATACGTGCGATAAGCCCAACTAGGCTCATGTGCAAAGGCAAAAGTAGACTGGCATTGACCCGCGCTATGACTTTGTTTTTATGATTCAAATACGAATGAAATGTAAGCATGGTTTCGTTATTTTCTGGCATAAACTGTATGATTTATAGTAACGAATGACAACGGTGTAAATGTCGCGTTTTATCTGGCCGCGTTAGTAGTTGCGTGAACTGTTGCGGGTTTGACGAGCAACATACCCTCACCTCGCACCCCGAAGCCTCGTAAATCACCTTTTAATTGCTTAATTCCGACTACGTTGAGAACACTTCGTTTTACATATAGTCGTATGCTGTGCCACGTTCTGCGGTTCCAATTTGCATTGTCCGATTTACGATTTCGGAACCTTTACTCCCCCTACGCACACACACAAACCGCTAAAATCATAATCCCATAAAACTAAACACACAGAGATTATCAATACGCATCCCTCTAAATTCTTTTAGAATATTAACGTACTCATTGTCCTCTGATCCACCTTGTAAATTGGTACAAAAAAGGGGATAAGTCAGAAGCATCTCGCTATTGAGTGTGAAAGATAGAAATGGAGTGATATTGACAGATGTCCACAAAATTATGGAAAACTGGAAACAGTACTTTCAAGACCTGTTATGCCCACTGACAGAAAATGGTGACCATTCACATCCAGTTGACGAGACGACGCAAAACTTAGTACAAGGTCAGAAAATAGAATTAGAAGAAGTGCTAGACGCAATAAAAAGGTTAAAGAAAGGGAAATGGCCAAATAACAGCGGAAATGTTAAAAAATATGGGAGATAAGGACCTGAATCTGCTCACAGAAATGTACAATATAGCATGGAACCAAGGAATGGTACCGAAGGACTAGGAAATTGGTAAAAAAAGGGGATAAGTCAGAGGCATCTCGCTATTAAGTGTGGTATCCAAAGTGTACGAAAGAATCCTGGAAAGGAGGTTAAAAGAAATGCTAGAACAACTAGAAGAACCCCAATGTAGATTCAGGAAAGGAAGAGGTATTCGTGGCCACATATTTACAATGAAGCAATTAATTGCAAGAACAGGAAAAACGAGGCAAAAATTATTCATGGCCTTTACAGACCTGGAAAAAGCTTTTGACAAAGTACAGAGAAAAACAGTTAACAAGAGTCTAGCTGAAAGAAACTAACTAAGGGAAAGGGGGGAATAATGAGCTCGTATACAAACATCAGGAACTGTGTAAGATTAAATAATTTACAATCAAAAGAATTTGTAAATAAAATGAGGGAATTTTCGTATAGCCCTTTGGGTTAACAACTACCATAGTTTTTTCTCTGTGTAGGAGAGGAATTCCATTGCATCTCCTATTAAAAAAAAAAAGATTTAATTGTTTAAGAAAAGAGATGTAATAAAATATTTATGTGTTAAATTCGAATACTTTACGCTTGTGTAAAATGGCCGGTAAATATTCTGCTCACTTTAAACGAATTACATTAAATGCTCGACCGTCGTTAGAAATTTCGCTGCGCTCTTCCTGAAAGGGCTCTTTGATGTTGCATAAAGTTTGCTGCAATGTATCAGTTGGTACATCCGATTAAGAATTAAAACACGAAAAAAAAACTTTGTGAATTGTGCTGGTTTATGAAGTTTATGAAACGTGAACTTCGTTGTCCATTTATCTTCATTAGTCGATTGTAATCGACGTTACGGGTTGATTTTAATTTAACAAAGTTAGATGCGATTATTATCTCGTACAAGAGGTGTTTATGTTGTTAAAGCATGTGTACCGGAAAGGAGTCATCAATCAAATTGTTATCACCTGGTTGGTGATAGGAAACGCGTAGCAACAGAAGTTCCGACTGTATTTATTTTCTATTAAAAATGTTGAAGTTGTGCAACGTAAACAGAACTACAAAGGAACGTGAGCGAAGGTTTCTAGTTGAGTAATTTTGACGTCAAATATGATTTCGTCGAGGGTTGACGCGAAATCACGAATTCATGAGCTTTCTTGTGGACCGAATTTTAAAATCTATTAGAAACTTGTTTACGAGATAATTTCGATTGAAGTTTTTAAAGTGCGGAAGGCGATACTGTTTTTTTTTTTTTTATATAAATTTTTAAACAGCAATTTCCATTATCTTGGTTGGCCATAATCATACCGGGGGAGTACGTTTTATAAACGGTAAACCGGGAAGTTCGTAAATTTCAAATAATCAAGAAGAGTTTGTAATACAGGAGAAATATGATTAATTGCTCCCTCGCTGCATAATTTAGTAATAACTCAGGTCTATACAATGAGGTTTGTATAGGTTTCGTATTCTTTCCGCTATTTATCGGAAGCTGGGCATGAAATCTAAATCGGGAGAATGTGTCCAAGGGGACAGTTTAGCGATGACGCTTTTCCATTAAACATCCCCGATTACACAACGGCGCTTAATAAAGTGTATGATATGTGCAGCGTTAATCAGCGGTCGTCCTAAAATACAGTCGAGTACCTTCCATACAAGCGCATACAACCTGTCGCCACCATTGGCTGGCTGATCACTGATTTTATTGACTTAATTATACAAATAATTCAACACTTCACGCCGTAACTACATAGGAAAATAAAAATCACCCCACACATTTGAATATATACAACAAGAATCGTAACTCCGTCGTTCTAAATTTCCTGTTCGGACTAATCTTCTACGTTTTCTGCTATAGGGAAGTAGTTAATCACTGACAGAAATTCCCCGTCCATTATTTTCTTGTAGGTAATTGATTGCGTGTAACGATCTCAACTTGTTGTTGACTTTAACTCTGCTCATTGTTACGAATATTATACTAGCATTCTTGAACGTAGCTACTACATAAATTTCAGGAAGTTAGTAAAAACAGAAAGCTCAATATTTAAACGAAATAGACAACAAGACACAGCATTTCAGTTCAATTATTATTATGATTTCATGTAAACCCTAGTTGCTAAAAAATAAATTCGTTTTCCATTCAAATTCAGATTTATTATTTAAACAAATTCGTTAGCGAATTGAAAAATGAATTCATTTACCGCTGGCGAAAAGGACATAATAATGAAAATGTACAAAGAAGTAGTTGAGAAGTAAGTGGCTGGATGTAATACAGGAAATGAATAGAAAACTGGAAAGCGTGGAAAGTCTGAGGATAATTTTCTAGATTCCTTCCAACCTTGAATGGATTTAAATTGAGAAATTATCAAGTAAATCCTCGGCGCTCTCTCATAGAATGGTTAAATCGAATTTTAAAGTACACTTCGATAAAAAAAAATCTTTGTTCACGTTCCGTCTCATTTTAACAAGGGATATTTCTTGCATTCATATTGTATTAGGCAAAAAGCGGTTTTGTGCAAATACTTCTTGTTTGAAATATCTGATTGTGGGCAGAGGAGAATTGTTACTAGGGATTACATATTCAGATGACGAGGACGAGATGCGAATATCTACAATGCATAATCTGCTGACCCAACCCGAATGGGAATCACCGTGTGTAGCTTAATCGTAATCGTCACCCCCCCCCCTCCCATTGTACGAAAACATCTCTAAACGTGATGCATGATGAAAACATCTCTAAACGTGATGCAAAGAAAACAAATAATATCTATTTTATCCTAATTTCGCGGACAATTTGAAATGGCTTATGGTTGTTTTTTTTGGAGAAAAAGGACACATCATTTACTTTTACTCGTTCGGCTTCGGTAGGTTCAAAGGAATCCTTAGGCGGAACAAGCAAGAAAAGATTAGGTCTACGCAAAATTCCCGCTGGCTCGACGCAAGCAACAATAATTAGTCATTTCCGATAAGAATTCTGATAAGGAACTGAATTTATATCGCTATTTAAGTTTCAAAGTTTAAGAAAGAGGAGGCATTGCTTCTCAATGTTTCATGTGATTAATTACATAATGACTTTTAATGAAGCAAATTATTACAGTCAGCGTTACAAACGCCTGACAGCGACGAATTTATTATTTCACGTTGGAGACAGAACTTTGCTTATCGCCGTCCTACAAATTTATGAAACAAAATATGTACATAAAACTTTTGATGCTTTAAAAGCATACTCTTTGTTCCGACCTAATCTATCTTTCAGCCGTGTGATTCATGCCGCACTGAATTTACAACTATCTAGAAACTTTTTCTATTAATAATATAGGTACTCTAAAAAATGAATTTTATTTTTTATCTTACAAAATGTTTCACTGGTTTTACTTCAACAAACACCTAATCAAACTACTTTTTTTTATATTAAAATAAACAAATTCATACTACTCAAACATCAAAACATTTAACTAAATATATTATTAAATAACATCACAGTAACAATAATTGAAATTTGAATCAAATTATCATTAGCGAACAGGGAAGCACTTATTCAACAGATGGCAGCACAATATGCTAAAAAGAAAATTCTCCCTGTAATACAGCAGGAAAGGATTCGTGTTTACCTACTCACTTACCGCAACAATAAGAGACAAACATACTTCTGTAATTAAACAGAAATCTACTTTCATAACGTTCGAAAGCAATTCATAAAATAGCTCAAAATCAATTTAAAAACTTCACATTCAGTATTAATTTACTTTTATTTATTATAATAAAAATATTACAGCAAGCAGCAGGTATATGAAAACGAATTGTACAAATAGAAATCAACTAATCTCTAGACGTAACTCTCAAACAAATCAACTAGCCTTTTTATTTCTTTACTGTAAAAACTCATTAAGGAAATACTTGAGGGGGGGAAAACTCGAAAAAAAAAACTAACTACTTGCAAGGATACATTCTCACAGAGTGAACTTGTACCGACTTCATGGCCTGTGTAACTTCCTCGGCTTTCGCCATCATAGTATACATGCTCTGAAAAACGCACAATTGAATCTTTTGCTTTCCAAAAATAAAAATAAAACCTTTATATTCGAGTCCATCGCGTCGGACATTTTTGAAACGGCATTCTTGTAAACGTCGACGTTATCTGCGGTAATCGATGATACCTAACGAAATTAATATTAATTGAGCATGGCGAACACCAAAAGGGTGCACTTACGGAATGTAAAATACCGCACAGATTCTCTGTTAGATTGTCAATTGACGTCGCCAAACGCTGTGCCTCGCATTCCAAATCGTTTAGCAAGCCCACGTCGACTTGCCCGACTTGCGGCACCAGCAACTGCCTGTATAAAGTCCCGGGGGTGCAGCTGCGCGAGTTCCCGGGCAAAGGTGGCGTGTCCCCCTTCTTCGCTTGCGGACTAGACAATTTAATTTTGTACTCTAAATCTTCGGCTACAAAATGAGTCATATTCCCCTCGATATGCACCGTTCCCTCAAGGGTTAAAGGCCCCAGAAGCTTGCTGGCGTTATCGCAAGCCAACGTTACAGGGCGCTGCCTCGTATGATCCATGTGGTCGCTTGCGGGTTTTTGATCTAGAGTTAGGGGCGAGATAATATCGACGTCGGGGCTTAAACCTGACTTGAATGATATTTCACTGTACGATGCAGTCATCTGCTGAGAAATTTCATCCTCGTTATCTTCCTGGTCTAGCTCGTAGTTAATGTCCTGGACAGGAATTGGGGGCTGAGGGTTTAACTTTCTCGGTCTCTACGAACGCATTGTATGATCATTTTAACAGTTCCAGCAAATGAAATACACTTACAGCCGGCAGTGGTGGCGGTAATAGAGGTGGTGGGTCTGAAGGTGGACCCGGGGGTGATGGTAAAGACCCCTCATCAGAATCCATTCTCTCTCACACAAAACGAAAACGTGATTGCGCCATTCGATGGTAAAGACATGCACGCGTAATAGTTAAAACTATTTAATCATACACCACACGAATTAAATATCATAACCTATAAATACCCTGAAAATCAATAACAACAACAAGGAGTACTCAAGGACGACCATAGATGGCAGCACGAGCGCCCGTTGCCAACCTCAAAAGAGAGTCGCTTCGCACGAAATTTAAATTAAACAAACGCACACTTTTATAAAAATAATTTTTATAATAATAAAGCGTGAAAATAATTAAATATTTTCAAATAACTAATTCATTAAGTTTGGTTGCGACGTGTAAATAAGTGTTAGAAATTTACCGTTGAAAGAAATTTCTATACCGGGTGCGTTTCGTAAGTTTCGGTTTTAGATTGCGTTTGTAATTACTTTTTTAAATTACTTTTAATTAATAGGTGGGTTTCAAACAAGTAGGCCGTAAAATTTGATGGAGATGAACAAAATTCTATAGTACAGGTTTTATTTACGAATTAAAAAAAAAAGTTCGTCTTTTGCGTGCAGTTCCCGAACGAAGAAACTTTGCTTGAGCTTTTCGTGCAAAAATAAGTAAATAGCAACTTCTTTAGCTATGAATTTCATTAATTATATGCAGCAAATACTTTAACTTATCAACATTTTTAGTGTTTTAGATTGGAAGACCGATTTTATTTGCCATTTCTATTAAAGATGTAAAGGTGTAGCTGTGGAGAAACGTATGCGATTTGGAAAAAAGCTTTGTAATTTTTTTTAACAATAAAAAGAGCAGTCTCCAATAGTGCTGTTGTAGAAAGACAAAGTAATTGTAAAGTATAGAAAACTATACAGAAATGTACTGCCAATTCGCCCAAATAAAAAATTTTAAAAAGATTATGCATTGCTTAGACTTAGATTATTCTCAATCTATATACACTTCTGGACAAAATTAAGGGGCCACCAAATAACTTTCCCAATTTACACGTTATTTTTAATAGACTTTTCACATGTCATAAATTGACGTTTATTAAACAGAATTCAAATAGTGTGCCATGAAACAATTAATAATAGCAAGGCGTTCTCTGCTAGGAAACGAAAAGTCAACAAAAAGTCCTAATTGTTGACACCTTTTTAAGTCATTTAATTAATAAAGCGTGTTTGTTGTTTCGAAAATTAGTGAATTTGTTTGCATTAAGTTAATTAAATATGTCTAGACGTCATTGTAGACCAGAAGAAGTATCCCAAATGATTATTCTTCTTCGTGAAGGATATTCACAGAGAAAAGTTGTTGGAATTCTAAATGCCAACAAATCTGTGATACAGAGGGCCGCAGCACGGTTCAGAAACACTGGTAGTTTCAAAAGAAGACGCGGACAAGGTGCTAAAAGAAAAACACGCATAGAAGATCACTTTATCGAACTTCAGAGTTTAAGAAAGCGGTTTGTAACAACTCGTGAATTAAGAAATGATCTTCGCTTAGCCACTGGAAAAGAAATTTCTACCAAAACAGTAAGAAGAAGACTAAAAGAAGTCAATTTGTCTGTTAGAAAATCAGCAACCGGTTCAAGTCTCACAGCCACGCACAAAAGAAATCGCTTCAACTTTTGTCAAAATCATCAAGATTGGGGGACGAGGGGCAGTGGAACTCCGTTTTGTTTTCGGACGAGTCGAGGTTCCTTCTAAGCAGGAATGATCGCCGTGCTCTTGTCATACAAAGGCCAGGCGAGCGATTTGCACCATGTACCATTCGAGAATTTGACAAATTTGATGAGGGGTCTGTAATGATTTGGGGTGGCATATAATTTAATGGTCGTACAGAATTGGTTTTGATACGAAATGGGTCGCTAACAGCAAGAAGATATAGAGACGAGATTATTGTACCCCATTTCAACCATTTGCCGAAAATTTCGACAATGGATTTATTTTTAAGCAAGACAATGCCAAACCTCATACAGCTAACATTGTCGCAGCTACGTTGAGAGATGCAAATTTCCAAAGTTTGGAGTGACCTGCCAAAGGCCCTGATCCCAATCCTATTGAGCATCTCTGGGATCAATTGGGCAACAAAATTAAAAACGCACCGAGACCACCAGTAACACTTGATGAGCCTCTAACATAATTGTTCAAGAATGGGAACAGATACCTTAAGAAAGTTTACGAAACTTAATCTCAAGCATGCCAAGAAGATTAGCAGCATGTATTGCTGCAAGAGGAGGGCATACACGCTATTAATAATTTTAGTTTTGTTAACTTGTTACAAATTAGGATATAAGTTCTTGAGAAGACCAATGGTATTTTAAAGATTGAAAGTATTTTAAAGTTTCTTAAATTTAATAGCCCTTAAATCAACTAAACTGTAAGGAAACACTTAGATTTATGTACGAGGGCGGTCCGATAAGTACTTAGCCTCACCGCCCGATAGCACCACTATCGCAAGAGCAATTTTTAATCGCGTAGTACATTATCGTAGACAGCTACTGTCAAAATTTCAGCCGAATCAGACGCGTAGTTTTGTTTTGACCGCGTGTGGAAGCGAGCGTGTCCGCGGATTTGAGAAAAATGGAAAAAGAGCAATATCGGTCGGTGATTCGATTCTTGTTTTTGGAAGGGAAATCGCGCAGCGAAATCAAAGAGCGCTTGGATGCTGTGTACGGTGACTCTTCTCCTTCGATGGCAACCGTCAAAAAATGGTTTAACGAGTTTCAACGTGGTCGCAAGTCGGTTTTTGATGAGCCACGCCCAGGTGCCCCGAAAACGGCTACCACGGAGGATAACGTGACAAAAATCCACGATCTCGTATTGGCAGACCGCCGATTGAAGGTGCGCGAGATAGCTGAGACAGTAGGCATCTCAAAAGACCGTGTGGGTCATATCCTGCATGAGGAGGTTTTCGCTGCCACGGGGGCCTACTTTGCAGACCTCCAGAAAACGTATTTTTCAGACGGGTTAAAGAAGTTGGAGCATCGCTGGGTCAAGTGTATCGAACTCAAAGGAGATTATGTTGAGAAATAAATCGCCACTTTTCCAAAATTTTTGTTATTCTTTTGTAGGCTAAGTACTTATCGGACCACCCTCGTTTCATTAAATTTCGTTATCTTGTTTTAAATTTATTTTGAATTTTACTGATGGTCCCTTAATTTTGTCCAGAAGTGTAGTATCGAACTTTGTTGGTTTTAAGAAGAGATCTGAAGGAAAAAGTAGTGTATAAATCACCATGGATTGAAAAGAAGAAAATGGTTGCTGATGGTGATGAATTAAGGCAACAGAAAATTCGCCTGTTCGTTCATGGTCGAAATCACCGATTAAGACTTTTGAAATATCAGAAGTAATGACTCAATAGTACTGAACGATTTAAATCCAATAAAAACGCTGATCATTGGAAGAATTCTAAAAGAACTAATACAATTAGGATGACTATGATACTCAGTCTGTTTTACCTTGGTCTGTTGTCGTCCAGCTTTGGGGGTTCACAAGCAACTTCAATATCATTAATATCGATTCTAAAATATTTGCAAGCTCCCTGTATATTTCTAACCAAGATCTACTGTTAAAGAAGACACTCAAACCAAACATACCTACGTAATTGTACCATGTGCTCTAAAAGTAATTGCAGAGCTTGCTGCAGACATAGCTTTTGCTTCCATGCTTTATTCTTGAACTCACGGTATTATTGTTATTCCTATTGTTTATAGATAGATTAAAAAGAATGTTCACGTTAGTTTTGAATTCTAAAAAGTTAAGAGACTTTTGAGTGAAGGTAAAGAAAGTGATATTAAATTTCGAGATGTGCTAAAATTGAAAAATGTGAATTCGAAGATTATGTGTCGGTAGCATGTGTGATCATTTAATTAAGTTTTCAGCAGAGTGCTACATAGTAATACCGAATATCGCGCAGTAGGATCCCGAGGGTTGCTAATGCGCGCGCTTTTCGTATCCAAACTATCGAGAATGTCCAGTCGTCGCGTTACAGGATGTGCGTCTCGACGCCGCGCGTACACTGACTACCATGCCGGTATCACGCGATGTTCGAAAACAGTCCTTACCAACAAAACGCCAAGTATGTATTAATAAATAATAACAATTAAACGGGAGCGAACCGCCCCACGTTTCAACGGACGTTGTTAAAACAAAATTCGCTCTTCATCTTGGCGCATACCCGATGTTGTTTCTTCCCAACTAAAGCAACTTTTGTGGAAAATACTTTTTCTTTTCGTTTCTTTAATTTCACGTCGCAGTTTTAATATGTCCAGAAGAAAACAAGCGAATCCTGCGAAATTAGGTAAGTAATTTTATTATCCATTTTACTAGTATAATTAAACGAAAGAAAACCCATTTTAACCCACGTGGTTTATTCGGTCACGTAAGTAGTGTACAGTAAGTTTTACTATTTCATTTCGATCAGTTTACGTTCGATCGTAAAAGATCTACCTGAGAGTACATTTAAACTAACAATAGAGAATTCTTTGCGTAGTTCTTCCTCGTCGATTAAAAAAAAATAAATAAAACTTCGCCAAACGTTCTTTCTTCATTCATCTAACGAGCGCAACAGTTGTCTTTAAGCTTCAATCAAATTATCCACTCGTTAGAATTTCGAAATTCGAATTCGAATTCCTTTCGAATGTTGCGTTGCGTTTATTTGTTGTTGTGACTGATGGTGTTTTAAGTACTGAGCGTTCTTTTGGAGTTGTTTTCGAATGTCCGTTTTTGATGATATTTCGAAGCAATATATGGGTCAAGGATTATTGTAATGGTTTTTCTTAGAATGCTGCGTTTTCTACATGAAGTGAGTTTGGAGATGATGATATTTGAAAATAATATGGAGAAAAAAAGTGGGTCGTTAATTAATTAGGTATAATGTAAATATGCGAGGCATAAATACTAATTAGTTTAGCGAGTTGAAAATTTATAAGGTAGTGGATGTGTGTTAAATATTTTAGGTAGAAGGGGCCATGAAAGATGCAAATGAGTTGGTTTTCTATGTCATTTAGCATATCGACGCCACTGGAGTGGTGAACGACGGTGGCTGGTGCCCAGGAGGCGTCGAGGGCCGGGGGAGGAGCGGTAACGTACAGACAGGGAAATATGCGCTCCCATGACAGATTCCCCTGGGAGTCGTATACCTCGCCCGGCAGCTAACTCTCTGCGCTCCGAACTGCCACGTATAAACTACAAATATTACTGTTACGTATTTTACTCTTAAAATGAGATCTTTCAATTAAAAATAGCTGCTCGTAAAGATAA
Source organism: Serrognathus titanus (assembly GCA_039766575.1). Lineage (NCBI taxonomy): Eukaryota > Metazoa > Arthropoda > Insecta > Coleoptera > Lucanidae > Serrognathus > Serrognathus titanus. Next base: position 5,986,699 of record CM077916.1, on the reverse strand, counting down.
CAAATAAACTACGTTAAGTGGATACGCTTTTTGATATTGTCACGCACTCCTTTTTCTCTCTCTCTCTCTCTCTCGCCCTCTGCAGCCCAGTTTAGAAAAATCGTTTAAGAACTTTCTAATTGCTTATCGATCTTCGTAAATTATAGTAAAAGGAAATGTCAATGTCTATTCTCTGTATTCAAAGCTTCTGCCAGGTTATCTCAAACTTTCCGTGACGTTCCCCAAGGTGAGCCTTGCGGTCCCAACGGTCGGCATCTCGGGCAGCTCCCTCGACGACGTACCCCGTTACTCTACCGAACAAGTACAACCGAAGTCCCCACCAGCCTACTTCGATCCCACGCTACCCATCTCCCAAATCCTTTGAGAGCTTACCGTCCGAACTAATGTTAAAGTAAGCTTGTTTTATTGAAAAAGTGGATTATTTCTTATGGTTTACACCTCAACAATTTTATAACAGCCCCCAAATAACTTATCCATCGTTTTAAAGCGAAAACCACCACCTCTTCAATTCACAACAGCTTTTCCATCAGATTAAAATAAAAAAAAAAAAAAATTAGATCTACAACGTGCGTTGAAAACTTGTGAAGATGATATTATCGGTATATTACAAACAGAGTCATTAAAAGTTATTTCCCAACGAAGTTCTTTATGATAAAAGTAATTACTTCCCGCAACGCTCTCATTCCAAACATATAGATGCAATATCGCAGCATTATTTCATAGGTTGGCACGGATGACAAAGGTAATTTTTATGCAGTTAGCAGCGAACGGGTGTTGGCAATACTCCCGAGTCCTAGCCAATAATTAATCGACAGTTCAAAATCCCAGTACGCCAAAGCAACGCAAATAATATTCACGTTCATTTCGTACTTCGCGTTGCATTAGAATTTGCATCGGACTCGACGGCCAACCAAACTTTATATATCGTTGGCACGACAAAAAAAATTAATTATTTAACGTTTTTAAAATAAAATAACTCTAAAATGTATTAACGGCTGAAAGAATGGCAGACGGTTTACTCAAACGCCTTTCAATCATATCTTCCCGAGTTTCCCGTTCTCTGCCGATATGAAAGCAGAATGGAAATTATTTTATTCTTTCTCCTAGTCTCCAGGCTTTTAAGATTCCCCAGAGTTTATGCATTACAGCTTGCCATTTACCTACAAATTTTAGTATAAAGTTACCATCACACGTCTTGACATTCGAATCATTAAGCTCAACACTCTCGTGCTGTATTTTATTGGGGAGGCATGCGAGAAAAACAAGAGAAGGCGGCATTCCCTTCATATTAACAAGTATATAGTTTTTGGTTTATATTTAGAAATTGAAACCAATATATAACGCGTATTTTTAATGCGGGATTTGTTACGTCCCCTAAAATTGAGTCGTTTCAATGTAATCCAGGGATATATGATTCGGTTAAGCCCGTGTTAAGCACATATTCGGAATATACATACAATATACATCTTTCGAAGGGCCAGTTAGTCTCCACGGAGCTATAAAATGATAGTGGTGTGTATTTAAATTCTCATAAATGCGGGCCTTATAACGCCACCTAATGTGCTTCCCTGGTCCAGATTTCTGCTAAATTATAGACAAGATTTTCGGAGATACGGCCTGTTTTATACAAACTGGATTTGTATCAGGATTACGTCGAGGATTTATTATAAAACGATAATAAAATAACGTAAGTATTTCCGGGTGACAACTTAACGCCCCCGCTTGGGTCGAAATGATTTCCAGTTGAATTATTTTAAAGCGCCCCTCTGTCCGTTTTCGATATTAAAACGTTACAGAATCGAAGAAATAGGTTGAGAAAGAGACCAAAGGCAGTAAATTGAGGTGACATCAAGTGTTGCAGTCGCCTGGAGTCTCCGGGGATCCGGGAGCGGGGCTAGACTAAAACCTCGCAAAATGACTACTCCAAGAATGCTAATTAGACGAAGATGGAAATATGACAATTTTGCCACCGTTCCTCGTCGGTTACTTTATCTCATTTCTTATGTAGGTCCCCACGGGCCCACAGCGCAATCTTCCAATCCCTTTGCTAACTTATTTTCATGCTAAGCTAAGTCTCGTCTGCTCCTGCTTTTGCTCGCTTTATCCTGTGTATTATTTAGTTACTTTGCTTGCCTCGGCGGTTGCCGAGCTTCACTCACTTTCTTGCAAATTACTTCCTCATTATTTATAATACTTATGTCTATATTACCTTTAAACATTCGATAAACAACCCACTACACAAGAGCAAGAAGCTCTCCTTACCTTTCTTAATTAAACCGAGAAGAGAACTCGTTAATATTTCTATTGCTTCGAAACTTCAAAGCACGCTGAAAACCTTAAGAAACCCACAATTTTTTTCGTTTATATTATATTGAAGAGGCCAAGTGAGCTTTTAACAGTTAATTGCCAAATTAATCGAAAGCTTCCAAATAAAGAAGTCATAAGAGCCCCGATTTTATTATCTTGAGGGCTGCAAATACCACAGTTAAGATTCATTATTTAAATTCACAATGTGGTTTGGACGTTTGGAATTCTAAAATGATTCGAACTGATGCGTTCGATTGATTACATTGTAGGTATTCAGAGTTAATTCTCTTTAGTTGAAAATTGATCAAGATGTGAAAAACATTTTCAATTTCCCGTCAGGAAATTTGCAAACGTATTTTTAAAGGTAAGAAAACGGTTTATATAAATCCTTAGTAAATAAGTTAATAGAACTGAATAAATAGTAGCGCGGAGCTTTAATAATATAAATGATTATTAATGAGTATGAACTAAACATAGCGTAGGTTAGGTTGAAAGGAAAACGGTGGAAACATTGTCATCAGCAAATACATTCGGAGTTAGTGCGCATATCTCAGAATTCCCGAAGGATCCGGCTGGAATACCTTCGTGGCCTCGGTAGAGCACGGCATATGTTCACATGTATCCAGGCTAGCGCCAAAAACTCTGATTAGTTGAGATCTCCAGGGAGTCAACGAGCAGAGTGGAGCTCCTCACTCCCACATTCACCCCTGGCGCTCGTTCAGAACCACCGGATAAAAGAATAACATCAGCATGCACCCTTTGACACTTTGACATCGAGCGCAGACGTGTAACAACAAACAAGGCGCGATTTTATTATTTCTTCTTCTTTCCACATTTTATTACAAACTAGTTTTCCCCAACAACTTGATCATAAGGTTAATTCTGATATTTGATCAAATAAAGTCGATTCCTGGTCCTACAAATTAGGTGCAAGCTTCCAATAAAAAAAAATGTTATTAAAGGCAAGAGTTTCCTATTCGCTGGAATATAGAAGCGAACAGACGTATATAGAGTGTGGCTGGTGAAATTTAAGCCAGAGCGAATATCGAGGGCTGTTTCAAAAATGATTTGCATATTCAAATCTATTACATATTAATGAAACATATTTCCCATTTTAGTGAACGTAGACTGTATTTAATATTTGTAAACCTACGAGCACGCCTAGCAAACCAATACTAATCGCATAACAGGGAATATGACAAAGTTGTAGTGGGTTTGGGGCGCATATCTGTTAGTCAATGTGATTAATGGGGACCTCTCCAGAGTATACTCCCCGTTTCCCGACGGCTGCATGCGACAGGCTACTTCCCGAGAGACACATTCCATCCACGGGGTGCCCTGCATTTATTTTCTTTATATATTACATAATACGGAGGCAAACGTAAATATTTGCCTGATTAATGCGTGGAAATAACAAATTCTGAAGTAGGCAACTGAATTAGCATATACAATTGATGATGATTAAGTTGCCTATTACCCATTAATCAAAGTATTTCCGGAAAAATTGAGTCTGAGGTCGAATTTCCGACGTGTGTTTATTAATTCTAGCTTACTTTGGATTTATACATTCATCTAGGGTCTAATGTAATATGTAACATTTTATGATGGAAGAAGTATAAGTTATGAGGGGTTCCAAGAGTATAGCGAAGCCCGAACATGGATTCCCGTGGGTACAGTATGCGCAAGGCGGCAGAAAATTAATGCAATCCTTTGGGAAATCGAACCTTCGTCTCTCTAGCGGCCCAGCCTGTTGGCGGCTCCAGCAACGCTATTTGATCAACTAAACTTTTCACCTATGTGCTTCTTCTTTTATACTCCCTCTACTGCCATTAGCCCAGGGAAAGAGATAACATCAGTAATAATGGATGTAACAATACAATTAAATGGAACGTTTTTTAAGCCGACGTAATAATAACAGTGTTCGAACGCACCCTAAAATTATCATTCCCTATTTTTTTAACTCATTTTCAATAATATGCAGATGGAACAATAACAGAAAAATCATTCTTTAGTTTTTCTCAATAGATTCTATAAATTACTTGAATTTCTTTGAAAAACAAAGCAATATTAGAAGATTTCCTTTAAAGTAAAACGGCGTTCCTCAACTATCATCAGAAAAAACTTTAGTTTAGTATTTCCCCCATTGGAAAACCCATGCTTTGAGTCGTGTGCTGTTGTTTTTTTTTGCTAGTCTCTTCGTTTTCGTTTTATTTTTTCTATTGTCCCTCCTCCCGGTCGTTATCTTAATAAAAATAAAATAGTTCACGTGACGTTGCAAAAAATGTAAGGCCCTCGGGGAAGCCAAATGATTCTGCCCCAAAATCAAAATCTTTGTTTTCGATCCTTTAATTATTCCAAAATTTTGAAAGAGAAAAACTCCTCCTCAACGACTAACGCGAAGCAGCAGCAAGACCAACAGCAGCAGCAGTAGCAGCATCACCACCAACACCAGCCCTGAAGAAGTTCTTCTGCAATGAAGAACGAAACGTCGGCAGTGAAGAAATCCGAGACACGCGGTTCCAACCGGAAGCCAAGAATTCAACAGTGGACGACGGCCGCGGAAGCCTTGAAGTTAAATTTAGAAAAACTCCTCCTTTTGTAATAAATCGTTTACTTTCTTTCGTTCCTCAATTTTCATCAGAAAAACCTTTAGTTTAGTATTTCCCCCATTAGAAAACCCATGCCTTGAGCCGTGTCCAGTTGTTTTTTTTGCTAGTCTCTTCGTTTTCGTCTTATTTTTTCTATTGTCCCTCCTCCCGGTCGTTATCTTAATAAAAATAAAATAGTTCACGTGACGTTGCAAAAAATGTAAGGCCCTCGGCGAAGCCAAATGATTCTGCCCCAAAATCAAAATCTTTGTTTTCGATCCTTTAATTATTCCAAAATTTTGAAAGAGAAAAACTCCTCCTGTAGTAAATCGTTTACTTCTTTCAAGAGCGTCCGGAGATGATTTTTTTTGAAAACTTGTAGCTTGAAAATCCGATTGAAGTTATTTAAATTAATTGTGGAATTGAAAGTATAACATGAAAAATAACACGCGAGCCAACGACAATGAAAAGAAATAAAATACAACGATTCCCTTGAGAGCTAATTAGATTTCTAGTTGTCACACGGGCACAACGACTCCCAGTCCATTGGGGATCAAGCGCTTCCCACTGAACAAGCTAAGTTTGGTTTTTGTATCGACTTTTACGACAATCTAATATTTCTTGACACACATACAAACATTCTATGCGCTAGGTACACGAGTAGATAGTGTGTTTTAGTTTTGAAATAAACTGAAAGTAAAAGGGATAATATGGTGGGTTAGTGAGAGGTGCAGCCCCCTAAGTGCATTTTAATCACACTATGTGGTGGTGGTGGATCGTCGATGTTAGTCTTGGTGTTATTGTACGCACTCCAATCCGAGCAGTGTTAGTAGGGCAGGTGTATGGGGTAGTAAGCTTCCAAGAGACACATAATATTGCTAGGAAATGTTCTCTGCGAGCCATTACAATCGAACTATACCCAAGGGAGGGATCTTTCTCCCACGTTGTGCAACCGAGCTCTGTTTTATCTAAGTCTCTATGCTTCACCTTTTATTTCCCCAAAACAACGGCACTGTTTTTATTTTGTTTCTTGCTTATTGGATTCTTACTGTTTAGAAAATAAAATAAGTATAGAAGCTCCCCCCCCCCCAAGGAAGGTGCAGCGAAATTGTTTAATCGGCGAAATTTGATTTTAATTATGTTCTCCGCCCGGCGATATTATTTTCATTTCGTTTCTTCATTGGGCGCCGTTCGTAAAATATTCATCATTTATAAATTCGCCGAATCTAAATTCCCTGAATGTCGCCAATTTATTTTGTATTGGACTGTTGCGGCCTATAATTTGATTTGTTTGTATTCCTCCGAATACATACATACTAATTCGATTTCGTGTTTACGTTTCATTATTGTGTTGTCGAGCTAGTTGATGGAGTTTTCTTTTCATTTAACAAATACAATTTCTACGTTTCTGAATTCGATCCCTCGTCAACAAAGTTCATTTTAAGGCGTAACTTCATTTGAATTAAACGAGATACAGTTTACAATTTGCGTTCCACGATTAAAGCAAACATTCAGGGAATATTTTTTTTTGTTTTGCAGGAGATGCAGATACCACGCCGGATGCGATTGATGACGACGATGCGTCTCTACAAATTACCAAACCGGTAAATGGGGAATCTGGGGAAACGATGGGACCGTGCAAAAGTGAAAATTCGGATGGTAAACAGGTAGAGCAGAGTGAAATTAAGTCGGAACGAGGAGAAGAGTTGGAAGAAAATGATGATACTGACGTGGAATTGCGAAATATTGAAGAACCCTGCGAAGATGATCCTGAAGATATCGACGAAGATGACGCGAGTATTATCATGTTAAACGGTAAGTAAATAAAACGAAATATTGAAAACCGAGTATTATAGAAATCGCGTGTTGAAAGGATATAATTTTATTGTTATATTGAATGAATTTCAATGTTTGTATATCAGCTTGAAATGTATGATGTCACAAAGTTTCAATTAAATCAGCAAACGCTGAAGAGAATGGCGTGCACCGGACATTACAACATTTTACACTTAACATGTCCGCGAATTTTCAAACTGATGCATTGTCTGCTCCCGTCACATGACTGTTTGCTCATAATTAACTAAACTAATGCAGTTTTGCGAGCTCGTATACACTTGTATGATACAGGCTTTTACCGTCGTCCCTTTTGTGCACATTAACTATAAAATGTATTAGAAATCGTTAGCAGTATGGCGTGTCCCTATTTCCTCCTAACTTTTTTTTTATTCGCGTATAAAATTAGAACAAAAAAATAACTCAATTATCAACAAGGGGATTCGAACTCAAAACTACGTAAATTCTGTGTTTAGAAAAGAGGTTCACACCGCCTTTAAATAATCAAATAGCGGCCGCCTTGTCATTGTCATATTTATTAATTCATGCCCATTGTATGGCAAGGGTCATATTCCACGGACCGATTTCAACGCCGCCGTCATCACAAATAAATGGCCAATTTACGTCACAATTTTTGGGCCAATAAATCGAATTAATTTTAAAATTTCCAAAAAAAAAAAAAATTGGACATCCCGTAAAATATGGGAATTGAAAACGATAATAATATTTCTGAAATTGGTTGCAAAAAGCAAATAAATGTTTAAGTTAAAGTTGCATGCCGTTGTTCTTTTTTGCACTTGAATATTTAAAACGAAATTTCAATTTTCGCCTTGCCATTTTAATATTATATGCAGATTTCATATTAATTTTTTACAAGTATCGCCGTGTCCATTACCGCCTGACATACAAATAGGGGCGTCTTTCTCGGGAACCCTTCACGATCTCTGTCCAAACTTCTGATATCCCCCGAGATGCGCCCTTCTAAAAGCTACGATTAACAGAACCCACCACCTGGACGACTGACAATACTTGCAGTCGCTTTAAATATTACGTGTGGAGATTTTTCTAGCCACGTGGACGTTTTGATGCACTTAATCTAATTATGAATGAATAATTCAAAGGGGCACGGGGCGATTTGACTAAGGGCGAAACTCGCACTTTTACGAATCATAAATTGAAATACGTCCCAAAACTTTTACGTAAGGGACGCTGGCAAATTTTAATTTTATATTTGCAACAATTTTCTTAATAAAACAAAGGCCACGGGGCGGAATTTATTTTGAATTTCAATCACGTAAATTTTCTTTTATTAATACAATAAATAATTCGGGGCACTTTGGCAGCACCTCCGTATAATTTCGTTTATTCCTTGGGTGAGATTTTTTATCGCCTATCCTGGTGTAATCACATTTCTAGGTCTCACGTAAAGTTGTGAATAATAGAGATTCTCATATCTGTAGATTGTTGAAGTTCATTCTTGTTCACGCATGAGTTTGCAACCCCATATGCACTGCCCCATAAATTAGACCGTATTTTCGCTTTTGAATCATGCAGAACACACTACCATTTCACTTGTGCCTGGTATTTGTTTACCTTTTATTCCTCACTCACGGATTTACTTCGTTTTTTTGTTTAAATTCGAGTTAGAATACCCCCCAAAAAATTTATCGAAACTTGTGATGTAGTAGTTTAGTTATTTTCATAAATCATTACGTGCTAAGTGAAAATGGTTTCATTTAAGCGGGTATGTATTCAAGAGAGTGTAATTAAATTAGGGGTAAGAAGTGGCACCGCCTATTACTGTGCCATTACTACGTCAAACGTTGCGGAACGTTCCACATTGCAAAGGATAATCTAAAACTGACACTTTCGCCGGGAGATTTTTCCTAAAACCCGAAATCGCGGAATAATTTTGCACTAAAAGCCGCCCCAAATTAAATTTGGGTATACTGTAGTGTAACAAAGCGTGGCATAAATGCAGCTTCCATAAATATTGCACAGTACAAATTAAAATGTATTTGTAGGTGTCGCTCAACCTTTTTCGGCATAATCACTAAAATGCAAGAGAAATTCACTTGCATAATTTAATTTAATTTTCATGAACACTTTTGCAAGAAAATTAATGCATTACTTAATTTTTTATTGAAGCTTGGTAGTCTATGATAAAAATAACAAACGTAGATAAAACATCTTTAGTAACCACTTGTACACTGCCTTCTAAATGTATTCGTCCGCAAAACAAAAAAAACCGTAGAAATTGACTAAAATACTACGCGCTCGAAAATAAAATCATTCAGCTTAAGCCATGAGCATTGAGGAAAAAATTGTTAATACTCCCTGTCCCATTTAATGAGTATACTTAACGATGACGTCTTCCAAATATACTCGGACCTTGGATACTTGCTCACTTAGAATGAAAAAAAGAATCTTAAATTGATTTGTTTATTTGTATGAATAATGTGTATTGTTCCATATTTAATTTTTAAATATGTATCTGTAGTGTTATGATGTGAATGATTCGTTCGATTGGATCAAGAAAGAGAAAAGGTAGAACGTCGTGAATTGTAGTGGAGTAGGGAGATTCCACCGCAAGTTCCACGGCTTGTAAGGCGTACTGTTATTGTTAGGAAACAATGCCTCAATGGTCCCTCAGAAGCTGATATTGCCACAAAACAGCACTAAAGTTTTGTTTCGCACACAACGAATATGTACTTATGGCTATGATACCTCGGTGGGACTTTTCAATGTTTTTATTAAAGTAAACGTATTTATACGTGAAGAATTTCAATCACGAACCGGCATTTCTGCAAGTCTTCGGTGCGCAATTTATATTTACGAAAAACTAAACGTGGAATTATCGAATCGATTGCGTCCGCAAAACGGGTATTGCCGTCGGGTACGGCCCTGGGAAATTCAACGGTAAAATTTCCCTCGCTGAAACTTATACGGTTTAATGTTGTTAAAAATGTGTCATGTCGTGTTGAGCGATAAAGTTGGCGTTCTCGATTACGCTAAAGCTTTAAAAACATATAATTCTGGAGTTTATGAAGGCGGGAGACTCCGGGACCCAGATCGGTGCTACTCGAGGTGCCCCGGGAGCAATCGGGCCGCTGTTGTATTACTGTCTAATTCAATGCATTACTGGTGCCTTGTAACTGGTCCCCGGGCGCCTATTGCTCCGGTTGGGCGTTGTGCAATTGTCCGACGCTATCGACGCCACGGTAGGCGCCATCAGCCATGCTTCGTCTCCTAAATTTCTACACACTTAAACGTATTACTTTTCTATAAAAACACAATGCCGTATTACATAAAACCAATTCAGTACGGACCATCTACAAGATTCTATTCCCCCCCTCCTCTTCAGATATAACCTGCACTTCCAATACCTACATGAAGGTAACTGGGTATATACCCATTTAGAAGCATCTAATGATTCAAATTAAAGTCATCCCCAAAAAACCATGGAATGGTCATGATGCAAATGACACACACGGTATAACCAAACGAAGGAAAAGATGCATACAAGTCAATAATAACATCCTAAACCCAAGTTGATGAAAATAGACGCTAGAGAAGAAGAAGAAAAGACATCTTTGAGGCAGTTGGATAATTTCAAGTCTGGGAGTAATACAGGGGAAAACAAAGAAGATACAAACGACAAACAGAGTCTTCTGTACAAATTATTAATAAAAAGTAGAAAGAGATACTTATTTCGGCAGTTGCCTGCCATCTTCAATACAGATACACACACACACTCACAAATTAAAAGTACTTCATGAAATCTTAGGTTGGTACGAACCAAAGGATATTCTCCTCAACAAGTTTCAACCTCTTTAAAAACAACTAAATATTTACGTATATAAAATGCATTAAGTACTCAATGGACGAACTGTATATGATAAAACGATTCCATAACGAAAGTGTCTTTATGTTTTTATCATAAAATTCGATTAGGTTCTGTAATAGCAACTTCCGGTTTGACATATCAAATACGAAGTCGGCATTTAAACATTTGTAATGTTAATACATTAACGAAAAAGTAACGTGCTGCTTAATACTAAATAAATAAAACACTCACGTTTTTTTTTCTCTCGCTCCCAGCCTCTTGACTTTTTTTTTTACCTCCGGGTCACAAGCCAAGCCTCGAGCCACACACACACACTGCAATTAATTAACGTTCATAAAAGCACACGTTCAACGAACCGAATTTTGTTTAACTAAAATCAAACACCGCTTTTGCTTTCAACGAAATTTTTCAGCGCGCGTGTTTTATTTTTCCCCGAAAACCCGAGCCACAGGAACCAAAGATTTCCCGAACAAAGAATCGGACTTTTATCGCGTTTGACACACAAGTGCAAACTGAACCGTTGATGTACGGAAAAACAAGAGTCATGCTGCTTTCTGTAGGTACTGAAAAGCAACAGTCATGCTGCTTTTTACGTAAAAGAAAAAAATTTAGTTACATCTTCACGCATATTTGTAGAATTACACATCGCTTAAAGGAATCATTGGTGGGCCAATTTAAATCGATAACTTTGTTGTTTTTTGGATGAAATTGTTACACACGAAAATCGGGACGATTAAGGCGGAAAATCACAAAAAAAAAGCTTTGAAGGGACAGCCACTAAATAATACACGTAATTCAACGAACCGAATTTTGTTTAACTAAAGTCAAACACCGCGAAAACGCTTTTGCTTTCCACGAAATTTTTCATCGCGCGCGTTTTATTTTTCCCCGAAAACCCGAGCCACAGGAACCAAAGATTTCCCGAACAAAGAATCGCACTTTTGTCGCGTTTGGCACACAAGTGCAAACTGAAACGCCGACGTACTGAAAAACAAGAGTCATGCTGCTTTCTGCATGTACCGAAAAGCAAGAGTCATGCTGCTTTTTACGCAAAAGAAAAAAAATTAGTTACATCTTCACGCATATTTGTAGAATTACACATTGCTTAAAGGAATCATTGGTGGGCCAATTTAAATCGATCTGTTGGATGAAATTGTTGCACACGAAAATCGGGACGATTAAGGCGGAAAATCGCAAAAAAACTTTGAAGGGACAGCCACTAAATAATACACGTAATTCGATTGCAGAGGGCAAGGTAAAAGTGGGATTAAAAAATGAAAATGGACGTAAACACTGACGAACAAAAGAAACAACTCGTGAATATGAAGAAATAAATGTTAAATGGTATTTGTTGAATAATTATAAATTGTTAGCGCTACTAAGGAACCATCCGGTTGGTGTAAAACGTAGGTAGATTTTATTGATTCGAAATTTGTACAAACAAAAAGAGGAATGTTTTAAAAGAAAAAGTGAAACTCGATATTTTCGAATTGAAAGGGATAAAGAAGGGTGGTGTCTTTATTTTTTTTAATTACGGCATTCAATACTAGATCCGTTAAATAAAACTCCCACAAGCAGAAATCCTTTCTTGAAATTCAACAACGGCGAAACTCGATCGGACAGACAGGGGGGTGATTAGCGCGAAAAACGGACCGCGCGACCGCAGGTTCGATCTGTTTATTCCGGAGGGTTTTCGCTAACTTTTAATTCCCCATTTAACAGCCCCCCGTCTCTTTGACGTACCGTAAGCCTTTTTCTAGGAATCTGGTGTGTTTTTGATTACTCGGGTCGGTTGGCGAGGCCCTCTGCGACAATAACTACCCCGAATAGCCCTCCGAACACTCATAATGCCGTTGCTAATGTTTTCTACCTTCTGAATTAACCTGAGGAATACGGATGTTAGTAATTAGGACTCCAATGCAACCTTTTTTTACGTACCTTCTGAATTTCTACTCGGCGGATGAAAATTCGATCCGCGCTCGAAATTATCGTTTCAGGATTTTCTCCCAGAAATTACAGTCGGAGGCAAAAACTGATTTCGCAGAGTAAAAGCGAGATAATAATCGTATGACAAATGGAGTATAATATCTTATACTTCCCAGAAGAACAACGGAATGCCCTAGGCTAGAAATAAACTCGCGCTAATCTAATCTTTCGTTGCTAATTATCCCAAAGATGGGGGTAACTCTCAGACTACCCTAACTTCCACGAAATTTTAAATAACGTACTACGTTTTACTTACTTGCGTAACTTAACTTTAATGGCTAACAATAAATGTGACGTAATCCCAAAATGCTAATAATTTATGCGAAATCAAAAAATTACCACACGTTCTCTTAAACGCAAAAGAAAACTCGAAGATACTCGAGTTTAAAAAAGTTTGTGAGTTTACGCTATCAATAAAGAATTAATGCCAAAAGAGAATGAGAATATTACAGTTAATAAAAGAAGAAAAAAAAAACCTGAGGTGGAAAACAGGGTTGTATTAAAATCAATTTTAAATTTGTTTCTCTTATTACACGCGTAAGGAAAACTAGCGAGAAAGTTTCCGAGTTTGTACGTCACCTGATATTTGTAATTGTAAACAAGATGGATTTAATTAATTTTCGTAAATTTTGAGTTCACCGGGATTGGATTTACTTTAATTATGCGCCCCATAGGAATATTAATTAATTTTATAATTTCAGTGGCTCGTAGAATTTTTCTCTTGGAAATTTCGGGGGGGAGGGTGAAAGTGATCTGTTTAATTACGATTAACGATTTGAGTGAATCTCTATCGGATAGAAATACCGGAATTCCGGTGCTGGCTGTTGATGGACCGGGTGTCGGTGAAGGCGCAAGAATAGAGAAGGGTAGAGGGGCGCTTGCATATCATCTTAAAGTTTAATTGAGTCTTGGCGCTTGGGGAGGAAGCGACCGAGATTGCTTGGGGAATCCCCAAGGAGTTTCGCGCCTGACACCCTCGGTTCGCACAGCGTCTGTTACCACTTACGTTGGCTCAGGATTTCGAAGAGCAATCTTCGTTACTCCCATCTGTAGTTATCAAACAAAAGATAAAATTTCACGCAGAAACTTGAAATAACTCCGGAATAGTTTAATTAATGAATAATTACGTGACCTCATCGAAAAATTAATTATTTGTGCGCAGTCATAAGTCAGTGGTTTAGCCACTGCATTGTCGGTTGAATAATTACAGAGACGGGGGTAATTTATATGAATTTGATGAGAATTAATAACATTAGCTGCACAAAGCCCCTAGTATGTGCAAATTTTAATGGGCCGGACACAATTTTGTCGCTTTTAATAAATAGTGCGTTTAACTGACTAGCACCAGCCCATCCAACATTTTGTTTTGATAAAGCACTCAATGTAATACAGACAAATTGGTTCACTCTGAATTTAGACCGCGCTCAATGAAGCTTGTTAAGAAAATTTTGTTTTATTAATCTATTACAACGCAGTTGTTTCCAATTAATTTAAACAATATTTATTTCTTCAGCCCAGCTTTTCGCATAGCCCCACGTTATTTAATCACTTTACTTCAGTACAAATTCTTTATGTGAAGGGGCACTCTTTTTATAGTTCATAAAGTCTTACATGTGAGATATATAATAGATAAAATATAAATATTTTATGCAACAACTCCCAGAAGCAGACGAAAAAAATTATAGAAAAGAATAATTGCATTCCCCCCTTAAACGCTTGCAACTATATTCAAATATTTCAAACTCTGCACATACATAAAAATAGAAAAAGACGTGCAAACTTGCATTTCTTTTTTCAACCCGGAAGCAACAGGTGATAATCGATGAACACGTGGTAAAGAGAAATCTCTTCTAAATCCGCAAGCGCCATCTAAAGGACAGCTTCAAGTTCGCACCTGGAAAAAGGCAAAATTTGTTTTAATTTCCGTGCAGGAATATTAAAATTTTGAAAGCTCGTGCGCGCTTTGGGTCGATTCCCTCTTTCCATTGAAAACAGAAACGGTCGTGTGCTTGCCACGACTTGTACAGTGATTTAGAGTGACATATTCATTCGCAGTGTCAACGTGCGTGTTGCCATTCGACAGTAAATTTCTATGGTTCATGAATCCCATTGACTTGACATCTTAATGTTATATTCACAAAAGACACCGCCCTACTATTTACTTGTATACAGTATTTGAAGAGGGCTCTTAACAATCACTTTGCACATACATACATACTCCCCGGTTGAGGAAGCAAACCTGAAAAATAATTAAGCTTTCATTTCGCATTATTTTAAATACCTAGTGTTTTTTTCTTTAATGGTCAAACGAATTTCCACTTGAGTAAACCAAAATTGAATCTCAGCATCTGCCGACAGCTGATGGTTCTGCATCAAAAGACAACAAGTAGAATTGAAATTGTTATATCACATTTAAAACTAATGGGTTATTGATGCCCATGGTTGCATTCCACCTGCTTTTTCTAAATGAAATTAATCCATCTAGATTTAAGAACGCCATCCATTTTTAACCAAAGTAAATAATAAAATGAGTTCTAATTTTTAATTGAACTAAATAATTCTGCGGAACGAAAAGTTAAGGCCACCAAAAATATGATAAAGCAAGTGATTCTTTTTGTGCGTTCGAAATTCAATGCTTTTTGATTAAAATAAATCATTCTAAAGCGTACGAACTTAAAACACCGATTTCTTTTCTTTGTGCTCGAATTTTGGCTAATAGAAAATTAAGAGGGCATAGATAAGAGTTCTTTTTAAGTTCGAAGAGAATTTTTGTACTCATTTTAAATGTAATAGATAATTCTGACAAAAAAAAGAACTTAAAAGAAGGAAGAAATTTAAAATAACAAAGAATTTCGTAAAGTATAATATTTAATAGATTCTCTTTGTGTTCGAATTGAAAAGTTTCTTTTAATAAAGCGATGATTCCTTTTTGGTTTAAAAATTAAGGATTTGGGTTAGTTTTTAATTGGAATTAAAAAAAAAACTATTGTTAAGCGACTTTGTCCGTCTGTAAGTACGCAATGCAAGTAAGCCACGTTTAATTCAGCGATGCCGTTTACTAACACTAATCCTACATTAGGTGGCAGATTCCTTCCACAAGTTTTTCCGCAGATGTGATCGCGGAATCTCGTTTCTTCCCACGCTCTATCTACGGACAACGTTTGTACTATTGGCTTCGTCACTGCGTGGATCTCATACTTCGATACATATTATTAATAAATTCGTGCAATTGTAACTTAATTAGGCCTAACAGTACGCGGAATAGTTTATCCGAAAAAGAAAAGTTGGAAAAACTTGGCAGGAAATTACGCGTAATTTCCGACCAACTTCGTTTGAAACGAACGAGGAGATTAATGAAAGTAATTGTCGAATGCTTACTATTTTTAAAATAAATTCGTGTTTTACGATAGGAATTAGATGTAGAACGGAATTAGAATGAAGTTCTTGAGGTAATTTCCCATATTGTTTGTCCCACTATGAAACTAACGTCTTAGCCCCCATCGTGGTAGTAACCCTAAATGCAGTCCATTAAGCCACATATCCTCTGTTCCCAAGACGATTTTCAGGTCGATTTCATACACATAAATAGCGTGCTTTTACTTGATTGGTTACCATCATCACATGGGAGGAGTTTTATTCCTTCAGAGTGAAAGCTGAAAGATTTTAATTACGCTCTATATTTCAGTAAACCCCCAAATTTTTTCATCTCATTTTATTTCGCTTCCAACAATCAATTCAATTGTCAAATAAATTTACGCTCTTTATTATTCAGGTGCGTACGCGTATGTATATGATATGTCTTAATTTGAGGCTGGTCCGCTGCCCCTTGCCGTGAAAAAGGGTGCCGGAGGGATACGTCCGACCCCACGGAACGAAGTGGGAGACCTACCATAACCATCAGTCGGCGCATTGTGGTTCGTCTGTTTACACCTGCTGTTAGAATTTAAAATATTGCGCGAACTCGTTCCACGCCGTCTATTAGAGTCTCAATCTGAGAAATGTATCCGCGTTTACTAGTGCGTTTCTCGGTGAAAAAATTCGGGTAAATCAGTTTCCCCTAGGCCCTAAATATGTTGTTCAAAGGCAAGAGTTCGCGACTTGAGATGGTCATCGAAAAAATTCATTCGAATAAAGAAAACAACGAAGTTACTGACTTAACACCAGGTATTATTATTTTCTTAAAATTTTTATTGTTATTATTCAATTCAACTTCGTAAAATTAATGTCGCCTTCATTTTAATGATTGTTTCAACATTTTCAAGATTCAGATTGACATTCTATTGCTTTTTTTAATACGTTTTTGATTTATTTCAAAAAAGCTTACGTTGAAAATAAACTGTTACGCACCTATTCTTTTTGATTCCTAAATTAAAATTAGTCATTTTATGTTATCCAATATTATTAGAAAAAATGTATATAATTCAAATATCGACCTATACCTAAATTAAAATAAAAAGCACGAATAGTTACGTTTGAAAATTATTTCCACTTGTCCTTAAATTAAAGCCCCAAGTAAAAAAGATTTTTATTCAAACCGAATTTCCAAGGTTTTCTCGAAGTTTTAAGCGAATGAATTATTTTTTTTTTAATTCAGAATCGAGACTAAAGGTATTAAGTTTCTAATTAAAGCACCTACAATACCGGGTGATTTTTTAAATTTGATATCTAGTCGGCTGTGACTTTCTTAAGAAGACGAACTCAGGCAAGACGTAGTGCGTAGCTTATTACAAAAAAATGACGTTTATTTGTTTTAGTATATTTATGTTTATGAAATTGCTGTCAGAGTTTGATTAAATTAATTAATCTTCAGAGTGAAGGGCTGAAAATGACAGCAAAAGCAAGGTTATGTGAAAACTGTCAGCGCACGCCATACGTCCACGAAATTTAAAAAATCACTCGGTACTAATCAAGTTATATTAATTAATTAATTAAATACAGTTTTTATTATTTTAGAAAATTGTATGCATGTTTAAATTAATTGTCGATTAAATAGTTTTTTTTAATCGATTCTTTACAATGTAGTTAATGCAGCATTTTTTTTTAATTCCACGTTTGAAAATTATTTCCACTTGTCCTTAAATTAAAGCCCCAAATAAAAAGTATTTTTATTCAAACTGAATTTCCAAGGTTTTCTCGAAGTTTTAAGCGAATTAATTATTTCTTTTTAAATTCAGAATCGAAACTAAAGGTATTAAGTTTCTAATTAAAGCACCTACAATACCGGGTGATTTTTTAAATTTGATATCTAGTCGGCTGTGACTTTCTTAAGAAGACGAACTCAAGCAAGACCTAGTGCGCAGCTTATTACAAAAATGACGTTTATTTGTTTTAGTATATTTATGTTCACGAAAATGCTATCAGGAGAGTTTGATTAAATTAATTAATCTTCAGAGTGAAGGGCAGAAAATGACAGCAAAAGCAAGGTTATGTTAAAACTGTCAGCGCACGCCATACGTCCACGAAATTTAAAAAAATCACCCGGTATTAATCAAGTTATATTAATTAATTAATTAAATACAGTTTTTATTATTTTAGAAAATTGTATGCATGTTTAAATTAATTGTCGATTAAATAGTTTTTTTTAATCGATTCTTTACAATGTAGTTAATGCAGCATTTTTTTTTAATTCCACGTTTGAAAATTATTTCCACTTGTCCTTAAATTAAAGCCCCAAATAAAAAGTATTTTTATTCAAACTGAATTTCCAAGGTTTTCTCGAAGTTTTAAGCGAATTAATTATTTCTTTTTAAATTCAGAATCGAAACTAAAGGTATTAAGTTTCTAATTAAAGCACCTACAATACCGGGTGATTTTTTAAATTTGATATCTAGTCGGCTGTGACTTTCTTAAGAAGACGAACTCAAGCAAGACGTAGTGCGTAGCTTATTACAAAAAAATGACGTTTATTTGTTTTAGTATATTTATGTTCATGAAATTGCTGTCAGAAGAGTTTGATTAAATTAATTAATCTTCAGAGTGAAGGGCAGAAAATGACAGCAAAAGCAAGGTTATGTTAAAACTGTCAGCGCACGCCATACGTCCACGAAATTTAAAAAAATCACCCGGTACTAATCAAGTTATATTAATTAATTAATTAAATACAGCTTTCATTATTTTAGAAAATTGTTTGCATGTTTAAATTAATTGTCGATTAAAAATTTGTAGTTTTTTTTTAATCGATTCTTTATATTGTAGTTAATGCAGCTTTTTTTTTTTTTAATTCCACGAGTGGCAAAATGAGTGATGGTACATACGTGGGTGAAAACTGTGACAAATTGTAATTGAATTAGGAAATGATAAAATTGAGGAAACGTTAAAAAAACGTCCGACCACCTACAGTTTATGCTCCGTGAGAAATGGCTTAATTAGCACTGCAAAATATTGTTCTACAAGTACCTGCACACGGAACATTATTTACTATTACGTGTAAGAAAATAAAACGGACGTTTCTATTTATCGTCGTTACTTATTAATCTCCTAATTGACTAACTGCATCGACATGTTTTCTTTGAGGCGAACGTCAAGCTGTTATTTTCTTCATCGTCGAGTGCAAAATATGATTATGCTATTTAAGAAAATTTCGAGCTGCAAAATAGATACCTTTTTAAATCTGACAGAACGCATAGGTATCAAATAATATAGACAAATGACTTCACATTTTCCTTATGTTGTTATTCCTAAAAAGCACCCCCAATCTTCCATTTTCAAGAGGATAATAGAGTGAAATATCACGTGATGAAACATACATTCCGAAATTAAGATGGATGTTACTCTGCATCTTTAGGATTCGCTTGGCTGTATGGGCGTTGATATACAGGGGATTGATGCAAAATAACGCCGGACCCATCAAATTTTTAATTGCGTTCAAATTTTTGTTAATTAATTTAATTAATTTCGCTTCATTTCAGGACAAGGAAGTTCTCCATCGAGTAGTGAACAATCATCACCTGGTAGTTGTCAAAGTTCAACTTTGAGCGACGCACCCGACGGAGATGAACCTTACACAATGGGAGCAACAGCTACTACACCATATGAATGTAATATTTGCAAGAGAGCTTTCGCGAGATCCTCGGTTTTAAGTAAGCACGTTCAGGTTAGTTAAGCATGTTTATAAACTTGATAAAAACATTTTTGTAGTGTATTACAAATTCCATTTGTAAATGCGTAACCGTCGGAGGGCGGAGATTTTATCAGGAATTCACCTTTTTCAAAAATAAAAGCTCCGTGGTGTTTCTAGCGTCAAATCTGTCGGAAAGATCAAAGTAACTACATTTTAATTCATGTTCCAGTTAAAAGAACAAATTTATAAGGTGATACGCGCGACTGTAAAACACATGTCGCCTTATCGTTTTTTTTTTTTAAGAAATCAACATGTCCTGAAATTTAAACTAGGGGCCGCAATAAAAATAAAACTTCCAGCGTTATTGTGTGAAACGGTGACATGTGTCGTTATTGAGATGATGCACGAAGATAATTTTACTCTTTCGCAGTTTACTCAAGCAACTACCGGGTTATAATTGAGTAGATGACATTTGTTAGGTCAATGGATGACCGGTTGGTCAACGAATAACAAGTCACATTAAACCCTAGAATTCGTTCTGAAATGCACAACATGGACATCCACTTATTTCATTCCGTTTCAGGCATTTTGCGCGATTATTGATACTCTTGGGAGTTTATCAATCAAATTTGTCTACATTTTCAATTAAATAGCCCTATTAAAATACAACTTTATCATTTTTTATTAATAAATTTCTCAAAAATTACTAAATAAATTAATTCATTATATCTGAAGCTGAATTTGATACTTTAAAACAACTAATAAATAAACTCACGCTACGAAATTTGATTCGATTTGTGTTCTTTATAAAATTTGACGAATAAATTTTTTTTCTTTGAGTTTGTTGTTGTTGTAGACCCATACGGAACAACTGCAGTTTAGTTGTCCTTATTGTAGAAGACTGTTCAAGCATAAAAGGTCCAGGGATAGACATACGAAGCTACATACCGGCGATAAAAAGTATAAATGTCTACATTGTGATTCGGCGTTCGCAAGGAGGTAAGATAGGCATTATATATATATATATATTAACAGTACAGGTATAAAACAAGTGCTATTATATAGCACGACCTGTTACACATACGCTGCGCTAATAAATCAGTCAAGTAAATGCATGATTATGCAACAAATTCCTGTTACACGAACTGAGCGTCATACGTGTCACAGATTACGTTATTACTTTTTTACGTCTATCTACGTATATATCTCATTTCTTCTTAAAAAAAAAATAATAAAAATCTAGCGCGTTTAACAGCTACGACCGTAGACTAGTTTGTAACGTTTGAAAACATTTGTGGACGAAAAAGTCAAACACGTTATAATTGAGTTTGCGATAGTTTGCCTGTTCACACGATGTCGTACCGAGATTCTTGCCGAATCCGGTATACTTTAAGAATTACTAATGTCCGCTTCCTTATTCTGAACTCGAAGCAGACTGCAGCTTTCCTAAATAGGACAGTATTTAATTACAACGTGCCTACATCTCTCCCATCTCATTTCATATTATGTACACACTGTGATACATTATTCGACGTTTATTACCTCTCGCGAGAAGAAAAAAAACAGAAAGCATTCTATTGATAAAATTCTTGAGATACGCGCGCAATAAAAAAAAACTAAAGCCGTAATTTTATGAGCAAATCAGATATAAAGATTCATGCCTGATTTGCTAGCAATAATTTCTGTAAATGACAATTTTTTCTTGCAGTGACCATTTGAAAATACACATGAAGACTCACGATAATAAAAAACCACATCAATGTGAGTTATGTAACAGAGGGTATAATACGGCAGCAGCGTTAGCATCCCACCAACAACACCACTCAAAAAAGGAACGTCATTGCGGAAGTAGCGCAAGCCATACAAGTGCCTTTAGCACCCCAAGCCCCGGAAATTTCCGGTGCTTACAGTGTTCGGAATCTTTTAGCAAAGCTGAACTTCTACAAGTACGTAAATTAACACAGTCACGCAATTACATCTAAAAAAAACGCATTTTTTTTAGAACCACCTCCTAATAAACCACAAGACCACCCTAACAGTCCAGCAAAATCAGTTACTCGAGCCCGTACTAAGCAACGTCTTAAAAACGAGCTTGGAATTGCCGAAAATCGCTTGCATGTACTGCGGAAAGGATTTTTTAAGCATGAACCAAATGTACCATCACATCAACACAGAACACAGCGCAATATTCAACAACGCCCTCCCTCACGGCGTGAATTACACCCCTTTGGCTTCGCCAGGTGTCAACGATTTATCTCCGAAATTAACCAAACAAAATACTTCCCCGACGTACGCATGTGATCGATGCACCATGAAATTCGATTCGCCTCAATCCTTGAAGGAGCACTCGGAGAATATCCACTGGAAGCCGGCCCTGGCCATCAACTTTGGGGGGCACTTAAAAGACTACCCTTACGATCTCGGGCAAAACTCCGAGAAAATATTCGCGTCCCTGCAAGCGAAGCCAACCGATTTAAGCAGGAAACGAAGGCTGGACGAACCGAACGATCACAAACAAGAAAAGAGGAAGTTAGAGGAAACGTCCGCCGCTAAGAGAACTTCCCCGTCTTCGGCTGGAAGTCCTTACGATACGAACGACAAACCCTGCATTTGCTCTTATTGTTACGTTCAGGTGCCGAACTTCAAGAGTTTCTTGACTCACATGGAAAGTCACGTCTCTTTAAATACGTCTAGCATCTCGAACGCGAACGCCTTCATCGGATACTGTCCGATTTGCGGGGAACCAGGAAGAGACCCCATCGAATTCAGCAATCACATTTTCGGACATGCCGTCACGAACGTGACAGGACGATGTTGTCATCAGTGCAAGAAGTCCTTCGAACAATTAGACCAACTACAGAAGCACCTCATTGACGTACACGCGCAAACCCTTTTTAAATGTGCACTCTGCAGCGAAGTTTTTGAATCACAACTTGCTATTCAGGTAAGTACCACCAATAATCGAATCGATTCTCACTCGTTTTACGTCGCCGATATTTACTTGAATATAATTTAAAATATTTCTCGAAATTCTTTTACTGTCCCATTGATTTCTTTTTAATTTCCAGATGCATTTTAACAACAAACACTGTCACGAATGCAAGCATTACCGATGCAATTTTTGTCCTGATCAATTCTTCCACGATCGCTTAACGGCAGAGCTGCACGTCTCCATGAAACACAGCACTCACCTTCCATCGTCGACAGCCTCCAAGCAACAAACATACTCGACTTTCACAGAACTTGAAACGCGTTTGGCGTACCCCGCGTTTCAGTGTCCTTTCTGCCAGAAGGCTTTTAAAGATGAGTACCTGCAATACATACATATACTCAAGGAGCATAACGACGGACGAGAGGTGTGTATGTTGATGAGGGGGTGGCGCTGAAGCTTTTCATTTTCGATTAATGGCTTCTTTGTTGTGTTTAGGGAGAAAATTATTTGCTGGAAGTGTCCGCCTTGTCTCAATTACACATTCCGCCCAGGTCGCCGAGTTTTCCGTACAAATCACATTCCCCTCAAGACGGCTCGAAGGTAGAGCTGAAGCTGATGAACTGTTACAGCTGTGATATCTGCAATCGAACTGATATAAACAGTGAAGCGGAATTGACGGCCCACAAGAAACTGCATCACGCAAAGACGAAGGTTGGTCCGGTTAGTTTGCAGTGTGCGTATTGCAGTGAACATTGTAAGTCGCGCAGTGACTTGGAAAACCACATGAAAACCCACCAGGTTACATGTGGGAAGGGTAAACACAAGTGCAATATTTGTGACGAGATTTTTTCTTCGGCGATTACCTTAGCAGACCATAAACTAACACACTGCAAGATAGTTTCAGGGAACAGTTGCACACAGTGTAAGACGATATTAGTTGATGAACAGTGTTTCTACACACACCAGTTACAACACAGTAATACCTCGGCGGTTTGCAAATCGAACTCGCAAATTTCTTTGCCGGCGAATTGCATCGTTTGTTGCCAAACGCTTCAAACTGACGTCGAGATTAAACTACACGCCAAGTTCCACCTGAGGCATTTACTCCAGAAGGAGTACTTATGCACTATCTGCAGCAAGATGTTTGATAGTAACGCTAAGATGGAGAAGAGCACCATTGATAAAACGAATGGGATTTCCGTGTCCATATGCAAGGATTGCGCGAGCAATTCCGGAAATACGAGTTACCAAGTCACGCAAATTGAAACCAAGGATTTAATAAAGAACATGAAGCAGTACGCCTGCATTCAATGCCCCTTGACTTTCGAAAAGGAAGAGGATATTCAAGGACATGCGGCGATGCACATCCTCAACGAAGGCACAAGTTTAGACTGTCACCTCTGCAGGAATGTGCTACCATCGCCGTTGAAACTACAAGCCCATCTCATCGAGCACAACTTCATGGGAATAGGACAATTTCGGTGTTACGTGTGTTCTTCGGTGTTTACAACAGCCCCTGGTTTGCAAAGCCACATCGTAGGGCACGGTTTAAACCACCGACCTTACGAATGCTCGGAATGCAAAATGAAATTCTTCTTTGAAACCGAGTTGGAAAACCATAGGTTTTCCCATATCCTCCCAGCACAAAAGGGCCCTTACACTAATAAGTGTAACCCCGACAATTACTACGATAAAGTAAAGGCGGAGAAACTTTACAAAATATGTAATTACTGTTCGGGGTTGTATTTAGAAACGTACTTTGCCGAACACCTTGAGATATGTCCGTGCAAAGTTGAAATTAAAAAGGAAGACACGACAGTGGACGACATGGAAAAAGGCAAACAAAGCGAGGGCCACTTGAAAAACAATCACGTGGACGAAACTGTTATAAATGAAGTCGAAACTAAAGTTGAACAGCAATTATAATTTCTATTAAAACTGTTAGAATATATGGTCCAAATTTTTCAGAAAGTGATATTCTTCTAGAAACAGGACGTTTTGATACTCGTTAGTGTTGTCTGGCTATAGAGTAGGTAGAATTCGAATATGTGATACTATTTATTACATTGTTAGGATGAAATTCTCACGACTTTGTCATTTTGCACGTTACGTCTGAATGGGTCCATCTCGATCACGTTTCATTTCATTCATATATTTTATGGCATCCGCGTTATATAATTATTTGTTAGCTAGTTACTTAAATTATTACTCTGTGTTATTGTTAAAACCGACGAATTTACGGAAATTGTAAATTAATTTTTAACTATTAGCTGGGATTTTCTTTGCAATTACAAATTCGTATTTCCTGATTTTATTATACCACACCGACCGCAACATTCCTCCTCTGGGTACTATTTTAGCATCATTCTCAAGTATTAATTTGTGTAAATCTACCGTCCAAGGTTAAATGTTTCCGTTTTAATATACACTAAAGTCTATGTTTACCTTACACTTATGATAGTTTTTTTGTTATTATAAATTATTACTTTTTAATAAAAATTTTTAAAATCCCCGTCTACTTTTTTACCACTCCAAATTTCGATTGGAATCAAAATTAAAAAAAAAACAATAAACGGGGATTCCCATCTTTAGGTAAACCCCCTGCTCACTACGATTCGCGTTGAGCGTTTCTTTTTTCATTCGTTCGTTTGTTTTTACGAACGGCACCGCTTTTGTGAATGAAGCACTTGAAATGAGGTTATGTTCAAACCATTGCCGTATTGCATTTAAAATTTAATTACTCTTTAACACATAACACGAAAATCAATAATGTTAAATTCGTTAGCGTTCGAAACGATTGACGAAAGAAACATCAAAGAACAAATATCAGTAAGGTTAGAAAAAACAAAAGACGATCATTTAATGTAACAAATGACGAAAGAACAAAAATGAGGAATATTAAGAAAAACAAAAGGCGATTAATTAACCCAGCAAAAACAAGTGACGAACGATTGACGAAAGAAACATCAAAGAACAAAAATGAGGAAGATTAAGAAAAACAAAAGGCAATCAATTAATAAAACGGAATACTGATTCTATGAAAAAAAAAAAAAACATAAACCAACAAAAAAAAAAAGCAATACGATATCTTTCTTAAGCAAAACAAGTGACAATCGACAATGGTAATATTTTTGGAAAAAAAAATTAATAACGATGAAAAGGTAACACGATATTTAATACATCGACAGTCAAACGAAAAAACAAAACACCACGATGCGAAACAAGTGACGAACGAAACGCCATAGAACAAAAATGAGGAAGATTAAGATAAACAAAAGACGATCAATTAATGCAGCAAAAACAAGTGGCGAACGATTGGCGATAGAAATGCCAAAGAATAAAAACGAGGAAGAGTAAGAAAAACAGAAGACGACCATTAATTGATGCAATAAAAGACGAAAGAAACGTCAAAGGGTAAGAGTAAGGTTAAGGTTAAGAAAAACAAAAGACGATCAGTAAGTGCAACAAAAACAAATGACGAACGTATGCGGAACAAAAGGCGATTAATTAACGCAGCAAAAACAAGTAACGAACGATTGATGAAAGAAACGCCAAAGAACAAAAACGAGGAAGATTAAGAAAAACAAAAGACGATCAATTAATGCAGCAAAAACAAGCGACGGAAGAAACGTCAAAGAACAGAAATGAGGAAGATTAAGAAAAATGATGATCAATTAATGTAGCAAAAACAAGTGACGAACGATTGACGAAAGAAACGCCAAAGAACAAAAATGAGGAAGATTAAGAGAAACAAAAGACGATCAATTAATGCAGCAAAAACAAGTGACGAAAGAAACGTCAAAGAACAGAAATGAGGAAGATTAAGAAAAATGACGATCAATTAATGCAGCAAAAACAAGTGACGAACGATTGACAATAGAAACGCCAAAGAACAAAAATGATGAATATTAAGAAAAACAAAAGGCGATTAATTAATGCAACAAAAACAAGTGACGAACGATTGACAATAGAAACGCCAAAGAACAAAAACGTCGGAAAATTAAGAAAAACAAAAGACGATCAATTAATGCAGCAAAAACAAGTGACGAACGATTGACGAAAGAAACGCCAAAGAACAAAAATGAGGAAGATTAAGAAAAACAAAAGACGATCAATTAATGCAGCAAAAACAAGTGACGAAAGAAACACCAAAGAACAAAAATGATGATTAAAAAAAAACAAAAGGCGATTAATTAACGCAGCAAAAACAAGTGACGAACGATTGACGATAGGAACGCCAAAGAACGAAAACGAGGAAGATTAAGAAAAATAAAAGACGATCAATTAATGCAATAAAAGACAACTGACGAAAGAAACGTCAAAGATCACAAATGAGTAAGGATAAGGTTAAGAAAATCAAAAGGCGATCAATAAATGCAGTAAAAACAAGTGACGAACGATTTACGAAAGAAACGCCAGAGAATAAAAATGAGGAAGATTAAAAAAAAAAACAAAAGACGATCAATTAACGCAGCAAAAACAAGTGACGAACGATTGACGATAGAAACGCCAAAGAACAAAAACGAGGAATAGTAGAAAAACAAAAGACGATCAATTAATGCAAAACAAGTGACGAACGAACGTTTGCGGAAACGCGAAAAAACAAATATGAGTAAGATTAAGAAAAACAGAAGACAATCAATGAAACGAAACAAGTGACACGCATTCTCTTATAATTCTAAATTGGCAATGAATTTGTCGTAAACAACCGAAAGATGGCGCTGATGTTTTTGCGCGGCAATATTTGAAACTTATCGCACGAAATATATTTTGTAACATTAAACAATTTAAAGCCAAATTAAATAAAAACGCATGCTTATTAGATTCTTAAAAAAAATAACAAATGTAAGAATTTTCTGTTTAAAACGTACGTCAATTTACATCCAATTTTTCACACGTGTAATTCCATAAGAACCTGAAAATACGAGAGAAAAATTAATCTACAGAATTAAATCGAATTTTCAACTTACCCCGTTAATGAAACAAAAAAATACACAAAAGTAATTTTGATTATTGAAAAATGCATCCAAATATAACGGCTTTATTTTGTGCTAAAGCATGTACATAACCGATACAATTTATAAATATAAATGATACTTACAACTAACAGAAGAAAATGTTACAGAAAAAACAAAATGAGGGAAAAGAAAATAAAGGTTCCTCGATCTGTGAAGGCTTGAAACTATTTACAAGACTCTCTTATATACACCTGTACAGCAGTTCGAAGTACTTCAGTTAAATAAAGCTAGTTTCTAACATGGAAAATATCAAAATTCTCTCCAAAAGGTAAAACACATCACAGTTATTTATGCACTGGGCGTAGAGGAGACAATTTTTTTTTAGGGCCATTTGTTTGGCTTTGTTGAAGGCATAATACTTGCAATCTCATCCGAACACGACATTGTTTCAATATTTCTTCTATCACACTGAAAACCAAATTAATAACACCACAGCAACAAACATTATAAATAACAACGAATACTTACACTGCTTCTGATGGTTGTAGCGGTGGTATTATTTCTAAAGCTTCCTCGAAATAACTCCTGCAATAATTTTTTAAATCATATTGTAAATGCAAATGAAAATATAAAATACTTTGCTTTCTCTGTGGAGTAACAAGAAAAAAACTCTTGAAGGGTACTAATATCAGCTCTCGCTTGTTGAATACCAGCCACGCTGAATTTCTGCACGCAAGACATGAGCCTGTAGAGTTCTTCGGCTATAGTTTGTACTACTTGGGGAAGGACACTGTCTACCAGACTTGGAGATATATTGTTGACCTAAAAATAAAGCCATAATTTGTTTTAACACCATTCTATGTCTTACCTCTGAATGAACACTGATTAAATTATTTATGCACTCTTTGGCATAAGGACGAATATCCGTGGGTGTTATATTCGTGTCCCAATCGAACCTTCCTAAATACATAGATGGCTCGATTGTCCCAACTAAAGGATCGCTCTTCTGTTCTAGGTAAGCCTCTAAGATCGATCTCTCCAACTTCTCATAATTACCTTTCACATTTTCAATCATTTGCTTGGGTAAAACGAAGCCGCTTTGTCCGAAAGACTGCGTAATATTTTCTAAGACTACGTTATTAGTAAACTGGCAATTAGCAAGCGTTGTTAGCAATCTATGTTCCCAAACAGGCACATGATTTTTACTGTGAGAGTGATAGGACGACGTCGGCGTCCCGATTAGTTGTGATACAATCGGAGAACGGTGTTTATCATCATCCGCATTATTTTTAAACGCCAGTGTTTCTAACACTATGTAAAATGTGGTTAAAATACTTTCGGTTTGCTTTTCAAGTTCCTTCCGCGCTGCTGGGTTATCTAAAAGCGAACTCTCACGGACTTCGTTCACCAAAACCGAATCTCTAACTATTTGGATAACATCTAACACAGCTTGCTCGAACTTGACTGGCTGAAACAAACGTGCACGGAACTTGTTTTGTAATTAATATGAGACGCACTGCCATACCAAGTCTGTTATTCCATTATACGTGCTTCGGAATTCTATCTTCCAAGTCTCTTGCTTGTGCAAATGCTTGATTTTCTCTGTTGTTTTCTTAAATAACACACTCATACAATGAATTCTTAAATCTAGTATTAACGCAAGCACTATATCGAGAGCCTCACTTGGAAGATCGAGTTTTATTAAAATCGAATACGTCTGGCGGATGTATCTTACACAGTCCGGAAGATGAGTTGCTAATACTTCTGTGTCGGGCAAAGTCCAACTTCCGTACACGCTTTTATCTATGTTCTTATCTAAAGTGTGCGGAATGATTGCTGCTCGAAACGTCTTACAAAATGTGTCCATTATACTTAAAATTATGTGCTGCAAAATTTGTTTGTTAGAAGTAGAACGCAGAAGTGCATGCAGGAACGTACTTTGAAGGCAACTTTGTGGCCTGCTTCAATCTTAACATGTAATTCGCCTATGAAATAAGTCTGCCCCAGTTTCCATATGTCGGGGAATAGCTCGGAAACTGTCTCGCATAGTTCTTGTATGAAAATTATGTTCTCTGGATATACTACGAGTTCTTGAGGTGCTGGACTATATTTTGAATACTTAGAAGCAGAATGAGAATTCTTTGTTTTACCTAAAACATAAACAATCACCCTTACATGCTTTAAATAAAGACACTAATTACCTAATTCCTCCGCTAATGCGACTTCAGCGGCCTTGTGTTCTTCATAGCACTCTTTTATACGTTGATGTATGTATTCCGAATGAGCTTTAATCGCATCCCAAGCTGGTTCATAGGGTGAATCCAAATTTACCAAGTATCGTATCAATTTCTTTTGTTCTTCCACGGAAATGGGCATGTCAGTTAATTTTTCGTGCAACATTTTCTGCAGACCGACTATGCGTTTCTCTATCTCATTTAAAGCCATTTTGAACACCTTTAAACGAAATGCGATTGATTAATAGAAAGCGAATTGTTTGCCTTTTATTAACACTTACTGGAACATCACGTTTATGGAACAAATTCTTAACTCTGACATAGTCGTTAATGACGATGTCATAATCGGCTTTCTTCACATTTCGTTCTATTACAGACGGCAAACAAAATAAAAACCTGAAACGAGCTAACACGTTGAGGGCATTCGTTGTTTTCTCCGCCCTATCACGCCTGGCCAACACATCATCAAATAATTTCCTTGCTTCCCTTTCAGATTCTAAAAATAAAAAGTCCTCTCACGATCTCAGTCTTCAAAGACCTCTCAAAAGCTTACCTTTAATAGCTTTCTCTAGTTTTAAAGTAGGTTCAGAACTGAACGTATTCAAATCAGCTTCGTATTTGTCCTTCAGCATCAATAGGGTATCTAACTGATCCATAACAGAGCTTACGTTTGTCTTAAGAAAAGACAACTGACCCTCTTTTTGGCCCTCGACTTTCCTGCGCAAATGCAGTAAGCTAAAACATAAATGAAAAAAGTGAAATACGTTCCTTTGTGGATTTAAAGCTAAAAGTACCCAGCTTGAAGGTCATTAAATGAAGTAACATGATGGTTCTCTAATAAAAACCAACAGGCAGAGAAGTTTTCTGATGTAATATCCCCCGATGCATTTGGGAATAACTCGATGAGATCATCCTCTGGGATTTTCTTGTCATTTCCTTCCACCGATAAACCTAGGGGGTCTTCTTGTTGAAAACTACTCGGAGATAAGGAATGTCTACCATATGTAAAGAGTGGTGTTTCCTCCACCCAAACAGCGCTGTCTTTCAGTGGGCCAATAAATTCATAATAGCCTAAATATACAGCATTATATACTAAGTAAAAAAGAAAGTCAACTGGAGCCATACCTTTAAATTTAACGTTGCAAGTTCCCAAACCACCTAATCTTGTAGTGACGATCACATCACCTTTTCCTTTGATGGGCCCCGTAATAGCAACTATTTTATTTGATGATTTCCATTCCGCTGATAAGAGACAGTCACACCCACAAACCGTTAGTCCTTTAAGAAGGAAAACGTTTATACATGGTGAGGTTAGCTTCTTAAGGGGGCGTTTATTTCTAACCACTTGCAAAACTTGCTTCAAATTTAACTTACCTACAAGATCTGTTGGCTTTGTACCGAAGTTTTCTCCTCTAATTTTTATTCTAGTTCCAGGGGGGCCCTCATTTGGAGATAACCCCGTTACAATCGGGGGCGGTGCCATTGGTATGACACAATTACTACCAACTATAATTTATGCGCCTCTTGGTTACCTTAACATAGTTATTAATATCCCTCTTTAATAATTATTTGTTTATTATGCCTAATATTATACACATTTTTGTTATATGCATTATTTTGACAAGTTATGCGATTTAACAAACATTGCTACCAACATCATAAAATCACCACGCGCGCTAAAGAAAAAAGAAATCCAAGACCAATTATACTAAACAATTTGAACTTTAAAAATCAAATTAATGCATGAAATTATTCCACAATAACGCAGAATATTGATTTAAAAATTACGAGTACAACCAACAAATAGTGACTTTATTTTTACAGCATTGGCTAATTCAATGTCAGGTTCGTTTGAAATGAATTCAACTTGATGAAACAGGTTACGAGATGCTGTCAAATTTACAAAAGAATTTACCAAGAGTTGATTGAATTCGCAAACAAAAGTAATAATTTACAATTAATAAGCTGGTTAACTTTAAATTTGATTATTTCCAGTAATGTCATCAACATTTGCAGAAATTTGTTATCTAGAATCTGTGGAAGACCCCGAAGTGAAAATAGTCCTTCCACACAATGAGGCTGTGGCCATCGGACGTAACAGTTACTCCCTGATACTAGATAGACAAGTATCTCGAAAGCAGATGATATTAAAAGCAGATTACGAAACGCAAACTGTAAGCTGTTGTGTCCTAGGAAGTAATGCGTCAGGCTACAATGGCTTTATGTTATATAAAGATCGTACTTATCAGTTTCAGAATAACAGTCGCGTAGAAGTTATACTAGGTTGTCACTTCTTTGACTTGATTTTTAAAATGCCAGAAAAAGAAGAAGAAAAATTGGAACCACCCGCAAAGAAGCAGAAGTTTTACTCAATATTTGAGCGGGAAGAAAATACGTCGTCATCCGAGGGAGGAAAAATCATGGGTACATGGGAAGTAATAGACAAGGAATTGCTTGTGTATACCCCAGAGGATCTTCATGACGCAGGTCCAGTTGCAGCATTTGACATGGATGGAACAATTATAAAAACGAAATCAGGACACAGATTTCCAGTTGATACTTCAGATTGGACCCCGACTTTCGCAAATGTTCACCGCAAACTAAAGGAACTATACTCAGAAGGCTTTCGAATCGTAATATTTACAAACCAGTCGAAATTAGGGCAAGAATCGAAACTAATTCCAGAATTCAAAGAAAAAATCGAAGTTATTGTGAATAGCTTCGGTGTACCGTTCAATGTGTTTATTGCTATGGGGAAAGGAATTTATAGGAAGCCTTGCATGGGAATGTGGGATACCTTATTGAAATATATGGCAGATGTAAATGTGGACAAGTCATTTTACGTGGGCGATGCTGCTGGTAGAGAAAAGAATTGGGCTCCGCATAAACCAAAGGATCACTCACTAGCAGACAGGCTATTCGCATTGAATGTTGGCTTAAAATTTTACACTCCAGAAGAATATTTCCTAGGCACAAACGTTGTTTCCCATATAATGCCTGAATTTGATCCAAAAAGCATCATACCATTCGATTTTGATGTACCCCTCGCCGAACACCAAGAAGTAATTGTAATGGTAGGGAGCCAAGCCTCAGGGAAAAGTTTCTTCTGTAAAAAGTATTTAATACCGTACGGATATGTGCGTATTAACAGAGACACTTTGGGGTCCAAGCAGCGTTGTTTAAAAGTTATGGAAAGTTCCTTGCAGGAAAAGCAGAGTGTAGTGATTGACAACACAAATCCTGATGTGGAGTCGAGGAAAGCGTATATTCAATTGGCGAGGCAGTTCGGCGTACCATGCAGATGCTTCTACATGTCACTTACAAGCAAACACGCTAAACATAACAATAAATTTAGGATTTTAACAGATAAAAATCACATACCAATTAGTGAGATTCTTTTAAACTCGTATAAAAAACAGTTCCAAGAGCCATCTGTTAACGAGGGATTTGTTGAAGTCGTTCAAATTCATTTCAATCCGTCATTCGATGATCCCGAAAAAGAGAAACTATACAGAACGTTTTTACTAGAGAATTAATTATGTACTTTTTTTAATTATTGAGAATGGTTGTGTACTTTTACTTATCCAAATAAATCATTGATGTTTTATTATTAGATTAAAACTAAAAAGATTTTGTGTAAAATTATTTATTAACCTTAGTTATACAAACTCAACTATTAATCTAACAAATAATTTCTTTAATTTGGAATTAATGTCGGTGGTTTGGGGGGATGTTATCTACATACAAGATGTAGCTACAGGCACTGCAAAATAATGTTAACATTTTGTGGCAAATATGTAAGTTCCTTCATCAATAAATTAAACAAAAAGAAATTAGAAATATATCTACAGTACGAGAGGAAAAAAAAAAACGAGTTGACACACAGCTTGTTTACAAAAACAGTTTAAATCACATTCGGGGTAAATTTTGTTGGTTGTATTATCGAAGTTTTACGTGCAGGAACGGTATCTGGTGTTGGTATGGCCTCGCCGGTAGCATAGGGATTTACAGGAACTGCAACTTTCAAGGGCTGTTTGTTTACACCACCCATTTTCTGTTTTGCCATTTGATAATCACCAGAATCGAAAAACTTCTGCTGTAAACAAAAATCATGTACAGAATTGTGTGCATCACGACGAGCGAGATTTAATGCAAATTTACTAACACCTTTGGCTAATCGTCGTTGTAGAAATGCTGAATGACCAGCAATTGGCCTTCCAGCGCTAGCTCCTAACCCAGTTGGGTATTTAGCTTTTAATTTCGCTTCTTCCATTTTCTCAACTTCATGCGGACTCATCTGAAATATAGTAGCAAGTCATGAAACATTGAGTCGGAAGTTAATGAAATTAGTTTACCTCCGCCGTTTGCTCGTTTTCTTGTTCACTCATTTTTTAAATCGTTGATAATCGCTGTAACAGCAAAGACAGAAAAATTTAGGTTATGTATTACGATCGCGGGAGCTTAGCAAAACACGGTGTCCTATCGTTGAAAAAAAAGTACTCAACACTAAATGATCGCACTTACCTTTCAGCTTGCGTTATTATTAATTAGTTTATTTTTGAATCTTTCTGTTACTGTCAAAATTATAGTTAAACAAAAAACACAAATTAGCACTAATTCAGACCAAAAATAACTAGATTAATTCCACTAATGTTCGCAAGAGGCGCTGACGACTCCCACTAAAGGAAATACTTTATTTTATAAGTAAATTATAATAAAGCGAAGGTGTACTTTATTGATTTATTTGTTGCTGCTAAACTGAACTGGATGTGGAAAATCGGTATCTGATACAAGAGCGCTTAAATAAAATTGTTTGTCCGAGTCTGAACCAACCACATTGGTGGTGACAGTTTGAACTCGTTGTGAACGGACAGTTTCATGCCGCCATGTTTATTGACCTTTCATATTGATGTTAAACGTCAACACATAAAAATTTACAAATATAAAAGTATACTTTGTCAGCAAAAGAGAAAACATTATTATAGAAAGTTCTTGGTGCTCTAATTCGTTAGAGGCTTTGTTAAAATGAACCGCAGTGACGGCGTTATTCAGCGGCGAAATATAATCCGCGACAACTGTGAAGGTGTGCCAAAAGATGCACAAGGGGATGATAAAAAACAGGAGAGAGATGAAGAAATAGAAAACGACGACAAGGAAACTAGGCTCACCCTAATGGAAGAAGTCTTACTCCTAGGGCTGAAAGATAAAGAGGTACTCATTTTTATAAGTTTCCTCTTGATTGTTAATCGCAGTCATTTTCAAGGGATACACTTCATTTTGGAACGATTGCATTTCGAGTGGACTTAGAGGATGTATTCTCATCGAATTAGGCTTAAGAGGCCGTGTAGAATTAGAGCGAGCCGGAATGCGACGTAAAGGACTTCTTACTCGGAAATTAATTCTAAAAAGTGATACCCCGACAGGAGATGTATTATTAGATGAAGCGCTTAAACATTTAAAAGAAACTGATCCTCCAGAAACTGTGCAAAGTTGGATAGAATATTTAAGTGGTATGTGGTTTTCAAATCGTAGTTTAATTTCATTAAAAACAGAAAATTGTTAGGTGAAACTTGGAACCCGTTAAAATTGAGATACCAATTGAAGAATGTTCGAGAAAGACTTGCCAAGAATTTAGTCGAAAAGGGAGTTTTAACAACGGAGAAGCAAAATTTTTTGTTATTTGATATGACTACGCATCCGCTTACAGATAATGTTACAAAAAGTCGTTTAGTTAAAAAGGTAATTCCAAAGGATGCCTCTTAATGTTTGTAATGTCTTGTTGTTTAGATTCAAGATGCAGTCCTTAGCAAATGGGTTAATGATCCGCAACGAATGGATAAAAGAATGTTGGCGTTAATATTCTTAGCACATGCGAGTGATGTACTTGAAAATGCATTTGCACCTTTAAATGATGATGATTATGAACTAGCAATGAAGCGTGTGCGTGAGTTACTCGATTTAGATTTTGAACAGGAGTCTGTGAAACCAAACACCACGGAAGTACTATGGGCAGTATTCGCCGCATTTACTAAATAATAAGTTATTCTTAGGGAACTTAGTCTTTTTATGTATAGATATTTTCTAAATTGAGTATTTTTGTGTAATTGTAAATAAGTTAAATAGATTTTTGATAAATGTTGGAACACATCACCGTTAGCCCTTTTATGTCGTGGTGTATGTAAAAAGGCATACTGTTCCCTTTGCTGTGTGGTGGTTTTCCCCATGAATTCATTGATGTAAATAAATTTCAAAAGATTTGCTATTATTTAATTTACATTCTTGATCATTTAGCAAATAGGAAACAAACTGTAACAGTTCCTTAAAATTCTAAAATTAATTTCATGTCAGCACTTGGTGCTCAGATATGGCCAAAATGGAATTTATTTTTCACTGGCTGTGTATTATTAACGCATGAATTTACAAGATGACAAATAATAGCATTTCTTATTAACGTGATATGTTTGATTTTATTATATATATATATAAAAAAACTGAATTCAGTATGAATAATTAAAAATTAATTAAATTAAAAATATGTTCCTCTTCTTAAATTATCTGAATTTCAGTGACTTATTATAACTTTATCAAAACTTAATTTTTTCTATAACTTTTCCTTATATTTATGATGAAGAATGGTCTTTTGTAGCCCATATTTACACTGATCTGAAAAGGTTATCATGATATAAATGTGCACAAGTCTATTTATTTACACTGTGATGATTTTTATGGTTCATTAGTTTGCATTTTGTATCAATTATTTATATGAAATTAATTTCAATGTCACGGAAGTTTTGGCAGCTTCCTACTTAACTAACACCAGGCAGCTTTAGTTTATGCCACTAAAACGCTTATCACAGTGAATACATAATTAATTGCAAGTGCGTTAAAAAAAAATCAAGTAGTTTTAATAAAAAAAAGTTACATATCTATTTAATTTAGGTTTGTGTTTGTTCTCATGTTTCACGTATTCAGGTGCAAACTAATGACTATGTGTACAATTATGTTCAACTGTAAACATTAAAATTGTTTAATAAACTTATCAGATATATGAGTGCTTACATTTGATTAAATCTCGATGAAACTCAATCATCGTGTGATTAAAAAAATTCTAAACATTTATATTACGGCCAGAGCTTTTAATCATGTCCCTGTATATAATTAAATTGCCGTAACTGTCTCCAAACAGGACAATACGTGTAAAATAATCTGAATTTTTGAGAATTTAAAAATTTAAGCGTCGATATTTTATTTTTTATTTTTTGTAAATTTTAGTAGTTTAGTATTTGCTGCCTGGTTTGCAAAAAGAAGTGTAAATTAAGCTATATACATACATATGGGCCTATATTATATACATAAATATATGTTAGTATTTTTTACTTTAAATATATATGTATATTTTTATTAACATTGTAATTAATTGTTGATATATACATACTAAGACTCAAAAACATGTATTTTTTAAGGCTTTAATCAAGTTGTGACGGACATTCTGTTGATTGTAAGTAAGAAAAAGGCGCTGTACATTTGAAAGTCATTCTGATTTGATGTCAAATTTTGTACGGTTGAACATTCTGCATAGCCATCGATTGATTTTATTTACAGAATTGTCACAATAGCGTGTACAGGAATAAAGAATTTTAGGTACGAAACATCATGAATTTGTTGTAAATCCTAAATCCTGTTTGTTTGTTGTTTCGATTGTTGTCCGAGTAGGTTGGAAGACAATAAAAGTAAACCAATTCCAACTAAATTTTTTTATTTGTAATCAACATAACATAAATATGTTAAATACTGTTCAACATAAAGATAATCACATATACAAAATAATTACAAACAGTTCTACAATACTTTTAATACTTAGACGGTTAAGTAAGTTTTTTTTTTACGATTATTCATTTATATATTTTGAGGACAACGTTTTCACAATACAAATAGATTATACAAGTACAAAACATTTTTATAAATACTTTTAAATATGGGAGAGTCATAGTTCTGTGCTCATTTCAGACAATTCGCCGTGCTTGACTTGATTTGAAGATGAGACATTGTCTGGTTGGTTCTCAGTTTGAGCGATATTTGGCAAGCTCACTGTTGGCGTGATCTGTCAAAGAATTCTACATTAACTGTTGCTAAACAAAAACGGTTGTTTATGACGACGAACTGTTAAATCTTCTACAAAGCTTTAATTAAATATAAAAGTGTGAAAGCGCATACTTACTGCTGCGAGCTCCGAATTAGTGGAGTTAGTATAAATTCCAAACTGATTGAACGTGATCGTCTGTTTATTGGTGGCAAAGGAGGTTTAGTTCTAAGATTTGCATTACGAATACTTCTGCTTTGGCATCTCTGCATCACATATATTGTTTTTATATACAGCGTTAACTTGTTTTGTGGTTCTCTGTTTTTTTTCTTTTTTTATGTTACAATTTAGATTTTGTCTCATAGTCTGCTTCAATTTTGCGTTCTTTTTAAATAAGCAATTTTGCAATGGCACAAATATGTGACACAGAGAAAAATAATCAAACGAATCTATGCTAAACCAAAAACCAATTCAAAAACTACAGATTCTTTTAAAGCAACTACGTACCAATAGATTGAAGCAGCCAAAGACAAAGCAAGCAAAATGAAGACCCAGAAAGTAAACTAACAGATTACCACAATTTTTAAAATACTAGATACTACGTTTTTAAGCATATTAAGTACTTGATTTCTTGTCTATATACTATTTACTTTCCTACTACGTACAAAAAATCAAGTGTAAAGAAAATGTAAATAGGAAATACTTACAGAAAAAAAATCGTTTATGTTTTTATTAGTATCAGTAGTGTGGTCTGTATAAATGTAGTTGTCGTCAATTTCAGATCTACTTGAGATAGGAGTGCGTTTTGAGCGCATACTAGATGCTGTTCTATACTGGAGTCGAAGTGGTCCTGACTCGTTATTACCATTGCTGACAGGACTACTCGCAACAGATCTTACAGAGCCCCGTAAAGAAGTGTTATGATCGATTAGATGCGAATTGTAAGAAGCGTTACTGAATTTAGCGCCAGTTCTCATGAACGAAGATCGTGCATCGGCAGGATATTTGTGAGATGCACTCTCTAGATGATGAGTTTGTGTGTTTGAAGCATTGTATGTATTACAAGAAATGCGAGATGATGTTTTAAATTGCTGCAAAATAAGTACTTTAAAGTTAGCATCTACATGATTAGTCCTTAAAGATTCATAGTTTTTAAAGGAAATAAACTAACCCCATATCTACTATCCAGCTCCTGTTTATATACAGAAGGTTTGCCGATGTTTAACGCTTGTTTTGCTCTTGACCCTGCCATACTACTATGGCTAGGGTAGAGCTGTTGAGGATTCAAGGGCTGATAATCACTAGTGAAGGTTTTACTCACTGGAATTAGCCCTATTCTTGCTTCACCACCGCTCCCTTTATTAGTTCCATGTCCATGTTTTGCACTATCACTTGATCTAATAGCATTAGTACATTATTATTTCAATTTACAAAAATAATCCTGCTTTTTAGCTACAGGAATATTCAAAATTGTTGCAACTAAACAGCAGGATTAACCAAGTGGATCCACATTACATAACAATTTATTTAACTTTGAAAAAAAAGTTGCAGGCCCTCCTTAATATATATAATGTGAATAATAAAAGAAAGAGATTTTGATTTAAAAAATACCTCTCACTGCCATAAGTACAGTCTTGTTCTCCACCAAGTCCTGAGTCTGTATGCTCATGACTCACTCTAGGTGAATCAGAATCTTGAAATCCATTACTCAATCCACCTAATAAGGTATTAGGATTGCCATAAAGTGCTGAACTACCAACTCTACTACTCTTACCGCTACGTTGCGAGCCGCTATTATACGAATAATTATCTGCAATTGCCAGAGAATCCAACATCCTGCAATGAGAGGGTCAAAACGCTTATATAAACGCGAATAGTATCAAATAGACCTTGGTAGTAAATTATTAGAAGCGCTGTGAGTGCTGGAATTAGATGCAATACTGGACGTTGTCATGGATATGAAATCCGCATTGCCAGATAATTGCTGAGAAGACGATTGGCTCTTTAAACTAGAGTGACTTACTCTTATACTTCGTGCCCTGTTTGCTTCGGAAATCTGCGGAGAATACGGGGGTGGAGGACTGTCGGTACGTTTTTCGCTTTGGGAAGAACCATCCCTGAAAGAGAGCATACCTAAAACCAAACGAGTCTTGGATGTTTTGCCCACCAACCCTTTAGCCCATTGTAAGTGCTTGATTTTCATCTGCTTGGCATGATTAGTCTGCACGACTGTGTATGGTATTTCGCGCAGTTGAGATTCGGACATGCCAAAAGTATCGATGAGATCGAATTCTAAATGTTTCTTAAGCTCATCTGGTAACCAGGTTTTGGTATCGGGTGATCTCGAGCGAGATCTATGCTTTCGCTGTCTGCGATGGCGATTGCGATAAGACATTTCGGATTCGGTCTCCAAACCACTATTGGAATACCCTGATCGCCTGCTGCTTATTACGTTGGCTTGCTGGATGGTGCTCGTTGCTCCTTCTCCTGCTTGTTTTCTTTGGACTTCGCGCCACTGAGAACCGGAGTCGACCAACTCGTAATGACTATCCGAATGCCTGGATTTGTTCATCGATTTTCGTCTTTGCGTGGTATTTTCTTGTTCCGATCCGGAATCTTTTCTATTACCACGAGATCTATGCCGCCGGTGTTTACGATGAGACCTGCTCGAACTTTTCGACAATTCGCTTTCGTTGTCGGAAGTCATCCTGCTTCGATGTTTACGCTTACTTAAAAATAAAAGCAAAACAAAAAAGTAAACGTCGTCGTCTTTTTGCCACGAAAGATAGTCACCTTTTGCAAGATCGCGAGTCGTTAGAACTTTGGCTATCAACAGACGAGGACCTATAACGTGGCCCTGCGGAACGCACGGAGCGTGGACTAGGAGGAACAG
This sequence comes from Serrognathus titanus, assembly GCA_039766575.1. Classification (NCBI taxonomy): domain Eukaryota; kingdom Metazoa; phylum Arthropoda; class Insecta; order Coleoptera; family Lucanidae; genus Serrognathus; species Serrognathus titanus. The sequence goes on along the minus strand of CM077916.1, from coordinate 5,945,981 downwards.
AACTATTATACAATCCTCTGGAGTGAGGTTGAGACCAAGGGGCGCTTCTTGTACTACGGGGAGAATCCGATCTCTGCCTAACATCTACCGTTGACGTGTTACAAGTACTACGATAAGGACTTTCAAAGCTGTTAAAACCACATCGATTAACCAACATAAATAACAAATGCCCTTGAGTCTTACGATTGAGCAGGCTGAGGTACTGAAATATGTTTGATCTCAGATGGTTGATAATGGTCGATTTTAACAGGCTCATCCGTAGGTGATGCTGTAATTAAAAAAAAAGCGTTTTGCTAATCACTTTGGTGGTGAATGGTGCGCTTACCATCGTTAGAACCTTCAACGACTCTTCGCTGGTAACGCCTTGATGGGGTCCTGGAAAAGGACGGGGGAGTTCTGACTTTCATTTGGGCATCCCTAACCGCTTGCTTTTCCGTTCTGCCGCTAACACAAAGCTCAATCAAAAACGGTCCGAAAATAACGCCTAAAAATTACCTGTATCTAAACCTCGAGCCGAGCGCAAAGATATCGGGGGTCGTCGGAGAGACCTGGACCAGTCTAAAAAACGCGTGATGTTCCACGCAACACTTCCACAGGTGTTTACAAGCAGCTTTAGATGGTGTTTCGAATCCATACGTGCTTTCGTCATTCTGGAAAAGTATAGCAAAGCATGAAGACCTAGGAGGAGGGGAATGAATCATGAATAGTACAAAAAATCAAAAAAAAAGGAAGATTTATTGAGGATTGAATAAGTTTGAACGTGAAAGCGATTGGGAAAGTTATGGAAAAGTTAAAGTTAAAGGAATCGAAAGCAGGACGGGGATAGACGTGGGAAGAACTAAAGTAAGTAAATAAAAATGTAGTAATTCCGGCGTACGTTTTTATCTGTGATCCTCAGCATGAAATAACGGCCCTTGAAATAAATTTTGGAAATTCTGGGCCAGTAGTAATTGCCCACCGTGTTTTTATTCCTCAGGACTATTATCCCGCTGGGGGTTAACCCCAAGAAGTACTCGACGTTGTCTTCTCCCTAAAATACAATTTTCAAGAAAAAATTCCTGTGGATTGCCAATTTTGCTTTATACCAAAACTGGGTGAAGGTCGACTCCGTACATTTCCAGCCATTTCACTTTGTCTAAATAATTTAATTCCGCTACAGAAGGTAGTTGTCCGCTAAAAATCAAAGTAATTGAATTCGATAAATAAACGCTGACGGATGAATTTGTTCGCATCCTGCGTAATAAAGCAAAGGTTTAATTTAATTCGTAAGTGGAATCGACGAATTAAAATTGATGGGATTTAATAATAAATTAAATATCTGTTGCTCTTTGATGATGACAGTCAATGACATTTGTTCGATGGCTTCGATAAATATGCTACGAAAATGGCAATGTGTTAATAGTGACCGGTGATATTAATTAATCCCTGCGCAAATTATAAATATACGGTGTGATGTAATATCTCGCCGAAGAATTGATTTTCAATCTAACTTAAACCCGATTATGGGAAGGAAACTGTGCATGTTATAAATTCGTTTGGGTTTATTTATGCATCGCGTTTGAATAAAATTACGTATGTACATGGCTCGACAGTCTAACTGTGAATTTCCTGTTCATCTCCTGCGGCGTAATGTGGTTTGCAAAAAAAAAACAGAAGGAAAATTGCATGAGTTTGAGTCTGAAATACTTACACGAGTGTTTTATGAAGTTCGGCAATGCGTGTTTCTAATTCTAAGGTTTGGTTTGATAAGAATCGAAATTCGGAAACGTATCCAGGACTATGGCGTCGAGGATCATAATCTCCAAGCTCAGCTACAATAAAAACAACAAAATAATTTAATCACATACTTGCGCGAGTTAGATACAACTTCTCATGGCGAGTTATGTGTTATTAAGCATTTCCGTACCAGTTTTTCATCGCCTTATCATTTTAAGTGGCACACCTAAGTTCAGGTTTTCTAATAGCACAAGCAACAAAGTCAAGTGCAATGAATTGAGTACCGGTGCATTAGCTTTAGTGATATAAATAACTGTCTCATCGACGGTAGATGGACAATATATTAATATTAGCAGATAATTGATAGTTTCCCCATTACATCCAAGATATTATCCGTGATTAATATCTGTAAATGGAAACGCGACTCGACGACTTCAAATTATAAATCACGACTTCTTGCAACGCGGGTTTGTTTATATATTCAATTAGCTTTCCTTATTTGTTTAAAATTAGCACATATAAGGAAACTTAGACGTGCCAATTAAAATTAATTTTCATTGAGAAAAACCAACCAAAACAAAACGATTTATTAATCTATTAAGCTTTCGCTTTTATTTAGGAATTACTCGAGCTGTTTGTTGGTTTCGTAATGGCGAAGAAGAGTATGGTATTTGATACCTACCATATCAGAATTCATACGCACACTTAACGTGTCCAATTAATTGCATTTGCGGTCGCAAGTACAATGGGCTCAAGAAAGTGCTTCGCCTTTTTAGGAAAAGTTATGAGGATGTCATTTATGATTACAGGTATTTATTTATTTGTGAATTGGTACATTTATTATTTAGTATTTTCAGTTGCAATCCTAAGCATGAATTTCTTGTTGCAATCGTTTGAAAACCTGTCGTATCTGAAGACTCCAGTCCGAGTAAACTTCAACGAACATCTGCGACCAGTGATGGCCCTGTCAAAATTTATGAAGGAGTGTGCGATCGAAATCATCTTCAGACTCATGTCGAACGCAGTGTCGGCCTTCATTGTTTGGACCATAGTTTTGCACTACTTCAAGCGCCTTTACAATCGCTTTAAAGTTACCTTCGTTAATTATCAAGTTGTCATATGTTACAAACCACCCGAATTGTAGCTCGCATGTGGTAAACTAAGTTTGTGTTATAATTATTCAGGAAACGTTTCTGCACTGTGTAGTTTCAGTGCAAAAAGATCGCATCCAAATTATGTGTAATTCTATTTGGCGAAGTGCAATTCTGTCGCTAATTTATTTATTTAATAAATAATAACTGAATTACGTTTCTTTTTTCTTACTAAGGGTAGCTATTAAATAACTGAGGAACACGTTTATTGATAATTGAAATATAACAACTCAACGCTTTCTCCAGAGGCAAGATTTTTTGGAAAAAGTCTTCTTAATTAGTAAAAAGTGTGGAGTCTGTAATCTTATAAAATGCTTACAAGTAGGAGCTTTGAGGATAATATTTCATAAACGTTCCGTTTTCTGTTTCGTTATAAAAGTACGTAAAAAAATCCGGGAACAAAGGCAGGTGGCTATTTCATTATCGTCAAGGAACGAAGAAAAATAATTACTTTGATTGGAGCACCAGCAAATTGTTGCTCAACTTTACATGAATCACTAAATATACAACGTAGACAAAGGTATATGTGTGTATATATATAAACGGGTAGGCGTAGTTATTGTTGTTAATAATTGCTAAGCACGAGGTCGTGCACATTTAATTCTGGTTACGATTGGTCCTTTTAAAGTGAATTATAATCGGATACTCACACTGAACGATATACGCTCCTAATTCTGCAGCAAGCTCAAAAGTTACAGGCAATCTACCTTGTAATACGTCTTGCTTTACCTGTAGAAAGAACTGGTACCTAAAACAAAAGGTTATTGATTAGAATCTCCGTCTAAAGTGCCTCCCTGGTCAGTAATTTGGGGGTCTGGCTTCGGCCGAAATTATTTTTTCATGATTAATTTATAATTTGTACCCCGAATGTCTAATTGCTTTTCCCTCGGTTCTTCTAAACTCCTCACTGCACCACATTCAAATAAAAAGGCATACGTTAACAGCACGTCGTTATTAATGAGCTAATTTTAGTGAATTGATTATTCAAATTGTTGTTAATGTACGTCCGTGGAGGACATGTACTCAGCGTCCGTAATAATAATTTATTATTAGAATCGAGTACGTTATTCACTATGACGTTGGAGATAATGATATATTTATATAAATGTTATTCACCTTTATTATAAATGAACTGTTAGAGTAAATAGGTACTTGCACTGGGATAAATTATAACGTAGTGCACCTTCCGGTTAATAATTTATTACAGTTTTAATTATAATTACGTCTGTGCTTAAATTAAAAAAAAAATCCGAAACATGAAACCCTCCTGCCTTTAGCGAAACATAATTCGTATTTGTTCCAGAAATAACTCCGGCCAGTAGTACTCTTATTATTATTATTATTATTATGACTCCTATTAATGTCCAACGATTTTTTTGCGGTGGACTCAATTTTCTTTGCCTTTACGACCGGATGTAATTTACAAAAAAAAAAAAAATGGACGTTCGCGGCTTTAATTTGAAAAAAGAATAACGGTTCTTTTTTAAACGCATCCGTTCGTTGAATACGTGAAGCGTTTATATGTATTTCTGTAACAGTATTTTGGTAGGAAACGCGGTTATAAATTTTGATGATCATTCACCAGGTTTTTATGTCGGTTTTAATGAAACGAGAATTTTAACTCGGCGAAAATTAAAGATTTAAGGACGGACTTCCTACACCGTTTTGCATGGAAAGGCGAATTTACAACATAAAGATTTCAAGTCAATCAATTATTTTGGTGGGTTATTATTAGAACAATCAAAATCTTTTGCGATTTCAATTCGTTTCAAATTTGTTTGTACATCAACTAACAGAAGACAACAGAATAAAACAATGAAGAAACTTAGCTGACATTGCCATGAACGTCTTCAAGCAACCAGTTTAATCTCCACCATTAATTTTTTAGTTGTAAAGCTTGGAAGTTTTTATTGAATAGGTTCTAAAAGGTTTCTAATTGGCTGGCCTTGAACTCAAGATAATATAGCTGAGAGGTCATTCAAATTTGCTTTTGATCATCATTGCTCTTTGCTGCACCTTCTTAAAGTCCTGGTTCGATCTCCACCAGAACAGATATCGGGGGACTGAGATAGTTTGGAAGCTTATTGGGATTCTATTTGAATTCAAATTTGTTTCGTCCGCTTTGAGTTATCCATCTCAAAGCTCGGTGTAATATGACAAAATATTTTGAATGCATAAGGTCGAAGGATTGCTTACATTTTTTATGATCTTTTGAAGAACCCTTAATCTTTGGCTTGGAGATAAATATAAGTAAATGGATAGGTTGGTTTGAAAGGTTCTTGACGTTGAGGGATTGTTTAAGTTAGTAAAAGGCGTAATGGGTTTTGAATGGTTTTGCGAACAATTGGTTTTGTTAATTTAACTTGAAGGCTTCCGCGGCCGTCGTCCATTGTTGAATTCTTGGCTTCCGGTTGGAACCGCGTGTCTCGGATTTCTTCACGGCCGACGTTTCGTTCTTCGTTGCAGAAGAACTTCCTCAGGGCTGCTGCTGGTGGTGATGCTGCTACTGCTGCTGCTGTTGGTCTTGCTGCTGCTTCGCGTTAGTCGTTGAGCAGCATCACCACCAGCAGCAGCCCTGAGGAAGTTCTTTTGCAACGAAGAACGAAACATCGGCAGTGAAGAAATCCGAGACACGCGGTTCCAACCGGAAGCCAAGAATTCAACAATTGGTTTTGTTTATCGCAGTAAAGTATAGAATTCCATCGTGTAATTGATATGAATGGCTTCTTTTTTTTAATCTGAGTAAGATATATTGGATTTTCAAGTTGGATGATGAGATATTTATATTCTGACGCTATCATGTCAATGTCAGAAATGTTTCAGAACCAGAACATGTTCTTCAAAACGGACGTTTTGTTTGATCTTCAAGTACCCAGTTCAATTTCCACCATTAATCTCTTAGTTGCAAAGCTTGGAAGCTTAATCAGGTAAGTTCTAAAAGGTTTCTAATTGACCGGCCTTAAACTCAAGATAGTATAGTCGAGGGGTTATCTAAGGTCATCCAAATTTGCTTTTGATCATCATTACTCTTTGCTGCACCATCTTAAAGTTCCTGGTTCGATCTCCACTAGGAAAGGTATTGGGGGATTGAGATACTTTGGAAGTTTATTGGGATTTATGATTTCTATTTGAATTCAAATTTGTTTCGCCAACTTTGAGTTATAAGCTCGGTGTAATATAGCAAAATATTTTGAATGCATAAGGTCTCCAAGTGTTTTTGACGTCGAGGGATTGTTAACATTTTCTATGATCTTTTGAAGAACCGTTAATCTTTGGCTTGGAGATAAGCTTAAGTAAATGGATAGGTTGGTTTGAAAGGTTCTTGACGTTGAGGGATTGTTTAAGTTAGTAGAAGCTGTATGGTTTTTGAATGGTCTTGCGAACAATTGATTTCGTTTTTTACTGTAAAGTATAGAACTCTAGTGAATGTTTTTTTTTAAGCTGAATAAGATATATTGGGTTTTCAAGTTGGATGATGAGACACTTATATTCTGACGCTATTGAGTGGATAGATGTTCACGGCAACGTCAGAAATGTTTCTTCAAAACCGACATTTTGTTTGATCTTCAAGTACCAAGTTCAATTTCCACCATTAATCTTTTAGTTGTAAAGCTTGGAAACTTTTATCGGGTAGGTTCTAAAAACCGGCCTTCAACTCAAGATAATATAGTCGAGGGAGTATCTAAGGTCATCCAAATTTGCTTTTGATCATCATTACCCTTTCCTGCACCATCTTAAAGTTCGTGGTTCGATCTCCACCAGGACAAGTATTGGGGGACTGAGATACTTTGGAAGCTTATTGATATTTATGATTTCTATTTGAATTCAAATTTGTTTCGCCCACTTTGAGTTATCCATCTTAAAGCTCGATGTAATATAACAAAAAATTTTGAAAGCATAAGGTCTCCAAGTGTTTTTGACGTCCAGGGATTGTTTAAATTTTTTATGATCTTTTGAAGAACCGTTAATCTTTGGCCTGGAGATAAGCTTAAGTAAATGGATAGGTTGGTTTGAAAGGTTCTTGACGTTGAGGGATTGTTTAAGTTAGTAAAAGGTGTAATGGATTTTGAATGGTCTTGCGAACAATTGGTTTCGTTTTCTGCAGTAAAGTATAGAATTCCAGTGATGTTTTTTTTTTAATCTGAGTAAGATATATTAGGTTTTCAAGTTGGATGATGAGACATTTATATTCTGACGCTATCGAGTGGTTTATGAATTATAACAGAATATGTTTCGTGTTGGAATGGGTTTCGGAATACGAGACGCTATCGTTTTGAACCGAACTAGGCACGCAAGTAATTGGTGGTAGTTTCGCCGGCAACATGCATCATGCGCTCTCACTCCACTCGACCTAGTGTAATGAATAGTCAGAAGTAGCCTGAGGGTTGGGCCTCCCACACGGAGCTGCTGTCAGAACAACATCGGCATTAGCATATTTCTTACCGTGTGATTTCCTCTAGTAACTTGCAGGGGTCCGCTGCATAGAACTTGACTCCGAAGTAGAGCGTGTAAGGGTCTGCGCCCTTGAGCTGTCGACTCAACTTCTTGGCGGGATCCAACCAATGCTGCAATACGTTAATAAATGTTGAACGACTTGTTCGTTCCTTACACGAACCACTACTCACGGTTTGCCCATCTTGATCTAGAAAACGCAAGCCGAAATACGCGGTTTCCAACAAATTTAAATGCCGGAAGACCACGTCCAAAATCACCTGCCCCGTACTATTATCCTGAAACACAAGCAAAAAAGATACATTTCACCTAAATTATTATTATCTATACCGTTCATTTTATAAGCCTAATTAGTGCTAACAGCTACGTTGATAGCCTAACGGAAATAACGATACTCCAAGGAGAAGAAGCTCTACAATTAATTACACCTATGTTTCAACATGGCTGAAGTTTAAGTACAGTTTGATTCCATTCATATTTGATAATTCAGTTAATGTTAGGAATATATTTGGGAATCTGTGTGTATAAAAAAAAACTATTAGTTTTAAACTGGAAGGCCCTAACAATAAAATTAACAGTAATTCAAGTGTGCGGTTTTGATGCAATGAATTGTTAATTATCCCGAATTACGGTCCCGTAGTAATCAGTGGGACACCCTAAATAATTTATAGAATAGTTCACGATTAAGTAAGTTCCTAATACATCTGAACGAACACAATTAGATAATCCCGGAGTAGACAGATGCGTGTGTGCGTTTGACAGTTGAATAAAATAATTATCCGTTGTGATTCGAACGTTGCGAAACGTCGACGATCCCCCATTATGTGTTTATTATGTTGCGAAATTTTGTTCGGGTATTAATATTAATTAACCAAGTTAGGGCCACGTGTATCTTTGAAACGCGAATGCTTTACAAGACGCGATTAAATTAGGATACCGGAAAATTTGTAGCCATGCCTGATTAATAAATGTAATAATACAAGAAGGGAAGTTATGGCTTTGCCCTCAAAGTTTTCTTACTACATGTAAAGTTTAGAGGAAACCTTCGTGCACCAAAAAGCAATTTCACGCAGCGTATGTTAAACTATATTCTAAAAAGATGTACAAACTAAAGTAATATTAAAGTCTCGTATCTAAGTGAGTCATCATTATTGACAAGAAGGGGAAACGCAGCATTTCATTAAAAATTTCTTTAACTCCACAGTTATCTTCAGGTAAGATCTCTTTTGTCCTGAAGAAACATGTTGCTCTGTTTAATCCTGCGTTGAAAACGGATACCCTTTGGGTATGATACGTAAAGTACATAAAAAGAAGCGTAAGATAAAAGAAAGTAAATTAAGACGACACAAACATTTGATTTTTTCTTTTAAGAATAAATTTAATGATAAAACAACGCAAAGCCTTTGTGTTCAATTTAATTAATTTTGAAAGAAAGAAAGTGCGCATTTTTCTTTCGGTTCGAAAGCTTGAAGCTCTCTCTTATCTTACAACTGCAGTAGTTCACAGAAACCTAAGAATAAAATACATCGCCGCGGATTCATAAAACATTTCTCGAGTTGGCACTGTGCAAAACGTCCGGCTTATCTTTAATCAGCAGTCATTTTGTATTTGAAAAATGCACGAGAACCGGCCAAGTGAGACAAAATGTATAACAAGCCGCGCTCTTATAAATCGATTGATCGCGAGATATAGTGCACAATGAAGACTGAAACCATAAAAGCCATAAATTACAAGAACAATACAATTATACCGGAAATAGAACAGATCTGATCGTTAAATGCATTTGTTTAACACCGTGCACCAGTCAAAAGCATTTATCATTCCTTAAAACAAATGAACGAAAACGTTTCCTGTGTTTTATAATACACGCTCGTTTTTTCAACTTCGGATCCATCAAAGAACAATAAATACTTGAAAATCTGAAAGAAACCTGAAGCCTTTCATACCGTATAAAAGGATCAATTTAATACTCTAAGGCAATTGAACCAGTGAAAAATTAGAATCAATTCGAAAAATATTCTTGATGAGATTAAAGTATGTAGTTCTTGATTTTTATTTAGTAACTGATTTCAATTCAGTTACTGATGGTGGTGTGAATGCCATTTAATATAATCGAAACCAAATTATTAAAGCACACCTAATTATGGCCAAAAATAATGAGTGCGAATGAGGTGGCCAAAGAAAAAGGATCAATTCAATGCTCTTCACGATTCGAAATTTATTCTGAATGCCATTGAATGTTCCTCCTTCTTCCGATCAATAATTTCTTGACGATTTTATAATCGAAAGCAAATTACTAAAGCACACCTAATTATGTCCAATCACCAAACTAAAAGTAATGAGTCGACTAAAGAAAAAGGATCAGTTTGCTCTTTACGTTTAAAATCGATTCGAAATTTATTCTCACTCAGAAAATAAAAATGCCTCGATGGACATTCAGGTAGTCTAAAGGAAATAAAAAAAAAAACGAATAACTTGTGAGTACGCTGACCGTTACATCTAGGTGCGCAATCGATTCGAAATTTATTTTTGGAGCGATGTGTCAGACAGCGTAAAGTTATTTTCAATATATCGCACGTCAGTCTGTACGAGAATGTTTTTGGTAAATATAAATGCGCATTTCGCCAACAATAGGAGGAGGGAAAAAAAAAACTAAATAAAAGAAACGTTTAGAGGAGAACAAAAGCAAAAATTTTTCGACGTCTGCAAAAAGCCATACTCGTTCGATTTCTTCTCTTCGATAAGTTTTACTTTGACAACAGCAAGAATTCGGAGTTCTTAATAAAATCTTACGGGGGTATAACATCACGTCAAACAATTGAGAAATATTATCCTTTGACGCCAGAAATGTATTAGGCACGATACATTCCTTGTGTGCGACGTTATCCTGGAATTTAAGGGCGGATTCGTTTCTATTTATTTCCACAGTATATTTTAGGGCGAAAATTAAAGGGGCAATAAAATCTGATGATTCGTCATCAAAACGAGTTGATTCAGTTTTACGGTAAATGAAGTATTTTGTAATGACGTTCTTGCGTTGACTTCACTCATTACTTAGACGATTTTGTATAATTTCATCAAAGTTGGAGCTCGTAGAGAAATGTTTTACGCTCTTGAGAGCATTTGTAGGGGTCTTGGCTTCGCGCAAACAGAAAAAACTACTTATGAAACGGTTAAATTAATTTCGCTTTGAACCCTCATTATAATAACAAGTCCATTATTTTTTGAGCACCAAGAAAGGTGCTTGTACTTATGATACCTGAACTCGTTGCTCTACGATTTTTTTTTTGCGTGAGTGATTTGAATATAGAACGCATTCGTTTTGAAGAAGTTGTAAAACCTCAAGTATTATTTTACGTTCGCGTTGATGATGTTGTAAGAATAAAATAGTCTGACGTGGTTCGGGTGAGAAACTCGATTATCGTTTTCTATATTTTTTTCGAACCGAGCCTTCGGTGCATTTAAAACTCATTAACAGGCGTTGATTATCAACAAACGAGATTATTCAGTGCTGCATAATACAGTTATAAGCGTGCATTATAACGGACAAACGTAATAAAAAAAATTACTCTTGTCAGATTATATCTCCACGTTTATTTTATAGCATTGTAAATATAATAAAGGAAACGGCGGGAGACGTAAACAAATATTGCATTAAATTACAGACAAGTGTAATTTATTCTCATTTCCTATGTTACTGAAATGATTCCACTTCGGGCTAAATACTCTCTGATGGTTTTAAAGTACAGGTGCGAGCTTTCGTTTTATATTGAAACTTGTTTCAACATGACGAAAACTTTTTGTTACAATTTCCGCTTAGGATTCCTCGTTTTGTTTCAGTTTGATAATTTTATACGCGTATGTATAGTCGAATTAAGTTTTCAGCCTGGGGCTTTTTAAAATAGATAAGAAAAAGTAAAGTTGTTTGACGCCATCTACATCGTTATGTGAAAAAATCAACTACACATCCTGTAACGATAAAAACAGGTAGTTAATACGTTTAAAAATTCAGACTAGTGTAATACATAAAGTTACATACCTTAATTAAGTTAACATGTATCCAATTCTAGAAATAATTAAGCACAATTGGTTAAACTAATATATGTTGCGAATTTAAATATGTTAATTAGATGGTCGGTCACGCTACTAATTTCATTTCAATTAATTACGCGTTCGCCCGAGCAACGATTTTTTTCTGCCCCGTTTTCGCAAAGCTCCCAAGCTTCGGATCGTCGGTGAAAAGTTGTTGCCTCCTCGTTGACAATATGGGGGACAAAACAAGCTCTTTGCGTAATTGCTGTACCTATTTTTGCGTGTTCGCATAACAGCTTTATATTCCGCAGAGATACTCCGAGAATTAATTAGACGTAGTGCACATGGGGTGTTGTAATCTGTTATGATATTAAAACCGATGATGGAATCCTACCTGTGTTACATTGTTTGTATTTAAGTCTCTCTCTTACCAGCTCAGGTTTATCCAAACAAACAAAGCTCCTACAGCATCCCTTTTCTATAATAATAATTAATCAATAATTTTCGTCTATCTGATTACAGTGTACAGTTTTATAGTTTATTTAATGATCAAGTTCCGGTACTTAAAAGCAAATATGTAAATAATTCATCGTAACTCATGGCTAATGAAGTTCCTTCTGGGTTATTTAATTGCGTTCCGTGAAAAGAAATTCCAAATCGACGCAAGCATATCCTGAGACTTGTTCATTATATGAATACGCTTCGAATATCTTTCGAGAGACTCGAAACGTACGAGAGAACTCTTTTTGGTAGTAACGTAGTATGTTGTAATAATCATATTTAGGGATACAAACGTATACTTACTATTCTCTCCTTGAAATATAAATGTATGCTGCGATATTAAATTGCACACAGATATAAATGGTAGGGTAGAAGGTAATACTCGGATACTTCAGGCTTGTAGTATGAAATATGGTATCACAATTTATGGTTTGTATTCACCATTATTATCTGGAAATTCACTTTAAAATATACTATGTATTGTCGACTCTGGGGGGCGGGGCGGAATTATCATACTTACAATTTATGAAAATTTATTTATTCATAAATTTAAGTTAAATAAATGAATCAAAGTGATTTATTTATTAACTAAAAAAAAAGAGATAACATTTATCTTGGTAATTTAATACGACGGTTTGGTTTGGTTTAGTTTTTTTTTTTTTAATTTGGAAATAAATTCACGCCCGAGCAACATATTGTAATGTCACAGAAGCATTATAACTCTGAAAGTAACATTAATATGTGGTGCAATGTGGGTGGAGACGTATTTGGAGAGGATGACGTACTCTATAACCCTGCATGCTGTGCAAGTATTTCGAAAAGTGTTCTTTTATGCCTTGTTTTTCCCGATCATTCAATTAAATTAATTGCCACTGCACGATGGGGTTGAATTACAACGATTAAATTATTATTATTAATTTAACGTAGTAAACAATAGAGTGCGATTAAATAAAGTTGGGGAATCCTCTATCCGTGGGGTTTTGTTCTGCCAGTAAAACATAAACAAAAGCCGGGCATTTTCAGCGAATTATAAAGAATTAAAATTCCAGCGGGACTTGATAAGGTGGTGTTTAATTTTATAATCATAAGTTATGAACGACTTTGGGAACCATATATTCGGTCTTTACTTTCAGAGCTCGGGATTTATTTAAATAATGAAATACTCACTTTCGTGGTTAAAATACGAAATTTAAGTCGGAATGTGGCGTGGCAGAAAAAGAGAAAAACCGCTTCCCTCGAACGTCTAGACTTAAAATTGTTCATTTTTCTTTATAATTTCAGTGCGAGCTACCTGCCGCTGATAATACACGCTTATAAACATTCTATCACGCAACTGCCCATGAAATATCGAATTGTTATTCGCCTTTTCAAAAGTACGCACGTATCACAAAAATCGAAATTAATTAATCGAGCAATAAATTTCATTCTTCGAGGTTTATTGTTTGCAGTTTATCGCATTCAGGAAGTTCAACTTTCCTATTCTTGATGCTTTGTTTAAGTTCTATTGTTATTCCGAACCAAGTCGCTGCTATTCGGTCAGTTGCATGAAACTCTCGATTTTTAAGTCGACAGTATAAACGGAAACAATAGGAAACTGTTTAACGTCAAAACTATAAATACATTTCTTGACTAATTTTCTTCTTCTTCTTCCTCCTCCTGAATTTAAATTAGGCACGTCAGCACGACACAACAAAAATAACACATGAATCAACTGTTAATTCGCTTCAAAAAAAAAAAAACATGTTCATTAGATTGTAAGCAAAAGGGGAATTTTTTGTGTAGAGAAGTACTTTAGGTGATGAGCTTTATACGAAGAGCGCTTCACAAGATTTAAGGTAATAGCTTTGTTTACGTGTTATGAAGTTGGGGTAAAACAGTTTGTTTACTTAATTTAGGTCGTATTGCATCGAGGATGCAAGTGGATGCCCCAGTTAGCAGCACATCATCGCCGAAAGTAGGAAGAGCACAAAACGAAATAGCACGAAATTCGGTGCGCAAGTGAAACACACGTGTTTTCCGCTTTCTCTTTTGCAAAAGGCCACAAAATACAATGAGCAATTTATTTTATTTAATGGCATATTGACGATACATCTCATCAACTGAACTTTACGCATTTGAAGTTACTAAAACCACACTTTTTTTTTAAATTATATTTAGAATCGAAAAAGAATCGTTAAATTTGATTTATAATGGAAGAATAAAAATAACTAAAAACACGAATGGTTCATGACAATTTAATTTTTGTTTTCAATTTGTAAGTTTCGAGGAATTCCTTTTCGCAATCTGTAATTTTCAAAGCTATTTTGTTTATTACGATTTTTAAATTTAAATGACAAAATTAATTTCCTATTCGATTTTAGCAAATGTAATATCCACCGTTCCGTAAGAATTCCATGTATTTTTTTAATCTGTAATACTCAGTTATTTGATTTATGAAAAATTTGGAAATTATTTCAGTCATTCGTGAATTTATTTGTTTTTTTTTTTCCCGGTGATATTGAAAGTAAATGGAATTCGTATATTAGCAGGACGTGAAAATATGTCGTGTCGTACGGAAGAATTTCGCAGACGAAGCAAAATATTACAAATTTTTTAAGTTAGACATTTCGCATAGAATTTAATTACGAGGAAGCGAAAAAAGTAATTTGTATTTAGAGGGGTAAAAGTAAAAACCGCGAACGCGAGACATCGCCCACCCCTTGGATCAAAACAAACTTGGAAAAATATTTTAATATTTTAAAATCACCATAATGCGATTAGGCTAAACACATGTTGAGACGACGAATTAAAACTTCATAAATAATATGGCCGAAACGAGTTTTTTTTTTTCTAAATGGAATTAAGACGTTGATTGTTTGACATTGATCGCCGACGCTCTAAATAAAGCTCGTTAGAAAAATTGTTATTATCCTTAATTATATGTCCTGGACTTTTCGGTCCTGAAATAAATCATATTTATATAATTACATCGGTTAGGGACTAAGGGGCACAAGAGATACTTATGAAATATTTTCTTTTAGCTCCTCTACTTACAGGAAATTCTCTATTAATATCAACAGAAACGGAAGAAGTGAAACGGAAAATGCAATAACGATGATTAATGAAATGGCAACAAGCAACATGATGGAAACTCGTCGTATAATAAAGCAAAACAAAATATTACTTCATACATATTAAAAAAAAGTAAACTCGTTTACTTAATAATGTAGTAAACAGCAGCAGCAGCAGCAGCACAATGATCCGAACGCAGATTTTTTTTTTTTTTGGGGAAAGGAAAACCTCTTGTGAACAGGTAAGTGGGGATCGTCGTCAACTACTATAATGATCCGTTTTATAAAAGTTGGGGCACGTTATATTTCCCCAAAAAGTTGGAAGTTAAGTAATTGTAATTTTTCTGAACGTTTCACCTGAATAATTGCGTCCACATCACGTGTTCTGCTTTGCTTTTGTGATATTAAAAAATCGTAGCGATGATTGGCCGAGTCATCGGCCGTGACGGATATGGGAGAACAATGTGTTTTCCCCCTTTTTGCCACGCATCAAAACAATTAAGCCAAGGGTCTAATAGAATTGTTGTCCGCAAACGTTTTCATTTCATTGTACACACAAGATTTTATCAGTCTTCCGAACAAGTCTTATAAATAATATGATTTAATCGCCTCCTAAGTAAATTTAATTTCAGTTTTATTGGTTTACTAGCAAGAATGTATCGTAAGACTACTAACGAAATATAATTTGAGCAAGCGTTTTAATTAAGTCGAAGTATTTTGTCCGTCGTGTTGAAGCTATCGCGTTACATGTATATTTCGTAAAAACGAAGAAAAAAAGAATGGAAATTAAAGTTGAACGATCGTCGGAAAGAGTTCATACTTAAAGCAGGTCGAAGTAATCTAGTATTTCAGACAGACCGAGGTAGAGAGTATGTTTATGAAGAATTTAACTCAACCGTCGAAACTGAGAAAATTATATAGTAGTGGGTTGTATCCAATGCTAAGTGCCTTTAGGCACATTTAGAGAGGTTTCTTCATCCACACTGACCCTGCACCACCATCACGATCACTGTAATTCACGCTCATTATCATACGTAACAGCAAGCGTATCATAAAATTATTTTTAAACGTATTCACTCCACCTACTTAATTTTCTTTTACTCTTAAAATGTATTAAACTAACGTTGCAAAATTACAGTTTCCATTATTCCGTTAATAAATGTAGAACACATTCGATTAGAATACATTCTATGTTGTACGTACCCAGGTATAAGAGTCCTTTCTGTTAGGAAACCTAACGAATTTTTTTTCTATACTTGAAAGGCTTGGTGTCTCTTTGTTTAAGTTTTGTTGTCATGTCGTACAATAACAAAGACACCGCATGGCTTGCGAAATAAAAAGTTTCTCATCAATGATCGCTCCGACATACATGCTTTGATGTCGCGAGACTTATTTATTTAGGTCGCCGTTTAATATTTAACGTAAAGGCAAACTTAACGTAATCGAGCTGTGCCGTTTCAGCCGCGCGGCAGCGTCGTAAAATTCGCTGTACATGTGGTAATCAAAAACAGGAATGAGCTTTAATCAAAGAAAGTACACGTGAGGAAGGAGGGGGAAAAAAGCGCAGAAATAAATTTTCCGTAACTTAAGTTAAAATGTGGTCGGACGGCGGAAAATTTATCGAAATCTATTTGTAGCCACGCATATTGTTTTGTAATCCCACTGAAACCGATACAGTCACGTCGTCGTTAAACGAAGTAATTCCGAATCAAGTACAGAAAATTTTCAGTTTGTTCTGCGTTGGCGGTGAGACAATTTACAATGTGTATAAAGATTTACGTTTTCGTGACCGTTTATACTAAATACCAAGCGATAAATACCCAATGCTTTTCCACCTCGAAATTCTACAGAATTAATTAGATTCGAATCATTTTAGAACACCAACTTGCTTGTTTATTTTTAATAACAAAAACAGTTTCTACTAATTGTAAGAAAAATTGGGACGACACAACCTACCCAATTTGGTCAAAAGGATAAAGTAGAAGGAAAAGCTTGGCAATCATTTTTAAACGGATCATCCCATCAATAATAGTGATATGACAAATATAAGGCCTGGCCTGTCATTTAAGTAAACAAATATTTAAGTAACGTAGAAAAATGACCATATCAAATTTCATTAATTAAAAAAAATGAATGTATTGGTCAAATAAGCCGGCTTAAATCATTGTGTAATTAACAATAAATCTGAAAGCGTAAAAACCTGATACAAAATAAACATAATAATAGGAAGCTGTATATATAAGCTGTTCCATTCGCTTCAGTGGTGCGCCTCATAATCATAAAAGCCAAGCCAAGTTACGTAGTGTCAATTGCAATTCATAACAAATATTTATATTACAGGCGAGTCGAAAATATTTTTATAAATTTATGGGTACACCTCGTCTGTTACCCATACATAGCGTGCGGTCTCTGGCAATAATATAGGTCTAAAATCGTGAATGCCTCGGGCAATAATTATGGTGAATGTAAACGAGTAATTCAGTTCAAGTCAAAATTTTAATGCGCTTTCTGTAATGGATGTGTATCTTGCGTATACCCTATCACATCTATAATTATAATTAATGGTCATTCAACCATTTTTCTACCTGCCCGTCATTCTTTCGACGGTCAGCTCGAATATATACATTTCGCACCACCATATTTTAGATTGCCGGGCCCACGTAATAACAACTATTACCCAAAAACGGAATCAGGTAACAGAACCACCAAGGGAAAGAATGCAGCTCAGGCGACGAATAAAATTCATTGCGTTTCTGCATTTTATTGCATTTAACCATAGATGCGACTGATATTTCTATGACAATAAACGAAAACCTTGAAGGAAAAAAAGAAACATTAGCTCGAGTTATTTCTATTTTATTGAAGCTGTTTGTATTCAACTACGAGACCATTAGATTTTTACTTTGAAAGCTATGGGTTTACATCATAATTTCATATACTAGGAAAAAAGCCACCATTTTGGTATAATTTAAGAGTTTCTATAACAGTCCCTTTACTGACTGTGATAATACGTATAAAATTGATTTATTTTTTAATAACTGTTTTGAGCAATTTTAATATTGAACAAAAAGTCTAGGATTAACTACTTTCTAAATATCTTACGTAAGCGATCTGTTTACAAAACTTCTTGCCGTCATTGTTCCCGCAAATCGTAATTATGCACAATCTCTGCCCGGATGTTAAGACAAACAATAAAAAAAAAGGAAATTTGGTCATGCTTAAAAGTATCGGCAAAAAAAAAAGCTGAGCACAAAATAAAACGAGCACTTTCTATTGGAACGTTTAAACAAAAGTAATAAATCTGTTGTTTGAATGCGTATTCGGTGAAGGTAGTTTTTTTTTTTTTAATAAGAAAATAATTTAAACGAAGTTAGGAGGGAATTGAACCGTGGTTAAAATGCTAATTCGCTGATAATTAAAGCAACAACGAAACAATGAATTTCCTGTGGATTCTCACAGTGTGATACCTACGGACCGAATTTAAACAATACTACAATTGCAATACATTATTAAGCAGAGTAAATTCCGTTTTAATGAATAGATTTAGTCCCCTAATGCAATTTCTCCGATAGAAATTGTAATTACTGTTGAATTTTTCATCGTCACTTTTGTTTCCGTTTTGAAAGCCAGAAGCCAATCGATTCCGATTATCTTTTTTAACGAACGGCCAAAGCTTTTTTTAACGCGCACAAACACGAATCAATTTTCTTCTAGTTTCAAATTCAAATCGAAAAAAATTAGTTGGGGCGGGCGGGAGGGGGTGCCGCCGTGGGTAATCAGAAATGCAAATATAAAATGGATCAAGTGTCTCAAAACTGCTGGACGTAATTCTTGTGTGGGCCCCAAACAACCCACACGTTTTTTTTTTTTTTGGTACGAATTCATTAGCATCAGTCATATTTAAACTAGTTAATTATTTATTTAAAAAAATATATGAGCGTGTATTAAGTTATTTGAGATAATCGAGGGACTAATTTGACAATACACGTATATTGCAATTAGTTGAGGTTTCGGGCTCGAGTTTCCTGGATTTTTTTCTTGGCGGTAAAAAATATATTTGATTAGTTTGATCTGAAGACATTGTTAATGGCTTGGCAATACTATTTGATTACAACATTAGCATAAACATCGATACAATCATCGAGTTTTGAATAATCGTATCCATTAAAATTCAAAGATGCCTGCGCTGTACATTTCCTGTTTTTTTCCCTAGTTTATTTCAATTGATCTAATTAGGCGAAGCTCAATTTTATTGTGGCCTTTTATTTTCCCATAATATTAAGCTTATTAAAGCATTAAGTCTGCGAGTTTCGAGATGCCATGCTGCGTCGGAGACAAGGCATTATTGTCTTTTGCCAGAGCCGATGTACAGACGCACACAAAGATTTACTACTCATTCTCTCAAGTTATTCATTCGTATAATCGAGTTGATTTTTATTTTTAACTATTTATGGAGCCAGCGACGATAAACAATGCCTGACAATAAACGATGAATTCATATTCGATCCTGTAGTACTCGACGAAAAAGAAAATACACGGTACACTAAAGAGCGAGTTAATTTGGAAATGGTATCAGCAAGCACAGAGAGAAATGACAAAGTGAAATTACACCATTAACTGTAAAATTTTCACACAATATATGGAACCAGTAACACAATTTGATTAATATCAATTACAATATACTACAAGTGTATTAATTTCCAAACACTGTGTTAAATACTACTATATGTTTGCCAATGTTGACTAAATAAATGGAAAAATCTTCTATATGAAATCGTGTTTAACATAACATGTTTACATTTTATCTATGAAATTAATTTACACAATTTACGGTCCTATTATTTGCGTGACACGATTTTTTGTTAATTTACTGCAAACATTATTCCACAATCAAATGTCTTCATTTTAGTAACAATGTGGATATAAATTCTACAATTGTATTAAGAGATACCATTGAGAAGTGCAAATTGAATTCCACGTGCGTTCCCTAAAATCACTCAGTGTTAGTTTAAAATGGTGGAGGAGCTGTCTTTGTCAGGAAGCCACTTCGGCTCTCTAAATTTGTTGGGAAAAAAAAAACGTTAAATTGAAAAAAAACAGGTAGATGCAATTAAGAGGATGATGGCCTAGTACGCCGGGAGCAGTTAAGCAATACCATGTAACTTTGAGTTAAAACGAAACTTTCCCGAATGAAATTCTAGTTCGGTTTAAATTGCAAGAAGTTCCCTCTTTGTTTAATAAAATAATGAACAATGTTTTTTTTCCTGTTAGGCGACGATGATGATTTAGCACTTTGGGAAAAGAATAATCTCCTTGTAAACAACGACGAAATATTTAATTAAAAAAATAATTAATTAAAATCGAGTTGTAAAAACTCACCCCCCCCCTTCTCACGCCGTTTGTAATTAGTCGTATTTACACCAATTACCGAGATGAAGTAATATAGTAGGAAATTGGTCGAAGCGTATGTTTATATTCAGTGCTATACTTCAGGAAATTGATTTTTGTGGGTGTGTCCTTACATTGCTTTGAAGGGGGGGGGTTCATATTAAATTTAAATAATGTTTTACTCCGGTACAATTTTAATTGGAATTCTACGTTGAGAGCTCATGTTCTAATTGCACTCAAATTCAGCGTTAAATTATTTTTACAATAAACCGCGAGCAATTACCTAACGAGAAAAAACAGTCGCTTTAACAAATTACAAATTTGGTGAAGCAAAAGCCTGAATATTCCTTAACTTGCGAATAACAAAAATAAAAATAGCGTTGGAATTGGAATACACACAGTGTTTCTGACGCTGTAAAAATGTTGGGAATTTCAGTATCGCCTTTCATATATTGATAATTAACGTTGCTGAAACGTATCGAATGAAAAAAGAACTCGGATAACAAAGAGAAATTTTAAATCGAACGATTTCTAGAAAAAAAGGAGCGTAAGGTCAGTCGGTGTCAAAGGACGGACTGCTTTTTAGGACAGGGAGGATTATGTAGAGTGAAAGTAAATATGCATATGTTGGCAACTTTCGTATAATAGTTCTTACTTTAAAGCGCTTAACGGTAACGCTTGCGTTACAACCGTATCTACAATCTGATGGGAACGCAAAGAACTCGACTCCTTTTATTTTTGTCTTATTCGCTGATTGCTTCCTCTTTTTTACATCTGTGAATGTTACTCTTGACTTGTACATACCTAGAATAATATATCATTTAAGTCGAACCTGTCAGCATTATCTGCATCATGTACTTACGTATACATACATCACGATAATGATTATTTTCCAGGAATCATTTTCAGAGGAAACTAAAAATACGGGACAATGAAGTTATTAAACACCTCCAAAGATACATTGTGTGTCACATTCAAATTATAATTTAGAATTTTAATAATGTATGTAAATTTATGGAAGTTGACTCCGTCGTAAATAAATTTATTTGTACATGCCCGAGGCTTCGAAAAAATCGAAATTAATTATTAGGTGATTGATCAATGAAAAATTATCAATTTTTTTTTCGCTGCTACGCAACGCACAAACCCACAAACTTAAAACCAATCTTATTAATTTAATTATTATCGTCGTCAGACAAGAAATTTTCGCATGAACTCTATTACGTAAGTCATATTTACATATTTGGTTATCAATTACTTTCGGCTTCTGATTCGGCAATTTTAAAACTATGACCATTGGGGCGAAAACTCGTTAAAATGCTTCCATAACAAGACGAATTCTACCTTCATGTTCTCAGGTGTGGCCAGACTTTACACGTTACCTTGAAACGTAATAATAATTGGTCACGCAAAACTTGAAACGTGTAATTTTAATTTTTAGGAGGGTGGAAAACTTGTAACAAAAGAACGCTACGTTTGCCAACGAAAAAGGCAGTCGTTCTCTTCTTTCGTAAGACGAGAATCAAATGAAGAAGAAAATAATGGATGGGTGTCAAATAATAACGAACCCTAATGAATCAGAGGAGCTGAAGTAACCCGATCGCCTGAAAAGATGTGATATCTACAGTAATTTTTCCAGTTTAAATGTCGAAGGCATTCGAGCTGAAAACTGTTGCTCCTTTGGTTGCGAACGTAAAGCGTTAATTGTTGCTAATTTATGGCACTAGATTTTTTGTCCTAGAAAAGTGTGTAACTCGACAAATTTTATTTTGCTCTAACCTTCGTACGCGCGACACATTATGAAATACTACACAAATTTTGAATAAATTAATTAGAAACGTTAACCTTGACTTAAGCCTGAATTTATGTGGGAAATAAATTTCAATTCTACTATTTTCGGACGCAATTAAAAAATTTGTCTCCGCGAATGTTTTTAATTAAGGAGAATTTTGAATTTGATTATTAGTGGAATAAAAGTTGTTCATTAATGGTGCAAAACGAACATCCAGTTATCACCTGAGAAACACGTAGGAAGCAAGTTGCTTTCTTCAAGTATTGGAGTTTATTTGTTCATTTTGAACGCTCGAAGGAGCATCGCCAGGGATGATCGGCCAAGGAGAAAATTGACAGAGCTATACTGAACACGCCCTTAGACAATCTTGTCTTATAATACCGCTGATATTACTACTAAAGCAGAGAATTCACAAATTTATAAACAAATAAAATGTTCACCTCGTAAAGCTCCCCCTCCAACGAAAATAGAAAGAAAAAATCATATTTTCACAGCTAAACGTTACACGTTAATTATTTGTAAACCTTCGTTTGATGGTAAACATTTGTTTTGAGAAGTTCACAAACAAAAGCTTATTAACATCCGGACGCTGACGGTGCAAACTACTTTAAACCCCTACATGAATAGACTTTTAGTAAAATATTTGCTTCGCTCGGAAATTCTGCATTTTAAAAAAGTATTTTCACATTTCGCTCTATTCCAACGTGTTTAATCAAACAAAAGGTAATTTGCGCATCCCTCAGACAATCGAACTAATTATTTCAATTAGTTGTTTGAGATACTATCAAGTCCGAATTAAAACGATCGTTTATGAATGTGTATTCAAGAAAATCAAAATTACAATTGCAAATGAATTAACTTTAAAACATATTGCCTTTAAATATGTAACGATTCTGTTTACTAAAATTTCGGTGGAATAACTAAGTTAAGTCTGAATCAAAACCCCTTAGAAATGACCTAGGGGTGAAATCTGTATTCCAAGGTTTTGACAGGGTGAGTGTGTATGTAACGTATGCGAATGTTTGCTTGCTTTGGGGGCGGTAAACGACTACTAACTGATTAAAATTAAGAAATACTAATACCCAGGAGGAATATTTCAAAATTGTTCTTCATCACCACACTCAGTTTCCATTAAGAGAAAGTTTTTGTTTAGTTTAAAAAAGAAAAGAAAAAAAAAACGTCGCTCCCGTTCTTGTTTTTAATAATCGCATGTTACGACATGCAAGTGTATTTTATTACGGCCGAAATAACAGAAGAAAACGTCGTAGACATCTATTGTTTTTATTTCAATGTAGCCCGAAAGCGTTTTCAGGAGATACGCACAGTAGCGGTGGCATATGAAAGGGGGCTTTTTACTTTGAAGCGGTTTAAAGGTAACGTTCGGTACATTTACCCCTTGGCGTTTTTCAGAAACATGAACATTTAGAAAATTATGTGTGATGACTTTCTTATTTCTATATTCCTGCTTACGCTTTCGCAAAGCCCTTTATCACCGCCGAAATTAATTAATTTGCGATCCAAACGAATTATTTGCAGTAAATGATGAAAGAGATGGTTTCTTTAACAAATTCCTATTCATCATCGTAGTTATTGCTCCAGTAAGAGCAGCTGCCTTTGGTTTACTGTTATTTTACATCTAAATCTTAAACCAGTTCTGTACTAACACGGATGGCATAATACATAACACAGGATAAGTTGTTTACCCTACGTTTCGTGATATCTTTCACAATATACCCCCATAAACACGCGAGCTATCTGAAGTTCTGAAATTAGTCGGAACAACTCTAAAACAAAAGCAAATAGTATTTATAACAAAACGTTAACGTGTAGGTCGCGAACTGTGAATTCTGGGAAAAATAAATCGGGACTTTCTCTGTCCGTCCAACTGATTGTGAGACACGTTACATACAGGCCGATTACGTAAAAGCGTTCATACAATTACGTTTGTGCGCCATAATTTCATTTCGATGTTATCTTTGAGTGACACGTCTAAACAGTATTCTGCTTTCTGCGCAAAGGAAACAGAACTCGAATATATGTTTAACAATTCCGTATTACGTAATATAATGTACTCCCACACATCAAAATTTACATGCACAAGCTATTAAGATCGATATAAAAATTTCGTGTGTTCAATCATGTTGAAGTTACGTCAAGATTGCCCACAGACGGTACGAGCTGCTTTACGAGATGCTCGAAATTTTTTTTAATTCTAACCCATCTAAATTTAGGAGTGGTTTTGTTTTATACCGTCGTAAAAGTGTCACCCCAGCGCATTTTATATGGCGCCTTAAATGCTTCAAGAGTTATGGTGCGATGATAAACTGCTTAGATTAGAAACAAACAAGATTAAGAAAATCGTAACATTAAACTCGAATAAAAGTTATTTGAACGAAAGTTCACGAGATGGCACGATTCGTGAGAAAGTATCTGAAATTGTCATTTTTTTTAAATCAAATTCGAACATACAAAGATACTTAAGGCATTCAGCTCTGTTTGTCAATAAAAAAAAAGTAAATTTTTCCTTCTATTTTGCTGTTGTATGTACAATCTGATTTCATATGCATCTGTTTACTTGTTCTAAATAAATTACAAGATTATTAATTTGTAAATCTACAGTCATTGGAGCTAATATTAACTGCGTTCGATTGCATTACACGTATGTACCAACGAAACCGTGATATAGCTTCGTTGATTGATCCCATAGCTAATTTCTCGCCTGAAATTTGAAATTATGATGGAACCTGACACCGCATGGACTTTCATCAAAACGCGGTGTAATGCGAATGCTATGTCTCGAAAAAAAAACGTTTCTACAGTTGTGTCGATTTCGTAGTTTATTGTCGTTATCCGGTCCTGGTTGTGTAAGAAGCTCACGGCCTGAATATAAAAGCGATCGTTTTGACGTAAGTTTTAGTCTTATTTAAATGAACTTATCGCAAAATCACGTACGCCTCGGTTTTGCAGAATACAAAGGAGATTTTCAAATAGTTTGCAAAATATTGTAATTCAATATCGCGTTATTTTTGATTATTGCTGCGGTTAACACTTACGTTGCGGTCTCCACGCGGACTACGTCAGATGGAACATGCAAATTATAGTAATTATGAAAATTAGAAAGTTAAAAAGTGAGATGGACCCGGTTTTAAACATGTGGAAGATTTTCAGAGAGAGAGAAGAAAATTAATTAAACGTTATGAGAAACTGAGAAGTAGGTTAGCTTTTTTTTTCCTGCCCATTTTCAATTATGAGCCTATCTGAAGTAAAAGAACGTCCATTAATGAACTAGATGCTTGGACCTTACATGTAAGAGATTGGCTATGAATATTAATAGGAATGACTAAAAGCGGAAAAAAATTAAATTGCTTTTAAATAAACGAGATTTTTTCAACGGATCCCAAGGAAGGTACAACGTACATAAATACATCACAATGCGATTTAGAGTATAGTGCCCTCAGTGGGGTAACAGGGTTAAAAGAAACGGCCAAAAATAACACTACATTTTGTTTGGTCGAGTGAAAAGAAACTTTTGTTCTATTCGAGCTCGGACGGATGAAAGTGCAATAACAGCGACGTGAAAATAGTGAAAATATCTACACAATAGCATTTTTGGATTTTAAAAGATTGCCAGCGAATTCGAAACGCTGGAAATTAATGAATGTAATCCAACGCACCACATTTACGTTCCGGTTCGAAAATATACTACATAAATCAGTATAATTTTGATGGATTAATGCGAGTTGTGTTAACAAACTTTTCTAAGATATGATAACACAATAGGGAGGCATTATTTATTTTTTTTTGTGTCAGCGAAATATTTTTCTTCATTCATCACCAGGCTAACAAGCCCACCTTATTTCTTTCTTACAGAATACGAAATGTGCACTTGATTTATCTTCCATACAAACTCTATTTAATACCGAGCACATTAAAAAAAGTAAATCAAATGGCTTGCGTTCAATTCGTTTTCTCCTTCATCGAAGTAAACATAAACAATTCCCATAAAATTATACAGTTTGTAACGCGTACCGGATGAGATATTGTTTCAGGTTGATTACTCAGGTATTATAAATTTCTGAAATATGGAAAACGGAATAACAAAGCACCCTCAGACGGCCTAAGGCAGCCCAACGTGAATTTCGAAAGCGAATAATTATAATTAAAAACAAACAAGTCGAAAGCAAAAAATTAAACAACCGAAATGAATTAATTAAATGTATTTGTTTACTACAGGCATTTCCAATTAATACACACGCACGTGTAATCCATCTAGTTTGGGGGATCGCTCCAAACTCACAAATTTCAAATTAAAAAAAAAAATAATTGTTTCCAAACTGTGTACGCGTTAAGATTCAACTTTACCGTGGTTAAATAATTTTGAATTGATAATAAAAGAGTGAGTTTAATTATTAATTAATTTGTAAACGGTAATAATATATGTACAGGTGTTTCAATGAAAACGAGATGCCTTTATGAAACGACTTAATTTTCTCGACATCAATTAGCAATTTATTAATATTTACAACATATTTACGCAGTAAAATTTTTACGGCCGCGTACACTTTTTTTTGTAATTGCGTGAAATAAATTAGAACTTGTCCTGCAAAGGCTTCGCCGAAGGAATAATGCATTTATTTGACTTTTTTTTTTATTTTAGGAATTCCGACAATATGAATTATGTTTATAAATTAGTGTAAGGTATTGTTTTAAAAATACTTATCCACGCGTACCGAGTGTTAGGTATCCGGTGGTAACAATTGTCTGCGTACAGTCGAATACGAGCAACGAATTTATAATAGGAACAAGACCTGGCTTGGCAATTACAACACGCTGTTTACATTTATGGAATCCTACCGTTTTAGTCCAGGCAAAAATATTTGACGCGTCGCTACAAGAGACAATTACATTTAGGTATATTAAATTCGAGTGCGAATAAATTAAAATTTAAATTAAAAAAAAGTAATTGGAAGTTCGTGTTCTGACGTATCGTCGGAATCTCCGGGTTTACATTTATTAATAAATAAAAACTAATGAAATAATACTTATTGATTTATTGAAGTAACGCGTTTGGCTCTTAACAATCGCCTTATCGGCAAATATAATTATATTTAATTAAATCCGCAGGCGCATAATTTACCGTAAGCATTGCAATTATAAAATAATTCTGACTTGAACCGGCAATTATATCTGAAACAAGATATGAGAAAGCCTAGCATTTTTGATCGAACCCGTTACTTAATCTTCCTGGCGCAGTAAATAAAATCAAATTCCCCGTTCTCAAAAGGAAATAATATCCTGCGCCTTTTATATTTACGCACGCTTTTTAATAAAAGTGTGCAGCAGCGTCCTTTGAATGTATCCTCCTGATCAATATCTCTAAATAACTTGTAACATGAGAAATGCCGAATTAAAGCGAGAGCAGGGGAATATCGAGTTATCTTGCAAGAGAAATTTCGACGAATTAATAAAAGAAAGGAAAATAATGGAAACGGAATTAAATCATTTAATGGCGGATCGATTCGACTTTTGAACACGTGATTAGTTATAAAGAAATTCGTCAAATACCTTATTATTATTCAACGTACGCAACGCAGGAACGTTGCTAGTGTAAATTAAAAATGTTAACACGCATTTTTAACATTTACGTGAATGACGTTAGTTATTTTAATTTTTTTTTTATTATTGATTTTGCTATCACTTCATTAACAAAGAAAATGAATCAACGAACTGGGCGAATTCTTTAATGTAGTTAATTATTATTCAGCGGATGTTGTAATGCAACAATGCTACTGTAGTACTTACTTACGTATACGTATGAATGGACTACGTTAAAATTATACTTTTTAATATTAAAAATATACCGTTGAGTAATTTGTGCAATTATTTCTCGTCCCTATTTCTTCGTTGATTTTACGATTTGAATTTCGTCGAAATTATACTACGAGGGGACGTCCTGTAATTAAAACCTACAGTAAAAACAATTTAATGTGCGATGAATATATAACTGAATTATAAAAAGCAAACGTGCATCAAAAGAAATTGTATTCGTTGATGTATGTATAATAGAGTATTTTGTGTATTCATACACGTGTAGATGGCTGAATAATGCCAAGCCCATATGATGTGTTTCAAGAAAAACGGCACAGTCAACCCCAGTCGTGCCTGGGATTTTAATATACCTTTATTGTTTTACTGTACTCCACATTTATAAATATAAAAGGCATGAACGAGCAGCAAATAAGTAATTTATTTATATAATAAACGTGTAACAAAAAACCACCACATTGCTGCCCAAATTATCTCGTTTCAGGGTTCAATATTAATTAATTAATCTACACGTTCGGCTTCTTTGTTAAACCAGGCCGAAATAAACTTGCGCGTGTTATTTATCTGTAATTTAACAAGAGTAAATAAGTCCTGTCAGAAACAAACAAATGTTTCGGGTACAAAACAAACATGTTTACCGAAGCAAAGATAATTTCATGTGTGTGTTATTTCAGAAAAAAAATTACGTCCGCTGTAATTACATACAAACAAACACTCACGAATTCTCTTGCCTAATTCAATCGAAAATAACGTAATATCTTAAATTGGATTTAATCAAAAAAAAATCTCGCCTCAAGTAATTAAAACAAAACGGCGACTACCTTTCAAAGACGGCGTGCATTTATTAAGTAATCACAATCAGTTAAAAAAAACTGCATTTAACGTAATCACGACCTTTTGAAGTTTTTTTTTTTTGTTAAACGTAAGTCGATGCAAATTGAGTTTGGATTTCTAAATAGTTTTATCCGGTGGAACGAATTTTTTTTATGCGCAGGGTTACTGGGCGTAACAAACAAATAACTACCTACAGGCAGAAATAAAAATGAAAAAATCAAAATAAAGCAGAACACGTTGTACCCATTAAATGAATGCGCACGACGCAATCGATTTTGAACAGGCGATTTTTTTTTTGAAAAACGTTTATTAATTCATTCACAGAATTAAACGGTACATTGCATTTTCTTACATAAGATATTTACGTCCTTTTATAGTTGCAAACTTATTTTAGACAGCGCAGGCGAACGCCTCTGTATACATAAAATTTAAATTTATTAACATTGATCACCGTTGTTTGTCAGATTGCTTATTACATGTAAATCAGCGAAACTGTAAACGCGTAGGAAGAAACTAAACTGTAATGGTTCAAGTACTTTGCATTATTAATTGACCGTGAGTTGAAATTAGTAGGATTTGCTTAAATAGAAAGTTACCTGCTTCAAAACCATGTCCAATATTATAAAAAAATTCAAAATTAAAATATAATTTTCCATACGCCTGAACTGTTATTATTATAAAACAAAACCCACTCCCTGCGTCATACTGAACTTGTATTGTGCAAGCAATAAATGTTTACATTCGAGTATATAAGAACATTTAATTTAATGTCTAAGAAGAAAAGCGGTAAACGAATGTCGAATTAAATTCTTTAATTAAGGATTTCTTTGTTCGTTTTTCATTGCTTTTTGCAGCGCTCTTCGGCGAATCCGTTTTATTTACAACAGAAAACGGGGGCGAGAGTCACTTTTTAATAAATAAATCGACGACGTTTCATCTTACAAATTAAGCAAACAGAATTTTTTTTTAATGAAAAGTTCATCGCCTAACGCATCATTGAACTCTCTATATTTAATCTTATTGTTACATATTTTTAAATAAGTTGACCCCTCAGAAATTAACAAAATCGATTTTTTGTACCTGATTGGTTTTCTCTTTTTAATTAAAAGCGAGTTTATTACGATTTGATCGAAAAAAATATTGTACGGGTAAAAAATACACGAATGTATCATTTCAAAGAGGACGTGTTCAAATTAACACGGGGCGAGGAAAAAAAAGCGTGGGATGGGGGAGTGGAAATATCAAATGAAAACATAGCACGTGTAATGTATCCAATTACAGCGTTTATGATGGTCTTTTCGGGCCAATATTTGTTTTTCGAAATTAAACGTTGATTCATCTGATTAAAACCTTTCCCGTTAAAGGTTGTATCTGAGGATGTTTTTATTTATTCGGAGGTTGAAATTGGGCGGAGGGAACTCCCGAATAACATATACGTAGTAAATCATTTAATTAACCCTCTCATATTTGTTATACGCGTGGGTTGGGGTAATGTAACTGTTAGCTGTTCATATTGAACAATATTTGATTAAAATGTGTATGGTCTATTTTGAACGGAAGCCGTCATGCAAGCTGTAATCTTTTTGTAAATAATTAAATATAATGATTGATAATTATGTTTGTTCTTTTAAAAATGCAGTCCGTGATTACTGTATCAACGTCCAGTGTAAAGGAAAAAAAAAACTAACCTGTATTTCATGAATAAGTTCTTGCTCATCCAGCAGTACAATTTTGCATTGAATACATCGGGGCTTCCAACAAAAACATTCCATGCTTTACGTTCTCTTTCGGCTTCACACCTAAAACATTAATTAAGTTAATAAATAAATACACAATGCGTTTACAAAACACATACATTTACGCGGCCGGAAAATCGGTTCGTTTTCATTTATTTTCGACACACTTTTACAGTAATTTCAAGTTAGTACAGTACAAAAATAAACGTTACATTGCGAACCTTCGTTGTGTATTCCGGACATAAATTTAATTATATTGTAGGTAGGTGTTTTTCAGCAAGAAACGTTGTACCAATTGTCACCATTGTACTTGACTAATAAATCTGCCTGGTCAGTTAAAAATCACTTCATCAATTGTCCATTTTGCACGGCTCGGAAATTTTGCATTCAACTGACAACCACAAATCCTCTCACACTTTAAAACAAATTCTAAAAACTTTTACAAACGAAACTCGACCTTATAATTGAACCTTTTCAATCAAAATATACTGGATATATTTAGAAATTAAAAAAAAATACGAAAGGATTTTCGTCCTTGTGAAAACGACGAAATATCAAATAAATTTGCAAATCAAGGATGGAGGGGCTTTCATAAAAATGATATTGACTTTCGACAAACTTAAAATGAGGTGGAAAAAAAGTCATGATTTTCTTTGTTTTAAAAAAAAAAAAAGATGATGAATTAGTTTCGCTTTGATATTGGAACACGCCATTAACTTTCCAGAAACTTTTTAATAACTGTTGTGCTCTTATAATGTTGGGCTTTGCAGTTCTTAATTAATTTCGTAACTTTTGGCAAAATTGAATTTCAAACAAACACGTTTTAATCGCCAAACATATTTGAATTTATTGTGTAAATTTAAACGAGTCGATAATCTTAGAGGATTAATTTGCGTTTCTGGCGTGCTTTGCTTCTTCATCCGCGAATTAACGAATTTACGAGAGAGCATCAGGTAAAGCTCTGTTTATATATACATCTCGTATTTTTCACTTTAAACATATACATTTTCATTATGGCGTAGCGTTAAAACGGAATTTTTAATCTAGTTTTACTGTTATGTACTCATTCGTTTGATATTCATATTTGCTGTAACTTTCAAAGCGTAGAGAGATAAAATATGCATCCTTTCAAAGCGAGTCCCTTGAGTTATTTATTTCTTTAAATTTAATACATCAGACTTATTCTTCCTTGAGTCTTATAAAATACGTTTAATCCGAGCAACGTGAATTTACATATCTAAGCGCGTAATTATTTATTTATTGATAACCGTTGTATCGCATTACCAAGTAATATATTTGACACACACTTACGTTACGACCTGAAATTTTACTACACGCTGAAACTACCCTCGTTTAAGGTTTTATAGCTTTGATATCGTCTTCTATACCCATCATCTCTGGGGATGACTTGTGTATATTTTTATGATCAATCATAAAACTTCAGTTTTTCTTTATGTTAAACATTTCAAATTTAAATTTTTATGAAAATGTAAAACCGACTTTAATAAATATAAACGCATATACGTCGGTTAACGCAACGAAATTTCCACATTTACATCCACTACCCCGGCAAGTAATAAAAAAACCAAAACGAATTAGTTTAAGACTTTACTCGCTCGGTGCAAGCGAAATTTACGACCTTCAGTGTAAACCGGACTTATTTAATACTGCGTGTTCATTATTGTTTATCGTATCGAAAATTCTTTTTGTACATCACACAACCATGACCTTACACACTTCTTCAGTTCACAAACTGAAATGGCAGGGTAATAAAGCCGACCGTTTTATCTTTAAAACCGGACACAGTCTGGAAGATAAGATAAACGAAATAACCAAACTATTTTTCTCCTATTTGATTTCCATTTGGAAACTTTAATAATTTTATATTAGGTCCATGACTAAGCAGCTCCATCGCGTCTCTTACGGTTTACGGATCCCCCTCGACTCTGAAATATAAATCGTATGTATTTCAGGGACGTTGGGTACTTATTTACTATGACTACAGAACTTCAAAGCTGAAAACTTTTAGTAAAAAAAATCACAAAGCCTCTCTCCCTCTGGTTATGTAAAAGTAAATTTCATATTATTAGGGTAGAAGTCAATTATTTTAATTCGAAGTATCGTAGCAACGAATCCGTGCCACATTTGCAAAATGCTTTGTGTGAATTTACCCCCAAAACCGCGGGAAATTTCTTTGTTTGCGTCTTCTTAAATTTTTCTTTGATGTTTATTGTTCGTTTTCGGTAACAGGCTAAAATGAAATTCAATTAGAATATTTGCCAAACTTGTTATTGTTAATAAGAAATTTTCAGCAAAATATAATAATATACACAAAGCAAGAGCTTTTACCTCAGTAAAATAATTCGAAACAATTTAAATTAATTTTAAATTAAAAATATTTGTTGCAAGTACAGAAAGAATCCAAATAGAATGTTACGTATAGTGTGAAGAGAATTTGTGTTTTAAATTTATGGGCAAATAATTTGTGGTAAAAATGAGTGGCTTAACACCATAGGTGAGCTTTATTAATGGGTACAGAGTGGGTCATGCATGCTGGGTTTTAAGAGTAAGCAAAATTTCGAAATTGAATGAAACGGCAATAAATTATTTAAATGTCATAAAATAAGTACATGGAAACAATCCATTACGATGTTTTGTTCGCAACGTCGTTACGAATTACGTCCAGTAAACCGTATGTCGCAATCGGAAACTTTATTGTTGAACGGCGTATAGTTATTAACCAGTCGAGCTGAATGCAGCCATACCAGGCACAGAACGTTTTATTTCTACGGGAATTATTAATTAGTAGATAAATTAATTGCTACCATGCATTTTTCATTGTATTGTGCGCCATTGTTTAGCCTACATCTCGTCTGTCATAAACCTACTTATTAAGCGGTGCCGGAGAGAAAACGCTTTGACATTACTGTCATGCTTTATAACTTATAATTAACAAACGAATTGCGGATTCATTAAAATTACAACTTCGATGTCTCGACTTAAAAATCCAGAGAAATGCAAACGAAGAGCCAAGAACAAACGCGAAGTGTGTTTGTCTTCGTACTTACCGCAGCATCATGATAATAACGACTCAAATATTCATTAAGGGATAATAGTAACAATAAAGTAAGTACTTTTTTGTGCAAAGTCGGAGACCGAACATTTTTATAACTAGACACCGACTCCTTGAGAGGCCACAATCAAAGCGAGTCATTGTCATACTGACAGAGAGAAAGGATAATATAATAGATCGGAAGTGTTTGTCATTATGCAGAGGCAATTAAAAAAAAATCCAGTTTCAATTTGAAAACGCAATAAACGCGAAATATAATGAAACAAAAAAAAATAGGACGGATAACGAGGGAAGTTTTCATTTTTGTTCTGAAAACCACTTGACGATATTTTCAACTTTAATTTGCCGTTGAAGACCACACGAATAACAATCGATTTCTCCGGGGCTGAAACGTATATCATAAAATAACTTTTTTCTCCTCGTTGTGAAAACGCGCATTTCGGTTTTCAGCATCTGGATAATTAAAAAAAATAAGGATTGTTTTGGAGGAAACTTTAGGAACGAACGCGAGTGCGTATTATTTGCGAGTGCTTTAATTAAAACGTCCGAAATATAAGAATAATTAACATCGACGTTGTTTGCTTTTTCACGCTTTTCGAAGTTGATACAGCCAGTGAATACAGTGAATACGATTTATTATGCTTTGTAATTTCTTTTGTTTCGCGTACTTGAAGAGTTTAACTCGGTTGGATTTTATGTTCAATTTTCGTTCTTTTTTTTTTCCGTTTGCTTTTTTGTTTTCGACGAGAAACGTAAAATATGGCACAAATAAGGCGCGAGTGATTTAATGGTCTTAAAAGCAAAAGAACAGGGCCGGGTGGTATTTTATTAGTTTCACTGGGTAATATATTAAAATATGGGATAGGTACAATAGGAATGATTCCATCCGCTGGACCAAATAAATTATACCAGCGATGTGGGTTGTAACGTTAATTTATTCTTTGTTAAATAAATTATACAACTTCGGAACGTTATAATATGTTAGAATACGGAAATAATCTGCAAGAACACGTGTGACCCGGCGTGTGTCAAAGTGACAGATACTGAGATACTCCAGTCTCACTTCCTGATCGTCATTCTCTTGTCCTGTTTGTTGTATGTTGTTACATACTTGTACGTGTGTGTATACACGTACTGATAGTTTAAATAAATCAAATTTCGATTGGAAATTTTCCTTGTACTTATCTAATGAGCCGCCGTAAAATATTCACAAAAAAAAAGAACTCAAATAGAATACATGCGTTATCCCCGTTCCCATTGACAGAAATAAAAACAGTGGTCTCACCTGCCAAGTTAACTGTTCAACAGCCGGTATACGGGATTTAACGAGTTGAGCGGTTTTTGTGTGCCAGGAAGTGATCCGCGATTTGCCGCTCAAAATTCAATCACAAAAGTTTTTTTTTTCTTATTTCCTTTCTGTTTCGGCGAATCGTGCACAACCATCAGCAGACACATTTAAAGAAGTTTTACACTGTTAGGACGTTCAACTTTGGACGATCAGTTTGAAATCGAAATAACACGGCGCGAGTACGCGATCAGCCAACGAACACAACCACCTGCTACAAGCGGACCCGGGGAAATGCGGCTATGTCGGGCCGACGGCCTAGGTGCAAGCTAGCGCGCGGTCAGGTTCAGGCTGTTAACCAATCTGTGGTCGCACTTCTTCGGCCAAGGCGCCGTTGAATAATACTATAACTCACAACAACTTGCATATAATAGACTCGCAACGCCCAACAAATTGATTCTTCTGCTTCGTAAATTCAAAATCCACAAAGAAATTCATCCACACACCTCCAAATCATCTCACACGTATCACAACCTACTTCGGCATACCCGTAACACTTAAATAACTCGCGCATGATTCATAAATTATAAAATTTTCCAAACATTACAACCTGCACACAATAGACTTACAACGAACGCACCCAACGAATTCATTCTAAATCACTTCAAACGCTTTTTCCTAAATTTACACACGTTTGATTCATAAATCATTGCATTTCCCAAATTTACAACAACTTGCGTATAATAGTCCCACAAATCAAAAATTAACCGTGCTTAAACCAAGTCATCTTTACCACATGAAGTCACTAGAAGATACACCCGCAAGTATAAAGCAAATAACTAGCACATGACTCATGAGTTGTAATATTCTGTGAATTTTGTTGTAAATCTACCGTGCACGTTGTTATGAGTTGCGAATTTTACAACGTGCACGATCGATTTACAACGTCCAATGAATTCGCCCTTAGGTTTCTAGAAATTAAGAACGACAGAGCCTAGGTTTGCCCAAAAAATTAAAAATTCACAAAGATTCAAATCAATTCAAATCAATTCACCTCTCAAAAGTTCGCACGAATATTTCCGCAGGTGATGAATAAATTGCAAGGTTTTCCAAAATAAATAAATAAATTCGTCCCTAAACCATTAACTAATTCAACAACTATTCTTGAACATCATATATTGATTACAAGGGTACAATGGTGCTCGGCTAAAACGATACGACTCGGCTATTATAGTGACGCAGAGAGGGGATAACTTCAACCTCTCGTATGAAATTCACAATTGGCCATACTAACGGCGCTGGTATTTTTATCGCAGATGCGCCAGTTATTTGCTATGACTATTCGCATTTTGGTCAGTAACTTTCTGGATTATTATTATTATGCAATTTTTAAATTGTATTTTAGATAATAAGAAGGTATTTCGTATAAAAATAAACGTAAATTTATGATTTCATTGTTAATTAATTGTTAAATAATTAGTAGTTTCAACCCGCAGTATTATTTTTACGTAGATACGTATTTCGATCGCTAAGTTGTCATCCTCCGTACAGAAATAAATAATTTCTTTTTTATTGATCATCAACGAACAACGTGTACGCAGACAGGCATGGAATTTGGATCAGCGTTCATGTAGACAAAAAAATAATTAAACTAAAGAAAGTTGCGGAGTTTACAAAAAAATAAGCAAAACTACCAAAAGTTAAAAACAATCAAAAATACACTGATTCAAGCTAATTCCCCCTTAACGCAATCTGCAAGAGAATCAGTATTTAGTATTTAGAATTTAGAAGCAATACTGGATATAAAAAGATACTCTTTCGTAAGCGGATACATCTGGGCCTTGAAAATGTGTCCGGTTGAGAGAGAGCGTTTTACTGTTCCCAAGAAAATATAGAGAATTCCGCGTATGAGTAGTGCCCGTTAAGAAAGAGTACACTGTATATAAAAAGACAAAATTGAAAGTCAAAAGTGGCAAACATTATAATATGGTTTTTAGGGCTAAAGTTTGCAAATCTTGAACATCCATTCATGGAATCCTTAGCTGATATAACCGGAAGAAATTCTCCAAATCTCCAGTCGAAGTGGAACAATATTTTAAGGGCGCAGTTTGCATTGTACAAACATATTAGTTCGAATTATCGAGGTTACACTGTACGTGTATCTTTACACTTTATCTGTCGTTTGAAGTTTAGTTGTTGAAGTTACGTTCGTTAGGTAACCACCACTATACAAGCATATTAGTTCGGATTATCGAGGTTACACTGTACGTGTATCTTTACTCTTTATCTGTCGTTTGAAGTTTAGTTGTTGAAGTTACGTTCGTTAGAACCCAAGTTACAAATTTTTTAAAGTGATATTACAAGTCAAAAAAAAGGGAATTAACCAGAGAGCATGTTCGAATCATGATTTATTATGATTTTAAAAAGGTTTAAGCGCTTATGAGTGGAAAAAGAGTTTAGATTCGGCTTTTAATGAACAAAGAGCTTCCTTGGCTACAATTTACCGATGGTATAAGGAATTTGAACGCGAAAGGACTCCTGTTCAGCAGCAAAAGGAGCAGGGCGTCCTCCTTCCGACAAAAACATTCCTGCTGTTCAAAAATTAATTGAAGAGGACAATAAAGCCACTTATGCAGTAATAGAACATCAATTCAAGATTGGATCCTCAGCTTTTTGAACAAACATACACGATCACTTGCATTTAAAAAAAGTGATCAGTCCTTTTGTGCCGCATCACCTTTCTGACTTCCAAAAAGCAGAATTTGCCATGATACTTTAAATTTCTTAAATAATGGCGGACGTCAATTTTTTTCCAAAATAGTGACAGGTGACGAAACTTACATTCCCTTTTTCGACGTACCTACCCGCCAAGAGAGTCGTGTATGGATTCACGAAGATGAGGAAACCCTAACAATGACCAAGAAACAGCGAGCTATGAGAAAAGTTATGTATGAGGTATTCTTTAGAAGTACGGGACTAGTAGAAGCAATTAAGCTAAATGGTACACAGAAAAATGTTTGCCAGTAGAGTTCCAGGCAAGGGAATTATGCTGCACCATGCATCGTCCCATACGACAGCTTTAACTCTCCAGTTTTTGGCTGAAAAAAAATATGAAAGTAACAGAACATCCGCCGTATTCACTTGATTTAGCAATGTGCGACTTTTGGCTACTTTTTGAACTTAGAAGGAATTTGCAGGGCAGAAGTTTTTCGTCAGAAGAAGACATTGATGTCGCAGTTCACGCTTATTTTGAAGGTATTCTGAAAGATGATTGGTTGGGAGCTTTTGAACAGTGGAAAGAAGAATGGTCAAGTGTATCGTTGCTGAAGGTAAGTACTTCGAGCACATTTAAATTAAAACCTTAGAAAATATTAACCATAAATTTAGCTTGACCCTCGTATTAATTAAAGTTAAATTTTTTATGCCGATGATAATTATAAAAAAGAAAGGAATAATTAGTTTTCCGTGTGCATTTAAAAATAGATTACACCGATGTACAAAAAGGTGATAAATGCGTATTCTCGTGACTATCTCAATTAACAGACTGGGATAATAAAAAAATCGAACTGAGAACAGAATGCATTGAAGGATAGATTGGTTGTAGCCTCTGCTCACAACAATTTTTTTGTAAATGCAATACATGCGAATGGAAGTTGATGTTGCGTAGGAAATTGTGCAAGAGACTATAACTATTTACACTTTACAATTTATTTATTTACTGCCTTCTCAGTGCTCTCTTAACTCCAAATTAATTTCCTGTGCACACCACAGTACGAAAAACTAAACTGGCATGTTGGTTTAAGCACCAAGATTATGCTGAAGAAGAAGAAGAGGGGCAAGATCTTCCTGAATAGCTGAAGATAGAAAAACTGAAGAAAAAGAACCGTGGAAAGTAAACACCGTTAGTGTATTTAAAGAAAATCTTCATGGAAAAAACATCGAGACACAAGGTGTTAAGTTTCCTTACGCCACTGATTTCTTTTTCCAAAAAATGGCATTGATATTAGGGATGTTGTTTATAAAATTGAATTTGTTTCGAAAATGATTTTTTAATAAGTAATGGTAGATCTTGTAAAGGAAATGAAAAGCATTAAAAAGATCTCATTTCAGTTGCATAATATTTAACGACGCCGCAATATTCAAATTACAACTTACATGCTAAATCTGTTCTTCTTTACTCAGCAACAGAGCGGATCTAGGATTGTCCGCGGTCAATGCATATTTCATTCTTTCCCACACAAACCGTAAAGCAGAGAACTTAATAATTAAACATTATCTGATGCCGGTGCTGGTAGTCTGCATTATAATACTATAATATTTAAAGAACGCACAATCATCTTTAATCAGGGTTATTGGGAGGGGCCACACTCTTTTAAAACCTCCTCCTTAGATTCGATACAGTTTCGAAAAGGTTTGATATTTGAAAATGAATTTAGAAAATAAAAATGGCGGACCTTTTAAAAATTGTTGTTTATTTATGAATTCTAATTTCATTCTTTTTTTATTTTGTTTTCGTAATTTTACAATAAAGTAGTGAAAGTATAATTATAAAAGAAATAGGTTCATTAAAAATGTTATAAGTCTGAAGAGCTTTAATCTGAGAAGTTTTCAATTTTCACTTCCTTAGAAAGTTATTATTGTTTAAGTTGGCTGTAGTGTATCTGCAACTTTGTAATAATCGTAAGGAAAAATAAAAATATATATATCATTTCATAATAGGTAAAGCTAGGTAATCCTTATTGCGTCGGAGTCGCCGTAAAGTTTAATCCTCACATGCTCCTGAACGTTGGTTTTAATGACAAAATAGACAGAAGCCCTAGGGGTCACAGGTTGCCATGTGTGCATATGTGTGCGTCGCGACGTGTACGTACGCATCATTGAATCTCTATATTTGAACTGCTTTGTCATCCCTAGTTGCAGTTTACTCGCCCTCCGATTTTCTCTCTACCTTTCACAATTTAACTAATTTATATTTGTATTTTATTACTGTAATTGCCCGCGTTGCGACTTTGAAATTAGTTCTGACAATTTAAACTACGCCCCCAAAAAAAAAAGTTAATTACCACCGCAGAACTTTTCATCTTCGAAAGTGGAAAACTTTGCTCGCTCAACGGTAATACTAACACAAACAGAACTAGAAATTGTCGTGTAAATAATTCGCTTTTACTAAAAGTCACATTTATTTATTCAATAAACATTTACATTTAAACTAATTCCTTAAGTGCAATAAAGCAAGTTTGTAATTAAAAAAGAAAATCGTGCTGTTTTGGTTTGACATGCGAAGTGCTTTATTGGTAGATTAGTAACGAAACAGAATTTTTAAATATAACCCCCCCCCCTCTACGTAACCCAATATATACAGAGACGGGGGGTGGTGGAGATAACGGAAATCATAAATTCGTTCGCTTCGATTTATCTACAGTAGAATTTTTTTTTAATTTACACAGTACGGTTTATATATGTTTCATGTTATCATAACATCACTCATCCAATTTCAAGGGCTTGCAAGCAATTACAAAACAAATTTATAAATAAATATTAAGACTCAAACCACCTCATAGTTCAATTTCGCTGTGGTTTGATCAAGATCTTCTCCACGTCTTTTTAATTAATGCTTTTCTTAAGAAACCTTCTCAGTTATTCGTCTTCTAAATTCTTCTTAATTGATAATATTTTCAAGGTCGTAAGAATTTGTTTTTCTCAAGACGATCTTGGGAAATCTTTAAATTGCTGGAAACAAATTTCGGGGATCGTCGGGTAAATTGGGTAATCGAATTGGAATTTTGTACCAATTCTCAAAAATGTCCTAAATAACCAACGGCCTAGATGCTGCAGAGCATTAAGAAGCTAACAGTGCTATCGTTATGGAGGACAAGAA
Source organism: Serrognathus titanus (assembly GCA_039766575.1). Classification (NCBI taxonomy): domain Eukaryota; kingdom Metazoa; phylum Arthropoda; class Insecta; order Coleoptera; family Lucanidae; genus Serrognathus; species Serrognathus titanus. Next base: position 5,905,267 of record CM077916.1, on the reverse strand, counting down.
CGTAATCCCTCAGGAGTGGCCTATTGAAAAACCTTGTTAAGAAACCCAAAACAAAAGAATTATTCAGAAATACGGTAAGTATTAGTTTTAAAAAACTAATTTCTTATTGTTGATGTTCAAAATTTTTCTACTTTTATTTATATTACATTTGTCAAATACCATTGCACATTCAAGTGACTATTTGGAGACATGATGGCCAATGGGTAGCCAGTATTTCATTCGCTAAACGATTTTCAAATTATCATCGTTTAAAGTACAATGCAACTCGAAAATTATTTCGAGTTTAAGAGATAGATTTCAGTTATATTCAATGTGATTTACAGAAAAGTTACTTTCAGCCTGACTCACCCTGTATAGTAGATGATCAATAACCGAACGCGGGCAATTTAAATTATAATTTCTAACTTATCCTGCGTACAACTACTTATAACTTCCATATAACAAAAGGAGTTAACGTAATCCTTTCGATCGTAATAAATTAAGAATAGCCGTTTCGTCTCACAACAGAAAGAAATATTAATTTTGTTGATGAAACTTAAATAAATGAAGCAATCACAAACTTGAGTGACCTAATAAATATATTAAATTAATTTCGAAGTTATTTTTGAATAAAACGTAAAGAAATCCTGTTAGGTAGGCAACCAAACCGGCGCCTAGTGCATGAGTTTTCCGTGAATTATCCTGCGGCGCCAGGACGCAGGCTTGATTATAGAGTCGTTCCTAGCAGGAGGTTTGCGTCCATGGATATAAAATATTTATTTCAATAACAGATCGCGCGTCCAGTCCTTCCCGAATCAATACAATTTAAACACTTACAAGGACGCACAGTTGTTATATAAGCAGCGAGTTTGCGGGTTTTAGGTTCAGGACCGAATTCATTTACATCCTTGATTAAGGATGTGACAAATAAATTCGTAAAGCGAGCCCATTTATTACGGGCGGTCTCAATTTTTAATTAAACGTCAAAAGCCAATATCACGCGTCGGTTTATTTTTAAGGACTTTTCATTTATTTAATTATTATGCCGAGGCGAATTGAAAAACGTTCTAGTTTTGTTTTTATTCAGATTCGAATAGGACGGGGCGATGAATTTATTAATTTTTTTAAACCGTTCCGAAAGAGCTCTTTTTTTTATTTATGCGCGCAATAGAAATTGATAATGAGGATGAAGATTAAACGAAATGAAACTGGGGGATTTGATTTGATTTAACCGAATTGAAATATTATTTGCGGGACAGTTTAATTTAATAACGCGCTACTTTTATTGATTCGGTAAACGGCATTTACAATTCGCAACAGTGTTTGCGCTAATATTTGTTATGAGCCTGGGTTTCCGTGATTTTCCTACCAACTTTGGGAAACGGCATATCTTTCTCAAACAGACTATTTGTTATTGGTTTCGTCATGTTTGCCGACGTGATGCTACTATATTGTTGAAGATTACTGAATATTTTCCGTTTATACCGGCGTATTTTACAACGGCAGTTTTCCTTTTTATGTGAAAAATAAGACGCGGAAGTAATTACAATAATGTCGGCGCGACGGGCAAGGAAACGTGCGATTTTAATTCGATTAAAGCAGACAGGAGGGTTGCGGCGGCATAAATAAAATACGTAAGCCAAAATTTAAACAATAATATTTGTGACGGGCGAGCAAGGAAATGTGCGAATTTAATTTGATTAAAGAAGACAGTAGGGTAAAACGCGTAAGCAAAATTTTATAAGGAAAAGTTATATTGACTCGATATGATGGAAAAGATATATTATGTGCAAAAAAAACGTAAATCTAGGCATTTGTATAGCTTTACAGGACAATAGAGTGGCAGGATGTCACATGCAAAGTCACGAAGTAATACATCAGTGAACGTGATGTCATCAACTTCTATATTCTTCCAGCACCACACAGATTTACCAACTTTTTCTTACATTTAATAAATGCGTCATAATTTTATTTCTCAAGTGTACGTTGTAGAAGCAACAGTTGGTGTCTTAATAAAATTTATACTTATGATAACAAACAATCGATGATTTTAAATTGTTTTAACTACTTCAAGCGAAAAGCTTGACAAAAGCTCCACTTGAAAAAATATAATTTATAATATTTGTCAGCTGTCAACTAAAAGAGAAGACGTTGCTAAAAGTCTACGTCTTAATCAATTTTTCATAAAGCCCCCTAAGAGAAGCAGAGAATATTTTCTTTTACGGTTCTTTAACATAATGTAAAACTTTATGTCAATTATTATTATTAATTACCGTTCGCCCCAGTTTAAAAACAACTCAATACTGATTTACCGTCTGCCAAAGTAATAACGATTTCTAAACGAAGTTAATTGAAATTTCACAGCATTGATAATACGTTTCATAATTAAGAGAAGTTCGAGAAGTAATCGAAAACGAAGACGTAATTAAGGTATTGGATATGAATAAAAGAAGTCGTATGAATAGGTCTTAAATTACTATTACCAAGTTTTCGCCAGAAATATTTTTGTGCGGAAGCTCAATTATGGAGGAGCAAAACGTGTTTTGTCAGTACCGGGAAAGCTACTATTCATGGGATCGTTTCCTACTACATTACATTACAGAATATTCGCATCCAGAATAATAAAACATATGACTTGCGCAATATCCCGCCATTTTCACTTCGTTCCAATCTTTACATTATTATATTTAATGATTTATAAACGCGTCAGTTTTATTTGCTTTTGCCCCGAAAGAGGGAAAAAAAAACGCGGAAGAAACAATAACACCTAAAGTAATATATTTAACTCGCCTGATGGTAATAAAACTCGGAATATTTTTTTTATTATCCCAGTTTTTAAACTCTCAAAACACATTTTACTTTACGAATCGATCGCCAGTTTTGCTTTTATTACTTCATTTATTTTATTGAATTTAATTATGAAGATAACTTGGATGGAAGAAAAGAAAAACAACAAATCTGTGCCTTCATGACAATTGTCTTATTATCTATCATCTTCCTCACCTAATACATGTACTTAGGTTCAAAGCCCGAAAATGCAGAATGCATTCAGGATTCCAATCACTTTTAAAAACGCTCAAAGCGTTTTGGACATTTACAAAAGAAGCCACAAAGCGAAATTCGTGTTGAGGTTCTTTTGATAATCGACCAAAAGGCTATGTGAGAGTGACCACAACACTTTGCAGACGTTTATTGATACAGTCATGAATCAATGTCAATCAATAATTAATAATTATTTATTTTTATTATTAAAAGAACTATTAAAAAAAAAGATAGTAGTATAGGAAGACGAGAAGAGATGACAAAATGGCACAAAGCGAAAGTCAATAAAATAAAGAGTTGTTTATGTATTTCTAAAGACAATAGGATGAGAGGAATTAAAAATTTCGAATGAATAAACCTTTAAATTAATAAATATAACTTAAATGAAATGAATCGTTTTAATTGCATTGTTTAGGTTTCCGTTTGACTTGTACTTTCCCGTAGAAGGTGTTTTTGTTTTGGAAATCGATAGTTAACCCTTTTGAATTCCGAAGCGCTTTGTTTAGGGCCTGAATACAAAACGGCGCAACATTTCTAATGACTTTGCAATAATTGCGCGGGTTTATTTATTCATTAGGTCGTACCTACTTGAAACATGTTAATCCAACAACAAAAAAAAGGGGGGGTCCGGCGTGAAATACTCGGTCGCGTCGTTTTGTAAGAAGTAAATTTGTAACATGACATGTTTTGTTGTTAGTCAGACGATGTTTCAAGGCGCATTAGTCACTTAAATTATTAATAGATTTAAAGGAGTAAACATGTTTAATAAATTATGATTGGAGAAAGATATTGTCGGGTTGTATGGGGGAAGATTGAGGTTGGCATTCACAAGTCGGAGGGGGTGACATATTCGGCGTTGGGTGCAATGAGAGAAATTTTGGATATTATGAAGCCCGAGGTGGCGACTGCAACGAAAGGCATGGAATAGGCTATCGATTAGTAATTTTCCCGCTGACGGTTTTCCGAGCACCTGAGACCGGAGAACGCTACTGATTCCCATTCAAGCTGCCAACGTACTTCCTGAATGTTTTCCTCATTGAATTTATAGACGATACAAACTACCAGCATTTTATGCTTTCATTTTTAAGTTTTTTTTTTTACGCCTTCCCGCAATTTATGTTATATGCTAAATAACGATATTTCATTCCGCTCCTTATGCTCCCCAGCATTCGCAGCTGAGAGAAAAAAAAACTAATTGAATAATTTACAAATGGACACCATCATTGTTATGAAAGTCAAATTACTCTGCTTAATACTTCCTTTAATTAATCGCACACAAAAAAAGGCTTAATCTTTTTTTCTTTAATAACAGTCATCCACACGAAGGGATATTTAACATTCTGCGTTTTAAAATATTTAAGGCGTTAGCTTCTCGAACCTACTTTAGAAACGTTCTGGGCCGAGCCAGTTAACGAAAATGCAGTCTGTAAATTACGTTTAATGGTTACAGTTATTGCACACAATAAACAGACGTAATTCTACCATAACGTACATGACATGATTACGCCATCATCCACTCTATGCCTTAAAGTGAATTTAAAAATTAAAAACCCAAGTAGGTATAACAAGGAAAGGAAATTTTATTATTGTTTATTTGTTATTATATTGCTTTCCATAGAAAATGAATCATCTACAATGAATGGAAACGAAACTTCGTCTTGAATTAAACAAGATTAAAACAAAAAAACTGTGTGTAGAACCACCGCCTTGTCTTAAGCATTCTTGAACTCGACCTAATTAATTGATCAATTTCTTCTTGAGGTAAGGAATCCCAACCCATTTGTACCTCATGCCGCAAAGCTGCCAAAGTTAGAGGAGGGCGAGGCAAATTGTTAATTCTTCTTCCCATCTTATCCCATACATGTTCAATCAGGACTTCGTGAGGGCCACAGAAGGATGCCTTTACCTGATTGCTCCAGGAAGTCCATTGCCCTAAGGGCAACATGAGGTCGAGCGTTATCCTGCTGGATGGAAAAGGAGACCTGGTATGCCTCTGATATAAGGAAGAGCAACTTCTTGTAGAACATCCCCAATATAGCGTTCTGCTGTCATAGTGCCATGAATAAATACTAAAGGAGACCTACTTCCTGCATTAATACTAGCCCATACCATTAGTCGCTCACCTCGACGTTGTGTTCCCAAACAAAACCGAGACTCGTCACTAAAGATAACTAAATCTCATTCCTGGTTCCAGTGACTTCGGTCACGGCACCATTAGACTCGTTGTCTTTGGTGATCTCGAGTCAAAGATAGTACCAATTGAGGTCGATACGAACGTAGTCCAAATGTCCAAATCCTGCGATATACTGACGAATAGAGATCGGCCTTCCCACTGCATTATACCAGGCATCGGCAATCCGTCTTGTTAAAGAGAATCGGTCCCTAAGAGAAAGCAGACGAAAACTGTCGCTCCGAAGTCCTTCTCTGAGCTCCAGTACCTCGGCGACACTTACGACGGCCTTCTTCTGCCCAAGCACGATTGCATCTGATGACCATGGCAATATTACAAATGAATTCCAGCTTTGCGTAACCCCACAACTCTGCCCCTTTCAAATTCAGTTGGTTCGTGGAGTTGTGGACACGTCTTATTCGAGGCATTCCCTAAATTCTTAACAACAACAAGTAATTCAATGTGTCAAAACAGAAAATCGAAAATATTTGTCAAAAATTTTAAGAACAATCCACCAAGTTCCATTAAAATATTTCTATTCCTTCTAGGTGATGCATTTTCTGTGGAAAGCAATATATCATAGTAAAAGAAATGCAGATGTACGTTTCACTATTGCCAACAGTTTTCATAACGGTACCAATTTCTAAGGGAAAGAAGAGTGGTTAGGTATGTAAATATCTTTAATTAAACTAAAGTAAATGTTTATTTGAGTAAGTTGATATAAAATGGAATAGAAATCGAATTAATACTGTGTAAATATTTGTTGAAATTGTTTTGCATAAAGAGGGGTTGTAAGGGCATTAATATTCCTTTTGAATTTAAAATTATTGGTAATAATGCTACAACTGTAATTGCATGAAAGAAAAACTAAGCTCGAAAGTGATTTACATAACATGAGATACGCCTTTAAAACCAATTAAGTATCACTTGCAAGTCTGGACACGTCCTGACTCGCTACCCCCATTTACTTGAAAATGATAGCTTGTCATATGCTACTTCTCGGGATTTTACTTCCCTTCCAGAGACATACACTGTAATATCTTTCGCTTTTAATTACTGTTTAAAATTCCAAAAATTTAGGCAATTTATTAACTGCGACGAAAACCGGGAAAACATTTTCGCTCCGACATGAAATCCGTTTCGTGACGCAATTACTTATAAATTCGCCAATCAGCCGGGCAATTTGGTCGATTTAAATTTTATAAAGCCTTTGTTCTGTTCTTCATTATTAATTTCGGATAATCCGGCCGCCATAATATATTAGAAAGTTTCCCGTATTTTGCGCGCTCGCTTATGAAAATATTTTAACTCTGTGCTCTTGTAAAACTTGCACAGAAAAAAGAAAACGTCTGAAATTTTACAATAAACGACTTTCTTCTGCTAACTAGCTCAAAGGTTGGTGTTCTTTTAACGAAATGGCATTGTGCCAGGCAAGTTTATTAATTTACTTTGCTTCTGGGATTTCGGTGTTTTAAAAGAAGACCCGTCCATTATTAAATTTTGCAAAAAACTCACCACTCGCTGCACATCCTTTTAAACAGTAACGATACGTCGGAAAATCATCTGCTTTCAGCGATACTCGCTCGTCTTATCAGCGGCGCTGCGTTCGTCGCAGGAATGAGTTAAGCTCCCGGATTATAAATATTGTTTTACCCCGGAGTTTACAGAACACTAAATCTCCAAATGAAAGGTTTCGGTCAATGCAAATATATAAAGGAAACGCCTGAAAACAACTTAACACTGATTTGTCTATCTTATAATAATTATATTATTATTCGGATCACATTCAACGAACTTTGTTTTAATCGATGCGTTTTCCATTCTATTTTATTGTTGCAATTAATTGATCGGTTTTGATGAACAAATTAGAAAAAAGGAAGTTGAGTTAACACATGCATGCATACATATATAAATAGATAAGATCGATTTCGTTGCTTATGTCCTTTTAAAAAATTCAAGCGAGCGTTATAGCACCCTGCTGATAAAAGATATAAAACGAGTTAAAATCAATATTAATAAAAGTAATATATAATATAGCAGAAGGTCCGAGTGTTTTTGAACTCAAGGGACTCGTAAATATAACGAAGCCCATATATCACTATGATGTAATGCAGCTCACTCATTAAATATCAATAATTTCTTTATCCTTTTCAGGGAATATTTCAGGCGATTTTGAACGGGGATATTATAGCCTGATGTAAACGAAAGCTTAAGCGTGCATATAATTCTTTTGCCTTCTTTTTTTTTAACACTCACTTTCGCAATTTATTTTAGGAAGAGTATTTTTAAGGAATGCAAACTTTATTATTGGAATACGTATTACATATTTAATGGATGTTCTAAAACTAATAAATAATATAAGTTTCCCTAAATTCTCGCTTACGTAATTTGAGAGTCGTTTTGTTTTTAACAAACAGTAAGTTTAATCCGGCTGAGTTAATTTTGAAGAAGCAAATCTGTATTTGTCACCATGGTAACTGCCGTGGCGTATTAGTGGTGTACTAATAACAAATACCGCAATCTCAAATTACGATGTACGAGGTACAGTCTAGATAAACATAATATGATAGCAGTACACATACATAAACATAGCGATGTAACATATAAAGATACAATTCGAAGTAATCACTTGGCAACGGGTTTGTAATACTTGCCATTAATGATAGTTTTCTGGAAAAAAAAATGCAATTAATTTTAGTGTCGGGCCAAAAAAAAAAACTTACTTCGCTTTCGAGAGATTCCAGCGAGTTGTTATCCGGATCTTCATCGTCCTTCTGAAAACATTAATATGAACATGAAGGTATTTAATATTGAAAGTATGTTGTACGTCTGGGCATTTAATATAAAAATACTACGAGAGATATTTTCTTTATGACACAACACATTCCTGTTGATTTAGTTTGCATCACATAATTAAATACAATCCAGAAAAGAAACAAATTTAATTCGGGGAAGATACAACAACGAACGACTGAAATACAATATTCACACAAACCCTACCCGTAAGACATTATTCGAACTCGGCGAAATCGAAATTTAAGAAGAGATTTTTCAGGTTTACAAGGGATGTTCCGGCGATATAGAAAGCGGAAAATATTTTATATAAAACGCGAACATGAAAATTGAATGTGGCGAATTCCATGTGAATACATCAACTCGTAGATTTCTTTTTAGTGATTAGAACGCCAAATAAAACAATTATATTACCTTATTGTAAAGCAACTCAAAAACGTCGCCTGTAGCATCATACTGCTGCACCTAAACAAGATAAAAAATTTAATCCTCAAGAATACCATACGATGATATTTATGGCTGTTCACTTACATCTTGTTCTTCCTTGTTTTCTCCAGAGCAACAGAATATAAAAGTTTTAACCTGGAGGATGAACAGGGGAATTGCAATCACCCAATGCATAAACCAATTTTTGAAGATCGAAAATACGTCGGTCATTTTAACGCATAAATTTCCATTCTCCTAGAAAATTTCAACGTGAAGAAATTGAACGTTTCAACGAATTCTTACGTTTACGTCTTCTTCCAGGTCATCAACAACTTCAACCTGATTATTATTCTCGTTCAGCTCGAAGGGAGAGTTCCTTTCAGGCATTCCATCAGAAATTGGCTAAACAAAATTGAACAATATTAAAAATCTACCAAGGCGAGCAAAAAAAGGGTCAAATCGATATTGCAAAATCCCGAATGAATTATGCACGTGTTTCAGATTTGCTCCATTAGCTGCACCAATTTCTACAACCCTCACTTTTACATACAAAATAAATCCGAGTTCCCTTTTGTGTGCAATTATTTAAGGCCCAATATAAAAGAAACTAAATACTTACAGTGGAAGTACACTTTCGATTTCCATCCTCCTAAAAAAATAACAATAAACAGGATAATTTGACATATTTTAATTGAAGGCTTTTTTTAAATACGAAAGCGAAAGAACTTACATCAAAACAAGTTACGCTTTCAGTAGAATGAAGATCTTCCTTCTGCAACTGCATCAATAGTAGTTGTATTATGTTTGGGTAGCATAGAAACAAAAAAGAATGGTTTACTTACATAAGTGCGTTTCAGTTCGAAATCCTGGAATAAAAATCGAATGTGTTAGTTTCTGTGTTTGGAAGGACTTGGGGGGGAGGGGATTGCTTGCTTACCATCATTTTTTCTTCCTCGGTTCTATTGAAGATGATTTTCTTCTTTAAAATCTGCAATGTTTTTTTCGTTTAATTAAAAATTGCAAAACGAAAATAAATAACGCGTTTTGGTGCAGTTGTATCTATCAGTGAGGTGTTATATGAATTTTGAATATATGGTTGAACCCCAACAATATAGATCGGCAATTCATATTTATGGTGTACGTTTGTAATAGCAATGGCAATAATTTACTGATTGTGAGTTAAACTGATGTTATTAAAGGAAATATATATCGCATTTCGTAATTACTCTGCCCTTTTATTTGTAGCATAAAACGTCGTGTGATGTTCAGAATTTTAATTGGAGCCGAAGGTCGCGAAATGAAACATCGAATTTGAATAATTTATTAACGGGAGTTTAAATGAATAATTTAATTCCGGCGGCTATAAATTTGTTTCTTCTGCCGCAGAGTATAAACTATCCCGGGAGAAAATATAAATAACTCCGGAAAGCCCTGTATAATGACGACGGGCAATTATTAATTTTCTACAAAACTGAATTCGATACGGACATTAATTTTGTTTAATTATTCGTATTTGCGGCGGCGAATATTTCGGATTATCGTTTTTTAATCAATTTCGTTGGTACTTTAACGCGATTCACATTGTGGCCGTTTAATTTTAACGATTTCGCAAGCTTTATTGGTTTAGTTTAAATAGTTCAAAGGCAAAACATGTCAAAATAATTCGTAATAAGTTCATCCGCTTAGTCTCGTGTAAAAAGTAACGAGATACTTTGGTATAGGTAGATAGTAGAATTAATTAACGTATTACATGTATGATGCTGCAAAGCTCTGCTTTGTTCGGTCCTGAACAAAACAAATTGATGCATGGAGAATCCAACTATACATTATAACACAAAGGTAGATCCTAATGACAGTAAATAAGCCATCGCAGAGGGATTTAATAAACAAATTATATTATGTTTTTTTTCCTTTAATACGTACGTCAGCAATTACGACTGGATTTAAATTCAATTTTTGTTCTTCTTTCACCATCTTGACGAGTTCCAGACGTTCAATTCTACCCGCTGGAAAAACAAGGTTTATGAGAACACAAATAATCATACGAATCGGGCAAATATATTTTCAGCAAGATGCTCATCCCACAAATAGATTTTTTGACATCAAGAAAAATAAAATTCAAATTTCTTTTCTATAAAAATTTAAGTTTACAATTCCGTTAATTAATATTGAATTAAGGAAGATTTATACAGGACGACAGCGATGGTGTGAGGGTGGAGGTAATAAATGTAAAAATTAATTTGGATTTAAATTATTTATATTTAAATTGAATACTTTACTAGATGTATAGTAAAAACACCGAATAAAATATTAATGTATGATTTCCAAACCAAATTCTATAATCTATAACAAACCTTCGTTTGTGAAATTACATTGAAAAGCGCTGAAAAAAAAAACAGTGTGTTGCATTAGTTTGTAATCCGCTTATTTTGCATTTCATTTTAAATAATTTATAAAATGTTATTGCATTTAATCCTAAAGCTAGGAAAAATATTTGCGTTAACAAATATAAACCTTTAGATTTGTACTAAATCGATGTTGGAATTGTCGACCCACAAAAGCAACTTTTATGGTTGCCTCACGTTAAACAGGGGAATTTAATGAAACGCGTTCGTACAATGACGCAGCGAAACATTTCAATCGGTCAAAAATAATGGAAATTAGCTTTGTTGGAGGTAGTAGAATTTACTGCGGGGCGAATAAACAATTGCGAATTTGAGAAAATCCGGATTTGAATATCCGGCGCTGGAAAAACTTCTCGAAAAATAAAGATATTCCAAATATTTGTCCGAATAACAGTTTTAATTAAAAAAGAAAGAGCGGAAAATCCTTTTTCAACTTTCGGCCGACGAATTAAACCATCGCCGGCGCATTAACGAAATCACAAATCCGAAATTATAACACTAGAAAATCAAACGGAGGGCGGGGGCGAAAATATTTGTTTGGGGCAACAAAGCGAAAATATGCGGGGAATTACTAAATATGCTCAAACAGGCAATTCCTTTTCTTGCCTTATATTTAATATTCCAAAAACTTGGTATGTAACAGAGCGTCTTAACGATTATGTTAAAACCTTTGATGTCGAACGGAATTCGAACGCTTTTACTGACCCTAAAAAACTGCTCTGAATATTTCGAGGGAAGAATCAATCTTATTTGTGCATATTTAACGAAAAAAAAAATTCAATATCTTAAGTATCGCTTTCAAAATTTATTTCAGGACCATGGGAAATATTCACGTTATTATATCACAAGGACCGCTTTTCAATTTGTTAAATAAAGTCCCAAGGAATTTATTTCAGGAGCATTTAATAACATTCGTTTATATAAGAGGCATACGAGGCAGGCAATCTTACCCAGTGTTAAAGTTTCAGATTTCCAACTCCGTTAATAGCTGAAGCTTCGCACTAACTAATTGATAATTTGTACTGGTCACCTTTTATAGGTGTTGCTTTTAACATGGAGGGGTATTTAATAACAATAATGCGAAAATAGACCCTGCTCGAATATCATTCCGATGCACAGACAATTATCTTGGTATGCAAAGTTTCCAAAACTCTACACCTTGTTTATGCATTCTTTTATAAGCGATACACGAAACGTTCAGTTTGAGGAAATTTTGTTTAGAGTATGACAATTACTTCAATAATTTGATACGTTTCAATAAAATCCAAGAAAGAAAACGAAATCTAGTAAAAAGAAGCAAAAAGGGAAAAAGACGTATAGCAAACAGAAAATAGTAGAAAAGGGATTTAGCTATGGAATGCATAATCTAAAGGAAGTAAAAGAAACCAAAAATGGGGGGCGACCCAGTCTATTGCGGCTGAGCCCGACTTACGTATATTTGCTTTACACAATGGAGGAAATCAGCAAACCCCGATAAATAAACAATTAAATAACGGATGCCTTTCTCAATTCTTCATACTAATTAAATTTGTAAATAAATTAAATACCGCCAGTGTTTTGTAAACGTTAACTTGTACCGTTTATAATTTATCAAAGATAGACAATAATGGCCATAAATTGATTAATACGAGCTGAGCTGATAACGATATCACTTCTTGTATACGTATACAAATACCTTTGGCGTATTATAATAATAAAATGCATCGAATTATATTAGAAACAGAAAATAGTAGAAAAGTAAAAAAAAGGGATTCAATTATGGAACGCATAATCTAAAGTCAAAGAAAGGAAGTAAAAGAAACCAAAACTGGGGAGCGACCCAGTTCATTGCGGCTGAGCCCGACTTACGTATATTTGCTTTACACAATGGAGGAAATCAGCAAACCCCGATAAATAAACAATTAAATAACGGATGCCTTTCTCAATTCTTCATACTAATTAAATTTGTAAATAAATTAAATACCGCCAGTGTTTTGTAAACGTTAACTTGTACCGTTTATAATTTATCAAAGATAGACAATAATGGCCATAAATGGATTAATACGAGCTGAGCTGATAACGATATCACTTCTTGTATACGTATACAAATACCTTTGGCGTATTATAATAACAAGAGGTATCGAATTATATTATAACAGAAACAATAGAAAAATTTACCCACGATTTCATGAATTGCGGAAATAAATAAATAAATAAACGAACATTAGATAAACCAGTGGTGGAATTACTTCGTATAACATGCAAGTGGAACACGTACGGCATTCGTGTTTTATACATTAAGGTACACAAGTATTCAACCCTCCATGGAATTATCGAAAGCCTGGACTGCAGAAATTAACTAAGCGAGAACTGTATTTACAAAAATGAATCTCTTTGTGATTGGAGGACGGAATAATTAGTTAATCTGTAAATAAGGACTTTAAATATTTTGGTCAAATCATTTTGCAATTTATTAGGCAACCATTCTTGCAATGCTATACCACAAGTTGAGTTGTTATTTAACAATGTTTATTGGGTTTGCAAAATAATTTTAATTTTGAAACAGGGCATTTTATACAAAGGAATTTGGGATGAACATGAAAGAATTATTTTATTACACCTATAAAACAGTTAGTATGGAATTTCTTATTTCTACCGGTAAAGTCCACAACATATGCCATATGGCAACCGCAGAAGGTGTTTAAATGTACTACCACTCATCAATACACGTTTACAAAATCTACTACATCCGTTCAATACCGTGTGTATTACACCGTCGAGCATGAGTGTGATCACTTCTTTAGGTGATTAAAAAAAAAAGGGAGAAAATGTCGACTTTTTCGTGCAAATTTATTAACGAGCGAACGCGCGAAGGTTTCGAAATATTTACATTTCTCGTAACGGGAAAAGAAAATGTATTCAAATCGAATGCGTCTAAGTCACCTAACGCGAAATGAGGCAATTGTACATTAATCTGTGGAAAATACCGAGAAATACTGACGTTATCGGCGGTTACTAATGAAATTTGAGGAAAGCGAGCGGAAATCGTTTTAAGTATTATTTTTCGTGACGTGCACCTTTTTTACCGGAATTTCAACACGACGTGAAATTAACTCTCGCCTAAGTATTTTATAGAAAATCAGGATCTTTTGAAAAAAGCTCATGGCACCCATTGGTTAATAGTCCTATTTAAAGTGACGGGGAAAACAGAAAGAAAGGAATGGATTTTAAGGTTTCAAATGACGTATCCACAATTTATTTTCCCGATAAAAAATTGTTATAGAAAAAAAAATGATAACTCGAAACGAAACGAGAATTGTAATTAGGTTTCGTAACATCAACAGCGAATGCTATAACGTTAGGTTTATTAATAGACGAATGCAGAAGTGATACAGAAATATTAATTTGCATTATACATGAAAGTAAACTATCGATGGCCGGCAAGGTCAGGCGATTAAAATGTTGTAGGAATAATAAATTTTCACGCAAAATATTCGGCGACGAATAAAATTTTAAGTTGCTACCTGTTTTTCTCTTTTTTTTGGGATGTCAGAGCTATAAATTGAAATACGTAATCAAATTTTGATGAGGAATGCCACGTTTTTTTTTCCTTCTTAATGTTAAGAATGAAGGTATTTTTAATTAACTTTTACCATAGATGTTAATACTTGTCAGCGAGAGAGTTTAATGTAAATAATATAAGTAATAGGAAAGGAATGTTGAAGTTGCTAGCGAAGCCGGTAATAACGAAGAGTAAATAAATTCCCCGGCCAGCTAAATACATAATACGTTCCCGTTTTAACGTAAAGAACAATTCTTCAATAAATTATTTACGACTCGGAGAAAAAAATGCAATATCTGAAATGATTTCATTCAAAGTTTGACAACATCTGCATTATTAATTTTAAAGTCTAATATAAATTCTCTAGACGAGGCAACATTTTCTAGATGATTAGTACAAGTTAAGCGTTCATAGCTCCATATGTTAAGCAAAAAGTAGGATATCAACTGATCTAAATATCACAACTATTAAGTACTTAGTGCAATTGATACAGAACGTGATAAATGAATTACTGTTTTGAATTTCAGCGAACATTTTTGCATAATAGCGTCCCTATTTCGATTTTAGAGAGGCAGCCGCTCGTTTAAATAATCTAAAGATTCTCATAGCCCTAAGTTTTGTTTCTATGTTCCCATGGACCTTAACTGTATACGATGTTAAACAGTTTAAGTTTTTATTTTCCGCGCGATACCTGTTTTAGCCGCGACTGATTTTCATTCAGCGCATGTAAATGCGCAAATAATTCACGTCTCGCTTTTTACTCGGCCTGAAAAATTTACTGAAAACCGTCGCATTTTACTTCGGGCATTTAAATTACAAAAAAAAAACATGCACTTGACCTGCATTCAACAATTAAAGTCAACGAAATAGAATAACTTTATTTACTGCTCCAACCAATTCTGATGCAGCAATTTTCAAAACAGGAAATGGAAAATATCTAATTACAATATTTAGATTATCCCTGTCGACGCTCTGAAAAGCTGAGAGGCGTTTTAATTTTACGTTTTCTTTCTTTATCAAAAGCTGATTTTACATAGTTTTCCCCGCTTTAACTTTCGACTTGTAAAATTAAATCGAATCGTTTATCATAATTTTAGATCAATCACGTCGTTTCTCATTAGCGACGAAATCAATCTTAATTTTGCCAGCTCTATGTGTGACGTGTTTAAAAAAAATCATTGCAGTTTTAAGGTCGTCGTCACATCACGTGACAATCATGTTGCAATTTACTCGTTCAAATCGAATTCTAAACTGATGCAATCAATTGATAACAAACAAATATTTTTGTTTTATAATCACTATGTTTTTGTCTTAATCTATATACGTTTTATTTTGAAAGTATATTTGCCATTCAAATGTTGTTAATGCTTGCAAAAAAGAATACTGTATCCATCACTTATGATAAAATTAAATCGAAATGAATTGTCATAGAAATGACCTCTCTTAATTAGTGATATGACCTGACATTAAAACAAAAGAGGGGTGTGCAAAGTGAAAATTAATTTCCACATTCGTTTGCGCATTCTTGCGCCGTTCGAAATGTTTACTTCAAAGAACAATTTTACACGTCAAATAAACTGAAGGCAGCAGCGTGTGAATTATTGCTTCAGTGCTGGAATAAATATCAAGAGCAGGAACAAATTTGTGTTAAGTATGAATTTCAATGGCTTGATTTTTATGCGAGTTCGTCCCACAGATAAATTTCAAGCGTGTCTCCATCTCTGAAGTGTTTTTCGTTTTGAATTTGCAACAAAGTTTATCAGGACATAAGCTTTTTTATGCACGTGCGGCTACTGACAATTAATACCTTGTTTGTTTTTAACGAGTGAAATTTAATATGCTAAATGAAAAGAAGAATCGAACAAACACTTGATTCCGTGATTTTAATTAATTAATCGGTGACAATGCTTTTGTTATGTTAACGAATGCGTCATGAATTTTCACAATTATTCATTACAGCAAACAGTGACACAGTTTCGCTGAGTTTCAAGGATTCATTTTCTTTTACGTCGGATTATATTTTATCAGTCGCTGAAATTGGCGTGCATATTGATTTTGCACTTTACGTATTTTCAAGATAAAAAAATAAGTTACATATTTACAGTTTGTATAGATAATCACATTTATCAACACTAAACATTACTTTGGAAGCATTCGCAAACCTAATCCATTCTGATTTCAATTCTATTTTTAATAAATTCGACCATGTTTTTAAAAACCATCATAAATAACGCCAGTGCCAGAAAACAAACGGGATCCACAACTGTAGGACATTTTTAAACATATTATCTAACGTTTAAGGGGGCCCCCATTTTATCAGGGGCAATTTTATATAAATTTCTATTATCAAAACCGAAATCAATTTCAAAAATAAAATAAAACCAAATTAAAAATAACAACTGATGAATAACGAATCCAATTCCCACCGACCTATAAGCACAACTCTCAGAACTGCTTTGTTTATATGTTTTTATCTTAGCAAGGTTTATTTTGTAAGCACGCAAATTGAACATGTAAAAACACGACACTTGGTGTTTACTAAACGAAAACGTCCCCCAGTTTCTTGATACGTAACAAAACAATCGGACTTAATCGCGCTTTTTATTTCTTAACATTTCTAGAACCGGTCGGTTCATATTTTTCGTGAAATGAATTGCTGCATTCAGAACCTTTGGCCCTCAAAAAATTTATCAATATTTTTATTTAATTTCTTCAACATGTTTTTTTTGTATATTGAGTGGTCAATAAATTATTATTATTAAAAACGAGATCCAAGCTTTATTTCTAATTATTTTGCCCGAATACGTCCAGCAAATAAGGAGGAGTAAACTATCCCCTTTTTTCTTATAAAAAATTTTAAACTCATTAAGCATTGCTTCACTCTTCATAACGAATGGAATGTAATGGAAGAAAAAGTGTGGGGGGTGTGGAAAACGTTCAACTGTTTTTTTTATTACTGGTTGATCCTCTTAGCTCTTTTTTGAGATGATCAAATAGACCCACGCTTTATAACGTTAACGAATTAATTATCTTTTGATTATTTTTTTTGGGGGTTAACCAAAGTTATTTTTCATTTGCCTAAATAATATCTATGGGAGATTTTTCCCAAAATTTATAAGATTCCTGATGATCATTGTTACGTCACAGTTGGTGGTTACTAAACGACGCTTGGTGTTTACTAAACGAAAACGTCCCCCAGTTTCTTGATTATGTACATATAATACGTAACAAAACAATTTCTAGAACGGGTCTTTTTCGTGAAATGCAAAACGAGATCCAGGCTTCATTTGCAATTGTCCATTTTGCCTCAATACGTCCAGCAAATGAGGAGGAGTAAACTATCCCCTTTTTTCTTATAAAAATTTTCAAACACATTAAGAATTGCTCACTCTTCATCACGAATGGAATGCAGTGGAAGAAAAAGTGTGGGGGGAGGTGTGGAAAACGTTCAACTGTTTCTTTTTTATTACTGGTTGATCCTCTTAGCTCTTTTTTGAGATGATCAAATAGGCCCACGCTTTGTAACGTTAACGAATTAATTATCTTTCGATTATTTTTTTTTTTGGGGGTTAACCAAGATTGTTTTTCACTTGCCTAAATAATATCTATGGGAGATTTTTCACAAAAGGTATAGGATTCCTTAATAATTGTTACGTCACAGTTTTTACCTCGCAGTCATGAAATTTAGGGGACGCCTCGTAATTACCGCTACGAAAAAGTGTCGTTGTATTCGCTATTGGTTGGTTTGATGAGAGTTCCTTTTTTAAAAAATGTTCATCCTGTTTGTAGGAACTACAGAAAAACTTTAAATACGACATCGCGTAAAAACAAAGACGTATCTCTAAGTAGAGAAAAAGAAATGCAATTTGTTTTTGTTTTAATGGAACAACCTGTATTGATATTCTATTGATTTTCAATTATCAAAGCATTACATATTTTGAAGCAAAGAAAAATACGATTCGTTTTAACGAACAATGCAGGATATTCCGTTAAAAAGAACACTAACTGTATTTTTTGTTCTTCACTCTGCGATGCGCTTTTGTTTTTTTGTGATAGCTCTAGAAGATAATACACATAAAACCCTGCATCTTTTGTGATTAGAATTTTTCGTTAGCTCCTAAAATAAAGCCTCTAAATGCGATATCAAAAAAGAAAACTGTGTACAATTTAAAAAAGATTCTAAGGCCCTTTTTGTTTACAATAATTTTCTGTTTCATCAATTAATTATGTTATAGCTTATCACGACGAATGGAATCTTGGGGGAGGGGGACACTTATAATCGTCAGGAAAAATGCAGAGAGGGGTGAAAGGTTAGCTCTATTTTTATTGGTTTTTTCTATTACAGATCATCAAAGCTTAGCTCCTTTTTTGTGATCGTCAAGGTTTGTTACATTCACGAGTTATTTATTAAAATCCTAGTTCACTTTTCTTTTGTTATTCAAGAGTGTCTTCGTTTTGCTTTTTTTGTGATAGCTCTAAAAGATAACACGCATAAGACCCTACATCTTTTGTATTTAGAGTTTTTCTTTAGCTCCTAAAATAAATCGTCTAGATACGACATTAAGAAAAAGTTGTGTGCAGGTTTAAAACCATTTCTGAGGCTATTTATGTTTAATTTTCTTTTTCTAATTCGTCAATTAATTACAGTTAGAAACCCTGTCCACTGCAGTTTTATTACGTGACGCAAGTATCAGCTGGTTCGGAAGAATAAATCGATATTTTCTTACGCTTAGTAGGTATTCGCTAGGAAATAAACGCGATTGGTGAGATCAGCATTTACAACCGATGCAGGGATAAGTTGTTTAAATTTGGGAATTATTTACGTAGGAGCTTTCAAACCTAAGTGGATGTTATAGCTTTTCATGACGAATGGAATCTAGGGGAGGTATTGCCTCACATGTAATTGTCAGGAAAAATACAGAGAGGGGTAAAAGGTTAGCTCTTTTTTTATTGGTTTTTCTATAACAGATCATCAAAGCTTAGCTCTTTTTTTTGTGATCATCAAGTGAGTAACGTAGGTTTGTTACATTCACGAGTTATACCTATATCAAAATCCTAGTAGATTTTTCTTTTGTTATTCAAGAGTGTCTTCGTTTTTTTTTTGTGATGGCTCTAGAAGATAACACGCATAAAACTCTGCATCTTTTGTGTTAAGAGTTTTGCTTTAGCTCTTAAAATAAAGCCTCTAGATACGATATTAAAAAGAAAACTGTGTACAGTTTAAAAAAAAATTCTAAGGCCCTTTTTGTTTCCAATAATTTTCTGTTTTCCTTTTCTGATTCGTCAATTAATTATGCTTATCACGATGAATGGAATCTAGGGGAGGCATTGCTCCACCTACAACCGTCAAGAAAAAATGTAGAAAGGAGTTAGCTCTTTTTTTATTGATTTTTCTATTACAGATCATCAAAGCTTAGCTCTTTTTTTTGTGATCATCAAGGTTTGTTACATTCACGAGTTATTTATCAAAATCCTAGCTTATTTTTCTTTTGTTATTCAAGAGTGTCTTCGTTTTGTTTTTTTTTATGATAGCTCTAAAAGATAACACGCATAAAACCCTACATCTTTTGTATCTAGAGTTTGTCTCTAGGTCCTAAAATAAAATCTCTAGATACGATATTAAAAAAAAGAGTGTGTACAGTTTAAAAAAAATTCTAAGGCCCTTTTTGCTTACAATTATTTTCTGTTATCTTTTTCTGATTCGCCAATTAATTATGTTATAGCTTATCACGATAAATGGAATCTAGGGGAGGCATTGCTCCACCTATAACCGTCAGGAAAAATTCAGAGAGGGGGTAAAAGGTTAGCTCTTTTTTTTATTGGTTGATTCTATTACAGATCATCGAAGTTTAGCTCTTTTTTTGTTGTGATCAACAAATTAGTAACGTAGGCTTGTTACAGTCACTAGTTATTTATCAAAATCCTCGTTGATTTTTCTTTTGTTATTCAAGAGTGCCTTCGTTTAGTTTGAATCATAGCTAGGGGAAGTATCACCGCTTATTTCTATTAGAGGATTGCGGAGCGGGGAGGGGGCAAGTAGCGGTTGTTTTATGAAGTTGTTGAATGAAGTGGTTGTTTTGTTTGATTCTGTTATAATTCATTTTTTTTTTTTAGTCATAAAGTGGGTGGTAACTTTGGTTGTTTTTTTGCGACGTTTTGTTTAGGCGGCGGGGGTTTAATATAGGAAATTGAATTTGTTCTGTTGTATGATAGCTTTTTTTCGTGCATCTGTCGGTTGTTATGTACACGTCTTAGTTTGAACTGGTTATTTATGAAATCGAGGATATTTCTCCGATGTAGTCGCACGAGATGCTTTCCAAATTCCGCGGCGTACGCCCATGTATACAGGTAGGCCTGCGCAGTGCGAAGTGACTGAGGGTGGGGTGATAGCTTCAGTTTTTAACTTGGAGTCAGTCATTCCATACCGTAAAGTCTTATCGGTCCGGTTGTACAGGAAAGCAAAACAAGTTCTGTACACGGTTCGTGCTATATTTATAAACAATATATAAACTCTGATTAAATTTAAAGGACATATCTTGATAATCGCGTTTAAGGTTCGCGTACCGTAACATCGAAGCTGAAAGCAATATAGTTAACCTCACCCATCCTAACCTATAAAGTGATGAAACAAACCGGAATATTGTGATTCTAGTATACATAGTTATTTGTTTAGTAGTTTATGTCGTCAAAAAGAACAGATTCTTAACTGAAGACTGTTTAAAATCCGTTTTAATTCGTCGTTAATCACGAACTGTTAGCTTCTTGTGTTCTGTGTAGCGTGTTTTTAGATTAGGATTGTTAATTGTGAACTTAATTCTAACATAAGTTCGTTCCATGGCAAATTAATAAGTTTTGTGAAGAAGAAACAATTTAGGTAAATAGAAAATATATATTATCGGTGGGCGTTTTATTTTATTGTAAAGAATTTTGAGGTTGTGTTGTCGCCGTTGGTCAAACTTGTGCATTCCATCGTCGGAAGCGTGAGACATTTGCCGACGTTATACCCGTCTATATACAGCATCTGTGTCGATGATCTGGGTAAATTATAGGCAAACAGTTTGTGGGCACCCTATTGATTTTGAGAGTGATACTAGATTGTTTGATTAAAGCAATGACTCTCTCTAATAAAACAACCACTCAATCTATTTCTATTGATTTGAAAATTCATCTTACACCTCATTAACCATCCGCAGCATTTTTCTTCTAAATATTTTCTTTTATAATCGAATGTGTTAGACTGCAATGCGTGGCAAACATATGTCCCCTAGGGTTACTCTGATTGTACCATTCACCGGGAACCCTGCCGTCCCTGACTGTACCCATTCGCTGCCATTCATCTCCGTACATTCTGTTACAAAATTTATACCCCTTGTGGCCGCCTGTTACGTCCCCTTGTTTTCTTCACCACGGCCCCGAATCCATGTGTATATACAACTTTATTTGACGTGCGCGAATTATTTTTTTGATTAATCGCGAAAATAACTTGCCCGAACTTTTAATTGGCCCGCGCCAAACTTCCGGGGCACTTCCCCAAAATTGACGCAAAACCAATCAACATTTCGGAACAAGTTCTATTCGCCGCTGAATGTCAAAACGCACCTAAAGTCTCCACCCCAATCTTCCCTTCGCCAAGTCCATACGGGACAGCAAAGATAAATAGCACACCAAAAAGTTTCATTCAATGTGTAATTATTTACTAACAAACTCCTTCTAATCTCTTTACTAAGTCTAAAGTAGATAAACGTGCGACCACTTTGTCAAACAGGCACTATTCGAAAATACTTCCATCCACTACGATTTAGATCTTCCTAAATATTACAAAAGTAATTCATTTACAATTGTATGCGCCAAGTCACTTGTTATACTAAAAGAAAATCCGCGTTAAACACAACAATATCTCGGTACCTTAATTGTCATCTTTATAATAAAGTCCGATATGAAGCAAAAATGGAACTTGCTCGAGTTCTAAAATAATTCATTTCGATGGTCGCCAATGTGATGGTCTATCATAATTTGAGTTCAGGCATTTTCTTTGCTCGTACGAAAAATAAGTAAGTCATCTTCTAAAAGGAGCAAAAATATATCAAATTACTTACCCGAGTTTTGCAATTCGATTCGTATATAACCTGATTATATTTTTGCTCGTTTTAATAACTAGGGATTTCCTTCTTGCTGTCAGATACCGAAATCGAATTGAAATGGCAAGAGACGTTTTTGAAGCCTCCTCAATTTTTTTTTCTTTCCTATCAAATATTAGAAGATGATTTTGGGGGAGGAAAAAAATGGAAATAACGTTAAACAAAATCCCGTTCAGAGTAAATATTGATTTGTTTGCTCAATATTACGTGTGTCATCACGGGGCTTTAGCTTTTTTTTTTTTTATTTCCACCTCGATCCCGTGTTATTTTTTGATTTTCTCACGGTGTGCAAGATCCGGTTTAATCGAAGCCACTTCATAAGATGATAATCTTGGAAAAACTGAATCGCAGAGATCGAGGAACTCTTATTAGCCGGATCAGATTCTAATAAACGGGTGTCCGCTTTCTGTTTGTGCCGTCACTCGGAAATCTCTGCCCATTCATGCCGAATTATTGAGGCTGTAATTGCGCAATTTCCTTGATTAGCCGCCTTGGACAAATAAAACAGAAACAAAACACTACGAAACGCAAAATTACGTATAAATCACGTAGGCGTCGCAAGTGGATGGAAGAAAAGAAAGAGGACGTTTGATGAAAATCCTGGTAGTTTTGTTTTTCTACCACGCGTTATATAGTGTAGTCGTTTCCTGAAATTAACAACGAGTTTTAAAAGCAAGCAAACTCTGTGTTATTCATTCACTTATTAATAGGAACAGGTTACATGTAGATAAATATTTAATCTATTTCATATTTGTAAAACGCGTACTTGAGTTTTACTCAATGACTCAAATATCGTTAACAGGTTCCATGCTGATTATCATCGATAAGGATTTTACGTTTAGCTTTCAGAAAATGTTTTTCTTAGTCTGGGCTAAATGATAAAACGCGTAACACTCACTATCCCTATAGATGGCGTGCGTAATAGAATCTACATATTTCTAAAACCAAACAGCGTTACATCCGCTAAATTATTTATAATTCTCACATACTCTCGTACCGATCAAAGAGTGATGGAATGTTATGCGTATGATAATATGCGTGTGAATGTTAATTTCTTGCCTGTCTATTCCATTTTGGCGTTTGTTTTTTTTTTCCTAATCGGACGAGGGAACAGGTCGCAAACCTTGGTGGTGTTTTGTTCCATTGGCTTATTGACCTTTAATCGCCGAATTATCATCACAATGGCTCTAACCGTGCCAATCCATTTCGCCTAATTACAATCTCATTACTGTCAGGGGTGGTGTTCTGATAATTGCGAGCCACACAGAAGTCGTAACCCAAATAAATCGCCATTGGGTTTCACATTTAATTAAAACCTCAACTTCTGTTGAAAGAGATCATTTCCAAAAGATTCAAATTGTATGTGTTTAGCTTCTACAGAGCGTTCATAAATAAATTAAAAGCTGAGTTGGGCAGCAAAAAGAAAAATTGCTTCAACTTCCCGTCGCTCTATTGTGCTAAGGCCCGTTTGTACAAGATTTGTTTCAATTTTTACAATTTCTTCGTTTGGAGATAGAACACGTTCTATTTATTTGAGACAATCACTGTATAATTTAAATTGTTCGAGAAATTGAACCAAATCTTGTAGCAACAAGAAATAGGGTGTATTGTGTATCCTGGTATACAATAAATAGCCGTTACAGAATGAAAAGATTGATAATATTCGAGTTTTTGTTGATCACAGTGTATTTTTGTTCACGTGTAATAGATTAAATGAAAAATAAAGTGTTCCAATTTCCATTCGCAATAAGCACATAATGAGTATCAATAAAATGAATGAGTAATATTTTAGAGTAATGCCGCGTTTGGTAATTTTAATTTCCCGGAAAATAATGGACGCAGAAAACCGCTTGTAAGGATAAGTGGAAATCGTGCCGCTTCCATATAAATTACCGGCCCTTTTTCGTTTGTGTTTTATATGTTAAAAATTTGTCGTCCTAAGGGGCTAATGACTTATATTTATAACACGAATCATGTGAAATATTTTGTAGGTTGCGAACAGATAAATTCTCGAAAACCACATGCGGCTTAGGTCACGTAACTATTTATTTGTGCACTGTGATCATGCCTTTATATTGCGCGAAGAATTTTCCAAACGTATTTTTATCTTTGTGCTTTTATGACAAAGGAACTTTAGCACAGAAATTTCGAGGTAGTAGAATTTTGTCGAAGGTCAAGCTCTTTGGTTTCTTCTTCAAAATAACCTGTTAGAACAAGTTCAGAATACCCTCTGCAATTTCTGCATTTTATACATACTTGGTGACTCATCGTATGCGCAAGAATTCCGACTTTATTCACGGAGAGAAAGAGCTTTATAAATTATTTCGTCGACTTAAGTATTTCAAACGTACATACATATATAATCGATTCTACATTGTGAGTTTTGAGTACACGTCACACTTTTTTTATGTTCAGATAATTTATTTTGTGTTTCTTGGGTTTCTTTTCGTGCTCCTTTAATCTTATACCAGGAGCCCCCCCCCCTCTTTGAGTTGCGTTGAATACTTACACATAAAGGAAAAAAGAAACCTTATTTCTCAAAGCAAAGAAAAAAAAATTACAAACGTTTTGTGATTGGGATATTTTTAATCGCACTTTCTGTTTTGTTCCGATTCTTCGCTTTCGGCGCAAATAAACAAAGAAATATTTTCCGTATTTTACAGTACATTTGCCATTCAACGCCCCAACAAGTCAATTATAACATTTAAATTACGATTTTAATAAATTATCGCGCCAGTTCTGATTCCATTCTCGTATTTTCACACTTCACTTTCCTCTCGACGCTTTCAAACAGAAAGTTTTATTTTACCTCTCAGATTACGAAATTGGATTTATATTTCTCTTTTTTTTTGTAATTAATTTACAATTGCCATTGTTCACAGGAAAAGAATGGTAAGCGTTCTTTTTGTTTTCTTCGTTATACAGGGTGTGTTTAAAAGAATTTTTTAACAGCCAAAATTTAAATTGTATTTTTCTTCTTCACATTCCCTGTTTTGTAATAGCTTATGAGGAGGTCGCGAAAACTAATCTAACATCATTCAACTTATTGTTATAGAAAGTTGAAGCTTTGAGACAAATTTAAACACACCCTGTATTTGCAGATTTTAAACCGTCAATAAAATAAGCCGTTTTGAAAATGGCTTCATTTCGGCGTACCCAAATGACTTAGTTTGGTAAGAATAAGGCGAAGGGGGAGTGTGAGGTGGGCAACGTAATAGTGTAAACAAGACGGCGTAAAACTTGAGTATTGAGAAAATAAAACACACATGCGACCACTGCTGCATTTACACTTTAACGATCTAATTCAAGCAGACGTTTTAAATTGTGTTTGGTTTCCTGTATTTACGTGAACGCGAATATTATAACTGTCGACCTTGCAGGATGCTATCTATATCCTGTTGCATGTCAATCTGGCATCTCTGCTTTAATACGGAAGCATCCGCAATGAACAATTAATACTTACATACATACACACTCGGTGTAATAAATTACCTCGTTTTGACCTAAATCCACCAACCTCCTGCTGGCAGAAACTAAAATCACGAAATTACTCTTAAGCTTCGGTACTAATTGGATCCTTAGGTTTCAAATGAATCTCTCGATTTGTTGTAATTTCATGTCTTTAGTATCAAGTAACTTTATGTTATGCAATTTCATTTTAAGTTTGAATACCGACTCATTTTTCTTTGCACCTTTTATCTTTTACTATCCAAGGCCTGATAAATGCACTTTTAAAAGATTTAGCCATCAAATTTGTTATCTATTTATAAGTAAGTAGTAAAACGTCACACCTTAACAGATGATCGCGAATCGATTCATGAGATGTAAAGTAGCTGCGGTTACGAAATCAACTGATCAGCGTGTCCTTGTTTGAAAATAAAGAAAAAACTGGCGCCGCATTAGTTATTAGCAGTTGACTGGATCATTACGGAGCACATTTTTGCAACTTTCGCAGAAAAAATTAATAACACATTACAATAAACAAAAAAAAAAGAATTCCTGCAACCCGATGACTTTGCCGCTGGCCAAATGACGTGTATTTGGTGACCTCATGACGCGCTTGGTTGCTGATAAAGCCAAAATTAGTTTCTTTTGATAACAAGCTTCCTTCAAGTTAGTTGATGAATTTATATATACACATATAAATGTTATTATTTTTATTTTGAGAAACTCTCCTCCATTGATTATTATCATTGACGACGTTCTTGTTGAATTGTTATTATAGTTCCCCAATAAGTCTGTCAGTATCAGTTCTATTAAATATGCGCATGAAGATAAACGTTCCCATTTCTGAAATTCAGATACATTTTATTTATCTTGCCTGGGTATCTATCACGTATAAATAAAACTATTTTGATTACTCTGCCATATCGGCTCGGTTATCTTAAACGAGTGTTCGTACATTACCGCAGAGCAATCAATAAGGAATAAATAATATTCTGGCCAATAACACTTTTCATGTTGTAAACGGCGAGATTAAATGCAAAAGAAAAGTAAAAATAGCCTAACATGGAATTCCTCTCGTTCAGAAAGCTCAGTGCAAAGACGAGAACCGGAGATTGAGTATCGCAAAAGGCTGATGAAGGACGTTGGAAGATTGTAAAATGTGCTAAATCATAATTTATGCAGCCGAAGATCCTTTCGATAGATACAAAAGGTCAGACTCTATATGTATATGTTTCACCGTACATATAAAACAAACCCATTAAATTCATGAAACGTAATTGTATGCCAATTAAACATTTAAAGTCACTTTTTATTAGATAATAATCAATCAATCATGAAACTGTATGTATAATTTAAGAATTGAAAAAGAATATCCAAACGAAACATGAATAGTTAATTGAATTCCAATGAAGTTGCTTTTCACTTCAACTACAATTTGATCTACCATAATATTAATTGTTTAGTTAGATTGATATAACGAGTGTTTAATAAAAAAGCACAACCAAACGTGACGTTGGTCTAATTCACCACAATGTTGTGAAAATTTTAGTTTAAGCTTTTCCCTAATCAATGCCTCTGGCATTTATATTGAGGTGCCTAAATTAATTTGGTTAATAAAATATTATTAATTAGAGTATTTGTATTTTCGAAAGTTCAAAGAAAAAAAATAATTTTCTGTTTGTTTCAGGACTCATGACGTGAAGTTTTAAAGCTGCCGCTCCCGCCATGAAGCGGCTTGTGAAGCATCTGCTATTGGTGCTGGCCGTGGCCGCCGCTGCCGATGCCGCTTCTAGTGATATCGTACGCTCATTTAACGAAACAAATTTAGAAGTCGGAAGGTTTAATCATTTGGTAGTGGACAAAAATACCGGCCGAGTTTACATCGGCGCAGTAAACCGTCTCTATCAGCTATCACCGGATCTGGACCTGGTGATCGAAGCGAAAACCGGACCATACGAAGACGCCGACGACTGTTCGGTTCTAGAATGCAATTCCGAAAAGAAGAAGCTCACCAACAACGTGAATAAGGCTTTGGTCATTGATTACACGACGACCCGCTTGATTTCGTGCGGAAGCTTGTTCCAAGGGATTTGCTCTGTGAGGAATTTGCACAATATATCGGATGCTGCCAGGGAAGTTCGAGAGGCCGTGGTGGCTAACGATGCCACGGCATCAACTGTTGCTTTCATCGCTCCGGGACCACCTAATCCACCGGTCTCTCAAGTCATGTATGTCGGTGTGACTTTCTCAGGAAAATCACTGTATCGCTCTGAAGTTCCCGCAGTGAGCAGTCGATCTTTAGATAAAGATAAGATGTTTACGATTGCCCAAACAGCGGTTACCACAGGAACGAGGATGTTTGTGAATTCGTTGGCCAGGGAGCGCTATCTGATCAACTACGTGTATGGGTTCAGTTCTGAAGGGTTCAGTTACTTTTTGACCACGCAAATGAAGCACACGGGATCTAACAACCAGTACATCAGTAAATTGGTGAGAGTATGTCATGATGATGAGAATTACTATTCGTATACGGAGATTCCTATGGACTGCATCAGCGAAGCCCAAGGGCGCACTTACAATTTGGTGCAGGCGGCTTATGTGGGAAAAGCGGGTTCTGACTTGGCAGGGGACTTGGGGATAACAGCACAAGACGATGTACTGTTTGCGGTGTTCAGTGAAAGTGATTTGGCACATGCCAATAAACCAACTGACTCGTCTGCTCTGTGTGTGTACTCCTTGAAGGCCATTCGTCGGAAGTTCATGCAGAACATCAAGAACTGCTTCGGCGGTAACGGAGAACGTGGGCTAGATTTTATCTCGCCCAGCCACCGGTGCGTGCTTACGGTAAGTATACATCTGCGCACCCCCATGGCGGCGAGGCGGCACTGCCGCTGCCGGTATTGATCGCAACTGCCGGGACCTCGCTATGCCAGCCCCTGACTGACGTCTCGCGCCAAATTCCTCACGTGCATTCCACATTTAACAGATATCATTTACCGAGAGGTTATATACGCCTTCACCATTCTCCACCACCTTATTCTCCCTTTTTTCCCGCAACGGCGTGTTTGATTTGTCCGGTTTTCTTGTGGGGCACACAGCACGTTAGCATATCGCGCAGCTGGAGGCAGAACCTTCTTGCGCTATCACACTAGTCTAAAAATAGACTTATGAGTGGTCCGCGTAGTTGCATAAAGAGGATACTCTGTTTATCTTAGGCCGTGCACTGCTGGAAAGTACATACGATAAACAAGACAGAGACCGAGCGACTGCTAATAATATAAAGCGCGGAGCGTTACGACCGGCGCAATGAATCATTCGTAGGCTAATTTCCACCTTTCAATAAATAACACGGTAATTTCCGAATTAAAGGGCTTTTCTTAGGCTGACGTTAACAGATAAGGCCCCGGGTATGTTCCAGACTTTAGATATTAGCAAGTTCGCGCACAATAATGGAAAACTAAAACAAACTTATCTAACAATAAGCTTCCGAAGTCAAACATGGCCATTTCCAAACCGGTTGCTTGCATGAGCTTGAAGGCGTCGAGGCGGAATGGGCAATTCTTGATCCGGAGCCGCACCGGAATTTGCCCCCGGCCTGATAACACGACCTCATTTACGCCACCAACTCAACGAGAGTATGCTGGGCCGTTCTCTACACGGCGGCTACCAATGACCGACCTTGTTACGAATGTTACACGATCTCACCATATGTTCCAATCAAAATAACTTTAATTAGCAATTCGTTCTTTCACTATGTCTATCCACACATATCTAACCTTACTGTTTTTTTTTGCCCTTCACCATTATTTACAATAAGTCATTTACGAATTAGAAACGTCTTTGGACATCACCAGTACACCTTCGTCATATCTCTTTTAAGTCAAGTAAAAGCGAAACTTTGATTTGGGAAAACAAAGTACTTAGAGATCAGGTGAGGGAATGCATTCCTAAAATGTGTCTGAAACGTTTCGTTTATTACCATATAAGTATGACAGGTGTATAGTGTTGGTTGTTATTTAATTGGCTCTATGATATTTCTTTTTGTATTTGGTTATGATGTATGTGGTTATTTTGTTGT
Organism: Serrognathus titanus; assembly: GCA_039766575.1. Classification (NCBI taxonomy): domain Eukaryota; kingdom Metazoa; phylum Arthropoda; class Insecta; order Coleoptera; family Lucanidae; genus Serrognathus; species Serrognathus titanus. The sequence goes on along the minus strand of CM077916.1, from coordinate 5,875,248 downwards.
GGCATTGCAAATTGACAGCACAAATCTAATATAAAGGATCCGGTTTTTGCAGAACTCTAACGGAAACAATATTTTTAGCAGCTGTGAAATAAATTAGAAAGCTTTCAAGATTGATAAGGTACAGTTTGTATTAGACAGATATAGATATTTAGATAGTCAGTATAGATAAAGAACTCTATTTGCATTTTAAACGTTCTCTCACTAGACTGAGTGCTCGGAAGATGCACCTCCTCTCTGCATTTCATTAATGCTCACGACTCTATTCAAAAACTTCAACGGAAACTTCGTTAGTGTGCCATTTTCAACGATACTGTGTAAACAACCGGTTCCTTCGTAATCTAATTCAATCTTTCTGCCCCATCATCGACGTCATATTTTTTAGCTGCCATCTTGGTTGGCATTTGACCAAAATTTAATAATCCGAGCGCACCCTTAAACGCAATTGACATCTTCGCTATTAGACATTTTGTCATTTTCATTCTTCCCAGAGGATTAATAAAGTAGAAGGCCCCTTGTACACAGACGACAATAACATCACCGGGATTTACCAATCATCGAGGAAATTACCTTCGTAAATAATCGCAACAGAAAACTAATTTACTAATATCATCAGTAAGGTGATGAGGAGCGCACCACCATCAATGATGAAACTAGAGGAAAATGTTTAAGTTGCAAGTTATAAAAGTAAGTCAAATTATTCAGTTCAGTGAAATTTATTTGAGTCTTTCAACAATGAAAAATGATGGTAATAAATAAGTTTCGCACGTAATTTTCTCTATTACGTCAGTGTTCACGTGCGCTATTTACTTTGAATTATACACACGCGGAACTGGCGGATGACACCGTGGTTCCGGTTTAAGCAGCCTTGAACTATATATACATTTTTTTTATAATCAGGTGTGGCAACCTAGCGCACAGCTGTTCCGCGTTTATGCAAATAAATTCGCGCTCAAGGAAAATTTCTCGAGCGCAAGGGTCATCCACTGCGAAGACAACAATAGGGTCACTATTCTGGCGTCTACCGCATTCAAATCTTGCTTGCTGCTTGCTTAAAGAGGTCGCAAATTTGTTAAGTATGAAAGCGTATGTACCGCAGAAGTTTGAACAATGGTACCAGATCCTCACTCGTGATTTATTACGCTCCCTTTTTGGAAACATGAAAAAATTTCCTGTTGTATCTACTTAATTCTTGATTTGTTAGTTATTGATTAAATCCATCCCAGATGTTTTACTTGTTGCTTTCTGTAATTTAATTGAAGCAGCTGAACATTAATCAATGTAGTAAATTCAGTTCTAAACCAAGTCTGGCGAAGACTACTGCCAGGAAGAACGGTAGTGGTCTGTCAGTGCACCGCTTGGAATTGATGTACCACTGACATTAATTAAATCGTGTTTTGTACATGTACACACGTGCAAACGACTTCGAGAAACACACATAATAAGCATGTAAACACGATCGCTTCACATAATTACTCTTGATTTTGAACAATATTTGAAGTTAGTTCTGTAATAGGGTTAGACTAGTCGAATCTAAAACGTTAATGCCACACTACAAACGTCGTCGTGCGCCTCGTTATCTTCAATCTAACCTCATTCAAGTAACTTACTTTACCATTTCGTAGCTTTGTATAGCATCCAGCGCAATGCCAGTACAACCCTTCCTCCTCTTATTATTTCACACACCCTCAAGCACGGCATAATATCTTTAAATAAGCTTATTTCCAAACACACATAATCTCACTGTTAAATGTCATTAAATATTAATGCTGTCTGCGTCTTAAGCTTCAAATGCATTTACATTACTGAGTAAGACGTATTTTCATATCTGGACTAGCTAAGAGGGTCGTTAATATTATATTAAACATGTTTGAGACTCGACTACTTAAAGATCTTAAGAAGTATTTGCTTTACATTCACTGTTAAATGATATTTGCCACGGTACCAGGGATAAAAACGAATTTTTGAGCATGTGTATGGCCTATGTAAGGGATTTCTGATGTTTTCAACTCCTTCGAATTAGATTTTCTACGTTTCCTCAGTTTGTAAGACGAATTCCATTAAACTTAATTAATTTGGAGCTCCACAAATGGACGAGGATATGTTAAATGATACTAAAATATTCAAATGTATTTGCCAAGGCACCATGGGGTAATAACGAATTTTTGGACATTTTTTTAAATAACCTTCGGTTCGCTGTTCCACTAGTCAAGTTGATTGGACCTTTTGGACTTGATACTTGGGTTGTTGTTGTGAGTTCGACTCCCTTCTGGAACGTGTATGGCCTGTGTAAGGGATTTCTGATGTTTTCGACTCCTTCGAATTAGATTTTCTACATTTGCTCAGTTTGTAAGGCGAATTCCATTAAACTTAATGAATTGGGAGCTCCACAAATGGCTGAGGATATGTTAAGTGATACTAAAATATTCAAATGTATTTGCCAAGGCACCATGGGGTAAAAACGAATTTTTGGGCATTTTTTTTATAATCGTCGGTTCGCGGTTGTGTTAGTCGAGTTGATTGGACCTTTTCGATTTAATACTTAGCTTGTTGTTGTGAGTTCGAGGCCCATACGGCCTGTATAAGGGATTTCTGATGTTTTCGACACCTTCGAATTAGATTTTCTACATTTCCTCAGTTTGTAAGGCGAATGTCATTAAACTTAATGAATTGAGAGCTCCACAAATGATTGAGGAACTGTTAAATGTATTTTCCATTGCACCATATAGGGTAAAAACGAATTTATGGGAACTTCTTTTTATAATCTTCAGTTTGCGGTTGCACTAGTCGACTTGATTGAACCTTTTGGGCTTGATACGTGGCTTGTTGTTGTGAGTTCGATCCTCTTCTGGAACGTGTATGGTTTGATGTTCTCGGGCTCCTTCGAATTATATTTGCTACATTTCCTTAGTTTGTAAGGCGAATTTAAGGAGTTTGGAGTTCTGCAAAAGGCTGAGGATATAGTCTCTTAATATTGCTGTTCAATACCACATATTCTCTCGTGCCATGTACCTTTCGACGTTTTAAATTTAATGTCTTGGGTTTTTGACTTGATCTTCATCGCCCCTTTGTTCATTTTTATAATGGTCTTCAACTTCGACTCACCTTCATAATAATATTTTCCATACGAAATCAATTTTCGTGCGATTCGTTTTCCACTTCTTAATTAACTATGCACGCGTTTTGTTGCGCAAACCTTTCTAATTCTTCTGCAGCAATCTCCGTAAGCTGCGGGCCACTTGTCACGGTTGTGATCTTCCTGTCGGACCGATGTACACAGATCAATTTCACACACTTCCTATTTTATCACTTATCCTGCCTGGTCCTGATCTTTCTTTCGATCTGGTCGGATGATGTAGGTCAATCCCGGCTGAGCCTCTAAAATGTACGAATGTGTTTCAGATCATAAATAATGCCACAATTTCTCGCTTAAAAAAAGATTAATTTTATTTGATTTTATATCGTCCAAGCTATATATATGTCACTCTGCTTTTTTTTAACCATTTTGTGATACGTGGGCCAACTTTGAATTTGATTTGAAACCCTTTTGAATATTTAAATTGATTTCACTAGGTCCTGAGTACATTTGTAGCATATTATCATATCTGGAGTGTTTAAAAGCTCCCCATATCGCTTTGAGGGAAGTTGAGATTGTGAAAGCTTCAATTTGAATTAAGTTTTCTTTTACATTTTGAAGATGGATTGAAATGGAAAAAAAAAACGAACGTATTCTACCATTCACGAGCCTTTTTTTTTATTAATTAACTATTTTTGTTTACTTTCAATTAACGTATATGAGATGAGAGATGTATTTGCGGAAATCAATTTCAGTATGAACGAGTTGGAGGGTGTTAGCTCACTTTCGAAGATCAATACTGACATTGATCTTCTGCTTTCCCTTTATTCGTGGAACTGTTTTGCTCTTGAATTGCTGACGTAAATTCCCTGTAATACTCACCCCATTTGTTTCTGGGGTTCGTTCTTTGAAGCACTCCTAAAAAAAAAAAAAGAATCTCACGTATATTACGAGGAACTTATTAGAGAACGGTACTATTTCGGTTATTCAAACACGACATGTAAATTACAGTAAGGATTCGAATTGAGCCGACTTTTATCACGTTTCGGAAGCGACTTTTTATCGCTTATAAACCGTGGGAAGGTTTTAAGTACTGTTTGTTCTACTTGTGGAGGAGATATTGTTCCGTGCTGTTTGATTTGTGAACTACATTATGTTGAGTCAAAGAGATAAACGCCTGAACTCTTGATAGTGTTCGGTTACTAGCGTGGGCTGTACTTTTTAATCACAAACACACCATATATGCAAGAGCTCCTTCAGAATTTCTCTAACAGGATGTACGTCGTACCTAGCAGTAAATCCGACGATTTTTTCAAGAGCTTTAATGTAATCAAAACACACGCGTCCAGCTGAAAAACTTAAATTAAAGAGAAACTAAAACAATGGGGCTACAACGTGTTATCCTCCTGTAAATGAAAGGCTTTCATTATTTGGCGGTTATTTTTGTAAATGCGCTCTTTAATGTGGTCTAAATTGTATTTTGATAACAAACACTTATTCTGCCTTTGTTTTACTTGGAAATGAAACGAAAACTGAAAGTATGAAACGGGCGATGGCGTTGCAAAAACACTATGTATAGGTTTTCGTGTTTAATCGACCCAAATTTTCGTTTATTTAAATAAGGCTCGTAATTAATTAATTGTGTATCGCGTCGCGAGGATGCGTAAGCTAAAAATAGAATGAATATTAATTATTCACCCTGTTACGCTAAAATTAAGGGGTGTAAAATTTAAATAAGCCTGGCTAATTTTTTTTTATTTTCGTTAACTCCTTGAACAATCCCCCACACACACACATATATATATAAATAGATTATATGTTCGAAACGACGTGAAAAAACCAGCTAACTTTCGGTAATTTAGGCAAAAACAATTTACGCCCAAAAATTTTGACAACACTTCAATCTCTCTCTCCAAACTTCCCGAACATATTTTTTTTTCATCGCCCTTAACGAGGGTTTATTTAATTAGCAGATTTTACTCTTTCGCTTTGGCGGAATAAATTCACAGGAATTTTCGCGCATAAAATATTCAAACATTTGAATATTTCTAAAGTTTCCAAATTTCATTGCGTCGAATTCTCCAAATGCCTCCCTCCTCCTCCGCGTCGTTTGGTAGAGAGAAAAAAAAATAAAAAAAAGGAGTTCATCTCTGCTTGTTTATTTTCTGGAAAAAATACCTTCCATTTTATTTATCTCTACACGAAAATAAACGACGCAAAAATATTTGTTTCAAGTTAAAGGAAAAAAAGTGCCGCTTGTTAGTATAAATATTGCAAGGGCGTAAATATAATTTGAAAAATAAAACGAGCCAATATAATAGGGTGGTTGTTTGTCAGTCACATTTCTGTTGGTTTTCAGAGTTTCCAAAGCGACATGAAAAAGAGGCAGGTTTTAAAATGAAATGTCCAGGAAATTGGTAATTTTAGACGACGAATGTGGATTTGACCTTAAAAGTTGCATCCGTCTGTCACTCCTTAATTACAACCTTGAATGTATAGGATTTCTTATGCCGCCCAAATTTTCGGTAGACGTTAAATGAACCGAATGGACTCGCAAAGTTACCTAATAAATTGTTTGTTAGTAAATAAAACCGGTAGATTCTATGTTTGGTCGAAATTATATGAATTCCGCTCGTTATTTTGTTTTGTGCATTCGTATTTGCTCTAATAATTAATTAAACTCTAACAGCATTTTGTTTTAATCAAATATCGCTTAATCACTGATGTTTGGCTACGAATGTTTAAACAAATGTTTACTTTACCATTCCATCGCAACGCGAATTGTGAAATCGGCGGATTTTTATTTTGTGCAATAATTCGGCAACGCGAAGCGGTTTTAAAGAGAAAATCAACTAAATTACATGTCGGCATAGCTTTGTAGAGAAATGGCGGCCGACGTATTTGTTTAACGAATAAATTACCCGTCGCTCTTGTTTTCTCATTGTTCGAAATTGGGTAAGCGACGCAAGAATGTGTTTAACGTGTTAAAACGGCGACGTTTTTCGTCTTTGATAAACACAATTGCGCGTTGTGACTGGCCTCCCTCCGGCCGAGGCGATGATTTCACTCGATGATTAATAAGCAATAAAAAGAAAAATGGTGAAGTGGAAAAACATACGTGAGCTATTTCTGAATAACAACGTAAACACTTCCAGTTTCGACTAATTCGGATTGCTTAAATATTGATGATAATAGCCCCGGCCGAGCACAGGTTTTCGATTCGAAAATCAATTTTCGACACCTCCTTATTAGGTGGTTCTAACGAACACCGTTAGAATTTCCGCGAAAAAATTATTCACACCACAAAATATTTATGAAAGCATTGACGTAATAAAAGAAATAAATCCGGATCATAAAGTGAAGCCTACACTTTATTAATTCTTTATTCTTTACAACTTCATACTTGCACATACTCAATCGAATTTGACATGCATGACAAAATGATGATTTCATTTCAAGATAATCACAAACATGAAGTAAATCGGGGGTACACAGAGATAAGTGATAAATTCAGATATATTTAGTTCAGTTCAGTTCTATACTGATTTGACTTTCGTGATACAATAAATTCGCGTAAGCGTGAAGATAAAGTGTCAACACTTTCTACATCTTATGTAAAAATTTACTGCAACAGACTATGAAGATTTTATTTTGAGATTTTGTTGTATAAAGTTCTACACATCGTGTAAAACGCAATGAAAAGTTTTCTATAATTTGAAAATGATTCATTTATAACTCGTTAGGAAAAAAAATACCATTGGATATGTTAATGTCTTACACAAATTGTTGGATGGTATTGAAGTGGGGCGTAATCACGTGATTATTTGCGTCTTCTTATTGGCCGTTTAATGAGGATGACAATTAGGGGGTGTACGCAACTCTGTTATAAATAAGAACAGATTTGTCTGTGTTTGACTGTCGCCTGTTTTATTTATAATGAATTTGTGACAAATAAATCGTTTGAACGTGCATTTAGTAGAGTGCTGCGGAAATTATTTAAAGGTAAATACCAATGTTTATCTTATTTTTTAACGTCTATAAATGACCCAAGCAGGAACTTATCGAGCAAGTGTCAGAATGAGTTCTGCCGTATTCCAGCCTGTGAATTTCTTCACAAGATCTGCACGAATCATGACAAGGTGAACCCACATCTTTAGTTGCCCGATTAAGAGGCTCCGAGCACTCAGCTGCGATCTTCAATATATGGAACCAGCAAAACAATTTGAGTGATTGTTAACACAAAGTGTATAATTCGCATACACAATATAAAAATATACTTCAATTGGGTAAAAATCAACTATACTGTTGTGAATTTAGGGTTCGTTTTGATTCATTTTTAAATAAAATACTCGATGAGACTAATAACTAATTTATTAACAAAACTTAAAACTGATTTATTTAGAACAGACTATGAATAATTTGTTTTTACAAGCCGAGCGATTAAACAATAACTAAACTCTACGTCGAAGTAACTCCAGTCTGCGCTGTGCACGTCTATTTAAACTGGAAGGTTTTCCGGAAGTTTCCTTCGCTAGAATATTCTGTCTGCGGAATCATCGCGATGACTCACTCTTAGTTCGTCACATTGCCCCCTTCTTAAAAACGTTTCGTCTCGGAACGTTCCTCATGATAGTCTTGAAAGACGGTGTCGAAAACGACATGCTGGGCCCTTTCTGCAACTTCCGATTTGGAAGAAGTAACAATCCACAGTTTTCTCATTTCCAACAGCTGCTGTGGATGGTGACTGCAGACCAGGACTTCAATCCCCGTTCCGTTGAAGATAACTTCTATCATGCTTCGGATTACCCTCCAGTCCAGCCCGTCAAGGCCGCAGCCCAACTTGGGGATGGCTAATTTAGTCTCTTTGCTTTCTATCAGCTGCCTCTTCAGGCTAAAAAAGCTCTCCACATACTGTGATAGTCTGGTTTACCGCTTGATGTCTTCGTAGTGATTAAGTAGTACACGCGTCGTCTCTGATCAGCTCTCGTGTCGATGATCTGCAGGCTCTTGCCCACCATGGGATGCTGCCTTCGGAGTACCTCGACTTGACCAAATTTCTCCCAGAAGACCTGGACCCCTTGGACATTCTTAGGTCTTCTGCCACACAGTGGGCCAGACTGTACTCTGGTGTAGATCTTGCTGTCTCTCCGTGGTTACCCCAAATCGTGCCTTACTTCCCATAGCGTGATGAGACATAAAGGTTACTTCTGAACCTTGCGTCCTTTGTACTGTCCCTTCATTTTCTTCTCCGTTGCAAGGAGCCATCCGGTTGAAGTGGATCACCTTGGGCTTGCCATTCGGAATCTTTTTGATGCGGTATATGACATCGTTGATCCGTTTTATCACTTTGTAAGGACTTTCCCAAGATGTCTGCAATTTTGGGGACAGACCTCGACGTCTTTGAAGATTATAAAGCCAGACCAGTGCTTCACGCCGAATTTCAAGTCACAGAGCAGTCTTGGATCTCGCCCAAATACCGCTTTCGCTGAAGTCTCTCCTGTGGTCTCATGAACGGACGACCGGTATGCCAGTAGAAACAGGGGAATGTACGTGTCCTAGTCTCTCTGGTGGTCGGATACGACCTTGGACAAATGTCGGCTGATAGTCCTGTTGAACCTTTACACCATTCCGTCCGACTGTGGATGAAGCGCAGTGGTCCTAGTTTTCCGTACGCCGAGCAGAGTACACACACATTCTTGAATAAGTTCCTTCCCTGATCCGAATGCAATTCCATGGGTTCACCATACCGACTGATCTATTCTTGACAAGGACTTTAGCAATAGTGACCGCCTCTTGGTTAGGTAGGGCGTATGCTTCAACCCACTTGCTAAAATAGTCCATTACCACGACGATGTACTTATTTCCACTATTTGTTTCTGGAAATCGTCTTGGTTCAAAATCAACTGGAAGCAATTCATGCACGGCAGTCAAACGATAAGGGAACATTTGCAAGTCCTTTCTTAGAATAGTTCTGCAGATCCCGACAGAAAGATCAACTTGTTGTGATAGGTGACGGATGGAAGTGTGAGGAGCATCAGTCATAATTTGTCTCACATTTTCAACTACCTCATCAGTTCTTACCTAATACCTGTTTTCTAGCCACACTGCCAGTTTCTCTGAATAGTCTTACAGATTAATGAAGATGATTAACAAATTTGTGGTACAGAAATACAGTTTCTGGAAATTTTTTTCTGAAATTCCGCAATACAATAAGGAATAGAATAGGTCCATTCGCCATTGATTTTTTTGGGCGTTTCGAAAGTAGGATTCAACCATAAAAGATTTTTCTTCCAATGTGAAAACCATTGTAAAATCAAATCAATGAAACAATTTTTTTAAAGTTATGTTCGTTTACTTGTCTGTTTAGGGTACGGATCAAGTAAGGAACATACGTGAACATGCGAAAAAATGAGAGCAACCTAGTGTGTTGAGAAAACTTTTTGTACACATGTTAGTACTATATATTATGAATTTTTACTAAATAAATGGAGAAATCTCCTATATGAAATAGTATTTAATTCAACAATTTGTATAACATGTTTACATTTTGTCTATAAAATTAAATTATGCAATTTATGATAACGTATCTACTACAAACATCATTCTACAATCTATTTATTGCAGGCGTCTTCATTTTAGTAACAATTTGTAGATATACATTCTAAAATTGTGCTAACAAATACAATTGTTTTTTCTCTGTGTATGTGCAAGTAAATGGGGTAAGTGTATTTTTACTGCATTTAGATTAGATCGTTAGCTACATGCAGACCACCGAAACCTCGAAAAATAGGAGCTAGGAGACGGGACCTAATTGAGGAGCTCCAAATCAAAACGCAGTTTTCGACCAAACTTAAAAATTGTCATACATTTAATTTCAACGCCTCTGACTGCAAGAACTTTTAAAATTGAATAATTAGATTACAGCATAAAATATGATTGTTTGGCGAAACTGGTTGTCAAAAACTGCGTGATGATTTCGAGTTTCCTCCTTCTCTTCGTCATAATTTAAAATTTGACTTTAGCAGCCCGATGGAGACTTAACAAACGAAACCGGTAGGTATTATTAAATACTTCTATAAGCAAAAATTAGGTATTAAGTATTATATATAAAAATCGTTACGTCATACCTAATTCGGATACGTCTAAAGAATATATACTAAATATAAAGGAAAATGGTGAGTGAAAAATGTAGGTTTCTTTTTTGTTTGTTGTAGTATGTGAAACTCGTTTGGAATTCTTGCACGAAAAGAAATAAAAATATGTTGTGTGCGTTTCTGTCAGTAGAATAATATCAGTTGAAGTTGTGTTTGTTTTAATACAGTAGTTTTGAAGATAAGTCGACTTGTCACCCTGTTGTGCCCGCGCCATTATAAAAAGGAACACACGTAGGAAAGTAGTTTTTTATCATAAGATAAGGGAGTCTCGGGATGTTTGAATGACGACGTCTGGATATATATCTTCGGTGCCGGCTTATTTACAGTTTTAAATATGTATGACCGTTGGTTTCAGTTTTCGCGTCCGGTTTAAGCGTTCGCCAGACACGTTTTGACCAGTTCTCCTACATTCTTCCTAGCTTTTTCCAAATTGAACGCGATATGACTACGTTTTGTATATTTGATGAGGAATTTAAGTTTCATATTTTCGTTACACGGTTGAAAATATTTTCACGTTCGCCGTTTTCTCATGTCAATGCGGAACTTGTTTCCATATTTATGCGAGCGAAGGCGCCCCGATATTTGTTTCATTTCCAGCTAAGTAAAAAGCCCGAGCAATATTGCTTTACTCTTTCTTTTTTAAACAAAACTGGGGAATATTTCATCGGCGCTCTCCGAGTTTTTAATGTACTAACGCCCTTTTAATTCGTTCGGAACTCCGACACTTTCTCGCGGCGCGCAAAACAAGAAAAATATAATACACCTGCGAGCTGTGATATTCGAAAGCAAATTGCTTTCTAATAGAAGTAAGTTCCTTTTTGGGTGGATGGAAATTATAAAACTAACGTGGAGTTGAAGCAAAAAAAAAGAGCTTTTCCGGATATACGAGAGTCATTTGTCTACGGACCTGCACATTATCGCCCCATTTCAACCTGCCGGACCGGAAACAATACTCAATTGAGGGAGTCCGAGACTATTTTGCCAACTAGAACCAAAAATACAAAGCACGTCACTAATGCATCCATCGACTTTGTCAAACGCACGAGTTATCGTAAAACCGTTCTGTTGTTCAACAGCAACAGCTAATGCACATTATTAAAACAACCGAGTAAGCTGTTTCACATAAACACAATCAAAATTAACTCACAATCACATTCGATTAAATTTTTCATTGGGGTAATTCCTTCTTCTTTGAAAAAATACTTTGTTTCCATCCCCTTGCGTTTTGATTTAGTTAAATCAAGCTTCGTGCAGTCGGATTTATTCAGAACTCGTGAGTTTTTATGTGGGGTCGTCAAACGTATCCGAGCGTATCTTTATCATAGTGATTTCTTTGGGTGAAGGAGGTCGGGTCCAAAGTCGACGCCCGAGGCGAAATAAAATAATAACGCTTATTAATAAAACCGAATGGTCTGCTTTACCCCACAACCAAGTCCGTGTAAGCATCTGAAATTTCTCATCTCGAACGACGGTAATACAGTAATGGACTTCCCTTGTAGAAAGAAATTATCAAGTGACTCTTGATACCGCAATTCCTCTCCTAAATAAGATAAAGCTTTTTATAAATCTATTGTAGGAAAATTTTCTTTCGAGAATTACATCTGGACAAAACTTGAAAATACGATCCAACAGAGAAGGGGCACTGTGATCCGCATTATTTACTATAATCGCTTTCAGAAAACAGAAGTAGTCCTTTCTTTGCTACGAAAATCCAATAAAAGATTGCGATAGCCCCGGCTCGAAATTACAGCTTCTATCCTTGCCTCGTACACAACCTTCTAAAACCCCTTCATTAATTAACTCGAATTTATTTAAAGAAATAACACAACTTTATCCGGTCTTATGTATTATATAAAAGAACTGCATCGCCGTTTACGAGTACACAAGTTGATTTCGATTTAAATCCAATCGCCTACCGATGCGTTTTCTAAATAAACATCTGCCTGTGTTACTTAATTTCACCTCTTATAAGGAAAGACCACATTTTACAGCTTCATTTACACCACGCTACTAATTGTTGCTACATCACTTTAGTACACCGTATTTACCAACGATAAATAACCAAGTATTTCTGTAATTGATTGTTAAAACAACTCTATTCACGTTTCGCCCGTGAATTATCCAAAATTTGCCTCCTCTAAAATCAATTAGGAAACATTTCGAAATTCAAGTAGTATATACCAAGAATAAACAACGAAGAATTTCAAATCCCGTCCCCCTCGACGAAAATCTAATAACGACTAGCAACAGTTGACAGTCATGCTGTAATTCCCTCTTTAATTAACGTTGAATAGGTCGAAATAATTTAAAGTATTCGCCCAATAATAATTAACAATCCTTGAACTTACGCCCAAGGGATCATCTCATTTTCTTTTATTGCTGCGAATCCGAAAGTTTTGTTGCTATTCGATTTTTGCAAGTCAATCAATATCTACTAATTGGATTCCGTACAACTTTCTGTAATAATTGAACGAGAAAAGGAAACAAACATCGATTCCAATTTTATATAAGAATAAATTATTTATAAACGAGATTTGTTTCACTGCAAGCTAATTGGCTGTGCTTTTGATTCATGGAAAAAAAAAGGAATTATCTGAGACGGAACGAAAAAAAAAAAACAACGTAAATTGCGTAAGTACGGAATAACGTCGGTGGATGGAAAGAAGAAGAAAGTCAGAGAAGCGAAACAATGAATTTCAATATTGAATAAGTTGGAACGAGCTCTGTAATTAAGAGGCCATTGTGCGGAGATAAGAAAAATGGCAAGAGTGAATAAAATTTGAAACATAAGAAGCCGAAGTTAAAAGTAGAACCACCGCGTTGTACATCGTGTAAGTAAGGAGATTATAAAACGGACAACGCGATTAAGCTGTTTGAGGAATCTATTAAATCGTATTTTTGCAGCTGTCGCTTTGGGGTTGCGAAATAAGGGGGCCCTTATATTCGGAAGAAAATTGTAATTAATGAAAAATGTGAATTATTTCCGCGTTGGGGGAACCGCACAGCATCTACAGGTATCCAATTTTTTCCGTCACTACTTTCAGACATTCCATTCCTCATTCTCTCAACGCGAGCAGCCATAACTGAAATTTTCCCATTTCCAAGGCGCATTTTCCTTATGGCGCATTTTCCTACGCGGCATCCATCGTTCTCACTTGCATTTGTCACTCGATCCAATCTGCCTTTAGTGAGGAGTATTTTATTCTGTGCTGCTACTGCCTGCCAACCAACCAACCAGCCAGTCAACCAACCGACTTTTACGTGTTAATCCTTTATTTTTAATGCGCCAAATAACTCTGTGTAAATTAATATAATATAAACTACTTTAAAAAAATATATACAAGATGTTAGGTTCACCAAATCAAAACGCTTTAAAACCCTTTTTGGTTTATTTAGGACACGTTAAAGAAGTCTTTCAAGTTACTGAAATGGAAATAATATTATTTTGTAAGAAAATAAACAACTATAATTCAATGAGGCTTTAGTTATAGAATATACTGTTTGTGTACCACCTAGTAACAAAGCGCAAGAGATAGTTTCAGTTCAATAGAATATTTGAATAATTAGAGGGACTATACCGGTAGATCTTAACCGTATTATTGTATGTCAGTTTCAGCTTTGTAATAATTAGTAAATATTCACTGAATTTGCTGCCGTTTGTGCAAGGTTGCGCGGAATTCGCAAGCATTTTACGGGAACTGCTGATAACGCTTGTTGACGCGAGTTACAAACATTGTAATGCAAATTTATATCAGTTTTTGCCTCTTTACATCCTGCACTTGCATTCACTCTTCGTTTTCATGACGTAAAAGCGATTATCGACTGTATCGTGTTTAAAATAGTTACCACCACTCATCACTTGTTACATACAAGGCGTAAAATCAAATTATTGGAAATCTCGTGGCATGAAATATAAATGATAGAATTTCGAAATTAGAATGACATTTAAAACGTCGGAAGCTTTATTTGAAAATATTTTGTTTGTGCAAACTGGTTATTAGAGGACACTTCGTTTAACACAGTCCTAATTAAATATTGTCGCAGTTCCGTGGAAGTGGAAAACGAACATGAAACTAGTGAAATGGAACAAATTTGTTGAGAAATCGAAATTCACAGCATCGCCTTGTTTGCGTTGTTTAACCAAAAACAAGACGTTGTTTTATAAAGGGCCTTTGAAGAAAGGCGTCCGCGCTCCCTTTGTTTGTATATTGAAATAAATTATAAACGCTTTTTTTTTCCTTGCGTTTTACGACGTATTTTCGTTTTGTTACGGAATCTGCTACATACGTTTATCGTGATTGATAAATGTTCCTTGTTGTGTAGCATGTTTTAGACTGCAAGTAGACAATATGTTTGTGACGTTTCGCGCAGGGTGTATTTTATATTCGGATAAAGCTTGCGACACGGCCGGACCTGGCTCCCGAGTGTCAGGAAAGAGTGTTACTTTGCCTCTTTATGATATATAGGCTTGTCAACGGTCCAAATAATAGAATTGTATCTTTTTTGAGCTGTTTTAGTTTTATTACGGAGCTCCCTTTATATAGTTTATGTCGCCCCTATATTGGATTTTTTTTCCTCGAAGGCGTTACCAACCAAATCTCTTTCGGTGAGGACGTTAAACACCCCGTGCCATACTCGGAGCTAAATTAACATCCTCATCGATTTCATTTTGGAAAATGTTGTGTGACTTACTTCGTTTCCTCAAATCCCATTCACCACATTCGGATTATAAACCAATTTTCTTCGGTTAAGGTTCTACGCCCGGTGAATTGAAAATACCCTACGGTAAGAACTTAAGAAGATATTGTATGAAATTACGTCATTTCATTCGGTTTTTGATCAAATATACTATTATATCAACAGGTATATTAACTAATAACAAATTACGTCCAATAATAAATCGGAAACGCCCCGGGGGCGGGGGGGCTTTTATCAAAATTTTCACACGGAACGAGCGTATTTCCTTTCTCTTTTAGAGTCGCGTTCGATTATGTTTTATATAATTAATTCGATGCTGCCTACTATTATCTGCGCGAAATGGGCGATAATTTTAAATAATAAATTTCCGTTTTGTTGCAACTGGTTCATTAAAAACTCACCGCTGACATTTGATTATTCATATCGTATCCGCGCAGCAGATATTTTCCAAATAAATTTCGTTTGCTTAATTACGATTCCGCTAATAAATTACCCGGGCCGCGGTGACACTTTTTTTCTTTGTTGCAGCTTAGCATACCAAACGTATTTGAATTAAAAAAAGAACGGATTTGAATAATGCAAACAAATTTCACGCTGTTAATACAAAACAATACCTCCCCCACCCTCCCATGGCCTATCAAATGTTTGTTATTGTAATGCAAATATCTTGTTTAAAATTGTTTGGTGATAATACGTGTCAATCAGGTCCTTTTTGAATTTTGAATTGAAAGTCATAGAAAAATAGCTAGGCAGCGATAGCCCCCCATCGTTCTAATTCGATTCTATTTCAATAAGAGAACAAAAACCTGATGAAAATAGCTCTATTTCTGAAGATTTCAAAATGTAATGTTTATTTTATAAATTGAAAGCATCAATAGAAAGGCAAACATATTTAAATAACTCCTAAATTATATATAATCAAGTTAATATTGATATTAATTATTATCTTAGTTGTTTATTCCTCGTAAATAAATAGCTGATAATCACAAACAAATACATCGTTTTATTCCCTTGTTTTATCATCAAATATATAAGTGCGCGTTTGGTTTTTGTTCGTGGCACAAAATATGCGCGCAATCTAAACGGAACAACACCGTCATTTCGTAAATTTGTAACTGCTAATTGTTATGTCCCGGGCTTCCCGTTCTTTTGTTAACGCTTATCACTCTGTCCACTCATGTTTGAGACATATTGATAAATAGTTTCGTCCGGACTACGTTCCACGATAAACTCCCTCTCTGCGATACAAGTGCACACACCACACAATTGTATTGCACGTTAAATGCGGCCGAAAATCATATTTATGTCTTTTCGACAATTAATGGTTTCTGCGTTTGTTCTATTTTGGCTCTTTGTTTTAAAACTTTAGGTTTCCGAAAACTCTCACCAAGGGCTTCGCTTTTACCACCAGTTCAACACAATCCCTATTTCTAAAACTAAAATTGTGATCCATTCTTTACTGAACCTCCCTTTTTTTTTTGATTGCACCACGTATTACAAATCCAAGAAAAAAAAAGCTTTGATCTCACAAGTTTGCATCGCCCATAAATGGGGCGCTTATGTGAAGTGTTCCTTTAAGGAAGTTCTTTTTTTTTTCTTGTTTGAGATGCGTTACATAAACAAAATGAATTTATCGTGTGATATAAATTGGTAAATTTAAATTTACAACGTCATGTAAACCGAAGAGTTTCCTGAGTTACGGGTGTCATAAATGTTATGTACATCTGGTATATTGATAACATAAGTGTACCTTCCTTTAAACAGGCGAACATATTGAAAATTTAATATTAAAGGAAATCTTAATATACGACGTCACTTTTTTGCACTTTGCTGTTTTCTTTTCTACGTTTCGTCTTATGAAGTCCCTGCATCGGAATTCGGGTGTTTTTGTTTTGTATTCAGCAATGCACGCTGCCGGAATAACTTGAATGTATTGTAGTCAGGTTTTATGAAGGGTTTGATATTTGATTAATATCTGAAGTTGGCTCCTAATTTGTAATTTCAGGGCAAGTTATGTGAAGATATCAGAACTCGGCTCTAACTTTTCTCCCTTGTTTACTACCGTCGGGGTGTTCCGTCGGTAAAAAGGGACAGCGCTTTATCAGGCCCCGCAGTTTTCCCCTTGACTGGACATTGCTCATAGACTTGCGGAATCTTGGGACATCATTAATCTTAAAATTTCACGTTGTGTATGGCGATCATGACAAATTGTTCTCGACACGTATCTCGAATCTTTATTATTCAAAAGATATTAGCATTAGAGTTTTTTTTTTCTGTTAGTACAACAAAACGCATACGTGTACACTTAACCCAGTTCACATTTTCCATTGCCCGGAAATTTTCAAACGAACGTTTTAACTGAATTATCTTTTCATAAAACGCGAGTAATCGGCAAAGCAGACGAGTTCAGTAAATGAGTAAATGGCCATTTACTACATTAACTCATTATTGACTGATTGACATTGGACGGAATATCCTCAGTTTGCCAGTTCAAATAAATGTTTTATTTGATGCTTACGTAATAAGCTCTTGCATTCAAATTCTATTCAATTCAATAACATATTTTAATTAAACACTATATGTTCTAGTTTCATACCGACTAGCTGCAACTAAACCTTGAAAGATTTTTATAGTTGTTTGGTTCCAGTTTATCCAAAACTTTATCAACTAACTTCGAAGGCCACTTAAAATATAACGTTAAGTGCCTCTCCTTCAACTTTTAATTGTGCAACGATTTAACGGGCAATCAAAAAGATGCGTTACCACCGAAGGGGATGTTTCTATTTAGTTTTCAAACGAGTAAGTTTTATTTTCCGTTTAAAGAATTCGGGTTTTGAAGAAACCGAAAGCATTCCTGTTATTTTAGAATTCAATTACCGTGTATTAGAATCTCTGGTGTTTGTTTAAATAAAAACAAAGTCCTAGACTCATGAAGAAAACCGAAAACAAAGGCGAACTTTGTTGGGGGATTTGAAATAAGCATTATCGTAAAGAACAAGCGGCAAATTGTTACTTTTTACGGCATTTATTAGGGTGTGAAGTTGGTGCAGCATTTTAAAATGCAGATGAGAAACATCTGCCGCCGACGTGTTAACAAATTTTCGCAGAAAACGTTACTCAGCTCGCGTTATCTCGAGATAAGTGTTGTACTTTAGAATTATATTGTTAAAAAGTTTTCATTAAGCCCGCAATTGCTTGACATCTACGTGCGGTAGTTTTTGACGAGTTTGTTAAGTTTAATTCGAGAAAGAAGGAGATTATTTAAAAGAAAGCAAAATAAAGCCATTTGAATACGGCACTGTGGGAAAGAAGGTTATCAAAATACCATAATGGACGAACAGAGAGTTAAACAAGTTTTTCAGTAACGTCGGTAAGTTGCTTTAGAGATTGTAAGGCGGTTGAGACACTCCCCTGCTCTTCAGGGATACATTTAGGGGATAGCAGAAGGTTAACAGTTAACTTGTCGAGGAAGAAGGAAAAAAAAATACGTCCACTGTTCTATCTGAATTATTTTAAACGCTCGAAGTGAAATATATTTAGAGGAACGGTTTTTTCTATACAAAAAGTCGCTCTCGGGCAATCCTGAAACCCGCAATATATTGGCTCGCGATCTTTTCGTCGATAATGTAAATATTCAGTCAATTGTTAAAACTTCTCCGTCCGAAAGAGAACGAACCGCTGATTGAAAAGAGAAATCAATGTCTTATGAGGTTTTCCTTAAAGGGAGGAGAAAAAAAAGCAGCTCCCGAACGTCGGCGTATCGATTATTTTACGTTGCGTGCCCCGTTGTTCAATCGCCCAATTATAAAGTGAAATCGAAGCGTAAAACATAAAAAGTTGATTAAATATAAGCGCAATTAAATTCTTTTTACTTCTGTTGATGTTTATTGACGCCTCCTTCTCAGAAATATCCTAAGATTCACGCCTTTTAAATCTCCTCATTCTTTTCCCAATCATTTCGACAAATTTAAGTAGCCCAATAAACACGAATATTTTTTTAACGAGGTTCCAGATAAATATATATCCACTTGGCAAACGAAAACCTACCCAAAGGAATAATGATCATTCCTCAAACAAATAAAGCACGCACGTTTATCAATTTCAAAAATATATCTTTTACAATTTTACGTTGCAACAATAAGAAGAAACTTACGTTGATTTATACAAAACATAAAAAGTTGCAAATGAATAAACGTGTTTTTCTTTGAATTATATTTTACTGAAAAAAAAAGAAGCTTTTTAGTAACGCTGTGCTGATGTGAAATTACATTACACGGAAATGCGGCGTATATGTAAATATAATAGAAAAGATGAAAATGAGTAGGAAAAACAACAAGAAAAAAAAAAGCTCAGATATGCAGTAGATGAGGCTCGGTTTAGTTCAAGTAAATTGTATGCTTTATAAAGGATAAGCTCATCTATGTAGGATTAACGCTGAATGTATAGAGAAGCTCTTGTGTTTCTGTCTTCCTTTAATTAATATGGCTGCAGGACGAATATCATCCTAATACACAATGTCAGCCGCCTAGTTCTAGATTTAAATTGTACACGTTGCATGTAATTATGTACACAAGAGATCATCTCTGCCAATTAAAACGAGGTGAATTCATTAAGGCATTAATACACGCCCCAGTAATAAAGTATTTCTTAGAAACGCGCGGTTTCAAGAAACAGCGTGGGCCAAACTTGTCAACCCAAAAACTTTAAGCCATGGGAGTACTTGAATTACTATTATGGGCGGCCGAGGTAAATGGCCCCTGAGAGGGATCGTTTTTTGGCACCTTAAGCAGCTTGTAATAGCTTAAATCACACGTTCCGGACAACTACTTTGAATTAATTATAATAATAACTTAATGATGTCGCGTGTAATTGGTTTTTAATACGAATCATTTGTTTCAGGTAAGTCCATGAACGAGACGACCATCAAGAAGCTTTTCAGGCGAGGAGAAATCAATAACATCATGTATAGTTTAAAAGGAATGGAAATGCAGTGCAGATGCATTTGCTCTTGGTGTATTAAAACAGGCTTTCTATTCGTTCAGATTCACTACAGACGTACGAGAATAATTTAGGCTTTCCCCCTGAAAGAGTTGCATGTTTCACTCGCGCGTGTAATGCAAAAATGGCGCATTGATAAATTGTTGTCATGTCTTCTTCTAGTTGCGAATTGCGGTAGTACAGGAGTCGGTTTAGATTATGAGGAGCGTGCACCAAGATAAATGATACTACACAAAGCAAGATCGCTCTTGGTGAGCCTGTAGAAGAAAAGGAGGCATATTTACAAGAGCTTGTCTATCTCGAATTCGACATCTGCTCCTGTTGTTACACGTCATATTTAAATTACTCAAAAAGGGGTTTCTACAGTACCGAAACTAATTTTAATTTTATCGATGAACGGAAGTCGTAGACCCTCTGGCGTCCTTGGAAGATATGTAACGCTAATTTTAAACAGATCCTGTGTATTTACGGATACCCTCCTCACTTTCGCCCCGTCTGCTTAACATCTTCGCTTCAGAATGAGGCCAATATTTATTTTTGTGAGAGTGTGTTACTCATGGAAACTTACAATTATTTTCAAGCTGGGTGAGGAAACACAAAGGATGCCAGGAGGACAATAAACTTCGGTATTACGTTATCATTGTTTAACAAGAAAAATTTCATAAAGAGAAACTGCAAGTGTTGGTTTGAAGTGATATGAATACCTTATCATAATTGTTGTGGTTTCCTGTGAAAGTATTCGTTTTGTTTTCAATTTTTATCTTCTGCACAGATGAGTCTTGTTTATTGTCATGAAAAATAAATCACTTTGTAATAAGGGTTCATTCATTCAATTGTTTTTAAAATTACAAACGAATACGTTATTTTCTAATGTAGTTCGATTTGCAAAATGGTCCTTAGAAATTCATCTCAAAATTGAATCGATTGTCGTCGTATTAATTTGGAACATTTCGATTTGTTACACGTATCTACCATTTAGGCGGCGATTCATAAAATGAATAAAATATTACCGAATTTGAACCCCAAGGATCGGCATTCCCGTATATTATTGAGTTTTCATTTTCGAAACATGTCGGTAAAAGTTTTAAACGAGCGGAACTATTATATGCCCGAAGTAATTTCAAGTTGCTCGGGATAAAATATGTTGTATAAACGAAATGTTCAACTATAACAAGGGCTATAGAAAAACAGGAACTCGATCCGCTATTCAGCGGTCCACAAAAAAGCAGCGTTTCGATTCAACCTCCGTGTTGTGCGACCTTCCAGCATTTTCACACTAAATCACACACGGAGAGAGAGTTCGTATCACCTAAGTTAAATTAGGACGCGTTTTCCTGTTGTTGTTATTATTATTATTATTCAGATTTGCCTACTCGTATGAAACTATCCGTTACCTATAAAACGAACTAAAGCGTTAACACCAACACGTACCATACTACATGTTTCAAACCTGCACATGTTCGAGATTAACTTGCACCATTTACTCTCAAATTTAAACCATTTCGCTGAAGTTGAAATAAAACAACCACACAGCCGTTTCTACAACGTTTTATATTTAGTAATGCCCGTAGAAATCTATGTATATACAATTCTTTCATGCGCGTCTTCTTTTTAACATTTAAAATTGATTATTTCTGAGAGGACGAGGTCAATGATCAAGTAATTTCTTGTAAAACCTATCAGCTACGATGATGCAGTATCCGGTATAATTGTAACATTTTTGTGATGATTGTTGTTATCGGTCGAGGTTTTAATGTAGGCATTGTTTCATGTTGTTGTGCAAGGAATATTAACCAATTGCTTGGTTTGAAATTTCCGACGTAGCTGATGGTTGGGCACCGGTAAGAAAGAGGCCAGAATTATTTGGACGAAAAATTTTTAATGTCCCCGGAATATTAATCGCCTAGATTAATCATAAATATTCAGCAGTAACGACCGCTTTTAAATTTATTTTGTCAGGATTGGTTCCAACAAAAAGCCGGAAATAACCGCATTTATAACCGCAGTTATGACATAAAGGAACTCAACGTTAACTCAAGCAAGATTAATTGAAATGAAGGGTAAAGATCTTCAAAGATATGACCGTAGGGTAACTTGCAGGTAGTGATTTTATAATACGACTTGTTTATTTTCAATTCTTGTCGAGATTAAGTTTAGATGGGATAAAAATTAGAAAGGATTTCTTGCTTAACTTCACTGCTTAGGAGACTATAAAATTACAAAGTTTAACTTCGTTAGGTATCATCTAGTTTTAACGCGGAAAATTTAAATAGTTTTTAACTCTACCATAACACAATTATATAATAAACTATATTAAAATATAATATAAACTTGCAACAACAGTTAAAGAAAATATTTCCACTAACTTAGGAAGATGGACTGTATGGAAGTCACTACTTTAAGTAGGATAAAATTTGAAATAATTTTTACTTTGACTTATTGTGGAATATAATTCATAACTCGAAGCAACACTTTAAGTGTACATTAATTCCGGCGCATCCGCCATTTATGTTGGAAATTGAAATCTGGAGTTGGTTCTCATAATGCAATAAATTATGCATTAGATACAGGTAACTGGCTAAACAGCTCAGGCTGCGTCATCAATTTTCGGTCTAGATAATTGGCTTTAAAATAGATTCCAACCCTGCACAACAGTAAATACGGATATTTTGTAGTGTTATTACCGGTTGATCGGGCGCTTTTGAAATGCAGAAATTCACGTTTTGATTCGTCACCGAAATAATAACGAAATCTGTACGCTTGTATATCATCCGCGCGGTAAAAAATATCTCTTCTGATAAAGTTAAAATTTCTAAATGCCACATAACTCATGCCACGCTGAGATTTATTTATGCGATGGGAAGGCGCTGTTGGAATATTCTGCTTTTCACATGTACGTTATAAGTGTGAAAGTCTAAATTACATTGGTTTGGACCAAAACACTCATATTTCCAAATTCCGATTGCTAAAATATGTTAAGTAAACGGTAACTTTATTAAAGTAGCTAAACAAAAGGGCATTGAGTTTGGCGAGGGCTTTCAGTCAGCCAAACGAATGAAAGGAGTTTTTCACGTTAACGCTGCATAGGCTAAATATAAAATCGTTTATTGCTTTTCGTTTGTATTTTCTGAGCCAGAGATCACATATAGAAGATCCAAATGAAGATATTAAATCGGGGCTGAAATTTGTTGGGTTTCACTGTTTGTGACAGTACTTATCACCCTTCCCTGGGACTTAACTGAAGACGGTAAGCGGGGGCATCGCGCGTTATAATACGATTTTCAACCAAGCTGTATAATTCAGGTGCAGATTGGTGTTTAATTGAATTATAATTCGGTAGACATTGAAAATTTGTTTAAAGCCGTATTAAATTAGAAACTTGTTTACATTAATCGCCACCACATTCGATTTTTATTTCACGTCGAAAGTAATTACACATCCTGAAAAACATAAAAAAAATTGCCGATCGCATCTAGACCATCGTACGCGTTCGCGAGCGTATTCGCAGAGCCATAAAGAAACTGACAGCTCTAGTGGGTTTGCGACATACTTGTAAGTAACTAAATTAAAAACGTTGGTATTCCAAAATTTCAATTTATTAAAAGCAAAACTAACATGTGTACACGAAGTTTTCCCATCTAGTGTGTTGCTCGCTTGTTTCCCTACTTGATCCCTACCCTAAACAGACGAGTAAACGAACAAAAAAATTGTTTAATTGATATGATTTTACTATGGTTTTCACATTGGAAGAAAAATCTTTTATGGTTGAATCCTACTTTTGAAACGCCCAAAAAATCAATGGCGAATAGACCTATTCTATTCCTGATTGTATTGCGGAATTTCAGAAAAAATTTCCAGAAACTGTATTTCTGTACCACAAATTTGTTAATCAACTTCAGTACTCTGTAGGACTATTCAGAGAAACTGGCAACGTGGCTAGAAAACAGGTATCAGGTAGGGCTAAAGTAAGAACTGATGAGGTAGTTGGAAAAGTGAGACAAACTATGATTGATGCTCCTCACACTTCCATCCGTCACCTGTCACAACAAGTTGATCTTTTTGTCAGCACTTGCAGAACTATTCTAAGAAAGGACTTGCAAATGCTCCCGTATCATTTGACTGCCGTGCATGAATTGCTTCCAGAGATTTTGAACCAAGGCGAAGATACTGTCATTGGTTTTTAAAGAATATTGACAATGACGATTAGTTGGGCAAAACTTTCTTTTCCGATGAGGATTGGTTCCATTTAACAGGCCCAAAATATGAGGATCTGAAGTACAGAAAACCCTCATATTTTCATTGAAGCCTCGCTACATCCACAAAAAATTGATGTTTGGACAGGTTTAAGTCGGAGAAGATTGATAGGTCCAATATTTTTTAATGGCGCACTAGCAGCACTTAGATTTCGGAATGAGATTTTACATCCATTTATTAATCAACTGCATGATGACGAGTTGCAATTTGGATACTTCCAGCAGGATGGTGCAACGACCCATGCTGCTGGAGATACTTTAAATTTCCTTCAAGTGTTTTTTGGAGATCGGACAATTAGCAGAAATATGGCAAACACATGGCCTCTGCGATCTTGCGATCTAATTCCTTTGGATTTCTTTGTTTGGCCCATTTTTAAAACGCCCGTTAATGATTTACAGGAACTTACCCAAAGATTCATCGAAATAAACAATTACTCCCACAATTTATGGCTGATGCTCCTCGCACGTCCATCCGTCACCTGTCGGGACCTGCAGAACTATTCTAAGAAAGGACTTGCAAATGTTCCCTTATCGTTTGACTGCCGTGCATGAATTGCTTCCAAGAGATTTTGAACCAAGGCGAAGATACTGTCATTGGTTTTTAAACAATATTGACAGTGACGATTTGTTGGACAAAACTTTCTTTTCCGATGAGGCCTGGTTCCATTTAACAGGATACATTAATTCCCAAAATATGACGATCTAGAATACGGAAAACCCTGATATTTTCATTGAAGCCCCACTACATCCACAAAATTGGGTTTGGATAGGTTTAACCCGGAGAGATTGATAGGTCCTATATTTTTTATGGCACACCAACAGCACTTAGATATCGAGAAGAGATTTTGCATCCATTTATTAATCAACTGCATGATGACGAGTTGCAATTTGGATATTTCCAGTAGGATGGTGCAACGGCCCATGCTGCTGGAGATACTTTAACTTTCCTTCCAGAGTTTTTTGGAGATCGGATAATCAGCAGAAATATGGCCTCCGCGATCTCGCGACCTATCTCCTTCGGATTTCTTTGTTTGGTCCATTTTTAAAACGCCCGTTAATGATTTACAGAAACTTACCCAAGGAATCATCGAAAAGCGTGATGAAATAAACAATCCCCCCACATTTTGCAGAATGTTGTTAATGGATGTCGCAGAAGAGTTAGAAAATGCCTCGAAGAAGAAGACGGAGGCCATTTTCAACATCTGTTGTGAATTCACCTTCAACGTTATTTTCAATGTTTTATTTTGTTTGGTTTCAAATACGTAATAAATCGTAATTATTGGTTAAGACTTTCTGTTGACGTTAAGTCAAGATTACTGATCAAGTAAGAAACATGCGGAAAAATGAGAGCAACACACTAGATGGGATAATCATTTCAAAATGATAAGAGTTACTACCATAAGCTGATTAAACTTGATTGTGTTTTTTCGACATAAAAACCAATTGTGAGTTGCTTTAATTGTCAAAATCTAATCCCTTTGGGTGTGTAATTAGTATACCGTATATGGTCACAAAATATACAGAAGTGAAATTGTCCGTCGGTTCCTTTGATCTTCGACGGGTGTTGAATCCGTTTGAATCGTGGTTTTGGGCGATACGCGCTGCAGCCATCCCCGTGTCCACCATTGATGCGGTTTGATGGTGCAGGATTTGACGCCTGCAAACAAAATTCGACGCAGAATTACCTTTCTGTGATGTGGCCTAATGAAACTCATTCACCGCTTAACGACACCCCTTTTCACATATTTTCGTTCTTTACATTCAAATTCAATTGGACTTCCCCAACACTTTTCTACTAAATATTATTATATATTCCCAGTCTTAGTCTTTAGTTCAAAGGCTTCGTATCATCTTCTTTTTTATATTACATCGTGCTGCGGTCACGATTACGAACATGTACGAGCGTCTGTGTGCCCCCCAACGGTAATTTGAAATTAAATTTTGCAATGAAGCAAAAATGTTGGGAATGAAGCTGCGGCATGTAAAATGTTGAAGGAAATTAGAATTTAATTAATAATATTTTATCATCGGATATTGCGAAAAATCAATTTTATATTCGACTGGTATTTTAATGTGTGAGTTTGTTAGGTTGAATACTGAAACAATTTCAATCAATGGAACAAATATTTCTGTCCTTAAACTGCGTCGTAGAACTACAACAATTAAACTAAACTTGTTACACACGTATTTCGGAGGACGGAGAACGTTTGTATCGTTTAATTAATTTTTGGTGTATTGTGGAATTTGTTAGAGTATCAGTACACAGATAATTATCTGGTTGAAATAACTTGGAATGACGCATACAATCTACCAGGCGTCGCACGAAGTTGAACATAGGTATTCGTAAAGCGTATTGCTTGAATTGCTCGTGTTAAAGAGAATTTGTTACCTGATGTAACGTACTCGGTTCTATTAAAACGGTTTTATGTAAAAGTAAATTGAATCTCTATAAAGTCTTTCGTACCGAACACGTTTCGCTCGAAATCGCTGACATTTACAACAGCCGTGTCATTCATTTTCTAAGAGTTTTCAATATTTGCAAAAACTCTTCCCTGCTCGACTCATTTACATTTATTATCTGAAAATTCTACCTACGTATGCGTGCATTTACATATTTCCGGTGGCTGTGCGTTATTTATTTATTTATGAATTTTAATTTACGTTGCAAGACGAAATATTAATTATTTAGTTTGTAAATACGTGCGCATAATCAAAAAAGAACTAAACCGACGCCGGTTGTTTGGTTTAAAGACCTTTTAACGAGGTAATTTTATTGTTTGTAGTCAACACATACCTTTCAAGTTTTCAGTTAATAAAAATAAATTAGTCTCGTAATATTTTTCTCATTTACATTTATTAAAAACGTATTAGAATTTCTAGGAACGGAAAAATAAGATGGGATGTATAAAACGTAATGAACCGCGTAGCACCCTGTATAGTGTAGATTTATCGCGTTCATAAGTAAAACGAGGAATTTTTTTCTCTTTTCATTTCGCCCACGCCAAAATTTCATTGTGCTTCTTTCATTCTCTCTCTGAAAAGGGGTCATGTATAAACTGTTATTTCAAAGAATGTGATACGGAAACGATCAGTTTACCCTTTCGTCGCGTTAAATTAACTTTTTTTTTGGAGCCCCGCTAATTTTTGGGCGGCTTGCGTATAATACGGAAAATTTTATGATTAATATAATATTTTATATGCCCGGAGTAGATACAGCGCTGAATGAACACCGGAATGTATTATGTAAGGGTTGTTTATAGAAAAGGATTTTTTTTCGGTTGCGTTAAAAAAGTACATGCACACCGTTGACAAGAAAAAAAGAAAAGAAAAGCTTTCGTACGTGATCGTATTAATTATTTACGTCAGCTTGCGGTAGTTTGCGGAGTAAGCTCGGAATTGTTAATATTCTAAACCGTAAAAAAAAGCGTTTCAATGAATTAGGGTAGTAAAATGTGTAAGGGACGCGACGAACGAAAGCCCCAGGATTCAGCGAATTGTTTGACGCATCCCGATGGATTTTTTCCCTCTAATCCGACAAAACATTTCGCTGCGAAATTTGGCTTTACTCGTTTTAAAAATTTAATCCGCGCATTAACATTTCGGTTGCCATCCGGCGAAAATAAGAGTGCGAGGTTACACTTAGCGCACGCTCGAAAATAAAACGAAACTCTCCATTAAATCACATTTATTTTCCATTTAAATCAACGGAGTGTTCTATTTGAATTTGATATCAAATAAGATATCAAACAATGAAGTTCGGAGGGAAGGGGGGAGGAGTAAAGGAAGAAACGGGATTTTTTTTCATCAATTTTCCACGACCCGATTATTATGCCCATATTCCGAACTTTTTGCCATCGTGTCTAGAATAATGACTTAATTTAATGGGCCCGCTTATGTTGTATGATTAATTGCCGTTACTGTTAGCTCAGATTTGTAATGAAATATCTAACATAATAAATTATCGTTCCAAGTTAATTTCGATAATACGTTTGCAATTTGTATAAGCCTTATCTTGCTCACGTATTTTGCTCGCTCGAAACCCACATAAACTTCAGTTTTTTTTTCCCTCTTTGAAAATATAATCACCGTGTGTGATGTAATGCTTTCAAGTTTCGGTTAAACTTTGCTGAAATAATTTTCTTTTCTAGTTTTCTTTGTTTGAAGAGCCACCGCACGTAGTAGCATCTGCGGTGGCTGCAAACGAAATATTTGGAAATTGTGTTCCATTAAAACGAGCCCGTAATGAAGGCATCAACGTGCAAGGCTTGCACGGGTATATGTAAATTAGTTTCTGTTGCTTCTGTCTAAGATATTTATAAAACAAACGTTCTTCTCTGATTGCATTTGATAATGCCTGGACTTGCCCGTAATGCGAAATGAAGTTGCCCGGATAACTATATAATATTCCTATGCCCTTTATCGATTCGAAAATCAGCATTCGCATTGAATGGTAGTAAGTAAATAAAGAATTAAATGAAGGGGGAGACGTAAAATCAATAAATCGATTATAAAATAGTTAGGTTAAAAGCATTAATAAACTATGAAACTCGTTTATAGAAAGAAGGGAGTTATCGGACGCGGGAAGTGTATTATGGATTCAGAGGTGCACACTATATAAAACAAATTTTCTAGAAACAGGAAGAAAACCAAAAACTTTTGAGTACTTTTACCTATCAGTATTATCACAGCTCAAGAACGACGTACTGTAAAGTAGAGGCTTCGTGATAAAAAGTTTTGAAGTGTTGTATCGAAACTAAATTCAACAGACTCAAACGTAAGAAAATCCCGGACAAGATTGAAGCCTACAACACGCTCAACAATCGAGTGACATTTTTTTTTTATCATTTAATTTAACTTATTCAATATTTCAAATACCGTATGCTAAAAAGAGAGAGCGTAGCTTAAAGAAAACTTTATTACCGTTTTCCCTTGTGCTGGTTGCCTGCTGCAGCAACTCCGACGGATGCATGAAAGTAATTCATATCTTGATGAAAATTTAAAACGCACGGACTTGTTTTGATTGGACGATCCTTCAACTACGTCGGCAAGTTTAACGTGACTGTCATTAATTTCATATCAAATTTCCTCTTACATTTGAAACGAATTTTTCCCAAAAAAAAAAAAAAAAGACGAGGGCGTTCTAGTTTCTATTCCACTAAAATTGTTTCCGATATTAAATAAGCATGGACTACATTCCACCTGCCTGGATTTTCTAACGCAATAACAGACTCTCTTATTTTTCTCTCTTTATATACTTTTCAGTCATGCATACCAAATGAATTGAATCTAAACTAGATATATTTTTAGAAACCTAACCAATCAAAAGGAACACAAACAGACGATCGCAAAAAGAAAATGAAGCTCATACCTGAGCAAAAAAATAAAAACAAGAAGAGTTCTTCCCCATCTGAAATACAATTTTGTTAAATTTGATTGGATCGCATTAAAGAGTTGGGTGCTTGAAACTTTTTTAGTTAAAGCAGGAACGGCAAAGATAATGCAACAAAAATAAAACGTAGTAAGTAAATTAATTTACTTCTGCCAAACTTTTTTGATTAAACTGGAATAGATGGACGTTATGTTTGGTTTGAGCGAGGTAGATTAAAAAAAAAGAAAGTATGAAAGTATTTATTAGGCTAGGAGTGTGTGTGGTTGGAGAGTTCTGAAAATACGAGAGCATTTTCAGGAAACAAGAAAAAGACAATGGGGTCTTTTCTAATTGACGGATTAGCTTTCGACGTCGTCGCAATTATTAATTAACATTAGCTCTGGATTGAAAGTTTAGAGCAGCGGTGCACAGAGAGAAAACTTCAAGAAGTCATTGTGTGTTTTAGAACGTATCGACTAACAAGGGAAGTGAAACGAAAAAGTCAGCGCTCGCGTTCTGTCTCGTTTAATGATATAGTTCCTTCCTTTATGCCAACATATTAAATATTAAAAACTCCTTTCGTTTGTTAAGCTTTTGTCAACATTTGTAGACGGCATTCTGAAAGAACGAAACTAATTCCCTGAAAGAACCTTGTAATTCACGAATGCGACCTTACGATACGCGTAATTTAAGATTTCTAGACAGGGCTGCATTAATTATTAACGATGTTTTATTATCCACAGGAGACCGTCCTAAACGTAATTTTAGATCGCATGTTAACAAGTAACTACGGGAGAGCTTTTTGTATATATAACATCTTAACTTATTAAAGCGAAATTCAAGTGCAAAACACCTGCAATAAAACAAACCGGCAATTCCTTATCTTAATTATCTCATTTTCAACGTTCATTCATTTGGAAAAATGTGCTGAGAGGTAAAAAAAAAACGTCATTTACATATTGTAACCATTTTATATATCAGCAGGATAACCGGCTCTCTGCAACGCAATGATTACCTCGGTGATAACTCATCATTCAACTCTGTGCAACCCCTAGCAATTGCACGATAGGAAAAAAAGTTGCACGGGGATTAACTAGATTATAACAATTTCGTTTTCATATTTCCACAACAAAACTTACCTCAACATTCCAAACTCGTAGTAGCTTTAATGCCATCAATTTTTTACTGTTTCGAAATTTCACATTTTGCGAATGGATTATACTCTATGGAGCGAGTGGTTCTTCTCTTTACGGCTTTTAATACAGTAGAGAGCAATATCGATTCATACTAGGTTTAGTTTTTGTTAAGAAGTCTACGTATACAACAGTTAAAAAAGGAAACATGGAAATGGGTGTTCATTAATTTTGGGTAGATTAACAATCTTTATCTAAAGTGACATCTAAAGTGAGCCCGCGGTTTTCTTTGCGCAATACTATAAAATGGTGTGACTTTGTACCTCGTGATTTATGGTATCTTACATCTTCCAACTTTCGTTTTAGATTGTAATGTATATTAGGTATGATACAATTGGAATTCTAAATTACCGCCTCTCCTTGCTATGTTGTACCTTCGTTGGCTGCCTTACAAATAAACGAAGTGGCTTTGCTTGACTACACCGCGATTTACTATTGCTGTTATTAGACGGTAATTGTCTTACAGTTTACAATTAACTACTTAATATTGGGTGGAAAGTTTCGGTTGGGTATTTTATGTCGATGTGAAACAACTTAAGTAACGATGGGAACGAGGAAAATTTTTCGGTTGAAAACTTGTCCCCGAACATCCTAGACGTAGTGCAAATATCCCTGCGGTGAGACACGATGTCTGGAACTTAATAATATATAAGTTCCGAAGTCTGAACTTCCTTGGTAATAAAACTAAACGTATTGCATGAGGTAGATCAGTAACTTAAAAAAAAAAAAAAAGAGATGTTGGTTTCAGTATTAATTAGTGTGCAAATTGAAGATAAATAGTGATAAATGGCAAAGGTCAACAAGTTCTCTCACAAGGGCAAGGCAGTGTTGTTTAATAGCGCAACACAATGTAGTGTTGTTTGGAGTTGGTATTAACTCGTAGAGCGTTGTTCAATTCGTCGGATTTATTTTTAAATTTTAATGCCCAGACGTTTTAACACGAGTTGAGTGACGTAATGAATAACAAGCATTAAAAACGCGAGATTCACGACCCATTCAAAATTATTACTTTTGAATAGCTCGCTAATCGCACAACAATAGATGCTACCTTGGCATTTCTCTATTAAATTTAGAACTTCACGTGCCTTCCCTTGTCATGAAGACGATGGCGTTAAAATAACACGTTCCTTTTCTTTTACGTTGTTGGGGGGGAAAAAAAATCGCGAAGATTACCTAAGTAGCTCGACACTCGATCACGTTAACCAACTAATCGATCTCCACCTACGTTCGAGTTTATTTCTGTAGAAGCAATAATGAGTTATCAATCCTCGACTTTCTAACAGCGCCGTAATTAGTTAAAAAGTTTTTTTTTACGAGCCACTTCACCGCAGTATCCAATTCCCAGTTTCAAATTAAATTTTTCCACCAACAAATAACCTTCCTCAAATATCGTTTGTTAGTAGTCCACCTTAACTTCAATTCAAATTTAATTAGAAAGTTTTTAATACCAAATTTTAATCACCACCATTAAAACGACATCTCATCCTGAACGTAAAAAAATAACATAAACTTAGCACGTTAATGAGATTATCTTCCCAAAGCAACTTACTTTAAATGACATCTGCGTATACCTGCTCGGTGAGTGAGTAGTATAGAGCGTAATAAAAACGACTTCGGAACTTCGTATGATGATTAATTTTTAATTCAAGCTTTTTTTTTGGGGGGGCTGCTGGAATTGTAATATTATTTATTGATTACTTCTTGTACCGCAATGCGTATATAAGTTATATAATTTTTGATGTTGAGGGTCTAATTAACATAACAAACTCGTTTTGTCCTTTAATTAATTTACCAGTCATGTCGCTGAAACGAAGTCTTTATATAAATATATAAGGGAGAAAAGCTTTAGAAAGTTCTTAATTGCGCAAGTCATCGTATAACGCATCGGCCCCGATTTTTCTTCGCAGGAACAAAAGCCCCCAACATATCGATTGCTGTTCATAACTAACGACAGTTGGAATTACGATTTTAATTGCATACGTCGCCTTCTTTAATACGATTGATACTATCTAAATTGTTGTTAATATGATCTGCTAAGTACGTGTTTAATAAAAACGATTAAATAAGCTGCTCGCGTTTTGTTCTCGTTCGTGTTTTGCGGGCCTCTGACCCCTCTTTAATTAATCGAAATATTTCTCCGGGTATTACAAAGCGTGATACCCCCTCGGTCTATTTAATTAACGCATCTTTACGCTCACATATCGTACCGAATTAGTTTCTTTTTTTTTGCTCCGGAACTGTTGTATGTAGGTTGTCTAATTAACAACTTATTTTAACTTGGAATTACGTACGAACCAGGAAGTGATTTACAATGAACAGCTCGACAGTGGTAATGCTTATGTTTTATTAGACAAAAGCACGATGTTCTATAGTTTAAACTCGAAGCTCGCAATTATTATACAGGGGGCGTCTCAAATAATGCAAAACACGTACCAACAAGTTGAACACGGATTTGAAGCAGTTAATTAAACAACAAGTGATGTTTTTAAAAAAAATGTATGAGTTGCATTATCTTTGAAAGTACAAAGCTAATTATCTACATGACGGATGCGGTTGTTTACAATTATCTAAAAGGCAATTATTTGCATTGACCTCAGTATCATTTCGTCCGCCTATAAACAACGATTGTTTGTGCTATTTGATTAGTTTCTTTTTCGTCTTCACGATATGCAAAGTCGTCACAGGAAATAATGTTAATTCGTGTTAAGTTTTCGTCGTTCGTTGACATTCCGCTCACGTAGTACCAGCGAAGAGTAAAATTTGTCACGAAATCAATAATCATATTTATTTGAAAATGTTCGTACGTTAAATGGCCGAGGCGTACCCTGGGGTGATATTATTCAGTTCGGCATTGACCGAAACCTACCTTCCATCGGCCAGCAAAAAATTACATGTTAAACCTACACTTTATTTTGCGACTTAATGAAGGTAGAAACTATTTTACGCCTACGTTCCAATCCTAGGTCGCTGTTATTAAACTTAAAAATTATATATTTTATGACTCGCATAATACATTTAATTTGAATTCGATATAATGACCAAAACTTGGTATATAGCTAGAAAGTTCTACGTGAGAAAATTAAAATATCTCTACTCCAAATCTCATTAAAATATTCAAGAACTAATTACCTATGCAAAATAGAATCTGTATTTCCAAATACATACTGGTTTATGTAGTTCGAATCATGCATAATAATAACCTAGATGGTAGTCGAACAAGCTTCTTAGCATTAATAAGGTATTGTCAGTTTAATGGAACTCCTTGTTTGGCATCTACCCAAATATATAATATATAAGTATCTTCAATTAGAAATAAGTATTTGTATTCGGGCCCCAAGAAAGTGAGCACTCAGTAGAGTAGAAAATAATTTTGTCTTGCTACAATTTTGTCTATATTGTTAAACGAAGCTTCTTCTACAACCGCCGCAACGCGTTGTGAGTTGCGCAGTGTATTTTTTTCTGAAACTCACTCCCACTATTTGCCACCACTCATTGGCGGTTGCTTTATCGTAATACGAAAATCAAATTAAATATTTTTGTATTCAATTAAAAATTGAGCTCTGAAGGTTCTTTTAAAAAATAATTTCGAGTATGTTGTGCGTATGATTCACAAGTAATCAATGTCGCGACGTGACTTGCGAATGGATGAGTATGAATTTTTCGTTAGCAATTCGCAGCGAACGAAGCCATTAATTATTTAACCGTTTAATCTGTTACAATGACAAATTCCAACGGACATAAGAAACCGGCTAGTTTATCTGGGACACCGCACACAAAATATTTTATCGCATGAATTGGCAACCTTTAATGCAGCTGTACAAGTGACTCGGAACTTGTTCATAATTAACCCAAGTTATCTCATTTGCAAACGAAAGCTTTCAAGAAACACTTCGATTGTTAACTGCAACCACGTAACAGTTCGGTAGTTAAACAGCCATCTGCGCGAGGTTTTAAAGTCCATTCCTTTCTCATATCCTCACCGCAAATTTTAACCATAATTATTTTCGCAATTAACACAAGGTAGTAATTACTTAGGGTGAGTGGAAAGTAAATATTTCCTGTTAAGCCGGTGTAAATTCGTACTAAATAAGTGCGTTTTATTAGAGGAAATCAACATTAGTTATTAATTTGAATTTCTAGATTTCAGGATTAAATTTTCCTCCTTTAAAGAATTCATTTGTGTAGCAGCATTTCCCTAATAAGTAATTACACGGCTTGAATGTGTATTGTGAGGACAAATATAAAACACACTCCAGTCTTTTGTAATCGGATTAATTACTGTCGCGTTCTCCTAGCGAATTTCAAATATATAATTTGCCCAGAAAACTGGATCCTCCAAAGAGCTTATTTTATGCTGTTCGCTCTACCTTTACAAAATTAATGTGATTATTTAGGGAAAAAAAATCAAATTCGCGTCGAATCTTCGAATGAAGTGGAATAATTTACGTGCCGCATCGTATGGAAATTTTTGTCATTCATATCCCCGAAGAGGAGGAGGTACTGAATGTGTGAGCAGTGGCAACACTGTATCTACCTACCAACTTGTCAGCATAAAGCTTTTACGACACCGCACAATCAACATTGTAGCAACACTGAGATATCATCATTTTTACACTGTTTAAGCTCTCTAAGAAGAGCTAATCAAGCTTTATGAAAATTCAGGCGCTTGCTCTTTTTTTTCTCTGTACACCTGGACCGTGCTAGTTAATTTCGAAAACAATTACTCATCAAGATGAGCCAAACGTAATTTTCAATTTGATACACTTGATACAAACTCAATTAAAACTAGGAAAAATTGTTGGGCCCGGGTAAAAAATAATCGTTAACCGTGGTGTAGTAACTTCGCTTTGATAGCTTAATAAACCAAATTGTAAATTATAATTTGAGAACATGGACAACTAAGACGGTCGTAAAACTTTTATTTTGCTTATAAAGTGCCGTGTGCTGCGATTCCAGGATGAAGGTGACAACGTTATTAAAACAAATTATAAAACAAAAGCCCCGAGTAAGGGGGCCATAAAACACAAAACGCGAGCAAATTGTATTCGAAATGAGTTCGGAGTTACAAACGAAAACCTATTATGTACTTTTTAGTCTACCCCCCCCCCCTTCGCCCTATACATAATAAATAATTAACGAAATCGGCATTGACGAAATTAAATCGGAAAGTACAAATTCGTCGCTTTGTTTTGTTCCGGGAAAAAATACCTACCATTCGTTCTTTGGATTTAATCAATATCTACTTGATTTATTTGCTTCCAGTCTTGGTACAACAATAAATTAAATTCTCATTTCGTGTACTACTACAACGGATCATTATGGTACACTTTCCCGTCATTTATTTATGGAAGAAAACATTTAATTCCATCGATTTATACCCGTACTCAAATAAATTACGCTTAACTAATGCACCTGTAAATTATTTAACGTACACATACAACCACTATTAAAAATTTGCTGGAATATGTTTCGCATATCTCCGCTCGACTTTGACTAATAGCGGGTGTAATCTGGCATAAATTCACTTCTGTACATGCCAAAGAAACTGAAAAAAAAACGCGGGCGAAGATTTTAATGCTGGATATCATTATTTATTCCTGAAGCGCCTAGTATGTGCTGTTTTTAGTTCTTACTGGTGCCATTTCTTTAACGACAAGGCATTCATGCCGAGCATTATGTGTGCTCATTGCTTTAAAGTGAAGATCTTCACCTGGCTTACACGGAAATAACTTCCCTCGAAAAAATAAAATCCAGTATAAACTCCTGTAAAACACGTTTTTAATATTTGCTTGAATATTTTACTTCAAAAACCTCATCATTAATTCAAAAATCAAGACGAAGCAGGATTGTTTTTTATTAATTGTCACTTACCTTAAGACATAAAGAAGTCTTGGGGGCAAATTTCCTGCAACTCACACTTCGTTTCCCATTTCAAACGTAGAATACACACCGACGCAATAAAATACGAAAATTTCCCAAAATACATCGAAGCAAGTGACTTTGTAACCTTTCCACTTCCCATAAAGATTTATTATTATATTTCGATTAATCATATACATGAATTACGTTACGAAAACATTCTTTACTCTCAACTGAAAGTAACCCACGAGTTCAAAATTAAATTTTTACAATCATTTCGAACAAGAAATTTTCCGGCTGCTTGGAAATATAGAACACATTCTATCGGGTGATTAAAAAAAAAATTATCAACTCTTGCCATGGAATTTGGACGACGTGTCTTAGCTTCAATGTAGAACAGCGCCAACGACGAGCAAGAGTTGACTTCTTCAGTTAATTCAATTTGAATTGTTCAATAAATTGAACCAAATTTAATTGAATAATTAAGAAACACCGGATACCTTTTATTTTGAATCACTGAGAAGTTTCTAAAAAGAATTCTTCGAAATAATTAAAAATTAATCTCCGCCTTCAATAATTTTTATATCCGTAGATACGTATTTCGTCAGATAAGCTGCCTTCTTCACTACACATGCTGTTAGATTTCATGAAGTGCTCTTAACTTGCTAGTGTGTGTACTGAAGATGGCAACCGAAATACGTATCTACGGATATAAAAATTACTGTGGGCGGAGGTCAATTTTTAATTATTTCTTAAATCACAATCTCCTTTAATATTTTTTAGTTCTTTGTAAATTACTGTAGATAATCATTACATTTCAAATTAGCCAAGTTAATAAAGTATTCTTCTATGATTGGGGCAAACACCCCAAAAATTGCAAAAAATATCGTTCATAGGAACTGTGGAAAGGTACAAATGAAAGTGTCAGGTGCCAGCGACCCCCTTAACCAAATTCAAACTAACACACGCCCCTCCCCCCCCCCCAAGAATTAATGAAATTACTTGATGCTTACAAGAAAAAAAAGTTTAAGCACTCACCAGTCTGCAACCCTTCTGCAACCTGAAGTGGAACTAAAAGAAAAACAAAAATTGACTTGAAAAAATTTGTAATTTATTTGTATATATATAAAACATGTGTACATAAAGTTTTCCCATCTAGTGAGTTGCTCTCATTTTTTCACGTGTTCACGTATGTTCCTTACTTGATCAGTATGCTCCTTACTTTTTTTTTTATACATCAATCCCTGGATTCACCCCTGCATTTCTACAAGGGCGCCTACCAACTAAACTCCTTTCCTCTTTCAACACTCTGCGCAGGGGGTACCGCCTCTCGGCATTCCTTCCCCTGCGCCTTTTGTCTACCTCCTCTTCCTCTTCGTCCTTTTCCGCCTCTTCATCCTCTTCTACCTCCTCTTCTCATCCTCTTGTCCTCCTCCTCTCAATCCTCTTCATAGTCCTCTTCACCCCTCTAAATTAATCCTCACCGCTGGTGTTCTCTGTTTTCCTCCCTCTCTTCTCTGCATTTATGGACTATAATTGTCCTCAACATGTCAATGACAGTCATCCACGCTCTGCTGCTTGTTTGCATTACTTCGCCGACGTATGCTCCTTACTTGGTCAGTATGTTCCTTACCTGATCAGTAAACGCCAAGTTGACATTCAATCTTGACATAACGTCAACATATTTGAAACCAAACAAAACAAAACATTAAAAACAACGAACAGTTTGAATTGCGACATCCTGCGATCACCTTCTGACACAACTTTGTATAGGAAATGACAAATTGCAGCTAGTTTGCTACTTCATAAGTCATCCCATGCGAAAAAAATGAGAGCAACCCACTTTTTGTGCGCTTTTTATATATAAACCACCCAGAAAATTTGTTTGAAATAACAAAAAACAACAAAAAGAAAATTGATACATACCCTACCGTGAATCGCAGCGTGCAAATCTACTTCCTAAATCCACCCTGCTACTCTAATCGAGGGAGAAATCACCAGCCACTTTCACTAGATCCACCACTGAAAAGAAAAATTGTTTAACAAAAACTCATAAACCTATAACGACTTTTGTAAATAAAAGTATCACCATTTTATAAAAGTACGACTAGCTTGGATATTATTGGATTTGATTTAATTCTCATGGTCAGCAGAAAAAATGTTTAAATAAACGAATTTTGAAATGAATTACTATTTGATGAAGGTCAAAATGATTTTGTCCGAGTGTACGGGGGGGGGGGTGTTTTTAGGTCTTTTTTTATGTTTCATTTATGTCGTCCTTTTGTGCGTGTACACGTAATATTTTCATCGTGCCCTCCGGCGAAATAGTTCGTAATAAACAGGTATGCCGGTCGTTACGTGGTTATGTAAAAATCGAGAGCTGAATTTATAATTATGGAAATGTTTTGCTTTACGGATGCTTGATAAGGTTTTAAAATTTATTTCTCGTTTTCTCTACCGTGGTTGAGTAACATATGAAATTCTTGACTTCTGCACACGTACAAACATATCTCTAGGCAATTATGTACGGATATTCTCGTGACGTTTTATTTTCAACAATAGTATAAAGGAAAATAAATGAGCTTGTTTTCGTAAGTAAAATAACTTCAATGGGATTTCGAATCGTATGTTGCTTGTAGACTTAGAGAACGGTCAATTCCTTCAAGAAATTCATAATGTAAAGAGTATTCGTTATTAACTTGTGCTCATTATGGGAATTCCGAAGAAAAGAAGGCGCACATATGAGAACCTTGGATCACAATGAACTGTATGTTTACGTCGATTGCATTTATTATAATCTGATTTTGTTCGGTACGCGTTCTAACGAGTGGTTGTGCTTTATTCTTTTTAAATTCTTAAGAGCGAAAGACTTCCCAGTATTTTAGATGTATTGTTGAATGGTGTTGGCAGAAATTAGACTATAAAAGATAGATAAATTGAATCTGAATTACTTAACAACCGACCAATCTAAATAATTAAATAATTCACCTATTGCGGCATGTTATCTTGTTACAGTTATTGGAGAGTGTTAGATGGAGAAAAAGAGCCGACGTTTCTAAATGACGTAATTTTTTTGCTCTAGTTGAAAACGTAGTTTGCATATTGCGGTTGTGACTGAGCTAATCCTCACCCTGTACCTCAATTATACGTAGGATTTGTTGAAGATTTACTTATCCGCTGCAATTAATTCTATATTCATTCTGTCGCTGCCTAACTTGTTTTATTAACTTGATTTTCCGGTGCGTTGATCTGGTTCGGTTTCGGCGAAAAGCCTGAATTTTTGAAAGATTTATATTATTATCCGTCCGGGTTTGAAATATAAAAAGGTTTAAGACGGTTCAGGAGCCCCTAATCAAAGTAATTTGTATTCTAGAACTATTCCGCCACGCGTTTTCATTTAGTCCAATATCAGAGTATCTACGTTTTCTGAATATAATTTTGTAATTCTTATGACAATCGTATCGAAGCAGAAATACGCGCTCGTAGGAAATTGCGTTTTCTCCGAATAAATATTTCCTAATAATATAATATTCGGCCCGCATTTTCCACGAAGACTTGCATGCACAATAAAATGCGAATATTTATCACATCTGCACAACGACGAAGAAAAAGTCACGTGAAAAATTACATTTTATTACTGCACCTACACAATTCTACACCTGCAACTGACATGAATCCAATAATATCAGACAACTTTCAAATTATTTTAGTGGAGTGAATGCTCATGATTTTTTAGGAAACAAGTGTTGACATTATAACGAATATTAAACGCAGTATAAAAATAAATATTTAGAATAATAGAACAAGCCTATTCGCCTATGAACATCCAATCTGTCTTCACAGAGAAAAATGACAATGTATAATGACACAATAATGCGTAAAATTACTGAAGATTAAATAAATGGCTTTTGTACTACAATAAATTATCGTAGGTGTGAAGATAAAGTTTGTTGTACTTATAAAATTCAACATCTTATGTAAAATGTACTACAACAGGCTGTGAAGATCTTACTTTCACATTTTGTTGTATAAAGTTCTACACATTGTGTACAACTATAATGGAATCGCAATAAAAAGTTTATTATCTCGTTAGAAAAAATTACCATTTGATATGTTAACATCTTACACAAATTGTTGTAATATTACAGTGTTTAACCCCAAATTCATCGAAAAAGGAAAACGAACATGAAATTTAGTCCATGTAATATTCAAAATGATGATTGATTTTGGCGCCTTGAATTTATGATAAATGAAATATCCCGTCCGGATAAAAATCAGTTGTGTAATCAACGCTTATTTATTAATAAATAACTGTGTTAAGTGTGCAACGGCGATTACGTATACATCACATGTGATTAATTAAAGGTGTATGCAAATATGAATGCAAAGCGTAACATGAAAAAAGCATTTATGCAGAAAACAACACATTTGGTAATGTGTGTAACAGCTCTCGCAGGTGTTTTCATATCTTAATCAAATATTATCTCTGCTTTCTCGTGCGCATTGTAAAAGATAATTCGTTAAAGCGAGTATTACATTACCTTGGAAATATTCAGATTTCGTGATTATGTACTTTTACTTAGTCCGCCCACCTTATAGACATGCTTGAGAATGCACTACATGCAGGCAGGGGGTTCAAGTTATTAGGAATTCCTATAAAATACAAAATTTTATTGAAATTCCTTTTCTAAGGATACCCCCCCCCCCTCTCTCTCTGTTAGTATATTGTTAGTTAATTAAATTTTCTTTTCCTTATGTTTTGGTTTATTAAGAATCGTTAATAGAAAGGAATTTTGTACATGACCATTTATGTACACTCGTTTTATTGAGCAAGAAAGTATTTATTTGTATAAATAAAAAGTCATAAATATGAAAGATGAAGTAGATATGTATGGAAAACATGTAATAAAAACTCAGTCGTTGAAATCCCACACACACACGCATGCTGGAAAAACATAGCTTCGTTTATGTAAGACTCGCGTATGAAATAATAAAGGAAGAAAGGAACAGAGCGTTTTATAATGATATTAAATATTTGAACACGACAATTCCGCCTACGCAATACCCCGACGTCTCCGTTAATTAAAACAGGAAAAGAAATTAACGATTTGAGTGTTAAGAATAAGGAAAAAAAAAAGGTCAATGGCGTTGCAAGAACGTCGAAAGATAAATGAAATTGTGGTACACTTAGCACTTTCTCTTTTAAGAAATTCATCCGGTCGGTTTCAATTCCGCAAAGGTAACCCACCAGAAGACAATAGCTTCTCAAAAACTGAAGAGAAAAAGAAAACGTTCACGGTTTCTACCGGGAATTTAATTTATTCCGTCATAATTTCTTTCTTGGTTCGATCAATAAGCGGAAGTACAATCTAAAACGTGCAATCGCGAATTCGATATCCACATCTAAATTTCAACTGCGACGCCGTCAACTTTTCTAAATTATTTCGGCGAGTGACGTCGAGTTTCGGGCGTTCGTTGAAACTTTTAAATATGTATGAAAAATGACGTAATTAAGAACAGTTCACGAGATGAAAAACAGTTTCGCTCCCGCGAATTTAAACACTCATTGAACGAAAACGCTTTAATTTTCATTAATGCGCAAAAAAACGTTTCACAAAAGCGCTTGAATGAAATATGGATATTTTTATGTAGGTCTTCCCTTTCCGCCCGCCCCCTCTCTTTTTTTTTTTCTTCTGGGTGTAGAATTTCGACAGTGGATTTTCAAAGAAAAAACATAATTATTTCCGTTTCAAACGTATTTGAAAGTAAACGAAAGAAACTTTCAGGGGAACCAACTAACTAGCTCCACTGACTATGCAGATTGAAAACCAATAAAGCAAAGGATACGGAGTCGCATCCGGGCAAGGTAGAGACGTTATCCGGCCCATCAAAGTGCGGAATTCATTCGCCGCCAATATTGATCAAGGCGGTGAGATATTTGGAATTTTTAATGCAGTTATAAGAGTTCGGTTGAGGAGATATCAAAAAGAACTCCTCGAATAGCACCTCTTTCATCATTTAATATCTTATATTACTCCTATCTTTTATAATTATTATTCTTCATTGAAACTCCTTCGGTCTGAACTTAACTAATTTAAGTATTCCAAATCTCTCTTGAACTTACTTCAATGAATATTGTAATTGAAGACTTGCGATTCAATATGATCCGGTTATTATCATGAAATATAAAACTTTGTAAAGGAGTAATATTTTATACAAGCTATGAGAAGCGATTGAAGATGCATATCTGAGTCGCATACCAGAAAATCACATCAAGTATAAAACTCGACCGGTATGAGTTTTCTTTTCCCGTTCCGACTACATCAAAAGCTCGACTGGTTCACGTTTTACGTGAATCTATGGCTAAACTCTTTGTGGAGACTCGGAGCGACTTTCTTGTGTACTTATTTTATTGCGGAATTTACATGTTCTTTTGTAGGTGCACTGTTGATATGTGTTTTGAATACCTAAACGTTTTACTTTCCTGTGTTTAACTACTTATGGTGTACAGCTCACTCATTTCGTTCAGAACTCGTCGTACTACCCCATACTTGCAAATAACGTTATAAACAAAATTAAAACTAACCCAAACAAACACACACACACACAAGAAACGAATCCTTTTATAACTCCAAAAAGGAAATTATTTGGCTCGTTTCATTTAGGACATAAACTTGAACGAAACCTAAGTATTACAGTCACTCCATTATGATTATTATTGTTATTAATCGCTTCGTATATGAAAGGCGTGAATATTACGATTGGTATTTTTATCTGCTCCGTTAATACCAAGAAACACAGAGTACATGAATACATTACTAATAACCTTCGCTGGCTCACGGCATAAAGCAAGTGCGTATTTTATAATTTACGAACAAAAACGACCACAAACACATGTTATAGTCTTACCTCACCTAGCTTATTAGTTCAATGGAATTAAATTAAATTAATTCAGTTCCAGCGAGTTGCACAACTGTGCAGTTTTTTTTTTCGTTTCTAGGTTTTTTTTTTTTTTGCTTTCTGTTGTTCCGCGTCAGTACATTCCTTGCCATTAAATAATGCGTTTGATTTTCATAATGCCGGTTATGAAAGATCGAACTGATTGTGACATAGACACAACACTCATGGATTAACAATTAATTCTTAGGTTTTAGTTTAATTTAACCACCAAGCAGATTGGAACGCAGTATAGATGAATTAATTTTTGCATTTTACGTTACTTAAAGATCGAATTATTGCATTTGCTCTATGGGAAGCTGGACGTTTTAGTTATTTTATGTTGAGGTTCTATGGGAATTTCTATGGGATATCATTAAATCAAACCCCTGTAACGTGATTTTTTTGT
Organism: Serrognathus titanus; assembly: GCA_039766575.1. Lineage (NCBI taxonomy): Eukaryota > Metazoa > Arthropoda > Insecta > Coleoptera > Lucanidae > Serrognathus > Serrognathus titanus. The sequence continues at coordinate 5,831,307 of CM077916.1, read as the reverse complement.
AAAATTGTTATTAATCTTGTATTTAAAAAATGATCAAACGATTAATTAGGGTATTAGATTTTTTTTTTTAATGGCGAGTATAAAAGATATTAATAATGAAACTGGTTTGTCCGCCGTTGCCGTTAGTTTTGTTCCTGTTGGTGAGGTGTGAGGTTACTTGCAGCCGTATTTGTTTCTTAAGCTCGAATTCCTGAAGCTAAAATGTTTCAATCGCTGCTAAACCTGTTAATCTTATTGATTTACTTGTAAATTTGATATGGTTTAGAGCTGCTTCGAAATTGAATAAAATTTTGTGTGAATCTGTACACGGGGAAGATTAGTCTCCAGAGGGTTATTATTCATGCGAATAAATCAGGCAAGTGGCCACCTCGGTCTAACGTGTTTAAGGTACCCCCGTTCCCTTGTCCACGTTTATTATACATAGTGACAACTCCGTAAGAAGTTGTTTAATAAATCATTTCATTAAATTTGGAACAGTAAATCGATAGTAAGAGGCACAGTGTAAACTGGTGAGCTATAAGAGGTTTGTGCTATTTGTCGCCTTACGAAATATACTAGTACTACATAGAATAAACGCGCATGGCCACACCCGTACCTCTCATCGATTACGTTCGTCAGTGTAAACTCGGGTTTTTAATTAATTACTAATAAATATTGACATACGACCCTTCCGTTACACCAGGTGTTTATATAAGTATGCCCCAAGATTGCAGATTATTGTCGAACGGTCGGAAACGAGCGAGCACGAGGCACATAAACAATAATTTCTTATTCCCGGTTTTTACGTATATATAATGATTCCATTGTCCTGTTGTGAATAAAAACACAAAACGGAATGTTTCAGGATAATTAATCCTCTTTCTCCTGTTTATTTTATGTATTACCGGGGGCGTAAATTAAATTCCTTTTTTTAATTATGTTTCGTCATAAATATTTTTTTTTGAGGGCCATCCTCAGCTCAGAAATGAGGTTGTTTACCGGGGGTAATTATTTCGCCCCTTTTGGTGGATCTATCTAATTGTACCTGCCCGATCATATACCAATGCCAGTTTATATCATTACGGGCACAATCGATGGGGCTACGTCTTTTGCAGACGCCATAGTGACAACTCCAGCCACCGCACAATTCCATTTCCGGTTAGTCTCCTTGCATTAATAATGTACTCCATCTACGGACGTTTCCCGTCCATAATCTAACTCTATTCTTCATAGACACCACGAAGCCCAGATAAAGTTTTAATCTCGCACGTTTATACGCTACGAGAGGCAGACAATTTCGTCCATAAATCGTATAATGCGAGAAATAATTATCCACAATACAATTAGACCGCGTCATATTTGTTTTACACGGCCGCAATTGTGTGCACGAAACTAAAGTTTTAGTCTTAGTCGGCTGTCAGCGGTAATAATTATGACGGTTGACGAACCACGCCATAAATTACGATTGTTCAGAAGTATCTATTTGCTAAACTACACACAATAACTCTATTTTGACTAATTATACAGTTAGCAACTTCGGGACCTCCGAACAACTCATTATTGTTTAAATTTCCCAATTCCTATAACTTTATGTACCTCGGCGTTTCCATTTTCCACAATCATAATTATACAATCAAATTGTTCACGCGTAAAAAAAAAAAAAAGCACAAGGGTTTCAATGTTTTATTAATTGAAGTGATACGTGGGTGTCAATTAAATATTTTAAAGTAATTCCTTTTCTCTTTGCAAAAGAGAAATATATAAAGAAAGTCTGAGGAAAATAACGTATTTATTTAATCCCCCCAACCTGCAGTGTACCAAACAAACGCCTTGAATAAAAATAAACGGGGGATTGAGCACTTTGGTGGAGCTGAATAATGCGCCCTGCAAATTAAACGATCGGAATTTGTTTCCTCAGAAACGCTTCGGGGTTCACGGGAGCGCCAAGAAACAACGAAAGACGTTCCATCTAGATAAGAAGCGGGAATCAATTGATTGTGTTACTGTGTGACAAATAACTGACCGCACACAAAGAACTTGACCATTAAAAATTTATGGGCCTATCCGCCAGGAATTTGTTCGCTTTTTTTTCTAATTTTCCTTTCTAGCTTTGAGAGCACCAGATAATTTATGGATTTTTACTTTATTTCCGTGGGATCCCCAGGTGGTGTATAGCTACATGTACTACTAAGACCTCCTTTTTTCATAAAACAACTATTAACTTTGTTATAAAGTACTGTGCTTGAAATAAGCCGTATTATTAATTTACTGGTGGATTATATTGGAGATGCAAGATATAGACGGAAGTAACAAAGTACGGCGCGCCAACTAGCGGCAGGTTTAATACACCGACACTGTTACATACGTATGTACAAAAGGCGATGCGCATGTGGGGACCTCCCGGTTGGCCGAACAAACGTGTTGCAGACCCTCGACAAGGACACTGTATGTTCACTGTCGTCAATGAGGAATTTATAACTTTCTGGTTTGCCTTTTAAACGCGATAAAGGGCCGTTATATATTACAAAAGGTTCAGTTTCTCATTGTTTTCAAGTTTTGAGCCTCGTCTACCCTGCAACACACCGAGATCGTTTACTAATGTACGCTACAAACAATAAACCTTTAACTTTGTTACCGAAAACTATCAAAATTATTAAACTTGGAATATTAAGCCCCAAGCAGACAACAAAACGTCGTGATTTATAGATTTAATTTCAGCTCGCCGAACACCAAAATCCATTTCTTCGGATACAACTTACACACACACCGTTTTAAGTTTGACATTTCCGAGCTTATTCTCTTCGCTTTATATTGGCTCCATTGTATTACTTGAAATGTTAAGCAGCAATTGCGAAGGGATACATGACATCTTTGTAAGTGGATTAAGACATAAATATTAACCGACCGAGAGGAGACCAACAGAAACGTGTCACCAGAATGCGGTAGACCAACCACTTCCAAATGTTTTTATAGGTGGTATAAAAACACAATTCAATTTACTACTATATATATGCCGCCTCTGTAATAAATACAATTCTGCACTTATTCATGAACAACACACACGAACCACGTAAGTAACTTTCAGATAATTTCAGTTTCATTGACACAAAATTAAATACCATTTGTAATTAATTGGACATTCTTAATTCGTGTCAAAGAAAGGACCTGAGCCTTTCTAAAAAAAAATTATTCCGTAGAGCTTTTTCCATCTATAATTTAGATTTTTTCTGTCGTATAAATAATTGACTACTGCATGGATAAAGATAAATACGTAATGTTATACAACGACCTTTATGCATTACTGATACACCTGTAAAGTGAGTCACAATATCCGTGTCACGCCTTCCTGTTTGTTTGAGATTTTCTGCGAGTGTTTGAGAAACATGGCAAAAAAAGCTCGAACGCATAAACTGTTGGAAACTAGTAGTACATAAAGCCCTATGACACGTTGTAAAGTTTCGCAGAGAAACTTGCTTGCAAAACTTAAATTAGTTAATAATCCTGTGCATAGTATCTCGCGTAATAATTAATGAAGAAAACTATAGGAAATCCACTTTCGTTTCGCCCGCGGCGATTTAAACTTTTCCATTACGAAAAATTACGTTTCTGTTTGCGCCTTCTTAGGAATTCGCAAATTTAATTTCAGAAAAATTAATCTGTTGTAGTAATAACAAGTTGCATCCCGAGATAGAATACATTCGGAATTGTAATTGTTTTTTCGAGATTGAAGAAATAATTAGCATGAGTAAATGAATACGTATAATAGATTCGCGAATTGTTATCGAATTAATGGATCTACGATATGAATTATGTTCATTTGATATGACAACGACTTGGAGCAAATTATACGTTTACTTATATTATTATATCTGCAGAAACACGGCACTTACTCTGCTCTCATGTATGTATGAAGTTATTTACTGAGCTTTACCTGCTATTATCTTACGTAATAGTATTAAAGGTATAAATATATCGTCTTGATAATGAAATAAGGGGGAGGAAAGTTATATCCGTCAACTTGCTTAGTCATAACTTTAAATACAAGCGAAGTTACGACGCTCGGGTTCAAAACTTTACAGCATTGTTTTCCAGAGATTTGCACAATATTAAACCCGAGTTTATCTAAACTCTTGTTAAATTCAAACGTGTACATATGCAGATAACCCCTTTGGTGGAGGAAGGTCGAGAGGAACGACGCCCTCCAATTTTCCGTTTTAATTAAAAATTTAAAGAGACGGCGAAACAAAGAAAACACTTTAATCCAACGACAAAAATACATTAAGACAGTGAACGTTCCTTTAGAAGGAGAGAGAGAAAGAGTATAAAGCAACTACTTTATGAGGTTTTCACTCTGCCGCCTTCCACCCTAATATTTATTTTATTTAAGCAAAACTACGCTTGACACGTTGTTACGCGCGAAAGAAAGACGACGGGGCAATTTTTACACGTAAAAGTTCCTACGTCGATGTCACGAGGAAACTCTCAATTTACGTATTTTTAAGGTATTAAAATTTCAAAATTACTCCGCCGAAACAACCGCACGTTTTTCCGTATTCCAATTTGCAATAAAAATACAAGCATCGGCGCAACACTCGCCCATAAAATTTATTTACTTTCTTCTCTTCAGCTCTCAAATTCACAAACATTTTTCCCCCCACCTTTATAATATCTATTAAATTCTAAATTTACGAACATCAAATGTTTACTTACTTAAATTCAAATCGAATTTTAATTCACACGACGTCGTAAGACATTATATTTTCAAATTACTAACGTTTACACACATTCTTTTAACTTCGTTCTGTGTTCTCCCCTAATTTTCTTTCCTAAATATTGAATTTTCCAGCGAGTTTTTCATTCCAATATAACGAGAAAATACAATGAAAAGCTTAACGAGGTAGGAGAGAGAGTTTTTGATTCAAAATAAATAAATCATTTCGTTAGACAGAGTTTTCTTGTTTTGCAGCGGCAAGTTTGATATTTTAAATCAGATTACGCTGTGACAAAGCTTTGGAAAGAATAATTATGCCCGGGGGAGTTTGAATAAACTCCGTAGTGTCTGAAATTATTTATTGCATAATAATTGATTATCGCCTGCGTGGTAGGGAATTCACGTAAGCGAAGAAAGGTTTTGCGGGAGTTGCGCAACTAATTGAAATAATATGTACCTACGTTCGGTTTAAAAATAAAATAAAGGCGAAGGTGTTGAGTGTCTCGTTGAAAAAGAAAAATCGAAATTGCGGCGTTTTCCCACCCCGAATTTATCGCGAAGTATTAGGGTTAAATTTAAATGAGGAAGAGATTCTACGACGTTATATAATGGTGTAATTTGCATCGGGCCGTGATTAATTCGCGTTGTTTTGTGTAAGAGGATCGTTCCATTTTAGTTAACCTCCGAGCATTATCAGTTTCTCACATACGTCTTTATAAATTATGATCTAATCACGTAGTGTAAGTAAGTATTTCTCGGTGTATGCGCGTAAATTAGCCCACAAATCAATTTTACGGTGAAATAAAATCCGATGTAGGAATTTCGTGCTGTAAACACAGCATATCAGATGCAACATCACGGAATTCAACATTACAGCATGTCCAATTTGTCTGTATCGGTTCACCTTTGCTCTTGCGAAAACTCGTGCGCTTGCGCTCCTAATCCCGCTCAAATTACTCTAATGATTAATAGCCAACTTTCGCAAAGATAGCTTATTCATGTCTCATGAATTCCACCGAGCAGTTAAGAAAAAAATCATTATTTTCGGTCGTAATTTATTCTGATTCTCAAGTCCACTTCAGTTAAAATCGTGTCTTGGTAAATAAAGGCGCGGACTTAAATTTTATAAATTTCAAGCTCGCCCATCTTTTATTTCATCAGTGGGCGAAAAAAAAAAACATATTGTTCCAGAGGGACCTTTTTTATTTTGATAAATTTATTGCGTGTTTTTAACTGCAATATAAACATTAACTTAATTAATCATCCCCGGGCTTCCGTGTTCTTGTAAACAAATTAGCGCCTTCCAGAGAGCCAAAAGCTGGCGTGAAACGTTCCCTATCTTATTTTTAAAATGTATTAGCCAAGTTATGAAATTTCTGAGGGTCAGGACATACCTGAACGGGAGAGACCTAGGGTCGCTCTCGCCGGTGTTCATTAGGTTAGTTGTGATTAACCCATGTTTGAATTGCAAAGTGGATGTAAAATATGGAGAACAAAATGTCCGGACCGCAGAACTTCTTATTACCCTAACTTTCCGAAGGCATAAACAAAATTAATTTCGGCCCCGGCAAGCGTTCCAAAACGTTTTCTATCGAATTTATAATTGCTTCATTTAAATAAATTCTCGAATTTTTTATTCAAATTCTTCTTTCAACCACTTACTTTCAATTTTCACACACACACTAGTCGATCCACAGTAATGAAATACAAAAAAAAAGAATTCTTTTAGAAACATCGCGTATTCATGAAAAGAAAAATTAGAGAACTTCTGCGTTTATTCCAATCTGTATTATTCATTCCTTTCACGAAAAAAAGATGCTTTTTTTTAAATCTTTTGTAGAAGAAATTTCCGACGCATTTTTTGCGTTACACTCAAATTACTAAGTCGTTTATTAAGTAATTCAAAGCGAGCTTTTATGTTGTGTAGATTAAAAGAGGGATAATTATAATGAGAGAAGAAAACTTATAATTTACGTGAACTGTTTTGGTACGTAATGAGTTTACCTAGTGCTGAATTTGGTTTGGTGAAAATGGATGTGCATTTTTTTAGGCTTAATGGTAGGGTTAATGAGGAGTAAAGTTAAAGTTGAGGTTGGTATGGTCGATGTTAAGCGGTTACATTAGTATCCACAATGTCAACCGGAGAGTCGGTGGTCCTTTCAGGACGATTAGTTGGAATCCTTTATTACAGCAACGGAACTGTTTATTTATGCCCTGCCCAGGTGATTCTAGATGCTCGAATCCCGTTGTCGGAGGTCGCGCGTTCTTACAAATGCACGAATTCTCACGATCCGCGGTCCCGACATCACATTACAATATTTTAATAGATACGCTCGATGTGACTGCAGCACGACTCATAATTACTCCCAGCGAGTGTGCTTTAGTCTGAAGACATCAGCGAAGCTCGTAAAGCTCAGGATTTCTTCCCATCGAAACATGACTGTAAATAATAGAACTCACCTCGTTTTTTTTTTCCCTCAACTCTTTACCCAAAGATCATTCGAGCGTGATAATTATTTAAGTTGGGTACTTTGATCCGAAAAGATCATAATTATAGGTTGTGTACTAACCGTGAACTCTCCCACTGACGAACGTATTACGAAACCCTCCTCTAATTCGTGGTTACTTACTATCAATCGAATTAGAACGTGTTCTAAAAACCAAAAGCCTCAAATCTACAGCCCGTTGAAAAAGTACATACGTTGGGATTTTGTTGCTACCGTTACCAACTATAAAACCTTCCTCTAGAATCGCCTAACAATATTACAGAGGCTGGATCGTGAGTGGTTGTTGTAATATCAGACGGTAACAAAGCTAATTAATGCGCATTCAATGTAATCAAGACGTCCATTGCAATGCATCAGGTATTATAACTCAGTTGCATTTTGTGCATATGGTTTCCGTAGAAACAAATAAATGATTAACGAATTTTTAATTGCGCCCTGCAAAAGCTCGGCTTTTAATCAAGTTGTTTTGATTGGAACTTTTGGTTTTATTCGACGATATGAAGCATGTTTTTTAGAGCGTTCGGAAATTTTAATAAAAGTTCCAATCGTGTTTGCCCCCCTCTCCCCAAAAAAGGGGTAATAATCTAATTTTAGTTTGAAGGGATGTAAATATTTGGATTTTGATGCGTACATATCCGCAAGCACCTGCAGGATATTGATGGTATTCGCCAAGAGTGTTTGAAGTAACATTGTGTTTGTTTTCAGAAACTGCAAACCATCGGAGAGGATTTCTGCGGACTGGATGTGAACACGCCTTTGGGTGGAGAGCACTCCATTTCCGCTGTGCCTGTGCTGCTCTTTAACACAAGACTGACGGCCGTTGCAGCCACCTCAACGGGCGACTTTACAGTCGTCTTCGTCGGAACTGCCACGGGACATCTCAAGAAGGTTAGTTGGCGTTTGTATTCCCTTAACGGCCCTCTTGACTGTGCGATATTCGTTCAGGTCCCTAGTCGCGTTTAAAGGTTGCGTTGCCTCCAATTCGCGATCTCTTTGTGTACTCGAAATGAGCAGACATTTGCATTTGTGGAAGCAACTCATTGAATTATTTTTCATCCACGTGGAATCAAATTCCAAGAAAAAAAAAGAAACTAAATCTAGAAAGATTTCCATTTTTATTCTCTCCCGGTTTCCCCGGCGGATTGCAAGTAAACATTCTCAGCTGAGAACACATAGAAAAGGTAATGATAATTCTGGAAATTCTATTATTATAATGCAGAGCGATATTACACGTTGCGCCGTGCTGAAATGAAATGGACCCGTACTTTCGGAAGTTGTTATTACGTGCCTGGCGGAAGTTAACGTTTTGTTTCGAAATGTTGTTATAACGGAAAGAATTCTTTCGTAAATGAAGCCCGTCACCCGGGTGACATCTTCAATTTCCAAAGATCTATTGCCTCGGGTCGTCAATTCTTAGGACAGTGTTGACGCGTAGGGCGCTCTATATCTCCACGACTAAGAGTTATTTCTTTGGACATTTTAATAAATTGGTTTTGTTAGTTATTAATAAAACTTGAAAAAGTGGACAAATACAAGCAAAAAAAGGGAACCTTCTGTTTTATCATTTTTCATCCTTCAAATAAATACCTTAGTTCAACAATTGCATTATTTTAACAAATAAATGCAAAATAAAACGTTTAATTCAATCTAAATCTTTTGGCAATCCTTTTTGTTTATAAATAAATTCCTGATTTAATTTAAATTCCACTTTCCTTAACGTTGACACTATGTACGTAGGGTATACGTAAGTGAACCTTAAAAAAGTTTACATTTGTTTGTAGTAAAATTATTGCTCGATTTTGGAGCAATTTGACTTTTGTAGTACAATCAATTCTCAGATCGTTAGTGATTCTATTCTCATCGCTAATAAATTTAATGAATACTTTAAATCCACCCCCAATGATATCGTTAATAGGATTCCGAAGGTATCGGTTGACACTTCCAAGTGTTTTCAAACCAATCCACACAGTATGACTCTGATTAAATTTTCCGAAACTGAATTATTAAATATCTGTTCCAAACTTAAAAACAAATTCTCTTCTGGCATTGACGGTATACCCTCTACTATAATAAAACAATTTAGACATGAACTTATAAAACCTATTGCTTATCTGGTAAATCTATCCCTCCGAACTGGCGTTTTCCCAAACTGCTTCAAGACTGCCATTGTGAGACCTATACATAAGAAAGGTAGTACCTCAAATTTGACTAATTACCGCCCAATATCTCTCATCTCCAATTTATCTAAAATATTTGAGTATGCGATGTTTGTCAGATTGGAATCATTTCTGAACAAATGTAATATCTCCTTCACAACATGGTTTTCGGAGTGGTCATTCTACCACGACGGCCATCCTCGAATTCTATAATGAAGTGCTTAATTTAATTAATGATAAACAACACCCTGTTGGTATCTTTTGCGACCTTTCTAAGGCGTTTGAGAGATTGTGTATCGCATGTTCGCCTTTTGGAGAAATTAAATTTATATGGCATCAGAGGACACGTTGCTCAGTGGTTCTTGTCCTACTTAAGTAATAGGTTCCAGTTGGTGGAAGTTGGTTTTGCAGAAAGCAATTCTCGACTTAAATATAGATCTGGTCCGTTACCAGTTACCATAGGAGTACCTCAGGGCTCTATCCTGGGTCCTCTACTTTTCACGATTTATGTCAATGACATTATAAACTTTTTGAGTGATTTTTTTATCGTAATGTATGCTGATGACACCTCTTTTATTGCTTCAAGCCACTCGGAAACAGCTGCCCGCCAACTTGCAAGCTCATTGGCTCAGCGTATGTATTCTTGGTTCTGTGCTAACAAACTTTTCTTGAATTTTTCAAAGACAAAGGCTATGTTTTTCCATACACGGCAAAGACCAATTAACGAGTCTGGTAGACTTAACGTCGGAAATAATTTAGTGCATTTCGCAAGTACTACATCTTTTCTGGGGTTACAATTGGCAGATATTCTTACTTGGGATGATCATGCGAGACAACTAGTTTCTAAATTGAGTACTTTTGCCTTTCAATTCCGTATGTTGCGTAGTGTAACTGATGTCTCCGTGCTGAGGACAACGTACTTTTCAGATCTACAGTCCAGACTTTCCTACGGCCTTATGTTTTGGGGTGGTTCTTCTGCCTTTAACACTGTTTTTCTTGCCCAAAAAAGACTATTACGTTGTATGACAGGCACTTCGTTTAGAGATTCCTGTCGACCAATCTTCGTTAAACTCAAAATTCTGCCCTTGGCTTGTTTATATATTCTGCAGCTTGTGTGCTATGTCCATTCAAATCGAAATAATCTGGATAATAGAACCATTCATCCTTATAGTACCCGTCATAATATCATTCTTCCTAAACTGTACAATTTGGCTATAACCTACAACGGACCTGTCAATACTGGTATAAAGCTTTATAATGTTCTACCATCGAATCTAAAATATTTAAACTATGTATGTTTTAAATCCGAAGTCAAAAATATTTTGTTTAAAGATATGTTTTATACAGTAAAAGAATTTTTTGATAGTTTTAAGTAATTATGTAATTATGGTATTGTATGGAATTTTGACTTATTCTACTTGTAGAATTAATAAAATTATTATTATTATTATTATTATTATTCTCGTAAGTGTGAAGATAAAGTTTCAACACATTATTGTATTAAATTCTACATCTTATGCAAAAAATGTATTACAACAGAGTGTGAGGATTTTATTTTCACGTTTTCTTGTATAAAGTTCTACACATTGTGCAAAACTATAACTGTATCGCAATTAAAAATTTTCTATAATTTGAAAGTGATTAAATTATTGAACCGTTAGAAAAAATTACTATCGGATATGTTAACATCTTACACAAATTGTTGAATAATATTGAAGTGGGGCGTAATCACGTGATTGATTTAAGTCCCGTTTAATGCGGATGACGTACGTGGCGTACGTGACTCTGTGAATAAACAAAAGCAGACTTTATCTTATTTTTTAACGTCTGTAAATGACCCAAGCCGGAACTTGTCGAGCAAGTTCTGGCGTATTTCAGCCTGTGAATTTCTTCACAAGATCTGCACGTATCAAGATCAACATCTTTAATTGTTAGATTAAGAGTCAAAATTCGTTGTCAGAGGCTTCGAGCACTCGGCTGTGATCTTCTTCTTTCTTGACGTCGGGTTGATAGCTGTCACCAGTGAGAGTCAAATAAATCAGTTGCTGAAAGGCTTTCAGCACGAGTTCAAAACCACAATTGCGGACTGTTTCTTTAGGGATGAATATCGAACTTTTGTATTTTTGTCCACCAGAGAAGCTATCCAGAAAGGATTTTGATGAGGTTTCACTGCTCGCAGTTAGAGACGAAGCAAACAATACACACACATTATACTTATCTCTTTCAACGAATGGCACACACATTCTGTTTGTTGCTCTTCGTGAAACCACTTGAAAGTCCTAAAATGTGCCAAAAGTAGTAGGGTTTCACCCAAATTAAGCATTATTTTTGCTTCGTATTTCACTTCGCTTGACCAAGCTATCAAACGATAGTGAAACGTAGAGTGATAGTGGCAATTTTAGTGTCCGATTAAAATGATTTATTATACAATTTCACCGGACAAGAATCTACTTTAATTATTTTTTAACGAAGGTAGCTTCTTGCCCGGTGAAATTGTTTGATAAATTATCTCAAACGGACACTGGAAAATAGCACAAATGCTCGACGTTTCACTATCGCTTGATAGTTTCTTCAGGAGTACTCCTGAACTATCAAGCGATAGTGAAACGTCGAGCATTTGTGCTATTTTCCAGTGTCCGTTTGAGATAATTTATTTTTTAACGTCTATAAATGATCCAACCAGGAACTGGTCAAGCAAGTATCAGAAAGAATTCCGCCGTATTCCAGCCTGTGAATTTCTTCACAAGATCTGCACGTATCAAGATAAGATCGAACCCACATCTTTAGTTGCCCGATTAAAAGTCAAAATTCATTATTAGTGGCCCTGAGCACTCGGTTGTAATCTTATTTCTTAGAGATGTGTACAGAATTACATGAAATGTAAAATTTTCACTCAATATATGGAACCAGCAAAACAATATGTTAACACAATATCAGTAAATGTATAGTACAATTGGGTAAAAATTTACAATCCTTTACTGTATTAGTTTCCAAATACTGTCAATTATTATTAAATAAATGGAAAAATCTATATACATATGAAATGGTGTTTAATTCAACATGTTTACATTTTGTCTATAAAATTAAATTACACAATTTATGACAACATATCTACTATTATTACCGTTACACGATTTTCTTTAAAATGTGTAGTATTTTACTAGAACATTATTCTACAATCAAACGTAAACATTTTCTATTTATTGCAGGTGTCTTCAACTTGTAGATATAAATTCTACAGTTGTGTTATTAACAAATACCATTGTTTTTTTGTCTGTGTAAGCATCAGCTTTTTTTCTATTTTGACAGAATTAAGTTCTCATATAATAAATTGATTAACCCAACAGAATCAAAAATAGCTTCCGAGTGCAGCACGAAAAGACTTCTGCAGCGAATATCCAGGCAGTTAATTAGTTGTACGTGACTACGTAAGTGGCCATAAAATTTTTAAGGTGCGGCGATAGTAAATTAACTGTGTTAGTATGAGCGTTAGTATTAATATCAATATTTGCCGCTGTTATCTGAACGTGTATAGAACCACGTAAATTGGGAAAAAAAGGAAAATTTTAGTTTTAGACGCAGCAGTTTTCAGAGGATCGTAAAACGAATGCTGACTTTTTATTTTTCCTTTTTTTTTTCCTCTCTGCTTTGTCAAAAAAACTGCCAAAAATGATCCGTGTATTCAGACCATAATTCGATAGTTTCAAGTATTAAATGAATTTGTTTTTAATTCAAAAATAAAACTGTTGGATACCTTGCAGTGCGATTGCTTTTGTTGCAATGAGAGGCGTGTTGTTTGTTCTTAAACGATTCAATTACGTTTTGTATAATCTACTTTGGGCGGGCATTTTGCGTTCGTTTTATGTGCGAACAAAATTAATTAATTTGTCGTTTTATTTCCATTTGCATCGGATTGTTCTGGGCCGATTTGAAATTCCATAACGTTAAGTGGATCTGTTAAATTTTTCGTTGGGCGTTCGCGTAGCTTGATTGACACAACACAGCCCGACCAGTCAATTACAAATCGATTTGCTTTTGTACACCAAGAGTTCGAAAACTTATGACGGAGAATTTCACGTTGGGAAATCAGTTATTGCGGGGGTGTGGGGTTTTATGGCGGCCTTTGTATAGGTGTACTTGCCACTTTTACGATCAGTCTTATGAATATCGCATCCGTTTTTATACGATATGTAAATAGCGACGGTGGTGACGGTAAACGCTTTAAAGTTTCAGCTAAAGGGAGTACGATTTGCCGTGTTTATTTATTAACTCGGGTGTTTGACCGTGTCCTCCTGCTTCCGAATTCATATGTACACCGGTCGTAATATTTTCGCATTCACCGCCTCGCCGGATCCGAGGAATTAACACCCGCTACGATAAAACTGTGTTTACACGTGTAAATTGCTTTGATTAAAGATTTGGATGAGCTGATTCAACAATTAAAGCAGCGTTAACAGTAGAGCTGACGCTTTTAATCTAGGCAATAAATAAATAGTTGAATTTCGTTTCTCTTTAATTGTTAGCGAACGCCGGCGACCCTTAACAAACGAAAACGTAAATAATTAAAATTAAAATCACCCCCTTTCAACTTACGCCGATTGCTTTTGCTATTTTTGTCGTTCGCATTCGTTTGTAAATCGAAATCGCAGGGGCAATTAAGTTGGAACATCGGAAAAATCGACATGGCCCGATGTAGTTTACAGGTAAGCGAAAATTACACATACAGATTGGAATTCTTTTAAAGTAAGGAATTCAACAGACTGTGAAATTGAAACATTCATATTCACTACGGTTAGGGGTGCTTCAATCGCCATCTGCAGTTTTACACCCCCTGCAGCCTTGACACAACACGCCACAACATAAACCTAAATCGTGCACCACACTACAATACACAATGCACAAATTTCTTACAAATAATTCTTTTTTTTTACATCATCCTCACCAAAAACCAATTTCACTCTTTCTTCCTTTTTTTTTCATTACACAGCAAATCCAAGGCGGAATTTAATTAAGGAAGAAGATTGAAATTTAATGGCTGCACAAATGTTTAGAAACTACATTAAAAAATACCAAATTAATTTTGTCTCTATCCACCGCCACCCCCGACGAATCAGAATCAGAATAAAATTAGGTACACCCCCGCTCCCGCCCGCGCTCGATGTTAGTTAACGTTCGCTATAGTTGATAACGAGAAGTAATCTGCTACATGTTATAAAGTTTTAGTTATTTCAAAAGTTTTAAGTGCAAAGTACTTACGATAACAATAAATAACATCTACCTATGAATTACCACAAACTTCACTCGCGCTTTATCAAGTAGAAATCCAGATTTTAGAATTTTCTTTATTAAGTTAACTGCGAAAGCTCGAAAGCAAAGTTAGTTAAAACTACCGGTAGTGATTTAACTAATTATTCGCAACCAAAAAAAAAAAAAAAAAAATAGAGACGCCATGTTCTATAAAACTTTGGTAATACGATTCTGTATGTGGGGGTGGAAATAAAAAACGATTTTAAATTTTATTTACTTGCGTTCGTTTTCCGAGGGCGATCTTTCGCGGCACAATAACTAATGAACGGGATTTTGAATCTACATTGATTGTACGTCCTTTAATCAAATACTGGTTCCGCTCCGCTATAATTCATTCGCGTAATTAAATCAAGTGGTTATGGAACCTAAACGTTACGTTTGTTTCGGTAAATTTATGAAACATGAGTTCTCTCAAACCGAACCGTTCCTAGTTGGGATGCTAAATTGCAGATATTCATGGAATTGTAACTTTTTCGATACACCGAGCACGCCTATTCAAAATATCCGATTCACGCCGCCCGTTTATTTAAATTTTAACAAAACACTCTTTTGGGTTTCGCTACTTTAACAATAATTTATCTAGTAATTTAAAACGCCTGAAACATTTTTAATCTTTTGTAATATGATAAATCGAATGAAAAAAGAAACGCTAACTATCAAAGCCCAAACATTATTGTAAATACGGTTTTTTCACAAAAGGAAATTCTGTTTTGGAAATTGATGCGTTCTATCTTTGCACTCCACTATCACATTAATTACAATTTTCCTTGTGTTGCTTAATGGTGATTGTAAACTAGGAAGCACCTCTATTTTGGATAAATTTTACGATCGTATTGTGAGTTGCTTTGGGTATAAACGCGTCCCTTAAAATGTTTTGTGAATAAAGTATCATCACCTACGAAATTTCCTGAAAATTTATGGCATTGTATTACAATGAGATATAAAATATGAAGTTGAAAAGTTATGTCTCACAAAAATGACCTACTTATGCGGATGTAAAAAAAAAATAAACGTATAAAAAAAAAGGAGCAGGAATATCTGTCGAGGTTTATAAGATAGGAAATATTTATTGTTTGAAAGCACAGTTCTGTTGACAGAGTAAACAAATGAGCTTTCCCGAAGTACATAAGAGTTTTAACGCTTATTATTTATATCCGAGAGCGAACGGAATTTATATTTCCTGTTCAAAAATTTCGTGTTAATTACGGTTCTGTTATAGATTTTTCGCTCCGGTGTGATGCAACGGAAAAAGTAGAATAAGCAAGCAAGAAAAGGTCGTATTTTTGTTTAGTCCGAGGTTTCGACTGAGATAAATGCTCCGCTTTTCCATTACTTTCTAATGCGAGGTCGTTCTATCGTCACGAATCGTACCAACAACGTATTCCTTTCTGCATGTAACATTTACTCTCGGAGATGACCTATTGTTTAAGGAGTTCATAAAACAAGCGCGTCAGGAATTTTCAAAATGCGATTAACGTTATGAAACCGTTCCGCGATTTACTACTTGTTATGTTACCGGGTAAGAGGATTGGCTATGGAAAAGTACGATTTATATTCGGTTTCCATATTGCGGAATACATTTCTGTAACGTTCACACCCTTCCTTGTCCTGAGTGCACTTTACGTGTGTAGGATGTTGAAACAGAAAACGCTTTCGTGTATGTAAACCGTGAAGGAAATGCCTTGTTAATTATTGTTTGTTGTGAAGAGTACGTTTCGAAACCCATGATCTTATCCGACTTAATCGTTAATACATGATCAGATGAACCGTTTGCTCATTTCGTAACTGTATTGTTCGTGATTATCTAATATAGTTCGGCATTGAATTCCAATTAAATAGCGCAGGGTGTGTTACGCTCATCAAATATGTACGCTGCTTATAATAATCATATATTTACTAAAGATCTAGGTATGTTTTGCCATAAACATTAAACAGGCATACGACACAAGCTGGAAGGCATTAGTTTACTCCATAAAATCCTTACGCAGGAGCTTTGTTGCACGAATCTTTTACCACGGTGCAGTACTTTACTAGATTATGACCTTTTTTCTGAGAACCCCAAGGAGGGGTGAGAGAGTGCAAATTATCAAAAATGACATTACTGACATCCATAAATACACACGCACTACTTTTGGGGGACCCGCTCATAATATACATGAATACATGATTTGGAGATTAAAGTTCTCCGAAATTAATATATTTTAGAAATCGTTTACTGTACTCTTCCTCTTTAATATACAGGATACCTCAGTGTGTATTTATCAAATTGTAAAACTAAAAGCTCAGAAAGACGTTAAAACAACACATTTTAATCGTTCTTGCAAGCATGTTCAGTCAGGTTCTGAAACAACCTGTATAATCATCATAATCACCAGAGACAAGTCAATTTCGAGTTTGTTAAAACTTTCAACAATTTTTGAATTAATGTTCTTTAAAATTGACGTATAAAACACCAGCCAAAATTTGTTATAAATATTATACACGAAGCGTTTTAAAATACTTTTGAATTTATGTGCATATAATAAATGGCAAATATTTGCGCTGATATTTGTTATTACCGTTTTAATAATATATGATTTGTTTGAATCAATAGTGGAAGCTGCACTGTTTACTCTTGTTCTGTGCAACAATGGGATTTCAGTAAGACTAAATTAGATTTAATAGAAGAAGTCAAATTCTTGTTGTAATAATAAATTGTGTTGAATAATATAAGGTTGTGGTTTTTGATGATGACAATGATCATTATGGAGCAAACGTGGGAGTAAACAATCTATTACGCAACTTTAAGAAACAAATGATTCGCCGGAGTTATTTGACCATATTGGGTTAGCCAAGTCGTGTGTAATCTCCAAGTAATTAATTATCTTATGATAATTATTTGGTAAGTTCCACGGCATTATTCAGTAATTACGTAAGAAGATTGATGATATCTTGAAGGCGCCGTTTAACCTTGACATACAGGTTCGCGTAATGTTATCTAAGAACATTATTTCTCGGAGCATTTTGCCCCGCAACGACAAAATACGAAGAGGATGAGCGAAATTTAAATTTCCACCAAACAATAAATTAAATAGCCGCGTGAAACCGTTTTGGGAATGGCGCTCGCATCTTCTGTCAAATTGGGATTTAAACATTAAACGTTCGGTTTGTTCATGTCGGTGGTTTCGTAATGAATTAGTTCGTCAGAGTTGAGCCCCGAAACGAACGTATAAAATATGCCCGCGCCAAAAAAACAAAAAAAAAAAGAAGAAACAGCGCGCCAACACAAATCACAATTTATAATAATGAATGTTTCATTACGGATGAAACAAACGATATTACAACATTACACGCCTACCAACAATATACAGGATAAATTCATGAGGGATTCAAGAAACTTTATGTATTATTGTTCTTTTTTTCTTCTTAACGAGTAAGTATGATTTATTAGCGCGAGTAATTTTCTGTAAAGGAATTACGGGAATACGTTGGGGGTTATCAAAATTCCCGAGAGCTTTCGCACGATTTGCAAATGTAATTGTACGTGTGTAATAAAAGTATTTTCGATTCAATTCCGCGTCATTCCCAATTGTTTACTTGAAATGACGTGCTGGATTTTTCTTAGTTCTCCTGCAAATTAAATTCAAGTCGGTTTTAGCCCCGAAACGGCGGAATGAAGTTTGAAAAATTAAAAAAAAAAATATCTGCAGCTGAAGGCTTATTTTAAGTTTCTCATGATTACAGAACGAATGAAGAAATTACAAAGTTTTTAAACGCAAGGTTTAATCAGCAAGGTAACGGTGAGGAGATGCCAACTTTTTTTGTTTCAAAAGAGCATGACATAAATAATTACATACTTCAGAAACATTTTCAAAGCTCCTCAACTTTTTTCGTTTATGACTTTGCATTTTCTTTTCATTAGTTAATTAGAAATATTGCCATTAGCGGAGTAATGTAAGTACGTCTTAATTAGTAGATTCAATTTTTGTAGTCCGTGGTTCATCAAGCTTTGTTAACAGAATTAAAAAACATCGACTGGCTGAAGTTTTTTTCTCTGTTTACCCGAAGCGTGGTTTACTTTAGACTAATTGTGAAGGTTTTGTTCATCACCTCTTATTTATTTTCGCCGCGTAGTAAGCTGATTGCGGCTTTAAATCCCGCACAGTGTATCCGTAAGACTATTTTAATTTGCCCTCCTCGAGCTAAACCACAATACAAGAATACTTTTCCTGCATAAAACCTATTAAGGGTATTAGAATTCTTTCAAACCCAGAACTTATTACGAAAAAAAAAAACATCAAAAAGAATTTCAATTAATTTTTTGGTCATAATAATCCACCCTCTTGTCTTGCTTACGTGAATATTTGCAAAATTTCACGCCGGAGGGGGCACTTTCCCTTATCCTTTTTACGAAATAAAAAATGAATTTTTAAGTAAAATTGCTTTAATGCTTGCCATGATTCATTTGCATTTTAAAGTCTTAAAAAAAAAAATAAGGGTTGAGTTAACGAGAAAGTAATTCAATTCGATGCCATCTTCCATTTATTATTTAAACGATCTCGTTACTAAAAGTTTCGTAAGTGAAATGTTAAATGAACAAAAGTGTTGATATATTTTAGCAGACTGTATTCTGTTTGTCGTGGAAAACACCATTTCTATTGAAGGATGTTCCCCGTAGGGAGTAATTACTTTGTACTTTGGATGTCTGAGCAGCTAATTATTCCAGCAGCAGAAAATGCAATTCGAAACTAACTAGAATTTTATTGAAAATTCCACCCCTTTATATAGAATAGCGTATCGTAGAATATTCAATCGATAGGTGAACTACTAGTGCTCGACCGGCTTCATTGCGAAAGAATTCAAATTTAAAACGTTATCCAGTGCCGAGTGTTTTTGTTTTTTTATAAATTATTCATTGTTTACATCGGCGCCGTTTATTATACAGTAGAGCGAGCATTTTGAAATTTAATATAAATTTTTTCTTTTTGATTTACCCTTAACATATTACATTACGTTACATCAGCGTGGGTAATCGCATTCGTTTGGCGTTCTGTTGTTTAAAATAAAATAAAATTTTTTGCGCGTTTGTTTTTAATTAATTTAAAACAAACTGTCACGTACAGTAATTAATTAATTTCCATTTGTTGTTGTAACGCCGTGGGAGAAAAAAACGCGTGATTTGTTATTATTATTTCCTGGCTTTTATATATTGTAATTAATAGACGGTAAAAGCTACCCTTAATGCCAGTATTTTCTCCTCCCCTTCTTAGTATTCCATTGTGGTGAGGAAAAAGACGAAAACTTGAAAGTGAGGGGGCTGATACTCCCTTCTAACAATGTCACATTAATCGAAACAAAGTAATATCGATGGGCCTATGAACACCTAACAAAATGCTAGGGGTGGGTCGAGGGTATTACACCGCCAGGACTAGTGGAAAATCTTTAAAATAACTTGCCGTCTCAAATGAACTGAGGACATGGTTTATCGAGCAATAAAGGACTATATTTTACCGACGGCCTTTCAAACACAGATTTATTTGAACAGAAATTGAATTAAGATTTTAGGAGCAAACAACTTTCCCGTAGTGTGCTCACCTACTGTTCGTGTTTATTTTCACGCCAGAAAAAACATAAAACGAAAATACTTTCGCAAGAATCGTCCCATTTTTTACACTTAAATGAAGAATACCTCGCGAGGAAGTAAATGTATTTTTAGGATAGAAACGAGGAAAGCATGGATAGGAACATATTTAACGTAGCTGTACTTCTTAATACCATATAAAGCTACGAGAGAAAAAAAACAAAAAAAAAAAAACTTAAATCATAAAATTTAATTTTGCTTTTATAAAGGGAGGGTGGCGACCATAACTGTACGCGTTGCTGAAAATATAGACTAACTTATTCGACTTCATTTTCTAACTTTGCTGTAACTTTAAAATGTTTTCTAGAGCAGCAGACGCTGTACAAAAAATACGAGCGTAAGTCATTTTTTTAAATCAACTCCTAAATGAAAAATCGTACGCCCCAAAAATATACCCGTCGGATCTATTTCATAAGAAGCAAATTAATTCCTTGTGTACTTTTTGATTAGAAAGAAATGATTGGCCTCGTCTAAAATTTACATTCGTTTCATTCAACAATTTCCACTAAAATTAATTAAACAAATACAATCGAAATTGTTTCTAAATAATTCAGGAAGCATAGATGACAGATTCATATGAAATCGAAAGCACCAATAAATATTGAAATATGTTTTAATCAGGCTTTAACCATTCAAAACCTAAAACCCTCAATAACTCCTTTCACCTTTATTATTTCGTTACTTCCAAAAAGGAAATTCGAAAATCCTTTAATACCCTTTTGATAAAAATAAATTCCGCGTTCCGGCGTATTTAGGATTTGCTTAGAGAATTGCCTCTGTATATTTGTTTATCTTTAAAGTTTCCCCACACGTTCGGAATATGTCCCGCTGCGTGGATTACCGTGTTTTGATGTTGTCAGAGCATTTTTCTCAACTTTTATTGATGCCGATGTTTATTCTGTTCTTAGCGATTACTCTTAATCTTACCGGATCCGAGACACCTGCTTGTCTCCTCCTCCGATATCGAAGGAAAATTTCGTTTCTGGATTCGAAGTGCGTGTAAACAATAAAATAAGCTCAAAAAGAACTTGTCTTGGGGGATGGAACTTGGAAAGATTTCCCCGTCCAATATGGAAATTGGTTAATTATATTCGTGTTGTCTCCGTACTTTCTAAATTTGTTTGTGTTTGTGGGTTAAAAGGTATTATATTGGTTGATCGTTTGTGTTGTAACCTGAAGTTCCCTTATATTAGAAAATAATTGCCTTGAAAAGTTTCTGTCGTAAAAACACTGTTAGGCAGTTTTCGATTGACGCCCTCATTACATGAAAGGAATATCGAGTTTCTTATAGCCTTTTGTTAGACGAAGTCGTACAAATTGCTATCCAATTTAAAAAAAAAAGACACCAAATGTACTAAGTGCCCACGTGTCCCGACCGTTTCTCATAAAACTTGCGGCCATAAAAACAAAGTCGAAAGGCAGTTATTTAATAATTATATTCGGCACTAAATTCCCCCGACCCTTTAATGAATCACACCCGAATATAAATTTACTTACGGTACAACAACAATAAACGCTCGCGATGAAAATTTAAATAGCCGGAATATATCAATTAGATAAGTAGATTTTCCGATGGGTTACCATTCGTCCTCATTCACGTGATTTCATTAAATTTCTCGGCTCAACTGAATTATGCTTTTCGTCCCGACATTAACAATTCACTTTGAACGTGTACTGGGCCCAGTAATTTTCAGAGATAACTTCATTATATATGTATGTGTGTATACGTCTGCACACGTAAAATTATTCATTTCATAAACATAACTAAAAATAAAAAACAGCCATTCCATTTTAATTTATTTAAAATAGCATCCAAGAGAGTAAAGCGTTTTGTTAAATCGGATTCATTGCAGTGGCTTTGAGCATTAAACGTGCTCCAAACCCGAAACTCTAATTAGAGGAGGATTTTGTTAAATCAGTCATTAACGGATATTAAAAATTAATCAAAATGTAAAGTTCTAAATCACGTCTATTTTCCACGCATATCATTAAGCTGAGGGAGTAAATAAATAAATAAATAAATAAGAGGGTGGTGCTACTTTTAATGTTTAATAACTCGAGGATATAATCTTCCGAATCATAATGAAGTGAAAGAAAAAAAGAAGACGAACACCTGAATTAATCAAGAAAATCATTAATCAAGACGGTTGGTATGTGCAAAACACAAAGAGCTGCAAATGAAAACATCTTGTGTTTATAGTAATTAATTATGACAATTAATTTGAATTGTAATGAAAGAATCTCAAAGGTAAGATGAAAGGGAACATGGAAGATTGAATGGTGTTTCCAGTCGAGGTAATATTCTAAATGTTGATTGCAATATTCGTAGAACGTTAGATCCGTATCATTAACAGTCTAGTAAACATTCTGTTATTAAATTCGCCATTGTGTCTCCGATACTTTTCATTCCCTCTTTGATGCTACTACATAAAACATTTACCCCACGTGCATCTTTCTGCCCTTCTTCCCCCTGTGCTAACGCATTCAGTGGCGGCGGCGTACACGTGAAATACTCTTCCCTGCGAAATAATTTATTAACAAAATGCCAAATCGATATGTTTATAAAGTCCGGGATGTGAAAATTTTTAACGGTGGCCGATGATAAATTCTGCCTGACAGGAAGGCGGTGCATCCACGAATGCTAAATGTTAAACCCCCTCACCTACGAGCCCCCGACATTTGTAACCTCCCCCCCCAACCTTCCGGTTCGAATTTAATTCATTAATACGCAGACTTGTACATTAATGAAATTTTAAGCCTTTTCAGAACAACGGACCCTATTTTTCCAATTAACCGGAAAATCATTTGTTATATTTGTTCGCTCAAGTTTTGACAAGGAGGAAGGCGAAACTTTTTCGTACTTTCCAGAACTCTTACTCGACAAAAGTTTATTGCGATTAATTGAGAACTTTCTCTTTAAAGAAAATTATTTAAATGCGATACAGATCAGACACGCTACTTTCGGTTTAATTTACAATTATGTTTTAATTTCAAACTTTTTTTTACACATTTTGCGAGAGAACCGCTCCAAAAAAAAATTTGCATCAGGTAATAACACCGCCTTTCTTATTAAAAACCCCAAAACCGCCCCATTCTAATCAATGCAAGAGTTTATATTTTCGTTCGATTTTTGGTGGATAGAATTCTAACTATTCTTTAAATAACGGAATATTTGAATTGTAAAATAAAGAAAACCAACCGCAAAATGCCTTATAATTTAATCACTTTGTTTTATTCACAATTCGCGGAAGTTTTAATGCAATTACATTGCTAATTTCTTGCGATTATTCGTAATGTTAATGAGTACGAACGGGATTAGGAAATAAGGGGTGGGTGGGGTGTCGTATTAAAATTTTCAATCTGGTAAACTGATATCGATGCGTTAAGTAAAAACGGAAATGATTTGTACGTAAAATTGATAGCGTAATTAGACGCGAACTTCTGAAATATCAAGAAACTGGCGGCTTTGTGAGTGGGGTTGGTTGACGTTGTGGCGTTCTCTCTGTCTTATTGCCTGCCGGATGCAGCATCGGAAGATTCCATAACTTCACCGTACAACCACAAAGGTATCATTTCCACATAATTGTAATAACGATATTGTGCTTATATTTCTCTCCTCGTATCTATTAGCCATTGTGTTCATGAAATTTCTACCACTACGTTATAATTGCTTATTATACCTCGAGGATTATTAATATCGCGCACTCCTCAAAGGATTCTGTTTATTCCAATCGCATTTCTAAAAATAAAATCGATCCCCTCGACTTCTCGTTTAATTAAACTAATGCGTTCCGATTAATTATTCCTCCACGCACACGTTAATTGCGTTACACTTTTATTGATTGTTCATAAATTATTGCCGAGGATCAGATAATTTCCTCCTTCTATTCTGGTTATGATTTGATGAATATGGATTTTTCGTGAGGGCCAGCTGTCAGTTACGATTGTTTTTGATTTCCTTTCGCAAAGAATGACTAACAATAAACAGTTAAACATTACAGATCGTGACGTTCCCTTCTCTTATGGGAATAAACTTCTGATATATGCGACAACTGATTTGCGAGAGATATCGACTACCGCCCTACCCCTCCACCATATATTAAGTAACTAGGGCAATATCGTTTAGGGGTAGTTCTTGATTAGCAACTTCCTGGTTGGCTACAAGGTACGCAAAACAGATTAAATTTAACTTCCACCTAACTAGATTTTGACTTTCTGTCTTCTACATAAATCTAGAATTGGAAAATTATGAAAAATACTTTCAACATCTTAAATATATAAATAATAATAATAACAATGAAGAATTGCAACGAAACCTCTATTTTTTAAATGTGTAATCCTTTGAATTCTAAGCAGCACCCACTTTACGTTCGTCGCAAATCGTAATCAATCTTGAATTGTTGACAATAAAATGACATTTGGTTCGAAAATTTTTAATAATGGATCCATTCGATTAAGAGTATTTTCGGCAAATCGATTTTGGGCAAAGTAAAAAAGAAGAGAACGACTTGGTTGTTCGTACGATTGTTATGAAATAGAAAAAAAATGTAAGTATACTTAATAAATCTTAATTAATTAGTGAAGCATAAATCTAAATTTGGATAATCTGAAAGGCTGATTTGTTAATATCGTCCGTGCTAGTTTCTAAGGGCGTTTAGTACCTCAGTTGGCTTTAATTAATCTGAAGGCAAGACAGCTTTGTGCATTCTACCTACCGCCGTTTCAAACCTATATTCCCTTAAATCAGTAATAAGCAAGTAAAGCCATTGCTTAATAGGTTGTCTAATTAATGGAAAATTTGAACTATCTTAGGTGAAGGTAAACTCTCCACGATCTTTTTTTAATAACGTCTAACCGACAAGCGGAAGGGGTGGGTTGGTTGGGGGTTACCTTATCAAAATTTACATCAACTTTATTAAGTTGTAATCTTTAATTATAGTTAATGAGGCGTTAATTTTTGCTATGGCAAACTTTATTTCATCTCGGCTGTTTACTGAAGTGCTTTGAGTTACGTGGAGTACTTCAAAGCTACCCGGGAAATTATTAATCTCCACTGTATTTTACGGTTTCAATAATCCTTAGAGCTGACTTCTTCTTCTTCTTCTTACTTGCATAATATTACAGTGTTCCATATTAAACGAGAATTCAATAAAATAGTCTTTTTCTCCGAGAATTGTCTTTTATATGAAAAGAACTTTGCAATTAAGTTTTTTTTCATCAACGTGCATAATAATAAAAGCCAATAATTTGAGCTGGATGGATATATACGTACTTAAAAGCGCTTGTAAACGATTTGCGTGATTTTCATTACCTCCCGTCATTTTTAACAGCCCCTATAAACTTAAAATCTCATAAAACTTCAACTAATACGTCGTAGTTAAAGATAGCAATATAAATCGGTGGGGGGGAGGGGGCGAGAAAACTAATAAGTTACCCTCTACTTAGAAAATTAGTTTCGTGAATTACTTTCGTACAAATCAGTCCGTTTTCTTCTCTCACCTAATGGGATTTTTACGCGTAGGAGAAAAACGTGTTGCTTCTCGGTTGCCAACAATAGGAAATGAAACTGTGTGGTGTTTTGTCTACCGTGCAAAAATTCGAAACGCGAAGAGTTGTTTCGATATTTTACTTTCGTAGATTTGCACTCTGGCATGCTTTATTACACATTAAGATTGCGCTTTGTTTAACGGTTCACTGGAAAACACATTAGCTGCCTTCATTAAACTCAATAAACGTTTGTAATTTGCATGTCTATGAAATGTTTCATTTTACAACAAAACAGGGAATATTAATTTGTAACTTCTCTTATCACAAACGATTTTACTAATATAAAAATCCTTTTATTTTCTAAATTATTAAGGATCACTATGGGACTTACCGTGTCATGAAACAAGTCATCAAACATATGATCAGGTGTGAAGGGCCATAAAAAATTGCGATTAATATTTATATTACAACGCAGTATTTAATCGTTCTTTATATATTATATAAAATTAGAAATATTTTATTATAAATAAGAATATGATTGCCATAAATGTGTAGGAATAGAAAATCTAAATAAATTTAAATAAAACGATTTTTTTACAAAAAAAAAAACAAAATCATGTGGCGCATGGCGTTAAAAATAATTTCTGCATTTAAAATTAAAATGACTGGTGTTTATTAACCCTGATTTGTTTCTGTTAACTCTGATTTGACCCGCGAAATTTAAATAAAACGCAGACGCAAGCAAAATCAGATTTTATAATCAAAACTTATGAATTTTACAATTTTTTTTGGGTCGGAGCAAATCATTTACTTGTTTGGCAAATTTTAACTTGAGATTTCTTTTAACCCTGACCTTGAATTTCAATCAAATGGACTTGTTTTTCGTTTGATTTAAATACTTTATGTTTGAATTTCATTTATTTTCGCCAGCGATTTTTGGTTTACTTCCTATTATCCTTGATTATCTGCACCATTGAAATAAACTTCAATATTCAGATGCAGTCAAAGATATGAATCATACTTTACGAGTCATTTTTTTTTTAATTACAGCAACATGTTTCACTGAATTGTAATTTTTTTAAATTATCCCTTAATGCATTATATAAAATTACAATTATTTTATTATAAATAAGAATATGATTGCCATAAATGTGTAGGAATAGAAGAAAAAAACGACGCAAATTTCTGTTTCATTTTTGATGGGTCCATTCGTTACTGCGTTCAGTGATAACTTCTTTATTTAAAATTAAAATGATTTGTTTTTATTAACCCCCGGTTTAAAGTGCGAAATCTAAATAAATTTAAATAAAACAATTTTTTTTTTGCAAAAAGAAAACAAAAACAGGTGGCGTGGCGTTAATAATAATTTCTGGATTTGAAATCGAAATGACTGGTGTTTATTAACCCTGATTTGTTTCTATTAACTCTAATTTGACCCGCGAAATTTAAATAAATTTAAATAAAACCCAGACGCAAGCAAAATCAGATTTTACAATCAAAACTTATGAATTTTACAATTTTTTTTGTCGGAGCAAATCATTTACTTGTTTGGCAAATTTTAATTTAAGATTTATTTGAACCCTGACCTTGAATTTCAATCAAATGGACTTGTTTTTCGTTTAATTTAAATACTTTATGATTGAATTTCATTTATTTTCGCCAGTGATTTTTGGTTTACTTCTTATTATCCTTGATTGTCTGCAACATTGAAATAAACTTCAATGTTCAGACACAGTCAGAGATATGAGTCATACTTTATGAGTCATTCTTTTTTTTAATTACAACAACATATTTCACTAAATTGCGAATTTTTTATTGAAGAAAATCCTATCTATAAGTCAAAAATCAATTATTATGTGAGAAATAACTTGTTTTTTTTTTCGATAAACAACTCCATCCCTAGAAACATTCAATAATTTGTTTAATTTGTTGGATGTTTAAGCATTCAATTTATTTCACATTATTTTATCAATATGGCAAAAGGACCTTAAATACAGCGACATTGCAAAACAAAATGAAATCCCTGTTTTGTTACATGACCAAATAATATATCTGACAAAAAACACGTGCTTTAAAGCAATAAAAAATACCTCTATTATCATTTTCTTGGGCACTCTCACGTAACACAATCACATTTTGTTAGATAACGCACGCCCGAGTTGTTTATAAACAAAATACACCAATATTATTAAAGACAGGAAACAATTTTCACCTTAGATCAAAGTAGCGTCCGTTCGCAACTACAATTTCCCGAGCAATGATAAGCAGAGCTCGAGAAATTCCAGACCGGCATAGGCGTCCTATGTTTTATGAATTTTTTTGTACCTGGTTTATAGCAATGTTATTTTCTATTTAACGCATACACAGCATTAATACTATTGGTTTCCCATAATAACCGATGCATTAATTTAGCCTAAAGTGTATTACATGCACGAACCGATTTAATATTTCGCCATGTGACGCTCATGAAATCTTCTGTGAGCTGAAGTTAATTTTTTTTTTTTCATTTTTACGATCAGTTTAAAGCAATCGCACAGCAGGGAGCATTACTTCCACTGGTCTACATTAGTCATTTTTTTTTTCTGGCAAGTGTTATTATTGATGCCAGTATACAGAAAAATACAATCGCAAACGTGTATTTTATTAGAATTAACGTGTGCTCTCAACTGCCCCATCTTGTCTAAAAATCATATACTTTATAAGAATGTCCGGAATTTCCCTACGTCTGATGATAAGGCAGTCATAAATGCGCACCTTTTTTTTGCAGGTTTTTAATACCTGCTGCGCATGATTAATGATTAGTTTGCAAGAATATATATATTTTTATCTACGAATAAAACTGTTTGGGCAGAAGAATTAAATGAAACCTTTGCGTGCGTATTAATTAATTATTAAACAAGAAAATAGCAATAAATCCAGTTTTGGTTATAGATGGAGCATTTTGAAGTTTGACACTCCAGAAACATAAAATATGCCTTTACATAGTCAGGAAAAATTTGATATT
Organism: Serrognathus titanus; assembly: GCA_039766575.1. Classification (NCBI taxonomy): domain Eukaryota; kingdom Metazoa; phylum Arthropoda; class Insecta; order Coleoptera; family Lucanidae; genus Serrognathus; species Serrognathus titanus. Next base: position 5,802,536 of record CM077916.1, on the reverse strand, counting down.
TTGAAAATTAATCTCAATTACTTAAAACACCAAAAAAAAGTAATTTTTGATACATTTCAGCTAGACAAGCACAATTTAATGCACCAAAATTACAGTTTACATAGAAACGAAAAAAAAAGGGATAAAAGTTTGCGAAAACTTTGAGGAACCAATTGTACATTGAAAATAATAAACAATATTGATACAAGCGGATCTAAAAATGTTACGAATTGAAAAATTAAATGTATCAATACCAGATGTAGCTAACTTTATTAATAGACATTGGTTACCCTAATATTAAATAATAATTTATTTTAAAAACAAATGAATGTGCTAACTTATTGCACCCGTTGCCAACTGTCATGTAATGCCAACCATATTCTACAAATTCATGTAGTTCTGTTTAACTGAGTAAAGAGAGAGAAGCTTCTATATATGTCTTTGACAATAATTGTTTAGAAAAGACATCGTAGCATGAAATAATGGATGTGGTGTAATAATAGGATTCATTATTGTATCAGTGTTTAAATGGAATAAACGTGTATCAAATGGAAGAGATTACTTCTTGTGGTGGACATATATGAGGAGTAAGTTCTCACATGAACTAAAGAGATTTGTTTGGGACTGCTGAATAATTGCGTACGCCACCAACACTCGCATCCCGTTTATTGTTAAATTCTGAACTCCTCGCGCCGGCATATATTTGTTTCTTTGTTGGTTAATCGTAGCCATTCATTCGCTCACATCCACGTTCAGCCCACGACGTAATTATAACACTCATTCGCATGGTTCTCTCTTCATAGACTCCAATAAACGCTTGTAAAAATAACTGTGTGTCAACAAACGTCAACTGCAGCATTTTTACTGTGCCAACAATGAATCACTGCAACCAGCTACACCAGTTATTAAGTACTGCAACAACTCGGAGTTTTATTTTTGTCAAAACGAGCGTTTTTACACACTCGTTAATACCGACTTTAATTAATGGTGCTACCGAAGCTATTATTCCATGAGGTTTCTTTTTTTCCATTTACGTACGTCTGCCCAGGAGGAAAGAAATCGTTCGTTTCACGAACAACAAAATATTTATAACCAAATTCGAGCAACGAATCTGACTATGCCAAAATACCACCGCTCATATTTGTCCGATCAATCTTGAGGTGTTGATGTATTCCCTTTATTTCTGCCATGAAATTAGACATCCAGACATCTCCACACACACTTAATCAAGTTCATGATGATGGATGTGCATTATTACCTACAATATGCATTATTTATTTATGCTTTGAAGCCGAGCTAAAATCATATGCAAAACGTCGGTTTCAATTTTTATATTCGCATATCTGAATTCACAATATAATAGACATCCGTTTTATGCTAAATATTTGGTTTAAATTTCACTTCGTAATACAAAAACAAATTTATGGGGGCACAACGTTTTTATTACGCACGTGGATTTCATTTGGACGAGGAATTGTTTTGTTTTTTCCTTTTGAGTTCGTCGGGTATAAAAATTAAAACGAGGTAGAAATTTCACGAAAACAATTTATAGTTTAATTTTGAGACTCGAATTTAATTTGAAGGGGAAAAAATAGGAGGCGTTCTGTCAAGGAGGATTTTACGTGTTAGAGGTCTCGCAAATTGAGAAGAACATGTCACGTGACTTCTGCTGCCCACAGTTTCGAGATCTCTCCTTACTCTGAGGCTTTTTACGTTTTACTTAATTGTGTGAGTAAATGGACGAAAAGTCCATGTGTGTGTGCGTGGGTGTAGAACTAAAAAGAAAATCGATTTTCCATTTTGTAATTTAAAAAATGTTGATGTGCTTATGTTGAGATTTGTCAAATCGATCTTGAGGTGTTGATGTATTCCCTCAATTCCTGGCATGGAATTAGATATCCAGACATCTCCACACGCTTAATCAAGTTCATGATGATGGATGTGCGTTATCACGTAGATTATGCATTATTTGCTGGGTGCTTTAGAGCGGTGGCGAATGTTGGTTTAAATTATGTAGTACATTTTTTTTGTTTGTGTTCCGTAAAGTGGGACACGAAAATTTCATTATTCGGGTTGGCGGAGTAAAATAATCGCCTTAATGAAGAATGATGTGCCGTTGTTTAAGCATTTATGGTATTAGGTGTCAGAATTTGTGCGATATGAGGATTTCCAGTAAAGGTCGAGGGAACGTGTGTTGTAGGTTTATCAATTAGAGGGCGATAAAACAGCGGATGTGAGGCGTTTGGTATGGGGTCCTCTGGTCGGGTTACCAGAGCGCACTTGTAGAGGTGGTGCGTCATATGCTACACATATCAATGAGGCATTATAATGCTGGCTGAAGGAGAAGGGCATATTTCCTTTCCAACGGCTGCGAGGGCGTGACAAGTATCAAGGCACTTGCAGTAACGCGACAATCTCAGAAATATCTAGAGTGAAATAAGTAGGGTGGGTCTTCAGAAGCATACAGCCCGGTTTGCTTGATCTGTTGCACATGACTTGCGTATCTCGTTTACCGTATATTCGTTTATAATTTTATTTCCTCCGAGACTTTTATTGGAGAGTATACGAGTTTCCGTGCTTGCTAGTTGTTATATTATATTTCCCTTAACATTAAGGTGATTTATATGTAAAAAAAGAGTGACTAAAAGTGCATTAAAATAGGCGCTGGAAACGATACAATCGATTTTGTTCAACGTTTATTGTCCACCATATACGTTGGAATATAATGGCTGAATAAATGCGCATTTTGAATTATATAATGCTTTTATCACACTAAACAGTTCGCTGTGTTTTTAGTTAAGGGCGCGCGAGTACATCGTAAATATGTTAAATATTTTTATTGATCTAAAATCATAAACGTAATGCGTTTGCAACTTGCACTCATCACCATCACTAATGTTTGGTGCATTAGTGAAGCTTCGTTTCATTAATAACATCGCCTACACGCCGCCGAAATTAATCCCCAAAGAAAGAATCCCCAACCTAGAGTATTTTTTTTGTCTTTTTCATTAGCTCAAACCACGTAGTCATTATCTAGAAATATTATTTACATAAAATATATTCAGGCACTTAACATAATAACGCATGATTACATAGGAGAATCTAGTGCTAAAAAACGAAAACATAAACCATCCATCCTTGAAGTCGAAAAAGATCATTCCGATCGGTTACTTTCTGTTGCTGTTATTATAAATTCCTCGAGCGCCTAGTATTCATAGCCAAAGAACAAGACGTCAGTTTTAAATTCAAGATTCAGCCGCATATATTAGATGGAAGGCACGAATGACGAAAGCGTTTATCCAAATTACAATTTCATATAAGAAGCACTTACATATGAATGAGTAGTCACAGCCAGTGTGAAATAAGGGGCCGTAGTAATAAAGTGCCACTGCGGCATAGTAATACGCATATACCTTCGAGCTAAAATTAGCTACCTACCAGAATGTTAATCTGGTTATTCTACCGCATCAATTTGTTGCCGGACACTGAATTTATCTAACCTCAGTTATGAAGCAAATTCTATCCTTCCTATATTAACGTCGAATGCCTGATATTATGAAATACCATCGAATCCAATCATTTCATTCATACTTACCTTCGCCCCTCACCCCCTAACTTACACAATTGTAATTCCAGAAAAATAACACGCCCCAACTTTACTATAAAATTTACATTTCAATTGAAACAACACTATGAGAACCAAGAAAGATACATTTCTATTAATAGACCTTTCAATTACTGTCTTTTTTTTCTTCTTCCAATAATTAATTTCCAGTTCAACTCTTCAGAAATAACTGAAGTGGAAATCACATTGCTGTATTTGATATACATAAATACATGTTTATACTTGCGCCTTTTCCTATGCATGAATGCTTTTAGTGCGTCATTAAAGTATAGCGCTGAAAAATTGTAAGTTCATGTATAAGCGATAAAATATTACAGAATTTCCATGACAGTCCCTTACTAAACAGTTGTTAAGATTAAAACAAAACATCTTCCACTTTGCTATTTATTGTAAAATGAAAGCAAGAGTGCGTTTGTTTATTACGAGCGAGTTCGTTTTCCATATGAAATTGGCGAAGGCTTTTTAATAAGTATATTTAGAAGGCCGCAGCCTCAGTACATCCTTTGTTCTCGAATTTCCCATTATCGTGTCGTTTTCTTTCTTTGTCCTCCTACGTTGTTTTTTTTTGTTATTATTATCGATCGTTATTTCTTCTAACAGAATTAAAGAAACAACAAGCAAGGCTGTTGGAGTGAGCCCCAGAGAAGCTCTCAGATTTTCAGTGGAAAAACTTTTTAACACGAAATGATAGTTTGGATCTGAAGGGAAGACTGGAGATGAGTTTATTTAAATCACGCACTGGAAACTAACCGTCCTGTTTAATTTTGCAGAGCAGATCATGGGGAAAATTAGCAATAACAGTAAGCCAAGTTCTGTTATTGTTCGTTTGCTGCTGTTTGGAGAAGTTACTGTGGCATATAGTTTTGATCGGATCGAAATTAAATTAAATAACCAAAGTTGAAACTCATTTTGCAACTCCGACAACCAAACCCTAAGATAAGATAACATGTACGAAAAAGATTGGAAGTGGAAAATGAGCGCAGAACCAAATGGGAAGTATAGTTGGGACCATATGAAATTGTTGGAATATATATTGTTTTATGTTATGGATAGTTGGGATCGTTATCTTCTTTGTACGGGGTGTTTCGTTTCGTTTCCAGTCACCTCATAAATTTGTGAAGTTTGGTCGAGATTAAATAAAACGAATCGTTATATGTGCACAGGGTGTTTTGATTTTTGTTGTTCTTATCGTATTTTTCGTGAATTTGTCGAAAGTATACGTGAAGTATGATTGGGAAGGATACATTTTCTATCCGATGGGTCCATTCGTTACTGCGTTTAGTGATAACTTCTTTATTTAAAATTAAAATGATTTGTTTTTATTAACCCCCGGTTTAAAGTGCGAAATCTAAATAAATTTAAATAAAACGATTTTTTTGCAAAAAAAAAAAAACAAAAACATGTGGCGTGGCGTTAATAATAATTTCTGCATTTAAAATTAAAATGACTGGTGTTTATTAACCCTGATTTGTTTCTATTAACTCTGATTTGACCCGCGAAATTTAAATAAATTTAAATAAAACGCAGACGCAAGCAAAATCAGATTTTATAATCAAAACTTATGAATTTTACAATTTTTTTGGGGTCGGAACAAATCATTCACTTGTTTGGCAAATTTTAATTTAAGATTTCTTTTAACCCTGACCTTGAATTTCAATCAAATTGGTTGGTTTTTCGTTTAATTTAAATACTTTGTTTGAATTTCATGAAATTTTTTATATGAATTTCGCCAGTGATTTTTGGTTTATTTTTTTAATAAGTATATTTAGAAACCGCAGCCTCAATACATCCTTTGTTTCGAATTTCCCATTATCGTGTCGTTTTCTTTCTTTGTCCTCCTACGTTGTTTTTTTTTTATTTATTATTATCAACGTACGTATCTTCCATCAGAATTAAAGAAACTTAAAGAAACAACAGAGAAGCTCTCAGATTTACAGTTTTCGACATGATACACGAAATGGTAGTTTGGATCTGAAGGAAAGACTAGGGATGAGTTTATTTAAATCACGCACTGGAAACTAAACGTCCTGGTTGATTTTGCAGAGCAGATCATGAGGAAAATTAACAATAACAATAACCCAAGTTCTGTTATTGTTCGTTTGTTGCTGTTTGGAGAAGTTACTATGGCATATAGTTTTGATCGGATCGAAATTGTATTTATAAGATAACCAAAGTTGAAACTCATTTTGTAACTCCGATAACTAACCCCTAAAATAAGATAACATGTACTAAAAAGATCGGAAATGGAAAATGAGTGCAGAAAGTATAGTTGGGACCATATGAAATTGTTGGAATTTATATTGTTTTATGTTATAGATAGTTGGGATCGTTATCTTCTCTGTACGGGGTGTTTCGCTTTTTGTTGTTCTAGTCACCTTCTCATAAATTTGTGACGTATGATTGAGATTAAATGAAACGAACGGGGTGTTCTTGTCGTTTTTTTTATGAATTTGTCGAAAGTATACGTGAAGTATGATTGGGAAGGATACATTTTCTAGTCGTGATGTCCGATATTTTGTGTGTGAGTGTAATTTAAAAATAACAGCGATCGGAACGCTAATTGTGGCTTGTGTTGTTGGTAATATGGTTATACGTGCTCAATCGTGACAATTTTACATCGTGAATGAAAATCATAATGCATATTCAGAGATAATAACGCTGAGAACGGTTGTACGTGCGTTGATACTGTAATATGGAAATAATAAAGGAAGCAATAATACATCCTTTGATGTTATTTTACGTTATTCCGCAGGTGAAATGCCGGATGACACCTCATTGAAGTGAGTTTTTCATCACGTTCTCGCCCTGTCAAACATAGCAGATTTTGTGGCGCTTCTGATTGCCGCTCGTTTCTTATTTCCAATTTGCTCCGTCAACATGAGGCGGTGTAGTACACGGGCTCATTCTGGCAATTGCGGCGCCCCAGTATGAGATCTACCCCATATTACCGGCACTATTGCTTGGTATGCAAGATTTGAGCCTTCATTTGCATTCACACAATCTCTGGTCTCTTGATTCCGCGATGTACTCAAGGTGTCGCAGAATACGTTTTCTAATTACTTTATTAAGTTATTTTTACTTTATATTCATTCCAACGTTCTTCCAGACCACAGGCACGCCCTTATTCATCTACGGCCACTTTTTTTTCATTTCATTTTTCACATAAATTACGCTGCACTTCCGAATAATTTGCATAGAATTAACTTTTACCAATAAAATCTGCGTACGCCCGACGGTTTTAACAACGAACGTAATTTATATTTCAATCATATTATAGCCGTTTTATGCTAATATTGATATTTCATTTTGACGACAATAAGGGAGAGGGAGTGAAATATTTCGTTAAAAAAAAGAAAACCTATAATTCCGTCGAAGCTGGCGTAAATCAAAATTCTCAGAGGGTTTTAATACCGAATACAATTTTGCGCATGTGTGTTCAAAGAAAGCCTTAAGGTGTAAAGCTTTATATTTCTTGTAAACAGAATATAATGCCTGGAAGTTAATAAAACATTTCGGTCGAGTTCTTCATCGATTCCTTCTCTAATTCCGGTTTAAAGTACACCCCCACCCTCTCTAACCATTATTGAAACGTAATCCTTTCTGTATGAATCGGAACAATAATACTGTAGTAAGTATTGATTCGAGAAAAAAACTTAAATGGCAGAATAATTTTAAAACGCTCAACAGAAAATCAATAGCCATGTTTTTTTTTTCTTTTTTAATATTAAATTAATTGAATTAACTCGGATGGTCTTTCCTGTGTTCATTGTCCCATTTAATTTTTCACGTGCGTAATAAATCGATACACCTCGCCTTTATAAGTACACAAATATGTTTTTGAGCATCCACTTCAGTGTTTGTGTACCTTCCATATAGAAAGATGGCCGTTCTTAACTAAATTACAAACAAAACCCAAAATACTTAACGTGATTTGTAAAAATAATTAATCGAACAGTTGCGAATTCATTTACGTTAACAACTTCTCCACGATTTTTAAATTAAATTCACACTGTTCAATTTTTTTTTTTTTTTTGGGTAAGTCGAGAATTGAGAATTGAGAATTGAGAAAAATGGTTAAAATAATATGATTTACTGGTCACAGAGAGTAAGAGGTGTTACATTATTCAGTCGAATTTGATCAAGCTTAAACTGACGCCGAAGGAGCAATCTAGAGAAGACATTTCACCGATCGATAACTCAATGGCGGTCAAAATGAGTGAAGCGACGCCGAAATTATTGGAAAATAAAATGAAAGGCGCATTCCAGATAAACCTAATGAAACGTTTATTTTCCAGATAAATTCCGAACGGCGAAAGGAAACTTTCGACGGACGCTGTAAATTAAATACTAGGTTTTCTTTTAATTTTAAATTCGTGGAAGGACACGAGACGTTTTAACTTTTCCTTCGACGGCAAGAGTTCTTCTTTTTACATTATCAAACGAATTTGACACTTTCTTCGCCAAACTTATTTATTTGAGTAGTCGTTAAATATGGGGAAAATAAAACGAGCATGGTACGTGACTTTGAAAAAAAAAATCACATCCGTTTGCTTCTTGGTCTCGTCCGGCTAAGAAAGTCAATTATATTCGCAGTGTGTCGATTTAATTATGTATATTATATGCTTGGAATAATAACCGAGTGAGTCACGTCGTTTTTGGAATTTGTTATCATATTACTCATTGAGAACGTTGGCTTCTATAACAAGTAAAATATTGCAACTTCTCATTAAAAATCGTCTTGCACAAAAAAAACCAATGACATGGATATAAATAGGATTCATGTATTGAGCAATATCCGTTCGTCTGTCTGCCTGTCGCTGTTAATTAAGAATAGACATAAACTATTTTGGATAATTACGTAATTTCGATTATTACAAAAAAATTCCTTTCCAAACTGATCATTACACTTTTGCGTAGGATGTTGTATAAAACTTGCTTGTACATTATAATTAAATTATAAACATATAATATCGTACGCCTACAACGAGCTTGCATGCTTACAATTCCACGTTGATTTTTTTGTAGCTGTGGAATTCTGAATTAACGTGCATAGGTTAATGTATTCAAGACTTTAGTTTCTGCGAAGTAAATCAAAATTAACGTATCGTGAAAAAAAAAAATAATAATTCGTTCGTGTAATTATTTTGCAACAAAGAATTCTAATTTTTGATTTATCCACGGAGACGTCTGCAGAATTCGAAAAGAACGCACAAGTTTATGACTTTTATTTGCATGCAACAATAACGAAACATCTGTTCCTTTGTAAATGTTCAAGATGTAATGCGATATACAGCCATTATGTTCTTATCTGTTTAGAATTCCTAAGTCGTCGCTGAAGCAAACTGCATTTTTTTTTCTTTAATGGCGAAATTGTTTTAAACTACCTAAGGAAACGGATTCGGCGAGAGCAAATCAATGCTGAACATAAAACTCAATGCCTTTTTCGTTTCGTGCGGTCCCCCCCCCCGCGCCGCCGTTGCCGTATTTACTTATTTAATATTTTTCAAACGCGCTGGAAACGGGGGTAAATCTGGGCCTGAAAGAAAAAGCGATGAATTCCGTTTCACGCGGAATTATTTTTTATGCGGATTCGACAGAACAACTCTCCCCAAGCTTTGACATACCTACCTATACAATAGCCCATTTCAAACTGTGTTTTAAATTTGCTAAGTCGACTTTTGCCGAGCGTTAAAAAAAATCAAATCCCCCGGATTTATCGGGGGGCGGAAAAGCGTTGGCTTAGAATAATTGAAATTTACTTACCGACAACAAATGTTATTTCTCCGGTTAATTAAATTTCTGCTTCACTTGCTGATTGGTCTAATAGAAAATTTACTGAGTTTGTAAATTCTGATCCGCTTTTGTATTTTGTTTTGCGTTACGTTAAATGATTTGTATTTTTTTGTTTGGATATTAAAAATTGTAGTTTTGTTTATAAACAACAAATCACTTCCTAATTAAATTTCTGCCTCAGTAATTTAATTTTTTTCTTTTTAATATTTCGTGTCGCCAGAAAAACATTTTTGCCAACAAATGTTTATTTTCGATGAAGATCTGTTTGTTTGTTTGTTTGTGCATACGTAGAGTCGAGCGAATTAATTTTCGATTGGATTCTAGAGTTGTTAATAAAAGTTTAGAAATTGTGTTCGTGCATGTTAGGAAAAGTTGGCTAATACGTGAGCGAGGGGGGGTGGTCAATGTATCCCTACAGACCAAGTTGATTCGAAATCTACGCACTTCCCCAGTACAAGGGATGATTCATGGAGGCTGTACACTAATCGAGTGTAGATCACATGACTAACTTAGAAGATGAGGATTTCAAAGAGTAGGCGGCGGTAGCAACCTTTCCGTCGGATCTAAATTCAAGGATCTAGACTTTTTTAAGTTGTAATTTTAAATTCGATTTATCTTCTGACAAGAACGTATTTACGGACATCAGCTTTACATAACCGTGCAGTTAAGTGAAACTGAAATCGAGCAACCGATTTGGAAGTAAATCTGAAAGAAAGATTAAAAAAGACTGGGACTCCGTTTTATAGAAGTAAGCGCTATGATCTGATTAAATTTAATTAGACGTTGGATTAGTTTAATACTCGCGTGACATTCGGTTTAAAATGGAAATATAAAACGGGTCAATGTATTTTATTTGCTGCTTTTGCATGTATGATAGACAGGAGCGCGTAATATCTAAAGAAACCGGTTGGAACGTGACGCAACCTACGGTGATATAGAAAAAGTTTCAGCCGCAGGCAAGGACATTCGCTCGTTTTTCCTAAAATACCCGTTTAGTTCTATGTAACAACATTTCTTTGTGTCGCAATGTTTCCCATAAACTAGAATGCTTGTACTTTAAACAAATTCAAGACGTAGTGCAGCAATTTAATGCTTCAATAATATTATCTTATTTAATGCCATTGTTTGATTTTGATTCTTTAACAGTGGAATAAAAATAAAGATTTCAGTTTGTGAAGTGCCGTTTCCGGGCAGATGATTAAAAATAAAAATGGAAGTAAATTAATAAACCGGATGTTTAAAGCTTGCCGCACACATTTAGCACAAATTAACTTCGAGCTGTGGGCCCGAAGACGTCTTAGTGTGTACATTCTGTTATTAAAATAAAGAACATGTGTTAGTTTTGAGTTAGCACGTGATTACAAATGAATTTTTAAACGTCTGTCAATGCATTCTTTCACTCGAGGTGTGAAATTGTTTTTCGTTTTATTGGTTTAGGTATTCTAGAATGAGTTTGGTTGGCCGTCGTCAGCCTTGAACTTTCTCCGCTTTTGTGGTTTAGATTCCCACCGAAAAATTTCGGAGATCGCATTTCGGTAAATACATTTTCATTTAATCTTAAAAGTCAATTAAAATTCCGACAGCTCTCGCACCAGCGGTCGACGTTAATTCAAGCAATTTAATTTATTAATAATATCATTATTTTCGAAATGCAAAATTTTCGAACCTGTTAAATGCCCAATTTCGTTGGATACACATGTACAGGCGTGTGCGCATATAAATCATCAACTAATTCGTTGTAAATCAAATTATCTAGATTGAATTATCCCCGTTGTTGTTGTTTTTTTTTTTACGCACTTGTTCAAAATAACGCCGCCCGAATGGTGGAAATTCAGGGAAAGTCATTAAATTCAATATCTCATTCTAGGTGGAAATCCCGTAATACCAGAAACATTTGCGAATATAAAGCGGGAAAAAAAATATATGTTTATTTTTAATTCTAAACGGGATTTGTTGATGAGTTATGGCGTCCAATTTCCCAGAATTTATTTTATCGGTTTTTACTCGTATCGTATTTTCAATTCGAAGTTTTTAACACAACAACGCGAGTGAAAAACGCGTTCATTATTTTATGAGGGAATCAAATGTAAAGCAAACGGGAATTTATTAATTTGATTGAAACGCCCGATAGCGAACGCGTTCTTCTTGAAAGACTCAACTGTATTTACTGTGGCGATGGAAGGCGTGAATGTGTCATTTAAAATTGGTTTGAACGTTCTAAATTAAGACCAGGATCAAAGTCGATTAGAGAGTTTGTTTGCCCGGCCGTAATTTGGAATTTATTATTTATTGGATGCGGTTTTAGTTAAAAACAGCCGCAGTAAATCTCGTGTAAACCAAAAGTAAATTGAACTGCGTGTTTGTTTGTGAGGAGGGCAGGGGCTTATTCTCACAACTGAAGGTAATCGCACTGTAATCCCGTCTGAGAACTGTAAACAGATGTATCCGTGCCCCATTACAGCTCGCAATTATCACTGTTGGCAACCCTGGACGAGCGAGCAAGGGTAACTACGCCCTCCGCGGCTTTTCGAAAGTTCCGAACAGGACATATATTCAGCATCGGAGAGGGTTAACCACTATTTGAATTTTCTACTTAATCAAATCCGGCTGTATTTATTTAAGCGCTTATTTATCACTCGTATTACATAGAAGATGCGCTCTCCGACTATCAAATTACGTTAATTAACTACGTTGATGTTTACCAATTTTATAGAACAACATTCGAAGCGACATGATGATGCTGCGAATGGAAATGCATTTATTTCAGATGCGCCAGTTTAAAATTAGTAGTTCAACTCTGGTAGGTCTGTAATTGGTCTGCATTGATAATTATAACAAAGTCCATGCATGAGATCGTGCTAGAGTGAGTAATTTTGTTTTCTGTTTGCGTTTCAGTGCTTGGCTTCGTGTATATTGAGAATCATCTCGTTAACTGCGCGAGGTGAAACGAATTATGGTGTCGGTGAAGCTGTATGGGTACACGAAGATAATTCTATAGAAAGTTGAAACACAGAGGAGAGAATTATTTTAATTCGGGATAAACGCACTCAGACATATTGAAATTTGTTGGTAATTGGATCTTATCTTTGTATTATATGAATTAAACAGGGAGTTAAATTGATAATGGCGATTGGCATTTGGATTTACGGCGTTCGCTGGTGAAATAATTTATTTTTATGATAATGGTATTAACGTAAAATGGCGCTTCGTCACAGTTGTGTCCGTAGTACTTAAATAAAACGAGTGTTTTTATAGTCGATACAGTTTTAAAGTACTATGAAAATCCACCGTTAAAGAAACTCGGCACGCAGTAAATTTTTAACACCAACCGAATAAATAAAACCCAGCCATGACACCTGAAACTTAACATGTTTATTGAATATTTCAGGGTGTCTGCAGGGGTTGGGAGCTTTAGCACGTGCACGGCCATATTTTCTGCAACCCATCGGATTAACACGAATCTCCCATTTTGTGCCACATAAACTCGCCGTTCGTATGTGGTATGACTTTTGTTTCAAAGACATCAATATTTCAACGATCGGACAATGTCAACTTGTGATTACGTCGAGGTACAATTGCACATGACAGTTTTCTTATTGCAACTTGTTTCGCTCTGCCGGCGGAGCTTTCGAAGAGCTTTTAATAAAACAGAAATGGACGAAACCCTTTTACAAATCACACGGGCGGAGGAAGGGGGCAGACCGAAGTTTCCACGTTTATTTCAGTTCGATTACTAATTCTGTAAATGTAACCTGGTGTTTGAAAAGGGAACGTTAGGGCTCGAATCAATTCAAACGTGACATTGTGTGTGGTCCGAGACTTTCTCCCGCTTTTTATTGTTTTTATCGGCCCTAACTTTTTTCAAGTAAATTGTCCCAAACTCGATAATATAACTTTTATATCTGCAAAATAATTTCTACAACAGCGGAACACTTTTTAAAAGCTGTTTATATTTTATGAAATACGCACGCCCCCCCCCGTCCCCTATCCCCCCGGTTACATTAACCTGTCACGGGGAATTTTCCATTAATTTAACTTCACCTTTAATTCATCGAAACATTTCCCGACGTATCGAACGCACTTATACACTTACAAACGCAACTAAGTGTATCACTTACTTCGCTTATCCAACTTTTCATATTGTGGCATTAATAATAAATCATTTTTATAAAACTTTAGCAGCAGAAAGTTTCTTCCGGGGGAGGGGGGGAGGATATTATAAAGTACATAAATAAAAAATATATTAGTCGAAGATTGATTGCTCCCCGTTGCTACTACACAAAACTTCCAAGCAAAAAAATTATCATCTATAAACTAACCTTTGTAAAATAATATAACTTTGTTTACTTTAAGAATTTATAACTCTTTGCTGCCAGCAGTGCATCATCGTTTACTTTAACCGCAATTTAAGTTTTAAAAAGCAAGCAACCCACCAATGCGTTTTGCAATTCCATCGAATGCTTGAGTTTTTTCGGAGACAACCCCATCTCCACCTCCCCATCACATTTATTTTCTCCTCCCTGGGTATATATAAACGACTTAAACCAACCCGTTTTCGAAGTAATTGTGCTACACGTAACAAGTTTTATTACTCATTATTTTATGTAAATTTTCAAAGGGTGTTCGCTAAGGACCCCCCCCCCTCCCGAAAATCTCCGCCCACACATACATTTTTAATGCCTCTCTCGAAATCCTCGGCAGGTGAATTTTTGTTTTCTAACTTCAATTTGATTACTTACATTCAGTGATGTTCAAAGTACCTAAATTGTAATATAGATAATTTGTTTCGTTCTTCGAAATATTTTAATTAAAAAAAAAAGCAAGATGTTAATGCGATTTCAAAGTAGTAGCCAAGTCATTCCACCGACTGGTTTCATTGAGGAGTCGGTCCGTTTGATGTCGTCCTCTTCACAATAATCTAGCGTAATAGGCGCTGGTCATAAGTGCGAGCTTAAACATGACTTCGTTAATTAGTTAATTAATCGCGTGTGTAATAACAGAATAATTTGTTACCGAGAGAAAGAAAAAAGGGGGCGAACAGTGGAGCGAACGGAGTTCAGAAAAAGGCGGAAAATTAAGCTCCGTAATTTCTCACGGCCTTAATTATTAAGCCGATAACTGATTCAAACTTTTAATTGCGTCAAATATATTTAATCTTATTCTCTGATTTGTAAATTAACTCGCTTTTCTGAGACGTTACGAATTAATTCTTTTTTTTTTTATTAGAAAGAAATCTTTTATACGCCGCGTGTTTCTTTTACTTTTAAATACGCAGACATCTCAAAACGAAACCAATCAAAATTTCATAAAAAACTCTCCTTTAACATTTCCTTTCAGCAGCTCCCTTTAAGAGCGGCTCTGACGCTCAAACACGTTAATTTATTAATTAAACTTTAGTATAAGCAGAATTTAAAAAACTTTAACAAAATTGCAATGTGCTTTTGCTCTATTGTTAACAAACCGATTACTTACCCACAATAACACATTAATTTAACCATTTTACTTGATAATAACATTAACAGAGTAAACCCTCTCTCTATTTCTCTCGGTGTCTGTGATTGAATTAATTAATGTATTGAGCGTTTTGTAAAATGTGGCGAATAATAAACGAAATTCTCAGCAATAATTAAATTACACAAAATAACCGTCATTAGTAATCTAATAATCCTGCGATTCAATACAATTGTTTCGTGCGATATTAATTCCAAATTGAAACGAACGTTATTTCAAGTTAAATACGCGTTGCAGTGTAACCGAATTCCAATTATCGCCGATATTAAAACTTAAAATCGAAAATTCTGATATCGGTAAATTTTTTAACGATTTGTGATTAAATAACGATTATGTTATTTCCCGTTTATAGAATGCAGCTTACCTACAATCATTGGAATTCTTTCATTTCATTTACATACTTTCATTCAACTATTTCCATGCCCGTTTAAAATTATCACAAAACGTATAATTCAGTGAGCATGTCCAAAAAGAATTGATTCTGAAAGTATTCTTCTAGATTTAAGGTGTGGAAGCAGATTAATATAAACAGCAACATGATCTAAACTAAGAAAAAGAATTAAAATATAATTCTAACTGATGAATGATCGATTGATCTGAACCCAACGTATATATAAAAAAAACTTTTGCAAGGGCATTTGTTTTCATGTTGTTATAGTTGTGGGGTTCAGTAGTATAAAATACATGGGGAAATGATGATATTGTTATTGAGATTGATGTTCCGCTAGTTGGAAAGAACGTTGTGAATGAATATTTTCGTTTCCATAAGGTTTTCTCGAGGAGTTGTTAACAAAGTCTATAGGCTCTTTAGGAAACAGAACATTTAGAAAGTGATTGAAAGTCGTGTCTCGTAAGTTTCGCGTTTACGAAGTTTCTATAATACTTAAACCCCCTGCAATGGGAAGAGTTGTTCGGTCACATTGTGCGTATTGTAATATTTCATTGGGCCTGTAATATTTTATATTTTATTTCAACCTAATCCCGACCCCCTCTGTTATTCCCCGAGGCAATATTACGCCGTCGAACGCAATGCGGCTTTATTATTTATTATTATTTATATGGAAACGAAACATGCGTCATTTGCGATTCCGACGTTGCATTTTATTATTATTATGGCGCACCGACCGACGGGTGCTATTAGGAAGTAATACAAAATCGATACGGTGTGCAATTTTAGCAAATATTAAATCCTTCCTCTAATGAACAAGACGGGAGCGAACGAAAAGGCCTCCTTGTGTGGTTTTATTGACGTTTCGTGCAAATGAAATATTTTGCGAGTCAGATATATCCGATTGCTGGTAAAGGTGTTTTCTGGGTCCAGTTCAGATTGATTCGTTCGAGCAGTATCGACCGGGTCGTGCCGTAATTCATGCACGCTAAGAACCTTTATTGTTTCTGGGCGGTCAGGCGTCGGATTAACCATCGTAACCTCACGCATACACAGTCAGATAGCAGTACCGGTTTAAAGTGTCCCTAATTTGAAAGCCATAACTGCGGTATTTACGTTGACCGTTAAATTCCATCGTGAACGTAATTTTGCGAGTAAAATAGCAGTGTGTCCTTAAATAATTGTCTTGGGAATACGTCGAGGTCCGACCAGGTGAGGGCTGCGGCAAATCTTATTACAAGAACAACGTGGGTAAAGCAATACTAGGGGAGTTTCCCAGGGATGCGGATACACACTTCCTTCTTTCTAACAAGCACCTAACTATCCTCCACAATATGTACAACATGTTTCACTTAATAACTCTGCGAACAACTTAATCTCATCCCTCGATCCTTTTTTTTTTTTGGAAAACAGCTTAATAAAATCTACTCTTATTATAAGAACCTTAAAAAAAGAAACAGACTTGCGGCTCTTCTAAATGAGCTTTCCAAGCTGGGAGAAATTCATATATAAAACACATACTCCTAACTCTATTAATCCTGTCCTCTAAGGGAAACTTTTTTTTTTGTACAAATATAAGACATAAGTTCGTTGTTAAGAGTTTCTCTTGTCCGAACGTGTGTGGAATGATGATCTCGGAAATAAGCGATACTTACAACGTGTAATCAATTTCAACGAAACTCTTTCAGGATTAACTTCGTCCATGTTTCATTTTCCTTAAACACACATTATGGGACCTCTGCGAACGTTCCGGCTAATCGCTTTCTGAATTTTACTCACTATCTAATTTCCGTTATTTTCACAAGCACAAAGTTTAACGTTATCTCGTTTCTTTTCTGATCAAATAAACTTCTGCACGAGGTAAACACGCTCCCTCCGATTTTTCTAATCAATTCCAGAGAATTTTTGATTGGATGAAGTAAATGTAATATATTGTTTTATTCGTGAAAATTTGTCGGAGGACTGCGGAAATTCTTGTTGTCGTCATTTATTCTGTGTAGTTTGCAAGCAAAAAAGAAAAGCCGATGAATAATGTAAGAAGAGTGAAAGCATATGAAGTCGAATAAGGTAATAAGAATGCGTGGAACTTTTATTTTCGTCATACATCGAGAGAAGTGTTTCCATTGGTATAAGATTCGCATCGTTGCTCATTAGGTTAAGTGATCGAGTACAGGATTTATATCTGTTACGTAAACTGCAATAAAACTAGTAGCGTCGGGTTCCTTGGGAATACATACGCTCTGTGCCCGCCTTGCACACCATTGGAATCGATTTAAAGAAATCCATTAGTTGTATTTAGAGGGAAGCTCTTACGTAAGCAAATTTTTATCAGTAATTAACGTTCGGGATGGTTGATAATAAAATAGTTTATATTGGAGGATTTCCTTATTATACAGAAATGAACCACTCGCCTGAAATTCCCTGTGGTTCTCTATCTGTACAGGCTAATTTGCGGTCGTATGATATGTAGCTTTATATACACGTGTAACTAAATTTCTACTATAAGCTGCAGTTTCTGAAGTTGTTATGGAAGAGAATATGCCATATATGTAGAATATTTCAATATAGCTGTGGTTTCTACATCCTTTGGTAATTTAGCGCTCGCCGTTATTAAATATTTCACCGTAGTAACTTACGTAATATCTAGTGATTTAGTGTCTGCGGGGGATACGTTAATAATTTGTTTAAATTTTTGTTACAGGTGGTAGTCGAATCTTCTACGACGGCTTTGGAATACGGGGATTTAACGGTGGAAGAAAATTCTCCCGTCAATCCGGACTTACACTTCGACGTTCAGCTCATGCATCTTTACGTCATGACGGAAAGAAAGGTAATATTGCTCTTATCTGGGTTTTGGTCACGCATCCTCGCACACGTTCTGTTGCACTTGCAACAACTCCCGCTCTTTAATTGAAACAAACACAACACCTCGACCCAGTTCCCTTTATCCAACGAGAACGCCGACGGCGCGGCGGACTTAAGATATTTAGAAAAAGTTTAGCCTTATCTCCGGGAAAAGGTTCGCGCGCGGAGATGAGATCGACGAATATTGTGGCGGTCAATGGCTCTGGAGACCATCCTGGGCTTTGCTGTATCGAATTAGACCGGTCGGGTATATCGACCTGTAGTACTGGATGACATTACCTCATCTTGACTCGAGACGCTCTTTCATTTCAATATTATGTGTTTCCAGGTGCGATCAAGTATCCGCATTCCGCGATTACGTTTAGTGATGTTAGCAAATGCCATCTGTGTAAACGTGTTTATATTGATAAAAATGTGCAGTGGGTGCGTTCACCGTTGAGTCCCACGGGGTTCGTGGACTTTCCTCGTAATCTCGTCGACTCCGATCATTTCTCCCTGTTCGTACCCTCACATCCCACTCTCCGCTTAATATATTTTAAGAGACGCCCGTTGTTATAAAGTGTTGGGCGTGATTCAGCTATTTACTTCGTTTGGTACGTGATTGTTTGAGATGCGAATTTACTGCTCTCGAGACTGTTTACTTTTCGAGTGTTCCGATTTCCATACGTGTTTGTCGACGCAATCGGAAGACTTCTGCTTAGGGTTTGATTGATGTGACAATAATAAGCGGGCCGACGAAGTTTGTCGATGTTGGACCAAGTTGAGTACAACAAAACTGGGCGAATCTGCACCTACTGAGGTTATAGACAACTCAATAAACTTGGCTTAGTGAGAAAGGAGAACATGATCAATGAAAAGTTTGTTCCCCTCTTAAAAGGACGCAGGCGCGTCGGGACGCCGCGGCCCACGTCGTGCGTGCCTCGCCTTGGCGTGAGCTGGACGTGCGTGCCCGCCACCGTGGTCGTTTAGCTGTTATCTTATATTCAGTCGCAGCTGTGAACCGCTCCCGCACCACCGACGCCGCTATTTCACTGTTTATACAATCTTCACCCACAAACCCTACTGACCAAAACCTGACCGATATGCCTCTGCCGCCCACCTTACTCATAGAACACATTCTATTTCGCACATTTAACATTTAGCCGGTTTACGCTAATCAGCGAAACGATTGAAATGTGTTGATCCAGTTTCGCTCTGATCTGCTGAAACAACACGGGCGGCATTAATCGCAATTACATGTTCGCGCTCTAATGCCACCACATCGTATATATAACGCTCATCTCGTTAGTCCCGATCGCCGTTTTCGGTTATACGAGCCCCGAATATTCGGCCGTTTAAAACCTGCAATGTATTCGCGCCTTTATTAAATTACCGTAGGAAATTTCACTTGAGCGAACTTGCAAAGAACAGTTTTCGAACTGAAAACGCTCGTGCGATTGAATAACCGTCGATCCGCAACCGTTTACCGCCACCCCAATCCCTTATGTTTACATAGTCTCCCAAAAAAAAAAAAAAAATCAATTTCCCCACTCGGAAATCAGCAATTAATGCCACGTTTTTTTTTTCCTTCCTGACGTGAGAGTATTCTTAATTCAAGTAAATGAGCGGGCGGAAAATACGTGCTCATTTGATATGCATGCACTTCCGTCACCCAGTGGCTTCTCCTGTGTTCCGGACACATTTCGGAATTTTAAATTTCCTAAAATATCAAACAGTCATAAACATACGCAAAGAATTCCCTCCGTGTAAATTATATTTCCTCCTAATAATATGCAAAACGTGTAACGCTGAAATCGCATGCATATGTAATGATTTAAAAATTTAAATTCCAGCCCTTTATAACAACATAAACCAACATTACTCGAAATTGGAATCGTTTTATTTTCAGAAACGCATAAAGCGAGCGCAGACAGGAAGCGCATATTTTTACCTTCATAATTTCGTTTTAACAGTGCAAAAATTACGAAACAGCAACTTCGCCCTGAATTTACTTAATAGTAATTACATTATACGTCTCGTAACGGAGCGAACTTCTTTACAATTTACTCATTTCGTTAACATCAACAACTTCGATAAGTTTAGTTGTTTACACTAGATTGCAAATGCAATTCATTTTGCCTTCTTTAATTAAGGTTTGAATACAAATCAATTTATTTAAAAACAAAAAACCTTGCAATTAATTTTGCTGTTTAAATCAACAAATGCGCAGAGGAAAAATAACGCTAATAATTCTGTACACATCTCGAAGGAAGAAGCCACTGATAACGAATTTTGACTCTTAATCGAGCAACCAAAGCTGTGGGTTCGACCTTGTCTTGATACGTGCAGATCTTGTGAAGAAATTCACAAGCATACGGGCAGTATTCATTCCGACACTTGCTCGACAATGTTGAACCCTTATCTTCACATCTACGTAAATTTATTGTAGTACAAAAGTCAAGTTAGTACTTAGAACTTTTTACTCCAAATCGGAGCAATAATTTTACTACAAACAAACGTGAACTTTTTTTAAGGTGGACGTGTGTTAATAAATTTCCCCACCTCCATTTTGCACAATATTGTGTGTGCAAATGCTGAATTTTAGGAGATTTAATAAGACAATTAAAAATTAAGCGAAACTTCGAAGTACTTTAATTAAAGTTTTAATAGAAATCAATTTACTTCAAAACGTAACGTAAATAATTCAGCTGATCCCGTTTAGGGTTACTGAATTTTAACGAAACTACCAATACCCTGCGACATTAACGTCGAACCTATTCGGCTTTGATGTAAAACGGAATCAATTGAACCGCGCTGAATTTATTAATTAAAAACCGCCAAAGTCGTATGGATAGAGAGTAATAAATTGCTTGGAAATCGTATAAATATGAAAACCGCTTTTACTTCTTGTGGAAGGTGTGTTTTGAAACGCACTGCTTTCCAGGTTATTGTGAGTGCGCTTGCACCGCGTTTGCATTTTCAATTATTTTCTCTCGGTACCAAGCTATTTTATAAGGCAATTCATTATCCACTCGTTAATGGGTTTAAAACTTTCTCTCCGTTATTTTGGTTCAGTGAACGGTGAAACTTAATATTGCATGATATACATCAACGAATTTGATTGAAGAGTTACAAAAAAAAAAACAGAGAGAGAGTTGCACCTGTTCACGCATTAAATTACGCTGCATACATTTTAAAACAATGTCGATGGTGTTCTCTTTTTTTTTGTTGTTTAAAAAAAAAAAAGCGGAAATATTTACATAGAATCAACGTGGGTAAACGAACGAACATCGATAAATTTTTGTTCGGAAAGCACAACCCGTTTCCTAGTCGACTCATATCACGAGCTGCAAATATTTCACATTCCCTAAGAAGTCTGGACCTTTACTATTCCGAACGGTTTTTCTCAAATGCGCCCCTATTTTTATATAAAACGTGATTCTAAAAGGATTCTAATTTAAAAAAAAGCGACGGGGATTTATGATTGAATATCGTAATTAAATGATGCATCGGATTATAATTTGGTACATAATAAATTTATTTTATAAATGGAATGCCGACAATAATACATCATTAAATAATTACTTCGATTAATGTCTCAACTGGGCGCGAGTACTTAGGAACCATCAGATAGCGCCAACCATTAAGACATCTACAATTACAAACATAAATAATAAACATTTAATAAATTTATTCTACCCTCGTCTCATATTTTCTGTTTAAGGATGGTTTTTTTTTTAATGTCTTGAATGTCTTACTCCGTATTGTATTGCATGCTTAATAGAATATTGATGTGTGTGTGTGTGTGTGTGCGAAAGTGAATTTTATTGAAAATATAGAGAATATATAACATGTTTAAAATTACGGACACGTTTTTTATTAGAAATTTGGGCCGAGAGGTTAAATTATAGTAATATAATTCCCCGGATTTCTCAGTATTATTACCTAAGGGTAAAATTTTCTTTTAAAAATCGGATTGAATGATATCGATGGCGGTTTACGTCGAAAATAAAATCATTTCGGGGATGTGAAATCTATACGACATTTTAATCTTTTTTTTTTCCTCTGCGTGTCACTCAAATTCAATTTATTATATTCGAAGATAAAATCAATTAAACGTGAGATGAAAATCAATAAATTCTATTCGTTTATATTTCACCTTGTTTCACTTCAGCCTGGACTTCTGAACTACTTTAATTATAAATGAGTTCTAAATTACTGGAGGAACTTGCACAAACTTCATAATTATTTATGCTTTTGGTTGGTAACAGCAATTTATATTTGCGTCACGTTAAACAGATGGGTTGTTTTGTTTGGTTGAAATGAACGCTTGGTGCCTTCCACTTTCTCGATTTTATCTTATTTTAACAAATAGCTGGGATAAGTAAGAAAACATTGTTGCATTTTAAATTTTGATTGATCCGCTTCTGTTCTCTCGTTGTTATTAGTTGGTTTAAAAAGTTCTTAAATAAATTAACTTCGTATATACGGCGCGCCTGTTTTTTGCTTAATATGAAACTTAAAGTTTTATGTAATCGGTATTTTGTTTATAAGTGTTCACCTGGGAACACTCAGATGATAGATGTAACAAATTAAGTTACCGTTAGACGCTTTTTTTTTGTTGCTGTTGAAATTTCGTGTTGCGTTCGTGGAGAAGGAAATGAAATGTGTGGTTTCTAATTTGAAATTGATGTAGATGTAAATTAAACTCATTAATTCATAATTAGTCCGATGTAATACGTTTTAATTTTTTCAGGTGTCAAAAGTGAAGGTGCAGGAGTGTAGCGTGTACAAGTCTTGTTGGGAATGTTTAAACGCCAAAGATCCGTACTGTGGATGGTGTTCCCTGGAAAATAAGTAAGTACGATCGTCCTTTTTTTGCGCCACTGAACCGTAGAATGATTATAGAAACGTAATAATCATTGGGTTTTGCTCGGCGAGTAATTTCGTTAAATAAAAATTATTTCCTAGAATGACTTTTGCAGGAATAACTAACTAATAACATAAAATCGTATTACAGGAGTTAATATACCTACCAGCGAATCCAGATCCAATTTAGGGGTATAACAAACTTTAGAAGGGTAATTGAAAATTTTAATATTAACACCGAAATGAACTATAATTATGTTAAACTCTTGGCTAACTTTTTGGTTTATGGTTTCCGGCTAAACAGTTTTCAATGCACTCTTCTTTATTCTAACTATATACAGTTATTAAAAGCGAGTTATTCTTTGCCCACAATGCTTTTTGTAATTACCCGGTTTTACTTCTTTTGTAAACCCTCCCCGTCTGCTGCATCTTATTACATTTTCCTTCCTCTTATTTCAACCTATCCCTTATTAGGATTGTATCGAAACTTCCAAATACATTTCGTTTTTTTTTTTCATTTAAAACACACTACTGCTTTATGTAATTAACATCCCAATTATTTATATTAAAATTAGTTTTAAATTAAATTGTACTTGTGCTTATGATTTTTTTCATTCACATTTACTACATTCGGTTCGAGCTACGTACGTCATTTGTGTGAGTGTGAGAAAATTGCGTAGTCGCAAAAAGCGTGTAAATATAAAGCAGAGTAATGACAGTATTACATAAACTGGCAAGACTGAGTAAAAAAAAAATTATACGACGACCATTAAGCGAAATTACGATTTCCTCTCAAAAATAGGCGATACATGTTAGAGTTACAGGCAGTTAAGGCAACCGACCCATCCGGCCGGCCTCTAAAATGTTTCAACCGTCCATAATTTCCAAACCCCAAGACCCCAGCTTACAGTGCGTAATACAACAGAAACTCATTCAAAATGTGGTCGGCGAAGCGACTTATTTATAATGCTCTTGCCAGTTAATTAATTACACGAAAATAAGTAAGTTCGCGGAAAACGTCGAACGAGAATCGATTCGTTTTTCGGCAAGTTTTTTCCAAATTTCATTCATCAAACGTTTATTTAGTAATAAAATATTTCCATTCATTAAATAAATTGTGGGAGGGCTTGCTTATATAAGTCGATATTACAACAACCCTTCACGAGACGCGATTGTTCGACGGGATTATTTAAATGACGATGACGAACAGCCCACAGCTATTATGTAATAATACTAGCGTTAGATTGAACGTTTTGTTATACACATTTTCTCTAAATATCAGAGGAAAGAAAACGACCACACAAGAAGGCACTAAATATTTATGATTTGTTGCCGTTTGAAAAATAAAAAATCAAATCAAAACGACGCTCGCGCGCACGATTACAAACGTCGCTCGAAACAAAAGCTCCGAAATAAAAATAATTTTTTATGATGTATTTAAATCAAATTTCACGCCCTTTTGGAATATCCTAAATAAAATAATTTGTATATGAAAATTCAGGCAATTAAAATCGTCTCGTTTGTTTTTTCGGTATCATATTTCCCTTTGTGTGCTTCGTGTTTATTTCATTTCGTTGGTGCCTGGACGAGTAAGGGGATTTTAAGTAATTATAAACGCAGATAAAGAAACAAAAAAAAAAAGAAAGCAGCAAGCAGTAATCCACTTAATTATCCTCGGAGACAAAATGTCTATTCGGGATTAATTAGAGAGTAGCATTAAACGTTTCATCTTTTTTAAACGAAAGTTTAGCCTGCCGTATAGTGAAGGGGGGGAAAAAAGGAACATGAACCGATCGTTTAAAATACTTATTTTTCTTTTCTTTCCGCTACCACGCAATTTTCAAAGGTACTTTTGTGTGTTTGTGTGTGTGTGCGTATTCCTTCCAAGCTTTGTCCTGTCTGATCTTTAGGGGAAATAAACGCACCCTCGAAATTGTAGAGAGGAATTTTATTAAAGATAATTTTTTGTTTGACGCCGCTGACAGATATCGACATATTTCGTAAGAGCAGATATGAATACGTTGATTGAATGCAACACAATGTATCAATAAAAGCGAATGCAAATTTTTCGAAATCAAATCACGGAATGCTTTCTAATATCTACGGCAATGTTTTCATAAATTTCTAACACTGTCAATAACCGCCCGCATTTTTTAATATAGCAACGGAACGATGTAGATAAATTTTGCATTGAAGAACGTTATATTAAGCACAAGTTCGGCGGTGCATATTCATCACTTTTTTTTATACTGCGCTTAACCATTAAACTCGAACTCTATTTTAATTCGCATGATGAATTGTTTTAATAAAGCTTCAGCATCTAAATAATAGAGAGTTTTTAAGTCGCTGCATCGAAATATCCGTGATATCAGTTAAAAATTACTTTAGAAATATTTGCCTTCTCGAAAGTTTTACATCTAACTGTTAACAGATCGAATTTATTTGAATTCCGAACTTTAAAATACTTTTTGTCACAGGAACTGAACGTTTTAATTTAAAGTTTCTAAACTGAAATACTTTCAGACGTCGGAGTATTCATCTGCTTTAAGTAACTGTGTAACTTCAGACTATTAATGGTATTTATTTTATTTGAAACTATTGTAATTAGAAAAGGAGCCATTAATCTTAACTGGAAAGCCAATAAAATAGCAGGTTACTCATAATTCAATATTTTATCGTGTTATCAGTTATTTGTTCCGTTTTACACACTTTGCTTTGTATGAAGTAAATGAAATCACTAACGACTAAACTGAAACATATCGAACTCTATTTGATTAATTATTAAATTAATTAATTTCTTAAAACGATTGACGTTTAAAAGATGACGATTAGTATGATCTAATTTCCAGCTAAAAGTGGCACACAGACTTGAAAGTGAAAATAGTGGATTCATAATTAAAGAGTGCGGGGGCCCAAGTTTTCCCGGGCCCTAAGGCCGTCACTGTGCGTTTGAGCTCGCCTACGAATATTTGGATGTTTTCCAACTACTTATATATCCTTCGGAGACATTAGAACTGTGTTTATTTTAAGTGCGACTGAACACAGACGTACTGAGTAAATGATATAATGAAATGTTTTTTTTTTTTGCAAAAAATTGCACCCGAAGATTTATCGTCGGCAATTTCCAAGGAAAAACACTAGAAACAGCCGGCGATATTTTACAATTGCCTTTATTTCATATTTTAGGATGTTGCCTTAATAAGAATTTATTGCAAATTAGCTCGAATACCGTTGAGTCTGATAATCCTAAGCTTCCTGCTGAAATTTGAATTTTCAATTCGCGACCTCTTTTCATATTAAATGACGCCGAAATTGTTTTGCTTTCATTAACGTTCTACACTCTTAACACATTACAGGTGAATAATTTTCGTTTCCTCTTTGCTGCCGTCTCCCGTCGGCATAATGAGAGCTAAAATAAAGCTGGGAATTATCAAAACGAAATGTCTTAATAATTTTCAGACTTTATCGCTGTTTAACGTTTCATTTTATTCGGCATCAAAAGTGTAATAAAACAAATTCATCATATAACAAATAGCAAAGCGTCATTTAATTTGTTTATTTAATAAAGCATTATGATAGTGCAGGTTTGAAAATTATTTACATTTCAGTAATGAATAAATAGCTGGTGTAATTATGAACTTTTGTAGCTTTGAAAATGTATACAATTGCATCCGGCTTTACTTTTGTGAAAATAATAAAATGTAATTACGTTGTTCGAGTAACTAAATATTTGCAATTACCTTATTCACAAACAGTTTCATTATAATTTATAAATTAAAATTTTCCGGGGGAAATTGCACGGCTCTTTGAGAACTCGCATTTTCTAGAATTAGTTCTTGCGAAAAAAATAAATAAACTCTGAACTGAAATTAAGCACAGCAGTTGGTTTTATGATCGGATGAAATTATTTCTGAAAATGCAGTCTTAATACGTCTGCAGGAAAAGTACTGTCGTAGATAAATAATACCGATAGCTTACTCCAACTTAATGTATAATATATTATTTATAGATTTCGTAGTGTACTGGTTGACAAATTGGGAAATCGTCGGCGGTATCTATCGATTTTACCATTAAGGCACTTAGTAACGGACGAAGGATTGAAATAAATATTCCTTCTTTCGCCAACAAATTACACATATGGTGTTAGTCTGGAGAAGAAATAAAATATAAAACCGAGTAGGTACTTCTCGAAATGGACGATCGAGATCTTTTATAATTGAATTAAAAATTCCAACGAACAAATTGTTTTGCAAAAAGGACGATGTGATCGATTAATTTGGTGGAACGTAAGCTTTTGTATTGAAGTTGGTTCCAATTTCATAGCCTGGGATATTGATGTGTTCCTGTTACCAAAATTCATCTGTATACAACAAAGGCGTCAAATTACGTTATGTACACTGGCATCCCATCACAGATTAATTTTCTGTTCATCCGGACGTGCACTTGACTGTTCTGTCTAACTTAGAGTGCCAAGGTGGGTCACCTAATTATCTCAGAGTGGTGTTACAAGGTTGTGAATCCGAAGTGGCTCCACGCACACGTTTAGATTAATTTCACTGTGAAATCTCGGTAGCTTCAGATTGCATTTGACGCGTTAAGTTTGTATAGTTCAACCTGCAATCTGATATTAAAGCTTTAACGCGTTCGACTAATTTTGGGTAACGCGTTTACTGTAATAAGTAGAATATCATTAATGTTAAGGACCTAATTACACGAGTTACAGATTATAAATAACACATTGGAGTGAAACTTGTGTAAAATGTTGACCACTACAACTTGAGGGAGATGCTCGTGAAGTTTGCTTAATTTCTCAGTTTCGAAGTTCAGCCTGAAATACTGCACACTTGTGGCCAGTTACTGAGATATCTTCATTGCGAATCTGAAATGTAGCAATTCAACAACCTGAATTCAACTAACCATAATAGTTGTTTGTGCAAATCCAAATTAACATGGACACACCTCAGGATTATAAATCCTCTTTCTATTTACACATCAAAATTTTATTGCTACTACTCTAATTATGATCATAATGAGTAGGCAATTTGCAACCATCAATCTATCGTGTAGAAAAAGAACGAAGGAAATGCAGGTGTGTTTAATTAACTCGACCAAAAAAATTAAAAATAGTATGCAAGGTGTGACCATACAATATCAGGCGATTACATAATCTTATTTGTCCATATCTGAAGGAGAAAGTTGCGCTAGCAAAATCCTACCACTTTATTCATCGTCTAACACCAATTATGGAAATTAGTTTTCGTTTTAGGCGAAAATGAAGACATAATTACCATTATCTTGAGAAAGGAATGAAGTGAGAGCTCAAGAAGCGCAAAATAAATATTTTCGCAGGGCAAACCTGTATATAATCTAAAAAAGTCAAAAGCTCACGTTTTCTTTTTTCTTTTTTTAAACAAGGGCCAATTTTATAGGTTCACGGGAGAGATGGTGCAGATATTGCATGTAAGAAAGGTGGAATGAAGGAATTCACATAATTAACTGGGGGGAGAGCAACGTGGATAAATTGTCAAGGCATCGGGGTTTCAAAAAATATTACTCTATTTCACTCTCAACGAATTACTATTATTCTTGTTTTAATAGATAAAAACTACCTGAGATACAAAAAAAAAAAAGAAAACATCGAGTCTAAGGGAAAAATATACGAGCGCCGTTTCTTTTAATTGCGCTGCAATTATACCAGCACTTTTAATTATACTGAGGAACGTTTATTGGTACTGATTAAACTTTGTTATATTGCACCTGTAATTGCGCATGCATCTCGTATTTTACAACAGAATGTAAATAATGAAGTTTTTTTCCTCTCTACGAAATGAATTAGATACACTTAATCCATTCACAATTCGAATTATAATCGAATTACAATATCTTTGCGTGGACAATTTGTTGTTTTCTTGTTCTCGTTCAAATGGTAGTTACGAATGACAGATTTGAATAAGAGCATAGAATTTAAGTGGAATGTTTTAAACATAATGTGGTAGTGTGTTTTAAAAACGTAATAAATATAAACGCACGCTACGTGTTGTAGAAAGTGTACGGAGATAAAATCTGTAAGGTAATGTTTAGTGAGCACTTGAAAATGTTTCCTAATGCAAGGGTAATAAGAAGAATAACTCTGGTGATGCGGTCTCTCGTAACAGATGAAACACAAGTCGAGGCGTTGTTTCTGTCGGAAGTAATTTAAATTTTCGGAAATTACGTTCCTAGGAAGAGATGGACTCGCGTATTGCTCTCGTCCACGCAAATGAACGCCATTTATAACAGATAGAACAATAAATAAAGTTACCCTCCTCTCACCTAACCTATTCACAGATGTTCCGAAACGTAGAAAGCTTACTAATTAAAACGCATCGCGGGGCCGTTCCGGGATTCTATCGTTTTCGCTTCTCCTAGCCTCTTCTGCTTATCTCGCTGCTGAAACTACGTCAAAACGTTACGACCCCCACGAAATAAGCATGCCGAGAATTCGTTAATTACCTTAAGATTTTAATGAAAGTAATTAAATTTTGATATTGACGAAAAATACTCGAGAACCTAGGGGATTCGACGATGGATTTAATGAAATTTCTCCCTGGACCAACGCGCAACGTTACTAATTCAGCAGTTTCCTTCCAAACCTTTTTTTTTTCATCTCTTTATTTCATTTTACTTTCTTGTATCCTATTTACACTAAATCACGATCGTAAACAAAACAACAACAACACGACTAAACGTGCAATTTACAATTAACCGATCGTCATCCTCTAACATACACAAAAATCTACATATTTTACATAAAAGGAAAAGCTTTTGAGTCTTCCCTCATTACAATTAAAAAAATTACAAACTGAGGGAAACTATAATTTTCGTGTCTAATTGGAATTACACAATAAAAATGTTGGCCCTGGATGGGGCTTTATCAGCATAAATATTAAATTGGGTTTAAACAGTGTTTGGGAAAATGAGGGTAAGGCATTAAATAATTTTTTTTTAAACTCGTTTTCCGGAATTTGATGTATATGCAAATCTGTGCTTGGTATGGCAATAGCTCCAGTGCTACTCGATATGTATATCTAAACAAATTGACATGTATAGATTAAACAACGTTAACGTTCAAATGATTTTGTATGCAAGGTCTTACTGTATTTGTTGTCAATACGTCGGATGAAAATTAGCCGTGACAGTATAATGAGTTATATTAACACAGGAATTAACAATAACTATTTCAGCTTCCATTGTAAACACATAACGTTACGAACAGAAATAGTCGGGGAGTCTGGCAATACAAATAATTAGTTCGTAAAATCAATATTCCGTTCTTGCATTAACAATCGAGTGGAGTGTGCATTTTTAATTGCGCCGCCATTAACTTGTTTAATAGTTATACATTTTAGAACGCTTTCTACAAATTGCTTTCATTATTGTATTGCAGGAGATGTGTAATGTATTATTGCACGTCTCTCCGCTTCAGTCGAAACTCGTAATTACTTTAGAATTTTAGCCATATATTCACCGAACTAACTAGTAAAAGTGCTTTAAGTTTCTTTAAGCTATTAGATTTTCGCATTGCATGAATATTTCTACTACTATTGAGTTTATGCAGGCAGTCATCGATTTACTGAAACACAAGGAAAATGTGGTAGGGTAAAGGAAATTAATTTACTGTTAGGAAACGAAAAACAAAGTTAAAATTTGATAGAAATCTAAGGTCTTCAACGACAGATAATGACATTCATAAATTTCATGACTCAAATAAGTAAGTATATGTGCTTAACTGGGGAAATATTTTCGCACGCGAAGGGAAAAAAAAATTACGTACGCGAACAATTTATCCAATTAAGGCTTAAGTATACATCGTGCATTTTTACACGTCATACTATTACTTTATCTAGTGTTACGGCCCCCTCGTGAATTGGCGAATTATTTTTTTTTCTTTGCGAGGAAGCAAAGCAAGAAGCATACAGCTGGCAACATTTAGGTCCTGTTTTTGGCCTCGACCACAACTCGCCACACTTTAGATAACATAAACACGCTCGACTGTCGTGCGCAATTCTTGTGCATTCCAAAGACGTCTCATTCTCCTTTAACTTTCTCGTAAGTTGTTTGCTTTACTGGTTTGAAC
The DNA here is from genome assembly GCA_039766575.1 of Serrognathus titanus. Taxonomy (NCBI): domain Eukaryota; kingdom Metazoa; phylum Arthropoda; class Insecta; order Coleoptera; family Lucanidae; genus Serrognathus; species Serrognathus titanus. Next base: position 5,771,411 of record CM077916.1, on the reverse strand, counting down.
ACTCTAAGTCCGAAACCATAGGATCTCCGTTCTCTCTCTCTCTCTCTCTTCCTGTACTACATTATCTCGGCAAGTATATATTACGTGACCGCTAACACTAACTGGTTGACAAATTTAAGGAACACATCAATACCCAGAGTTAACTGTTTCATATCTCAGCGTAGGATTATTGTCATACTTCCGGCAAATCGTGAACTTTGATATATATGAAAAACCAATTAACTACAACCCTCTTTATGCCACATCATTCGTAATTTATCGACTAATAAATCCTAGCAGTCCACACCACGGTTTAAGTCGCAAAAAAAAAAAATAACAGATAGAACGTTGATCAGAATGTATGGCTGTCATAGTTGAGTGGTTCAATCGAAATTGGTGTTATTTATTACTAAAAAGTGTGAAGCGGGCACCTCTCTAGTATTTCAATATTTTTCAAAAGCTTTCACGTTACCTTTATCCATTACGAATTTGTAATTTTTATCACGGATTTTACGTATAAATAACCCACACCATTCTTTCTTTTTTTTTCGATTATAACTTGCGATCCATACATATTTTTATTAATTAATTACAATTACGTATTATTTCGCAAGATTTTCAGAAGATATAAAAACCATCATTAATTCAAAATGAGGAGCGGTTAAATGGATTCGAACGAACGTATTTATAAAAAAAAAATTAATAAACACGAAGAATACATGACCACGTTATAAATTTTTAACTAAGCTAAGTTTGAATAACCAGATAGTAATTGATTTTTACATGAACGTGTAATTAATTAATAAATTTATTAGATTAAAACGTCGAGTATTTACTACAGGTTTGAATAGGAACGAATAATTCTTTACAATTAATTATTGAAAATATCTCTGGACGCTATGGTTTCACAAAACTTGCATACGATTGGTGGCCCTTTCGTTTAGAAGGTTGGAAGGGTCGCAGGGTTGTCGCATTTTCTTTTGAAAGAATCGAAAGGATTAAAGACTGGAGGCCCGAAAAATATGGTAATGGTTTGGGTAAACGAAGGGGTAGTATAAAAAAATATTTAATTGAATAGGCAAGAAGTGGCAAAGCATTTCCAGATATTATGCAAATTATAGGGGAAATAAAAATACCATTTCCTTTGCGGAACGAAATCATTAATTCAAACTTCTAATTAAACAGCGAACCGTGCAGAAATTTAACCGAATCACTACCCCCATAATAATTCTCCGCAAGGCTATAAATTAAATTAATATTAATACTTTAATGTTGCGTATTTATTTAGCGCAGCTTTCGCGAAGTAGCAGTAAAATGCCGACGTAGGAAATGTTTACTGCTCGGTCTGAAATGTTTGGAAAAGTTGTTTAACCGGGGATTTTTTCTTGTTGTTATAGATGCAGTCTCCGATCAGATTGTTCAGATGCCGCGCAGGATCCTCTCTACTGGATAAGCTACAAAAGCGGTCGATGCACGACCATAACAACTGTTACACCAAATCAACTACAAAGAACAACAGCTAGAACGGTATATTACACATTTATATTCTTTCAAAACCTTTGCGCCGTTTAAAACCAATAACTCTCGTACAATTAATAGCTAACGTACGTTGCATGCCATATTAAAAATTTAACGCGCATAATTATTAATAATTTATGGCATAATGGACTGTTCGCTATTTAGAACGAGCTTCTACTTCAAGGTAACATGTTTTCAAGTTAAAACATGGCACATCAATTCAAGCAGTAACGTAGATTCCTTACTCTAAGACCTGCCATCATACATTCCGGGGCAAAAAAAAGAACGAATTCCTTTCGTTCTTTAAAGTCTTCGCTTGTTGTGTGCTTTCAACAGTTCCAGAATCAACAAATTTTTTTTCAATTAAATAAATCACAACAGCAGCATTTTAGCTGAAGCTCATCATCCCTTTCGTCGTTTTTCGAATCTATTTCCCGTCTTGGCATGAAACGTTTCGCCGTCGGTCGCGTCTAAATTTGCTACATTTAAAAATAGAATTTGTTCTAATATTTACTTTTCGACGGAAGATTATTGTTTCTGAAAAATGAAATAAAATTTCGATTTTATCCGCGATTAAATCGGAAGGTTCTCGATTGAGTGGCGACAAACCCTCGAGGCGTAAACGTGCAGAAGCAAAGATATTAGGGGTGCCATTGCTTCGTTAGCAGTTTAATAAAATAAAACAGCGGAAATTTTAAATAAACGCGTTTTATAAGAGCCGCGAGCGATTTTTTTTTTCCTCTCTCCCGAGAATAAAGATATTTAGAGTGACGTAAATAAACATTGCCGAAAAAGCTTTAATTTAATCGGCTGTTTTGTCAACGTTCACATCCAAATTCGTAGTTGGAATTTAGAAGAAAAATACGTCCCTCGCAAGTGAAAACGTTCGATTCTAAAGAACTCGTCGACAAGTACGGGATAGAAAAAGCTTTCGCTTCCCCTAATACAAACTCTATTAGTAAATGACTTTATATTGTAAATAATATTATTTACTTTCACAGTTGGATCTCGCTATAGAAAATTTGCCGACCCTTTCTGGTCAATTCCTCTGCGCCTTTACTGCCTTAGATAAAACTCTGATTACGAAAGCAACAAAAAAGAATTACGGTGTCAATTGTACGACTCCACGCACGGATTCACTACCGAATATTCCACAAGGGCAACGTAAGTATGGTTGGGTTTAGTCGTAATTAAACTGATCTGAACCTTTTTAGATCACTTTACCGCGAAATTGTCAGTAAGGATGCAGACAGGACCAGATTTTGTTGCAACGAATTTTACTTTCTTCGATTGTAATACTTATAGCTCATGTACGCAATGTGTGTCTTCCTCTTTCCCTTGTGATTGGTGTGTTGATGGACATCGATGCACGCACGATACTGCCGAAAACTGTAGGAACGATATCCTCGTAACGGGAATCAACGTAAGTACCTACAATTATTTACAAATCGAAATAAATCAAAGCCAACAGTTTGAAAAGCATCGCGTCGTCGTCTAGCTAGATGAAATTCTTTGATTTCACCTCCGGTTTTGATATAAAATACATTTCATGCATAATTCCCGAGAGCCGCGCACACAAAGTTCGGGATTCTTCTTCAATTACATACACAACGAACGCGAAGATTCGCCTCATATAAAATACAAATATGTAATTTGCGAAGTTTTAACCGGAATATATATTTCACCAATTCGTCGGGTTTCTTTTACGTTCGCGTCGTCTCGGCGAAGAATCAACGACTTAAACGATTAAAAATGGAGTTTCATCTGCGGCAACCGTAAAACGACATTTCCCAACTAATTCCCTAGAAGTTTCCACGGTAGGAAACTGAGTTATTACGATTGCGACACCTACACGAAAATTGTTTCTCTTAATGTATTACAGGGAATAATGAAGGTGATTTATGCATTCCTTACGCAGCTGTGACTAAAGACGTTCGATTATGTTCCTGCTCGTTATTTTACTCGTATGAAGTCATTACGGTTATGTATAAACCACATTAATATGAAAGTCATTGTATGCAATCCTTTCAGCGAAATAACACTAAAGTATTCTAGTACATATACTCTTGTGAATCAATTAATATGTCCAAAGCGTCTCCATTAAATTCCTCATCATAAAACAAAGACCAGAATTATAACATAATTCTAATTAACTTGATTAAAATTTCGTTTTTCTCTCAATTTTAGAGAGTGGGTCCAAGTTATAGATCAGGTCCAGGTTTCTGTCCAACGATTAGCGCAAGCGTTGGTAATTCGGAGATCTTAGTAGCTTCGGGAATAAAGAAAGCAATTAGAGTTAAAGTGCACATAATAGGTCAATTCATTGTACAGACTAGATTCGTGTGTCAATTCAATATCGAAGGACGAGTTACCAGCGTCAATGCTCAATTATTAGGAGATACGATTTACTGCGACCACATGGAATTTTCGTACATATCACGCGCCCCTAATATCACCGCATCTTTCGCCGTCATTTGGGGCGGATCCAAACCACTGGACAACCCGAGCAACATTCACAGTATGCTTTCTTTTATTATTTTTTTTTAAATCGAAAGGAGACGTGGGTAATTGATTTGTTTCTAGTTGTCATTTATCGCTGTCGGGATATGGCAGATAACTGCGGAATGTGCCTGGCCCTATCAGAAAAGTACGAGTGTGGTTGGTGCCAAAGCTCAGATCGATGCGAAGTCAAAGACCAATGCGAAAAAGGCTCATCAGTTTGGCTAAATCGGAGCCAAACTTGCCCAAACCCAGAAGTACTCTCGTTCAGCCCAGAACTCGGGCCGTGGGAGGGTGGTACCAACATCACCATCGAAGGAATTAATTTGGGGAAAACGTTTCAAGACATCTACAGCGGAGTTAGCATAGCTGGAATAAATTGCCAACCTTACGAACACCTATACGAGAAAACCAAGCAAATCGTCTGCAAGGTTCGCAAACATTAATTATAACATCACAGGCGTTAACTAAAATACTAAATACGCGCAGGTTGATGGCCCCGGTACAAGCGAACCGCGTCAAGGACCGGTGGTGGTGAGGGTTGAAGATTACAGAGGCGAATCGAAAACTAACTACAGATTTGTCAATCCGGTAATTACGGGCATCTCGCCGAAGTACGGCCCGAAATCTGGAGGGACGATGCTTAAAATAACCGGGGAATACATGAACGCCGGAAGCAACATTCAGGCGTTCATTGATACGTTACCCTGCGAAATAGTCTCGTAAATATTACCTTCGCATCTTTTGATTCCTTTCGAATAATTCACCTTCTTCCAGGACCGAGCAAACCCAAGCCCTGTGTATGACGAGCGCTGCGGGCAAGCCATTAAAAGGCAGCGTCAAAATGAAATTCGATAAAGGAGATCGCTTGCTGGAAAACGAACAATATGAATACGTCGAAGACCCAGTTATTGAATCCGTCGAATCAGGAGTTGCCAATCAAATGAAAGTTCCAAAAGGCATACCGGCTGGAGGAATACACATATCGGTAACGGGGCAAAATCTGGGTTACATACAAAATCCACAGATGTACGTTTATTACAACATGATGATGCACATTAGCGTAAGTTCGATCCAACCCCCGAAATAAACCCAAGCTAATTTTGGATCATTTTAATTTTGCAGCAATGCACCGTCTTGAGCAACACTTCAATGACGTGCGACAGCCCCGTAATCGACGCCGATGAATCGAAATTAGACGCCGATAACCCCCTGCAATTGGAATACGGTTTCAGGATGGATAATGTACTGGGCGTGCAAAATTTGACGACATTGGACAGCAGGAAGTTCCCATCATTCCTCTTATTTCCCAATCCCGTCTTTGAACCATTCGATAAGGAAGTTAAATATTACAAGTCGGATTATCTAAACATCAACGTAAGTATTTGACATCAACCATTGAACCAACTCGACTTGTACGGTTTTAATTTTAGGGGCAAAATATAGATCGGGCTTGTCAAGAATCGGATGTAGAGGTGCGAATCGGAAATAGCTTTTGCAACGTCACTTCCTTATCCAGGCAGCAACTAACCTGTAGACCTCCGGAAACTCAACCGCTCGCTTTGGATGAAACCGGAAAACCAAATGGTGAATCATATCCTGAAGTAGTTGTGATTGTAGGAGGTTCGTTAAAATTCGCCATAGGAAGTCTTTCGTATTCCTCTCCTCAGGGTTTAAACGACACGCTCTCTAAACCAACGTTGATCGTCGCGGTTGGGATTGGTGTTTTGATTTTCATAGTGTTCATCGCATTTTTGATAGCGTACCGAAGAAAATCGACTGAAAGCAATCGCGTGCTTAAAAATATGCAAGAGCAGATGGATATATTGGAATTGCGCGTGGCGGCTGAATGCAAGGAGGCGTTCGCGGAATTACAAACGGAAATGACTGACTTAACTGGAGATCTGACTTCCGGCGGAATACCTTTCCTCGATTATTGTACTTACGCGATGAAAATACTCTTCCCTAACGTGGATGACCACGTCGTACTGCAATGGGATCGCCCGGAATTATTGAGAAAAGAGAAAGGTCTGCGACATTTCGGCCAATTAATCATGAACAAAACTTTCCTCCTGCTTTTCATCAGAACGTTGGAGAGCAATCGTTACTTTTCCATGCGTGATAGAGTGAACGTGGCTTCGTTGATAATGGTGACTCTGCAAAGCAAAATGGAATATTGCACGGATATATTGAAGACCTTGCTGGCAGAGCTGATTGAAAAATGTATGGAGGGCAAAAGCCATCCCAAGTTATTACTGAGACGTACCGAAAGCGTAGCGGAAAAGATGCTCAGCGCTTGGTTTACTTTCTTGCTGTATAAATTCCTGCGAGAATGTGCCGGAGAGCCACTTTTCATGTTATTTAGGGCTGTGAAACAACAAGTTGACAAAGGACCTGTCGATGCTATTACTTCTGAAGCAAGATACTCCTTAAGTGAAGAAAAATTAATCAGACAATCAATAGACTTCAAACCAATGGTAAGTAAGTGCGAAAAATTTGATTACAATCACCATCACGTTAATTTTCAGACCGTATACGTGTCGATTTCACAACAAGCACTTTACGTTGAACATAACACGGAAAATGTAGCAGTTAAAGTTCTGGATTGCGATACGATCAGTCAAGTTAAGGAAAAAGCTTTGGACGCTATTTACAGAGCTACTCCATATTCCCAACGCCCCAGAAAAGAAGACTTGGATTTAGGTGAGTACAACATTAACTTGATTGTAAGCGTAATTCGGAATCGTAAATTTTCTCGTAGAATGGCGCACGGGAACTTCGGGAAGACTGATTTTGTACGACGAAGATAGTACTACGAAAACTGAGGGTGACTGGAAGAGGCGTAATACTCTGCAGCATTACAGAGTTCCTGATGGTGGTTGCTTGAATCTAGTACCCAAACAAAGTTCTATATATAATTTCAGTATTTTGTCCGAGAAGAACGACAAAACTCACAAATACGAAACTCTTAATCTTAGTAAATTCAGTTCCGCTAGTCCTCCTTTGAGTCGTGCCACTAGTCCCTTGAACCACGACCACGATCAAGGTGTGAAAGTTTGGCACTTGGTGAAGCATCACGATAACGACGCCCAAAAGGAAGGCGAGAGAGGAAACAAAATGGTTTCCGAAATCTACTTGACCAGACTGTTAGCCACCAAAGGCACGCTGCAGAAATTCGTCGACGATCTTTTCGAAACGATCTTCAGCACCGCACAGCGAGGATCCGCTTTACCTTTAGCCATCAAATACATGTTCGACTTCTTAGATGATCAAGCTTTACAGCACGGCATTTCCGATCCGGAAGTGGTCCACACATGGAAGAGTAATTCCTTACCCCTTAGGTTTTGGGTTAATCTCATCAAAAACCCCAACTTCGTGTTTGACATACACAAGTCCAACATAGTCGATTCTTGTTTATCTGTCGTTGCTCAAACATTCATGGATTCTTGTTCTACATCCGATCATAGGCTAGGTAATTATTTCATACGTCCAATAAAAACATTCACGACAAAAACAATTGCTTTTTTTTCACAGGTAAAGATTCGCCAAGTTCTAAACTCTTATATGCCAAGGACATTCCTTGTTACAAAGAGTGGGTTGAGCGTTATTATTCCGATATCAAAATGATGCCCGCTATATCAGATCAAGATATGAATGCCATGTTAGCTGAGGAGTCTAGAGTAAGTACGAAAGCAATTCTGTTTTGTATATTAAAGAATGTAATTTAGTTTTGCCTCTATCCTCAACATGCCAATCCAGTATTGGGCTTTGTCCTCACTAACAAACCAGCTCTTTGAAGACATTGACTCTTTTCCAATGTACAAATGTCCTCTCCATATAATCCAGTGTTGATGATTTTTAAAGATGTTCCGTCACATCTCCACCTAAGGCTAAAAGTGATTGTATGTTCTTTCAGCTCCATACGACTGAGTTCAACACAAACTGTGCGCTACATGAACTGTATCTGTATGCAGTAAAGTACAACGAGCAGCTGACGGTGACTTTGGAGGAGGACGAATTTTCTCAAAAGCAAAGGCTAGCTTATAAATTGGAACAGGTGCACAGTATAATGGCGGATGGGCAACCGTGATACTGGCCTGATCTGATGCGGCCGTCCGCACCCCCCATCTCGCCAGTAGCTCCCCAGCTGTCCGCAGCCCAGGAGCTGGCCTGCTGATGGCCAGAGCATACATATCCAGCGGACTTTCTCTGTGTGTTGTTGGATCGCCGTTAATAGTCGTTCAGTGTCGGGGCGGTGCGCACTCAGTTACTTCAAGTGCCTGTGGTAGGATTGAGTGGTGTGCTGTCTCCAAAAAAAAAATTAGTGTACTATATTTTTATGAATATGACAGTCTGTTTATTGCTTTGCTGTGCTGATCCTCAGCGTTAGTCCAATATATCGATATTTACGTATTATCACCAAAGTCTACTGCTTTTTTGATAATTGTATAATGAATGTACCTTATATTTATCCTTGTACAGTTTAATATTTTTATATTTTGTTTGATGCAATCATGAAGATTGTCTTCCGCATTGAAGGAAGCAGCAGGGTGTAGTGTTTATTTGCGACCTTTCAATCATCGGTGTCCCAACCTGTACATACTGTGCACGGGTCGTTTCAGTGTGGTCTGTGTACGTGTAACAAGGCTGTGTACATTTTTGTAGCGAGCAGTACTAAGAAGCTCGGAAACGAGCCGACCGGACAGTGTTGCCGTACCCAGCTCGTTCACCTGTGTTCCTCTTTCCACTATGGTTATCATGTACATTCAGATAGAAATGTTTTCAGGCTGTAATTTTATTATCGCCGTAAACAAACTTGGGGATTGATGTTGTCTTTCCAGCGTCTTATATTAATTCGTAAATCTGCAGCATTTTCATTGGATATGAATTGCAACCGTCCTTAAAAAGAATACTCTACTCTTATACCGACATGCGTTTACTAAATCCTCAACTTCGTTTACGCACGACTGCGTGGTCCACTGCCAGTACGGTAACCATCTTATTTTACCAATGTATCTCTCGTGAGCTTTTAGTTAATATTTTATATCGTTGTATAATTTTATAATTTATAAATAATTTTGTTTAACGCCCGGCTGGCTCAACTGGCACGCAGTGATTACTGTACATATGTGTGTGCACGGTGTATTCATAGTACTGTGTGTATACTCGATTGCATTTGCAATAATATGAATGGTAATGTACTACTATATGTTATTATAAAAGACTGAATGGAGTTATTTCAAATACTAAATAGAAAAACATCTCTATAAACTCGCGTCTTTTATTTCATCTCATCCATCATCTCTCTTAACAAAACAAAAAAAAAAAGAAAACGCATCCTCCGGGAATTCACACAAGTTTACTAAGCAATTACACTAGACAGTAACTGCAATTTCCTCCAACGTTTCAATATATTAAGCAGTTACAATAAAACAACACACCCTGTATTGCAATATATTAGTTTTATCTTAAAGCGCACCTAATATACGGATCTATCCGAACAACGCAACGCTCGTTAAAATTAACTGCAATTCACAGAGAGAGACCAACCAACTACATGGTAATTACCATCATCTTTAGTCAACGCATTTTTTTCTTAAACAATTCCAAATATCAAGTGATGAAATTAAACACAAAATGAAACCAAACTTAGGATTTCATTAAATTTAAGTATTTGTGGCAAGAGAGTCTCCATTTTCCCGGATAGTTATCCTCAGTAACAAATATTGTTCTTTTGTTGTAATCAAGCTTTCCTGAAAATTTTCAACAAGAATTAAATTTGAATCTCATTTCAGCAAAACGTGCCCGACCCGTAACGTGTACACTTAAAGTTAAGGAATTCTTTCAAAACAAGAAGAAATAAAATAACTTCAGAACTAATGCGAAAGCTGCAGAAATAAAGCGAGTTGATTTACCTTCCATTTACCCTTGCATTTTATAAGACTCTTCAAACAAAATAAAATCATCTAATTTAAAAATTTTAAAAAAATATGAATAAAATTACTAGCACGTCATTTATTTTCCACTTAAACATTAAATTATATATATTTTAGTATTATTACTTCTTAATTTGTTGTGAAAACGTAAATCAGCAGTTTAAATACACTATAATTTGCGTGGCTATTAAGGTGGGATTTATTTTTGCAAGCAATTAAAAGCAGCGCCAATAAAAAATTATTACCTGGCAAAAACGATTTCTTTTTTTAATAACAACATAAACACATCATTGTAATTGTTTATTTTTATTATTCTTTAACAGCCTCCTCTATAAAAAATTATGCAACAGATTCACTTTGAGGGATCAGTTGGTGAGTGACGTACGGTTTAGGTCCTATCCAACTTAAAATCACAGGTAATACAACCACACCGTGGTATAATCCAAACAGTACTACTAGAAAGAAAATCTGCAAACAGCAAAAAAATATAAGCTTGGTTTTAAAACAGCGACATGCAATTACTTTGAAAAATGTCTTGAAGGCGTAGGCATCTGAGAAGGACAACATACAAACTCCTATTAAAGTAGAAAATCCCCCGTACAAAACTGCAGAGCCAATACTGGTGACTGTTTTTAGGATCCTATCGTTACGAGTTCCTTCAGGAATCGTAAGAAAAGTGTGCCCAATATGTGTGGCATAATCCACACATAAACCAATTGCCAATTCCAGGGCAATGCAAGACGTGACATCAATCGTCAACCCCCATCTTTGCATGAAACCACACACGTTAATCATAGTCAGCAGGACACAAATAAAAATCCAAAAACAAGTTTGAAAGTGCGCTATTAATACCGTGGTACAAACCATAACACAAATCAGGGCTAAAATGAGATTCCGCATCACTTCAACATCAATTATCTGAAATATTTACAAATAACACCATGAATGTTTTCTTTACAAAAAGGAAATTACATACTTCATCAGTAATCCAAGCAGCAAACACGAAAGACCAAACGAAAGAGACTTGATCACCAGTAGTAAAATTAGCAGTCTTCTGTAAATCCGTAATTTTTTTCATAACCGGCAAATTCTCTTTGGAACTAGTATACCGTCTAAATCTAAAATCTATGCTAGACACCTGTAAAAACATACGCCCTATTTCTAGCCCCATCCAAGAAAAAAAGCCTCACTTGAATTTTCGGGGCAGGTTCACCACATTTCAATTCTTTCTCAAACTGAAAATTCGCTTGAAACATCGAGCCGTTAGTAAAAAGGAACTCACTCAAGTACTTATCAAAATCATTTTGAGCAATCTCATCCTTGTACATATCTAAAAACTGCTTGCGTAGGTAATGTTTGCAGGAAGTAAATGAATTTGGGCTCTTACCAGAGTTGGCTTTGAGTTGCACAAACTTGCGAAAAGGTTCGACCCAAGAATTAACATTGCTTATTATATCATCGTTATCTTCGAGTTTCGTCGATATGTCCATGATATTTTTGATTTCCTGCGAGTAATTTATTGATCCCATATAAAACCCAGCTTCTGCACCTAATTCGGGGTAAAACTCTTTACGTTGCTGCATATATCGAGCCAGATATGTTTGATTCGGAATGAACCACAAAGGATCAAACTTTTGCTCGAGTTTTAACAAACTTTCGGTGCTAAACCCGAGAGATATTAACGTTACCAGTAAAACGAACGACTGCAATGCAACTATTTACTTTCTTAAAACTAAAGAGAACTTTCTTTTCTTTTACTTTTCCCGGCCAAGATAAAATGATTTTCGAGTAGACCGCGTGGAATATTCTTTTCGAATAGGAACGTTGACTGCATTCGTTTCGCTTGAAATTCGGGTGTTTAATCCAGGGAATGAAGCCGTTCCTGTCGTTTGATATGCGTTTTTCATCTAGTGTAAAACAAGCCACGAAGAAGGTTACCACAAAAACGAAAGTCATCAGCACACCAGAGGCTGCGTAAAAACAATAAGATTGCAACGATGGTAGAATCTGAAAGACGATTTTCAATGATTAAAAACGTGTTTAAGCCCCTGGGGTGAAAGGTGCGTACTGTTGAGGCTCCCACACAAAATGCCAAAATATCAGTGAAAGTGGTGACTGTTATAGAAACCCCCGCGTGTTTTACCATAGTCCCGACACGTTCGGGTAAGGGTAACCTTTTTTGCTCGTTTGTTAACTCCTCCCAACAAGCCAAAATTATAAACATATCATCAACACCTAAAATACATACATACAAAAAAAAAACAAACTTGATTAAAATTTTCCATTATGTAGTAATTAATATCTGGAATACATTTTTAATTAAATTATCTGTGAGTATTCCTTATCCGTTAATGGCCCAAATAATTCACGCCTTTGCGCAATTCTCGTTTAAAATGTGTTTAATACCGCTTCAAATAATTACTGTTTACTTGAAATTACAACTTTGCACTGCATTTAAGAAATTAGCACCGCATGACCGTGCACGTCGTAAAATTATAGTTTCATGTTTTTGCCTGTCCTTGCCTTTATAAAATTCGTTTTTCTCTTACCTAGCCCCATTAATAGAAATGGCAGAGATGTATGAACTGGGCCGTAGGCTATGCCCAACAAGGAGCAAACACCACATCCAACAGCGAATGCCATTCCGACGTTCAAAAGCCCTAAAAACCCAAGGATGATCTGAAATTTCGTTTCGTTTTAAACGTGTGTAATCACATAAATAAATACTTACCCTTGCCTCGACCCAATTATATTTAGATATAACCATTTGTATGTATATAACCATCAAAAAACACCCAATCATCAGAATGTCCAAATCTTGAAACATCGTTTCATTACTGATGTCTCCAAAACTAAAACATTTTGAATTTGTTGGTTTCTTTTTTATTTAGTTAAAGCCCGTGGGTTAAAAACAAGCAATTCCAAAGTAACCATGCTGTATGGACACTTGTTTAGTGAGAGAGAGAGGCGGGGGGGAACTATAATTTATGAGTAAATTCACGACACAACAAATCATTAAAGAAAGTTTTCCACAAGCGATAAAATGAATTGACGCAAAACTAAATAAAATCAAGTTTTCTTGCTAGATGAAAATTAACTAAAATTGTGTAACTGGCAATACAGAAAGTGTTAAGAAAGAGTTATTGGGCCTCATCAGAAGTCTGTACCTTAAAGAAGTTTGGTTTATCGAAAAATTTAGAAAAACTTACCCCAATAAACTCTTTCCTAACACTTTCTATATTGCCATTTACACAATTTTAGTTAATTTGCAAAACTAAATGTAAAATTTAGGGGAATTCCTAAACCGTTTAGTTAATGGAACTTCTTTTTATACGTAATTAAAGCCTGTAGTTTATAGGTGCGTGTTAGTACAAAGATATTATCCTTGAATTAAACGTGCAATAAAAATTTTGATTTAAAATAAAATCGTACGTACCTCCTCGCCGACGAATAAAACAGCTCAAAATTATCGACGTGATTTTGGAGTTGCTTCATGTAATCAGTGAAAAGTAATTCCCAGTCTAAAGTTTCTTCGGATGCCTAAAAAATCGACAATTAAAAGAATGTGGAATGGAATGGAGCGTGGATTCGAAGGGGGGTTTACCCAATCTGCTGTGCCCGCCATATTCCCAGATTTATCTATATCAATGGACGAGAAATTTACATTTACCAACCACATTGTATGCAAATGGGTTGCAGAAATGATGTGCCCCGTTTCATTTCGTACGATACCACTCAATAGGTCTTCATAATTTTTCATGTTTCTATATACGGGGCTAAAATTGATTTCGCAAGTCAAAATTGTCTAGCAAGTAATTTCCCGACCTACTGCATTTTGTATTTGTTAACTTTATCTAAAATATCTTGCTTGGTGATACTGGCCAAAACTTTTCTATCATAATCCCACAACTCCAAAATATTTTTCTCGTAACAGCCATAATCAAGAAACCGCAGCATATCACAGCCAAAAGTCAATTTAAAAAACACGTCCTTCGTCGGCGAAATTTCCGGCACTTTAAAGCAAATATCACCGTACCTCAATCCACCCCCGGTCTTTATTTTTTTAACATCCCCATCGACTAGCGCCAGCTGAAACGTTAGCGTTAAATTTTGGAAACCGAAGCGGCTCTGAGAGAACTTGCTTCCTGTAAGACTTCAGGAACCAGGACATCCGGTGCTTTGACTAGAGCAGCTTCAACTCGGTAACCCCTTTCGAAAGTGCGAAGCAACCACTCGCTGTCTTTTACGAAGGACGAATCGGGGGGCACCCATAATTTCATGGGGTTTTTTTCATGCCTGAATCTTATGAAACCTAAACTACACAGTGCGACGACGCTCCAACATATTATTATTGTTGTTTTCGGTTTACTGGCGACTTTAAAACCTAAGCTGCAACAAAATTCGATCTTAAATTGAAAAGGTGAAGGAAAAAATCCAATTAAAAAAATTGAGAGTTCATTAGTATTATTCATTAAAAGTATTAGTCTGACGAAGGCACTGTGTTGCCGAAACAATTGTAACACTCTTATAAATACAATCTAGTGGAAATTATTATTGTTGAGAGTTAGATTTTTGTTTCTTTGTTATATTAATTATTTAAGTGGTACTTACTTATAGAAAAATAATTCTGTGTAAGTAACTACGTAGTAAGTAATTTTTTGATGCCATTTTCTATTTCGCGCCAGTTTGTCCACCATTTTCTGTTGTGTTGCGTTCTAACACGACACTCGATGAAATTTAAATCACAAACACAGTGCTTCGCAGAAACCTATCTGTATTTCGCAGTGTATCATGCGTCGCATTAAATAAAGAAAAAATAAAACAAAAGTAGTAGGGAATAACAGGTATTCCATGTGTTGAGCAAGGAAGGACGTTCAGGTGGCGTCAGGAGTTTCATTGCGAATGGATCCAGGACCGGCGAAATTGTATTTTCAAGATCGTGTGCATGTAAATTTTGACGGTAATTAAATTAATCCCGTTAGGTGAGGTGTTTCAGCGTTTCCTTGGCACTGACACGTTCTATTTACGCAACTCAAGGACTACGAGATATTGACGAGCGCAATAATTGAAAATATAATTAATTCAGCTTCAACAACCACTGCTTTTAAAGCCCAAAACACACAAAGATTAATAGCTAGCAAAATCACAGTCCTATCATCGCATTACTCAACTGAAAGGAAATAAAACGGACTTTAGTACAGTGTGAAACACGTAACTCCCACGTATATCAAAGAACAATCAAATGATTTATTCCTAATCATACGTAATAGCCGCTGGGAATGTGGACGTTAATAAAAAATAATTCAACTTTATTAATAAATACATTTAATCAATATCAAGGCTACCTCACTTTTTTTTATCCAAGAAAATCGAATGGAAAAAGAATTCTTAATTTTCATTCAATGTAATTGTGAAAACTATGGCATCATATCAATTTCGAAACAAAATACTTCAAATCATTTATTTATTATACACGTGAAGGTGGCAGCTGATTTAAAAAAAATTGGCCTAAACTTTCATTGAAACGCAAAAATTTTAAAACCTGTTATTTCTGGAACTACTTTTCGTTAAGTCAAGGCTCAATTACTAACCTGGTCAAAAAGGTGAGGGTCAAAATAAAATTAGAAAACCGCAAAAAATATTTAATAATGTGGTTGTGGTTGCTCGTCTAAAAAATAAGTTATCAGTATGATAACAACGGTAATATATGTATATTGCACATGTAATCAGCGCTCAAATGTGTCTGTGTGTGTTTAATAACAACAGGTTGTGACTCTGAGCAAACAGATTAATATCAAAGCTAAACATGAGTTCTGATACAAAGTATATACAGAAAAACGGTGTGGAATTCCAAGAAGATAACTTCGATTTTCTGCTCGATAAAACGACCGGAAAATCCGATCCAATTTGGCGATTTACATGGAGAAATTCCAATGGCATTGTGGTCCAAGCTATCACATATGGTGCTACTATAACATCCATAAAGGTACCCGATAAGAATGGCACAGTTGATGATATTGTTATGGGCTTCAATAACATCGCAGGTAATAATAAATAACTTCTTATCATCAGAATGTGCATACTCTTTCCCAAATGAATTCGCAATAAAACAGGGCGAAAATGAACCTTATTGAAATACATCTTAAGATCATGGCTTTAATACTTTTGGAAGACAGTGTATGCGCTTGATGGAGATTGCAAAAATAATCTGGTATATTTTTAATGGAAAATTTGAAGGCGTTGCCTTAAACAAAACTTGTTTATTGTAGTAAGTTTTGGAAATTTCTTAGAAGGAAAATGAAATAACACGAATTATATTTAATAGTACTGAGGACATTTTTTTAATACACAATTAAAATGTCACTTCAGGCTTTTTGCAGTTGACTTGCAAATATGCTAATCAGCTTGAAAGGAACCTTGCCGATTTAATCGTTTCAACTTAAAATAAAAAAAAAAAACTAACATCACTTACGCCAGAAACTAATTAAAAATACAATTCAAGGTTTATGACTATTCGGAATAAGCGGAAATTAAGTGCCAAGGACCGTGAAAATTATTTTTCCATTTCAAGGAATTACCTTTACGTTTTCCAATAGCTTCCAAATTGAACTAACGCATTTACTTTTTTTCTTTCATAACAAAAAATTAAATTCTTGTTTTGAAAATAAACATCCTGTGATTGTCAACAAAAAAAACAAGTAATTAAGTTTATTTCTAAGGATATCTCAATCCATTAAAATTAAATTCTTATTTTGAAAATAAACATCCTGTGATTGTCAACAAAAAAAACAAGTAATTAAGTTTATTTCTAAGGATATCTCAATCCATTAAAATTAAATTCTTATTTTGAAAATAAGCATCCTGTAATTGTCAACAATAAAAAGAAGTAATTAAATTTATTTCTAAGGATATCTCAATCCATTAAAATTAAATTCTTATTTTGAAAATAAGCATCCTGTAATTG
Organism: Serrognathus titanus; assembly: GCA_039766575.1. NCBI lineage: Eukaryota > Metazoa > Arthropoda > Insecta > Coleoptera > Lucanidae > Serrognathus > Serrognathus titanus. The sequence continues at coordinate 5,754,515 of CM077916.1, read as the reverse complement.
TCAACAATAAAAAGAAGTAATTAAGTTTATTTCTAAGGATATCTCAATCCATTGAACCCTTACTTCGGAGCCACCATAGGAAGAGTAGCAAATCGCATTGGCTACTCAAAGATAACAATTTCTGAAAACGTGTACCAACTATCGGCTAATTTGGGGCAACATCAACTACACGGGGGTTTCAAGGGCTTCGATAAGGTGCTTATTACAAACAACCGATTTAATTATAATAGTTTAGCATTGTTAATCGACAGGTAAACTGGGAGTATTACGTGGAGGGTACCAAAGTCATACTCAGCTATGACTCGAAAGACGGTGAGGAGGGATTCCCTGGCAACGTATTAGTGAACTTAACTTACGAGCTCACGAATGAAAATGAATTTCTGGTCGATTTTAAAGCAACCACGACAAAACCGACTTACGTCAACTTGACTAACCATTCATATTTCAATCTTGCTGGCCATAACAAAGGCGCTGAGGAATTATATAAGCACATCGTGTCCATCAATGCCAATAGGATCACTGACGTGGATGAAAACGCTATACCGACAGGTTCCTTTACAAATTAGTCGAATTATTTTTATTACAAGACCAATTAATATCGTAGGTAAATTATTGCCGGTTGCCAATACAGTTTTCGACCTACAAGTTCCAAAAGTACTGGGAGATTTGATACACAAAGTTCCGGAAAACCCCGGATTTGATCATAATTTTTGCATCAATAAAGGCGTCAAACAAGAGGACACTTTCATTGCAAGGTAATATTCTGGCTTAATACCCGGAAAAATAAATCTACTGTGCCCCTTTTTAGGGTATCGCATCCACCAACTGGTAGAGTGCTTGAAGTATACAGCAATCAACCAGGGGTTCAGTTTTATACTTCGAATTTTATTCCGGAAGATCCTAACAAATACAAAGGCGTAAGTAACTTGAAGTGATTTGATTTAATAAAATTTTGATTTTGCTTGTGGTTACTGTAGAATCCAGCAGATTTGAAAACCATTAACGGTAAAGAAGGCGGCAATTACTATAAACACGGAGCTTTTTGCCTGGAAACCCAGAATTATCCCGACGCGGCTAACCACGTAAATAATCCCAAGTATTCGTGTGTTATTATACAATCAGCATACTCATTTTAATTTCAGAAAAATTTCCCCAAAGCGATTTTATATCCAGGAGAAACCTACAATCACACAGTGTCATACAAATTTTACTTGCAATCATAAAGTGAAATGGAATAAAACAACAATGGTTTGTTAATCAATTTAATCGCAATGTTATTGAAAATAAAGTGTATAACTGAACTACTAAAATATTTATTGTGGCAATACATACAGTATAACAATATCAGCTTCAGTATGCTACGTCGCGATATGTAGAATAAACTCTTTTATATACAATTAAAATCTTACCTTATCTATACTGTATATACAATTACAATGAATTACGAAATCTCATACTATCAGATAATTATATATGTACAATAAATGGAAAATTAATTTAACTGAATACCATGATTAAAAAAGAAACTATATGCTATAAAGAAATACTACTAATTAATTCTAAACATGTAACATTAAAAAGACGAATATGAATACTTAATTTATTAACAAGATAAACACACAGTATAAAGTAAAAAAAAGACAAAGAAATACCATTCCTTTTAAATTAACACAATTCTTCACAATTATACTTACTACTCATAACTACTAAACAGTGTCCACTTATAATTATTAGTCAGAATAATTGCTTCTATTAATACATTACTTTGCAAAAGCAAATGTAAAGTTAAGAGAAGTGCAAATTCTGAGATATACATTGTAAACTTTTATATTATACGAGGTATGATAGCTTAATGTTAATTACATGGTTTAACCAACACAACACCTCCATTGAATTAAAAAAAAATATTCATTTGAAGCCTAAAGTCAAAACTAAAGCCATAGAATAATTAGAAGCGCAGCTCAGCCAGTTTTCACAACTTGTACACTAGGGATAACCCTTACGTTAAATGCTATAACAATAGTGATGTGCTTACTCATATATTTATAAGCATGCACATTAATATAAAATACGATGTGGAACACAAGACGTTTGTCTAAGATCTCCAATAAGTACAGTCTATGGTATATCGATGTAATTTAATAGAACAGTCTCCGCTTGACTAGTACCATCAAGCAACCAAAAACTGCCCTTAGAAAAAATATAAACCAACAAGAGCTGCACTTCTTGTTATTCTATGACAGAGACTTTAAGAAACCACTAAATTTACTACAGCTTTGCACATAATATACAAATAAAAAAAGCATTATTCAACTTATACCTGCTTGCTTGGGTTACAACGTCTATCGAGACACTTTTCCAAATACCTTTTCAATTGGAGCGTACTTGATTTTCCAGTTGAAAAAGACTGAATGTAAAAAGATAAAATATGTTCGTGCCTCAAATACGAACGCCCTCCTCGTCAATTGTAGATGAAATTAAAATGAATTTAGAATTTAATGCTAATGTGTAAAAATAAATTTTTGGAATATTTCTAATATTATTCATTCTTAGTTGTTTTTATTAACGCCTGCACTATCGATGGCTTTGGCAAATTCCATTTTAATTTTTCAATCAGAGCGTTATACAAGTCGGGAGATGTGTCATATAAAGTGGTCAAGAATTCGAATTCCTCGCTCGTAAAATTAGTGGTTTTCTTACTGAAATTTAGAGTGAGAGCCCCCAATAAAGTAGGAGGTACTCGACCTCTCAGGGAGCTTATAACATTAAGCTTTGGAGGCTTTTTTAAGCTAACATTTAACGTTCGTTTAATAGAAGCAATTTCCTTACTGTGCAATTTAATTTGCCTGATGAATTTTTTCTTGACGTGATGTTTGGACGATATACTTTTACTGACTTTCTCCGACACTTCCCTTGGCTCGTGAGCTTTAGAGCTCTCGGGTTCCGGTTCTTTTTTCACAGGAACTTTCACTTCTGGTATTGGATCATCTCTCTCTTCAGTAATATATACGACTTCCATGGTTTCTTCGGGCCTACGTTTTGCCTGAGTGTCAATAACCGTAGGCACTGACATCTGTGATTTCCTACTGACTTGTGAACGTAGGGAATTACCATTGAAAACCACTTCATAATTATCGTTGGATTCTTCCTGATTACGTTGATCAATATATAAATAATTGTTATCTTCTTCGCTTGCTTCATTAAAGTTAGTTAAGCTTTTGAAGTCATCCTCTGCAATTGTGTAAACGACGTGCTCAGTTTCATCGGAGTCTTCAGCATAAACCGGTACCAGAGTTCCATTACGAAAACTGTAAGTGCAAATGGGTTCATTTACAGCTCGTTGCTGCAAACTGTCTGTATCAACCGTAAAAATTGTGCCGTCTGCATTTGCAGGCAGCACCTGCACGTCTTTGTATTCATTACTAGTGCTGTCATTCGAACGAGTTTCCTCACAACCTACATTTAAAGTTGGCACCGCATCGTGAACCAATCGTTTTCTCTGCACGTTCGTAAAAAACCTTGATTCGAAATGCAAATCACATACCACCTTATTCCTCAATTGATCATCGGGTAAGTTAAAGAATTCGGGTTTCTGTGCATTTATAATCCATTGCTCACATCGATCTCTATGTTTTACGGGGTAATGGAAAAAATGGAGCTCACCACTTAATTTCGTTGCACTTCTGCAAGTTCTATAACTGCATCTACATCCACCCATTTCTAAAACAGAACTAAATACATGTACGTGTATACAAGTAGCACAGTGATTGGTAGCAGCAAAATTTCAAGTGAATTCATACATAAAACATATAAATAAACAAACAGGAATAACTGCAACTACGTCCACCCATTTCCAAAGCAGAACTAAATACATGTACACGTAGACAGGTAGCACAGTGGTTAGTAGCAGCAAAATTTCAAGTGAGTTTCTCTCTCCATAAAACATATAAATAAACGAACAGAAATACACAAATAACTTCAAGTTCTGTAACTGCATCTACATCCACCCATTTCTAAAACAGAACTAAATTCATATACCTACGTGTGTGCAAGTAGCACAGTGGTTAGTAGCAGCAAAATTGCAAGTAAATTTGTTCGTACAACATGTAATAAAACAAACAGAAATACACAAATAAACTCATGATTGAAATTAAACTTTTTAATAATTTTCAAGTAGCATCAGAGGTGCAACAATACCAACATAACCACAAACATGCGAACCTTTTAAATCCAGTAATACTAAAAAAAATACTTGCCTTATATTAAAATTAATTAATTAATTACACGTTACTCGATGTTTTTTATAGAAATTAATAAAGATATTTACAATAAAAACCAATTAATTTATACCAGTGCATCACCAAGCAACGCTTCTAACGGACATTGATGCAACTATTTCATCCGCAGTGTTGTCATCTTGTCAACGCACCATATTCAATTATTATTGGCATTTCACTTTACATTTTAACATATTTTCAGTAAAATTTAAAATATTTTATCTTTGTCTACGATGATATTATAACAACAATAGAAATAGGAGTGGAAATGCAAGTTTTAAATATCTCGCTGCATCATCACGTATTTATTTTCAGCGGTGAGAAATTAAAGTTAAATGAACATTTATTAATTCCAACTAATTTTTCTTTAATTCGTCAAAAATGCATGACAGTTATGAATTATGTTTAGAGTATATTAATATTCTAAAGAGAAAAGTGCAATAAAAACGTTATCCAAACGTTAATCAATTCCTATTTGGAATGAAATCTTGCTTAGGTTTCATACGTGTTATGTGGTAAAGTGCCATAAATTATAGTTGAAATGCCATAAATGACGTGTACGCATCCGGCAACATTGTAATCAATGACGCTGAAATGCGTATCCAGAACTCGAATTTACATTTCTTGGAGTAGGGTTGCAGAAAACCGAGGAGCTAAAGTATTTATCGATTAATTGCGTGTCTAACTAAAGGTCAGAAAGTCAGAATCAATGGCGTGTGAACTGCAATAAACACTAAACTTATTTAGACAAGATTAATTTTTTGCAATGAATAGAAAGATTATCATTTTTGTACTTATAATTACTGAAGCTGCAGATTAAGTAAATAAATTCAAATTATTTAAAACCAAAACATTCAAAAATTTAGTTAGTTCGAGTTTCACGTTCATAGATGTCGCTGTTGTCGTACATAATTTTATCATAACCTCGTCACAAATTAGTTTGACTCGGGGGTAGTGGGAACAGCTAAGGAAAGGTTTAAAAAACTAAATTGTTTAGTTAATTAACTAAAGAAATGGCAGATTTAGGCCCAGCTGAATACTTTTTGTGTGGTGGTGTCGGAGGGATTTGTACGGTATTAGTAGGGCATCCCTTTGATACTATAAAGGTAAGTGTCTCTGCAGTTAAATTAGACTTTGATACTTACAAATCCCAGTCATCGTTTTATTTATAATACCACTTAATTACAGGAACGCTTTGCCAGTATAATAAATAGTTTCTGATTTTAGGTCCGTTTACAAACTATGCCAATACCTAAATCTGGAGAAATAGCACTTTATGGGGGAACTTACGACTGTATGAAGAAAACGCTAACTAATGAGGGCTTTCGAGGGTTTTACAAGGGAATGGGAGCACCCCTGGCTGGTGTCGCTCCAATATTCGCAATATCTTTCATGGGGTATAAAGTTGGAAAACAGCTGTTGGGTCCTACGGATCAAAACAAATTTACATACTTTAATTATTTCTCAGCTGGAGCTTTCTCAGGGATATTCACAACAATTATTATGGCTCCCGGCGAACGAATTAAATGTTTATTACAGATTCAACAGGACGCGAAAAATAAATTATACAATGGTCCTATTGATTGTGCAAAAAAACTTTACAAAGAAGGTGGAATCAAAAGTATTTATCGAGGATCAGGAGCAACTATACTTAGAGGTACCATTGTTTGTTTAAAAAAATAATTTCACTTAATTTCTCGTGTGTAGAAGGAAGATGGAAGGTAAAATATTGAAAGCCTTTAAGTAAACTGACAGACAGTTTATTTGTATATAAATTGTTTATTAAAACTTAAAGTTAAATAGTTTTACAAATAATACAAGTAATTGTGAACATTTCGGCAGTTAAATCTCTTTCTCTCACTTAAAATTCTTGTCTCACATGTTCGTAAAAGTACAAGTTGTAAATTAAACAAGTAATATATATACACATGTGATCATTGTAAAGTGACATTCGAATTCGGAACTTTAGGTTTAAAAACTCGTTTACGTATTTTCCTCTTCAAAGGTTTCTTAACTTTCATTTTGTATTGTCTTGTATTTGCAATCTGAATGTTATTGTTATAATTGTTATTAATTAAGACATTATTTTCATCGGGGTTTTCATTATTGTTATCAAGTTTAATTATATTTTGTGGGGCAGGCTCTAAAAGATTTATGTTATTCGTTTCATTCCTGTAGAGATATTTGATGAGTTTTTCGTTAAATTTCTCAAGTAATTTCTGCTTTTTTATTGCTTTCACGTCTGCAAATTCAATATTGTTAGATTCAATTTGTGAATGTGTTTCTGTACTTGTGGCTTCCACAGTCGTGCTAAATTCCGTGGTAGTTTCGGGTTTTACAGAACTATTAGATGTTTTCGTTTCATTTATTTGTGTAATTTTGCTCGAAGCAGCTGTGGTTTGAGTTATTAATTTTTGTATAATGGCGGGTTTTCTTATTTTTGGTTTAAACTCTGTGCACTTAAGTTGCTTCCTCATGACATGGAAAACGTTCCAGTTTTCAAAGGCGTTAGGTGTTGTACATTTCGGAGCAACTCTGTTTTCGTATGCATATTTGAATGCAAATTTGTTGTCTTTGCCACATTCAACTCCCTTATCGTGTTTCTGACGGCACAATTTTGCTGTTTTTTGTTTTATTCGATTAATCAACATTGGTTTCCAGTCACTCATATCGCAGGAGCAGTGCCATGGATTGTCATTTAGTCTTATTAAACGTAGGTGCGGGTTAGAAAACATGTATTTAGCAAGTCCCTTGAATTTGTTATTATTTAAATAAACCTCACGTAAATTTGGTAACTCATCAAAAATACCCAGCGGTAGAAAATCTAAGTTATTTTGTGATAGATCTAATAGCCTCAGCTTATTCAACCCCATGAAAGAATCTACTGATAATTTAGTAATATTGCACCTGCTAACGTATAATCTTTCAAGGTTGAAAGCTTCGATAAAAGCATCAAATTCTATGTTTGGAATGTAACCGGTTAGTATCAGTTCATTTAAACTTGGCATGCCGATTAGTATGTCTCGTTTCAATAAGGGTACATTCAAATTCCTGAGCGTTAATTTCTTAAGCAATTTTAAACCTAGAAACGAATTTGTTATCAAAGAAAGTTCAGTATCCTCACCACCTAAAATCAGTGAATCGGTGGTGTTCATTACTTCGAACGTGTTTGGAAACACAACAGTAATTGGGTTGTTTCCGAAATTTGCAAGTTTTAATTTTGGAAAAGGGGGTAAAGACAGTTCGGAGAGTTGTGAGAAATTATTATGCGACAGATCTAAGTACGCCAGTTCTAACAAACCAGCCAAATTAGTCACTTGTATGTTTAATAGATTATTATAAGCTAAAGATAACGTTCTGAGGTTCGGTGTACCATAAAAAGCAAAATCTGGAACGAATCTTAGATTATTTTTTTCTAAAATTAAATACTTCAGATTATGTAAACCATCAAACATTTCCCAGTACACCGTATTTAAATCACAATTCGTTGCTCGTAAAAGCACGAGGGCATTAAACCCTTTAAATAAAGGCACGTTATTTTTTACTTGCTCGATGTATTTATAGTAAGGCAAAATTTCAGTATTTGATGGTTTTGTTATAAACGATAGAGGTCTGGAATTGGAACTTATTTTTTGCACGTACTCAAACGTAACTATTTCGTCGTTTATTTCGTTTTCGATGATCGTGAAGCGTTTTTCCGAATTTAATAGCAAAACTCTTTCGAGATTCAAGTATTCTAACAGATGGAGTGTCGCATCTATTTCGCAGATCAATTTACTTGTATTAACTTGAGCTTTCATTTGCACACCTTGCAGTTCTAATATCGTTAATTCAGGGAACTCGAGTAAGTAACTGAATTTCATGGTTTTGTTACCAGAATCCGATCCTTGGATTAACACAAGAGAATCAATGTCTTTCGGTAGCTGTTCGAGGAGTTTTTGAACGTCGGTGTCGGTTTGTAGAATACACATTGCACTGCGAAGCATCGAGTTTTCTTCATCGAAAGGTGTATCGAAATCTTCATCATATAAAACCTACAGAAAACAGCAGATGAATTCTTTTCTTTTTTTTTTAAATTTTTTGAAGCTTACTTCGTTATTGGCATGGTTGCGTGCTTCAGAATAATGTACTTCTTCCTCGTCTTGTTGCATGAATCTGTATATTGCAGTTTCTGATATGTGTTGTAGTTGACAGACGCAGGCCAAAGGACATGTATTTTCCTTGTCCCATAACATCAGAATCTGTTCGTGTAAATAACGCACTGATTCGTTATCAATCATATAAATAAGTTCTTGTTTTTTGTGTTAATGTCATTGTTAGTGCAGTATTTTATTTCCGTAATTAAGCAATTATTCAAATGCAGACTCACCCCATTAATATTGATGATTATGAAAAATGTAATTTTCCACATTTTTATAGAACGTTATATACGACTCAACAGCACATTGTCACTGATTGCAGAGAGTATCCTACAGGAAGTGCTACTCCTACATTAACTTCCTATTTTATATCTCAGTGCTCGGTTTAAGAAAAAAATTAATAAAAGATAATGTTTTAAGTTACATAAATTTTATCAAATTTGAAATTTCGTTTAATTCAAATAGATGTGCCTGCAAGTGGATTATATTTTTTGACGTACGAAGCCATAAAGAATTATTTAACTGACAATGGCAAGAAGGACATCACTATATTTGGTACTGTATTCGCCGGTGGGTGTGCCGGAATAGCGAATTGGTTAATTGGTATGCCTTTTGATGTATTAAAAAGTCGACTGCAAACAGGTAATTTAAATTAACTTTGCATCTGCCCTTATAAGAATCATCTTAATGTATAATAGCTCGAGAAGGACAATATCCAAATGGTATCCGCGATGTAGCCAGGGATTTGCTTCGAAAGGAAGGACCTCTCGCTTTATATAAAGGATTAGTACCCGTCCTGATGAGAGCGTTTCCTGCCAATGCTGCGTGTTTCTTAGGTTTCGAACTGTGCAAAAAATTGCTGCAACGTCTGTTTCCAGCCCAATATCAACCTCTGCCTCAAAAAGAATCATAATGAAGTATTTTTAACATGTGTATTAATTCCTTGCCGCATATCATCAGAGTATTTAAGGCGTGTTATATTTTAATACTGTTATTTTTTATAACTGGTGTGTAAATATATATTCGTTTTCTATTTTTTTTTTCTTTCTTTTTATTTTACGTCTAATTAAAAATTTCTGAGACGAATATTACTAGATTCGTTATTCAGCCTTTTTAGAAATTTAAAAACTCTCACGTTTACCCTCATAATTAGAGTCATTATAACTGCCATCTATTTTTCTTTTTTTTTTTTTAGTAGGTAAGTGTAATATATTGTTTTTTTAATATTGTTTGAATTGAGTAATTTTTTTTAGTGAAATTGAAGATATTAATATTTATTCAAGTGTACCTAATGTTTTAAGGTTGGACTGAGGTTTGTTGGAAAGAAAATGAAAAGGATGGGTAAGAAAAGTGTTAGTTTCTACGAGAAAATTAAATTTATTGGTCAGACTTTGTGATTTAATGTTAAATTTTAATACAATTCTTTTTTATAATGGTGGTGCTAATGCCGTAGCAGCAATAACAATTTTTTTTTGACTAATGTCGCAACATTAATCAACATGTACAAAGCACTATACAATATTTACAATAAACATAATAAGTAGTACTCAACGTTTCCATTAATACTTGCTTACAATTTAAATTTTACGCAACATCTGAAATCACCATCAATACAAGGGTTCATAACATAACAGAGCCATTACTTTAAGAAAATTATATCTCCACATTGTTCTTAAAGTAAATAGTTCATACAGTGACATATAGATTGCAAACATTGGACACATTCACTGCAGCCTATAATATTCCGTGGATCGGGTTTACACAGATGACTGCATCGAATCTGTTACAATTAATAAGGGGGTCGATAAGCATATGTAATACAAACTTACTCATTTTTTCCCTTTTCTTTATTATTAACAATTTTAATGTCTGGGGAATTTCCTGTATTTACAAATAACGTGCAGGCTAAGTTATGGCTTAATAAAATCTCAGTTGTGGTATTTATAATTCCAGTAAAATTATTTATACTTACAATAAATTACACTTTCCATTAGATTTTTATTAAATACGTTCAATAAATAACTGACAAATAATTTACCCAGTGAAAAAAAGAGAGAAATTCATTTATAAATTAAGAGTAAAGAATTGATTCCACGGAATACAAACATAGGAATAGAACATAGAATCGATTCGTTTCAAGAAAGGCAGTGAATTGTTTAATAAATGAATTTACTGAATAATTATATCACAGGATTGTCACTTACTAGGACGTGTCGATTACATAAATAAAATGGATGAATGTAACGATAGGTTCTACGTATGCAATGTCTACATTATAAAAAATGTAACCTAACTCGTAGTCCTCTGCTTGTGACGTATTAATTTTAAATAATCACAGCCGTTAATTACTAGTTTAGTTCGTAGTACTTAGTTGCACACATACGCAGACTTTGTTTTCTAAAAAAAAAAAAAAAGAAAAAAACAAGTTTTAAGGGTAAAGATGATTTATGTTGTTTTCCTATGTTCATATTTTGTCTTAAAAAAAAATTAAGAGTAAAAGCATTTATTTTTGTCAAGTCCTATAAAATAGAAAATAAACCACGAAACGTAATTTGCACGACTGGAACAACTCACATCTAGAATAGACATTCGTATTCACATAAATATTTATCTTACTAAAATAGTTTCTTATAAAATATCACTTTCCATCATTCACACGCTGAGCTTATTAAATTACGATGACCGAACAGTCTGATCATGTGGGGATCACAGATATACACTTGCTAACGGCAGTTTCCTAACTCTCACTGTACTGAGGCAGGACCAGAGTTCGAGAAGTATAAGGATCATGAGGATACATTTCGGGGGGCTCCAAATGGCACACTACGGTTTCTCCGTCCAACACGGCGGCGAGCGAACGCATGGTGTCCCCTCTATACATATTCTGCCGAGTTAAACGATAAGGATCCATTTCTGCAACATAACGGTTATTATCTTTGGTGTGATGCTTTGCGACCGCTTCCAGACACGACTGGAGACTTCTATCAGTGGCAGGACTGTATGGAATCAAGGGACGATGGTCACCATAAGATCTTGAAGACTGACGACTCATGTCGCTTTGACGTTTCCCATCTTCGTCACTCATATCCGAAACCTGAATATCATTCCTTTCGATTTCTTCGTAGACAGGATCGTCTTCGGGTGCCAACACTCTTTGCATCCGACCATCATGGATCTCCATGTACGTATGATTCCAAGGACTAGTTGCCCGCAAGAAGCTACCATTTTTCTTACGAATTCCATGTGCTTGCAGAGGAAGATGTTTCGGGTGTGACATACCAGCATCGATGTGATGAGCGAAATTTTGCATCTCGGGGTGTTGCAAGTTGTTACAAACGGCTTGGCTGTATTCGGCAGGCATGTAAGGCTGACGACGCATATCCTTGCTGTTGTTTAAACGAGCATCGGATATCACAGCATGAGCCCTCGGAGAATCTTCTTGCTCTGATCCGCCATGTCCAGAATCACGACTGTACGACTTAAAAGAAATGTTCTGCGAAAAAAAATTATTACAATAAATAATTGCTACGATTAAACACAGTCCGAAATGTTTATATCCATCGCTTTATTTATTAAACAGTACTTGTTAAGACAGCTGAAAAAGTTTGCTTAATTACTGCGCAAGGATGTTAATGTTTAATAAAGTCATTCACCACCTAAAGATGAGAGTGTTTACCTATAGTAGAAATGACACACGAAGACAGAAAATCGTCCTATGTTATAGAGATGAAATTCATGCACTGAAGTTGATGCAAAAATAAGTATTAAAATTGATTAAACAAGCGAATAATCAGAGTTAAGACACTGTATGGAGGTGTTCGATCAAGCAGAGACGTGCTGTAAGACGGCACCATCGTATCTCTCTCTTTTTTTTGTTTGTTTAAATACATTAACGTTAACCTCTACATTGGTAACACACACACTACGCACCTTCCAGTGTAGAGGTTTATGAAGAGGACCCCAAGTAGATACTGATTTAGATATGTTCGAATTATTAATGGAAGTGTTATAAAAATTACGAATGTAAGGAAGGGTAGAAGTGTTGGGGGTGTCTAAAGTAGGTGGAGTGGCGGCGCCCACATGAGGGGGTCGTGATAGTGTAGCAGCCATGGTGGCCGATGTAGAGGTGGCCGCAGGGGTTTTGCCCACGCGGTTCATGCTTGTACAGCTGTGAGAATTCCAGTCCCGTTGCAACTGTAACATAACGAACCATCACCGAACTATTAGTTGGGTAAGCAAGAAGCATTAGAGTTAGGTTTTACCACCACACAGAAAGGACATGCGAGAAAGGGGAGGAGTGCAATGCACGCACCACCACTGCACCACACGCGGTTAGTAAGCAGCTCGGAAATTTGCGCATCGAGAATTACAATGTCAAATCAGAGAATAGTCAGCAGGTGGAAAGGGTATTAAACAGAGTAGAGCTGCACGACCAAAGCTGTACCTTGTTGGGACATATTGAGCAGTCGGTTGTGGTTGGTCGTGGTGGTACTAGCATTGTTGAGATCGGTTCTCGAGAGAACCTGGAGTAGTGCTGTTGGGCGCACGTTATTAAGATTATTCGTGACTATATTGTTGGTACCCACACTTGTTCCATGTGGTGAGAGCACCGAGTTGTCTGTGGAATGTGTATTCGGTCCGGATTGATTTCCATTAGAACCTCCGTAGATGCTCGTCCTTCTCTCCTTCCCCATTCCAGAACTTCCGCTACTACTTCCTGCGCCACCACTAGGCTTCGAACAACGCAAACATTTTGGTAACCATGAACGCTGCCTGATAAATTTCCTATATTCCTTACGGACCTGCGGAATAACCAAGGCATAACAGTGCAAGGAACCAAACATACTCTAAACTCAAGTAACAAACTTACTCCCTGATTTAAGCGGCAAAATAAATTCGTGCGATTTTCCAAAACAAATTTGCAAATAAAATTTAATTCAAAACAAACTCACAACAAACCTCAGGGAATGGATTGTTAATTGACTTTATTTATTTCATTTTTATAACACGTTACATTAACTATATACATTAACAATACACATACATTAATAATTATATTCTTTTCGAAAACAATAGCAATCACTTTTAGTATGAATTGGCCTTTAAAAGTTGAAAGAATTTCAGTTACGTCTAATTCGCAACAATTTTCTTATTGTATAAAAAGCAATCGGATTTTTTTTTATAGGAGTGCAGAAGTTTGCGTCGTCAAGCAACACCTTACCTTCTCATTCTGAACACAATGGAAAAAGAATATGAAGAACCCTTGCAATGAGTTAAAGATGGCAAAAACGTAGGCCATAACGATAGTCTCTTTGTTCAAGTAGAGCAATCCGAACGTCCAGGTTAATCCCAACAGGAACACAAGGCATACAGCTCCTTTCAGCCAAGTTCTAAAATAAACAACGCAATTTAATAACAGGTAAAACAATTATTAAAACAAAAACAAAAAAAGGATAGCAAGTTGCAAGCAGATATTTTTTTAAAGGCCATTCTTTGAACTGTTGCAGGAGATTTCTTATATTTATCTGTAATAACAAAATATCCATATCGATAAACTTCTGTTTTCTTTTTTTTTTTCTTTTAGGTAGTTAAACGACCTTTTTATTTAAATAAAAGCAGTAGGAGTGTGAAACCAGTGCAGTGTAAGAAAACAAAACAGAAATAATAAAAACAAAGTAAACCCAGATCTACAAAAGCGAGAAAAACATGCAAACAACGAGAAAAGGTTCACTAGGGGATAAATGTTAAGAAAATATCTTACAAGTGAACTTGAAATTTCGATTGAAGTGCATTTTCCTCCTTTCCACTACCACAGGATAAGACGGCCATGCAAGAAAGAAGAAACTATATTAGAATTAAAATACCAGCACCACATTATAAAAATTGTAAATCCGTGATTCGCCGGCATAAAAAAAAAACTAAAAATAAATACATTTACATTTATGCCATCGAATAAAACCAAATCTATCTCGTATACAAAACAGTTAATATTGTTACAAATAAAATGTTCATGCTTGAGTAGTGTGTGCAATGTGTTATTTTTTTAATAAAATACAAAGGTGGGGGATCACAAATGAAATGCAATAAATAAATACCTAGTGCTGGCGAGTTTTGAATGTTCCTTGTTCTTTATGGAAACTGTAGCATTGGCATGGCGGCACATCATTACAATAGCCATCGTTAAGAAGATTACATTTAACTAAAATTAGAAGAAAAATTAAATTAATTAAGGCGCTCTTTTTGATACTTACTAAAATAACTACGATTACAGGTCCAACGAAGCTGTAAATGAAATAATTGTCTGGTTTTAACCAGCAATATTTCTCAGTTCCGTAACCCTGCGGGAATATTGCACCAGAAATGCAGACTATTGTTAAAGGAAGACCGTAAGCTATCATGTAATACCAACGTATCCTTGATTTTTCTACTTCAAACACTTCTATTAACATCACATATAGTTGAAAGCCTAAAAAAAAAATTATGTAAAAAGTTTGAATTATTGGGGCAATTCAAATTAATTATTCCCGCCATCGGTAAAGCAGGGAACAGGCAGATTTGGGAGAAATATGAAAAAATGAATCTAATTTGAAAAAAAAAATATTTTGCGATGTTTTCTCATCTGTTTTAATCAGATTGTCGATTTGGGTATTATATACAAAACAAGTAATTTTACAATATTATTATGGTTTGCAATGTAGAATATTTCCACTAGAGGTCGCGCCGCTTAAGAATCGCCCGCTAATATATCGTACGTGTCGTTTTCATTTGAAAATGTATTTCTATTTAAACTAAATCAATATTAAGTAGCTGAAGGTAAAAAGTTTGAACTATAGGAGCAATTCAAATTAATTATTCCCGCCATCGGTAAAGCAGAAAGTGGACGTTCTATGATTTGGTAGCTCGTGAGAAAAAATGAAAATTTCCACGAAACGGAAAAATGAATCTATTTGGAAAAAAAATTGTAATGTTTCCTAGTCTGATTTAATCAGATTATTGATTTGGGCATTATACACAAAACAAGTAATTTTATATTATTATGATTTGCGATGTAAAATATTTCCAATAGAGGTCGCGCCGCTTAAGAATCGCCCGCCAATATATTTGAAAATATATTTCTATCTAAACTAAATCAATATTAAATAGTTGAAGGTAAAAAGTGATTAAGAAATTATGTTTACCCATCTGAACTAATTTTGTATCGTGATTAAAAAATGTTTTATCGAAATGTACTCATACCATTAGTTGATATAAAATTATAATAAAAAATTCCTACATTTATTACAGATCATTACCAATCACTTTATAAACTGAGCGCTTAAAACGTATCAATTTGTTTTCCAATATTATACTTATACAGTTCAATCCATTGGTGGCCAATTACTTTGAGATATAAAATGACTTACCTTCAAAGAACATCCAAACGAAAGCGCAAAGGAAAAAATAATGTAGAACTGCGGCGATAATTCCACAGACAATTTGATTTTCAGTCTGACCAATACCAGCTAAAAAAAGGATTTCCGCTATCAGCAAACACATACACAGATTACAATGTATTGTAGTGCGGTCGCTCTGTAAAAGAGAGTTAATTTACACTGGCCTGGGAAAAAAAGTATTGATGTACTCACTTTCAAACCGCGGAATAATTGGAAAGTGATGACGGCGAGTGCGAGACACACAACAGAAACGATACATCCAACGTAGGTTACAATTTGCAAAGCCATTTGATGCCCGACCGGTAAATAAACGGCGTGAACGTCCATGAGAATGGCGAAATTAGTTAAGTGATTGCACAAGCATAAAGTATGTGTGCTATTCGTAAGCTCCACTTTACATCCCTCTTCTGACCAAGTGTGCGTCGTATAATCCCAAAACACGCACGAAGGATCACTGACGTTATCAGTTTGAATATGTTTGAAAGTCAATCTCACGGGTTCCCGGAGTTGTATGTGACGTCCTTTTCCTAAACTCGCCGAGATTATTTTACTATTAAGTATTCTGGTTACATTTCGATTCGATGTTGTATCCGAAGATTCGGGACGCCACTGGAGTATCTCCTCCAGGTGATCAAAAGCCACGAAAACTAATCGCACTAAGCCCCCATCGCTGTTTTCTAAAAGCGCACCTTGTTGAAGCTCCACCGAATCATTACTCGCCGTCCAGTTGTTATCTGAAGGAAACCTTTCCGTACTTACAGACCTCGTTTCTAAAACCCTCACTGACAACACTAAAAAAAAAAAAAAAATCAAAAATAAACCCAAACTAAATTTAAAACGCTCCAACTTACTGATGTTTTTAACGGTTTGATTAACTGTCTTCTCTCGCATCACTGTATCAGCTAAAAGGAAAGCGTTTTCTTCTAGACCAATCAACAATGAAGTTGCCACTCTCATTTTTTCTTTATGGCTAAGATCTTTCCAAGAAGGATGCTGCGAAACGTCGAGTAAATTACTCGCGGTTCTAACCACGTAACTCAACATATCAGTTACGATAGCTTCACGCTGGCGTGGATCCGGGATAGTCAAGATATCTTTCGCTAATTTACTGGTCATTGTTTGGATTATCTTGGTGGTTATCATCATATCACCACCATACAAAGTCTTACTGCTCGTCACCTGAGCTAAATCTCCTGTAATTTTTAGTAAAGAGTCTTTCATCAAAGACACTCTCTGTTCAAGACTAGTAAGCCACACCGAGCGGCATTCGCTCAAATCGGGTGTTTCGGGGGTCCACTGGGGTTCCCCGCCGGTTTTGGCGCATCTCCACCTCGCGAAACCGGTTGTTCCCCCTGGACACGGTTGGATATTTTGATCGCCCGCTCTAGTCCAATTCCAATAAATACTCCTCAACGTCGTTGGACTACAATATTCTAAACTGTCGATGTCTTCGTTCCAAAGAGGAGGAATCATACTAGACGAAGGCATGAACGTGTTCGGATAAACATTTTCGACTGTAAAGAGCGGCAGGTTAACGACAATCACGTAATTTGACTTTATCGTACCTGTAGTTTTCTTTGGTGGAACGGCTGTGGTAATCGGAACAGTATCAATTTCCCTTTGCTCGTCTACGTTCTTCGAGCCGTCTTCGATCACGGGGATTTCCGGAATTGGCTGTGGAATTGGGCTTTGCACGGTGGAGGTTGAAACAGTTGGAGGTGGAGTCGTGATAATCCTAGGTGGTGGAGTTATCGACACCTTCGGGGGTGGAGGAGGCGGCCTCACCGATGTCTTTGTAGTACTCCACATCGGAGACTGAGATGTTATTAGCCAAGGAGGACTTGGCCTGTTCGTTGTAGTTGTTGTGGCGGCTACAAATCAGATATTTTAAAGCTATCCCAGAAGAATTATTATTATAGTTTTTCCGGGGGAAATGACTTTAATACAAATTTGTTTGAAACAAGTTCGCAATATCTGTAATACTTAGGGTGAATAAGCAATTTTATGCTTGAATGGATCTTCTGTTGTTTACATAGTTGGTCGGGCAAAAGTAAATTTCGGTGTAACTTACCGGGTAGGCATTGGTAATGTGCCTCGAGATATTTAAGAGTACCCGGACAAGGGTCTCCAAACATGTTTGTGCTTGCTAAGATGCTGCAGTTCTGATATTGGCTACACCTAAGTAAATTGATCGGGGTTTATTAGCAACAAACAAGGCAATTACGCAATGCTTTCCCGTCCCTGTTGATATTGTATGTTACAGCTCTCCTCGGCGTACACAATATTAATAATAAAATATTCAAACTAACCGTTACAAAAATAGTGAGCCTCGAGATATTTAACAGTTCCAGGACAAGGGTCCCCAAATACTTGACTGTTGATATCTACAGTGCAGTTTCTTTCATAAGAACATCTGAAATTACAAAATATCCCATGACTTAACGGTTAGTCTCTGTAAAAATGACTTCATGCTTGTTAATCTGTTAAAACACAAAAATGACGTGGCGATGTAAATAAAACAACCGCAAGGAGAAATAAATTCGAGCACGTAACGATCAGTCCCCAAAAAGACACAATGAAGAGTAACATACAATATTCACAGAAACAAGAAGCATGAAATAAAAATGCCACAAAAATTCTAATAACGTGCAATTACTTTTTGGACACATCTCCGAGTGTAACTGCACCTTATTGGAATTTATTTATAATGATTCATGGCAGACACTATTAGTCACACAACAAAAACATGTAAAAGCGAAATATATAGGATGGTCAAATAAAAAAACTTTTTTGATCGTCCTATATATTGAGTAAGCGTTAAGGCAGAGATAACAAACAAATTCAAAGCAACCCACGCATGTAATTTATAAACAAAAAAAAACGCCATTTATATCATCTATTCAAATGATTTCATCCCCAGATTTAAAGTGTTATCCGGTATTAAATCATTCACTCTTTGGTGTATGCCGTTTTTGTACTAATGGAAGTTCACCATCACGTTTGAAACGATTAAAACTTGAAGCTTAATAAAGTATCGCAAATGCATTTCCACAAAGGGGTGCATTATAAGCGGATGTGATATTGGCATTTACCTGGTATGAAGTACTCGTAAAGACTTGGGGGACATACAGTTGACGCTCCAATCCGTGTTTCCGTGGTCGTTACAGATCGTTATAGAAAACCGTCCGTAATTAGCTCGGATTAGTTTTATTAATTCTCCCTCTTTGCATTCAATTTTCAATGTTTTGCCTTCGCACGCGTACGCCGTTTCATATCGATATAATTCTGAAACAAGGAAACCATTACATTTATATTAATTCAAAAAGCATTTGATTACAAAAAATAAAACTACATGCATTTGCATATGGCGGGTGGTGGAAGGAAGGGTAAGCCTGAAAGGAACTTGGAATTAAAAATCTACCATTCAGATCACAAGGGAGAGATTTTCCAGATCGCGGATGTGATTACTCATTATTCATAATCTTCGGGATGTATACGAAAAGTTATTAGACCGGCGAGAGGAAGTAATCACGAAAATACAAACGATCCCTCATCTGAAAGGCACAACGCGAAAAAGGAAATCACGCTCGACTTGTGCATCAAAATTAAAAACGTAGACTTGGCAACGCCAGGAGTCACGAGCGAAAAAAAAAGAAACAAAGAAAAAGCGTTATTAATAAGCAACAATAAATTTTTATAATAAAGTCCATACCCCAAGACGTTGTTTGGGAAACATCCCCGGAGCTCAACCTTTAATCTCACATTTTTTTTTTGTATATAAAGCGTAATATTTTTCGCGAAGTTTCAAGTTTCCACACAAGCAAGTATTCATTTATATTGCGCCTGATTCAGTGACGGGAAAAAAACATGTCGTAATTAAAAGGATTCTCACATTTCAAATAACAATAAGTATCAAAATCTGAAAAACAAAAACACGTTTTCTTTTCTGAAATATAAGAACTGAAGGTCTTCATTAGGTATCGATGACGTTTTTTTTTTTCCTGAAGCTTTTTTAGCGAGAAAAATATGAATAGGTTCTGAAGTGTTTTCCATGAAAATTCTAGAAGTGAAATGAATCATTTCGATTCACAATTACATCCTTATCATTATTACGATAAGTATGTGATATGGAATGAGGAACGTACACGTATAACGGTTCAATAATTCTTTGCGTCAACTTGCGATGTTTACGGCTCAAGTAATGGCTTCTCGTTGCACTGTTGCTGGCTAGTGTTATCGCAACGCCATTTGTTAGTTTTACTTGAAAGCGGCGCATCAGAGGATGTTTTAAAAGTAAAATAAATTCTGTAATAATTAGAACGAATATAGAACGTGTAACACCTAGTGAGAATGCGGGGGTTTTCATGTAAAATGCATCAGTCACATTTAATTAATTGTTTTTCAGAACAGTTATATAACAAAGCTCAAAGCTGTTAGCCCATAAAATTAATTAATGCAAATTATAACTGAATTTCACAAGAATTTATTGTTCCTGTTGTGTTTGTTGCATTATGCAAAATAAAAGAAATATTCGCAAGTGTGTAGCAAATAAAAGAAAACAACTGCGTTAATTAAAATTAAATTGTTAGTAGAATGGTAACATAAAAGAGAAAGAAATTTGTTTCCCTGTGTTTGAAGTGTGTAATCTAATTTTGTATTTCACTCGGCGCACAAAACATAATATTAAACCATTTTTCTTGTAATATAAACTTTGAATTTTTAATTTTAACAACGGTGCGCTAGTTTTCTTTATTTACACTCCTGCATTCCGGGCCTTTATATAACACGCGGTGCTTAATTTGCAGGCTTAATGATGGCGCGAATTTTTTTTCCTCCCCTTAATTTCAGCGCAACAGCGAGCACCTGGTTTGTAAGAATGTTTTATCTTTGGCGGAGTGTGTGTGTGTGTTACGTCCACCTTTGTGAATTCCCACTTGAATAAAAGTAATTCCGGTTTGTTCACGCGTTATGTACTATGCATCTAGTTTAGTAATTACCTGTTAGAAGCAACATTCCACGTCCGCCGCACTATAGCCTTCTTAATTGCTCTTCAAATTCTTTCCTGCAGTAACACAGCACACTCGTACTTACTTACAAGAGCTAAGGACATTGCATAAAGCACGAAACTGTATTTAATTGGAATTTAATTTACGTTCGCACTACACGTAATCGAAATTATTCAAATTCGAAAAGCAAATCTTTCAGTAATTTACATTTTCCAATCACGATGTTGCTTCAAAAAACACACACGTTTAAATGCTACTCTTTAACACACATTACACTCACGCATATTTTCCTTTTACAAAAGCGACCACGACCAAACCAAACAAATACAAATTAAAACAAACGTGGAACATTGTCAGCCCTAAATCGAATCAAAAAAGAACAGACTCTATTAGACATAAGAAAGCTCTGATTGAGTAATCCTGTTTTTGTTTTCTGTGTTGCTTCCGATTATTCTGCCGACGTTTCGTTCTACCTTACAGAAGAACCTCATCAGAGTCGCAGCTGCTTTTCCTCTTGTGGCTGTCGCTAACCTCGGTTGTAAAAGCCTTCAAGTTAATCTATTTCTTACCATTCTTAAAATTCTAGGGATTTTAGTTTTATCCCAAAATTAAAACAAACGTGTTTTCCTCATTGCCAATATGTTGTTCCACAAAGGGTATATTCGTTTTTATTCAAAAAGTGCAAAACGCTTGCCTCAAAGACCGTACGCCAGAGAAAATTGGCTCGCGGTTGCTAGGAAAACCCCCATGGAATTTCGTCGTGATCGAAAACACTGTTCTTTTTTCGTGATTTCCCCCCCAAATTGGCTCCTGCCTATCTCAGCTCGCACGCCGCCGCCGCCGCCGCCGCCGACGGAAAAACTGAGAGAGCATCGAAGCGCTGAATACAAAATCCAGAGGCGTCGGAAAATCTGGATTTTTTTCCCCCGGACGCCCGTGGCGTTTCTCCGGCGACAATAGGATTCTACTTACTTTTACACATCCGGTTTACTTTGCCGGCGGAAAAAAAAATTAAATTCAAATTTCGTCATTACGAAATGAAAGGGGAGGTAAAATTTAAATGAAGATAAATGACCCATGTAATTTTCCCAGTATATTCAGCCTCATGTAAAAAAAAAAATGTGCGCCTTTTTGCTCGCCATAAAGGAATCGCAATCTAAAACAGTGGGGTGAAAATCGGGTCCCGATACGCTTTTCCATTCACGAGAACTGCGTTTTCTGGCTTATTTTTATTGAAATTCGGTTCAATTCGAATTTACATAGAGAGAATGTATCGGGGGAGGGGACGCAAAAATTTTTTGATGCGTGAAAGGAACGTATTTTCTTAGGAAAAATTGCCGTGACGAAAGAATTTCCTTTTTTTTTTGAATCATTTCATTCGTGAAAAGGAAATCGTGTGCACGTGCTCGATTTTATTGACTCATCAAGATAATAGTATTGAGAATTCACTTAAAACTTTTCAAGATGACCGGAAATGAAAAAAAAAATCGCTTTCGATCGTAAATGGAAACCCCTTTTTTTTAATTTTCGCGGAAAATATTAATTTACGTTTCGTTTTCAAGCTGAAACTTGTGGAAACGAAAAAAGTAGATACGTGAAAAAATTCTGCGAAATTTTATCAACGTGGAATTTCATCGAATCCATTTGCGAATAACAAGGGCGGCCGCATTAATATTTAAAAGTATCAGGATACAGCTGAACGAGAGCGCATTTTTTTTTATTATTAATTTCAGGACAGGCTAAGGAAAGATAACGTGAACACAAACGCCTGACAAATCCGTGCAGATATATTAGTTAAATTCTGCGGTTTTTATATGACAAACGCGACATTAATTCCGCTATCAAAAGGTCTACTGCTAAGTCATAGCGATTTAATTAAAACCGCGGAAGTGACGCTTGTATACAGTAAGTCCCGAATTATGATACGCATATGAAAACTTTGTTTGTAATCGTTTGGCGTTAAGTTAATTTTTGAGATGGGTTTTTAATTAAAAACGAAAGGGGCGAGGGGTTTCTATTAATTAAAGAACGCTATTTTTTCATTGTAATAAATCACAGGGCGAGTGAAATGCAGGTTTGATGATAAATTTTTTATCAAATTTACACGTGCGCTCGGGAAAATTGGATTCGTTTCACTCTTTGCATCTATTTGCGGCAGGTCCGTGAAAATGACAAAATTAACAGGAAAATAGTATACGTAATAACGTGAAATTGGGGGGGTGATTCGATGCTGCGCGATATTATTCCATTTACCTTTCCGAGTCGCATCAATTATTTCGCAGGTGAAATTTTAATTTTCCTCGTTTTCCTTAATGCCCCGGGTTTAAATATTCCTTGCGTAACTGTATCTGTCACACGATTATATTTATTTTCTGGTTTTAATCCAATTCCTTTAATGAAATACTTTTTTAAAAAAAGGGGAGGAGGGGGATTTTCTTTTTTAATTAAAGTCAGTTATTTCTGGGACATGGAAAAATACACGTCTAATTCTGCAGATGATTCATGGAAAGCCTTTGATCCAGTTTGCCAAAAATAAATCCGAAATACTGAGTATAACAAATTCAGTGGTGATGCGTAAATCTGACCTCGTTTAACATTTCCAACAAAAAAAAATCGAGTGCATCATCACCTGTTAACATTTTTACAGGAGGGTGATGATACCTTAAGGTCACTAAGGTAACAGTGACTTTGATAGATAACTCCGGGCATGATTGACATTTAAATATTAACGCATCATCAGATTTTATAAAGTTCTCCTCGAAAATACGCAGAAGAGCGAGCGTAAGGTTTTTAAGACACGAAACAGATAAATTCGATGCCTCTGGTTAAAATATTGTAGAAATGATTCACATTTAGACGTGCGAAATGGAGCATTATGCAAATATTGTATTTTACTTGCGAGATATACAGTTCATCAAGTTTAAGTACGTTTCTAGATGAGAGCGAATAAATCTTCGGAATAAATCGCATTCATAAAAGATACGATTTAATAAAAATTTACGGCCGTTCTTGATTACGTAAAATACGCAGAATTTAATTTTCTGCAGTACGTACGCAATTGAGGGCGACGTAGAGATAATTAAATTCATAAGCAGTAATATTTAATCATTAAAAATAAATAAATAAATACAATTCTTGGCAGTCATTTAAACGAACGTTAAAATTCGTTTACATGCGCTAGAAATTTTATTGACAGATTTATATTACACATGAACATTACGTTAGTGTTTACGCTTAACAATAACAATTAGATATACAACATACATGAATAGCATGTTGTTAAACGTGGGAAAGTTTACACGTTATTAGAAATTCAAGTATGCGACGCAAAAATGATATATTTTTTGAAATAAATATTTGATTGACAGTAACATTTTTGTTTCTCTCGCTTATTTCAGACACGTTTATTAATACTTAATGCGACACAGTCTGAAATTTACGCTATAATTTCCGAGGGTGAACAATTTTAATCATTTATGGACAAGGCAGAAGGAGCAGAGCAGATCTTCCTTCCTTGGTTCAAACTTGCTTAAATAATTCGGAAGAACGAAAAATACTAGTCGGCCGCATTTATTATTAGAAATTTAAATTAAGTCCGGTGATTTATGGGGCCTTCCAGAAGTAACCCTGGAATATAAAGGAGGCAGAAGTTACCTACACTAAAACTAGAATTTCTTAAAAGTTAACACGAAATAACATTTTACTATCGTCCTTAAATTTTTACGAGCTATTCTGAGAGGATGCGTCTTGTATGAGAAATTGTCGGGGCACGGCAATTTTTGTCACATTTTTTTATGATCATATTTTGTTGCCTCGGTTATTGTTACACTTATTATGATTAAGTTACTTCGAGTTTATTTCGGAATTGAAACAGATTGGGTCAATGAAATAAAAAAAGGGACGTCATTTATTTCTTTTTTCTCTCTCCGATTTTATTTTCTTCAAAAACTACCCCGTCCCCCCGACTTCATCACAGTAACATTCATACAATTACTTAATCGTAACCCGAACAAACTTCAGTTAATACTTAAATAAAAGAACAACCGATGAAGTAGTTAATTCTGGCGTCGTTAAACAATTATAAATTGATTCTAACTTCTTGTAAAATGATACGTATATATTTAGTTGCCGAGAACGTAACATAAAATGACGTAAATTTAGCGTAGGTATATAGTTATCCGCAGAAAGAGTACACTGCCTATTGCCAGCAAATAAATATAACCGCGAGTGTCAATTAATAATAAATTACAGTCATTGAATGTAAAAGTATTTCAACAATTCTCGCGCAAGAGCGACTCGCCAGTTAATAATGTTTGCCTTACCCAGCAAAGAGTTGCGTAAACCAAATACAATACATAGCTGTATATTATATGCGTTGCTAACTATTAATAACAATCTTTTTTTTTCTTTTTAGAAATTAACGAGCACTTTTCATTTCAAAAGACGTTCGGTTTCTAAACCTGCCTGAAATTTGGTCAAGGACATTTTGCATGTACGTAAAAAAAACCTAACATTAGGGTGTTGGCTTACGTGACAAGTTTTTTTTTCTTGATGATTTATAATTTTCTCTGAGAATAAAAAAAAGAAGGTGTTTCTTGTTTAGTAGGAGAAATTAAGTGACCGATATTTTTTTATGTGATGCTTGGGAGATGAAATATAATAGCGCATTACATATACGAGATCCCAAGCTTTGTGAGAACAAACAGTCACAAAAGTGACAATTACTTATTCCTTGCGTAAATCCTTAGACGGTATTCATGAAGCGTGCTATTGTCGAGTTTGTTGATTTTTCCTTTCGGCAGCCGTGTTGAGATTTAGTAAGTAAGTACTTCGCCGCGGCCCATATTTTCCTAAATTTTAATTTTTGGATTTTACAATGCAGGAAATTTGACTTGGACGTTCGTTAACTGAGTAATCAAAGTGAAAGGCGGAGGGACATGTAGGTCAAGCTTTGGTGGACATAGAAATTCAAATTTCGGAGTACACTTATGAATTATTCGTTTCAAATTGAGTACTCAGCATAACGTCAAGTTTAAAACAGACACATCCAGTTTCTGATTATTGAAATTAGTGACTGTGCCCCCCATTGGATGAATGATAAAATATATTTTATTGATGTATGGTGTTTGTGTAATTTATTGGTATAAAGTCTTTGCAAAAATAAAATTTTTACTATGTATTTCTGCAAATAGTTGTGTAATTCACGTTTTATTACGACTACGTCTCACGTGACTAATGTTGATTAAAATTACAAAATAAAACGAGGAGTTGTAGTTCGCTTACGACTTCTTACAATGCGATTGTATTTATTTTCTTATGTCGTTAGCGCTATATACACAGCGCTGTAAATTAGTGCAACATAAATTATTACCTAATTATTACGAGCAAAGCCGGGCAATTAATTGAGCCAGTCTTGCTCGGAACGTTTATGTTATTTTGTTTACGGTATGTAGAACAAGCCGCCAACCTGTTTATACCAAACTGTCCTATCATGTACTTTTTTACAGATGTAACTCACGTTTCCACAATAACGACAATAGGTTCACTGAATTAAAGGAGACATTAGCAATTTTTCTGAAGAAAAATGCAAGCTGTGTCACATACAATCATGCCGCAGGAATTAAACAAGAACATAAAAACTTCTTTTATAACATACTCCGTAAACATAACAATTGCTTACTATAAACTTTCTTGTTGAATATTCTCGCTTGAAATTCCACGAACATCTTCAATAATTTCTGAATTATAAAAGGACTTTTTCGATACTTTAAATTGGATTACTTCCGCTTTTATTTACCTATTTCACCATCGAAAGTAGCAAACGGTAAAGTATTAATTGAGTTCTTATTTATTTATTACTAGAACTATTTGAGACATTATGTAGTTTGAGATTTAATAAATGATTTAAGGAAGATATTTTGGCATCCATTTACGACTTCCTTGTTCGAGGCAAGCTGCCAAGAATTTAGTGATTTGATTGAGAGAAAAATGTAGCCATTATAAGGTACACAGTAAATTCTAACGTTAGGAAACTTCAGATAAATTAAATTGCATTGAGACACAGTTCGAGGCCATTCTTCCTTGTCAACTTTTTCTACATGTGTAATTTGATTTTAGAGCCTGATGCATTCGTTCGTTTGGCAGTACGCCTTTTTCCAATTGTGTGCTCCAATCTGGGCGGTAATTAAAACTTAATCAGGTTTTTCCAACGTGACGATGTGTATTTCTGTTAAACATGCCGCAGTAAGCAATGTAAACGACATTGATATGTTAACTAATTCACATGGGATGGTGAAATTTCAACATCGTCACATTTAATAATTATATACCACAGCTGTTACAGATATGAAGATAGCACACATACCAAGAACTTTTTTTTGTTTGTTCCCACCAGAAGCATTTTGTACTTTCACCCATAAATTCATGCGGCGTTATTAAATAAAGAAGAAGACGACGACGAAGAAGAAGAAATCCCTCGTTGGGTTATTGAACGATGCCGAAGAATAATCGGGCTTTTCATTAAATTATTTGAATAATTTTAAATAAATGTGAGAGAGGGTGACATCGTACTCAGAAAGTGCGGAGGGCAATGTAAAGTAATTAGGGCGTTAAAAATGTTAATGAACACATTAATGAGACGTAGAGTGGCAGACCTGCGCAGATAAGTAACTCCCCTAAAAGACGAGCAAATTGTAAACATGTTTACACCAGGGAAAATAATAAATCCGAAAACTAACAAATATTTAAGGACTTAATTTACACGATTTGCTAACAATTTCCGGTTTAATTAACGAGAAATTCCCGCTTAATAAACTGTATTTAGTTCTTTATTCCTCGAAGCCAATTTCATTTTCAAATGCGATCAATTAACTTTATTTAAATTTAACGAAACATCAGAAGCGCTAATTAAAACTCGTCACCAATTTATAACTCATTTTATACACACAGACGGCCTACATTTCATTTTAAACTTTATGTGTAACACTCAAAGCAAATTACTTGTTTTACGTCACACCATATACATCTTAATTAGCCAACTTCAAATTAACATAAATTAATAAAAGCAGAGAGAGATTACTTTTTAAATAAGTAAATTCGCTGCTGTCTCTTAGTTAAAGTATCTCCGTGTCAGATCTTAACTAATAAAAATTTTCTATACTCCAGGGAAGAAAATTTATACTGAGACGCGTGAAAAAGTGTTTTAAGGGGCGAAATTGAAATTTTCGGAAAGCTATCCGCTGAAAGAATACGACATTTTAAAAACCTGTCATGCGGAATGATCATCTTTTACGCGCGTCAAATTAAATTAAACGTGTCTTTGTAGAGGCGAATTCTTCGAAATAATTTTCCCTCTTCTCTTATTATTTTGAATGCCGAACGCATGTAAAGTAAAAGGCGCTTGAAATATGATAGCCCTGGCCCGAAGTGGATATTGGAGACGTCGAGAGAAATATGTGAATTCGAACAAAGGGTTAAATTATAGTTCCGTGAAGTATTTGAATTCGGATTAAAATATCTAATGTACCACCGAACGTCAAACTTTCAGGATCAAATATTTCAA
Organism: Serrognathus titanus; assembly: GCA_039766575.1. Taxonomy (NCBI): domain Eukaryota; kingdom Metazoa; phylum Arthropoda; class Insecta; order Coleoptera; family Lucanidae; genus Serrognathus; species Serrognathus titanus. The sequence continues at coordinate 5,726,099 of CM077916.1, read as the reverse complement.
ATTAATAACTCAAATACTGAAACAAACTCTACAATTCAGAACTCTAAATTCTCATTTGTAATCTCACAAGAGATATTTGACTTTATTATTATTTCAAAGTTGAAAGTATTTTTCTTAAAAATTTACAATAAATTATTTTACCAAAAGAAACTCTCCTGAATATAGAACACTTATAGAATGACGAGTTGAGAAAATTGAACGTCAACATTTCGGATTAATAACTTAAATACTTGAGACGATTCTACAAAGACAATCTAAATTCATATTTGACAGAGAATTAAAAATAATACAATTTAAAATACCCATGATAAGAAAATAAGCAAATCAAACCTAGAATTCTTATAGAATGATTGGTTCTGCAGTTTGTTTTACATTTCGATTCCAGGAGGAAAAACTATAATTGTTGAATTAATTTTCGAATTTATGTCGGTTTTGACATTGTTGAAAGCAAGGGATATCGTTTTCGTATTGTTTTAAATAATTACTACGATATGATGAAGATGAGATGATTGCCTTATAATACCAGAGTTGCAATAGAACCAGGGAACAGTAGCAATATATCAATTTGGTGTGGTAGTGACAAGCCTGCAAACGGGACGGAAAGCTCAAGAGCAAGCCAATAGTCGGGTAAGGGGAAAGTAATTGAGAACAGCGGCGCGGTATCAAGAGCTCTAAATGCATCGAAAACTCAAAGGAACGGCGTGTATCGAAGAGATATTGCAACGTAGCTGGTCGGTGCCAGTACCTGGCTTTCGGACCGGTTTGCACGACTCACCACCACTTCAATAAAACGAAAACATAACGATATATACCCGCTCAGAATTCCTCATTGATCGAAAGTAAACGATTTAAGAGAACGAGGCACTCAAATATGAGACGATTTTTTTTTCCAGGACTACAAAGGGTAATACCCAATATTTCCAATAACGACTATTAGCCAAATTGCATGGGACTTACAATCAGAAAGCTGTTTTCACAAAGAGAAAACCGACATACATGCAAAGAGGACTTATATAGCTTATAACGCATATAAATATGTTATTTTTTTTTTTCAAAGGGACGATTTTCTTATTTTTCTGTCGACTCGTTATCGAGATCAAAGGTGACTTAAGTATAATTTGGAAAATATTATTTCTTCTCTTTACAAAATCTTAAAAGGCAATCTTTCTACTTATACCTTCAGTTCTCTTCGATCTAATGCCTCTTTGAAATGAAATGTTTACTCTCCACCTCAAATCGGGTTTGTTAGAGCAGAAAATCAATAAATACGTACGTGAAAGGCGAACGTGTGAGATTTTTTTCTTTAAGTTAAAACCGAAATGATTTTTTTTTTATTATATAGTAAAAAGGAATTCAGTTGAAAGTGAAATTCGGCGGAAAAAGCAAAGGAATTGCCAGTTAATTTACGACATCCTTAAAATTTGATTTATTATTCATTATTGTAATAGGCAAGTTCGTTCACCTTCGGATTATTTATAGCCGTAAATCAGCAATAAAATATAAATATAAAGGACAAGTCGCATTACAATACCCTTTAAATTATAGAAAATCTTTATATGACTCAGAAGCCATTTAATTATTACTAAGTTTTGCCATAAAATTTTATATCTGCAGCGAGACGCGATGTCTCCCAAGTTTCTTTACCGTCGTAAATTCACATACTGTATTTTAAAATACTTTATCTATTCAATGGTCGCTGCAAGCAAATATTCTTTTTATTTATTTACCACCGGGCGTTCCGAAATTACACGACGACAACTTTTACCTACCACTCTGTATTAAACTCAACGCCGTTACGTAATATGTAGTAAAGCCCATGTATACTAATGAACTAATTTCAAGGGTGTAATGTGTACCGAAGTATCCTTATCCGGTGCATAAACTAGACACTATCTTCTATAAACTTAGCGAATGACTTAATTTACATTAATAAATGGTAAACGCTCCCTTTATTATAGGCAAACTCAAAATTACTTTAGAAAAAAGGCACTTGTGTAGTAGCTTAAAGTATCGAGTGATAAGTGAAGAATGTTGTTTAGCCTTTACTTTGAAAATTCGCTGAAGCAAACTTAATTAAGTTAATTGCGTGGCGTTTCGCAAATCAAAAGATTAATAATAAATCAGCAAGCACGGTGATATAAACGTGACTACTTTCACTGGATAGATTAATATCTAAAATAGCTTTTTCAGAATTGTATTTCGTATTCCTTTGAAGCGCCTGGCAGGTATTTTGCAAATTTTTATGGAATTGCGCGAAATAAGTGTCGTCGTCAAAATAAATAAAAGTAACTACCTATCCCGAGAAGAAACGTTCTCAGACTAGAAGTTAATATCCGATGCAGCTCGCAATATCCTGCAGGTTGTCTCCTTAAAATATACAAACACTATTTGATTTGAAACTCATAAAAATACCAAAAGGAATGTTTAGAACGCTGCAACGTTTGCAGTTGAGAAAATACGTTTCGCAATATCGAAGTATGTACCTTAAAGGTAATGACGGACGGGAATCGTGAGTCGCTTGCTTTATTTAAAAACGGCGTTAGTATATTAAAAAGCTTTTTCCAGTAAACAGATGATGCGTTAGTAAAAATGAAAATAATTGCCGTTGTTTGATGTGAAACCGATTTCCACTTAACGAAAAATAAAAAAGGAATAAAAGATGTATGCAAATGAAACTCGTAAAAGTTGAATTTTAATTTGAGTTTTAAGTTTCCCGTCTGAAATCGTCAAATTTCGCAGTAAAACATAGTTTATTAAATTTCAAATCGTTAAATTCCAAAATGAAGTCGGCCATCATTTTAGAATAAGAACAAAAAAAGAATCGTGTATAACATGCATTGTGCAAGCAAGCAAGCAAGCAACCAGTTTGTGCAACACGCATTATAAAAAATAAAATAAAAAACGTGGAAATACAGAATTTCTTTTAATGTTCGATCTGATTTATTCCTCTCCTGTGTATTACTTCAGCTAGTTTAACTTTAATTGCAATAATTAACACGGCTGGAAGACATACTTAGCCGACCGAGGTCAGCCAACCGCATACCTTTAGACCGGCAGGTGTGAATACCTAGGTTTAGTCAGATTAAAAGCGCACTTACATTCGTGAACAACTGCGAATAAACGTCTGAACTGCCGTTTTATTTATTGTCTGAATTATTTACCCCACTAAGGACTGTTTCACTTTTGTATTAGTGCACAAAACGAATCTCTACTACACGAAAAATCACTAGGCGATTTTATCAGGCGAATACGTGCATAATTTCAGCGCTTAGATTATGAAACGGAACGATCGATGAAAACGCACGTCGTTTCAGGAATTCTCGAGCTTCGAGTACGAAAAATGTTCGGCGTTGTTTCGCTGAATGCGAAATTTACGCTCGTACTAATTGTTGTAATTTCAAATAATATAAAGCAAAAAAAAAACGGCTTCGAACACGTAAGAATTAAACGAACCACATATTTGCGTGATACGGTATCATTTAAATATGTATACAATAAAACATACTGTTTTGATAAGGTATCCTGTCAAAGTAAGCTATTTGTGGTGTTGTTTTTTTTTTTTAACATTGCTTAAATATTTCTGTGCAATTATTAGTTAAATCTGCTTAACGCGCGCATAAAAATTAATTTTTTTCGTTTAATCCGCCGGCACAACGCTTGAAGAATCTTTGATAAGTCATGAAATAAAATCGCAGGAATCTCTGCGGTCCTTTTACGATGACCAATAAAGCAATGAATTGTTATAGGTCCCAACGGGCAACTACATTTTCTCATTTCTCTAACCGTTCGGTTTACCTAAGCAATTCAGCCCAAGTTCCGACAAAAAAAAATCCACTTTTACAATTATTGTAGTTATAAATGTGCACGAAGAAATGGAAAAAATCGATGCGGAATACAGGTGTGCATACTATTCACTTAAAACTGTTTTTCTTTCTTTTCACTGACACTCTTGCTTGTCATTATAGTATTCAGGCGAAGAATTATCTTAATAATATGGTGGATGGAAACGGACCTCGGACAATGTAATTATTTGCGTTGCTTGTCGTCAAATCAAGTGTAATTAACTAAATTTCCAAAAATCGCCTTCGTAATTTCAGTTAAAAACTAAAATATCCAAAAAAAAAAAATCAATTACCAACCAGGACACTTCTTTTGTATGCAGCAGTTTTTAACCATCAAGTCTAATTCTATTTGCATTCATTTTTTGATTTGGTCAATTTACTTCGCACAAATTACAATTTTTCAATCAATTTAGATACATACGTTTTGATTTAGATTTACAAATAAAGGCCAAAACATACGGGTCACTTTTAACAGACGAGGACATTCAGTCGCACGACTAGAAGACGCTTTCCCAAATATTCTCCATAATTGTTTCCTGAGTCTTGGGCAAAATCCATCACCTTCTGTGTGGACTTCAACTCCAACTTTGAAATTATAAACATGGCTAAAACCGATCAATAAATTGGGACATTGCTTTCAGGAAATTAATGTCAACCTTCTTACTTAAGGACTTAAAAATCAGTTGAAGTTCTAATCAACAAATTGGTTTATTTGATTTTATTGATTGATTGACTGCATTTCCTTCGTTCTCACACACTCACACGCTCATGTTTACTTATGTCCATTACCTACCTACTTTATCTTATTTGAAAATGGCACTTGGAAAACTGTTTTTTTTTCTGTTGTTTTCCTTAACGTATTTACCTCGCCACGAAAAATGTTTACAGCACTTCGTTTTGCGCCCGTGGAAATTTTAAGCCGACTGGAAATTTGTAAACATTTTTAATCAACAATGCCATATTTATTTCGCAACAGAAAATTTGTTGTGCAACAAAGTCCTCTGCGTAATTCTCGGAGTTCATGTTGCTTGGTTTCATGATAAAACTGATTGCGCAACTAAAAATTTTATCTCGAATGATTACGACAAACTCCTTCAATAACAAAAAAAAGTGTTTTTCCTTGTATAACCAGCTCATGAAATTGTTGATAATCTGTTTTGGTCTTGTTTATTTAATTTTGGTTTCATTCGAAACTCATTTCTTAAACTTAGGATGCAATATGTTTTGATGAGTTCATCTTCAGCTCTATCTTTCTCGAAGTATCTTTTCCTTTTGACTCGTCGAGTTTGATTGGATTTGTGAAAGAAATTCTTTTTATTATTGAAATGAAGTTTTGCATGAGATGTTGTTTTTAATGAGCAAGCATCACAAGCAATGATAAAATCGATTGCAAAAGTAACACGGGTTCAAAATGTGTTCTGTAAATAAACAATGAATGCATTTGGTGGAACGAGGTTGTCGAAAGCTCGCAAGAAATTTAAATATTTTCCAAGCTCAATCCTTGTTTCGCCTGTAAAAACAAATGCGGCAAACTGCCACGTATCAAAGCTAAGTCACTTTATTATTTCCTGTCAAGTAGCAACGCTATCGTTCGATCTGAAGTCAGTTAACAAAAGTTTCTTTCTACCCACAAACATTTCACGTTTTCAGAGAACAGAGGAAATAGCCGGGCCAAAATAAACTTGCTGATTTAGTAGTGCACCCCTTAATAAGCCCGATGATGGCAAAGAGCTAAATTATCGTAAACGTGTATTTTTTTAATGCCCGACTGGTAGTTAACACGCTTTGTTTGGATTACTGAAAAATTCGAAACACAAACAGTTTTTACCGCACTAATTTATTTTTTACGGTTTTGTTCCGTACTAAGCGGATTTCGTTTGAATCCAGAGTTATGCCCGAATAAATCTATCGATTGCTTTAGATACGCTGCAGGTTTCTCTATTCTATGCGATTGCACACGGCGGCTGCATTGTAAGATTTACAGGCTTTTATTTTTTCAAGTTTTCGACGGTGATTTATATATTTATTTAATTTTATTTCGCCGTGCTCACAAAAGAAAACAAATACTACACTCGAATAAAATAATAACAAAGCTTACGTGTGTACGTATTTGATGAAGACTGTAATAATTTGATGAGGCGATGCTCCTTTTAACATTAATTCCTCACACAATCACATTGTGACTTTTGTTTTATAATATTGAGAGTAGATTTTATGTAAATCGTTGCCGATTACCTCTGTAAACAGTTTCACGCGTGCATAATACTTGAACAATAAATTTATTCACCTCGATTTTGAGTGGCTTCCTCTCTGCCTAAGGGTAAATGGGAGTTGGGGTGATTGTTAGAGCGGGAACGAGATCTCTGGCATGGGAGATAAATCAATACCAACACCGCTTTACGGATGGTGGCTATTTCATAGCCAGTCTTCAGTGGCGCACAACATTTTAACCCCCAAACGTGAACCTGGATTCTTTTCGTATTCCTCTCACATTTGTGCTTATCAACATAATTCCCTAATCAAGCAATTCCCAACAAAGCAGATGTAACGAACAGCAATTTCCTTAATTAAAATTACTTCATTCCAAACTATTCATAAATTGCTTCTCCAAAAATCTGTCCATGGAAAAGCACAACCGCACAAATTTTCAAAGCGGATACATGATAACATCGGCGTTGCAAAAAACTATGAAATATTTATGTTTTTTCGCCGTTGTTGCTTTTAATTAAATTCATGTGTTATGAGTGAGCTTTGTTAAAACACATTTTAATCCGAACTGCATACATACGCGAGTAATACCAATAATTATCGGCCGTGGTAAATTTTGTACATATTTAGCAGTCAAATAATTTATAAAATAAATGTGGGTTTGCTTCGCCCGACGAATTTTCTGGCTCAATAACGACCGATTGGAAACCAAAAAGTCTTCTTACCAATGCACCTACATAATCTATCTACGAAATGTATTGTTTGCGTAGATCGTATCTAATCATTAAATAAACACGCCAGTATTGCATTTTGATTAAATAAATTCTGTAACACACTCGTATATTTCGAAAGCGACAATTTATATTTAGCCAACAAGCCATGTGGACCTATTGAGTTTATTGATCGGTTGTTTATTTTATTTATTAACGAATCCCTGTAGTGAATAAAAAAGTAGAATTAGCCTACTATGGGATTACATAAAAAAAAAAACGCACCGACCAGTTGAAAAGAATTAGAGTTGTAAAAGTGTCTATTTTTGAAATTATTACTCTATTATTAAACATTTGGTTCAATCAACACACTTTTTATTGACATTTTCCGGGCAATATTATACAATATCAGTACTTTACGATCTAGTCAATAACATCGTTACGTGAGGCTAAAAAATATTTTCCTCGTAATCGTGGCAGGCACTTTTATTTAAATATTTAAAACAGCCATTGATAAGTGATTAGTATGGAAATTACGAGTGGGAAATTAAGTTGTTTTAGTTAGAAAAAAATCGAAGAATTCATCTTGTTAGATTAAGTTGCAACCCCCCATCGGCGTCGGCAATTTGTTTGGCTGGTTACTTAGCAAGATTATCACTTAAGAAATAAGTTGGTCCAAGATGAAATCGAGTCGAGCAATATTCCTTCCTGAACGTAGGTGTCGTCCTGCGACGACGTTTAATCGTTTTTCGATAAAACTGAGTCTCGTTTGCTGATTTATAAGTCATTAAAAATATTGATTCCGGCAAAAAATAAAGTAAATTTACGATTAAACTTCCATTTGGGAATCGACGATCCTGTTTTGAAATTCGCAGAGCCCTTTGAGTGGGCGGATGATATGCATAGTCAATCAAAATGACTTATTTACTTTGCCGCGTGAACACGCGAAGTTATTTGAAATTAACAATGGGAAAGTTTATTAATGTTTGCGAAAACAGTCGTTGGGGTGGGGGGGGGGGCGCATAAAATTAAGAACGACAGATCCGGAATTGAATATTAAAAGGCGAGATGATTTTTGAGTTTTAATTAAAAATTCTAGGTAGGTTTTCTAAAAGTACGGAAACCTACTTAAATTTCAATTAGAAAAAGGCGAGAACTCGTTGAGGTAATTTTTGAATTTTCATTAAAAATTCTAGGCGGATTTCGTAAGTCGGAAACCTGCTTAAATTTCAATTACGAAAAGCAATTATCTAATAAATTAGTTTATTAAATTTCGCGCCGGGAAAATTACGGTAAGTTTATTTGTGTAATAAATTGAAGTCGGTGGCGAGCAGACTTACTGTTGTTAATGTTGATGTATTTAAGTTAGCAGATCAAATAGACTACGTACAGGGCTTGTGATGTGGTCGGAATCGGGGTGTCGATTGAAAATAAACATTTGAGGTCCAGTATTGCCTTAAAATTAGATGGGGGATAATTAAATCAATCATTGTTTAACCAATAAACGTAACTTAATCGTTATTGGTGTTTTCTTCCGAACAAAAAATAGAAAATCACCGGGAGAAAAGTAATTATGGAAAAGCTGTTGTGGAATATTTACGTAGCCGAAAATCGATGAACATAAAAATCCAACATTAGTAGGTAAACAAAACCGTATCATATCGTTTACATCTACCTTTAACTGATTAAAGTGTGCGTTATTTCTCGTCTTGTACATTTGTAATATTAAAATCAATGTCAAGTAAAACATATCCTCCATTAGTGTATTACAAAACGTACGCTAAAATATGAACTCGTCTAAACGGAATTAACATAAAAGCTTTTATAAATTTTTGATGACGTTAAAGTTACGTTTAACGTAGGCGCATTTATATTTAATAACAATTCCGTTCCACGCAAATTGAAGACAAACCATTCCGCCTGACCACAACAGGAAAATAAGTTAATCCTTCAACATCACTCACTCATTTCACAATGAATAATTCGTTTAATAACATTGACAAATCTTTTTCGTCATAGAAACAATACAACACCTTCCTTCCACATGTCAATGATGCACACGACATCGTTAACAACGAAAACCTACGTTTTCCACTTGCATCATGTGATATGGAACATCCCGTGAATCATTTTTTTTTCATATCACATAACATTCACTCACACAAATTGCTTCCGTTATAAATAAATAAACAAATAATCGGAAATTAACGCAATTAAAACGTTTTACGTTTAATATGAATGTAATGTGATGATAAATACGACATTGTCAATTTGAACTATAAATTTGTTTAGAATTGGAAGTGTATGAGGTATTGAGGACCGCAATAACAATCAGCGAGGTTCTAAAACACTCCAAATTAAGAAGTTATGAAGATTTAACGACGGTTGCAGAACATCGTGAGTTTTCCGGGGCGCTTGTTTCTTGTTTCCATTTTCTTTTCGCCCCTGTTTCGTACTTTATGTGTTTTCATTTTACAGTATCCCTGTGGGCACTTTGTCTTCAACTACTAATTCCTGGCAAAGGAGATATTCCACCATTATCTCGATAAGAATATAATATCTTTATAAGTAGGTAGTCACATTTAAGTAAATTACTTCTTGTTTTCGGCAACCTAAATATTAAAAATATATATATTTATTCACGTCGATTGAGTAGCATGAATAAATATTCGATGGTATGCAGATGGTGTTTGAAATTCTTCGTCGAATACGTTGGCTTTTAGTCGATTTGATATGTGGTTCACGTTTTCTATCGTTCGCCTCGTTATTCTGCTGGTGTTCTATTTTGCTCGTACTGTGATTTCATTGCTTTATATCGTCAATCAAAACAAGCCGTTAGTTGATCTGTATCACAATGCGCTGTCATTGATTATATTAAATACAAATTCCATTATTTATTGTATACGACAATAACGTGCCCCCAAAACCGCCATTGCCGGTTGGTAGGTGGGTAGGTTATATAAAATTTTTGTCAGTTCGAGTTTCAATTACATGTAAAAACACGCAAGACAAAAATATAAGACGTCGTTAGGTGGGTTTCCTATTTACTTGATCACGTGGCGTACAAGGAAACGGAGGAAATTAACTCGAGTTTTCATATCGTATAACGTTAAAAAAAGATTTTATTTAGATAAAAGCAAAAGAGAAACAAAAGCAATGTAATACCTGAAGGAGTTTTAAAGAAACTAATTATATTTCCAATTATACACTTCATTTAATTACAGGCACAGAGGACTTCGAGGCATCAGATTTCTAAAGCATATTTTCCAACCAAGTATACAAATGCTAGCGTTGCTAGAGATTCTTTTGTTGTTGCTCGAACTTTTAGTTCTGAACATGATTAAAAATTCTCTGAAATTTAAAACCTGCGTAGTAACAAGAAATGTCGAGCGTTTTTATTTATATAAAATTCGAAACACGGGCTTTATTATTAGGCCGAAAATAAAATTGAACGAAAAAAGGATCGGTTACCGTGGAGACGAAATATGGTAAAACGAGAGAGAGCTTAATTGAACATTCCATAACTCATTTTGTTTGCAAGCTATAAAGATGTAGCTTTATCGTCATTGTCTTGTAAGAGAATAACCATAAACGCTCTTGATCACATGTTGGTAAATATTTCATAAGTATTTTGCGTTGTGTAATAATTTACTAGACGTGATCGATGATATAAATAATTAAGTAGGCGTAGGAACGTGTCGCTCTATTGTTAAGCTAATGCTATATTTAACATCACATTTCACGTAACACTCCTACGGTAGTAATGAATGGGATGGTATGAGTTACGAGTCTGTCATAATCAGTAAACGTAACTGGAGGGTGGTGAGTGGTAAAAAAAAAATACCAACCCGTCTCTATTTATTTTACTTCATCATTGACGTGAACTTTTTTAAACCCAAAATTATAACAAGAACTTTTCGCTTTAGCCCTCGAGGTGTCCTGATTGGTTCATTTAGCAAAGCAACGGCAAAATTCGTTTTACTCCCCTTAACAAGTTATATTCCCATCTCGTGTAAGGATAACGAAAAAAATTGCAATACGTTGACGCATAACACAGAGAGGAAGCGAAACGTTTAATTTCCACGAGAAGGGTCCAGGATATTATTTGATTACCGGCGGAACGGAGAAAAATAAGCTGAGAAGAAACGAAGAATTTTGCAGGAATCTCAGGTACGATAATCGACTTCAATGTAAGTAAATTGGAAGTTAACATTGTTCGGCGTGTCTAAGAATTGTAGGGTGAAAAGATAAAACGCACGTGATTTCAATGACTGATTTATCTCTTCTATAGAAGTTAGAGATTTATTTGTTAGTTACTGTAGGGAATTCTCCCGCGAGAGATTATTATTACCAACAGGTATCTAGCTGCTTGAAAAATTATTGTCACGCGAGTATTGAAATGTAATATTATTAATCTGTGTTACTTCTGTAAGTAGTTGGACAAGATGGTATAAGTGTACCCTGCCGAGGTGTGGAGTGGTAGAGTCAACCACAGAATCGCACGTAGAAGCAGGTAAGCACACTAGAAACTACCAGAGCTCTGCTTCTCTCAGTGCTTACAATAACCCGTCGCGCGGGTAGGGTCTCTATTGATTTTCCAACGATAACTTGCCAAGGGTTTTCCTCGAGTTCCACCACAGGGACCGTGTTACATTAGGAGACTGCACCTTGCACAAAACCGTTTACTTTAGAGCATTTTAAAAATACCAAATACGTCCAAGTTTTCCCGAAGGCCTACATAACGTTTTGCTTAATTTCATAATTTATACAGGAGTTTAGCAACAGTAGCGTGTCGTTTACACGAGAATAACAGCCTTTGTATACACATAAAAACGACCTGTGTTCTGCATAAATTACTTTGTTCCATTTCGTGCATTTTTATGGGCTTTTTGTCATGCCAAAAATCGCATATTGTTAAAAACAGGAATACCACGTTTTAATTCAAAGAACCAACACCGTGTATAATAACATCATCCCCCTTTTTTTTCTTTTTAATTTAAAAACTTCTGCGATAACATCCATATTTGAAACAAAACAAAATTTAAGTTGAAAACATGGATGGAGTGAATGCAAGTAAACAGATGACTATAGGAAATATTTTTTTCCTAGATTCCTTTCCCGATATGATTATTTAATAGTTCCGCTGCACGCAAATCGATTACAAAGACTTCCTGCGAACAGATGAAATGGCACTTAGTACATAAATAAATTGAATTAATCAATGTATTTCTAAGAGCCAACAAAATGAATCATTTATTACTAGGTCGAAAATCGATTGGTTAAGTTTACGCCAAGCCTGGTGGAAGGCTTAAGCTCGAAACGCTTGCTTGGTGTCGACTCTTATTTTTAAATTTCGTTTATATCTCGCTTAGGCGATGCTCAATAGTTTGTGAATATTTACAAAAAACATTAGATCATTCTCACGTTGACATACTGTACAACAACATACACACATAGATAGAGAATACATGAAGCCATGCACGTATCGAATTTTGTTTGAGACGTTGCAAATGACTCATTTATTGTTAGGAAAAATCGATTAGTAACGTTCGGTTTAATTTTTATGCGGTACACGAGATGTTGATTTGGCAATGTAAGTAAATAGCGATTTTAAACGATGCCACGACATTAGAAATCGATTAGAAACTAAGCATTAACGACGGCTAAGAAAGTGAGTGCCCGCAGTGATACTTATAAGAAGATAAGTGGCTTTTATAGAATACATTCTGATGCAAAACATGAAAATAAAAGGAAGATAATCGTGCATCTTAATTGAACCGAAAATATTTTTACGATTCCCAGAAAATGGATTAGTAGTTATTTAAAGTGTTCCCCCGTCCAATTTAAAACCTTAATTAATACTAATGCATCTCTTTTTTTTTCCCCCGAAAAGAATAAGTCAAAAAGAATAAGCACATCACAAATTTTTGCTCCGCCTACAACCAGTCGCTTCGGCAAGTTTATGTGTAACGTTAAACCGGTATTTATAGCAGTGTTACAATATATTTTACATCATACCCATACATATGATGTGATACAACCGTTTAACATTGTATACACGTTGCCATAAAACTCCGCGTTTTTTCCTTTTGCCTAATTCTTTTTAATTTAAAATCGATAAAATTCGAACTCGAACGACGCTGAAAATATGTTCGCCACGTTTTACAATCTGTAGCTGATTGGGTAATTTAGAAAAACAAGGAATTTGCAATTTTATTTAGACCCCGTAAAGACTTGGGCCTCTCTCTGATGATTAAAAGTCCCCGCAGCTTTTAAACTGCGGCCAGCAATAAACGCAAATTACTAACGCTGAAAGTCACTTTATTTATTGGCGCTTTGTCGCCTTTGTAATCAAACAAGTCAGTTTTTGAAATCGAACCGATACCGTAATTACGTCGATGTAACAGCGGGGGAAAGGGAGAATTTATTTGTTCTTCACAAACAACGCTCATTTCAAATTCTAAACCTCTAATTGTTGTATTGTTATACGTCCAGTTATTTAAACGCGTCCTAGACATTTCAATAAATTTGATGACTCTATCTTACTTACTGAATACAACAATTGAATAGCTTAAAACACCTTGGATTATTTTTATTCAAGGATTTCCACCACGCGCGTAACAAGGACAATTTAATAGTATGCATTAATTGGTCCATGTTAACTAAAATATCCAATATCTAAACGCATACACAACGTGCGATTTTATTTTCAGGGGTGAACCAGCGAACAGTCTTGTTGGCTCAACTCTGAGAATAAAATTTGTTTTCAATTCACATGCATTAAACATCACGCTTACCTGGACTTTTCGCTATTATTTCCGGAAAAATTGCTGCATAAAGAAGAAAAAGAAGCAGGCCGGGCCAGGCCCTTCCATGCCAGGCCATGGCACACTACCCTGTAACAAAATAATTCATGTAAAGACAACTTAAATTTGAGAGCACAAGAGCGAGAACCCAACCACCCCTTCACGTTACCAATTAAGTCAATTATAGCCCGTGTCATTTTTTAGATCGAAATTACATCAAGCAGGTGTCTTGGATTATTTCATTATTATTATTATCATTATATAACTCTTAATTGAGCCCTTTTTAAATCGAGTTAATTATATGAAGCGTATTTGAATTAATCACGTGATTTTAAATCGACATGAGTGTACCTGGAATTCCCAGTTTCTATTTAAATCTACTCAGTTGGGCATTAACAGGATTTAAAAAAAAAATTAATCTTACGTTTTGTATTATTTTGTAAAGCCGCCAGTTTGAACGTTTTTAAATTGCAATTAAAGCGTTTAATATTTGAATATAAAATATACGATGTGAAAGTGAAAATGTGTTTGTAAAATATAAAGTATGCAATGTTTCGATTAAAAAAAAAGTGATGTAAGAACGTGCGTTGCTGGCACAGTTTTAATTTGAATAATTCAAATGTCGAAGAACTAATCTTTATAAGGCCTGCATACTTTTATTGTATGTAATACATTCGTATCCTCTACTATTTCGGTCAGTAACGTATAAGGACACATGTTTTGCATAAATTACGCCAAGTTTCATATAATTTTGTTTTCGTTATTTCTTAATTAATCGACGTTGCTCTTGGGAAGGTTAAATATATATATATATATATATATATATATACACATTCGATGGCTGGCAACGTTGGAAGAACAGTGTAACTAATTATGTGTTCGATAATTTTAATATTAAGATCAAAGTGAGATTAAATAAAAATGCGGTCGATGTCGTTTTGTGGAATTATTCGAAGTCGCTTTTATAATGCAAGGTGTTTTAAAAGAACGAGAAAGGAAAAGGTCCGGTAATAAAATACTCTTAATTTATAAAACAAAGACATATTAATGATACAGAGCCACGTCAAAATACATTTTGATAAAGAACCCATTTAAGGCAACATCGCCGAGTGGAATAAAACTCTTCGGGATTTCGATGATAAATATAATTACTAAACTGGTTTCTGAATATTTTTCTTAAGTGAGAGTCGAATGAATTATATTTTAAGCGCCTTCGTTTTATGCTTTATAACGCAGATAAATTTTTATTCGGCCGCGTAATGCGTGAAATTTTTCTTTGTAGTTTCGGATGTTTCGAGAAAACCGAACTGCGGGATACGTGAATTATAATAGACTTTCGGGATGCACAAAAAAATATTCTAATAATGAAAAGAAAACAGTTTTGTTTTTACGGTAAACGTAGTAAACCGAACTCTCCGATAGCCTAGCTTGCCTCTAAAACCAACCTTCCTTCTAACGACGACAGATTGTAAAACAA
Source organism: Serrognathus titanus (assembly GCA_039766575.1). Lineage (NCBI taxonomy): Eukaryota > Metazoa > Arthropoda > Insecta > Coleoptera > Lucanidae > Serrognathus > Serrognathus titanus. The sequence goes on along the minus strand of CM077916.1, from coordinate 5,711,056 downwards.
AGTATTTCGTTACAGCAAATAATAATTACCGTTGAGCAAATATTTAAATTCACAGCAATTTTCTCGCCCCATATTATCACCTTCAAATTTATTTGATATCCCCAATGCGTACTACTAACTCATTTAATTACATTACAAACGAATTCCTCTCGAGTTAACAGTTGTTTGACAGCCATTTGGAGTTAAGAAAATTAAAATTAAATAATTTTTCTTTTTGCTTTTAGTTAATTAACCATACAACTCTAGGTTTATACTATGTGACGTATAATAAGCTTTAGATAAGCAATGCTTTTACCAATCATACTTGGGAAAACGGAAATACCTATGTTATGAATTTAAAGTTGGATGTTAAAAAAAATAATCCAAATTTAATACTTGTAGTATATTTTAGAGCACGAAAGAGAAATCAAGTGAAAAAATTAAAAATTTAAATCAACTATTTCTCATTTCTGTTCCGCATACTGATAGTTTGGCGAACTATAAAAGCTGGTATTTGAATAAGGTAATTAAATCCGAATGCAAATTGCAGCGGAGGTCCTTTGAAAGTAGATCGATGCGTAACAATGAAGTATAGTGTAGTTAAAGCTCGCAGCGTACTACGAAAATCGATGGTTGTATGTAAAATTAAAGTTTAGCGAAACGCGGAGCGGGTATTTTCATAATAAAACGATTTAGAGGTGCGCATTTTGGACCACTAAATATATGAAATTAACTATATTGAGATACTACAAATAATACAGTTCTTTGTAACTAACTAAATTAACGCAATAATTGGATTAATTTTTCTTCGGAAAATTACTAGATATGTCAATGAACGTAACAAATATTACTCCGGCGTAATGGTTACGAGACACGCTTGTGCATGTGTATACTCATTTGCCAAATAATACACGGATAATTTACCTCCCTTGCTTACTACCACTATTTCCGTATCTGGAAAATTTTTCTTACAAATCATTTGTTCCAAAGCCCTTTCTTTCGTATAAACGCTCAAGCGAACTAATATTTCATTTTTTTCTCTAAACTTAGGACAGAATAATAATAATCACCATCATTTTCCTTACCAGTCACTCTGAAAAAATAGCAAATATTTTTGTTCGCGAGACTATTTGACGTAGGCATAAGAAAACGAATGATTTTCGAATTCCACATACCCCGAAAGATATTTCTTTGATGTAACTCTTAAACGCACGATTTCTCTGGCCTTACATGTATAGAGCCTTCAAATAAAACTAACAGCCACGTGACTTATTTCACTACGTATAGCAAAAACAATTTCGGTAAATGAGGAATCAACTAGTTGATGTTCATGTCCATACTTTTTAGGGTATTGTTACGGTGACAATTTTGTTTGACCCCATACGGGTATGGTTCTCTATTTACGTCAGTCACGGGGCTCTCTCAGTTTTAAGTGAAGGCTCTGTATAATCCTGTTACAAAGAAAAACAAAAATTAGGCAAAATTGTGTGAGGGTTCTCTTGATTTGGGTTGCTTCGTATCACAGTGTGGAAATAAATTAAATAAATTTTGGCATGTTGTGGCTTTAATGCGAATACATAGTCGTGTGTATTAAATGGAAGGGGGGGCGAGGGGGGGTAAAATGAAAAATCTCGTCGACTATCGAATTATTGATTGCCAAATTCGCGGACTACGGTATAGAGTGCACACACTGTTGCCAATTTACACAAATCTGATCGCATGCCCAAGCTATATTAATCACGGCACCTTGACGTGCCCCCACCTCTTACTAATATCCCCTACGCTTGATCGACCACCCCTTCGGCCGCGTGAAACAATTTTAACCCCCCAACCAATTTCAAACTCTACATGCCCCCTCCTGAATGCTTTTTAAGTTCATTGATCAACCTAAAATTTGAAATAAGCAGGGGTCGCGTCAGAGCAATGAAATATTGCCTACACTGCGGTATCGACGATGCGTGTGGAAATGGAACAGCCGACGGCCGTAGTATGGCGTTTGCATTCATGTATATTCGAATGTAAAACACCCACTACACGATAACAAGGCCATAAAAGAGAACACGGTCGCAAGCAGATTTTTGACTGCCTGCGTGATTTCAGATAAGAAGGATGGTCATTTCTGGCTAATAACTTTATGGCCATTTCAATATTTACACCCGTCACGAAACTACGTACTACACACATCAAACAGGAGATATGTGCATGTATTATAATGGCAGACTGGACAGGAAAGTTTTAATTTTCGAAAACTAATTTTGATGAATGCCCTTTATTACAACTATCCGGAATTTCCCAACTGCACGAATTGATAAACTCTCCGACAACATAAAATCGCTAACAATACGGGAAAAAGGAGAAATTACGTACCTGGATGATTTTTGACTGCCTGCGTGATTTCAGATAAGAAGGATGGTCATTTCTGGCTAATAACTTTATGGCCATTTCAATATTTACACCCGTCACGAAACTACGTACTACACACATCAAACAGGAGATATGTGCATGTATTATAATGGCAGACTGGACAGGAAAGTTTTAATTTTCGAAAACTAATTTTGATGAATGCCCTTTATTACAACTATCCGGAATTTCCCAACTGCACGAATTGATAAACTCTCCGAAAACATAAAATCGCTAACAATACGGGAAAAAGGTGAAATTACGTACCTGGATCATTTTTGACTGCCTGCGTGATTTCAGATAAGAAGGATGGTCATTTCTGGCTAATAACTTTATGGCCATTTCAATATTTACACCCGTCACGAAACTACGTACTACACACATCAAACAGGAGATATGTGCATGTATTATAATGGCAGACTGGACAGGAAAGTTTTAATTTTCGAAAACTAATTTTGATGAATGCCCTTTATTACAACCGCCCGGAATTTCCCAACTGCACGAATTCATAAACTGTCCGACAACATAAAATCGCTAACAATACAGGAAAAAGGTGAAATTACGTACCTGGATGATATCATGAATGTTTAAACAGATCCAACACCTCCTTGTTTTAATTATTAAAATTAGTCAAATTTCAAAGGGCGGACTTTTCCATAATCCATTATGCAAACAGGCCTACATAAAACCCTGTTACATTCAAGACTGTCTCGCCTCATTTTCTTTAGGGATTAAAACAATTCCATTTTATTTCGTTGCGATGAAATACACGCCAACTAAAAGCTTCACGCAAAAAGTAACACCGAGATGCTTAGTTTTTTTTTTATGAAGAAGATTAGGTGGCACCCAGTAACAGTTGGTAGGTAACCTACTTGAAATAAGCTACGCCTGGCGCGTTAGTATGAGGTTGCCTGAAAAAATTTCGTAATATAACCTTCTCACTTAACCACTTTGAGATTATCATTATCTTTTCTTTTTCTTTAAGGTAAAACACGGGAGGGTGGGGTGAGATAAGTAACAAACGAAACACAAAAATTCTTTTTAAATACACCCGAGTTTTCAAGATAAGTTTACTCATCGCCTTGGAATGTTGCCGAAGTAATTTCCACTTTCCAATATAAATAAACATCAAGAATTGCGTCTAATTCCTGATTATCTCGTCAGCATTTATTTACCTACTCTAATAAATCTCTCAAGATAACAACGGGCGCACGTTGTTTTAACTAAAGTCTATTTAATTCGTCATCCGCGCGACTTATTGTTGTTATTGTCATGCATTATTCACAAGGTAAACAGCAATAGAAGCGCCAAACAAACAAAAATTCAGGGATTTTCTGTTTTTTTCTTTGTATGTATAACATTCGAAGCCGATTTCAATCTTCCTTGGCAAACAACGTGAGAAATTACCTACACGTAAAATCGGTAAACACAAACAAAAACAAAGACACAAACAAATAACTGTATGTATTTACATTCACTAATTTATTGTTTAGTTAACAAGCTGCAAACCAATAGATCTTTTGCATTTATTTAATTTTTTGTACGTAAGTTGTTTCCTTGCAGGAAAATAACGTTTGTTAACTCTGGTATTTGGGTGGTATATGAATTTAGTGAAGTGGTAATGGATTGGACGTACCACAAACGAAACAACCACAGGAATACAAAGCAAAGCGAAAAACCACTTGGAATGGGTAATTCAGTCTAAAACAAAATACAGAGAAGAGAAGAGGAAAACGTAATTCCTGATGGAATAGAAATTTTAGTTTCGAAATGCCAATTTGGTGGTTTCTGCTGTACGGTAGAGGAAAAGAAGAAGATGAAGTGGAATAACAAGATAGACCATTGAATTATATTTTGAGCTGCAAATACTTTGGCGGTGTTTTCTGTGAGTTAGGTTGCATTCATTATGCAGTAGACAAACGCAGGCTTTCTCTAATGTAAGAATAGACGTATTCCGCTGTCAGGGAAACCTAATTCATTAATGATTGCATCGGGTTTATTTTTACGTAAACTGGAGTGGTGCCAAGGCATTCTTGCCTCACTGAATGGAATGGACAAGTCTGAACGACGCTAAAGAAATGTTTGTCTAGCTGCGGAGGAAATAATAAACGGCACTGGTGCTTCTTAACGTAATACCAGTCAACGCGGAAGCAAAAATAGATTTAAAACTGCGTGATTTATTCCACCGCCTCATTTCTCAATTCAGCCTTGCATGTTCCTTGCGACTGTTTTGCATTTCCGAAAGACCGAAGCGCTTAATCTTTACCGCGATATGAAGATGTGAAAGTAAGGATTTATACCTCCGAGACATTACCACGCTTTAATATTAAGGTTTACGCTATTCTATCCCAATCCTTTATTTTATTTCGCCACCATTACAAAATATTCCGGCGGAATTAAATTGAAAATAATTTTTTAAAACCGTGCAATTTTAGAATACAAAGAACGACATTAAAAAAAAACGACGCGAACCACTCAAAAATAACAAAGGTAAAATAAAATCGTATAACGTTATTAAAAAAAAAAGGGTTATAACTAATAGCGTCCATTAACATGGAAAGCTTTAGGCCCAAAATTTAATCGAAAATTTCAGATGTAAAATATTCCACCATTAATAACAAAGTTGGTTTAGGAAGGATTATGATGATTACCTGTTTGTTTTAAATTTGCGCGAAAATCTGTAGATTTTGAAGAAAGCGTCATCAAAAAATCACCAACAACGTTAGTTTAGGAGGAAGGATTATGCTATAGGCCATTAAAGAATTAGAAAGTTTCATTCTAAAGGCGCCCCGGCAATTTTTCTCATTAGAAACAGCAAGGGGTAAATACATATTACTTTTAAGAATAACAAATTTCACACGAATATGATTTCACATGAAATTCATGTCGGTAAGTTTTCCATTACAAGGTTCGCGTTGCATATTTTTAAAATTCCCTTTGTACTACGAGCCTTTCAATATTCAATTTGTTGGTCACGCGATCCTGTCTGACGCACACTAATTATTAACAAATGAGAGAGGATATTGGTACCACCGGTGTGTGTGTGTAAGGATAAGAACTTATTATTCAGGATCATCCGAACCTCATCATTTTTGCATACGCTCGTGACTTTCAGAAAAATATTTTCAATTTAAATTGTACCTGATGAACCTCTTGACTATAAAACACATTTTGAAAATTGAAGAATTTGTGGCAAACTTTCTATTCCAATCAGAAAAACTTGATCTTCAGTTTTCCCGAAACTTTCTATTCCAATCAGAAAAATTTGATCTTCCCGAAGGCAAAAAGAAATGATTTGGAGGATGTTCGCCCCCCAGAGCATTTTAATGAATAATAAAATCTGTTTCAAGTAATAAAAGAATGAAATAATAATAATAAAAAAAAAATGAAATATTAAAACATGAGAATGCGAAATGTGGTATAATCATAGTCATAAAATACTTACCGTAAAGTCTTTTTTTACAAGATGGGGTAGCAAAGCCGGTTGTCGTCAACTTTGCTCGTATCTTAACGTCATTATTACACATTGAACGAAATAAAAATCCTGGTCCAGGCATAGTTAATCCAGTTCTTTAATAAATAAAACATAACTGTAACACAGCACTTAAATTTAATTTTCCATCATGAATAAAATAAATTCGCCGGAATGAAAAAAATATAAAATATGCGCATACCGAACACCCATCGCTTGTATTTTAATCGGTGGGTTCAACCTTCCCGACGCGTTTTAGTCAACGGACTGACTATGCACACTTGCTTCCACAGTCTATGCCACAGGAACAACATTCGAATCATGTCTCAACGCATGCGCCATCTGCGCTGTGGCTCGGTTTCTATTTTCTGTACTTATACGCTTACTGATAAAATTTTTCTGATGGCTAGAAAGTTGGATGCCATCAACACGAGCAGGTATATACATCTGGCCCAACACAATTATGCAGAGAAATCTTTGTTTGGGACTTATCCAAAACTGCACCCTATTCACTTCTTTCAATCGCTTCGGGAAATCCTGGGCTAAGCTCCGAGGAAAGGGCACATCAAATAGAAACAAAGTTGCAATTTAAATATTGAAATGAAATGGAGATAATTCAGGCGAGCAACAAACACGCGCTCATCTCGCTTTGAATTCTCAGTTTATCAACGTGAAACAGCGCACAAGATGAGCAAAGTTGGGGTGAGCGAAATTAGGGATGCGTTATTATTCACACAACAATGTTAACAGCGCCATACTGCGTCTGAAGCGACGATTTATGTAAAAACTACGGGAAAATAGATATCAACCCCTATTTATCTTTAGAATTATAACTGCATATCATGGTGTTAGTCATACACGTGCGGGAGAGAGAGAGATTATTTATCAGAAGCATGATGTGTTTATTCGAAGGTTGTCAAATCGTTGCATGCAAACATATGGTGACTCCGGATCTCGTTAACACCAAACCAATTTCACAACTGATTACGATTTTTTTTTAATTGCCGCCGGAATTTCAAAAAAAACTTGCTTCAGTTTATAAACTGTTAAAGTGGAAATTTATTTTCCTTTTAACCGAGGTCAGAGTTTCTTAAAAGCGTCTGGCAACGTTAAATGGCTTTGAAAAACGTATTCGAGAGAAATTAGTGAAGGTGAATAACAGAGTGCAAAAATTCCCTACTTCAAAGGGATTCGCTTTACGTTTACCTTCCTTTTTTTATCCAAGCAAAAGCATCAGAGTATCAATAGGAAAAAAAAAATACTCGCACGTACAACAAAACATTTTATTCGCTTCCTGACTACGATATTTTATCTCCGATCGCGTAAACATAAAATGCACCAACTTATTTGATTATTTATAAATAAATCAAAAGAACTACAAGTGATGAGTAAACAGAATTAACGTCGTCCACTCCCGTATTTATAAATTTAACAAAAAAATTCGACGAGCAATTTATACGAGGGCGATTCGGAAATGATACATATGGCGACCAGCAGTCGGACTAAATCGACCACGCCCGACCGCTAAGCGTTCGGCGTCTTTCTGCCCTTTTATTCTGATGTGTCAAATCTATAAAATCAAAAGCGACATTATGTTTTGTATTCGTTTGGGAAAATAACAACAGAATCTGATTACATAAATGCAAGGCGTTACTGATACTCTTGTAATTACCTACGTACAGGCATAATCTGTAACCCTTTCCAGCTTTCGATGTAAGGGTGGAGACCACCGACCCGTCTTGTGGTATATAGTCCGATACAAGCGAAGCGTACTTAACTTTTGTTAATAAAAGCAATGGCACAATACCACCACAGAATCTTACCACCAATCTCGTTATAGTTGACATCGTTATAATTAAAAAGGCAATTTCAACTGTTTATTCAACGGAAACAATAGTAATGATAACTCAACCCTCGTATACGAAAACTTCAAATACAGTCTGCTTCTGAAGAGTATTATATTTTAATAATAATTTGGTTGTATTAAGATAACACAAAATGATCAGAAAAATCTTCTGTTAGAGTTTTAGTAGTTCCCGTCAAAACAAATTAGAGTAGATAAATGCAATGCTTATCGAGCTGAAGACTAGTTACTGCAATCAGTGTGAACTCCTAAAAGTGACATGCACTTCAGAAACTTTCAATTGTCTTTATCTTCTTGGGTAATTCATAAATATCTGAAGTTTTCTTTAATGCTCGCACGAACTTCTTTGCTCATTGAACTCTTCGCTCGACGCCGTTTCGTTGTTCTAGGCTAGAGCCAAGCAGCAGTTAAATATTAAGCACTTTATCCATTAGCATTATAAACTTTGATTAACTTTAAAATACATCGTTTAAGGTAGTTGCTCCAGTATCAAAATTCAATCTAAAGAATAACACAAAACAAAGCAATCTGGCTGGGTGGGTATGAAAGAGGTTTTCGGTGCATTTTTGAGTGCTCCTGCAATATTGATTAGGAGTTGTCCTGGCTGACTGAATTAGACTGGTCGCTTGTTTTCGTCGAGCACAACGTAAACAAGAGGCGTCGCAAGGTTTTATCGAGGACGATAACTTCATTTTTATATACGTCCGATCATTTACATACATAAGACTTAATTGAAATCGACTGCAATTATCCTTTCCTTTTACACAACCGATAATAGCCACACTTAACAGTGCAGAAACAATACATTTTTTTTACATCCTGCGTTCGCCGTTTCTTTCCATTGAAATATTACACATGAAATAATTAAGAAATTTATGCGGCCCTAAACAGAATTAGAACGCCACACAGTCTTTCGACGCAGGTGCTGCTAACAACTGCATGATTACAAACTCTGTGATATTAACTGTATCTAATAATAAGCACGGGCATGTTCATGTTATTCAAAATTATGCATTGCATGCATATCGCAGGTAATTTCCAAATTTTATTCACCTATAATTTCATATATCATGCCGGGGCCTGGATATGAATGAAGTGATGTTGCAACCCCAATATTGGCCATTTGAATGAGAAATTTCCAGCGGTGAAATAAAATCGTCGAAAACGCAGACCTTAAATTTTCTTCATAGTTTAACTACGAATTGAATTTTAAATTATACATTCAATAAAACTAGGTAATGGAAACTGGGTTAGTCAATTGCTAAAGGTTCACCAATTGTGTGCAAAGTGTGAATTATAGATTTTCGCATTGCGCCTTTATTACCTGAACAATAGTGAATTGTTCCATTTGAAAACGCTAGAAAGTGTTCCTATAAGTCTGAATAGAACTTTTGTAAATATATACGTATAGTCTATGCGTTATTCGATTTGACAGACTGACAATGTCAGGTAAGGTGATTAATGAACCTGGGCAAAAGTCTGAATTCCACCAAAGGTCCGCAACTGTATTTAAAAACTGCAATCCCCCCTCCCCCCAAACAACAAAAAAATTCTTAATTTTAATACGCAACAAACTATAAATAACCGGGAGTTATATAAGATTTATTATTAAAAGCAAGAATTTACCGTGTGCATGTTATTATTCATCAGAGAGATGATTACACATGTGGCATTGAAACATTCACTCGATTAACAATTGACGTACTTATATTTCACAAACGAACGTATCCTTTCGCGAAAGAAAACGTGTTTGTTTACGATACACACAACTAGCGGATATGCATTCGAAACGAATTCGATTTATTGCAAGGAAATTGCTAAGGCCGTGCAGTTTCGTTGGAAATTACGACATTAAACGCTCATTTATGGGGATTCTCAAAACCTCATGACTAATAATAACATTATCAATTTTAGACGAGTATTTAATCCCGTAGAGATAAAAAAAAATATTATAGTCGATGTAATCGACTAGCAAAATGGGTAATCAATTCAGTTTTGATTGAAGCGATAATTTATCATCGATACTATTAATAACATGTCACTTGGAAACTGTCAATTCCCCTTTTAATTTCATTTATTATTTTATGCATATTTATAGTAATTTGGCGTTTACTTGAATACAACACCAAAACGTCGAAATCATAAGATTATGTGCGTTTCTGTTTTCAGCGTGAGATTTATTTTTGTAAATTTTATTTATCTTTCCGTTGGTTGTTAACATGCAAGGTACATGTAGAAGTTCCATCTTTTAGCCGTTACCTGATGTTATGAGAATTAATAATTAAAATGCAATTTACTTGCTTCATAAGTCAATTATAACTTAGGTAATTTATGTATTAAATTTCGTTTTTGCTCTTTTCGCGTAGCTAAACAACACAAAAAATTATCCGCGCGTATTTGAATAGTAATTTGATCAATTCTGCGTTCATTAAAAGTGTATTTTGCCGGAGCGCTTGTGCTTAATTCGCCCGATTTTTATTAATAACGGATTTATTTTGTTTCACTACTTAGTATTCATTAGAATAATTTTTTCGTGGATTTTTCGCTGACGTCAGCGCAGGAGTGTTGAAATTCGAAGTTGCGATGTAATTGTTGTTAATTATGCGATCGAAGAATTTTAAGTCGGGCAAATTACATATACTGTTAATGAAATCGGGTCTTCCTCAAACTACCGTTCAACAAAAATGCAAATCTACTTCATCATTTATTATAATTGAGTTCTATAAATTGGTTAAATTAGATGAGAATTGATTTTATTTGTCTATGCCTATACTTTGTATCTGCGATGTTTTTACATCCCCCTTTTTTGATCCACTGATGTTACAAACTTGTTTGATTTTTTTTTAACACAGATGCTTATTTGGGAGAAGACATAAATTGCTATTATCCTGCTCCAGACACGACGGTAGTAAATAATTTTGAGTCAAATTTCAGGGGTTAAGTTAAAGTGTGATAATCCCTATTACGCGTAAATGTTTTTGTTTCCCACATTATTCCCAATTTCATATAAACACTCAAGTTTCGCATTTGCACACAATTATAATTCAAATTGTAGAATATGCGGTCGGCTCTATTACAGGACGACTTCCCCGGGGCTCAACAAAGGCCATTTCAGATCTCGGTTTAACTCTGCTACAATGGGGATTAGTCATGTAAAGGCGTTATTACACTCACGATTCGATTTCCATATCGATTCACGTGACTAATACGATATTTCCACGATTTTTATTCTCATGGTAGAAAAATGCGTTGCTCGAAATAAAGCTGCGAAATTCAAAGCGAAATCCAAAAATAACAGATGTGAAATTTTTCCACGTTCGGAATGAATGAATGAATGCTCACTATAACCTGTGCCACAGGTCAATATAAAGATTTCTTTTCAAACACATTAAAGGAGTACTCTTGACCGACGACGTGTTACCGGAACGTGACTGTACATTCATCTCGCAGTGTAAATCTTATTACAATTCAACCCTCAAACAGAAATTTCTCGCGTATTATATTATGAATTCCTCTTTCGTAAAGCCACACCACAGAAAACGTAAATTTTAATCATCTGTTTCAAAATTAATTATTACTGAAATATCTTCCCTCGTCTGCGCAATATATAGGACCCTAGGTGGACTTTTACTACTAACTTTTATAAAGTTCTGTTTTTTGATAATTATTATTAACAAGTTTTTAATTAACGAATTCAGTAATTTCATTCGCACGAAAATAAACTAATAAATTAATACAACATTATTTTTGTTTCAAAAATATTTACAATAAAAGGACGAAACGGAAATATTATATGTACCTCAAAACTAACAGTCCTTTTTAATTTAAATAAAATTAAATACAGTAGTTTAAACATTCTTTTTCAGTTCTACATTTGGTTAAATTGCATGCAAAGTGTGTTTGGTACACATCTGCTTTGACGTAAGGGGGTCGGCCCATGTTTTTAGCACGAATGTGAAACCGGAAGTTCCACTAAAGTAATTCATACCACTCAAGTTAATTTTGACGAAATCTGCACCAATGACACAAACTGTTTTCGATTCTAATTCCTTTTTAAGTTCATCGCAGTCATTAAAACGTCTAAAATGAGGGGCATAGCAACAGAAACTCGCCAGCCCCATATCGAAACTCAAAAGTTAATTATTTTGATTGCGTTTAAAAACTGTTTAAATAAGTTTTTATGTGCCGTCGTGTTAGTAAGGCAGATGTTAAGAGTTTATAAAGAGAGACAGTCCCCAACACTTTGTATGTATAATTAGCAAAGTTTCATTAATTTTATGTTTCGGGGGCCTCCGAATCTTTTCAAGCTTCAAAATTACAGGCGAAGTTTATTTATTAAGTTTTGTTGGCAACAATTCTAATTGGCTGGCTTCAGAAAAAAAGCGCTGCTTTCAACACGGTATTCCATGTGACCGAAACTGTCATTATTTAATAATAACAATATAAGGATCAAAATTCTGCAGCGAGGAAAAATTATTTCCTGGTGGGTGGCCAGTTTAATTTAGCAAAACGAACAAAGCTTAATTACCCAAGTAAGTCTAATGAAATAACGAGCGTATTTACGAAAGCAGAAGTAATTGCTTTGATTTTAATATGAAAAATTACGAAAGAAAAACGCTTTTTAGTCACTGCGTCCGAAATATCGCGTATAATAAACGTACATAAAAAGAAATTATCTTGACATTCGCTGGAAATATAAAAGCAAATTAGAAAGGCATTCGCAATAAACAATAATTTAGAAAATGAGGAAGACCCACGCAGAAAAAAAAAACCTGGGCAAAGCGAGAACGCAGAATATGTGTAATTTGAACGAAAAAAAAAGGCTATTTCGGTAAAATTAAAACTTAATTGCAATTGCAATGAACGATCCGCTGATTAGTCGAAGGTTAATGAAATTGCGAATCAAACAGGAAACCTGATCAAAAAACAAGGCGACAAATACTTATTTCTCTTTGATTAATTAACACTGCTGCAATTTTGTCGTTGTAAAGCACCCTTCAGTAAGGGTACGAATTTCGTTGATTTATCACACATCCATTCGTTTGCAGATGAAAGCAAAAAAAAATTCGGAATCGTATTTAAGAATTCTTTTTGTTTCATAAAATCTGCCATTGTTTATTTCAGCCTCGAAATAAGTGTTGAAATAACACAAGTGAAAGTTTATAGTAAATTAAATGTGAACTGAATTAATTGCTAACAGAATAAATAACACGTTTTAGCTTGTCCTACAAAACAGTCTTCGATTTACGTTGAAAAGCCCAGTTTTGCGCCCCACTCCCCAGAATTTCTCATTTTCTTTTTATAAAAGCGGCGAAATAAAGTAGGAATATATAATGGCTGTTTACGTACTCCTCTTGATTAAAACTTGGTATTGTTAGGCGTAATTTTTGCGAATTTGTTTGATTATTTTTTCGCCCAAAACCGCCGTTAACAAAGGGAGAAGTAATTGCCTACCTAAAGGATTACGCAGTTCGTTAAAAAAAAACACAAGGCAAGCGCCATATTTGCATAAATATTAAATCGCTAATTACGAAAATAATTAACGGCATCCTAAAAATTTTTAAAAAAATTCTAAACTTGTTCTGGCCGAAAGTGAAGAGTTTTACTTTTCAGATGTAATTATGTCAGTATTTTTTGGACTACTTTGTAATACAAATGAGTTCATCTTCGCCTGTTACGTTAATTACGGACGATGGAAGTTGAAATTAATTTATAAATATGTGAAACCCGTCGGCTCGTTCAATTTAACTTCAGGAAAAAAAAATAATTTCTTGAATTACTTTTTGGGATCAACCTCAACTTAATAGGAAAAAATGAACCAGTAGAATAAGTGAACTTGGAAAAACGAGAGGAAAGGACCAGGATAAAAACCTGATAAGTTGATTAATATCCGATACCCTGTTAGGATATGAAGGATCAGAGAAGAATGCTTTGCTAAATAAATTTACGCTATATTAATTATGAACGATAAAACTGAAAGTAATTTGTAAATGTGTATAATAATAAATTATGAAATGCTTTTCCAATATTGCTTTTTATATTATTCAGATTTATGGTTTTAATTAATTAACATCAAAAGAAAGTGGGGGTTTTTCAATTAATTTTAAACGGTGGAAAATTTTGATATTTGAAAAATGATCTGGCCGATATTAATTTCGAAAATGAAATTGCAGGCAGAAACGAGGTGGTTTTGCATCCCTTATTGGTACACGACACAACATATTATTGATTATTAAATCAATACGCATTACTATTTGCGATTCACGTTCGAACGGATTCCTGCGAAAATATTAATTGCGACGCAAAGCACTCATTTTCAAATCACAATGTACAAAGGATTAGTGAGGGCAGCGATTTTGTTTGGCGTTCGCCAAAATTGAAAATTTTATCACCGCCGCACAATTTCCAATTTTACGGTGTAGTTAAGCCCCTATTCACGCTTATGGACACTTACGAATGATTGGCAACGTTCACTCATCTGTGAGCTTAGCGGACGACCATAATTAGAAAATACTTGGTGCTTGTTATATGAACATTACAGCGTAAATTTCATGCTTACATAATTCAGAATTCAAGTGGGAATTTCGTGCAACATAATTCAATTTAGGGCCAATGTTAGTTAACTAGAAAATTCCAAAATTGCAATTGACTACCAAAATCACTCTAAAGCTTGCAGAAGTATTTTAATTTTAGCAAATGTAAAGGCTATTAGTTAGTTATAGTTCATGAGACCACCGACGAGTTTTGGCCAATCTATTTAATTAACTGCCGAGCAATTTTCGCCTTACTTGAAACACTGGTACGTACAGGCAGATTTTTTGGGCACAGCCGAAATTTTTGCGACGAGCCTAATTGTAAGTTGGTTTCCACCGATAAAATCTAGCAATTAATGTAAAACAAACGGACGGTCATTTTGTGGGCGAACATAAAACGTGGACGTTATTTAAAATTTTATCTCCTTTTAGCTATAAATTGGGAAATTGTAATAAAACGTCATCGATGATTTCATTTGAATTTGCAGCAAGGTAAATATTTGCAACATCGAACGACCTGTATTTGTCATAAAATGTGCGCAAATTATGTTTTATGGGAGCGATTTGGAATTGGTGAATGGAGCAATGCTTTTCCCAATGAAGTACTGCTCGTAAATAAACTAGTCGGTGATCAACGATTTAAGACCTGCTTGCACTCAAATTCGATTCAATTCTATACGTTTTTTTTTTCTTTTTTAAGAATGAAAAGTCTTTCTCCAGGGTAAGTTCAGCACACACGCATTACACTACAAATCGATTTTTAATGTACACGAAGATTTCAAACGGAGACATTAAAACTAAATAATGAAAGAAAGCACGGAATGTGCTAAATTTAGAATCGCTGAACAATAGTTTTGTTACGTTACTACCGACTTGTCACATTTTAGAAACACATCACAAGTAATATTCTTAACATTTACACGAAAGTCGTTGTTTAGTTTTGTTCTAAAAGAATTCTATATTCCTTGTATTTTACGGCGCTTTCGAAATTTCCTGTTGAAAAAATAAAATTCTAAAATATGAGTCAAAAAGAAAATTTTATCGCAGTAAGAGATTTTCAACGGTGACAAGAAAAGCCGACGAAAGCTGAGAGGAAAGCTGTAAATTTTAAATCAAAACTGCTATATCAATATCGATCCGGCTTCAATTTACAAGACCATAAGCTGAGCTTGCTTTCATAGTTGAAATTGTTGGATAGGAATGTTAGTGTATCGGAAATTTTCGTATAATAATTTATTTAATACGCTATGCAACATGCGACAAATTAACACATTCATTAAATTCTTCGCAAATTGGAGAGCGTCTGTCGCCTCCCCCCCCTTTCCCTTGATTTTTTTTGTTTACACGTTTCTTCCGCATAATTCACCCAGTCATGAAATATACATAAAATAAATTATTAATACTGCGGTAAATATTTATTTAAAAATCCTGTGATACATTCGTTATTAAAATAAAATATGGTATATAGTACAAACATGTTATTGATAAATTTTAATCAATTTCATTTGGTATGTTTTAAAAAATGTTTTCACGTTAATTAAAGCTTCAAAATATTGCTCTCATTGATGACAATGTTTTTTATTTCATCTGCGGAGCAGATGGAAATGACGATATATTAAGGCCACTGCTCATTAACGAAATTTATGGAAGCGCGTATCATTTATTTCATCTTACAAAAATCTACTGACATGGCCTCCATTACAAAATATTTAGGAAGTATATTTGGAACATCTTATTCATTCTAACATGACATAATAAATTATAAAGGCCTTGCTTTACTTCTAAACACCCACTTATATTTTTTTCCTGCTCATTCATTACTGAAACACAGAGAGTCTTAATCAAGGAATCAATTTTTTCCTCCCGTTACCTGATTAAACAATCCGTTGTTCAATTATCTAACTAATTCCGTTTAATTGATTACCGGATTTAGATTAAGAAACTCCATGGAAATAATCGATGAATTGGTCATCAAACATTTAACTTTCAATTATATAAGTTTCTCCAGCTTAAATTAACTGAATTATTGATTAATCGCATTAATCGCTCAATTGAGTAGAATGGATTGCGGTAGCGAAAACGTCCGAATAATTATCTCCGTACACTTTAATTTTATTACACAACCAATCGATTTTAATCCATAAAGGGACAGCCACACGTCAGCGCAAGTTCGCTAGCGTTAAATAAAACCAACAGTTTTCAAATTCTTAAGCATCAAGAACAAACTTGTGCGAACGTGTGGAATCTCTCAATACACAACCGATTAATTAATTTTTCCACAATTTCGTTTACGAATAATATTTTAATTTGTTGCAAAACGTTTTTGATCAAATATCATAAATGAATACGGCTTTATTAAGCGTTCATAAAGTATCATCGTTCGGTTGATTTCGATTAACACTCCATCTAATCGAGTTGAATCGCATTGAACCGAAATGAAAAACAGGAAATCGCACGCCGCTATAATTTATTAAATTTGTTTATCACTGTGCGCGTTTATAAGTAAATGAGCAAGTGCAATGCAATTTTTAATTGAATTCTGTTTTGATTAGTTGCGTTGATTAATAATACATTTAGAAAAGGACGATTTTAGATGCTCCTATGTAATTGTTGCTTGAGCGTAATTATGTTCTTCGTGTAAGAATGATGGTGCTGGAAATAAAAAAAAGGGGCCGCTGACAGTCGACTACAACATGTTACCAACTTTAATAATTTTTGCTTCGGTCCATTTACATGATACGTACCATAGACACACAGAGGAATAAATTACCGTGTGCACATGCAACTGAAATGGAAGCGTTTAATGTTTTACATCGTACGGTTGGTGATCGTGGTGATTTGAAAAAATATCAGGTCGGCCACCTCCAACACAGATTTTGCATTAATATTTAGTTAGTAACGCAACCGAAATTGTGTGGTTCTCACTGTAATTTATTGGGGGGAAAAAATTGCTCCGATGATGGACGAAAATGCACCGTAACGTGTTTATTGATTAACACATAACGAGCGACTACATTACACATCAGCGTTATTTTATTATTAATAATTGTCCCGGTCAGATTACAGGGTTCCGAGTGAATCACTATTTTAAGATTACATCATATCTATAATTACTGCAATTAATGCAGCAGTATCAAACATGTTGCGGCGAGGAATAGTTGTAGGAGGTGACGCCATGTTGCAAAATAACACAATTACGTTATTCAGACATTTTTACATCGAGTTATTATTTAATTTATTCAATTATGTGGGCGTATTTATTTCGAATAAACCCTTAATTAATTAATGGAACGCAGCGTGTCCTTTCTGTAAAATTTACAGTCCGCCCGCTTACATCCTCGATTTTTATTGCTTTTTATTCCGGTCTCTCTCTTTTTAACGGGTAACTTCGCCCCCCGTATTTTTAGATCCCGAAATTTTTACGTCGTTCCTTACAGTCACATCTGCCGCGCTCTTTTTTCTTTTTTTTTTTTTTGTACATTAACCCGCGCTATAAATCACTTGAACTTTCGGGACAAGGAAGGCCGCGATTTTATTTAAACAAACCGGGGATATCAAAATCAACAAAGCGGGCGAGAGGTCAGACGTGTTATTTACGCGAATTGATTATTTGCCGAGAAAACTACGCAATAAACTTCAGATAAAATATGCTTTTCGAATTCGTTTCCTGAAGACGGGGAGCACATAAAACGGCCACGTGCAGATTCCAAAGTTTCAGGTCAAATTACCAAACATTAAGCTACGCTCAAAATTAAGTAAATTTGCATTACAGGAGCGAGCAACGCAAACAAACACTTTGGGATAAAGCCCTAGTGGCAATTTTAAAAAGTTTTCAAAGCACACATCGCCCAAGTTTAATCAATGGGAAACTGAAAAGGAAAAAAAGAGGTTTCAATGAATTAGAACTAAATTAGAACTTAACAAAAGTGGTACGCGTAGATGCATTTGCTTAATCTTATTATTTTTTCAACAAAAACGACCTGAATTTCTGATTTCTTTGCTTACATATTTCCCTCGAAACTCAAATAAGTTCAAATATGGTAGTGCTAAATCTGATTTTTTTTTCATACAGATTGCTTGAAGGCAAACATGTAATGCAAACCAAGACTCTGATGGTTTAGATCGTAGAGAAGGGTACATACAGGAATATATGTGAATTAAAGTAAATTTGTTCTGAGTAACGTGAGCTTGCTTTAACATCGTATTGCAAATCAAGATCATGAAAGGATCTTCAGGAGCCCCCCAATTGTATTAAGTAATAACGGTAAGAAATTAAGTTACAAATCTATTTTCGTTTTGTCAGATTTACATGATTGTAACTTTTTGTGGTGTGGCAAACTAGCAAAACTAAAGCAAAGTTGTCCCAAGAAGTCCGAGTTGCACTCGACGAGCGCATAGTCGGTGGTCCGAGAAGGACCGAGGGATCGCAAGAAGAAGGCCCTCGAAACCAGCGCGACAAAGATGGTAAGATAGGCTTCAGTTACAACAGTTGCCTTCGCTATGCAAGCTATCTGGTTCCAAGGTGGAATACATATAACAGCATCACGCACGGATCTCTATAGGCCTACTACTCTCAGTTGCAGTTACCTGACATACTACCCGCATGACTGTACCTACATGTAAAAAACCTGCGTTTTTTCGGAATGAACAAGAAGAAAAACGAAATAGTCGAAGAAAAATGTATTTATTGATTTGTTTTTCAAGTAACAATAGAGAGAAATTCGAAATTATTTCGAGTGATATGAAAGGAGAGACGGAATGAAATAAGCTGAGGTTTCGGTTTATTTATTATGACAATAGATTACGAAGTAAATCGCATAAAATAATTTCAATTGCAAGAACAGATGCATACGTAGTTCATTACCGACTCTTCGTAAGATGCTGGCCGGCAGCCTTGCAACTTAGTGTAAGAGTCGCGGCAGTCAACCGCCTCAAACAAGAGTTGAATGGCCGAAAGTGACCGACCATTTTGTTTCATGAATAACGAATAAACAATATTTTTATTGCCAAATATCGGAACGCGTAGATCACTCGCGGAACGTTATGCGAATTGATGCTGGACGTTCCCCAGCCCCCTCGACGACGTTCTGCTTCGAACAAGGGAAACTAAAACTACGAGGAGTTGTAGCTTTAATTACCAAGAAATTAGGAATTTATACGAAGAATCAACGGATGTGATTTATAAACAATAAGCCATAAAGCGATTGAATTATTTATTAATTTTTTCTGTCGCTCGAGTATTGAACATTATGCACCTGCTGAATTAAACGCCGTTACTTCTTTATTATATCCTGTTCATGCAAAGTTACTGTTTTTTTATGAAGTGAATACGCAAAACAATTGAATAAATATGCTGTACCAAACACGACTTTATTATTAATACCCTAGTCGTACCAGAAAATATAAATACAGCATATAGCATTTTTTTTTTTTAGCTGAAAGAAACGGAGTTTTATTCAGGGCAATTCAGAATGAAAATGGGGTTTTATGAAGAGCTACTGTATTCCTACCGCCGCACCGTCATATTCTAGTTATATGTTTTTGGAGAAGAGTTATTCGAAATCGTTGAACGGTAACCTTGAAAGAATTAATGGGTCTATAGATAGCATAATGCTGTTCGCTTGTCCGAATCATACCTGTGCAGGTATCAAAAAAGCGATTAAAATTTCGAGTTTTGTATTTAAAGTGCGCGTACATTTAAAACTGATAGCGCAACCGTTATTAATGGATATGGGCTAAAAGGCTGGACTGCATTAATGCAGTAGATCACGAATGTTGATGGCTCGGGTATTTCAGGGTTTTGTTTTAATGAATCTCATTTACTGGCTTTACGCCTACTTATTATTTATCTCTTTCTTTGGTTTGCATTCACTTCGTTTTATCGTACTCAGACATAATCATTTTCGTATGAAACGTCAGGCATTATCTACAACTACTTTAAACCGACAACGAAGAATTTTAGTAGAATGTCTCGGACGAGATCGTCGTCACTCATTTGCATATAATCCCATGCAGACGAACTACTATTCTCCATCCATTACATATGCTCTGTAGACTGCGCTGATATAAATTTCAACTTTAAATTTATTACCGCCGAGTTCTCAAATAATTCAGAACACTGATTAGTCGCACAAAATTAAACTACGCGTGCACGTGAAAATTAAAATAAACTGCCACCATGTTTTTCCACCATAACGCCAAGCTCTAAATTTACCTCAACCGTTCTAACCAAATTAAATAACTTCCATTCAAATTGGATAACCAATCCAACTAAAGCAAGTTATTCAAAAATTAGGAACGTAATCCACTTTTAGAAAACCCTTTCGTATATTCGTCATATACCAAAGCAAAGATACCGTTATCATTCAAGCCATCATGGCCTCGATAACAGAAGGACGTAATTCTATAATCAATAATTAACTCAATTAATCCTGAAAATTTGACATTTTTACTTAAATGACTTCTTAATATTCATTGTGATTATGTATGTATATATTTATTCATTCATAACGTTTCTGTAGCAATTGTATTAAAATCGCCCTGTATATTCACTCAAGCATACACCCAAAAATTAATTAATGTACCACTTACAATTAATTCATAAAAGATTGGTCAATGATTTAAAATTCCTCCCATAAATGGTGTTACAGTGGAAATCCTCTACAAGCAACAATTAATTTATTTATTGTAGCTTTTGAAAATATGTATTACAGTCCAAGTTTGATGTAACACTATGTATATTATGCCCACTACTCACGTTAAGACTGCAACGTCAGTACTTTTCTTTTTAACGTAGTGCAAGTCGCACCCTTCATGAAACCACAATCACGTGTCAAAGCCAGAGTCTTCAATCTGTATAGTAATTAAATTTCGCTGTTATAACTTCTTCTTAAATATAATATAACAATTCGGAAGACTTATACACACATATAATTAACTTGAAAAGACTGATTCGATGATAAAAGCAAAACTTTTTTTGAAAATGCATGTTACCTAATAAATACATTCACCATCAGGTCTTGGTTTGTAATTTGTTGACTTCAAGGTGAAAAGATTTCTTGGATTTCGATTTAATCTTGAGAAAGTTTCCAATGCGCTATAAAACTTCGACTTTCTAGCATTACAAAAGTTATCTGGGGATTTTTAAAAATACGTTTTTGCAAACAAAAAAAATAAGATTTCCAAAATCCAGAACATCTACAGTATAGTTTCAGCCCAGAACATATTTAATTTCCATATATTTAAGGATGCTCAAGAAAACAACAAACAAATTAAATTAAACAATAGTATTTGAACAATTTTAACCAAACTAAAACGTAATTGTAATCAAATAGCCGAATGTAAGTAATTTGAACCTAAAATTGATCACTGCACCCCGTTGCTTAACAATAATTAATTGATCTGACTTTCTTTTTCAAAGAAAAAAGAGAGATGGCGGTGCTTTGAATCACTCGATATAATCCAAGCTCTTGGGCGGGGAAAATTACTTTTCGTCATCAACGGTTAATAGTCGAAACGTTTTTGGGCCATATAAAATGCGTAATTACGGCCGAAATGGGAATTAATAAACATTACAGTTTTATGAAGATATCCATTGGAATTTAGAAGAACAAAATGAAGCAATTAGAGGGAAAACGTGTTTTTATGTTCAGTGAAATAAGTGACCAGTTGAATATCCATTATCATTATCGACGCTAATGTGTTTCGATTGTATTTTACGATATAAATTAAGACTATTAGATTCTGCCAGTAAATAATAAATAAATTGTCAGATATTTTTAGCGTGTTTTGAATGCGCTCATTAATGTAAGTACTTTCTGAATTAAAAAGGAGTTCTTATAAAAGCAAACTGGTAGACGCATTTGTTTTCGCTAAAGAAAAACAAAAAAAAAAGGAAAGAATAAGTGACTTTATACCTACCAGCAATTGTTAAAATGAAGTGACGCGGTTGTCGATAATCTGAAACAACGTTAATGGATTACTAACTGACTTATAATGCATTGACGCAGTAAACATTCCGTAAAGTGAGGAAACAAAAGGTGGCATGTGCAGTGGAATGGCAAAAATATAATAAATGTGATGATAAACTGCGATCAATCCGAGCGGCGGAAAAGTATATCAAAAGTTTTGCTTCGAAGCGTCCGGTAAACTGTATGTTCCGGGAACTTGGAAATCTTTTCAGGAATTTGATACTCCTTTTCCACGTGCCCTCTTTCCCGTTCTCCTAGCAAAACTATTTACACGTTTGCGGAAACTAAAAATTAGATTGAGAAATTCTTTTCTTTTTACGAACAGATGTAAGCGACGCGGAGACTTCCCCTCAACAAAGCCATCTACCCGTTAAACAGGCAAACTATTCCAGGCTATCGCCAATACGACTTAATGTGCTCGTTAATGTAAATTTGAATTAAATACTTTTCGTAAAGGGTGATCCGCCAAAAAACGAAATAAAAAGTAAAAAAAATGCGGGCGAGAATATAGGAATAGGGCTACCATTAAAAAGGATAATTACAACGTGTCAAATCGGCGCGAGAGATGTATTTTGGCTACAAAACATACCCTCGATGTTAGTTACAAAAAACAACTACGAGGCAAATTGCATGTTACGGCGGCTTTTTATGGCGTGTAGTTAAAAAGAAAAGTGTTGTCTGCGATCGGTAAAATTTCCGACGGCAACTGCGTCCATTCGAGGCCGTGTTGTAAATTATTTTCGAACGGCGCAAGATTCGAAAATGATTCGAAAGTCCGTCCGGAACAAGGATGAGTAAGTTCGCAAGTGTAAAAAGAAAGTTTTTGCGGCCGATATAAATATTTACCTTAACGGGAAGTTCAGCAAAATACTCTGGGCATTGCGTTAGAACTGGAAAACACAGCACGATGCACAAAAGAAAAACCACTACGTACACCTTAGGGAACAACGCGTATTTTCAAGCAAGAGTTTAGTATTTCAGCCATATCTAAAGTTGATACATTAATATCGTGGCGTAAAATAGATTTCAAATTCCAGTTTCAGTCACTTCGAATAAACTAAACAAGAATATGTACATTCGAAAGTGTACTCAACTTCTAAAGGCTATTAATATTACACCAATAATCGCAATTGTTCACCCGAGGCACGCATACCATTGCTGAAAATTTAAGCATTTACATTTAAGGAATTTTAAATATTAAAATATCCTAGAGGATCAGTACACAATCACTGTGATATTTTCAGTTACGTACACTCAATTTATAAACAGTCTGACTCTGCAAAATTATTTTACGAAAGTTCTTCGCTGATGTTTTCAGTTAAAAACGTTTATAAACAAGTTTCAGATGAAGACTTTTAACATCAACAACCAACGTCGACGCTCCACATCACAAACTCAACTACATTCTGAAAGCAACCTTGCGATAGAAAACGATTCTGCGCGATGTTAACTTCAGTATAACAATGAACTAACCGGGAAATTTGTATTTGTGGCGGTAGTTCTTCTAAAAACTTCACTCTTTTACCCAAATTACACACCGACATCTTTTCTTACAACAAAACAAACCAATAAAAACATTCCTTTCATTTGCACCTCCTAAATTTTAACTAATTTTATTCACTTACGTACAATTTTTTTTAATCACCGTGTACGCACTGTTAGAATTGAAACTTATTGTATTTGTTTACATGGCAATTAGATGATTGGCAATTAGTTGAGTATTATAACTTGATTACGATAATACCACAACTGAGTGTGCACCTATATATAAAAAGGTAATTCAGAAGCTTGGTGCCACATATTTAAAAAGTTTTAAAATAAGTACAGCAACAATGGCTTCAAAAGTACAACGAAATACCTAAAAGTAATTCGACGAAAAGCTAAAGTAAAGCGAAACAAGCGACGAGGAAAACCCCGAGAATTAAAAAGCAATGGAAATTAAAATAAATGTGTTCGTTACTCCAAAAAAATAAATCGACGAAATAGGAGCCTCGTAAAAAGTACAATGGAAGGCGAGGAGTGAGCAGAAAGCTTTTAAATATTAAATAAAACGGAATAGTTTTGGGTCTTTTGATTTATTTCATTCATTCTATTCTGGTTTGTCTCAATTTTCTATCGAATTAATTAATTTTTGTTCGCTCTCCCCTGGATTTTTTGTTTTCCGTTCGTATTTTGTCGTTATTTGTTTCAATTCTCTTTTATTTTCTCCAATCGACTAAAAGATTTTCAATTGCTATCGTCGGTCACCTTTTGACATCTTCATCTAGTTCTGCATTCAGTTGTTGGTTGTTTCAATTCTTCGTTTGCAATTAATTCTCCCATTGTTTCCTTTTGTTTCTGTTAATCCAATTTACTTTTGTTTTTCTTTTTCGTATTTGTTATAACTACTGTTATACAAAGTGTACAAACTCTCATCCTATGCCTTCGACTGTCGATACCGTACCAAATTATTTTACATGAAATTATCCAAGAAAGTAACGTAGTTAATTTACTGAATAAATTGCTAAGAACTTTATTAAAATTTTAGATAAACTGGTTTCTCTTTAAATTGTTAAATTGATTGGTTTGTTGTAAGTCCTTTTTGCTGTATTTTTTTGGATCTCTCACGTATTAAATTGTATGTATGTATGTGTACCAATATATAATTTTAACAAGAGTAATTTAAGTTTAACAGGAAGACGTAATTTATCGTTTTTCGTGCGAAATAAGAATTTTGAAAAACGCTTTTACAAGTGTGCAATTAAATTAATAAAAGTCGGATAAGCGCCTAATTTCAGTGAATAAATTCGTTAAGGCGCAAACATGTATTCCCTTTTTGGTTTAATTACGCAATGAGATTCGTCGTTCCAATTGCCCCGCGAAATGTTTTTGTTCTGCCGACATTAATTATTGTTTAAATATCAAAAGAACGATGTCTGCTTGAAATCTCAAAGCTCGGCCAATGAAATTAGCGCCGTGCTCATTTTAATCGCGTAAAATCGTAATTTGATTTACGCGTTAAACGTATTAAGTTTCCGTCATTATTCTGTTATCCTGTTGGATTGGCTCGTTTTATTTTATTTATGGAATTGGAATGGAGAAAAAAAAACATGTCCGAAATAAAGATATTCAGGGGGAGTTTACGATTGATTGAGTCACGAAATAAATGTTTCCAATATTTTGTTATTTAACTGTTCGCTTTATGAAACTCATCGAGCATAAATGAAAGTCACATTATATGTATATCAGAATATTGGAAAAGTATATTTTGTTTATCTGAAAAGTTTGAAAATTTCCGTTCGCCGAGTTTCCCGTAATTGTATATAAACAACCAATTATCAAACATAAACATCGATTCAATGAGATGAGAAATGTAGTTCATAAAATTTGTATAATTATTTCAAAAGTAAATCCAAGCTTTTGCTCTGTAGGTGGTTCTTTCATTTATTACCGGCGAGGCTTTTTTGACAACGTAGACGCATCTCTTTCTGTTTAATCCGCAATGAGAGACGAAACTATGTCATACATGCGGTTGTACTTTATTCACATTATTCCGTATCTTGCTGCGAGTCCATTTGCCTGTGTCTCAATTCTTAATGGATTTCGTGAAAATGCCTTCGCAAAAATACCTTTGTATTACCTTTATCACAAACAAACAAAATAATGCGCTTTTAAATTTATTATATGTCGAATGTTATACGATGCACTGAAATTTGCGTTTTATTTTTTTCCAATCGGCTTATGTATTAGTTTCATTCGATTCGAATAGAATCCAATCGCACACGTTCCAAAATTGAATTAAAAAAAAACGCATGCATAATGAATGTAATTAAATTCGTTTTTATATAAAATTTATTTCTTTTTCCTACAATAAATGAATTAATTAAGGATTTTATAAATAGTACAGATTGTTTTAAATGTGTTAACGCCCGATTTGTACGGCAATTATAATGAAGCTGAACTTCGATGCTTCGATGGCAACGACTTCTGCATGTATTAAAAATAGTAATAACTATGGGAGATGATGACATTATAGCGAATGAATGGATTCTGCAACTCGGCGTATGAGATGGTGTAATACCTGCAGGAATGTTGCGTTGCTTTGTTCGTTCGTTTTCAGAAAGAACTGCAACAGAGCAGAGAGTACCTTCAACCGGTGAGATTTTCAAATTAATACGAAGTAATCCGAGAAGAATTTTGATTGTGTAATTTTCTGTAATATTACAGGAACATAATTTAGTTAAAAATTTAATCAAGTACAAGACTGGCTGCGTAGATGAATATTTTGTTCTTGTAGCTGAATAATTCCATCATCTAAGTTAGTGAACACATAAGTCCAATTATAGTTAGCAGTAGATCCTATATGTTATTGCAATTGAATTACAAGATTAATCTGGACTCGATAATGTGTTGCTAACTGCGAAAATCTATAACACCCCCCTTGTTAGAACGTAATTTATATATATATGGCTACAACTGATGTTCGCTTAGTCACTGGATGTTAACGTAATAGATTAACACTTGCTAACTTTGAATTTATTGCCTGTCTTTTGTAATTTTAAAGCAAACTCATTTATCCACTTACTTAAATGCATTAATCAATAATTAATACGAACCAAACACCATTAAGTCGTACTCGTTAAGAACTTATTCATACACCTTTTTTTTTTTGAAAACAGAAACAAAACTAATTATTCTCTTTAATAAACCACGGATTCGTTATAGTTTAATCAAAAAAAAAAACAAATTTTATAGAAAACCTAGCTCCGTCCTTTAAACTGGTTTCGCCCGAAATAAAAAATTAAAGCGAAAGCAAAAATTCGATTGTGATTTGGACAGGATGAAGTAATTAAGCTTTTTTTTAATCCATCAAGCAAATTCGATAGATTTTATTTATTTATTTCGTAAAAAGCTAATTGGAAAGTGGGCCGCTTTAATCAATCTCATATTAATCTGCTTCACTCTCTTGTCTCAAATTGAGTTGTTTCGTTCAGTTTCGCATTATCAAGGCGGAAACGTTCTTTCTTTTATTTCGCTTAAAATTTATTTACATTAGATTTTAATTAAAACGAAACAATCTTGTTTGTTATTTCGTCGTCTAACAAGAGCTCATTATGTTTTCGATTCCAATTATATCATATTGAAAAAATAACAAGCGCTTTTTTCTCCCCCAATAAAACATTTCATTAAATTTTGTTTCATCAACGCAAACTTAATAACTTTTAAAAGTATTTTGCAAAATTTGTAAAAGATGATACATTGAACGTAGACTTTAAAATGAATACGATCCAGTGGCGTAACAGAAAGTCAAACTTTTTACTAATGCCTTATATTGTTATGTCAAACAAAAACTACATTCAACTCCATAAAAAGTACGTACAAATATAAAGTAACGTGGAAAATATTTTTATCGGGCACGAGTAAAACCACCGAATTGAATTAAACAAGTTTACAGCATATTTTGTACGCGTTTGAATAAATATTTCGTATAAATTTGCAACGGGCAAAAAAACTGCCTAATTTATATTAGGAATTTCAATGACGCGTTAAGTCACGTATGTAATTAATTTTATAAGCTAGAGCTTATAAAACTGATAAGATTTAACTTGAAACGTCGGAATTTGCATATTTCACCGCAAAAATTTTCATATTTTATGTATCACATGGTTTTAAACGCCGGAGACTTCAACGCCGCGTTAGAACACGAGCCTGAATTTCGCCGTGGATATAATTATTACAAATAAATAAATGCCGGCTTGAATACCTTTTGCCTCCGCAACGTACCTTGGCCTCGTGCTTGATTTATTTACATTTACTTATACAATAGACAGGCTAATTGTTACAGAACAAATAAATACATATTAATTTCGATTGTTGTAGAACACTGATTCGGTGACTTTGCGAACCAGATGGGCGTGAAAGGCTTAAGTAGGTTCGTTACGTTTCTTAGCCATTGCAGAATTATAATTAATAATTGAACAATTGCAACAAAGCTTTACATAAATTACATTGTACAAACAAAACTTTCATTTTTTTTTATTATTTAATTTTAGGAAATTTTAATCAAAGCAATTATTAAATAAACAATGGCATTCACATTCACATTCACATTCAGATTCAGTAAAGAGTAAAGAATTTGGAAGTATCCAACGGCTTTAACTTGGCGCACTGTGTGGTCTAATTTGGTTGGCCTGCGCTTAATAAGACAGCTGGTGTGAACGAACCCTAAAAGCGACTTATCGAAGAGGGGAAAAATAAATAAATAAGTAAATTCGTACCAGCGTTAGTTTAAAATAAATTGAGATTTTATATTTGCGAGGTAGAACATAAATTGCAAGACGCTGTGTTTTATTTTCTAATTTGCGAAAATTCTCTTCGTTCTTAACGAATGCAAGTAAATGACGGTGGGTTTTTTTGCGTTATTATTTAAGGAGAAAGTATAAGTAAGAACACGCAATAGCCGGTGCACTTAGTGGCCGTGTAATAACAGTGTATCGATCATCTTGCTTCTGCAATTACTGAACACCTTCTGCTAAGTTGCAACAACTTTAACACATTATTGCTCTCGGTTGATCGCTGAAATATCAGATACGTATACGTTTAAAAAATAATTCCTTAATTCAAAAATGCGTTTGATTTGAACGGAAACGTAAAGAAAAGAATTTAGACCTCCAGTTATAAATGTAGTCCCTTTCTCATTAAACCGGTACTCGGTAAGATAAGTCTAATTGATTAAATATACCCTAGAAATTTAAGACGCTTCTCTCATCCACGAAAATATTTGAGATATTTAATACGTGTGCGGTTGCTTCGAGTGGTAACGAAAATCAAGCGTGATCTCTTCTGTAACGTTTCAGTATTTCTTACTACTACTACCACTACCGACATTCGTGTCTGATTTTAATTCCTTCCCTGGAATCGATGCAGCGAAACACCGAGGAGTCGTTACGTTTCAATCGGCGCATTCGTTAAATTTTGCTTTAATTAGGCACTACAATGAAACTTCGAGTAATTGTAAACCTAAACAAGTTACTTCACAGACTCAAAAGAAAACACGACTCGTTAGTATTTTATTAAAATTTTAAAAAGTTAAATTAGCGTCAGCGGGATTTCCTGTTAATTATAAGTTTTCCTTTTGTATTCGAAATTCTTGGTATACAAAGAACTTCAATGTATATTTTTTTCAATTAAAAATTCCCTGATTTTTTTAAATTACAAAATTCTTTCTTCTCTACATAGATACACTCAAGTTTATAAAAATTGTAAAATATTTACATTGATTGTTGCGTAGGATATCTGCAGGTCTTGTTGTTTGATTTTAAGTGTTCCTTGTGGGACCTCGGTTTAAAGTCCCTCCATAATCTGGGACCTCCTCATCATGTCTAACCTGATTTTCAGTCCATCTCATCATAGGATGAGCACGAACGATTTGTCGTAATTTCCGGGAAGTGATAAAAACTGCGATGGAAATTCACATCATTAAAAATGTAATTGAAGTGGTGCTTCGTCCAACTTTTATAAGCAAAACGTTCTGACGTGCCCCATTACGCCCGGCTTGGCTCGATCTCCACAGGAGTGAAAATTAAAATTTTTAGTAACTTGAACGCCTAGATGAGATTATTTGAAACGTTTTACTCCGGGATTAACTCAACATTTAGTAAAATCAAGTTTTCTTGCCAGATGAAAATTATGAAAATTAACTAAAATTGCGTAACTGCCACTTACACAATTTTAGTTAATTTTCAATATTTAATACTGATGAAGAACGAATTTGTTTGTATTACTTTATTTTAAAATCATGAACGTTTAGACTTCGAAAAGAATTCTATTTTTTTACGTAGATTTTCACGAGACTTATGGTATATTCAGTTTTCTTTTGATGTTATAAAAAGATCGTTTCTGTTGTTCTTGTGTTGCTGCTTATGCTGAGTTATCCCCCATGAATCGATGAAGCAACAGTATCAACCCTGAAGAAATTTGCGATGAAGAATCTAATTTTCTTGATCTTTAATATTACAGGTGACGTCTAATTAAAAGAAAAACTCCATTGTATTTGTTGACTTTTCCAAGTTCTGGATTTTGCGGCGCTGTATTAACGTAACACAAATTGATGACTTTATACTGTTCTAGTTTTATTATTTATGAATTAGCAGCCGCTGTTGTTGAAAAAACAAAACATGAAAACTCTAATTATTAATCTAAAAATAGAACCGCCTATTTTGATTTGAATTTATTATATACAGATCGGCCTTACCGTGTCGATCGCTAAAAATATATAACCAGGTTTGGTTCAATTTTCATTTATTTCATAATACCTTTTGTATTTATGGATTTCTGTATTCATAACGCAAATGTAGTTCTATTTACAGTGTAATAATCAGCAGCACCAATATTTACCTTTCCATCCGTCGCAATTAAACTTTGTCTTTTTTGTTTGTTTACGGCGAATGTTTTATCCGAAAAGCTCATGCGCCCGGTGAATTTGTCACATCGTTTGTTATTATCAAAGCCGACGTAAATGTTATTAATACTTATTGGGCGTGGAAAAATTAGTGAAATTATTTACAGGAGTATTTCAACGGAGCGTGCGGTAAAATCGTGATAAACCCAGAGGAAGATTCGGGAATTTGATGTTGACTTTATAAATCGGTATCAAAAGTAATAGTGCATTATGTATGCGAATTTATATTATGTATATGTGTGTGTGTGTGTGTGTAGAGTAGATAGATACACATGCACACGATAGTTTGGAGATGGGATATCATCCATATTTACACCAAACAGCGTTTCCATTGCATTGCTATGTATATATGGATGTTTGTGCTTACATTTCAAACATCTTAAAATATCAGCACGAGGAAAAATTATTTGTGATTACAAGTGTCGTCGAATTTCATTCGGCAGGGGGAAAAAAATTGCCCTCTCACGTTTCCAATTATTTCCAACATATTTTATTTTCGAGAAAATAATAATAAGCTTTGATTTTAATTTGAATTTAAGCTAGGGAGAACACGTGACCGAAGATTCTAATTTCGATCAGAAACAGAAACAAACGCCGCGCATAATGGAATGTTAAGGCTTAACGACTTTATTGATTAAAGCTTAACGCTTCTGCGATTTATTTTCTATTCATTTTAATTAACGCGTGGGGCCTCAATTAATTACGCAAAACGAAATTTCTGCCCCGAATTGAAAACTCAATCGCTATTATAAAGCCACTGATTCCATGATTCCATAATGATAATGAACGAAAGTATTTGAATTTAATACAATAAATTTAAGGGTGCGATTTTGTTGGTTTAAAAAAAAAATGAGAGTTTTCACACTCCTCCCCCCTTCCTGAAACATTAATGTGTATCTGCTTGAAATGCGTTGTCGATTTAAGGTAGACAAGGATGGCGAAAAGCAAACGTAGTGTATCGGCGAAACTGCGGTAGGGAGGAATAACCCGAGTGGGTGCAAACCTCGACAGGCAAATGGATGACAAAGCACCGGGAAAAGATTGCACATGCTTTGATGTGCACACTCCACAAATAAGCGGGGGCGCATTACGATTACCTGATGCACTTTCGATACACTGAACGCTTCGTGAAAGAAAAAAAATCTCCGCACGACACTACCCTCTCAAATTTCTAATTTCACCTACTGAATCCTATTTAGCCTAAACATTTGCGTATGCTCTTTGTGAGCAACACTCAAGCCGTAGAATCTAATTAAAACTTTTCCCACCTGCTTAGAAGGCACTAACTAATTCACACGGAAAGCTTCTTTTCACTTTATATTATGCAGACTCTAGAAAAATACCTACTACCAAAATTAACAAGTGCAGAAGCAGACTTTGCAAGGTACTTAACAAAACATAAAGTAATCTTTGCCTCTTACTAATTCTTTATATTTCTAAAACTCATCAAAGTTTTCAAAAAAAAATCAATAAAAGCTCTAACAAGATCATTTTCTTGCCATCGGGCAAGCTGTTACCCTGACCTCTCTTTTTCCTTTTTTATTATTTAATGAAATTATTTGTAAGGTTATTGACGGAGGAGTAATAACAGTAAGATATTAAGTAACTCTCCCCAGGCCACTCACTAGGAAACATGTTGGGCAACATGTTCGTCAACATACATATCTTCGGCAGGCCACTCACTAGGGAACATGTTGAGCAACATACTAGGCATGCATACTTTTCCATGAACCTTGCGAACATGCTAACACACTAGCGAACTTATTGTCATGATCATGTTGCCTAATGCTTACCTTTTCGTTCGTTCGCAATTTCGTATCAAATTCTATAAAAACAAAACGAGTAAATATTTTTTGCAAGACCGACTGTGATGATTAATATTTTTTGATGTGACATCAAGATACCTATGCATGACTAGGTATCCTGTTATTTCTTGCAGTTACAAGGAAACCTCGTGTGTTACAGACGTGTACGCAAAAATGTCGTAAAGTTTCGGATTGTGTTTTTACAATAGAATTAACGTTATAGCGTGTGTGTTTTAGTTCGGTTGGAAAAATTCGTTTTCTTTGACTTGAAGTCGATTGAAGTGTTTTCGCGACGTTACGAAGCAAAAAGCATCGAGAGCTGCGCGTTAGATGGTGGTGA
The DNA here is from genome assembly GCA_039766575.1 of Serrognathus titanus. Lineage (NCBI taxonomy): Eukaryota > Metazoa > Arthropoda > Insecta > Coleoptera > Lucanidae > Serrognathus > Serrognathus titanus. The sequence continues at coordinate 5,678,253 of CM077916.1, read as the reverse complement.
GTGCTTCTTATATTTCACACAACTTTCATCAAACACCATTGAACGTGAAACTAATAAAAATAAATCAAATAAAATTGATGCCTTCGTACGTTAGAATTTAACATGCGTTACCAGCTGTACTTTATTATTATTAATCGTCAAATCAAATCGTAGCTTTTTGATTTAACCGAGCTTTACATCAATTTAGTATTTTTAATTACAGTTGTTTGCACATTGAGTTTATTAACAATTTTTCTTTACAATTGCATTATTTAAATAATTTAAACAATAAACTGCTTTTGTGTTTTAAATGAATGTGCATTTGTTATTGTATGCGGAACTTATACAAATAAATAAAAGCTCCTGTCATAACGGTGTTGCCAACATTGTAACTTATCTATAGTGACCTTAATTTAAATATATAAATGTTGGGTATATTAAAGAGTATTTTTCTTTTAATTATTTTTATAAGAATTTTTTGTGCGTATTAATTAAGTAATAGTAGAGAACGGAATCACATATTTCGACGTCATCATGTGAGCAATGCACTATTGCAAAATCATTCTAATCACAATTGGTATATTTTTATAACTATTTAATCAACATGAAGCATTCAATGAAAACTAGTGGATTAATTAATTAGTGGATGACGGAATCACATATCACATACATATTTATAGTATAACTCTGTAACCTTATGTGTACTAATTAACTTTGCGATGTAAGAAAACGCGTTCTCGCGTCATTAGAACTTGAACCACGTGAAATATAAAATGTCGACCCCCTATTAATTAGTAAGATGCTTATTTCCATGAAATACTTATTATTATTTGCGTTACGCTGTCTGTTTGACTTTGAACTTACAGCGTCGTTTAATTTTGATAAATTCATTAATTTAAAATGGACGTTTGTTTTAAATATGAAAAAAAAAAAGATGATTCGTCGAAACAAGACGTAAGGATGCTTCTAAAAAGCAATTATTTTATTCCGATAATTAGTTCTGTGCTCCGACGTCGTGTACTTGAATACTGTTTGTTTATTTTAGCCGCTTTTGCTTTGCTTGTTAAATGTTGGAGTGCAGAGCTAATGATTTACACAAAGACGAAGGCAGCGTTAGAGGTAAAGTAATGAAGTAGCAGCAACTAAATTAATGTTTGCCACAATTAGTAAGTGACAGTTCATTTGTAGCGGCAAGGGGCAGCGATTTTTTCTTCGGCAATTTGGAATTCACGTGCAAAATTGATGCTTTATCAGAATAGGTGTACATATTCATTACTACTGCATAAACGAGTAAGGTCTTTTTGGTGCGACTAAGCAAACGCACGCTTTATCAATAGGTGATCCTCAAGAGTTGAAATTAATTAAAGGAGGCAACAGGAGATGCATGCATGCAGATTATATGCATCTGTGGTCCAGCGTGCTCTTAAATTGCATTATCCAGTCGCAGATTTTTTTTTTAATTAAAACAAAGATATGGTTATACAGAGCTGATAGAAATGACGGTAGGAACTATAATATAATTCGACCGGTTTTACACTTGGATATAAAATTCGGCTTAGATATTTTTAATTACTTGATTCAAGGACCACCGAGTATGGCTGAGGGGGGGCCTCTTAGACGTACTGTGCTTTTGAGATTCAGAGCTACTCGGGCTAAATACAATTGGGTCCTTGTTCTCAGCAAATGCGATATATGCTAAAAGCCATTCTCACAGTCAAGTGCGCATCAAGTCTATATTCCAGCTCTTTGCCGAACGTAAATCTATCCTCGACGTGTTTCAGCAACGGTTAATGTATACCAACTGTCTGTCAACTTTCATTCGGAATTAGCATAGAATTGGAATTCGAAAAGCTTTTCTATTTGTTTAAATCTCCACGCATCTACTAAAACAAATGTGTTCTCTTCGTAATTTTGTATAGTCTCGTATTATGCAGAAAAATTAAACGGGAAGTGAGTCAGAAAAATCCTGACGATAGTTGATGAATCATGCAGAGATTTTATGTTGTGGTTTACAAAAGAAAATTTTGACATTGGTAGGTATAACTTACCACTCTTACCTAAGTATAGTATAATTGCTAGGGTATTAATTTACGATGGGTTTTAAAAGTCTAAAATATTAGAGTGCGATGGTAACCAGTGTCATTAAAGTGGTAAGTAAAATTTACAATTACATTTAAAAAGTACGAGTTGCAAATTTGTGCGGACGTTACCTCGGTTTTAGTAGCGATATATCAATCTTAAAGCCTATCTGTCGACTGCAATAGCATTCTTAACAAAGTAAGGATAGACGCCGCCGCATCCATACTTTAGTGGTTATCTGGTTATTAAAATATCACTTTATTGCTAACTTGTCATTTTAGCTATTACCCGTGTGATGCATTATGCTATTGTCGGCGTTTAACAGCGTTTTCTTTCAAATTCCACTTAAAGTCTGTCGTCCAATCTATCCGGCGATTTTATTAATAACATAACTCACGAGTCGAGTTCACCATGAAATAACAAAAGAATCCATTTCACAGATATTAAAAAAAAAGCGCCTCCTCAAAAATCTTGAAAATGCTGGCCGGCCAAGAGAATATTGATTCCGGCTCGGCAGGCAAGCTTTCCAAGAGAAATAAATACCGCAAGTGATTTTCATAGGGAGCAAGTTTAATTTCAGTCTTCATTCCGCCGCCATTTTCAATACTCGTGTGTAGTATAATTTACGTACAAGTCGGTTATATTATTTATTATTCATGCTTGAAAAATGATACTGTAAAATGTTTGCTCTGCTTTTCCATTTGCTAATTGCTACATATTTGCATGATCAATCCATTTGCAGTTATAGTCACAGAGTATTACAGCAAGCGAGTACGTGTTTACTTCGCAGATATTTTACGGTCTCGTAAAAATGGAAATTTCTACAAAAAAAAAAAGGGAGCAAACAATATATATATACGAACGTCTTGGTAACTTTCAACATAGGCGAGGAATTTTAGAGATTAAAACCCAAGTGCTTTGCAAAATTTCCAGGATTCCATTTTGTGTTTCCGAAAGATTTCATTGTGTGTTTTAGAAAAGATTATAAAAGCTACAGTAAGTTTGCGATTTAATAACGAAAAAAGAAAAGCAGCAAAATAAGTATTTAATGACAACTATGTGAATGTTATTAAGTAAATTTATTTCTGATTATTTAAATTCGCAAATATGATAATAAATTGTAGTATAAATATCCAGGATATAACGCCGTTCGGTTAACGAGCGTGGCATGAAGAGGGCTAATGCCTTTTCTGTCTTGAGAATTCTTTATCTCTCGACTACTGTATAAAACCCAGTATCACATTGCTTGCACTAAATGTCAGACTTTGCTCCTTAGGGTCCTGCCAGTTTCCTTCTACAATCGCCTCGGAAGCATCGGTGTAATAAACGTACTCAGCATGTTTTATACTAATTTCGCCTCTTCATACGCGCATCGCCTCGGTAAATGCCTTAAATAAATGCGGGCCGTTTTATTTGTTGCTTTGAACTGCGTTTAATAAAACGTTTGTAGCCGTTCCCTCTTTGAGAAAATTATAAGTGAAATATGCGTTTCGAAATATTTAATATTTCGACAAAAGATCGACTTCAAACGCAACGTTTTCTTGGGGCAAATGCCTAAAATTATTTCAGAAGAAGCGGAATTTCGACAACGCTTCGGATTAGTTCTTTAAAAATCTAACAAACACTTTTCCTGCGCCGCTAAATTTCAGACATATTTCAGATTTTACTTTGGAATGTCTTGAAACCGCACTGGCAACTTGACGAGCAAAAATTCTCATAACGTCGTATTCAGTAACTTTCATATAACTGTCTGAAACTATTATTTTAATGAACAGTATAACAAACGCAAAATGGAAAAAGTCACGTTACGTTTGAACTTATTTCTTTCCTATACGATTTCAAAATGCATGCACTTCCTCGATTCAAATAAAATCAGAGAGTGTTCTACCAGAATTTTTAATATTACAAAGATTTCATATCAGCGTGCTCTCTTTTTTTTTGGTTAAATTTTCTAAAATTTGGACATTCCTGTCTGTCACTTACGAACGACTACTTCACTGCCTTATGATTTCATTCCAAAAAAATTTAAATTTCTATTGTGTGGGAGACATTTATTTTAATTAATTCAGAAAATATTCCATACATATTGAACGTATCTCCCCTCATATCAATAAATTCCTCGTGAAATTAATAAGAAACAAAGAATTCTTTTGCAATAGATCATCCACCTGCTTCTGATAGTTTCGACGGCTTCAAGGGAACGATAAATATCTTGCGATCCAAATTAGGTGAATGTGGAAGGTGTGGATGAGTCTTGAATACACAATTTTTTTATTTTAATTTGTGAAATGACTAATTCTAAGATAATATATTTTAAATAGAGAAATAAATATATAAGTTTTCCGGTGGTTAATTTAATGCGTCGTCATAGGGGAAATATAAAATAGAAGAAGATAGTTGAGAGTAACAAATTTTGTGAGAAACGTAGTAGTATTGCCGAGAAAACCGTGCAATTTCCCAATTCGTTTGCACTTACTTTAATGAAAATTTGAAATATGTTATAAGGTAAACATAAGATTGAAGCGAACAAAGAGACAATGTACGTTAGCAAAATGGGAACAATATATTTGAAAGATTGAAGCTTGAGATATAATTTGCTGTATTATTACCTGCGAAACAATTAACAATGGAACCTAGCTAGATTCAAACGATTAGGTTGGTATTTTTCATTCTTTAGAGAGGCATTAAGACACATATACACGTGATAGAATGTAGGTGAGTTTTCCACCATTATTTGTTATAGAAAAACGTGTATGTAAGTCGTCTTATTTCTAACAAAAGAGTCGAGTAATCTACTTTTACTTATTTTCGTGGTGAATGAGCAAGGCTGGAGGAACGAGGAGAAGGAATGGAGACTGAAAGAGGGAGAGAGAACGTGTAAGGTCGAGTCTTGAAAATGTGGGAGAGCTGCTCGATGCCTACTAATAACGATTACCGCTCGAGACCGTTTATAAGAACATTATATTAATTGTGTTCGGACACACATGCAGACGTCACAAAATAAGGAGTGGTCAAACGCGAACGGCGTATGCTTATTTTCCCGAAATTCCAGTAACACAGATTATGTTATTATCATTTTTTTCGTGGTGGTCCACACTTCGAACCCGCATATTATGCGCCGCGTTTTTTAATCTCACTCACCTGCACGTCTATTATATGCATCGGCATACCACACCGAATATCTTACAGTCGCTGACCTTGTTGCAAGTAATGAAAGTTTCGCCAATAACTTCTAAAACACTTAAATCAAAACTTCCATGATTTCATACTAATCATTCCCAATCACTTCGCCATAATCATAAAACATAAAACACTCACTTTATTAGCGGATAAATAATTTATAGAAAACTTCCACGATACATCGATGACTATAAATTTCGCATTTTATGATGCCGATACCTAATGAGCTGTTTAGATTATCTTTGTTAAATATTACTACGGCAATGTAATTTTCCAAAATACTGAACTTGCATTTTAGTACGCGATCGCTTGCCAAGAAAACATCAAATAAACAACGCTTTCAATTTTCCACTTTAAACCCACTCAAATAATACCACCACAAGTTACAGCTTTTTCTGCTCCATCTGTATCAGAAAACTTATGCCACTTTCAACTTTATTTGAAGTAGCCCCACGTTGGGCGCCAAATTTATTAAGAGCGCACAATCGAAAGCCAAGGAATTTTGATCTCAGTCATGTACGCACTTTGATTTTGGATTCCCAGAAGAGACATCTTAGGCTGAATATATTAGCATCAATATTATGTTACAATTTCCAAGAGTCCTCTAAATGCTACAGGAAACCCTTTGTTGCGCACGTAGATATTATTATAAAAATTCCAAAAGGTTTTCAATTTTATGAAACGCGTATCGTTAAGTGAAATCACTTACGTTGAAGATTGAAAACTCCGATTGATTATTAACTCAAGATTTAAGTGTCATTCTCAAACAGAAACGGCAAAGATGTAATCCTCTCGGTTCGTGTTGCAACGTGCGATTGAAATCTGCGGCTTAAGCCTGCAGCGCTTTGTCAATTTGCTACACATACCTAATGAGCTGTTCAGATAATCTTTGTTATCACTTCAAAGAAACAATTTGGCAAATACTCAGGCTTGCATTTGAACACGATATGCAAGGGATAATCTAGGGATTTGGCACAAAATCGGCTGAAACGTTTCACATAAAATAATCAAAGAGGATTCATTGTATAGAATATTGCATAAAATCAATGTTATTTAATTAGAATTAAAAGACGAAACGTCATGGTGCTGATTCTGATATTAAATATATTTTTTCCTTAGCCATAAATCCATCTACTATAACATGTAGGTCTGTGTGGTTGATTTTTTACACTTTCCTCTCTCATGCCAAGTTCTTAACTCTCTTCCTATTTGATGTTCCCCATCCATCCCCATTTTTCTGCTGAGTCTTTCCTCTGACACTTGATAGTCACCCCAATTGCTTTCTTTCCAAGCTTTTCATTTTTGTGTACATGTCATTTTAGATTTTTGTCCCTCTTCTTTTAATTTCCTTCAATAACTTCATGCTTATGGCGTTTTCTTTGTTTATACTTCCATTGCCTTCGATTATCGTTCCTGGGTATGTAAAATTGGATAAAATTGCGCTTTTTTCACTTTATATACGCTGAAATGACAGAATTCATTAATAATTATTGAAGAAGTAGTATTTTTTATAATTATATACATGTGTGGAGCAATCACAAAAGTTTTTTGAAAATTCTACGTTTTTTTTAATTCTGTAGCGTTTGCAATTTCAAATACCAACGAATTAAAAAATTGTAGAATAGAATACATTTCTTTTTTAATTTTTTAAATTTATAAAAGTTATAACCCCCATGCTAACACTAGCCTTACGAAGGAAAAAGGAGCTTATTATTTTAATATTTATAATAGGTAGTAAACACGGTTAATTAAGCACTTTTCTTGCTTACAAGTGCATAAGCGCATACATAGTCCGTACATCAGAGGGTAACCATATACACTCTCGTAAGCTCGCTCGTTATTTTACATGCAATTAGTTACTTTAACGTCATTTTTAATGCAGGCATGAGTTGTCAATTTTCCTTATGCTCCACATCCTACTTTCCACCCACATCATTTATTTTACACTTGCATGGAAGCGAAACATAAAGAAATTGCACTCAATAAGTAAACAAGTTTTAAATAGCACGATCGATTTAACCATAAATAATTAACGAAGCCATTCATTTAGTGCCTTGTGGAGATTGTAATTAGCCGAGTATTCACAATTCCTAATGGCGATTAGAAACGACCCTTAAATACTAAAAAAAAATAAGTCATTTTCGATCGTTTAACGAAACGGGCTTACATAATTTATTGGTTTCTTTTTTGCCTTTCTTTTTTATTGCTTCCATTTCGTGATATTACAAATGAGCATGTACTTCACTTATACAGCTAAGAGAAAAAAATTACTTATATTATACGCATAAGAAAAGAAAAGGCAAATCAATCATCAGTTATTTATACATACTCAAGTCAAAAACTATTTATGGTTCAATTGACCAGTCAATTTTATTAATTTTATTTTCATAAAGTAAAATTTTATAACTTGCTTTGGCCAGCTACTTAAGTTTTCCAAAATTTTAGAGTATAACGAAAAATAGTAATGTGAAAAGAACTTTTGATAGTCGCAAATCATTAAACGACTTAATGAAATATTGCGTTAAAAATAAACTGGGGATTGCGCACTCTATTTTGAAGAACGCCAAACCCAATGAAGGAATAAGTAATCAAGATGTAGTAAACTTCTTCAGTATACAGAAAACTATAATTCAAAATAATTTTGTATGCCTTTTGTAGTATACTGCAACATGTTTAGTTTATGTTATGTCGTACCTTTTAGAATAGATGGCAGTATGTGTCATTTAACTGTTTAAATTCGGGGGAATTTAGCAAAATTATTTTAACAAAAGGAAAAACGAAAAATTCGTTCCAGTCACCGTCTGACCGTAAATACTTTGGTCACGTTTTATTTAGTTTATTTCCTTCAATTTAATGATATATGTATAAGAAGGAAACAAATCGGGTTATATTAGGATTCGATAATAAAATATACAGAGACTTTAAGTGCAAATTTATTTAAGAAAAAAAAATTGACATTAAAATCAAATATTCCGATCGTGGAATTAATTTATTTCACAGTCTATTATTATTAAATTTTCCTGATAATAAAATGGAACGATGTAGTTAATATAAAATGGTTCAGTCTAAAACGTACGACATGCAAAACCCAAACGAAAACGGAACGTGTCTTCGGCGTTTGCAGAAATGATTTCGTCGTAAAATGAACAAGCAAGACGTAACTTAATTAACTAAAACTAAAGGCAAAACTGAACGTAACAACGCAACGAAACTAAATCGGACCAAATTGAAATTAAATTGCTTTTGTAATTGCACTTGACGGACCACACGAAAGCGGTCCAGTTTAAAAGTCACATATGATATACGTAAAGAAACTTTGGCGTAAGATACATTGCAAAAAAAATACTTAATAAGGGACGTCACCTGACATTCAGAACAACAAAAAAAAACCTTATACTCTTATTTACACAGTAGAAAACTTAGTTTCTCATCGTAAAATGATTGGAAATGTGCATGCACTTTGTACAAAAATAAACTTTGTTATAAAATTAATATAAATACACAAAATATACAAGACTTAAATCCAACATAAATTACTTACTATTCACTAAAGCAATTTGTACTAGTAAATGGGTAAAAAAAAGAAACTGTTGTATAATATAAATCGGCAATCAAATTCTACAAACGTTTAAAAGACGAAGATCTCATATTTAGTTTTGAACGGCTATCGGCGTTGAAGGTCTTCGATTTTGCCCGAAATTCTCGAAGGTCACTTTGGTAATTCGGATCCAACATAGGAAGGTACGCTTCTGGAGTACACAGTTCGGAATACTGTTCGAAAAAGCTCTTGTATCCACCATCCAGAAGATATATCTCCGGATAATGCAAGAAAGGATAAGATTCCTCATTGTGGGTACGGTCAACTTGACGCAGAAACCTCGACCTAAAAACCAAAAACAGAATCAGCAAAAATTATAAAACCAAGTAAAAAAATCACTTACAAATTAGGGCCCCTTTCGCTTGAAAACTCGCAGTGGAAAACAAGGATGTGCCTTTTGTGGCTATCCGAGTCTTGAAGAGGTATATGATTTTTGGTTTTCAAATTTAATAACTCGTCTAAAATCTGTTGCTTCGTATAAATATTATCAGCGCCTGAAATGTGTCCACCCTTATACTCGTAGGGGTATCGACAATCTATGACTTTATACCAAGCGACGTAGCTTTTATAATGGCCCCTCATCAGAAGCGCCAGAGTTTTCGGGGAAATCGATTTTAAATCTTGATGGCGACCGGAGATTAAAGGCAAGCAAAAAGATTTGCTGAAATCTCCTATTAAATCCGGCTCGTTCGACGAGCGTTGTAAAGCTGATTTGATGCTGTCTTCTGTTGCAGACATGCAACGCAGCAAGCGTCTGCTTGGTCTTTGCTCGAGGATTTCATCGTCGAAGACTTTGCTTCGCTTGGTGTTGACGGGGCTTTGGATTTCTGTTGGAGGTTCTGGTCGTTTGAACGAACGAATATCAGAGTCCTCAGACTGTTTGAATAAACAAGATCGAACTCTGCTGATGTTGGGCGTAGTGCCATCCGGAGTGAAAGAAATCGATCGCCTGAATGGGGTCGGTCGGGAATAAAATTCCGGCGACTTTTTCTCCACTCGCGTTAACAGCGAGCTGGTTATCAGTTTGTTAAAATCACCGGGGAGTTGCGCGTTTTCATCATCATTGTCAAGTCCGTCGATGTACAAGAAGTCTTCGTCTATGGAATCCGGGGAACTGAAGGACAAGGCTCCGGATTTCTGTGAGAAGAACTTCCCGCCTTCGCTGGGGCAACTCGCTCCATAACCGGAATCTTGGGAGTTATTATCGTGGTCTTCTAACGGACGACGGATTTTTGGTTGATGCGAACAGTGCATGGGGGAACCATCGCAGTTTATTTGCAAGGAACTTGGGTTTTCGTACAGGGATAAATCTGGGTCTTGTTTCATCGGACTGCCCAGTCGCTGTTGGACGTTTTCATTTTCCTTGTCCATGTAGCTTTCATCGTTTCGACACGAGTGACAGCATCGGTTGGTGATATTAAAATCTCTTTTCAAAACACTGGAAAATTACAGAAAAAAAAACTATTAATTTTAATTTTCAAATGCATTCTGAAATTGAGGGAGTTTTAATTAATTCCAACAAAATTTCTTTGTTACATCGAGAGGAATTTTTATAAACTTTTAATGGACACTTTAAAAATCGCTAAACGTTTCACTAAGATCGTCAGAAATGAAACGTTACAAGCCATTGTGCGATTTTTAAAAAGTCAGGCAAGGATCTACCCTAATTATATTTTTAACAATCATTTAATTATTTTTCTTTGCACACTGAAAGAATATCTTCCAAAATGAATAAATTAAATTAAGGGTTTTTATGAGAGAATTTTGATTATATTTTGTTTTCTCAATCGTCTTCTTCGATAAAATTTAAAAAGTACTTTCCCGCATTCCAATTCTGTTTGATGAATTTATCTTTTTCTTTTCAAGCCTCCTATCCTTCCGCATTAATTAATAAACAAGTTTCAAATCTATGGCTCCCACCATAACTCAGAAAATTAAAGAAAACGAGTTTTGAATGAACACACGTTTTATTTGATTACACGCCGGCGAGATAATTTTAAAAACGAAAGATAGCAACAAGAAAGAAAAAGAACTAGTCTGTGCCTTAATCTAAATAATTCCCGGATAAAAAGCACCGGGCAAAAATTCCTTGTGATTCAAATAGTTAATGTTTTCAACTAGATTTAAAATTATGTCAACATGTGCGCGCCATTCGAATATAAAAAGTTAATTCTTCGCCGTTTAAACGTCTCTTTAAATTCAAACAGCGTCTGGTAACGTGCATTCATAATTTACAAGACGACAAAATTAGTAACATAAAACTTATTTTAATTTTTTTTTTCGTCTGAAAAGACCTGAATGTCCTCCTCTTCGGACTTTTTTCTCTCCTTATCCAATTGACCGACGTGATAAGTCGAGTGCCAACGGAAATGAAATAATTAATTTCCCGCCTGCTAATTTATTTTGATAAAGCTAAACAGGCAGTCAAATTGCTTGTGGAATAAAATCAGTCCAGAAAAAAAAATTAAATAAAATAAAACTCGTCTGAAAAAGGTTTGGTTGCGCTGGAAAAAAAAATTACCTGGAACATTGGCAGACATCACAAGTATTGGTGTCCCAGAACATCTTCTTGCGGAAAATAGTTTTCTTTTAACACGTTATTATTAAAATAAAAACACTCTGTTTATTAATACATTTGCAGACACTCTTAATACGACGTTCAACTCGCGACTAGCTACGACACCGTCGTCACTGACGCTAACAACGTTCTTGCTGCTCCTATATGCCCGCACCCTTACCACCCCCCCCCTCCCTGAAAAATAGAAGCGGTTCACCCTCATTGACAGGGTGCATTTTGACAAGGGCGCTAAAACAGATGATACACATGCGAGACTTATGCAAAATTTGTTGATTTTTAAGGCGCGAAAACACAACAATTTCAGGCTGAAAGCAACAGCTCCCTGAAAATCAATTTTAATTTCCTTTTTATTTAAATAAAATTTCGTCTAAAAAACTAACATTAAATCCATATTTTCTTTCTAGAGTTAGTATTTTAGGCGCACGTGTTTGGGGGCCCCTTCTCGTTCATACGTTGATAAGAAATCTTGCAAATGTAAACATCATTGACAGACGGTCTTTTGAGTAACGGAACCGCAATTTTTTTTTTATTGTTATCGTGCCGGGGGGGATTTAAGCTGAAAATGTATATTTCGGAGTTAAAAACGCTCTATGATTTTTATTATTGTCCTTGACCACGCCGCAATTCTGTTAAACGATAGTCAGCTTTGTGATACATGGAGAAATTATCCGGAAATTCCACGGTTTTCCGTTGCAACAATCAACAAATTTATTTTGTATGAGTTTTTCGATTTTTCGACCTGTTTTATTTACTCTAAAATTCGACACGATTTCTTGAAATTGATTAGCGTATTATTAAAAAGAAAAACAAGTAAAGACCTCGTCTCGATTTAATTTTATTCAGTGTGTCCCAGATTGAGTAGTCTACCATGGGTAACTTCCTTATTAGTGAAGATAGAGATTTGGTTAAATGAACAATATTTTGCAGTTTTATGTGCTGATTGCTGTTGAGAAAATTTGAAAATTTCAGATATTGTCGTAGAAAAACTGAAAATTGCCATTTTCTTTAAAGTCCAATAACTTCGTTAATATAAAAAACATGAAAAAATGTTTCATATAAAAGTTACTATGTTTGATAAAATACAACTGAAAATTTCGTTTCAACCGTGTATCACAACCCATATTAGATTTTACATTTTTCTTTATCTTTTTAACCATCTTCCACAAGCTATATCAAAGGTTTTAGCTTTAAGAAAATTGTTTTTTAGTTTTAAATCAAGTAGCCACGAATTATCAGAAAACAATAAAACATCACCGTATTATTTGATTTGCTCTTATTTGATTATGGTTAGTTGCTTGCTACATTTTATGAAGAACTTTTTAATTTGGTAGTGTGTGTACTGAAGATGGCAGCTTAGTTGCCGAAATACGTATCTACGGACATAAAAATTATTGTGGGCGGAGATTAATCTTTTAATTATTGTTTTGTATTGTTTTATAGTTTGTATGTAATAAGTAAAGGCAACCCGCTTACTTGATTTAAAATAAAAATATTAAATTTTTTAAATAATTTCTTGGATATGGGTTGTGATAGACGGTTGAAACGAGAAAAAATGCTATTTAATCGCATAAAAATCCATTTAAAATAAGAAAGTTGCTATCAATATCTTAACAGCCGCCATCTTGAATTTTATTTTGACTTAATTTTCAGTTCAAACATAGTAACTTTTATATGAAACATTTTTTCATATTTTTTATATTTGCGAAGTCATTGGACATTAAAGAAAATAGCGATTTTCAGTTTTTCAGCGATAATATCTGAACTATTCGGAATTTTCAACTTTTCTCAAGGAAATCTGATTCAGCACATAAAACTGCAAAATATTGCCTATTTAACCAAATCTCTATCTTCACTAATAAGAAAGTTACCCATGGTAGCCTACTCAATCTGGGACACACTGTATACAGGATGTGGGTAGAGTGTTAAATAAATAAAAATCAAGCGACGCTATTATTTAAATTATCACAAAAAACTCATGAATTTTCTGTAGTTGTAAATTAAAAAAAAAAACGTTTGGCAGCTTATTCAAGATTTATCACGCAGAAGCTGTCAAACGTACAACGAAACGTCATAATGAAGAAGCTGTCAAAAATACAGTAAAACGTCGACATTTCTATCAATTATACGATTTTAGTTTAGTGCTAACATTTTTGTACTTGCAAAAGTCAGTGTAAAGTTTTTGTTACAACATTCAAAATACTTTTCTATTTTTTCTATTTTTAAGTTATTTTATGTAAGTGTCGAAACTGTTTAGTTTGGTTAATTGGTTTGGGAATTATTTCTGTGTGATTCAACATTGATTCATATTAACCTTTAAGACGCTGGCCCCATAACCTGTTTGACTTATTTAATCTTTGACACTCTCTCTATCGGTATACATCCTAAAAACATATATGTGCTTTTTTTAATTAAATTAACTATTCTTTGGTAAACTAGTTTTTGGTTTTACGTCATTGATTCACATCAACCTTGAAGTTATTTTGGCGCCTGTTTGACTTATTCAATCTTTGACTCTTTCTCTATCGTATATATCCTAAAAACATATATGTGCTTTTTTTTATTAAATTAACTATTCTTTGGTAAAGTAGTTTTTGGTTTTACGTCATTGATTCACATCAACCTTGAAGTCATTTTGGCGCCTATTTGACTTATTCAATCTTTGACTCTCTCTCTATCGGTATATATCCTAAAAACATACATGTGCTTTTTTTAATTAAATTAACTATTCTAGTTTTTGGTTTGACGTCATTTAAAAAAAAGCTGAAATTTGAGAGTAATTCTGAAACCGTAGAGTGGGGTTTTATTTGGAATTTAAATTTTAATTCAATTTAGAAAGTAGCTCCAGGTACTTTCGTTTAAACGAATTTAATCTCACTTTAGCTTTACAGCACATTTCCAGGAAGTCGACAACAAATACGGTCTGAAATTCTAGCAAATAGGAATTAACGGAAAACTGGTCGCGGGAATTTAATTCGAACGCCCTCATTAAATGCTCATTTTCCAAAATAATTGACTATAAATGTAATAGGTTTAATACTCTGCCTCATTTTCTGTTTCAGATTTTATGATTGTCGTTAGAGCGTTGAACAAAAGTAAAATCCACTTAGTGTTTAATTGGTCTACTAAATACTTTACAGTTTGGGATAAGAAAATTTAATTTGTTTTTATCAACGTCAGACTTTTCGTGGCTGGTAATCTAATAAGCGAAGAAAATATTTATAAATTAAAGGAGGGTTTTTTTTTAAATACTTTTGATTTTTGTCTTACAAGTCTGACCGAGTTTTTTCCTTCAACATGAGAGAAGGTATAATAAAGGACACGCCGGTATTGTTGTGCTATGTCAAGGGATAGCCCGTGAGAATTTTATCTCGTACGTATCCGAGAAAATTATCGTATGGGAAACGGCAATCAGAACAAATACGTCCATTGTGCGAAATACTCGGGGTCGCACATGTCTAAGTTGCGTGCGAAATAATCCGCTCATGCAAACACCACCAAGCCAGAGCATACATTGACCAAGAAAATAATTAAAAAAGAAAATCAATTGCACCCGTTATAAACTTGGACGTTTCTTTTTTCCTGTGTCGTTACGCGTTTATTTAACGGGTGAAAACAAGTGAAAATTAGAATTACATCCACATATGAGGCCCTCCCTTTACCAGTTGTGGGTCAAATGGCGTCGTCATATGCCCGGACAGATGCTGATGCGCTCGGGTGGTCGACTCTCAGACCGCGACACCCCCTTCCGCTTAAAGAAGTGATGCGGCTTGCTTGCATTGTTTATACGTTGTTATTTATTTCAGAACGCGAGGTAAATACCATTTTTACGAATTTAACGAAGAATATCCAGGCAGAAACAATCAGCGTTTCAGAATGAAATTTATTATAAGCTGTAAAAGCAAGTCATAAAAGATCGCAAAAGTAAATTGCAAATTAACAATAAATAATTGTCGAAGAAGGAAACAATGATTCTATTCTCGAGAATTCATTTTCTAGCGATCGGAAACGCGCACGAGTTGTATTGAAATTCGAAAGTTAAAAGGGTCTTCCTGAAACACCATCATCAAATCCTTGAATAACTATTGACCTTGTTTGAAGGTTCAAGTTTACAAATTTTACAATACAAGTTCATTCATAGCTTTCTTCTTCCAGGCTCGTCTCTATCCTTTCCTTAATTTTATGTCACTCGCCCAATTTCGTCTCATTTTTTCTTCTCGCCCTTCTTCCTCGTGGTATAGTCTTCTAACTACTCTATTTCTTCTTCCCTCCTCAATACATGCCCTAGCCAACTCAGTTTGGAATTTATTTTGCATTAATTTTTCAATCAACTAATGTAATTCCTTTTCGCTATTGCAGATGTAGGTAATAAGAAATACTAAACATTGATTGCGATAATCGTCGTTGCAAGACGTTATTGTATCGGACTGGTATCGACCGCTGAGCTTTTGAGGGCCAGAAAAAGCGTGCAGATTGTACCCCATGAAAATAATATAATAAAATTTTCTTTATGGAAGGCATGCGTGAGTACACAATAGGCGCACGTTAGTAGGAAACAGGGTATGATCTCGATCAGCTGCGTTAAGAAAATCAACGTAAGTGTAAGAATATTACCTTCAACGGCGTCCTTGCAGCTGTCTGCAATGCCGACCCCAGACTGGTTAGGGGTGACAAAGTACGGAGCTTTGCCCCAAAAAAAAAAACTAGATAAGTTTGCATAATATAAATAACGACGTCTTCAACTAACTTAGCTTATTGTCCACATGCTTACGCCTTACCGGAATTATTAATGAGGCAATTTATTGACAAACATGAGGCTCATTAATTAGCAAACGATCAAAACCACAAATAGCTTTAGCTAACTGGAACTGGCCTTGCCTGGGCCATTTTTTGCGTTGAAACTCCTCTGCATAATTAGGGGCTAAGGTGAATTCTTTCTCCAACGTACTTCAAGACGGTTACAAATTAATGAAATTTTTTACGTTCGTTTAATTTGTGTCGATCCGATTTTATTGGGGCAAAACAAACGCGTATTATTCGAGTTATTTTTGTAAATAATAAGAAAGAGATTCGCAGCTGTGCCCCATCGTAAGTTTCTAAATATTTATTGTATGTCGTTTTTTCTCTTTCTGTAAACATTCCTCACTCTAGATGGTCGCGAAAGGAAAAATGCGTCACTTAAAGTGTTTCCTTGTACAGTTGGCGCACATATAGGTTCAACGTTTCCGCTGATTGCTTCCAGAAGTTAGTACAAAAGCTCATTACGAGGTAAAACGCGTCTCATCGCAGTAATAAAAGCAATTAGACTTAAACAGTCACAAAAGGTAATTTATTTCTGTAATTTAAATTTGCAATAGCTGGTAATTCTACAGGTAATTCAAGTACGTTCAACTTATTTCTCTATTATTTATTAGAATTAGAAAACCTAATGGGTTCGTTGAGGGATAAAATAAATAGTCCGCTCGATTTCGAAAATCGATGAAAGCACGAATTAGTTCGTTGGAAAAAGAAAGGCGCCTTGATGTGAAGAGAGTTAAAATCTAGATAATAAAAATTATCGGAAAGAAACAAGTATAACCTGTTACGTTAAATAAATACTCATCTATGTATATTCACCTTGCTTACTGGAACCGCATTAATACTACAATATATTTGATGCTTGTCAATACTGTACTGACATAATTGAATCCCATTGCGTACGACCGCTTTGATGGTTTTTAACGTAATTCTAAACTAATTCTCATTTAAAAGCTCGCCACGTCAGTACCTGGTGCAGGAAGCTTTTGGCGGGCAATCATACACACAAACGTTAGATTTTATGTTTACCTGCCTGATGCGTGGACTATAGTACGTGATAACGATTTATACGGAGGAAAATTATACAGAGGGTAAAGTACATCTGCTTCTTAACGACTAAGATTTCTGCAAAGGGGCCCTCAAATTTCATAACAATACAGCACGAGCGAGACTGTTATAAGAAACAAATCACTCCGTTTCTATTTTTTTTACATTATTTTACAATGGACGAAATCAATATTTCTAGTAGTACAAAATTTGCCCGTTCAATTTCTATATCACACAAGTCACGACTTGTACAGTATAATCCGTTTGTGACGGAACGAAAAAGAAAAAGTAATTGGAACTGAAATAGAAAATCGTCAATGAATTTATGATTGGAGCAAGTCAAATGCGTCACTATTTCAAATCAGCTTTATAAAGTTTCGAAATGTATTTGGGCGTCCTTCTTACCAAATATCATTTTGCAAATGCTGTGAAATAAAAAAAAAGAGCTAGGCATTAAGAATAACAAAGACTGAAGAGAGTGGAGAGAACTTGATTAGTTAATAAAAAGGTACGATGAGAAAAGAAAAATGACACAAGAATGTGTAGAAAGACCTAAGAAGTCCCGAAAGGAATGCAAAGCAATGAACTTAAGAGAATGGAAGGAACTACATTTGCTAATCACTGAGACACATAGGAATATTTATATATAGAAACTCGATTGGTAGAATAAAAGATGAAAAGATGAAGAGATTGCATAAAGAAACATTAGGATGCAAAGTTTTCACTTGATACAAAAAACTGAAGGAACTGAAGAGAATGGAAAGAACAACGCAAAAAATGAAATGGCCAAGACATATAGAAAAGGTTTCCATAAGGGAAAACCAAGAAAAAAATATGCAAGAAGACCTAGGATATCATAGAAAATATAATTATCCTTAATTCCTCCAAGGAATTAAATAATTTGTTTTTAAACACAAAGTTATAATATCTTTGGGTGAAAAGAAAAGGTTTTCGTTTCCTATATACTTTTTTAATTAGATTAAAATATTTATTTCTAAAAATACATAATCGAATTGGGATTGGTAGTAGACGAATAGATAATGTAAAAGCGGAACTTACTTGTAGGGTTGGTGTTTTTATCAGATCAACACGCCCGTAATTCCGGGTCGTTCTC
The DNA here is from genome assembly GCA_039766575.1 of Serrognathus titanus. Classification (NCBI taxonomy): domain Eukaryota; kingdom Metazoa; phylum Arthropoda; class Insecta; order Coleoptera; family Lucanidae; genus Serrognathus; species Serrognathus titanus. Next base: position 5,659,884 of record CM077916.1, on the reverse strand, counting down.
GTCTCAAGAAAGTTTTGGGTGTCCGTTTTAGTTGTTCTTTTTTTGGTAGGTAGATGCGTGATAGAAAACGGATTACATGAAGGCATCGTTTCTCGCAAGCAACGACCACGATTTAAATGAATTGAATGGGGGTGCAGCGAGTTACAACGTTCTCTCGTCCGACCACATTCCAGACATGAGACGAAAGTGAACATTAAGATTGGACTCAGCGCTGCGGTTCATGCTTTATAAGTACTACGTAGTACCTCTTGGATTGGAAAAATAATTTTCTTACACCGCGAACGATGAATAATTACAGAGAGATGCACACGTTTGGTTTATTAAAAAAAAATTCCGAAAATGGCATCTGATATTTTCCTTTGTTTACATAATAAAGCGCTTTGGAAGACTGAAGTTAAAACCATGGTAAGTGGGCGTTTTCGATGGGTGCAGGCTTGCTCTATGAGATTTGTCTGTTAGAAGATAAGCCACCAGCCATGAAGGAAGCATCTGACAAACCAGGACGCTTTGCCTCTCTTTTTTTCTCTCGGTTCATAACCCGTAACTTTGTGTGACATGTTTTGCGTAGGCTAAACGCATTAAATTTTACGTTCATTTATAACTTCCTTTAGTGTCAATCTCAAAATATTCTTTGCAACTGATTATATAATTGGCTGAGAATATGAGGATGCCCCGAAAGATCAAGACGACCCCCAATATAACACCTTCGATTTTCTTTCATATTCCCTATCGTCAATCATAAAGCAGGAAAGACCTAAGAAATCCAAAAGTAAAATATTCATTTATTTTGCGATTGTAAACATTAAATAAAATATCTTTATCTCATACATCCGCCAGAATTCTAAATTCATTCGTTTTCCTCGTAGAAAAAAGCATAATCAAATCTGGCTAAATAAATTGCATTTTTCTTAGTAATTTACTTAACATGAAGTTGTTTAATATTAGCGTATGTTGTTTTTGATAAAACAGAGGCCGCTTCATAATCTTATCGCCGTTCTTTAATCTGGTTTATTTTATTTTGTTTTTTAAACTAAAAGCGCCGCCGATGTACTCGCACGTACGTTAAACACTCCAACGGATATTGCTCAAAGCTTTTAAACTTTTTAATTAATTAACTAATTAAGTAACTCAAACACATGTCTTTCAGGTAAAGTAAAATAAACAGAAGTTGCACGTATGTTACGTACTTGCGAACGTAATTCGTCGGTTGAATAAAGCGCGTTCTCTAAAGATTAGTAATGACTACGTTGAATGTTCTTTATCTTATTTTTGTAAACATGACCAGTTTAACTTTAATTGACTACAGTGTCTCTCTTTATTAGGCTTATCGTGTCGTTCCATTAAATATTTGTCTCCTCTTCAATTTACGATACAATGAATTAATTGTGCGTCGTATTACATAACCGAAGTCGCAAAAAGTACACGGCAAATTAACCATATCCTCCGTCCATGTGATTAACAGGAAAAGGACGGTATTGGGTAGCCTGCGACGTTCTTAAGATGATATGGAAACCACCGGGGCAAAATGTGGTTAACTTTTTTTATTTCTTCGCGGTGGTGCGGAAAGTGTGGAATATAAAACTTTCGTCAATATTAAATTACTATACAGAGGGGCCATGCTTAGAACGACAGACGGAAAATACGATGCCTATGTAACTCTATATATGAAGAATTCATATAAAAAAAAAGACTTGTTCGCTTAGTTCAAACGTTAGTTTAAATTATAATTAAGAGTAAATTACAGGAAAAACACTTAATTTACTAGTTAAACGACGAATTTAAGTTTTCAAGGAATAAATATACCTAAATTAAGAAAGAGATGGAATGAAATCCATACATACGAGTATTGCCTAAAAACTTTTAAAAAAAGTGATAAGTTGGGTTGGGTTGAGCCCAACAATTTTTCAAAAGCAAAACCAAACTAAGATTCTACCAAATTTAAAATTGAAGCTCTCCCCAAATGCTCGGCTTGTTTGTAAATTGGTTCGTGCTGCTTTTATTCTCACACTTCTTCGCGTGGTGAAGATTTCCTGTTCTCAAGTATTTCATTATAAATTAATGATTTGTAAATATTTTAAAAGTTGTAAATGCTCTGAGGAAATGATGGTAATAAATATGAATAGGAGAAGAGCTTAAAACAAATAAAAAAAGCGTTTTACCTTTCAACACGGGTTTTACTGCAGACGTTGTAGAAGTGCTTTTGTAACACCTCCTTGCTTATTTATGCTAATAAAGGAGTTGCAATAACAGCGGGAGAAAAAAGAGAGTTAATTTTTAAAGTTCGGTTTGTGTTCATTCATAACGTCTTCATTTCTCTTGTTCAAATATACTTTATACTTAGTGTTGTATTTATGTAAATTGTCCTTGAACCACAAAAAATCTTGTAGTGCAAGTAATGATCTAGCTAGACGAGATGCTGCATTGGCCAAGCGACAAAGGAAATGCACTGATTGGAATGGTCACTGAACTGTGACCGCCGCATCTGTGGGTAATATCTTACTCCTTGGTCTTCCAGTGTTCTAACGTTCCACATTTAAAACAATTGGATTAATTGTTCATTTAGCAGAAACCGTTCTTATAATAAGCCGTCGCGTTCCAACGATATACAAACAACAACATGAATGGACGTCTGCAAGGAAATGCTTTAATAGAACCCATTAATCAGGAAGAAGCTCTGAAACATATACATACGAACGCACCATTTGTTTAAAAAATAGCTACCATGGTGTAATAAATACGTCGTGACATGATGAGGTTGTATGAACTATACGAGTTCATAAATTAAAACAGCACTTGGAATTAACGTTTACCATCGAACGTCGGCTCAGACAAAAGGGCAAGCGAAAGAAACTGGTGAATTTAAAGGGCCTAAATAAATAAAGATGCGCCTGTTGTACACACTCGTGCAGCTTAAACTGCAGCATTAGGAAGTAATTTAAACATCCGTTTTTCATCCAGAATGTAAACTGATGCGTACAGCATCTCGAATGTTTAATTATTTGATAAAGTATGCTGTTAGCGTACATGTGTTCATAACGATCTTGCATAACACGACGTATCTTTATGCGGGTGAATGCACTTGCCATTGTCCCTCTGATTGCTCTTACCAGGCCGGATGCAAGTTATCCGGTCGGGCAACCACTTCGTAGATGCGTTTTAACGTCCTCGGTTCCATTCCAACGTTTCTAACACCCTTAAAAGGTATCTCAAACTATCATTTCAACTCCATTTCCATTAACACCAGTTACTAACAATAGGTATACGTTTCGAGGAAAACACTCCATTTTCTTTTCCAGTTTAGTATATCGTTTGGTTCTTCCATGAGATTAAGGTGGAAGATTTGAAAACTCTGCTGTGAAAAGCAAATGCAATATAGTCCCCAAGGCTTCACCCTAATTTAATTTGGTCTACTTCATGTCGTCCTACTTCTACAGGGAACCAAATTCGAATGCCTAGTTTTTAGTAAATTTGTACCATCACGCCTTATCGATCCCAAAAGAACGGGATATTCAAATTTTGTGCTTGAAACTTTTCCAGACACGTTAAAATTGATAAGTAACTTAATTAACTCGTACTCCTCATGTATAAAGTGCTTATGAGTTTACCACGAATATAAAAATAACGGAAGATTACTTATCCCGCGATTATCGCGATTAAGATTGTTTTAATTAGTTTTTATTGATAAGAATTGATTGAGCGGCTGGCACTCTGTCTGAAAGGATTATTAGTAATATTAAGTTTAAATCCATGAGTAATTTTGGACGATTTTTGTTTCTAAAACAGAAGATTCGAGTTTTGGACTTTGGAATTTACTCGCCTTTCCTTCCTAATAGGGATGTTTATTTCGTTTGTCTGTGTGAAGAGTTGTTTCCTCTGTAATTCAAAAATGACCAAATATATTTTCAAAGGAAATTTTATAACATATCCCTTGGTTTGTTATGGTGAAGGAAGTTTTAAAATTCCTTGTAAATCATTTATTTTATTATGTTCAAATTAACAAAGGAATGAACGTGCACTTGCCACACGTACAGCCGACATTTTTAAATGCCTGGGAACCTTCGGTCAGCTGATTGATTTAGGTCGTAGTTTCCGAGAAGGCGGGAATCTTTCGGGTATAGCCGATATTTCTAGCTTTTGTGTCGGTGTCTTCTTAGATTACTAAAATTTCCGAACCAACCTGCAATATATCTGCTTTTCAAGTTAGCGCTGGAAGGTTTGTGTATACCTTAGGTAGACAGACGCAGACGGGTGGGCAAGTTACCTGTGAGCATTCATATTTTCAAAAAGGTAATTTATTTCACTAGACTTGGACTTGAATATTTAGATTTCGATTTCAATAAGATAAGTATAAACAGAAGCTTAAATTTCTTTGTTTCTTGAATTATTTATTCGACTGATTTTAAAGCAGTACGTCGGTTTATTTGTCGGCGGGAATTTAGTACTCAGCTGATTTCGAAGACGTCCCATTTTGATAACCCATACCGGTTCCAGTTCAGTTGAACGGTTACATCTTAGACGAACGAAAAAAAAAAGAGAAATGACAAAACTGAGAGAGTGGAAACTCGCCTGAAGCGGTTTCCTACCTGAAAATTACAGGAGGAGAAAGGTTTGTTAAAATCTTAAATACTTTAACGTTTTAGAAAGCAGTGTTGATGTGGGAGCGAAGTAACCTGTTCCTTAACGCACACAATGGATGCTGGAAGTGTTCTTCACATATCACAATAAAGAATGACCTGTTCGGCGTAGGTTTTAATCACGCGAACCAACCTTCGAGACCACGAACTTCTAAGAAAGTAGCCCTTGACGTGAGAACCAACCACAATCGCCATAGAATACAAGTAATTGCTTAAGAGTCAACAACTACAACGTTATTTGATTTATTTCCTCATTTATTTTAGATCAGTGGTAATTACAACACTTGATTATTTAACCTCAATTATAAATTAATTTTTCTTTTGTTTTGGACGTTTCGGTTTGTTCGGCTTGAAATGAAGAGAAAAAAAAACAGTGGCGGAGTTATTTTTTATTTCATCTATGTCATGTTATGGTCCAGGCTTTATATCTAAACGGAAATGATTCTGTGGTGTGTTGATCAAATCAAAATGTTGAAGCTGAGCTTGTAAGACCCCAAGGCGGTGTTGGCAAAATCTAAATGATGTAACTGACACTTAAAAAGAACTTTGACCCGCCAAATCACTTTAATATCATACACATGTTATGAATTCCTGCTTGGTTTTAATGAACTCTGTAATTTATTCAAAGGAAAATAAATATCTATGTATTATAGTAGAGTAACGTACAACTCCTAATACTGGTTTTTCAACTGGTAAGTTACAACTGCTTAACTAATGCTAATTAAGATCAGAATAACACTTAGCATTGTTGCCGTGTTTATTTACGTCAGAGTAATCGATGGTGAATAAAAAAGCGTCGGTTAAGATCTGCGAGGAGTTCGAAAACCCAGGCAATTAAAAAGAATTAAAATTTTTTGACGAGTTTAAATGATACCACCGACCAGGCAAAAAAGAGTATAAGGACTATGAACTCCGCCTTTGATTAAGAAATATTTTTTTGATTAATATAAATGCCATTATACGTGCTTGACACGAAGCATGTGACGTTACGTAAAACCAGATGAATATTAGAGAAGATGCGAATGTGTTCTGCACATGTGTCTGCTGCGAATTGTCTACCGAAACTTATCAATGAATTTTTGTTCTGGTATTTGATCGGTTTTTGTTTATATAATGTCCCCTCAAACAGTTCCTATAACCGACAAAGGCGGGAATCTGAATTTCGGGTCGTTACCCTGCCCATAAACCTGCTTCACCGGTCCAGAGGATCGCCTTCAGTGGCGTACTTTTAAGATTGGTATTTGTTATTACACTATCCAGAACATTCACAGGATCTATTATGTTTAATTTTTCTAATCGAATACCTTCTATTTTCCAAGATTTTAAAAACACGTGCACCTCATTCCTAAATACATAAAATAATCTACCCTTGCTCTTGCTTGATGTTATTTAAATTGTGTAATGGCACGAGCAATAATAATAATAATAATAAATGAAGTTGTAAGATTTATTTTTAAATACAGCTGATGTCATAGCTTTTATGGGATGGCCAAGTTCTACGAACAGTCGATAAAGCAAAATAATTAGTTAAACAACGTTTGTCAGATATTTTGCGAAATTACGAGTTTAATCTTGAAGGTCGGCCTATTTATCCTCAACTGAAATTAATTTTTTCGACGGATTCGTTTTGATACGAACAGCGAAATTAATTTAAGGTCACCTTATCGGAGTTTCCTGCGAGCTTGTTGATAACTTTACAATAACAACAGTTCCCTTTTTCCTTTTATTAGTCAAATAATGTACATAATCGATTTCTTTTTTCTTCTTGTTACAAAAGGCGAGTGTGTATGATTGTTGTATACATATACATAAGTGGAGTGTGTAATGAAAGTAAACAAGTGCGCCCATGGATTAAAAAGTCGCGATTTACCTGTAAGAATGTCGAATGTTTTGGCGGGAAATAGGGGTCAGTGTCGTTGCCTCGAACGGTTCGTTGATGGAATAAGGAAATCTTCGGTGATTCGCGCAGGTGGAAATGTACGTACATAAAAAAATCCTTTGATTATCCTCGGGAGACGAAAGCTTTACACAATTAAGAATGTGAAAAATACAGTCGGGAGGAATTTCAGGTCACGAATACAAACGTAAGTCGGTTAATGAAAGTAAAATTACATCTTTTGTAAACTTAAATATTAGATTAGTTTAAAACCAACAGAAATAAATTCTTTCACTTTTAACAATAGAAGGAAAAAAAAATCAAACAATAGTTATGGTAATCTATGTGCGCAGGTTTTAATCTAGGGTTACCCGAAGCCAGATATTTTTAGGCTAAACCGTATAATAATGCCATTATTTTGATGTAAGTTGTCCCAGGATTTGAATATAAATACTCGCTTATGTTTGATGCAGATTTTAGAATATGCAGGTGGTATATGTCTACCGAACAGGATGTCTACATTACACAGTCGCATGTGCCCGGAAATTAGGCTTAGCCCCCTTTTTATAAACACCACGCAAATCTTTACACAAGAACTTACTTCTTCTTTCGACAGTATCAGATCAAAAAAAAAAAAAGAATATTATTAGAAAGCCTGTTTAATTTAACTCTCCTAATTCTACATTTTAATCCCAGATTATTTATAACGCTTAACAAGCTTTCGTATACTTCTTGGACCCCTTTAATTAATTTTACTACCTATTAAGTTTTAATGTAATCGATTTGCAATTACCTACAAGGATCTTAAACTTAAAGTATAATGAATAAAATTCTATGAACGTAGGGGTGACAAATTTGAAAATACGACGACGCCCTAGCAAAGCCACCACACACATGCATGAAATCACACGTGCATAATTATATATAACTTCCCTTTCTTCCTTTCTGAAGTACACGTGTCTGGAAGTTCTTTACCACACGAGAATAAAAAGTGTGAGTGTTTGAAACCCACGCGGCTCAAGTGATTTACACTTATTAAATATAAAATTCACGAAGGCGAAGGCGTCCAAACATAAATTCATATCAAACAGAACGGCCAATTTCTTCTTACGGAATTTTAATCAGTTTTAATCGAATCCGGGGAAGCGGCTCGTTTCTCCTGCTTTTTAACCGGAAGAACACGTTACGGTTACGCAAGTTAAAATATTTGGCCTTGAAATGGTGCGTGATACGTCTCTAAGTGAACAAAATAATATTACCTTTAAGAAACGTAATTCGTTTACCTTTTTAGCGTGTCCATTAGGAGGAGGAAACGAGAAACGGTTTACACAAATACCTTTTTCAAAAATCACTCGCTAAACATATTACTTTTTTTTTATTACAATTTTGCTTTGCGGAATCTCCTTTGATTAAACACGTTTTAAAAATATTTTCTTAATCACAGTTCTCGAACGAAAATAGAATCATTTTTTCAAAGTGCGCTGAGAACTTCTGAAAAGGTCGTTCGTTGTTGCTGCACTTTTCTGTTACATTTCGATCACATTTATTTAGTTTTTTAAGAAATGTCGAAAGTCGATCGTTTCTTCATTAAAAGAAGAAATGAAATTCCATCTTTGTTTTTTTTTTTCGTTTGAAAGCAAACAGAAGCCGATCAACCGTTTGTGGTGTACCTCAGAGAAATGAAAAAGCGAAAGGGAATAAACAACCTCATAAGAAATTTCAACTTTTTTGTTTACGTTTAAGAACAACATTTTTTTTTTACTCGAAAGAAAATAGAATCACTCTTTCAAGTGTGCTGAAAGCTTCTGAAAAGATTCACAAGAAGATTTCCTTTTCGTTGTCGTTGCTGCGCTTTACCCGTCGATCATATTTATCCCTGTTTTTTCTTTTTAATTTTTGTTCGCCCCCCAAAAAAAGTATTAAATTTCGAATGTAATTTTTGACCGCGTTTTACGAACCCAATTGAACTAAAATAAGAGCCAAGGCCCCCATCTGTAAATTTCGTTATATCATACGCACATGTTAACGTATCGTACAGTAAAAACCGAACATATGGGGTAAGTGTACTACTGATATGGTGAGCGTATATGAAGGCGGGTGTATTCATGTTCATTAAGCATTCTCACATATGGCGTATAACAATAGGGGACTCGCAACGCTTTGGGCTTTGCTCCAGACTGAATATTGATTATTTCATGCGTGAGGGGGTGCTTTTTGGCTTCACGCTCGTTTTTGTGGTGTGAAATATTCGGCACGTGCGGGTAACGTCATATTTTTAATTACCCTTGCAATCGGGGGATTTTGATTAGATTACGTTTCGAATTGTTTCATCTCAGTTTAAAAAGAAAAACAATAAATAACTGAAGGAAAACCGGCCGCAGTTTAACAATTCAGTTCGTTGATCTTTGTGAATACGCACCTGGCTTTTAGTTTTACTTACAGCAAATAACGTAGAATACATCAACGGCCGATAAGGGCACGTATGGCAAGTGTGTACTATGCGTGTATGCATTGTGTATGATCCGATAACACCCCTACCCTACATCCAACCCCCTACACAACTCTTGATCAGAATCGTACTTACAAATGAAACAAAAAAAAATACATCTTCTGTACTCTACTCTCTACATTGTAATTATTTAAATAAATGACGTGGAATAAACAAATTCAAAACACCTACACATGGAGACTTCAGGAGCCACAGTGCTAATTAATTCCTAGTTACCCACAATCAGTGAAAGTTAATATAGATCTAAGAACTTAAACTGTGACCTACCCTAGGACGTAGGGTGTAGTACCCCTTACATAAGACGCTGGGCACGTGCCTTCATCGCAGCTGCTACATACCCCATATCACACTTACGTTCAGTTGAATTCATTAAAATTATTATTTTCAATTAACTTCAAATTCCATTAAATTAAGAATCGATTTTCTTAACTCTAATAACCATCCTCTCCATTTTTCTTAATTTGTAACGTTTCATTGAATGCCTGCCAACATTTTACTGCAATTCTAAGAAGTACAGGCAATTATGTGACTCTAAACTTAGAACATTATGTCATTAGAACAACATTTTATTGTTACATTTGGCGTTCGCGGATTTTGCTTGCCCCCCAAAACAATTAACACTTTCGTCACGATCAACTTGTGGTTGTCGCTCTGCGTGTTAAATTTAGATCAATATGTAGCAGTTATTTATTGACAGTTCCACGGGGTGAAAGATACCGGCTTCTGCATTTCCGTTATATCAGAGCCCCCTCGCCCCCCCCCCTCCCCGATTTTAGAAGCTGTAAGATTCCGGAAGTGCACCTTTTTCGAGGTGTTCTGTTAAATTGGAAAAGTTAAGGTATCTCTAAAAGGCGGAGAATTAAAACAGGTACAAACGAGGACGCTTATTACCTTGAGAATTAATTGCAAGGTGATTAGATCATTGGAACGAACGAGTAATTTGCATGTGATTATTCAAAAGTCAATCTCCCTTAAGACTCTGGTATCAAGCGATCCAATTTAAAGTCATCCTCAGAAAACCATAGTATTAAGAATTACGTTTGTTTTTTTTCGTAAGCTTCTTCAATTTAAAATCAACATAAAAAATGATACAGGGGTTGTATTTATAAACCCCGATAGTTTGTCTACGAATTTTTCAAAATCGTATCATCAGAATCATCTGTAAAGCAAGTGTAAAGATTGGGGTGAAGGTGCATTATTAAGTTCTACAAAATACCGATCATTAAGTAATCTGATTATGATTTGAAAATAAATTGTTCGTCTCTGATTGGTCGGTTTCAATTTAAATCCTGATAAAACTACGGTGTGTACAAGACATCTCTCGGTAACTGGCGGAATTAGCAACAGTTCCATATAGCTATCTCACTCCCTCTCTACGTATTCATATATATTTGATTCGGGTGTATTTGATATTCAGTTGCATGTCACGTGCATGACATCTTCTAAACCGGTGAGATTAACCCATAATTGAGTAGGTAAGATAAGATATCTTCGTTTCATGTCAGTGTTTCTTGACAAATCATTCAGTGAGTTCAGAGGCCAGTGGTAAGTACGATGCACATTACATAAGCATTTTTAAATCAAATACGTTAGCCTTGAGGCGACCGGCGTTTTCTTCACGTTTTGTTTTTCTCTCTGCAGCAGCTAAGACATGGAGCAACATCAAGTCGTACCAGACGTGATCGATACTACCCCTAGAGAAATCGCCGAGGTAACTCCATCCAAACCAATTTTAATTCAACAATTCGATTATTTGTTTATATTTTTTGTGCAAATCAGATTAGCTACCCATCAGGGGTTACGGTCGATCTTGGAAATGTCTTGACCCCAACCCAAGTCAAAGATATTCCATCTGTGAAATGGACGGCTGATGACGACGTGTTTTATACCCTTTGCATGACTGGTAATTGATTAAAGCTTGTTGGTAACTGATTTGAATTAACCAACCAACTTGGTTTAGATCCGGATGCACCGAGCAGAAAAGAGCCAAAATTCAGGGAGTGGCATCACTGGCTTGTCGTTAACATCCCCGGCTCTGATGTTTCCAAAGGTGAAACACTTACTGGATTCGTCGGTTCCGGCCCGCCAAAAGGAACAGGTAATTTTGCTTATCCTTCAGGAGCAGTGGTTATTTTTGTTTGTCCAGGAATTCACCGTTACGTGTACGTTATCTACAAGCAAAATGGAAAGCTCACGTTTGATGAACCACGCTTGACCAATGGGATTGGCGGTGGGGCCAATCGTGGAAAATTCTCCATCAGGAAATTCGCCGCGAAATACAAGCTGGGCGAGCCTATTGCTGGAAATTTCTATCAGGCTGAGTGGGACGATTATGTCCCGCTTCTTTACAAGCAACTTGGAGAATAAAACTTTTATTTTCAGCGCTATTGCATTTGCTTCGTTTTGCTTTTCTTTTTCTTGATAATTGCTTTCAACATCCAGCTCACTTGTGAAATAAATTCTATATTTTTAGGATTTATTCGAGTAGGTCGATTGTTTATGTAAAAATATGGGAACATGTATTTTATTGCTTGTGGTTTTACTTTGAGGTGAGAAAAGAATAATAAAATTGCTTCCTTGTAACAAACACTTAGGTTTAGGTCTAGTTTATGTAACGGAAAATTTCATTTCCTTAATCAGTTTATGCCTGTCGGTATCAAACTATGTGTATGATTGATTTCCTCGTACCACAGCAAAACACAAAAAATTATTTGATTTCATTTAAAGAAATATTGCAAACAGAACTGACAAACAATGGATTTATCAAATTCACAGGATTATTAATGGCATTAGTAACTATGTTAATTGAAGTTTGAAAATGTGCCTTAAATCACCTTCAAACTTGAAGTTTGTTTATCAACCTTAACGTTTCATTGATTGCTATCGAGAGAATTTTCTGCGAGTAATTTCAATTTGATTGCTGAGTTTTTATTACTCTGACGCAAAAACAATAAAAAATTGACGTTCAGCAACAAACGACTGCATGATACCTCTAATTATAAAATGGATTTTTTCTAGCACTCCACATTTGAAGTAACATTCAATGATTAAAAAAAACTCATTTCCAACTTTTGAAAACAAATCGATTTAAAATACTCGGCGTGTTTTTCCAGTAGAAACGATTTAGAATCGTTAGGATCGATGCACATGAGTCTGCGGGGGCTCGTGTTGTTTATATTCAAAGTTGAATGATTTGTAAAGAGGAAAATAATAAAAGAAACAAGTTCACTTTCTTATTAGTCTTTGTTGAAATGACGTTGTACACTGGATATTATTTGAAGTAGTACAGAAATAGAATAAAAGGGCCACGGTAATATAAATAGTAAGTATACCTTGGCCCTTTCCATTCTAAGCTACGAGAGATATAAAAGTAGTTTTCATGTTGCACAGTTTGACAGCAATTTCTTAGTGCATTACACTTCGAAGAAACGAAAACAAGGATAACAGTAACATTAATAATTAATTTAAAAAAAAAAAACGATATATGTATATCACAATAAAAGCTTCGCGATTTGTACAGTACATGTTATTATTAATAATTATTTACACTTGCGGCTTATTTGCCAAAATTATAATTACACTATCTACGAAGAAGGTAACATAAAATAATCAATATTCATTACTATGTAATAATAAAAATTCCAAGGCGAAGGAGAAATATTGTTTAAACAAAAAACAACACTTGCTGAGATGTAGGTTTTCGAAACAACAAAAAAGACGTATTAAATAATTAATATATCGCAGATTCAAACAACTTAGACGATATCCTCTGCTTGCCAATGAGTTTAAATTACTTCTAGTAGTTGGAATGGGAAAAATCAGTCTCAAAGTTTCGATTGAGATTGGCCATCATTGATTCATCATGCACGTTATCAATTTGATCATAATTGCTTACGTTTGGCAAGATAATTTCGTTTAGTTTAGGCCCGTCAAATCCATCTCTGTGTTACATAAATATCAAACTATACAATTAATCTCCAGCTATCATAACATATTATAGGGGAGATTACAAAAAGCAAAAGTAACAACATTAAAATTAATTGTCCTTCGCTTATTAAAAACATGAATAAAACTCCAAACGGGGGACTTTTAAAATAATATCGTTGTCATGATTTTATCCTCTGCCCAAGGTTGCTGCACCTGAGCATTTATTTAAGTTTCATTTAAGTAATGAATAATTTCATAAAACTCGGTGCTTCATTTCTAATGCAGATGTTTTAAGAAATCAATAATCTCAACGCATACTAATAGATCATTAAATAATTTAAATCATTTTGCCCTTGAAATGTATAAATAGTTTTCGGCGAAGTAATATCACTCAAACTTGTTCATAGTAGGCCACATAGTAAAGTTCGTTTAAAAAATTAAATAAATAAATTGGCAAACAGATAATACGATCCAGTAAAACACAAAAAAATATTTGTTCTTAACAAAAAGATTCGAGAAATATCACTAATGACTAGATTTACCTTTTATATATATATAAAAAAAAATACAACAAGAAATACGTGGTGTTTCTGTCAAGAAAGTATTTAGGCGTAAATTCGATGCTTTATTTATTGCATCGCGTTACTTTACTAAAATAAAATTCAATAAATAAATGAATATAACAGCGCTTTCGAGTGTCTCCAAGATACATACATAGATATTTAGAAATATTAAAACTACTTTCTAAGCCTTACACATTCCGGTAACACAAAGTTGATGGTAACATCGCAATTTCTATTTGTAATTAAAAAAGAAGTAACGTGCAAACAGATTGTGCGTCGAAATTTAAATATAAAATGAGAATCGTCAGTTCTTTGAGGTCTTAATTTATGTCTGTATAAAATTACTAATTAAAATATATTTGAGTATTAAGACTTTACGTGAGCAAGAAATGGACTATCTCAAAGTCATACCGATGCATAACATGTGGTCTCTCCTATCGCCCCATCCTCCATTACCTTTGCGCAGCTTCGTCTTCTTTAAAGGCGTAACGTACGTTAACGTTAAGTATGTCGGATATAAATGTTTCTTCGCCGTTTTTAATACTTTCTGAACTTTGGATATTACAGCGGTTGAGCCGCAGTTGTTTTTCTTATGGTGTACGCCACTGGAAGTAAAAATAAATTTTAGGGCAACCTCACCCCTTGGTGGCTTCACCTACCATTCTCCTATGTGAAAAACTCTGGGTCCTCTTACTACCATGGCGTGAAGTTTATGTTGCAAGCAATTTTGAGATACGTGTTGTAAGGACCAATCCCAGTTGTAATCGTCGTACTTACAGAAAAATTCGGCGCACTCTTTGATTTGGTTCCAAGTCGTACGATTGAAAGCCATCCCCATGTTGTGTTTGCTGCTAATCCAAGGCGTAATTTCCACCTGAAATAATACCAAAATTACAACGCCGATAATTAAATGGATTTACCGATCCAAAACGAGCCTGCTACTCTAACCTATAGTTTTTTTTGGGTTTAATCACGTGCATCAGTACTCGCTGAAAAATCATCAAATCTCGACGCGAAACTTTTTAATGAAAATGCAAACACAGTGCAGACAAACGCACATGCACATAACGCACATACTGAGCGAGCCAATACAGGGTGAAACGAAATTATTTAATCGTGTCGTATTTCCAAGCAAATGTTTGGTTTCCCAGGCTAGCGCCAGTAAGTGTTACTTATTCATGATTGTAATCAAAAATCAAGCAATGGTTGGCAAGCAAAGCTACCTTCTGAGAATGCTGATATAACGAAGGCAGAACTTGAAATGTCCACGATGGCTGTACCTGGCCAGCATTTACAACACTCTGCCGTTTCATAGCACGCATGGCCTCTTTCTGTAATTTTATTCCTTTACTCCACTGTACAATCACCTTTTTTCTTTATTAAAAAAAAAGAGAGACACATTTGATAAGCGAATCAAGCGAATGAAAATGAACCATCGAAATTTTTACAAAAGGAAAAGAGGAATTAATTTAATTTACATCATAGGTATCCTGTTATAGTAAGGTGTTCTCATGAAAGAAATAGAATTTACAAATTTAATGATGGAATTAAAAAAGCAAACACGTACCTTCTTGGAATCTCCGTAGTAATTGAATGTTTTTAAGTAAGTGCCTAGTGAAAGTATGTTACATTGTTTGCAGGAAGTCCTGCAAGTTTTATCCATGAGTTTGAGTGTGTCAATAAAATCTTCGGCGACATAATGATCTTCCTCTAAAAAAACGACGAGGCCACTATGATTTTTGGTTACTTCCAGTTGATTGAAAACTCTATTGGCCTTCCACCACCAATGATGTTTGGTTTGGGTAAATTTAGCTTCGCGATAGTGCCCGTATAAATCAGGAAAGGGTGCGTTGTTACATCGTTTTATGAGAGCCCTAGAAGCAGTATTTTAATAAACAATTCCTACTCAAGTCGGCTCCTTACTGATCTCTTTTAATATTCCTTGGGCAATCATTGGGGTCTTCGCCTGGAAATTCGTTTGGATGGACCTGAATAGAATAGGGATAAAATATTTGCATCACTTTGCAAAAATCTATACTTTGTACTAGAACATTAATTTCTTCGTCGTAGTAGTCGTGAGAAAACACCAAGAGAGCTTGAGAGATATCGTGTGCTTGTGCCAGACTTACGATTAAATGTCGTAAGTAAGTAATTCGATCGTGTACCTAACAAAGTAGATGTGTATCAAAAACAAAATACGAAGCGTTTTTCCTTTTAGTACCTGTACCACGACCACAACCGATTCATTCTGTAGGGGTCCAAAGATATCTTCGTTGTACACGGTTTGTTGTAAATTATATTGTGCTATGTTGCGTTTCATTTCGGTGATATTGAGAGACTTGTAGGCCGAGTTGGAGGTGTTACTGTTGACGTGAGATAGATTGCGAGGCCTTGGGGTGAGGAACTTGTGAAGCACGGAGGGTACCATGCTGAAAATTGCGGCGGCCGAATCATTGTACTCAGAGCTTCCCTCTGATGGGTCACTGAGGCTAAGAAAGTTCAACTGAAACCATATGAAGACGACCACGAAGGCCAAAATTCCAGATCTAACACAAATGCTTCCTCTGCGCCGCCCTAATAGGGTACGCCCTCCACTCATGATATTGCATGCCAACTTCGACACTGGAAATTAACGAAAAAAAAGTAAAATAAAATAAAAGCGTTGCCTCAATCATCGAATACGTCGAGTATATAAAAACCAGGCTATATTGCGTAATTAGCAACATTCCGTAGCTAGTTTCTTATTACAGTAGATTTTTAATGCAAGGCTATCGCGTTACGTGTTGTAAACGCACAAATGCATAATTAAATTATAAAGTTTGTGTACTAGCTTAGAAAGAAATTTAAAAAGTTGTTATTTTATACGGAACAGAAATAGAACGCGATTATAATTTGAGATCATTTATCATGAGTGCTTTCGTTAAAACTCGCATTTATTTTGTTAAATTGAACGAGTGGAAACTTGTCACGCAACGAAGTGCGATTATTATTTGAACGCGTGAAAGTTGTCTACTGCTACATTTTTATTTGGCGAATTTCTCCTGCTTCGGTGATGAAACCTTTCAAAGCGAAATTCCAGAAACACGGGGCGTACTTTCATCAAAAATAATTTCTTACGTTGCGGCCAAATTGACTTTTCATATTTGGGGACGACGGTTTAGGTCGTGTAACGGAAACTTGTGGCATATTTGAACGTACCACCTGTATGTATGTAAATGTCGCGTTAATCCACGTAATACTTCCCTTCGTGGAAAAAATAGAACACACGCAGAATAATATATTAACGTAATTGTTCGTTGTGTTAGTACGTACGGAATTGCCACATCCTTTTCCGAGCTTGCCAACGCTTTTTTTTATTATCGGATATACTTAGAATTTAACGCAAAAATTAACAAATAGTAAAAAACGAAATCGTTGATTAATTAAAAAAAAGTTTAACAATAACGACTTTTTCAATAAAGAAAACAAATTCGATATAACTTGTTATTTTCGTTTTTTTTGTTTATTGTAAATGATTTTACTTTAAACTGGTAGTCAATTTATATTAAAAAAAAAATAATAGCAAAAGGTTTTTTTTTAAATTTCTTCAATTACTTTCTAAACCATGAAATAAAACAATGAAAACTACTTATTAAATTCTTTTTTAGTTATTTTTTTAATTGTCCTGGTGCATTCCAAATACTAACAGACGATTTTCTCAAATTAAACATTGTTGCAAATCATAATTGACTATCTCGCGATCAACTAAATCGGTACTACTCGACAATTAACGCTTACAGATAACGTTAATAGAAGTATTAATTTAGTTGAGCAAGAATGTACATAATCTCCTTTAATTTATAAATAATTGAAATCGATCATTTTAAATGTGCATTGAAATAATTAATTAATTAATTGAATTTAACAAATTTGGGCGATATTTTGAAACCAGAATTCGGTTACACGGTTACGTTCTTTAATATTTTCATCTTGTAACTTCAAGTTCTTTGTATTACTTTTTTTAAAATTTTATTATTGATCCTTAACTTGGAGATTTCCCAAAATAAATAAAAGTTGTAATTTTTTTTTTGACTTACCTTATTCCTTTGCAACGACAATTCAGAAACAAAACAGTTCAAGAAGCGACTGCGGTCGTCTCGTAGTGGAATGGATTTTCCCAAGTCGCTTCTTAAAATATGTGCAGCCGACTGAGTTTAGTCATAACTGATCTTCTGCAAAATTGCAAGAAAACAGTAACAATTATCAGCTATTATCGAAGCTGAAGTAATCTTTAAGTTAAACAGTGTGAATAAGCGCTTAATTTTTTAATGCCCTCCTCTTGTTATTCACACTTAACGAAATCGCTGAATAAGAATGCCGCAATAAATCATCCTGTATTTAAACGATTATTTATCCTTGCACTGGTGATAAAAGCACCTGCGCGTAATTTTATTGGCCTAGCACAGGAAGTGGCTTTTGAAAAACGTTATTACGTACGATAAAAGAAATAATTAATAAATAAATTGTCAAGGGCGAACGTTTATTGTAACTGAATCAGTAAATTGCGGCCGCTTTGAATATTTTTCAGCACAGTTTCCGATTGACTTAATCCAAGGGTAAAAACATTTTCAAACGAGCTATACACAAACAAGGCCCTGGAAAATAACAACAAACAACACACGCTTTGTTGTTAGATCGTGATTTATTTGTTTTTCTATTGAAGTCGCACCTTACTCCATCAAGCACGATTTCATTACATGTTAATTATTAACAGCAAGCGCTTTAATAAGCGGGGAAGAATTTAAATCGAACGCGTTCGCAAGACAGTTAATTATTGATTAAAACGTTTATTAATTAACAACGCGTCCGAATTGTTTACCACAGCCTTTTCATTTTTAGAAAGTCACACGTGATATTGTTTACTAAATACCTATAAAATAAAACAATAAATAATTAGGAAGATTAAAGCCGTACGTAAAGTTGTTTCGTATGAATTAGATATTAACGAACGTCTTCCTTACCTATTTGCAAATATTGATCCGCTTCAGCCTGTTACTCATTTTAAATTAAATTGACCAATTTTCTGCTATTTACTTATTTCTTACGACATGGTGACAAACTTAGCTACCAACGAGTGTTAAATTTAATCTGCGGGGCGGAATCACTACTTAACACTGGCACACATATCGTCGGAGCGGATCAAGAATGCACAAACTAGAGTTAAATAATATTGCAGAATGTACTGAAGCAATAGTCCGCTTTCCAGAGGTGGAACACCCCACCAATTCCTATACAGTAGCCCCCAATCGACTAAAATACAATGTGAACAGTTGCTATACAAGAACTAGCATTGCTGACATCTGCTTAACATTAGTGTAAACTTTCTGTGGAGAGAAAGCTCCACAACCGAGTTCTACGTCATACCTTAGCTACCTTTAAAAGCAGATTACGTAACCAAGGTTACTAACGTGTTTATTAAACAACTCTCTACTAGATGGTAACTAAAGAAAAACAAATAAATATTTACAGAAAAAAGTCAAACAATAAACACTTTATTTTCCTTTCAAATCAAAACATGGAATTCATTTTCATCACAACCCTCTAATTCCAGAAAATTCCTTTATTTATTAAGAAAGTGCTTGATACGAAAAGGAAAAAAAGTAATAAGGCCAGTAAAGCAAATGCCCCGAGGGTTTACGAGACAAACACTAACGCAAAAATCTTGACTTTTTTAATATATAGCAAATCGCCCAAAGTCAAATAAGGAATTTTAAATCTTATCCATCCACAATTTCTGTTTCCAGGGGTACAATAAAACACAAACTTCGCAAAATATATATATTTATTACGCGCACATTATTTACAAAATAATTATAAATCACGAGCCTAAAATCGTTGTATAAATATCTCGAAGAGTGACGAGTTGGAAGAAGAAAAAATTTCAGGAGATAATACTGATATTAAAGAACTAGACTTTCAAAAAAAAAAGGAAAACATAACAAATATCGTAATACGTATAATTAAAAACAACAAAATAGAATAACGCAACTTGTTCGTTGGTGATTTAAGACGTAGGAGTGTATTCTTGGTTTACCCCTCTCAGAAACATGAAGCCAAGGAAGAGCAAGCACGTCCCCAGTAAATCCCCCAGTGATGTCAAGTAGGGGATGGAGGAGTTATCCGGATCCATCTTGAATCGCCACATTGTGTGTATTAGTAAATGAGCTATGTATAACAGAATAACTAGCTGAATTAAGAACGCGGTTAAGTAAGTCCCGACGAAGGCAGGTGTTAAAGTTGAAACACCCTCGTTGTATATAGCATCGGCCACGAAGACGAACACGATTTGGCCAGGGATTGAGAGCAAAATTAACAAACGCGCAGTCTTTGATGAGTATACTGAAAAAAAGAAGACACAGAAATAGTGTTACGAACCGAAGAAAAGGGCGACTTACAATTTGCAAATATCGCAGTCCAAGGCGCTATCCATTGTTTGGTGTGGGGTGGAATTATGCCAGGCACGGAGGTTTGATGGAGCATTGTAGAAATGCGACTGGATTGAATGGAAACTAAATTGCCACCGATTCCATTGATAATCGGTTGGAAAACGACGAAACCAGCGAAGTCATCAACTGCCGTATCCAAAACTAAACCACCCATGCTAACAGAAACAAAACAAAAAATAGCTCCGAGCTACACCTAACTTAAAATATACTTACCCACTAATGAATAACGCTGAAATTACTGGAACCCAACCGTCTTTCAAAATTGATTTGGTGTACTTATTTTTTAGAACGACGAAAATCCACATGGGCAGAAAAATGACTAAGTAGATTCCGAGGATTATAAATAGAGTATAATAATACGTGTCTGTGAAAAAAGGGTTTTGAATTTTAGTTATCCTTGGATTAGTCTATACATACCATGAAGAATATATAAAGCTGAGGCTGTCGTTGAAAGTAACATTAGCGAAACTACATCGCCAATGCTTGCAGCCATTGGGGTGGCTAAGTTGTCCGGATTCAGAGTTAGCTTGCGCGAAATCGATATGACCGCAATCAAAACAAAATCTGTAAATTCGACGTGACAGGTCCATATAACAAAAATTAAATTACTTACCTAAAAGGAAACACGAACTGGTCGCAGTAATTGTACTCGCTGCGGCCAATAGCAACGCGTTGTTAAATTGAAAATCGTTGTTGATCACAGCGGAAGCGCTTATTGCAAAAACTGACACGATAAAAGACGCGACGATTGCTTGCACCTACAAAATCGATTGCATACAACTTCAAAAGGGAAAATCCAAGGACCTACCTGGACCAACGCAATGTTTCCTACGATCATTTTGACTAACTCGCGCTTCTGGTCCATGTTACCCAAATTCGCTTGCGTTGACATCCTTGAAGCCAAACACATGTCGAGGTTCCCCTTCAAGCCAATAATCGCAGGTACTAGGATATAAAGAGCTTTGACGTCTTTAAAAACTTCTTTTTCCTAAGAAAAAAAACAATGCAGGCTTTCGCCAAGAACTGAGAGAATGCTACGAACCTCTACGCTTCCAAGCACTAGTCCAGCCCCGATAGTTCCAATACCAGCAATCATAAACGGAATAAAAATTTGTAATGCAACAGAATATAATTTTTCTTTCATCGGTTCAGAGAATACAATTTTGTCATCCTTCTCAACATCTTTCTCTTTAGCCGGCTGAGATTCAACTTTAATTACTCCTGAGAGAAAAACAGAAAACTTTCAGACTATCAGAGGCAGACGAATTAAATCCGGAAACAACTATTTGGTGATTAGATAAAGCCTGATGTGATGACTCTCAGTTTCGCGCGTGAAAGTCGCTTTATTATTTGAATATAACATCATTCAGTCTTTTTCATAAATACACCTGGTTATGTTCCAGAAACTCATAATCAAATAATTAAAATGGTCCTTGGATAAAGTCTAAGATATAAAAACAACACAATTTTCATTTGCTAGATAATAAAGCTAAACAATCAGTTAGATTAAAGTATAAGCTGCACTTAACCTTGAGAATGGGAATTATGTGGATTATATTTTTATTAACGTAACAATTTGTGTTGTACAGCCCTATTGGATTATATTAAATATTAATACATTTTTCAAATCAAAGATTAATTAAGAGATTGCGGTGATTTTGTTAAGAGTGCAGCGAACGTCATACTGACGTCTAAATAAAGTTGCAACAAGATAAAGCAAATTATCTGCAATAGCACCATCACATCAGATAATCGAAGTTTTTTTTTTCCGAAAGAGAATATTACCTTGAAATTTTACGTAAAATAAAACTAGGTCGCAAAATAACTTTTAAAATGTGATAAGTTTAACTAGTTTTTTCTGGTCCACATCCGGATAAAAAAATTTTAATTATTTACCATCTTTTGTATCAGATTTTTCGCAATCATCGCCTTTTTGAAATTCTAAGACGGTTGTTATGGTCATTTGTTCCGGATCGCAAGCCAGAGTTTCCGTACTGCTCGTCTCGAATTTTTCAAAACTCGCACTATCCGGCGGCAATAGATTCGGCACGTTCATTTTGGCAGCTTATTATCTGGATTTATTACACTGTTGAAAAATTTCACCTAATAGTTTACTGGCTACATTCAGTTTTATCTGGAAACAAAAATCGACACGTGAAAAAATTCCGATTCCGATAGTATCTATAAACTATTAAACAATTACGCACAACTTAATCAAGATTCTGAACATCAATGTTTCTAAAAGCTTCAGAAATAATAACTATTTCTTTCCTTAGCAAATCCAAAATACTATTCTAGTTTTTAGCCAACGATACATTTTTGAATCCAACTTCGTTCTGGTTAAGTTCTATTTCACTTATAATAATTTTTGAATGAAATCCTTTGATATTATCTGCGCCTTAAATCACTATAAAAACAATCGAAAAAGTCATTTTTTCGTTTCATTTCTGTACTATTAACTGTACTTGTAACAATTTGGAAATGAAATGCGTGCGATTCCTTCAAAATATTTCTGATGAATGCTTAGTATGGCCTATCACAAACAACAAGTGCTTTAGTTTCTTGTCGATGTTTCTCTTTTCTCGAGCTTTTAGTTCCAGGCCAAAAAAGAAAAGGCAATCAAACAGTCGGTTCTAGGTTTATAATTGAACGTTGGTTATTTTTGCCCCAATCAAAGCAGACCACCATGGATCGTACAAAAAAAAGAGAACTGAGAAGGACGCCGGTTTAATCTTTTAATTCATTAATCTTTTTACAATAGCAAAATATCTGGAATGGTCCATTTAACTAAGTTTTGAGTAAAATCATTTGATTCCGTCAAAATATCCCTCACTTCGGTAATAAAATACAGGTAAATAATTAATTTTGCTTTTCATCGCCAAATTACTAAAGGCATTAATAAAGTGATAAATAAATAAATAAATAATGTTGCCAAAAATAGAATGCCATTTTAAACCTAATATGATTTGATTTCTCCAAATGTTTCTTTTTAAGAAGCAACGCCCAAAAACTTTTTAATTTTGCTTCTCATTGTCTACAAGAAACCGAATGCAATTTTGACTAACGACACTTCCAACGACCTATTTTGAATTTAATTTCTTCCAAATGTGCTAGAAACTCTCAAAATTACGTTTGCTTTACATTGCCCATGAGGATTTCATTGCTCACAAGGAACCGCATGCAATTTTGAGTCCGTTGGACCTAATACTCTTTGATTTCTTCTTCTTTCATAAGCAACTCGGAATATTCCAGAAATTCTTAAGGTGATTGCTTCTACATAATTAATTTTGCTTTTCATTGCTTACAAGGCACAGGATGCAGTTTTGACTAACGACACATTTTGAATCCAAATAATGTGCAATGTGATGCAATTATTAAAAACTGCTAAAATGTGTTGGGACCTCAACGAATGTTTTCTATTATATTTAATAATAATCAAAAAAAAGTGGGTTTAATTTCGAATCCGTTTTTGTTAAAATTTGCGAATTTTCTGGTGAAAATCAGAGGAACTACCCACAGCCCCCCTTCATTGAGAGTAAGTAGCAAAGACAATTTTGAAATTGATTTGAAAGACTTCATTCGATTTGCTTTTAGTTACATGATGTACAGAATTAATTTGCCACGCATTCTTTTGCAAATAATTTAAAAAAAAGGATAGTTTCACTTACTTAATACTGTTTTCCGACTTTGCAAAGTCTTTTCTCGCCCTGAGCTTGATTGAATGAAACCTCCGATTGTGCAGGAAGGATCACCTATATCCGTACAATCTAAACAAAAAAAAAGGAAGAGGAAATCACACAGATTCCTTTGCTTTTTGATCATCCGAAAATGATCAGTGCTTTTTATTTTTGAATTGGATATGGAAACCAAAAAAAAAGGAAAAATTGTCATTGGTGTCTTGGCGCTGACCAGAGGAAATCAATGGAATTTTTTTTTTTCGAGACGTCGCTCGTTTCTCTAGTGCCCCTTCTGCTATCTCGTAATTATATTTAATTAAGTGATGATTTACGTAAAGCGCCAGGCATTTGACGTACGCGATTATGCGTTCATATTTAAATTTACGGCATTGTTAACCGGAAACCGTTTCAGATTGAGCGTGATAAAGAATGTTATCTTATAACAACTTCATATAAGCCACGATAAACATCAGCACGAAAATTCGACTGCAATAAAAACTAAGTAGCACTAATCTTAGTTGAATTAATATTTAAAAAAGTCAAAAAAAATATGTTTGCTTTAAAAAAATTTCATGCTGGGAATTACCTAATTTTTTATTTTTATTATTTTTTGAAGTTAATAATAAAAATACGCTCGTGCACATGAAACCTATACAAGCATATGAGTACGTTTTTTTTTCTTTTTTGAGAAAAAGTACCTGTACGATGATGTTGGATGGGAAAAACTTGTATGTTCGTTTTACATACGTACCATAAAATAACTCGCCGATTAAAACACAGAATATTTCAACATGTCATCTCAGCTACATATTGGCAAGTACTAACCATTTATCGATACGATTGTTTCTATACAGGTATGAAACGATAGATAAAACGAGGAAGATTTTGTGTCGTAATGATATCACGCCAATGCAATATCAAAATCTAGACACTCGAAACACCTATAAAGTATTTAGAGTGTTATAATTCAATGATGTTCTTTGAATCTTGGCGACACGGCCGATTTTGATCAAAATCCAAACTACACCACTTCATTCCTTTTTTGTCAACCACAGGACCTCTTCCTTCTTCAAGACGGTAGTGATCCGGTAGTTACACACTTGATGCCTTTCAGATAAGGCTAACTAAGTACGAGCCTGTTTTAATTATTTTTTTCGATTAAATTAGACAGAAATGTATAGTAGTGACTCACACGTCTGGCACGGCAACAATAATTTCATATCCGATTCATCACGTCCTTGAATTTCGTAATCTTATTGAAACTAAAAAAAGTATATAAGAATTACCTAAACGAGGCATAGCCTTTGTATTTTATTATAGCTTAAAAATGCCACTACTATTTTTTTTTTTTAATTCACAAATCACTGTTTGGGAATCACTGGTTTAAAAGGATATAAAATATTATTTTAATGACTAGTTAAGGAAGGAACAAAAACTTTAGCATTATTTATAGTTTTATTATGAGCGTAAAAAATCTATGATTAGCTTTGGTTGTTAATTATATATTTTATTAGATATTTACATACAATAAAAAAAAAAACAATGTTTAAATTGCATGCATAGATTTAATTTTAGTGTTTACTAAATTGTTTCCATAATATTTCTTTATACTTTGTATAATATAAATATTTTTGTTTATTCTTCTTCAAATATGAATTTAAAAGTGTACTTACATGAATTGTAAGTTGGACGTGAAGGAAAAATGATGTCATTTATCACCTTACATAATAACTGTAACATAAAGTGTTTTTCCTACACGGTGGCTTTTCTAGAGACACTACATAATTAATACAAGATTAAAAAGATTGGAGAACAATACCGCACGATGTGCAATACCGATTATTTTTTTTTCTGACACATGAAATTTCGTAATAGGTATTTAGTTTGAAATTTATGGTTTTATTAAAAAAATACGGTTCGATTGTCTCCAATTGCACGCTGCGGATCATGGATGGAATGGAAAATTTTCGTTACAAAACGATCGTGATTATGATTATGAATGAATGTATGAATGAATTTCTAACAAATCAACATTGTATATAATTATCGTTCTTAATAAACCAATTAGAATACACGGCTGAGATTTAGCGTTACATTGTAGAAAATTTTACTTTTTAAAAAATGCGCATTCGTTTGATTTCACAAACCAGATAAAATAATGCAATTAGAATGTAGACAGGTATAAATCATCGAGATATCGTTTAAACCAGACACTACAATAAATAATATTATTGTTTTCATTAATTGTGAAGGGACAGAGTTTGATGGGAGTGAAAAAATAAAATAAAATGAACAGTGGCGGCCCGCGTTATTTACGACGAAAATCAAAACGAAACGGAAAAGTTGACGCAACTTTCTCCCAAGGATATCAATTTTTGTGTATTAAAAACATCAAAATTAATTTGATTTCCTTCCACAAATAAAACAGTTGTGTCTTAACTTTTTATTTTATTACCTATCTGGAAATTCGTCGTTGCCTTAGCAATTCACCTATCGATGTTATTCAAGCACTGTTATTAATATTGCTTTGCACTATCTGGAAAATTGTATTGAGCTTTACTAGCTACTATAAGTACCAACGTAAGATTAATAAACGGGAGAGGGGGGGGGGAATGCATTATTCATGAAATATACTGCACAGTTGTTTGTAATTAATTGGAATCGCAGCCTGCAACTATTTACACATGAGAAAAATAGAACATCCAAGGCCTAATCGAATGAAATTCGGAATCATTTTTTGGCAATCTTGAAATTAATCAAGTATTTGGCAGTACTTAAAAATCACTTGAGTTACAGATCTTAATCTGGCCACACTACAGAAGCAATCGTAAATTTAATTATATTCTATTCATCATCCATTATACTGACAGTGAAACTGACATTTTCTTTGCGATGTCCCATTGTCTGCTTATCATTTTTTTTTTCGAATTGTTTCTTTTAAGGCCGAGATAAGGCGCGTGTATTTAATTAACGAAAAATATTCGACTCCATTTGCATTTTTTTTTCTTGAAATCCACACCTCATTAAGTTATTATTGTTACATACTATATCGTCCTTAATACGAGGCGTAAGAGTAAATATTAATATTATCTGTCGATGATCATCGTGAAAAATAAACACGAGATTCCATCGTGTTTGACGCAAATGGTGACAGAAAATACCACAAAATAGTAAAGTTGTAGATCGAAATCTAGGGCAGGACTTGCACAATTCACCAGTACCATTAATTAAATGACACAATATCACGATTTAGGTGACACAATGCACATGTCCCCAGGATATTCTGAAAATTATAAATTAGAATGCTCACTCTAAATTGTGTACTATTAGACTACTTATTGTCGTATTTTTTATGCCTTATGTTAACATTAAGTTGATTACCCCGCATTTAGATAAGATTTTAATTGTCTGAACTCAGTCATCTTTTTAAACAAATTAAAACTTGCCTCTTCTTCCCCCCTCAAATTCTCAGCAGTCAAAATCAATACCAGCCTATAATCTTTGATGCAAGCTAAAATAGTCAAGGCAAAATTCTTAGGTAGCTCCATAAAGTACTATAAATCAACAGACTGTTTATGTACGATAATGTTATCAGTGGATCTTGACGAACAATGAAGTTAATGTAAGTGTTTTGTTTAAGCTCAATAATTGCCCACTGTTTATTATCATTTTCTAAGAATAAAATACAAACCGTCCTTCACATCAGACCAGCGTTTATAAATTTGGATGTTCGTACCATGATCTGATACCAAGGATCAGTTAAGCAATCAAATTCAAATCATTCACAACTCCACCCAGGTTTTACGTGCGCTTTAGAAAAATATTTTTGTTTACTCCTTTTAATGGATTCGCGCAATTTTTACGTTTTCACCTCAGTAATCGTGAGTTAACACAAAATTTACGTAATTACAGGTATTACTCGTACATAATATAATCGAAATGAGGCGCACGTAATAGCGCAAAGTTACACCTTCCATCATCGTATCCCCAAGAAGATTATTAATAATAACAATAATAATAAAAGATGCGGAGTCATTTTGATGAGAATACTATACGCTCTCACAATTATCAAACGTTGACATACCACACACACCAATTATTTATGAATTATGCGAGATATGTGAGAATTTTTTATTACGAAATCTAACGTTTTTCAAATTTAAACTTGAATAGGCCTCTGATTAACAGTTGACAAAGATTGAATAGAAAATAATTTTGCTCGCGCTTTTTTTTAATTAACAAAAAAAAATTGGGTACTCGCTTTTGGAAAATCCGTTCAATTGGCCTTTGCTATTTATATTTTTACTAGTCATTACAGTCCAGTTACTTTGGACCTTAACAGGAAATACCATCTATAATTACTTCGATGACGTACGAGGGGCATTAACAAATTACTATGCATTTTAAAGATCCTACTAAAACAGACGAAACGAAAAATATCGCCTAATTTAATTTAATTTAAAAAAAACGCACATGAACGTGACACTTACTTTTGGAACATAGCCTTTGCTACTTGAAACGAACACTTACATTTTTGCTGGTCAGTTACTTCGGACCTTAACAGGGAGTATCATCAATAATTACTTCATTGACGTACGAGGGGCATTAAGATGTTATTTTACGTTTTGAAAGGAAAGGGAAGAAATTCGTTAGAATTTTTGGCAAATATTGAATAAGAATTTTTTTTAATTAAAAAAAAGTTATGGTGATACTTTTGGAAAACCCGTTCCATTGGCCTTTGCTCTTTAAAACGAACATTTGCTAGTCATTACCACCCAGTCATGGTTGGACCTTAACAGGGAAAATCATCAATAATTACTTCACTGACGTACGAGGGGCATTAAGAAATTATTTTTCATTTTAAAGTCCCTGCCAAAAAAAGAGGGAAAAGGGATCTTAATTTGACAGTAATGATTACATGAATAGACTCACCTGTTCATGCTGTTGTAATTTTTTTGCGACACGTGGAAAACTTGCGTTGTGTGCAAGTCGGCAATCAACGCGCGACTTAAATGCAAATACGACAAAAAAAAGACGTTCACATATGTACGTACATAAGTGCAGCAGACAGTGAAACAACGCAAAATTGATGTGTATAATCAATTTCGTTCTAAGTTGTAATCAAAATAGATCCACCGTGAAAAGATGCGTGCATATTGTGGATTTGTTTCTATGCAAAGTCGAACTGCACACGCACACTCAAAGTTGGAAAGAAAATTTATCCTTGAGTTTGAATTATTTTGAAGTTATTCCATTTACGTGCGAGTTTTAAAAATATGACGATAAACATTGTAGAACTGTTTATATTTCGGTTCCAACCCGTTTACAAAAGAAACACAAAGTGAAATGCTGCAAAAAAATAAATAAATAGCTTCCAATTAAAATATTAATGATAAAACGAATAATTTAAATCTGATAAATCGCCTGTCTTTTAAAAAAGTGAATCGTGTGAATTGATAAAGACTGTCGCGCAAAATACCTAGAACACAATCAGATATTGAAATTTAAAAGTGTAATAATCATAATACAAAGTCTTTTTGACTGCGAACTTGGGCTTGATTTCGCAAAATATTTAATATCGGTGAAATCACAGCTTGCAATTAATTTGATACGCAATAGAACGATTGGAAAACCGGAATCGAAATTTTCAACTCAAGTACAATCCTTCAGATTTATAAAAAAAAAAAATGACGACCCTTTCTAATAATAACACGGAATTAAAACGTGCGACGTAAAAGTTTCGAAATTAAATCTAAATATTATCAGAAAAGGCAGAAGTGCATCGATTAACAACTACTTGTCCTTGGCGTCATGTTTGATTTCCTTAAATATGTGTGATAGTCAGTGGAATCACTTTTGGCTTTTTTTAAAAAGCGTAATAGAAACAATTTGCGTCATAGCTAAAGCGGAAACCGGAAGCAAAATTTTAATAGTCCTTCAAACTTACAAGAAATAAAAAAAAACTATCCTTCCTGATGTTACGAGAATAAAACCGAAAGTAAACTTAGAAAAGTAAAAAGAATTAAGTAACTGTGACATTTGAAAATGTAAAAAATATTAAAACACTGGAAGACATTTTAAAAATGTAATAGAACTTGCGTCATAGCGAAGCCGGAAGTACTAGAAAACCGGAAGCAAAATTTGAATCGCCTATTCAAAGAGGTCTTTTCCTGCAATTAAAAAAAAAGCTGTCCTTCCTTTAGCAACACGGAAATTGCACATGCAAAATCCTTTAGGTACTAAATCTACTAAATATTTTCAGGAAAGCAAAAAGTTTCTCCTCTCAAATAAGTACTAATTTGAAAACATGTGTTCGTTAATGTTTATATGTATAAGCAGAGAAGGTGACACGAAAATTTATACAAATTCAAATTTACAAGAAATAAAAAAAACTATCCTTCCTGATGTTACGAGAATAAAACCGAAAGTAAACTTAAATATTATTAGAAAAGTAAAAAGAATTAAATAACTGAGACGTTTGAAAATATGAAAAATATTAAAACACTGGAAAATATTTAAAAAATGTAATAGAACTTGCGTCATAGCGAAGCCGGAAGTATTAGAAAACCGGAAGCAAAATTTGAATCGCCTATTCAAAGAGGTCTTTTCCTGCAATTAAAAAAAACCTGTCCTTCCTTTAGCAACACGGAAATTGCACATGCAAAATCCTTTAGGTACTAAATCTACTAAATATTTTCAGGAAAGCAAAAAGTTTCTCCTCTCAAATAAGTACTAATTTGAAAACATGTGTTCGTTAATGTTTATATGTATAAGCAGAGAAGGTGACACGAAAATTTATACAAATTCCCAAAAAATTATGCGCCCGACATAAAAGGTTGGAACGTACGCTTATTGACCGGAGTGATTAGGAACCGATTTAAAACGTCTAATAAAAAGGCCAAAAATAACTCAATTAATAAATCTTATTTATTGAAAAATTAGCGCCTTAGTAAACTTTTTTTTTGTTAATAATGGAAATTTAAGTTGACAAGTTAGCGCGCAAAAAACAAATCGGGAAATAGAGTTTTTAAGTCCCCCCTAAGAAAAGGCATTCGAAATTAATTAATTTTAGATTTTTTGGCACTTAGTAAATTTAAAAGCGAATTAACAAAAATGAGGACTTACTGAAGGGGATCCTAGATTGTTTCGTTTTTGATTTTTTTTTAAATTTTCACCTCTGCTTTCGCATGTTACTAGTTTGACGTTCATCAACTTTTACAACCATAATTATTCACGCTAAAAATATTAATTCCAGGCAAATATGCAGTTGCACGTTTTGAAAGTCGCAAACAATTATGCAACATCGAGTCATGGTGTAGTTTTGAACGCAACATAAAACACTTTTATACCGATTTTTTATTTCTTTGTTATTATTTTCAGAATATCGCAATTCCGAAGTATTAACAACCGAAACGTCGTATTTTTTTTCTATTGGAAACAGCAATTAAATTTCGAACATTTAATAAACAAACGAGTTAAATTGAAGCCTAGTTGTAAATATAAATGAAAAAAATTTTAAATAAACGAAAACTTACCACAACAATTTTGAATGGTATCCAAGTAAAAATCGTATCCGAAGTTTGTCTAACAGCCGAACGTTTTTGATGATGCTCGGGCAGCCGAACTTTGAATTTCAATGTCAGGAACTGAACTAAGATACAGGTATCTCAAGTGTTTAATACCTGACTACATTTCCCCAACTACTGTAGGGCTTTCTCGGGAAATTAAATAAGCCGTTTAATTATTTCAATAAGCTCGACGAGACATAATAAAATAATAAAACTGCCAATGTTCGTTGGGCACGTCCAAAAAATTTATGATCAATAAATTTGATGCATCATTTTTTTTCGCCTAAAAAAAAATGTTATTGAATATTGGGACTTTCGACCCAAAAAAATAAATGTGTAACTCTGACCTGATCATCTACAATCAGTCAGATAATTTTATTATATCTAATCGCTATACAAATTCCAAATTTTGGCAATTTTTTCCCGAGGTAAACTTTCACAAAAGAAACTGATTTTTCCGGGATATTTATTTTTAATTAATTTGGACGCAAGCGGAACTTAAGTGCGAATATCATAAAAAAAAAATTCGAAGTACATAATCTCAAAAAAAAGCAACGTTGCGTGATCATTCAACGCCTGAAAGTTTTCAGCACTTTTAACAACTCTATCATACAGGTTATAGGCATTTATACTGTGTACATTTTTTTTTCGTTTTTCAGAAGAATAATGTTATGTAACGTAAATTAAATATGTAATAACGTGAGTGACGCTAAAGATTAAACCACAAACTAGATTTCTTGTAAATTAAAAATTTCCATAAAATGAGACGAAAATTGTAAACAAAAATCACAAAAAAAAAATAATAAACAAGACTTAATCGATACTTACCTTGAATCTTCGTGAGGTTCGGTTTGTTTGTTATCATTCAATCAATAAAAGATTTTTCCCAATTTTTTTTTTTTACTACGAAATGTTTGATAATTTACATTATACTTTGAATTTCAATTAGTGGTACATACACGTACATTATGATTATTCAAAATGATAAAGTAACAGTAGTGGAGTACAGTTTGGGAAACAAAGACTATAAAAAGCACAAAAAAATCGATTGGTCGTAGAGTACTTTGTATGTGTTTATTTTTAATTTATGTGTATCAATTTGTATGGTCCAATTTCTTACCAAAACGTTGGTGACTTAAGGTAATAATATTTTTCAGGCTCCTCCACCATTTTTATTCCAAGAATCAAATAATGCTATTAATACTCCACAGATCAATTTAATTTGTGTGTATGAGTTAGTGTGTTTCATTTTCTCGTTAAAAAAACAGTTGGTTTTAATCCTGGAGGTGCATTTTTTTTGTGTTTCAGTGTCTTGTGTGATGGATAGAAAATAAAAAGAGGTTTCCAAATATTTCTTTATTTGTTCTTATGACTATCAATAATACATCATTATTTGCCACTAAACAGTATGCTTAACAAATACAATACAATTTATTTTATAATACTCATATCTGAATATGAAAATGTAAAAAGATATTTACTACAGAGATGTAATTATATAATACGTATGGAAATGAAAGAATCACTCGCTCCATTTATATAATAACTTTAATATATCACCCTTTGTATTTTTATGATTAAATAAAGACTAGATTTAGACTAGATTAAATTCGAAGCGAGCGTTTCGATCATTAGCCAATATTTACAGCTGCTTAATACTTGAAAATACAAACAAGAACATAACTAAAACAATTTAAGCGACGATTAGAACACCGCCCTTAAATAATTCGTGTTGAAATCGACGCTCAAAATTAGTGCGTCGTTCTAACAATGATATAGCTTTTGCCTGCGTGTTAGTTTTGTTCTTGAGTACTGTGAGGTAAAATTGTTAACTTCATATAAAATATCTTCAACAATGTATAAACTGATTTTTTGAACTATCTGTATATGTTTATAAATATGTATAAAGAGGAAGTTCTGATGTTAAGTTTAATAGAGGTACACTATTGTAAACTGAGACCTACTGGCAGTTTGGAATGGATTTGATACTACTTACACATATAACACATAGACATAACGCAAAAGCCTGAACACTTACACAATCTATAGAAACCATTCGCCTCGCGTCTTATTATAATCGCAGAATAATACGAAAATAGTTATTATTTATATTTTATATATCTGAGTCTCCAATGTAAATAGATATAATCTCACGTGAAATACTTTCTACAAAAAACTTCTATAACTTATGTGTCGTAGTCTAAACATTCTTAAAGACTAATTTTGATTTTGTGCCTCCGATTCTTAGTATAATAACAACGCAATACTCAGCAACATTCACGCATTTTCACATACTCCAGAAACGCATCAGTTTATCATCAGCCTTGAGGATTACCTTGCCACAGCTAATGAAACTACATAATTAATTTTCCCCCAACTGTCCGCCATAAAAACAAAAATATTTCTAATTTCTAACAAAGCAAGAAGCAAGGTAATCCGAGCTTGTACAGTAAAGGGCCGGCGGACCGGTATCGCTCTGTGGTCCATGCCTTATGGACGATACAATACAATACAAATACAATCAAAGAGGTAGTAACTGTCTTTTTTTCGCGATCTGGCCCATTTTAGCGAGTCAATAACGCAAATCACGTGACCGAAACGTTCAGTGTTTGGGCGAGCAACAATTTTCACTGGCAAAAAAAATTACACCCTCCAATAAAAAGGATTACAGATGGATACGTCGCAACCAACCGGCTGGTTACATTTTACTCCTTTCTCCCTAAAATCGTGTTTTTTTAGTGAATTTCACCCTAAATTTAGATGACACGTGCCTTTAATCATTACGTACGTGGGGCTATTATCCGTTTTCCAAATTTAAAGAAACAGTTGTGCGCGTTTATTCACTGCAGGACAAAAGTAAGTATTTATTCTAATCCGGGTATTATGAAGAAATCAAGCAATTCTGATATTGTATAACAGCACAACACAAGGGTCGTGTGCTCGATTTACCTAAAACGGGCAAAGGTTTTGCGTCATGAATACGTGTTTGTCAGCATCTACCCCTTTTCGCACAAAAATTCCCCTTTTACGTAAAATCTCGACCCTCATTTTACAATAATTACATAGTTTGATGTCATATCGACGCAGCTGCCCGAGGAAAAAAAAAAAGGAACTGAAATAACACGCTATTTTTTCATTAAACTTTAAGCCGCATTCATTCGATTAGATTTTTGTTGGTTCGCCGATAAAAAAAATATTGTTTGGGAATCGGACAATGGAGAGAAAATTCAAATTAACAACTACGGCAAAACGGAAATTTGCAGCGAATTTAATTTGACCAGCTGTCGGATTAAAATAAACTTGGGGGGACTTTCCAATAAATACCGCATTCACTTATACGAGCCTATTCAAATTTGTCATTCAAATGATCAATATTCAAATGCTAGCGTGCAGCCGCACTTTTTAGAACATGTATTTTATCGGAAAAACATTTATGGCCTATTCAAAAACGAAACATGTTCAAACTAATTCTTTATCGACGATGAGGAAAACAAAGCGGGGGCCGTTCTTTTTATGTTCTTTTTCTTTTGTAAATTATATTTCGTCGCAGGGCAAAAAGCGTGGTAGGAAACCGAGAAAATATCACGAAATTAGCGAAAAGGATATTTATAAAATAGATAAGGAAAAAAAACTCACGCGTATGGCGTATATTAGATTACCTCCGAACAACAACAACAACAAGAAATAAGTTCTCGCTTTCACTTCGTGGAGCAGAAAGGAAAAAAAAATTAGAGGGATATTCCGCCGCAATTTGTATTAAAATGGAATGCCTTGGCCGTAGGAAACGAGAAGATCTGCTCTTGCTAAGTTTTTAAGGGACAGTATATAAAACAGACCCTTCGATTTCATAATTGGGAAAGCCGACCTATTTCATTAAGTTGGCCGGGGAGCGTGATGTCGCATCGTGCAGAACAGCCGCGCCTTTATATATAAGTCGTAAATATACTGAAATGTGGATTTGGAAAAATATACGCTTATCCCATTTCTTTTATCAAGGAAGTCCGGTAAACGTCCAACGGGGGTGAGTCGTGCGGTTTCCAAGTTAGAAAAAGCCACAATTTTAACGTGGGTAAACGAAAGCAATTTACTTATTTTTTATTTGACTTTAATTAAGAAACACCGTCGACGTAAGATAACAACAGCAATTTTTGCGTAAACGTCACCCACGCCCCTGCGTTGAGTTTCTTCAATTCGAGATGAGCTACAGATAAACGTTTGCGATAGGAAATCGATAGAACAATAATTATAGAATTTATGTTACGTCGAAACCGTTTCAAGCTAACCTTTACGTTAATATAATATAATATAAGAATACAGAAGTGAAATTGCTGCGCCCAAACACAAGTCGATTATTACATTATTATTCGGTTGCCTAAAACAGCAATTTAACATTTTTACTTTACTTCTACAGATACATTTTTCAACTAATTAAAATTAACTTTTCACGGTTCATAATGACAATATATATTTATATATAAATATATTATAAATCTACAATGTAAAATAGTATTAAATTCAGCAAAACTCCATTTTTTTGATTTTCCTTAAATTTCTTGAAATGTATATAATAAATGTACTTTTCAGAGCACCGACATCACAAAATTATAAATAAAGGATCCACGCTTACATACACGTACATAAAGTCACCAACGACATTCCTTTCAATCGAAATCTGAAATTTCTCAACCGCATTTATTATTTAAATGCACATCAAATTTCCCCACGATTACCTCAACAGCCGAACTAATGGAAAATGCGTTACAGAACAAATTACCGATTGAAAGCTCGACGGAAATACGTTTCATTATAAACACCGAACCACAAATTGAAAACTACGAAGAGAACGATTAAGTAGAAACATTTATGAACGTGAACGTGAACGTGAACGTGAACGTGAACGTGAACGTGAACGTGAACGTAACCACAGATACAATATAAATAATATCGTTATTTCCTCGAAGCTCCACAAAACAAAAATATCGAAGATTCTCTTCTAAGCAAGAACATTTTTTTCTTCTAAATAAAACAAATGATCGTTCCTCGAAAAAAAAAAATACAACCAGGATATGCAACAAACATTAAACCTTATTCAAATAAATTTGCTGTTTGAGGTAAATGCGTTGGTAATATTATTTTGTAATCCGATCGAAAGAAATGTAACAATTAGAAAATGAGAGGAAAAACGTAACTGGGAATAACACGTTAAGTATATAAGTAGATAGCTAACGCAATAGAAAACCCGTATTTAACACCTAATGTAAATGATGAGCGCCTGATATCCAACCATCCCCGTTAACACTATGTTACGAACAACTTATAATTAACAGTTTTGGGAAATACGTGGGACACCGGACTCTCATTTTTGATTTTTTGCTCATTTATTCTAGTCGAACACCATACGTCCTCAAAATGTGACTCCTCTACGCAACACCGCGCGCAGGGCGGTGAGGCACCACTTTTGAAATATTTTTTTTGTAAAGGTTCACATTTTTGTTTTTGTTTTGTAGAATATTTGCTTGCACATAAATTATGCATGTATTCGTACACGGTTTAGCGTGATTATTTAATGCCGTACGTTCGTATTCAAAAGTATTCAACCCAGGCGAGCTTTTGGACGGTGGTCAGATTGATTTAAGTAAGCGTTTCGTATCGATGGCTGGCACGCGCAATAAAAGTCGAACAGATGCATAAATTTACGGGAAAAAAAGAAATAATTTTAGGGAGATCTTGTAATAGTGGGAAACGATGATGGTGGTGCGGGGGTTACACGTGCTAAAAGCAGCTGTTTAGTTGAGAATTTTAGGAAATAGGGAACGGCCGTACAATAGCACCAAAAAATTGAAAAGACACGGAGAGAAATGATTTACATTCGTTTTATGCAGATTGATTTATACATTTGCGTCCCCGAAATTGCAATAATGTAACGAATTTTATTGTAGTTAGTTACATAAGAGAGTACGAATTTGAATAAGAACGTACGGTTTCTTTTTTTTTTTTGGAACAAAACTCGGTTGAATTGTTTCTGTATTTGTACCTTACATAATGTTAAACACATATAATATTACGTAGCACCCAGGCTGTTACAATATGAGATAGCAGGTCATTTTGCAATTACTGAAGGCACACAGCTTAGTATTATAACTAGTAATTAGCAAAGGTAGTCAGTTTGTACTATACAACAATGAAATAATATGTTTTTTTTTTTTAATATACCGATCGGAAAGGCCGAAAAGCCGTTCGAACGGAGGACTAGACTGTGACTAAATGGCGCGTGGAAGACACCCGGCCGAGGAACTGAACTGAAAGTACCACGTATTGGCGTACCGGTATCGACGGCTCTATTGATATATTCTAGTGTCCCTGAAGGCGGCGGTGACCGAGGGAAGGCCCCGTCTCCAGCCGTCTCTAAAACAGCCCGCAACGACGGATCCCGAATAGTATAGATCCACCTGTTGGGTACCGCAGGTGGTCGGGATACACCGCGGCGGTAACCCCCCGGCCGCCGCCAGTCGCATTGACTGAGGTACCATTGATATATCTTATTCTAATCAGGAACTCGAGACAGGAAAGCGACGAATGCCGCAAAGAGGTCTGATTGTACTCGTTTCAGTTAACCCTGAGTTGCGTGGACTGGGCATGCGGAACGTTAACTGACTCTTGAGCAAGCTACATCTAACAACTCAATACATACACAGTTGTGAACGAATAAGTTATATCGAGAGATAAAATAGGAACTTCATTAAACATCACCTAAAGCTTTCTATCGTACAAAACATCAGTATCTCGATATTTTTTTTTTAAGTGAAAATCAACAGACTATATAAAATTTCACTCAGTCTTTCCGGTATTTGCATAAAAATATGTGCTCATATGGTCCTCGTAATATACGAGGTCATTTGCAAATATAGGAATTCGCTTATATAATTTGTATATTATATATATGTATATATATGTACACACCTGTACGTTACACATCTCACGTCGTCGTTCAAACGAAACCATCCCTCACAATGTTCCGGTTACCCCAAAAGTAACCGTGCCCCAAGAATTTACCATTACATATGTACATACAACCTCTTCCAGTTATTAGCAAAACAACCAAAATCATGTGAACGAAATATACACGGAATTGTGTGGTAGTTAGTGTAGGTTGAAGAACGTATGTAAGTATGAGAACGCACACGTATGTTCATACGCTTTAAGATTACGTAAGTTTAAATTAAAATAATAATCACAGGTGTAGCTATCGCCATCATTTTTTTTAAAAAATATGTGACTTCTATGCAAAACTACTTGTGTAGGAAACATTTTTTAGGCCGGGGTGAGAGTAAAGGTCACACTGAGGGGTGCGGACTGCTTTTGCATGACCGGTAGGAACACTAACGACGGCACAAATTTACGCTCTGTACCCGACTCTTCCAGAAGAAAAGCCTGCATGATATAAGCGGGCATGTTACTTGTATCTTCGTTTTGTGGTATGGCATAGGTAGCCGGCAATTGCGACCTTTTCGCCACTTCTTTCAATGATTGGCCCACTTCCGGCGATAGTTCCACGTGATTAATCCTACGTTTGACTTTCTTACTCTTGGCTCCCTGTTGTTTGACGTGGTCGGCATCCTCGATCTCTTCGGCGCTTTCGTAAGGCTCTTTAGATGTTTCGCTCAGTGGTTCTACGTTACCATTAAAGAAGGGCGGTAGAGGTAGGAAGGGGTGTTGAGAAAACACGTGGTGCTGTAATAATTCCGCCTGAAGAAATGTTTGTGCGCAAACGGGACATTTGAGTGGAACGTTTTCGCCTGCTTCGGTCGAGGGCAGTGAATGGGAACGTTCGTGTACGAATAAAAACGGGAGAACGGGAGTGGTGAAGGGGCAGTAGGAACAATGATAGGTTTTAGCGTTAGTTTCGTCGGCTCCAAAAATACTAGATAACACGTTTTGAATTCCAATCTTCTGTTGGTTCGGATTCTCTTGACCACCGTTTGGTATCTTTAAAGTTGGACTAACCCTCTCGCTCATCGAATTGTTTTTCACAATGGCTGATTGTTTACTCGGCTGGTTCGTAGAATGTTGCAGTTGTTGCTCCAGTTCGGTCCATTTATCTACCCCGGCTTGCCCGTGATCGCTCAAGAGATGTGCTTTTAACCATTTGGTGCTACGAAAACGTCTGCTGCATATTGTGCACACTTCAGTAAAGTGAGTGAAGTATCTGTGACTAAGGTCTGCTAAGTCTGTAGGTTTCAAAGCCGTATCAGTTTCGGCTGCTATGTGAGGCGCTGGTTCTTCGCCTTTCCGAGGTTGTAGTAAACTGGCCCCGTACTCTACAATACCGTGAGTGTTGTGCTTGTGAACTCGCAAAAAGTATTTACTACATAATTCCTTATTGCATATGTCACATATAACACCGCCTATCTGCGCTCCGTTTTCGATTTCTATCCCGTGCATCCTCTGCATGTGGGTTTTCATGAAATACTTGTTACATAACTCTTTGTTACAGATTTCGCAGTAACTGCTCGTTGGTGTTAGGCTCATCGACGCTCGCCTTTCAGCTATCTGTCCGGTTGTTACTGACCTGGCAACTCCCTTTTCAGGAGTCGTAAAACCGTTGAAGTCTTCTTTTGTGTCGGGGTTCGACTGGTGGTTCGCGTGATACTCCGAAGCGTGCTTCTTCATGTCTTGCACGTTTTGAAAATCTTTGCCGCACAGGTCGCACATGGTGTTGTTGTTTATGGTGGTCTCATTTTCGCAGGACTTTTCATTTTCTGCCACGTCGTCCAGTAAAAGACCGTGCTCTGTCATCATGTGTGCGTGTAAGAAGTAGCGATTTTCAAATTCTTTGTTGCATGCGTTGCACGTACAGGATGCCTTGTTAACATCTAAGTCGTTCAGTTGTAAAATCATAGTTTGAAGCTTTTGCAAATCCTCGCTTATAGTGTCGTTAGTATTTACTGCCTTATCCGTTGAGTTTTCAATCGTTTTTTCTTCTTCGGAGTTACTGTTTGAAGTTTCTTGTGCACCAGATTGAATTTTGGAATGTACGCTCATGTTATGTAAATGTGCTAGGTTCGCGTTTTGGAATTTTATACCGCACAGTTCGCAACTAACATCTGCGGGCGACGATGTTTTTCTATCGGAATACAAATTGGCAGTGTTCGACTGCTGTTCGCCCATAATAAGGTTTAATGGGCTCGTTTGTGTGTTCTGAGACCAACTCGCGCTTCCAAATGATTCCGCTTTAAAATCCCTATCTTTCCCGTCGTCCGGTATATAAATTCCATGGCGTTTCATTTTATGTGTCCTCAGGAAATATTTATTGCAATATTCCTTACAGCAAATCTCACAAAATGCCTTCGGATTCATGACGCCGATTCTTCTTAAACGGTTGGATAAATCGTGTTCTCTGGATTGCTGGCTCGGTGACATTTTGTCCGATGAACTGTAATAAGAAACGTCTTGCTCGACGACTTCACTTTTTAGCGAAGTGGTGTCGTATTGTATTGTGCGAGGACTGCACGAGCTTTCAGTAACGTTTTCATCGTTCACATTACGCTCCGTCTCCCCGTTTGACAATCCGTTCGATGAATTCAACACGTTTTCTGGAGATTCCTGCTCGAAATTAGCCGCTACCAATTTACTAATTTTAGGGAACAGCTTATTCGAAAACGGGCTCGCAAATAAATCCGAAAACGGATTTATCGACGTCCCTTGAGATTTTATGTCGGTTTTAACAGGTGCAACTTCCACACTTGGCACTGAAGTTGAGAGTTTGTTATTGGATGCGTAAGTAGGAATGTTCACCGTCGCCCCCGTCGGATCTGAAGTCGGCGGATCTGAATAAATACCGTGCTTGTTTGCTTTGTGTGTTTTCAGGAAATATTTGTTGCAGAATTCTTTGTTGCACAACTCACAGTACGCGTCTGGATTGAATATTCGAATGGTCTGTCTCGCTGGTAAAGTTTCGGGCTGTGGAAATTGCGATAACGTCATAAACATGTGATTTGCCGGCGAGAAGGGCAAAAGAGTTGGATTGATCCAATCTTTATTCTGCAAATCTGTCATCCATGGTACGTCGTGTCTGGGGTTGGTTAATTCTATCGGCGTGTCTGGACTATCTGCGGAGGAAGCTGGCAAGTCTTCCGGTTCTTTCTTACATTCTACGTTTGCATGTTCGGCCTTCACGTGGTTCTCGAGGTGTTCCATATCTTTGCAAAGCAACTGACATACCGGACACCTTGTTTCAGGTTCAGGAGACGGGACGGGAAGCAGCTTACCTTCTGTAGGATTTGAATCTGAATCGGCGGCAGAAATTCGAACGGGGGTTGATTGTTTCCTACGTTTTTTACAGGACTCGGCGAGTGGTGCAGCCAAACAGCGTTTGATGGGACGAGAAATTTCAAAATCCGAATCGCCGACCGACGGTTCTTCACTGACCGCAGAATATCCACCATGGATGGGGCTAGAGCTGGAGGGTAACGTGACTGACGTCATCATCTTGTTTTG
Organism: Serrognathus titanus; assembly: GCA_039766575.1. Classification (NCBI taxonomy): domain Eukaryota; kingdom Metazoa; phylum Arthropoda; class Insecta; order Coleoptera; family Lucanidae; genus Serrognathus; species Serrognathus titanus. The sequence continues at coordinate 5,618,148 of CM077916.1, read as the reverse complement.
TAGGCGACATGCAATGCTACCAGAGGTCCCTACGCACACAATTTAAAATCACATTATTAATAACACACGAAATAAAACCAAAAAAAAAGATTCATTTCAACCATACTCTCAAGCTACAACGCTATTTCATTAATTTTTGTTTAGATAAAAAAATATAATAATCTTTTTCCTTTTCGATTGTTTTTAATAAAATGCCGATCAATGAAAAAGTCTGCGTCCAATTAATCTTCATAAACTGGTGACATTTTGACCGTAGCAAATAACTCGACAAACACTCGAGACTTTTGTTGTACCTAATTGAAATTGTGAATGTCATCCCTTTATTGTAGTGATTTCCTAGAGGTCCACATATTAAATTTCCTCCGTACATCACTCGAGTAAGATTACGTTTGAAGCTCTCGATATTTGTGCATAATACAGGAGAAAAAGTGGGATTCTAAGTAAGAATGAATCATACGTGGCTTCCCTCATTTCCAATTCCCCCTCAGATTCGACTGTATTTTTGCCAGAATTGGCAGATATTGCCCGTCGAAGAACACCGACCAAAGAAAAACGCGATAAGACATTCGGCCAATATTAAGTTCGAAAGGACTATTTTTTCTTTCAAAAAGAAAAAGTTTAACAAACGCAATTAAGAAATAAATGAATAATTACCATGGAACGTTGATTATAACAACAATAATTAATCGTCACGTGGCATTAAATTCGAACTGTTTCCACACATGTGCACACCGATAAACCAAAACACCAAATAGTGGAAGTTAAGGTAAAGCAATCTATGATATTAATCACCCCACCCCTGAAAAGCAACCCCCATCAACATCGACATGTCACAGTGAAATTATTTCAGCCATCAAATTATTTTACGGGAGTAAAAAAAATATATTTCGTTTCTTGTTACCTGTGCGAGTACTTTTAGCACGTAGAAAAAAAAATCAATAACAGATGTTACCTGCGTTTTGTTTTGTATTGCAAACGCACAGGTATCGTTAAATTTTACCGGACAACAGTAATCAGATAATTAAACATTGATTATTTTAATATTAGCGTTCATTATACTGCGTCCACGAAGATAACAAAAAAAAAAAAACATGTAACAAATATAATAAATCATTTATGATAAATTAATGAAGAACTTACATATATTATCGATTAGGTAAGTTGAAGTACACGAGAGAAAAAAAAAACAATTCCAACTGAAAGTGGATTATTTTCGAAATTACCTAATTCGAAATTGATTAGGAAACTTTTAGATTAATTAAAACATTCTTATTCTTACATCGTCCCAAACTGGTAATAACGCTTAAAATTAGTTCAATCGATGATTAAAATTAGTTTAAAGTTTAATTTACTAAGTTGCTTTTTGCTTTTGATTTAATAAAACCATAAAATTATTGAAAAAAATTCAATAAACTTCACAATAAAATCTTAATTACCTTTACGCTCTATTTGAGTAAATAAGGCGATAAGAAATATTAACCCAAACAAAAGTCGTAAATAAACAACAATAAGCGTTTCTAAAAATCAATTTAACACGATTTTATCAACGTTCAAAAATTTTAATATTCGATTCGAATTCAATTCCTTTCGCCACTAAATTGTTTTGCCATTATACGTGGTCCTTTTGATTAAGTGAACTATTTTTGAACATTTATTGAACTTTTTTGAACAAGGCAGGTTTCTAGTTTGTCTTTAAATTTAACAACGGCGTCTGGGCTGAATAATTTCTTTAAGTTTGATTGGAATTTAATTCGTTTTGGTTAGTATTACACAACTCAATTTTTTTTTGGCATTTAATTTAATCAAGTGAATTATTTTTGTCCAGCACGTTTTTTAAAAATTTATTGAACTTCCTTTGACCAAAGCAGACATTTTTGTGCTTTGACATTCAACAACCGTCACCAAAGCTAAATAATATTCTTTTAACTTGATTCTGATTCAATTCTTTTTGCCATTATACGTCGTTCTTTTTATTAAAGTGAGTTGTCTATGAACATTTATTGAACTTTTTTTAACAAACGAAACTTCTTTTTTGCTTTAAACTTTGACAATTCCGCCTGAACCGATTATTTTTTATTTGATTACAACATTTATTGAACTTTTTTGAACAAAGCAGGTTTCTATTTTGCCTTTAAATTTAACAACAGTGTTTGGGCTGAAGTTTGATTCGAATTTAATTCGTTTTGTTTAGTATTAATTTATTTTTGGCATTTTATGTCGGCTTTTAACTTAATTAAGTGAGTTATTTTTGTCCAGCACGTTTTTGAAAATTTATTGAATTTCCTTTTACCAAAGCAGACATCTTTTGTGATTTGACATTCAACAACCGCTACCAGAGCTAAATATATTCTTTTAACTTGATTCTAAATCACTCTTTTTGCCATTATATGTCGTCCTTTTCATTAAGTGAACTATGTGTGAACTTTTATTGAACTTTTTTTAACAAACGAGACTTCTTTTTTGCTTTAAACTTTAACAATTGCGTCTGTGCAAATTTTTTTTTATTTGATTCGAATTTAATTCGTTTTGCTCAGCATTACGCACCTCAATCTTTTTTTGGCATTCTATGTTGACCTTTAATTTAATTTAGTTATTTCTGTCCAGCACGTTTTTGAAAATTTATTAAACTTCCTTTTACCAAGGCAGACATTTTTTGTGCTTTAAAATTTAACGACCGCCTTTTAACTTGATTTTAATTCAAGTCTTTTTGGCATTATACGTCGTCCCTTTTATTAAGTGAGCTAACTATGAACATTTATTGAACTTTTTTTAACAAACGAGACTTCTTTCTTGCTTTAACTTTCAACAATTTCGTCTGAGCTGAATATTTTTTTAAGTTAATTCGAATTTAATTCGTTTTGTTTAGTATTACGCTACTCAATTTTTTTTTGGCCTTTAAGTTAATTAAGTGAAATATTTTTGGCCAGCACGTTTTTGAAAATTTATTGAACTTCCTTTCACCAAAGCAGACACTTTTTACGCTTTAACATTTAACAATCGCCTTTTAACTTGGTTCTAATTCAAGTCTTTTTGCCATTATACGTCGTCCCTTTTATTAAGTGAGCTATCTGTGAACATTTATTGAACTTTTTTTAACAAACAAGACTTCTTTTTTGCTTTAATCTTCAACAGTTTCGTCTGAGCTGAATATTTCTTTTAATTTGATTCGAATTTAATTCGTTTTGTTCAGTATTACGCGACTCAATCTTTTTTTGGCATTCTCTGTTGACCTTTAATTTAATTGAGTTATGTCTGTCCAGCACGATTTTGAAAATTTATAAAACTTCCTTTTACCAAAGCAGACACTGTTTACTCTTTAACATTTAACAACCGCCTTTTAACTTGGTTCTAATTCAAGTCTTTTTGCCATTATACGTCGTCCCTTTTATTAATTGAGCTATCTGTGAACATTTATTGAACTTTTTTTAACAAACGAGACTTCTTTTTTGCTTTAACCTTCAACAATTTCGTCTGAGCTGAATATTTTTTTTAATTTGATTCGAATTTAATTCGTTTTGTTTAGTATTACGCGACTCAATTTTTTTCTTGGCATTCTATGTTGGCCTTTCATTTAATTATGTGAATTATTTTTGGCCAGCGCGTTTTTGAAAATTTATTGAACTTCCTTTGACCAAAGCAGACATTTTTTGTGCTTTAAAATTCAAAACCGCCACCAGAGCTAAATGTATTCTTTTAACTTGATTGTAATTTATTCTTTCTGCCATCATACGTCGTCCTTTTTATTAAAGTGAGCTATCTATGAACATTTATTGAACTTTTTTAACAAAGCAGACTTCTTTTATGCTTTAAACTTTAACAATTGCGTCAGAGCTAATTTTTTTATTTAAATTGAATTTAATTCGTTTTGTTTGGTATTACGCGACTTTCTTTGGCACTCTATGTAGGCCTTTAATTTAATTAGGTATTTTATTTTTGTCCAGCATATTTTTGAAAACTTATTGAACTTCCTTTTACCAAAGCAGACATTTTTTGTGCTTTGACATTCAACAACCATCACCAGGACTAAACCTGATTGTAATTCATTCTTTCTGCCATTATACGTCGTCCTTTTTATTAAATGAGCTATCTGTGAACTTTTATTGAACTTTTTTGAGCAAGGCAGACTTTTATTTCGCTTTTAAATTTAAAAACGCCGACCATATTTACTTTTATTTGATTCGAATTTAATTATTTTTGTTTCAGTGCTGCGCCACTCAATTCTTTTTGTCATTTTATGTCGGGCCTTTCATCTGATTAACTGAGCTTGTTTGAAAACTTGAAACTGTGCAAGTAGAAAATCAATTAAGAAAAAAATGCAGACGGACTGTCAATTTGTCCGGGATGATATGAAACGAAATGGATGTGCGAATTATCTAAACTAATTATAAAAAACTGTCAATATTTAAATCCCCGGTTGATACAATAATATGTAAATAAGATAATGAGATCAAAATTAAAAATGTGTACAAATATATTGATTATGTGATATTTAATATTGCAGCCACAATACGTGTACTGTAAAAAGCTTTAAATGTGTTATCGGCGCGGCCATAATCAGAAAACGCGTCAAATAAAAAAAGAGCCATCGAAGTGGGGGAGTTTTGGGGAAGAGTGGTTTAATTTTTTTTAAATAAAAACGCGGTGTACATAGAGATTCCAAGAACCGAGGAATTATTGATCATCAGATAAAGCAACATAGCTATCAGAATAACATAATGACGAATAGAAACACAACGGGCAGCGCAAATGAGACTATGTTGGTGAGGGTGCGAGAGAGTGTGTGTGTATGAATGCGTGTGCTTGTATTGTGGATCAATAGTTACTCCCACGCGGCGACCACTGGTCAAAATGCGGCTAGTCGCGCACCCCTAAATTTCGACCTATAAGTGACACGCCTAAATCTCTCTTCCATTTCTTGAGATAATGGCTAGAAAATATTATATTTTTCCCCGAATTAATAATTTTGAATTTTCAAAAAAAAAAAAAAAGAGGGAGGGAGAAACCCTGAATCACATGTTTACACCACTCACTCAAGCTCTAATATGCACACGTACATAACACCCACGTTTACAGATCATCCTGAAAGCTAAGTTTATAACTCGAGCTTGAGCTAAATGAAAATGAAAGTTCACTGTCGCTACATGCAACCAAACTTAGTACTAACCTTTAAAAAAAAATTAATCCAAACGTGGACTTGTATGGATGTATGTATGTATGTAAGTAGATCATACAATTTCGAACCACAGCACAAGGCAAACATAATTTCTTTAAAAACTTGCGTACCAACAAATAACTACCTCATTAAATAAATTGCTGGTTGAATTAAAAATATAATAATAACCGTGTTTATTATCGATTACAATATAAAATAACTTGGACGAATTAAATAAGAACCCAATTAGAGTTGCTTCAATTACGTAAAATTTAGGAAATTACCGTGAATAATTTAAGCGAACGCACTTTTTACCAATTTCGTGATTATTATATCTTTTTACCTCAATTGCTACGCACTTATATTATTTTCAATCGATATCAAATTGTATGTTTACTGAAACTTGTGCTTCGAATAAATTATTAATATCCCACTAATCAAAATATTAAAAATGTAGATGCACGAAAGACGAACGTCCACATTTAAACCCCCCCTTAAATATTCACGAATGAATTTAAAACGAATTCAAAACCAAACCATTAAATAAATTAAAAGCAAACTAATACAAGCAAGACGAGATAATGTTCCTGCCAAACAGTGTTACTGCACCACAAGTTGTTGATATAAACAATGCGTACAAATACAAAATTATTTATGCGTTTGCTTGATAAATATGTATGAATAAATACAACAGGATATACTCACAAAGACCACCGCCGGTTTTTACAGACTTGTCATTGTGAGCACCTAACGACACTAGTGGAGCCTAGCTACTGATAATTTAGTGGTAGCGTCGAAATTCGACGCCGGTGCGCAACTCCATCAAATTTAGATGACAAAAGCCGCCATTTGCAAAAAAAATGCGCTGATTTTAATATAATATTTTAAAACAATATTGCGCTATCGATTCGCGTTCCAATTTTACACACCCAAACATCCCTCGATGTTACTTACAGTTTCACTTTTTATTTCTTTCTAACGTTCATTCAAGTATTAAAGCGCAAATCGATACAACAAATTCAAAAAAAAATACACACATTTTTATTTAAAATAATTTATTTTATCATAATTAAAGCGGAGTAATAAAGAAATCACTCTGTATAATAGCCATTAATATTTTTAATCCGTCAGCGTGTACATACGAGAGAAATTCGACATTACCTTTTTAATAGGACAAGCTGTATATAGCATGTCAGTTTAAACAAACCCTATAATTAATTTAATTTGCTACGCTTTTACATAAAATCGCTATTCGGGCGATCTTTAATTGAAACGCCTTGTATATCGCGTGTCATTTTTAAAACAAACCGTGCATTTACGTTCGTTTCGCGTTGCATTTTTATAAATTTACAATTTACAACTAAAATTTACGACTAAAATATTAATGTCGACTAATTCGTTTTCTGTTATTTATGTGCTTCGGTGTCCACGATCATAAATTTACTTTTGCATAATTTTTTTATACACATTAAAGAGAAAACAAGATTTATGAAATACTAAAATTTATTGTACAATTGGTTCTTTTTTCGTTCCTAGAATAATGTGTGCTCAAATAACTATGCGATTGTAAACAGGATATAATATAGAAATTGGTAAGATAAAGGAAAGAGCTACAACTAGCTGTGGAGATACGTGACGCGCAAGCCGATCCCACTCTATTGCAGTTTTTTTTTCCAATAACGCTATGTATCGCAAATTAATTAACAATGCTTGAATAATTATAAAATTCAGCAACACCTGAAAATAACATTTTTTAAACGTGAACTGCTGAAAGCTAACAAAAGAAAAATTAATTTGGAGTATGAAAACTGAATTAATTGATCAAGATTTATGAAAGTTTTATGATCGCCCTTCTTATAACAAATTCTACAATTAAAATAAATGTATGTTTTAAAAAAAAACATTGTACGTTTGGTTGCCTACCTAAACACGTTGAGCAACATAATATGTACAATCTGTGTGTATACAAAACAACTTCATGCACGTAAAGTACATAATGTATATTTATTTATTGATCAATTATTAACTTTGCTGTATCTCTCCCATTTTTTTCGTAAACACTTCAAACAATGCGTGCGTCATTTTTAATGTGACGCTCCGCGTTTTATTTTAACTTTTATTAATACTGCATTTTATAATAAAGCGAAATGTAAATAATTGTTTATTTATGTGCATTTCTCGTTAAATAAATAAGTGTTTACGATTGCGTTATTTAATTTGATTGCGCGCGAGAGCGTGCGCCATCTAGTGGCCGGTGACTGAACTATACCGGTTTGGTTGTGAGCAAGACTAGGCAAACTGTAAAGTGAATTTTTTTCTTTTTGTTATATTGATCGTAATTTTGCTTGTTTACGACAAATATTCTTAATGTATGTACTTACGTTTTTGTATAATACTGCTATGGGTAATTTTTTGTACGCGATTAATTTTTGGGGCTGAGCAAAATTTTCAATTAAACACCGAAATTCCATACGGCAATATGTTTTCGAGGCGTTGTTAATTAACGCCCGCGAATTTCGACGGTTTTAGAATAAGCATGAAGTCGAAAGTGAAGTGAAATTAAATGGCCGTGGGGTATTTAAATTTTAAAGACAGGACGCATACGTAATTTAAATGTCGTTACCGACTGAGTAATTCGATAATTTTTCCCTCCTTTTAATTCGCCATCTTTAAATTCTTGGTCGTGGTGCGTGGTTGGTTTGTTTTGGTAGGCTTGTACTAACTTGTGCATGCTCGTCTGACTTAAACCATGTTTCGAACACCAAAACGTACAAAACCATTGACTTTGGACAGTGAAAAGTTAAACGTTACTCCGCCAAGTCGAATTATTAAGTTGAGACCTCACGATTTAGAAAAGTCGCCGGTTAACGGTAGCCCTAATGCACTTTCTCCCACTGAAACCAGAAGAGGTAGACCCAGAGCTGAAGTCTTAAATACCTTAATTTTACAGGGCTCGACATCTCCGAGTTCTATTAAGTGCACGTTTTGCAATAGAGTCTTCCCCAGAGAGAAATCTTTACAAGCACATCTGAGAACACATACAGGTAAGAGTCATTTAAATCTTATTGTTTACACTGGTTTAAAGCCGCTTAAATTTGTCAATTTTGGGTTTTTATTAAGGCAGAGCGTTCGAGGGGCAATAAAAACACGTCTTCCATAGTCGGTTTAGTTTTTAGAGTAATGTTATCCAAAAAGCTGAACCTAACCTTCTCATATGTCACCAGAAGAATCTAATTTTCGTTACTTGTCTAGGTGAAAAGCCGTATGTTTGTGATTATCCCAGGTGTACTCGAAGATTTGCTCAATCGGGACAACTAAAGACTCACCAGCGATTGCACACCGGTGAGAAACCGTTCGTCTGCTCAGCACGGAATTGCGAGAGACGATTCACCCACGCTAACAGACACTGCCCGGAACACCCCGATCTCCAACTGAAACGCTTCGCCCTCTCAGTCACTACTATCGTGGAAAAGATAAACGATGAAGAGCACTCCAACGCTGTACAGAAATGGTTAGACAGTATAAATAGGTTAATATTATTTTGCTAAACTCATACTTTCTCGTATCATAATTTGCTTGGACGAGGGTATTCACAATTCATTTGCGCTTGCACCTTTATGTAGGTACTGCATGCCACTTGCAACTTAATAATAATAATAATACTCATAATTGCATCGCAAAATTGAACAAACGTTTTAGAAAAAGAAAAAATAACTCCTAAGACAATTTTACATAACTTTATCATGCCTCGTATTCTACTTGGGGGGAGGCTTTTTTTTTCTTTCAAAGTACTGCATGCCAGGGAGTCCTGGGAGTGGAATTCAATAATAATACTTCCGATATCAAAAACCTAAAGACCCATGGAGGCTGCGCACTTTACGTACTGTCTTTATGCCTCATTTCAATTATTCTGAAGGGCTTTCAAGCGTGCTACGAAATGCAAATTTTTTAAGTGAGTGGTAGGCAAATTAATTTATTTAAAATCCACTGGTTTTTTAATACTCTATGCGCTCTATCGAGTTTGGAGATCTAAAGAGATGATGAGCAAAGATTTTTTCTTTTAGCTTGAGTTTATATCAACACATAAATCATCTAAAGCATGCCCATTAGTCTTTTAACTCGCTAACAAATTCTTTACAGTAGCAGACTGTACTTAAACTTTTGAATGGTATTGTACTTTGAAGCTGTTATAGTTTCATTGTGTGAGTAATCGAAGGTAAATATGACTTCTCATCACTTTGTCTTTATTTGTGCATGTTTGGAAACGTTTTACTACAAAGCAAGGTCTACGTATATGCATATCTTTATTTATACAATTTTTTTTACTGTTTGTGGAACATTCTTTCATACGCATGTGCAAAATACGCCGTTGGGCTTGCTTCAAAGTGATTGGTCTATTTAAACTCGCACTATTAGTAACAGTCGAAGTTTGCTTGTGTGTGGACGCGATCAGCAAGTTCCGTTTTGTACGTATTGTATTTATTTTTTTTGCGTGGACGTTGTTAACTGTAGCCAGTTTACGTAAATGTGATTGATTGATTTAAACGCGCATTTGTTTGCACCAACACAGAATCGTTGGGCGGCAGGCAGATATTTACGGTTAAAGCGCATGTGCAGTAGATTCGGTTAGATTCGCTTCGACGTGATTGGCAAATTTAAAGCGCAATTTTAAACTGACTAATCACGTTCGCCAAGATCAACACAAAATCGTTTGGTGGCAGGCAGATATTTATTGTTAACACGCATGTGCAATAGATTCCGTTAGGTTCGCTTCAACGTGATTGGCAAATTTAAAGCGCAATTTTAAACTGACTAATCGAATTAATTTGCGCCAAACAATCGTTTAGTAACAACAACCAAGGCTTGTTTGCTTAAGGTGGCTGGATCAGTAAGGTAGTAAATTGTATAATACTTTAAAGCTGTCATGTAATTTTTCAATTTAAATCAATCAGTCAATTTTACGAAACTAAACTAAAGTAATTACAACCAATTGCCGTTGATATTGCATTTAATAACTTCCCATGTGATCGAGTGTTACGTTCTTTTCTGCATTTTGTAGTAAAACGAGTTTTGTGTTATTGTGAAGAATGCGAATTTGATTTGCAGGAAGGAAAAGCGGTTGATGTCAAACAGTATAAACACGACCCCGAAGAAGACGCACAGAAATCTCAACAACGGTTGGAGGTTTTCAGAAGAGCAGAACGAGAATATAAATTACTTAAATCTACAGTCCAATACGATATTTAAGATGGAGCAGCACTTGAATCGATCACCGAACTCCATGGATAACTCGTATGCTTCCAACGCTTACTCCTCGGGTCAAGAATGTGCAGCTCAAGCCCTGATGCAACTACGCGAAGGGCATTACAAAGGCCGCTTGACTCATTCTCCGACGTATTTGGATGTCGATGCTTACCAGTCTGATTCTCAGACGAATGATTTTCTATCCGAGTCATACATCGATGAGCAAAACGATGTGATGACCGATAGTCACACTGATTCAGGCCCGGATTCCCTGCCTGAAATCAATTATGCCTCCGTGAAGTTTTCCCCCGAAACCAATGAGATTCCAAAGAAACGTTGGTTGCAACAGTGGGACTCCGCAAGGGATCTAGCTCAGCCTATCAACTGGGCCGATGATGCCCCGAATATCGTCGAGGCAGAGAACCAGAAACGCCCCACGGTCCTGGTACGTGTGGAGAACGGCCAAGAAAAGGAAGTTTCTAAATCCGATATGCAAGTTGCTATGGCACTGGTCGAGCTAGGCAACTCGAAACCATCTCACTACAGTTATTAAACCGTCACTAGTTTAAGTTTAATTTATTTTTCGTTTCTTCTTGTGATACTACGTATTTAAAAGCTTTTCATTGTTTAAATTTTCTTACTGTTATCCTCTTTAAGAAACTTTATTATATTTAAAAAAAGGAAAGAAACTGCACGGGTTTTTCTAGTAACTAACGCTTACTTGCCTCGTCTTAACTACTTAGTTACTGGAGGAATACCCGATGCAAGATTTTATTTTAACAAGTGATATTAGTATTTAGTATAGGTGGTGTATATTAGTTATTGCAATCACTTAAAAAAAATTCTAGTTTAAACTTGTTTACTGTGTAAACTTTTAACATTCCATTTTGTTTTTGTGTGTGTGTAGAAACGTCTGCCCTTCTAGACTTTTCACATTATCTTAAAGCCACCCACCACCACCACCACCCTTGCTTCGACACTGTTTGTTGATGTTTACGAATGTTTCAATGTTTATGGCAAGTAATGTGAGAAGTTTTCGTTTCACTGATTTTAGGCCTACATTTGCAATACAAGTGTTTTTAATTCTGATTAACGTTAGTTTGAAATGTAAAAAAAAAGTTGATTTAAATGATGAAACAAAATAGGGGTCCTCTTTCTACTATGACATAGTTCCTCTTTTTTTTTGTGTGTATACTTAGTTTTGCACTGATTCATTATCGCTGCCGTTCTCTCAATGTCACTTTATGTCAGAAATTTTTAATGTACTTTGGAAAGGATATTAATGTTACTACTAATTGTTAGGCATGTGTGTAACTTCTACTATTGCATAAACTGAGTTATAAAGATGTCAAAAATGAAGAACGATGTACTTAACTTGAAACTTAAAGCTATGATGATGTATTGCAGTTTTTAGTTTTACATTTGAAACTCTCTGTGTTGTACCAAGTCTGTTGTAAGTAAGTGTATATAAATTACTTTGAGAAAATGTAATATTTTAAATATATGTCATATTTTACAAGTAACTTCTAACGTGTTTCGATATACCCCAAAATAAACAATTACAGGCACTTTCTCCTCCTGTCTTTATAGCTCAGTACTTTCACAAGTCATTCTTTTGTGAGCTGAAAGAAACTTAACTAGTTTTTATTTCAAGGCCCTACAGTGCCTTTGCTCACGGCATTTTCCCCTCAAAATGCGTTACATTGTGATATTTTAACTTACCCAAAAATATCACTTAAGGTATTTATTATAATTACAAAAAGATGTATTATATTAAAAGAAATGTATGTAGCACTGTTTAAAATTAAAAATAAAGTTTTGTCCTTTCTAAGCTTTTTTTTATTTAATTCTACTGCTCTTAGGAAAAAGTTAGTGATTCCAATTACCCTTTATTTTAAAGAACGAAAATAAATATTGGGATACAATACAAACAACGATTTAAATGAGTGCTTGAAGCTTTTAATTATCACTTTGAAACTACAGGAACAAGACACATTTTCTATTTTAATTAAAAAAACAAACATAACAATAAAATATATTGCCGCAAGTCTTTAAAATAAATTAGGAACAAATATGAGTTTGATTATTAAGCGAAACGAAATCATATAAGAGAGTGCCTGCTGACCGCAGATTTCGGTGGAATTAATCGACCGCTGGGTCTTGGCACACTCGAGGTACGTCTCTGTCTGTCGAGCTTCCTCCCCAAGTTGTAAGTGTGATAAACAGCCTTCATCCCCCTTTTAACCGGAGTGGAATGTTCCATGTGACTCGACATGTGCTTTCGCATGTTATTACCCGTGTAAGCTACGCCTTTCATTTGGAACTCGGTGGTTTCGGTGTTCCACAGCATGTTCGTTTCGATTTTTCTCTGCGAAACACTTAAGTTGCAACAATAGTCATCCTAAGTGCTAAGTTACTTACAAGGTATTCCCTCGGAATGTAGCTTTCGATCATCATATTGGCCAGCTGTAATTCCCTGACGAGGAGTCTGTAATTGTCAAGTAAAGCCTCCATTTCTCTTTGGTATTCGTGCTCTTTATCTGCGTGTTCTTCTTTAACTTCATTCAGTAACGCCTGCACTTTCTTGATCTTCTTTGTTATACCGACGTCTTCTTCTTGAAGGCTTGAATACTTCTCAGTGACATCAATTTTTTCAGCCTGCATAAAATAAGTATTTCTGAGTTCCTTCCTAAAAGTAAGCGATGACTCATACTTACTCCTTTCTGTTGTATCTGCTCTTCCAGTTGTTGATGTGACTTATCCAAGCTCTCTAACTCAGCCCCTGATGTTTCCAAAAGAAACAATTGCTGCTGCGCTTTTTCCAATAAGTTCTCTCCCCCAACCAAAATTTTCTTTTGTATCAAAGAAATCTTCTGGAGAAGTTCTTCCTTTTCCCGTCTAGAAAATTAAATTTCATTATCAGAATTCACCAATGGGATATACGTACTCGTTCTTTTCTATTTCCTCATCGTGTTTCCTGCATTCTTCCGAAATGGCATCCAACTGCGGCTTATCCTTTTTCTTCTGTAATCGTTATTAACGCCAATTTTTTTTTTTCTTTTTGCTACAAGATTTGCTTACCGTTACCATTTTAATCACGGCTTTCTCCTCGTGCAAATTAAGAATCGAAATTCTCTGCTGTAACTTGGCTATCTCTTGCTCGAAACACTCGATCATGCCCTTCTTTGTTTCCACGTTCAATCTAATCTTATTCTTGATGTATTTGACGCGGCTTGCGTACCGTAAAGTGCAGATGCTCTCCTCGTAGTCGACCTCTGATGGACTCACCATCGCGATCTATTAAATTTACTTTAGTTTTTAATACACTTAAAGCACCAACGATTAATATACCATTGCGGTTTTGGAATTACCACCCAAGGAATCCTGCAAAAGCCGCGTTAACTTCGAGTTCCTGTATGGGATGTGCGTGCTCTTCCCATCGACTAAAGCAGATATGACGTTTCCAAGAACCGAAAGCGACTGATTGATGTTACTGGCTTCTTTCAACCGCTCGCCGGTAGCTTGAGTCCTACTCAACCGCTCAGATCCCTAAATTATAACTTTATTTAAATAACCCAAACAGTCTACTGTGTAACTGACCGCCAAGTCAACCAAATTTAGCTTCCCGATTGTAGTTTTATTATCGATTCTGTCCTTGGATTCTATGGTAATTGTGAAAATTGCGTGCGATCTCGAGCTGACGTCGTTCATCAAGGTGGACCTCGTCATCCTATTCGTGTTTCCCCTAGTCATCAACTCAGCTATCGATTCAATCGAATCGACCGTAAATCCCATGAGGTCCTTCACATATACGCCGACGTCCACTCGCTCGCGAACTTCTAATTTCGCATTCGGATTCGTGGATAATAAATCTCGTACGTCTTCGTTGTAGATCTCCAAGTATGTGACGGTTACGACGAACGACTTTTCACCCGTCGACCTCGATATTTGGCTGAATATGTGCGAGAAGGTGTTGGGGATGATTCCTTTTAGTTCCGCTTGCTTTTGATTGCCTGCCATTGTATAGGTTTTCCCCGTCCCGGTTTGTCCATAGGCAAAGATAGTGCCGTTGTATCCCTGCAGTACTTTCTCTACTATTGGGAAAGCTATGTGCCGGTACAGATCCATCTGGAAGGCGAAGCCAAGTCACAAGGGGTAAAATTTGAAAGCACAGAATTTACCTGAGTGCAGTCCTCCCCGAAAACATGATCGAATTTGAAGGCCTTTGGCTTTTCCCCAGGAGATTTCGTCAAACTAATAACATTTTCTTCACGATCCACAGCTACAATGTTGGCGTTATTATCAGCGGTTTCCTTCTTATTTAAGGGCCTGACGCGTATTACTACCCGGACATTTTCCAACTCGCCCTTTGCACTGCCTTTAGTGCCCGCCATTATAATATAACGTTCCACAACAATCAATAATACCTATTTTGAATAAACCAAAACATAACCTCCCTTGACAGCTACATACAGGTGTACCAATCACATGCAGCGCCATCTATGGATGAGTAGTTAAAGTAGATACATAAATTTCTATGTCCTCATTATTTAATAACATGAAATTTATAAAATTTAAAAATTGTTGCTGTGTTCATGCATATTCTCCATTTATTTTAGATATGCTTTCTACACACTACTTCTTTCTTTCTTGTTTGTTTCGTTTAGATTTAACACATTATTTTAACATTCTTGTTAAGTATTGTCCTATATAAAAAACAAATTAAATATTTGAAATGAAAACGTCTCTCTTAGAGTTTAGAGAATGTAATTGCATGAAACGAGAGACTAAAAATTAAAGGAGATAGGAAGATAAAGAACTTCAAGGAGACTAGAATTGCAAAGTATATTAGGAGATAGTTGATAATTTCCTTATTTAATTTTTGATTTCAACGCGTCATAAAGTTTGCGAGAGGGCAAAATTCCCTTTTTTCTAAAATCGAACCTAAAGGCTCAATTAAGAAGCCTGCATACCTCACTCAGTTCGTGAGGTATTGCTCTTGACATATAAGAATTTTTTTCTCGAGAACGGTTGAAGGTAGAGACTTGTGGCTTACAGCGTTGGATTCGTCTCTTCGAGCTCTATAAGAGCGATTTCTTTCGCGCCAATCAATTTCCCGACGAAATCCTCAAATTTCCATGGACTATAGCCTTGCTACTTTTTCGACCGAAAAGAATCTTTTTCTCCAAAAATTACGAAAAAATTCACAACTGTAGAGCTCATTGAGGCGCATCCAAAACCGTACCCCATTACCCTCTGTTTTGCCCCGTTATCGAGATATCGACCCCTAAACACAGCCACAAAAATTAGTTATTTTCGCACAGAAAATAACCGGATAACTAGCAAGTTTATTATCAGGCATTCGCATACGTTATCATTGCAACATTTGAAGGGGAAAAGTAAAAGATTGGGGCACTAATTATTTAAGAAAAGCGAAATTGAGGGGATGTCCCATGCAAGGGAATTACTTTGTCGGCGAAAGAGAAAAGCAAAGGAAACAATTACGCCACTCGAATGATCGTTATTCATCAAGAGACGCAGGCCTATTTTCACTAAATTTACAAGTAAATTAATAAATTAATTAAATTAATTTAAACAAAATTTACCAGTGCTGCTATCTGTGGGTAATAACAAGACCTAATCTTTACCGATAGTTACAGGTTCCTGTAATTCGATTTCGCTATAAATTTTTTTTCATTAAAAATTACGAAAAAATTCACAGATGTAAAGCTCAGCGAGGCGCATCCAAAACCGTACCGCATTACCCTCTATCTTGCCCCGTTACCGAGATATCGACCCCTAAACACAGCCACGAAAATGAATTATTTTCGTACAGAAAATAACCTCATAACTAACGAAGTTATTTCTAGCCGTTCGTATACGTTGCTTGTACAATATTAGAAGGGGAAAGCAAAAGACTTTCAGCCCTAATTAATTCAGAAAACTGAAATAAGGGTGTGTCCTAAGCAAGGGAATTATTTTATCAGCGGAAAGAGGGAAAGCAAAAGAAATAATTACACCACTCGATTGATTATTATTTATTAAGAGACACAGGCCGATTTTCACTAAATGTATTATTAAATTAATAAATTAATTAAATTAATTTAAAAATAATATACATACGTGCTGCCATCTGTGGGTGAATAGCGTGACCTAGCTTTTACCGATAGTTACAGGTTCCTGTAATTAGATTTTGCTAATTTTGTTAATTATTTTTTAAGAAATTAAATACTTTAAATATAAATGCCCATCTCTCTCAAAAAGTACAAAACACAATTGCATGAAACAGCAAACTAGAATTAAGTAGAAGTAGGAAGATGAAGGATACTGATGGCCTTTTGCATCAAGCCACTTAAGCTCAAGTCAACTTAAGGCCCAATTAAGCTCCAACCAATGCATTAAAGATAAATAGCTAAGTTCCACTTTGCTGTGCAACAATTATTTTTTATTTTTATCGAAAATAGTGTTTTTTTTAGAAAATTTTTTTTATGTAAAGGCAAGAAGTGCCTGATTTTTTTTAACAGAATTACTTTTGCTTTTTAATATATTATGGGAAATCGTAGCAGAAAAAATTTGCTTGAATTGTTCATTGTTAGCCTGCCGGCAATTTAATTGAAGTTTTCCTCTTAGCCTGTAATTTCCATGGTACTTGCATACCTTTGTTTAAATGTGAAAGATTTTTTGCGTGCAGATTATTTGTGAAAGTGTACAATAATCTTCTCAATCCTAGTCGTAACGTTCATCTTCGCCAATGCAAGTCGCGAATTCCACAGTTCCGGATCAATTCACTGCACCATTCTAATTTGTTCTTCGCTCCGGGTTTAATTGAGTGTAATAATCAAAAGCGATCATGGATTTTAAAAACTTTCTTCGGAATGTCTTTGTATTTTATTTCGTTTTATTGACATTACCAGCATTCAGTTCGTCGATAGGAAAAGTGAGTGCGTATAATCAGTGAAGTTGTTTGTAATGCTCTATTTAATAATCTCATTTTTACGCGCGTATTATATATGTAGGTTAAAATAATCAGCTTTTTTCTAGGAAAAGCGTCAGTTATTCCGCGAAAATTTGTTACCTCAAATTGGGGGTAAGATCCCCGAGTCGGCGTTTTATCACGAACGGCTTTCCTTGAACCGTTTAAACCAAAATGGAATTTACACTACCGATGGGGTTTACTTAGAACAGAGACCACCTGTACATTCAGCAAAAAGTCATTTATGCAAAACCATGAAGGTACACACACAAAATAATTAAAAGTAATGAATTAAAGTGGAGTGCTTTTAGATATTTGTACAGCCGAATAACATCCCCCATATGATTGATACGAGTTATCTCATTAGGGAGCCTGTAAATTACAATATTAGACCTTCGCTGATTTTTCGTCCTTACGCCCTTACGCCATCCGAATCTCTCAAGCTACTTCAAAGCAGCAGACAGTACAAAATTCGCAACTCTTTGAGGAAAGACAAAACCCTATCGTTTCAGGTAAATTACAACAACCCTTTAAATATTACAAAGTACATTTGCTTTTCAGATCCTGTACGAATTGGCACCCTACATTAACAAGTTTCTACATTAACAATATACACATATTAGTTTGTTAAAGTGCACTCATATTTTTTTATTAAAAATTTTTTTTTTAATTAGATGTATTTGTGCGTTATTATATAATATGAAAGATATGAAAGGTTTAAGGCGAGATTGTAGGTAAGTGCGTGCTACTTTTATACATTCAATTAATTTTATGCAAGAAACTCGTTCTAAAGTATTATTTATTATTATTTACGGGGACAAATTGCGCATTAAAAAAATAGTTAGCTCTGTACGTTCCAAGAGATCTACTGGAAATCTGCTATGAAAGAGCAAAACGAGAAAACGAATAAAAACCAAGTAGTATGTACTCACAGGCAGGCAAAGTTGCTTGACCCCTGAAAGTTCAAGACGGAAAGTGAGTTTAATTCGATAGGTTACAAATGGAATTCCTTGCGAATTCAAGTGAAACTACAAGCCCAAATAAATAAATCAATAAAACTAATCCGTTTTATTTATCTGCACCCATGATTTCGAACCTTGGAAATTGGAAAGTGTAAAATAAATTGAAGATACTTTTTAATTTTAAATTAAATTTAAATATAATAAATGCAATACTTGTGTAAAATTTCTGAAAAAAACTTGCCGTTTCAAATTTATGCCAAAAAACCAAATCGAACGTTATTCATAACTTCCTTGTTTAAATTTCGATTTCCATCCGTCCTCCTGGGGGTGTTTAGAGAAGCCTAAGGGATGTTCGTAAAAGTACTCAGAAATTAGTATAATTTGTTCGTATTATAGTCATAAAGTAGCTGTGACGTCATCAAACAAAAAATGCCCATAACTTTCTTATTTACCGTTCGATTTCGATGCTCTTTCGCAAGGGCGTTAAGGATGCCCTAAGGGACGGCCCTGCACCCTTAAAACCACGCTAGAACTTGCGAAAGGGCAAAATTGACAAAACGGCTGCGCAGTAGGTAACGGAGGGTCGTAGGTAACGGAGGGTCGTAATTATAATTTTGCTAAAAATCGGCCTACATTTCTTGATAAATAATTATCAATCGCTTGGCACAAATTTTTATTTTCCTTTCGCGTTTTCCGCCGATAAAATAAAATTCGCCGGAATCTCTCCGCACATTATAAATCTCTTGCAACAAGCACCTCCTCGCCTTTATGTGATCCTGGTAGCAAGATACAAAAATCGCAACAAATTTTGTTGGAATTTTTCCGCGTCGAATGCGCCGGATTCGATACCTCTTCACGTATCATATGATCCTGGTACAAGAATTAAAAATTGCAGCAAATTTCGCCGGAATTTTTCCGCGTCGGATGCTCTCTGTTTGAGACCTCCTCGCATATCATATGATCCTGGTACAAGGTTTAAAAATTACAGCAAATTTCGCCGGAATTTTTCCGCGTCTGATGCTCTCTGTTTGAGACCTCCTCGCATATCATATGATCCTGGTACAAGGTTTAAAAATTACAGCAAATTTCGCCGGAATTTTTCCGCGTCGGATGCGCTCTGTTTGACACCTACTCGCGTATCATATGATCCTGGTACAGAATTTTAAAATCGCAGCAAATTTCGCCGGAATTTCTCCGCACCGGATACATTTCCTCCACCTCCTCGCGTTTATGTGATCCTGGTAGCAGAATTAAGAAATCAAACGCAGAAATATCCTCGTGACGTCATCAAAATTAAAATTGTTAATAACTCCCTTATTTACTGTTCGATTTCGATGTGCTTGCGTAGGGATGTTCGGAGAGCCCTAAGGAATGCGTTCCCACCCTTTGAAACCGTCAAACTCCTTTAGAAGGGCAAAATGCACAAAAGGGCTGCGCAGTAGGTAACGGAGGGTCGTAGGGCTGCGCAGTTGATTTTCGACAGATGGTAAAGCATGTCGGATAAAAAAATTCTTCTTTCCAATGGTGCCCTCAAATCTGCCCTAAGGGCTCAAATAAGAAAGCTGAAAATTTTCAGGCCTGCCGGAAAAGGCGTAATTTTATCGACGAACCGATCGCACAAGTCGTCCCAGTGACGTCATAAGTGGCTGTGACGTCATCGAACAAAAAATGCCCATAACTTTCTTATCTACCGTTCGATTTCGATGCTCTTTCGCAAGGGCGTTAAGGATGCTCTAAGGGACGGCCCTGCATCCTTGAAATCGCGCTAGAACTTGCGAAAGGGCAAAATTGACAAAACGGCTGCGCAGTAGGTAACGGAAGGTCGTAGGGCTGCGCAGTTGATTTTCGACAGATGGTAAAGCATGTCGGATAAAAAAATTCTTCTTTCCAATGGTGCCCTCAAATCTGCCCTAAGGGCTCAAATAAAAAAGCTAAAAATTTTCGGGGCTGCCGGAAAAACCGTGATTTTATCGACGAACCGAACGTACAAGTCATCCAAATGACGTCATAAGTAGCTGTGACGTCATCAATCAAAAATGCTAATAACTTTCTCATTTACCGTTCGATTTCGATGCTCTCTCGCAAGGGCGTGCCTTAAGAGGTAGAGGAATGAACCAGTGACATAAAAAATCATTTTTTCAATAGTGCTATCAAATCTCAAATAAATAAATGAAATTAATTTTTATAAACAAATTAGTGCTGCCACCTATGGGCACGTAGCGCAATCTAATTCATTCGGATAATTACAGGTTCCTGTAATCTGATCTTGCAACAGCCGCTAAGCTATAAATTCGCCTATTCGCTTTCAGATGGCGATCTCGAGATGCGTTCAATTGTAGTCAACCGTCGTTTTAGCGCTTCGCTTTCGACCAAAAATTAGCAGTACATGCAACTATTTCTTTCTGGCAAACGGTTGGAGATGAGAACTTGTCACTTGCACCGTCGGATTCGTGCCATCATGGCCTATAAAAACTATTTTATCGCGACAATCGATTTCTTTAGAAATACTCAAATTTTCATGGACTTAGTACACAATATTTTTCACGAGCACGGTTCGAGATAGAAATTTGTGACTTGCATTCTGGATTAGCCTCGTCGAGCTCTATGAGAAGGATATTTTTGGAGCAATCAATCTCACGTGGAAGTCCTTAAATTTCCATTGACTTTGTCCATTAATTTTTTCCTTGAAAACGATTGGAGATGGAGACTTGCGGCTTGCACCGTTGGATTCGTCTCATCGAGTTGTATAAGAATGATTTTTTTCACGGCAATCGATTTCCCGCCGATATTCTCAAATTTTCATGGACTATAGCCTTACTACTTTTTCGTCCGAAAGAAAATTTTTCCCCCAAGAAAAACGAAAAGATTCAGGGATATAGAGCTCTTTGAGGTGCATCCAAAAATATAGCCCGTTACCGTCTAGCCCACGCCATTCCCGAAACGTCGACCCTTAAACACGGCCATGGAAATTAATTATTTTCGCACAGAAAATAACCCCATAAGAAACGAATTTATTTCCAGTCGTTCGCGTATCTTGCTTGTGCAATATTAGAAGTGAAAAGCAAAAGCTTTCGGCCTTAATTAATTAAGGAAGACGGAAATTAGTGTGCGTCCTAAACAAAGGGATTATTTTATAGGTGGAAATCGGTAAAGGTAAAGAAGTATTTGTGCCAATCGATTATTTATCAAGAGATGCAGTGCCATTTTCAGTAATATTATAACTGAATTAATAAATAATTGGAAATAATTTCAAAAATAAATTGGTGCTGCCATCTATGGGCGGGTAGCGTAACCTCATTCATTCCGGTAATTATAGATTCCTGTAATACGATCTTGCAATAAGAATCTGCAACAGCCGGTAAGCTATAAAATCGTACGTTCGCCTACAGATGGCGAACATGAATTGCGACAACCGCCGCTCTAGCACTTCGCTTACTACTTATTGTTAGCTACTAAAAATTGGCAATCCATGCAACTATTTCTTGCTGGCAAACGGTTCGAGATGAAAACTTGTGACTTGCACCGTCGTATTCATACCATGGTCGGGACGATCAATTTCTTGTGGAAATATTCAAATTTTCATGGACCTAGTACGCAATAATATTTCTCTCGAAGACGGTTCGAGATAGAGACTTGCGATTTGCACCATTGGACTCACTTCGCCGAGCACTATGAGAATGATATTTCCTCGGCAATCCTCTTCCTGTGGAAATCCCTAAATTTTCACTAGCTTGGTATATACGCATATATTTTTTTCTCGAAAACGGTTGGAGATAGAGACTCGCGACTTGCACCGTTGGATTCGCCTTGTCGAACTCTAAGAGTGATTTTCTTGCAGCAATCGATTTCCCGAGGAAATTCTCAAATTTTCACGAACTATAGCCTTGCTACTTTCGTGCACGAATATTTTATTCTCTCCTAAAATAGCGCAAAAATTCACAAATGTAAAGCCCGATGAGACTCATTCAAAACCGTATCCCGTTCCCTTCTAGCCCACTACGTTCCCGAAATATCCCCCCTTAGATCACGGTCACGAAGAATAATTAATTTCGTGGAGAAAATAACACGATAACTAACAAGTTTATTTTCAGGCGTTCACGTACGATGTCATAGCAATATTAGAAGAGAGAAAGTAAAAGATTCAGGCCCTAATTAATTTAAAAAGCCGAATTAAGGGGATGTCCTACGCAAAGGAATCATTTTATCTGCGGAAGAAGGAAAAGGAAGAGAAACAATTACACCATTTGAATGATGTTTTTTAAGAGACGCAGACTGATTTCCACTAAATTCATTATTAAATTAATAAATAAAACAAATTAATTTTTAAAGATTAACTAGTGCTACCATCTATGGACGCATAGCGTGGCCTAACCTTCACCGATAATTACAGGTTCCTGTAATCAACTGAAATCATAAAGTAGCTGTGACGTCATGAAACAAGAAAATGCCAATAACTTTCTTATTTACCGTTCGATTTCGATGCTCTCTCGTATGGGCGTTAAGGGTGCCCTAAGGGACGGCCCTGCACCCTTAAAATCGCGATAGAACTTGCGAAAGGGCAAAATTGATAAAGCGGCTGCGCAGTAGGTAACAGAGCGTCGTAGGGCTGCGCAGTTGATTTTCGACAGATGGTAAGGCATGTCGGATAAAAAAATTCTTCTTTCCAATGGTGCCCTCAAATCTGCCCTAAGGGCTCAAATAAGAAAGCTGAAAATATTCAGGCCTGCCGGAAAAGGCGTGATTTTATTGACGAACCTAACGCACAAGTCGTCCGAGCGACGTCATAAGTGGCTGTGACGTCATCGAACAAAAAATGCCCATAACTTTCCTATTTACCGTTCGATTTCGATGCCCTTTCGCAAGGGCGTTAAGGATGGCCTATGGGACGGCCCTGCACCCTTAAAATCGCGCTAGAACTTGCGAAAGGGCAAAATTGACAAAACGGCTGCGCAGTAGGTAACGGAGGGTCGTAGGGCTGCGCAGTCGATTTTCCACAGATGGTAAAGCATGTAGGATGAAAAAATTCTTCTTTCCAATGGTACCCTCAGATCGGCCCTAAGGGCTCAAATAAAGAAGTTGATTTTTTCAGGAACTCGCAGAAAAATCGTGTTTTCCGACGAATTTTGAAGGCAAAAGTGCCCCATGACGTCATCAAATTAAGAATTGTTTTCCAACACATTTTCAAGAGTAGAATAACATTACAGGAACCTGTAATTACCGGGAAAGATTAGACTACGCTACTTGTCCATAGATGGCAGCACTAATTCTTTCTCTAAAATTAATATACTTTATTTATTAATTTAATTATAATTTTGCTAAAAATCGGCCTACATTTCTTGATAAATAATTATCAATCGCTTGGCACAAATTTTTATTTTCCTTTCGCGTTTTCCGCCGATAAAATAAAATTCGCCGGAATCTCTCCGCACATTATAAATCTCTTGCAACAAGCACCTCCTCGCCTTTATGTGATCCTGGTAGCAAGATACAAAAATCGCAACAAATTTTGTTGGAATTTTTCCGCGTCGAATGCGCCGGGTTCGAAACCTCCTCGCGTATCATATGATCCTGGTACAAGAATTAAAAATTGCAGCAAATTTCGCCGGAATTTTTCCGCGTCGGATGCTCTCTGCTTGAGACCTCCTCGCATATCATATGATCCTGGTACAAGGTTTAAAAATTACAGCAAATTTCGCCGGAATTTTTCCGCGTCGGATGCTCTCTGTTTGAGACCTCCTCGCATATCATATGATCCTGGTACAAGGTTTAAAAATTACAGCAAATTTCGCCGGAATTTTTCCGCGTCGAATACGCCGGGTTCGAAACCTCCTCGCGTATCATATGATCCTGGTACAAGAATTAAAAATTGCAGCAAATTTCGCGGGAATTTTTCCGCGTCGGATGCTCTCTGTTTGAGACCTCCTCGCATATCATATGATCCTGGTACAAGGTTTAAAAATTACAGCAAATTTCGCCGGAATTTTTCCGCGTCGAATACGCCGGGTTCGAAACCTCCTCGCGTATCATATGATCCTGGTACAAGGTTTAAAAATTACAGCAAATTTCGCCGGAATTTTTCCGCGTCGGATGCTCTCTGTTTGAGACCTCCTCGCATATCATATGATCCTGGTACAAGGTTTAAAAATTACAGCAAATTTCGCCGGAATTTTTCCGCGTCGAATACGCCGGGTTCGAAACCTCCTCGCGTATCATATGATCCTGGTACAAGAATTAAAAATTGCAGCAAATTTCGCCGGAATTTTTCCGCGTCGGATGCGCTCTGTTTGACACCTACTCGCGTATCATATGATCCTGGTACAGAATTTTAAAATCGCAGCAAATTTCGCCGGATACATTTCCTCCACCTCCTCGCGTTTATGTGATCCTGGTAGCAGAATTAAGAAATCAAACGCAGAAATATCCTCGTGACGTCATCAAAATTAAAATTGTTAATAACTCCCTTATTTACTGTTCGATTTCGATGTGCTTGCGTAGGGATGTTCGGAGAGCCCTAAGGAATGCGTTCCCACCCTTTGAAACCGTCAAACTCCTTTAGAAGGGCAAAATGCACAAAAGGGCTGCGCAGTAGGTAACGGAGGGTCGTAGGGCTGCGCAGTTGATTTTCGACAGATGATTAAGCATGTCGGATAAAAAAATTCTTCTTTCCAATGGTGCCCTCAAATCTGCCCTAAGGGCTCAAATAAAAAAGCTAAAAATTTTCAGGCCTGCCGGAAAAAGCGTAATTTTATCGACGAACCGAACGCACATGTCCAAATGACGTCATAAAGTAGCTGTGACGTCATTAAATTTACAATTTACTGTTGCTAACTTTGTTTATTCTCTTGTTGGGAAGTAGAAATGCGTGTGTATTGTGTTCATTAAACGAATTCTCAGTCGATGTATTTTTGGTTCTAAAAAGAACCATTAAAAGCATGTTCTTGAAGTCGGAAATTGCTTCTGTTAGTGGTACTGAACACTTCTTTATACTAACGTACCAGGATCAAGACAATTGGAAAAAAGTACCTGCAACAAAAATTACTTGTATAAAACATTTGGTTTTTGTAGTGGTTTGGAAGCCCCTCGGTCTTAATCTTAAAACCAAAATACTGGTATCGATACGTCAACGACACTTTTGTCATAGGGCCACACTTTACCGACATTTCTGAAACACCTCAACAAACAGCACAACAAAATACAATTCGCGTGGAACTCGAAGAGAATGGCGCCTTAACCTTTCTGGACGTACCACTAACGAAGAAAGGAAACCAAACAGTGGGATACCAGGTTTACCAAAAACCTACTAACACGAGTCGCTACCGCAACGCAAACTTTCACCACCACCCAGCACAAAGACGAGGAATCCTAAACACACTGGTACTCAGAGCTAAGATGATCTCGGATGCTTAACACCTGGAAGCAGAACTCCAACATTTCAAGAATACATTACAACAAAACTCAAAGACATAACGGCAACCATTAAAAAAACCTAGGCAACGAAAAGAATCAAACAATACCACTGGAACGACCTAGCTGCTAGAAAGAAAGAAG
Organism: Serrognathus titanus; assembly: GCA_039766575.1. NCBI lineage: Eukaryota > Metazoa > Arthropoda > Insecta > Coleoptera > Lucanidae > Serrognathus > Serrognathus titanus. Next base: position 5,592,269 of record CM077916.1, on the reverse strand, counting down.
AAGAAGAAAAGAAGAAAAGGGAATGGCACCGTACCCTTCCTGGACGTACTACTAACGAAGAAAAGAAAACCAATCCTTGGGACACCAGGTTTACCGAAAACCTACTAACACGAGTCGTTATTTTGACGCACTCTCACCACCACCCAGCAGAAAAAACGAGGAATCCTAAACACACTGGTACACAGAGCTAAAATGACCTCGGGTGCAGAACACCTGGAAGCTGAACTCCAAGATTTCAAGAACACATTACAACAAAACGACTACACACCCAAGGACGTAACGGCAACCATTAACAAACAACCTAGGCAACGAAAAGAACCAAACAACACCACTGGTACGACCTGTCTCCATACATTAAAGTTTACACAGATAAAATCGGAAGAAAAGAAGAAAATAGAATGGTACCTTACCCTTCCTGGACGTACTACTAACGAAGATAGTGTCCACTGGAACACCAGGTCAACCGAAAACCTACTAACAGGAGTCATTACCCCAACGCAAACTCTCACCTCCACCCAGCACAAAGATGAGGAATCCTAAACACACTGGTACACAGAGCTAAGATGGTCTCGGATGTAGAACACCTGGAAGCTGAGCTCCAACATCTCAAGTTACATTACAACAAAATTCCTACACACTCAAAGACATCCTAGGCAATGAAAAGAACTGAACAACTCCACTGGAACGACTGTCTCCATATATCAAAGATTGCACAGATAAAATCGGAAGAAAAGAAGAAAGTAGAATGGCACCTTACCCTTCCTGGACGTACTAATGAAGATAGAAAACCAAACATTGGGGCACCAGATTTACCGAAAACCTTTTTTTTTATGAGGTTTGGTGAAATCTTCAACAAAAGACATTCCTGTGCCGGATATCCACACTCAGGAAGTGTTGGATTCGCTGGGTTGATGCCTTTCTGAAGGTCTACAACCGAGCGCCTACCAACTAAAACTCCTTATCCTCATATTAGCTGCTAACTTTTGGAAATCCGCCTTTTGGCATGGCGTCCAAAGTTTCGCACTGTCTTCAGTCTCTCCCAGCCGCTGGTTTCTGGAAATCGCAAAAACTTCGCAGCTGTTCGGTATTTGTTTGTCGCTTCAGGTGTGTCGCACGGTTCCTCGTATCTACGTCAAGAGCCGAGCACTTAGGTCATTTCCATGTGTTCTGTCATATACTCTTTTCGTACTTTGCCTTACTTTCCATGATGCCGCGCATCATGAAAGCGGCGGAATCCCAACCCTCCGGACCGCTGAGCAGGACCTCCGAGATGTTCTCCCTCGTGAGATCTACCCCCCACCGGAGAGCCGCCTCCGCCCTCACGTCCCCCCAATTCGGGCAAAGGAAGATCGTGTGTTCTGCTGTGTCTTCTTCACCGCAGTACCAGCACTGGTTGTTCGGTGCCTTCCCGATCTTATGTAAGTATTTCACGAACACTCCATGTCCAGTCATGGCTTGGGTCATGTAATAGTCCACCTCGCAGTGCTTCCTATTACACCATCTCTCGATGTCTCTTATGAAGGTCTTCGCCCATCCATCGCAAGCGTTTCACGCGGTTTGCCACTTTTCTATGAGGGGAACGGTGCTCGGTCGAGTGCCCGTTCTCTTGGCCAAGTATTCCTGCTCTCTTTCCTCCACCTTCAACTCTATAGGTGGGACGGCTGCTATCGCTAGTACAGCCGTGGTAGGAACCGTTTTGTTGGCTGATGTGATGCGGATTGCCATCCTTCTGTTTATGGCTTCCAGCATCCCCTCGTAGTGTTTGTATTTCATGGCAAGCGCCCAAATGGGTGCGGCGTATAACACGATCGAAGCGATCACTCCCGCCAGAACCCTTCGCCTCTTCGGTCTCGGACCGCCGAGGTTCGGCATGAGTCTCGCTAACGCCATCTGTGTTCGCGCTGCTTTTTCGCATGTCCTTTTCACGTGGGTGGTCATCTTCAGACCTCTCCGAGGTACTTTATGGAGTCCTTCGAGGTTATCAATGTATTCTAGACATTTAGTGTAATGTGTCCTATCTTCCTTGGACCTGCTAGGATCATCATCTCGGTCTTGGCCGTAGCGAATTCCAGTTTGGCCCTTAATATCGCTAGCAGCGCTCTTTCTTCTAGCATGGTGGCAGTCTTCGCGGTCACGCCCTGCCCCAGATCCTGCCGCAGGATGTCGTCGTAAAGTACGTTCCACAGGGTCGGGCCGAGCACCGAGCCCTGTGGAACGCCGCAAGTCACTTCCATTTCCTCCCCCGAAGGAATGATTATCACTCGGTCCTGCAGCTAAGACTCTATCATGTAGATTGTGTGTCCACCGATGCAAGTCCTCCGGAGCATCCAGCACAAAGACGAGGAATCCTAAACACACTGGTACACAGAGCTAAGACGATCTCGGGTGCAGACCTCCTGGAAGCTGAACTCCAACATCTCAAGAACACATTACAACAAAACGACTACACACTCAAGGACATAACATAGCAAAACGACTTCACACTCAAAACCATAACGGCAACCATTTGCAAACAACCCAGGCAACGAAAAGAACCAAACAACAACTGGAATGACCTGCCTACCATAATCAGTATCGGTGACCACTTGATATGAACTGATTGGAAGGTAATCAGCACGTATGGTCAGTAATAGTGTCAGTTCGTTTTCTGTAAGTCTGTTTTTGTAAAGTTTAAATTCCGTTACCCTTAAGGAAAATGAAGAATGTATCGCCTCGCTCAGTTTAATGTTGCTGCCGGTATGATTTCGAAACCTGTGGAAAATATTTCCTTCGTAACAAATAATTTGTTTGCATTGTTTCAAAACTGAGCAATTTTTATTTTCGATTTTTTAAAATACTTTCTGTAGTTTGGACTTATTTGAAAATCTACTTAGAAGTACCCACAGAGCGATTTTTACTTAGTCAGAGAATGACGTTTACCTATATCAGTATGAATCATTTTGGATATATTTATCAAGTTTATGCTGAACTAAAATATTTTGAGAAAAAGTGTGCACTAGTAACCACCAGTAAACACACCCTATGTAGATCTAAATAAGGAAATTGTCCTGACGCCGTTTTCGATTCTACATGTTCGATGCACGTTATATGCAAATTTATGTCCTCGCAAAATATCAAGCTTGTTTTTCTTAACTGACGATGTGCGATTGAAAAAATAAATAACACTGTGAACAAATAGTTCAGTCTATTGCCAACCAGTTTGCGACGTGTGGGCGAAAAGATACACTTCCAACGCGATCTCCTTGCAATATCAGTCACCGTTGATAACCGGTCATCCCAGAAGTCACTTTTACGGCGCCTACGATGACACTCTACTTTCGTCGTGCTTATCCAATTACCACCATCGATTCTGCCGATGTCGGGTTAGCTGTTTGTTATTGTATTATACTGTACCATTGCTCCGGGGGTTGATGATAATCTAATTGTTCATGCGGTTTGCGACTATCAAGGTCGTCGAGCTTCGCATCATTTTATACATGTGGCCATTTCATCACGTATGTCTTTTTGTAAAATGAGTTTCGGTTGTTCGGCCTTGTAGAGGTCGATGAATAACTCGTGTTGGTGTAGCCAACCGTTCCACACGTGTATATATATATATACACACATACCGTCACCGTTGTGGTTTTATTCATACAATCTTCGATCATTTTTACAGTATGTACAACGTTATATTTTTTCATTAGAAATATGAAATGCTTGTGCGCGCTTGAAAGAGCGCAATTTATTACTTCATTTGCCGAGTTGAGAATTTAGATGCAATTTTCATTCATTTGCGGTTATTTAACAGAAAAAATAAAGAATCGTCGTGGTTTTCTTTCACTTAAAAAAAGCAAACTGCATAGTGATCGTTATCATCTCAGCATTTGCATTTGACAGCGTACTGGTTCATGTAGGGTTCCTATTTTGATCCAGCGTTGAAATCACCCGACTTTCGCTATCGCTCGACAGTTTCGTCAGGAGTGAAAGACATAGCAACAAGATTTTAAAAACTAAAAAAAGAGAAACGTAAAGATCTTTTATTTTTTTAATTTAAATAATTTAAAATCACATATTCTAATATCTCAAGGAAGTCGCACAAAAATAAGAAATAAAGATTTAATATTTCCATCACCATGTATTTCATATAAATTACATAAAATATTGTCATTTACAAGTCCTACTGGTTACTTTACAAGAAGTAGACATGCGAATACCTATTGTAAAAGCATGTTGAGTTATATGCATAAACAACTTATCAAAAATAGATTATTCAGTATCTTAATGCGCAAGAAGAGCTTTACATACACACATACGAAGTAGTACTTGATAAAGAAAATGATTTTTAACCTAGTGCTATATACAGTTCATAAAGTACAATAATAATTATAAAAATAATACATAATAAAATACATATGTGTTGCGTAATATTAAAAAAATAAGTCTATTAGATTGGAACGTAACTTTTTTTCAAATCTTGCCCATTCCAATGTATAGGCGATGCAGAAACTTAAAATACACTCAATTTCCTAGTTCACAGACACATTACTCAATCCCATTCCCCGATATACATGGTACGTGATTGGCTCGGAATATATCCCCTCGTCGGTATTGGTAGACGTCCGTAAATTTGGTTGTAAGGTGATTCCACTACGTCGGAATCTAAATAAAAAAATATACCAAAAATCCGTTCGTTTCTTAACGGGCGAACTTACCAATTCCGCTTTCGAAACTCCTGGTATGCCACATGGGATGTTGATGGATGGGCTGCTGATGCATGTGATGTTGGTGCACCATGGGTAACGGCGGTGGTATTTGCTGTTGCGTTATTGAGTAACGTTTCGACGGAGTTTGCTCCTTTGCTTTTGATTTGGATACAAAATTTGGAACTCTGGCGCGCAGGCCGCAGTAATAAGGATCATCTACAATAAAATACTTATAACGACCATCACGGACTAAACCAATTAAATTACCATATTTTTTATTGTCTTTTGATTTTTCTTTGCTTCTAGATGACGGGAATGGTTTGAGTCTGCCTTCGTCTTCATGGTCGTCATAATCAGGCTGGAAAAGAGAACAATTAGGTTTGCCCAAATCACGGGCAGCAACAATTACCACCTTGGGAATATCATGGGGATGGTACATGTTTTCGCGTGGGGGTAATTTAGGTGGCTTTTCGCTGCGACGTTGTGCATGTTGCTGGCTTTGCAGGAGAAGTTGTTCTCTGGTAGCAGCTACACTTCCTGCTCCTACAAAACCAGAACTGCCCGAAGAACCGCTTCCATTGCCTGCAACACTGTAAGGATCTTCATCCGGAATTGGAATGCGAGGTCTGTTTTTGATATCCATTATTCTTTGCACTGAAAGAGAATTTGAATATAATCCAAAGTAACGACAAGGAATGGACGTACCGGGTGGTAATTTCGACTTGAGCATATCCATGGCGACGACGTTGATAATGAGAACCCAAATGGGACATTCCAACAATTCCTGTTCGGCTTTGACGAACGCAATGGCGCTAAGACACTGACATTCCAGACGTTTGCGATCTGGATAAGCCCTACGAAGCTCCCTGTTTACGTTAGATTGGAATTTCTTCATATCAAACAGCTGAAAGGATGAATAAAATTAATGATTAAGGGAGCTTTGCGTTAAGTAACTACCTTGACAGGCTTTTCCGGTTCCAACGCACATCCTGGTAATTTGAGGATTTCATTCGAAATGGCAGTCTCATCATCTTGCCCCGTGCTTTTTATGTAAACGTTGCACTTGGAAATGCGCTTGATCAGAATATTTCCCGCATCGTCCATTTTGATTTTGACGCCCTAAAAACCAGAGTCACGATTTTAATAAATAGTAAACCACTCTCTCTTATATACTTACATGGCCTATGTGCCTTTTGTATTCTTCTGTCTTCTGGTCGCGCATGGGATTGTCGAAGCCATTCAGACCAATTCTGCAAAAAGCGCCCAAATCAAATTTCCATGTAACAAACTGACTTGTTCATTTGTTGAAACGGATGAGGAATTCGAAAACATAAAATTAACATTAATGTACAATTAGCAAGTAGTGCGTACAGCACCGGCGGAATTAACCTCTTGCATCCCTCTGGTCGTCGGCGAATACACGATCGCATCGTTGCATTGTTCGTCAGTCTGTTTATATTTTATTCATTTTTAGTAGAACAGACAAGACAATGTAATAAATGCGTTAGCGTTTCTTATTGTTTTAACAGGGCATGTAACCGTTGAATTATATTATTTCATTGTTAGCAAGTAATTGATAAATTTGTCCCGGCTTTGAAATTACTGTTTGATTCGATGCTTTCCATAAATTATTTATATCTAAGCGCTTCAAACCAGAAAACAATCACTTTTCTCAAATAATAAATAATAAATTCACCTTAGCATTCCAGGAAATATGACGACAACAATCAGAAAAATATGATCAATAAACAAAGAAGCAATCAAAATGAATTTTGAATTCGTTTACCAATACATAAGAGAATGTAGAAGAACAAGTGAAAGGACATGGTGAAAAGGAATGCAAATTTGCGAGAGTTAGAACTGAAGGCCAGGGCAGCAAAGAGGAACCAAGAATTTGGCTGTTTAACAACAAAACATGCTCCAGAGATGGGGAAAAGATAAATCCCAAGGGCTATTTGTGGAGGAATACATAAAGTAGAGATGGTTGGAGGAGAAGGGCAAACTGAGAGGTAGAGCAATACTATATAGTGAACTAACTTTCATCAAAGCCCAAAGAATAAGGGAGTTAGGACTTGTGGAGAGGGTGAACGGAGGAATGGCTCCGACAAGAACAAGAAAAGATGGTTCGACAATAAACTAGAAGAATTATAAATATTAACAACCATTGGAAGGAAAAAGTTTTAAATGGACAAGAATGAAGAAAAATAATACAAGAGGATAGGATTGTAGGATTACCTATAAAGTTAAATAGTAATAAATAATAATGGATGTAGCCTACACATAGAGCTTAAAAAATCATAGACAAAAGCGAAGATTTGCTTTTCCCCATTTGATTTTCTTTGATGCGATAGGACTGATGAGTTGGTGTTATATTAAAATCTCCGGAGTTTTATAGGCTATCGTCAAGTATGTTTCTTTGTTGGTATCTTTCTAATTACGTTCGAAAAAAATTCTGGAACTGTGTAACGCATGTAGCGCATTTTATTACTTGCAGATACTGTCAACGTCGTGGGTGTAAAGAAACAACCTTGGATTCGTTATAGCGAATATCGATCTCCTTTAAACACGCTACTCGTTACCGCAATGTTTAGGAACGAACGTACAACCCATTAACATAAGAATGCACTATTCATTTCTGTGACGATTACGAACCACCACATCCAGAGAATGGCCGACATCCTATCCCGTAGGTGTCACGTAACATGACCTATGCAGGTCGTCATCATAACATGTAACAGGTCACATCTAATTTTAAGCTAGCGGTGAAAGTTATGTTATACGTACATCACGATTGCTCAGATGAAACTTGTTTCATGAAGAAATTCTTCGTTATTGTGAAATCAAAACATACTTAAGGCACTACTTGACTCAGTTCTTTGAGTAATGCCATTGTAAGGCCTTGTGCACACCTGCTCATTACATATTACATTCCTCAGAAGTAAAGAGAAGCAAATGTTATTAACAATCATCGAAAGTGAGACCAACTTGCCAGTCTGAAAATCCAAATTATAATCAAGCAGGATTCGATGAATATGATTATGAATTAACTCAATGATGTTTTCTGTTATCATCATTGGCAACATCCCAAGAAATTTCATTCCAGTGATAGATCGTGCATGAAAATAGTTGCATAACTAATCCGCTGAAAAACGCGTATTTCTAAACGGCCAACGATTTTAGCTTTAAACGAAACATAAGAAGTGGTAAGTGAAAGCGTATAGAACTGGACAGAATCTGAAGAAATAATAGATTTACGGATTATCGATCGATGGTGCGGTAAAGTTTGCCTAAACAATAATAATAGTACGTTTCCATTTTTCCATTAACCTCGTCTTCTATTTGCTTCAATTTCACACAGGACAAGATTTTTGAATTAATGAGACGCTTCGAATGCAAACTTGTGAATATGGTTTCACGTGTTGTGTGCTAAAGATTTTTTTTTTATTGTTGCAACTGTCTTGGCATACTGCGGTACTCTTGTAAGATGTGATATATATACATATGCTTAACACATAATACCGTACAAAAAAATATGTAACGTTGAGACCAGACGACCTTGTGTAATTGCTAAGACTTCTTTTCAACGTCAATATTTTAAATAATAGTTTTACGTGGTCGGTTTCTGACTTTTATTGCCGTTAAAGCAGTGACTGTAACTAACTGAACATAATACAATTTACTTTAAGTATCGGAGCCTTCTGTTTTTAATCATTTTTCAACAGTTTCGAAGTTTTCAAGAACAACCGAAAGCCAATTGAAAGAAACTTTTGTTTCTAAACTTCGTCTTAGTTTCTTACTATTTTAATTCATTTTCTTATAAATTCTTTTTTTACACCTTCATATGTTAAATAAATATGAACCGTAGTAAATATAGAATATAAGATTTCAACGAACAAAAATCATATCAAACGAAAAATTCGGGTTTGTGTCTTGACTCTGCATTGATATCTCCTCTCATTCTTTGCGTTTACTGCCGAATTTGAATTTCGTAATTTTCTTTCAACCAAAAACTACGGTGCTACTAGAAGTTTGCAGAGAAATGACGTTTTGGCTTCGGGGCTCATTAAATGCATTCAATTAAATTCCTAATTAAAGTAGGCCATTACTTCAGTGTTTTTTTTTCCTAAAGGTTAGTAACACTGACAGCTGTCCAATTAATTGTTTCTGCTAACATAACCTCCCAACACTTGGCAAACGCGTTTGTGCATTCAAAATAAAGGACATTTTGAGCGTCTGTTGTTTTGAATTTTGAAGTAATTAAGTGTTTCTTTAAATTTGGAGTTTACACATTTATTTATGTGATGTCATGATTAGATAATATGATACTGACAGTTATTGACAACTGTCCCTCATTCCTGTATTGAGCGTCGCCAACTTTATAAAAAAATCACAGCTTAATTTAATGAGGAATTCATTTGAAGGCACGGTATAATTACACTCCGAGGTAAAATGGATGTGCAATCAAAAAGAAAAAAAGTAAATCATTTTTTTTTATATAAAAGGACATCAACAGAGTTTACGTTTCATTATGGAATCTAATAGAAAGTAGCTCAGTTAAAGCAAAAGTATTCGCAGCAGTCCAAGGTGGGGCATATACCGAGCCTTCAACCTAGTTAAGACTTGCAAAATACTAAGCTTATTCGAATTTTAGGTTTAATTGCTTTGATTGCGAGCAGTACACATGATATGTGGATATTAAATTCTGAGTAGGATAAAGAATAGGAAGGCCGACCGTTGTGACAAAAACTCACGTCCTCGAAACCTTTCGTAACTTTTTCATACCTGCAGACAACACCACAATTGATTTTTATACATCCAATTAATTTGAGCAAAATGTTTATTAAATTTATGTTTGTAGCCAAGCAATTGTACGGCTCTGGCAACTTTGTGACTTGCTGGTTAAGTTAAGTTAAAAAAGCAGCCTGTTCAAAGATTATAAACTAAGCTGGACAGCGAATTAATTGCCACATTTGACACTGTATTTTCCTCGTCTTTGCCGTTTGCATTTTTTTTCTTGTATTTTACAAGTGCCATGTTATGGTGCTCGATGGCGATACAGGCGTCTAAATATTTACATGATTTATACCCTTGTCGAAGCAACCTCCCGCAACGACTGTAATAAGTGTGAATTATGTATAAAATTTAATCCCTTTATGCTTGCTACTGCAAAATATGTTCTCTTGGTTCCCACACGGCAAGAAAAAAAAACGCGACAACATGTAGGTGTTGGCATTTCAAATAAATTCGATTTTTGGTTTGTTTGGTACAGATTTAAGGTCGGGACACACATCACCGTACCGTGGCAGCGAGAGGCTCGCCCATCTAAAACCACACTTGTCCGCAACTTATCCATATTACTGTAACTCGAAAAGCTCTTAACGCCCCATATAATTCGAGTAAATAAACCAACTTTCAAATCATTCACCCCGAGTGACTCTCTTCGCCCTATCAAACTTCTATTATTCATACGTACGTTTTGAATAATTCTTCTTCTAATTTTGGTAACCTAATTTTACTTACCGAAAACCATCAAATCCATCATCAGAGCCATTGACAGTGAGGACAGGAGCACGGGCATACGCCTTTGCGACCCTTCTGTTTCGTTCCAGAACGATGACTTTGGCCCAAATTTCATCGTCAATTTGCGTCCACTTTTCCAATACCTCTTGAATGTGATCCTAAAACGAAAACACCAGATTGTTTTACTCGCAACGAAGATACTTTATGTGCGGCCAAACTATATAAGGTATCCGCGTTAAATTATCGCACGTCGTTCGAAATCTGATTTATTTGACATGGAGCAACGCGATGCTGAACTTTCTGGTCGCATAAAACGAAAACAATTAAGACCGCACGCCAACAGGCGAGCATTATAGAAGAAAATACATGACAGAATCATAATACAAACGATCCGGTTTATCTGGAAGATGGCTTAACTATATGGCTGAAAGTATGTTAGTGGTATTTCCGCATTATAGCAGAACCTTCTAGGAGATGCACACGTACATGTATAGAATTTTGCTCAGCGTTTCGTTATTTTAAGACTATGAATAATCGAATGCAAATTACTTTTCGGTTGTGTTATAATATGTAAAGCAAATAATGATTGCGAATACGTCTTGGTTGTGACATCTTCAAGTAACTCACGTTACCACCTACTAACTTTTAAGCCTGCTTAAGAATTTTAAATTGCTTTTCATTTAAATTTAAGAAATAGTGCAACTTATTAGGACATTATAAGTGCAAATTGATAAATCAAATAAAAAACTGATTTCTGTGTTGAAATTCGTATCCTAGTGTTGGAGTTGGAATTCCAAGAAAAATGAAGTTACAAAGATGTCATTCGTCCTTTAATAACAAAAGAGAAGTAAACTTTTTCCTATGTACACCGAAAATAAATTTCTAGGAAGTCCAAGGAAAAAATCAAGGAATAATGTGACGGTACGATGTGACAATTATACGCTACAAATTCCCATCGTTCCGGCCTAATTTACTAAAATTACGTAACTGACGAAGTTTGATACGTATGCAACGTATAATTTACTTCTCGAAAAACGTAGGTATGAAATGCAATTTGCGTGTGAATGGACGTGGATTAGATTCAGAAAGGTGTATTTGGAGACGTTGAAAATTTGCGCCAGTTCGCCTGACAAAAGCTATTATGTAAAACGTTAGAGAGAACGTTTTGTAAGCAGTGTATATCAACGGTTCACTGCGGCTGCGATGAAAACAAGAGTAAATATAAGATTCTGTGCGGTCGAAATGCCGACCGTTCACTAGTGAAAGTTGTCTGCGCTTTGTACCAACGTATAAATTTCACCCAGCACATACCTTGTAAAGTTTCCTATCATTTTATAATCAGCAGTTTTATATCTCTCAATTATAACGTAAAAATCCAAGCGTACTATGTTTCAGATTCGCTTTTAACTCTATTTTATTTTAAGTGGAATAGGTGATTGTTACACAACAATACAAGTCGTTCAGGGTAATTTCTGTGTTCGAGGTCAAATGCTTGTACATATTTTTTGCATCCTTGATATGAAAGAAACATTTTTCCGTTATTACATTTACACGTTCCAATGACAATGAGAACAGAAAGTACATCGCTTCATTCAGTTCTTATACACCCATATTCCTGCAATTTTTAAAGCAAACCATATATGTATCCGACAGCTGTTCAATCAGGACAATGAATTTTATCACATATTTTATCTATTTGCTTATGTTCTTTCCACCACACTAGTACAATCACATATGCAACGCGGACTTAACTTTCCCTGATTTCTTAAAATATTACTTTTGTTAATAAAAACAAATAATAATATAATCTATTTAAGAATCACCCTGTATTAGAATTCGATGTATTAAATTTCGACAGTCGCGTAGCCAATTGGGTTCTTTTTTTCCCGAGCAAAAAAGAACACATCAAATTTGATTTAAGAAATTTGGAATCTATCCCACACGACGTAATGTAATGGGCGAGCCATGCGTGAAATGATTTCTCATTACAATCAATAAAAAAAAAAAGAAGTTGGACATACATATAATTCGGGAATGTTAAAAAGTGACGATGTCAGAAACCTCGTTGAATATTAAATAATTCTGGTACGTAAATGTCAAGGTCTTTAAATTTGCTTTACAAGTTTTGCCCAGCCCTTCTTGGCTTTCCAAGGTTCGCCATGAATCTTAAATTTTTTCTCGAATACACACACACACATACGCACGGCAAAGAGCGCTTGTCAAGCATCTTTTCAAAGTTAAACAAGGAAAATATTACTTGTCCATACGCAGGCAGTGAATATACATTTTATTTTCATGACATATCACTACATTTGATATGATTTTTTTTTTCAAACTGGTTGCTTATGTTTGACTATTGCCTCTGACGTCAGTGACATCTTTTATTTAATTCTGCAGATAATTTTTTGCATTTTTTAATACATAGAAATGCATATGCTACAAATTGCTATGTTATTTTAGTTTTGAAGATTGAAATTTGTTGTCAAAATATTTCTCTACTTGTGATTTTAATGTATTAATAGTATTTAGTGATTAAATTTTACATATTGAAGGAAAATTATGATCTCAAGCTATTTAAACACAAATGCTGCTATTACTAACAGAATTTATTTTCATTTTTTTGTAAACATAAGAGTAATTATCTACGAACGTGTTAAGGACCCAAAAGCGTTCATAGATTTTTTTTTTAATTTATTAAACTAAAAGAAAAAGGTTACGCCCTAAACCTAAAGAAATTTCATGTATATAGACAGTTACTGTACGTACATTACTGAAATATAAACAAAGAAATTTGTCAATAACCAATAACGTAGCAATATGTACAGTATAGTCCGTCTAGAAAGAATCCGGAAAAAGGAAAATAACGTTGCGAGTTTCAGTTTTTGAATTTATCTTTGAAACAAGTACAGCAGAGGAAAACGTAATTTCCGTTTAATCCTGAGATTATATTTAAACGTTCAGGAATCCTTAAACCAAATCAACTGCATCCTTAGTAATAATTAAAAAAATTGCAGGTACTACTACTAATATTAACAATAATAGTAAATGTGTGTCACTATGTTTTTTAACATTTAGCCGCGTTCGTAAAATTCCACCTAATAGTTTTACAAGAGTCACAGTTAGTGTAATTATAAGTGAATCCTAATGTGTTTTATATACGGTACATCGATGTTACTAAGCAATGTAAGCTATGTCTGTTTAGCTTGCGGCGGGCTTACCCGTTATAATAACGTCCTTGCCGTTCGCTCTACGTTCACGCTAGCAAATTTGCAACGCTAACTTTCTTACTAGGGCATTCGAGCAGTGCTGCCATACATAATTATCACAGCCACAGATTCGAAATTTCCACGGCAGCGCCGACCAATCGAATTTTCGCACCGGAACTGCCCATGATACACAGAAATTCCTCCGACGCGCCCCAATTGCTCTCAATTAGCACATTTTTAAATAATTCGGTCGGCGTTTACACGCACTCCAACAATTGCTTTGTTGTAAACTCCTGTTCTCTAATTTATTCAATTTTTCATCATCCTAGTTAACTTTTTTAAAATGACATTAGCTAAAAGGACGAAAAGTAACTTGTTTCCCTTTGTTAATTTGTAAATATGTAATTAAGAAAAAAAATGGTTCAAGTTGTTTTCTAACATGTACGAATACGACCCAATTCTTGCTATGCTCAAAATAACTAATCGGCTTTTCAAGGGCTGATTTCCATTAAAAAAATCATAAGTTAGGTCTGTAACTTTTAAATGAACCACCCTATATAGTTGGCAATAATTTTATGTTACGCAGTAGTAAACCCACACAACTTTTTTTAAGAATTTTTTTTGATGTATATAAGAGGGCACTTTTGGACTTTTCCAGAGGATTGGGACTGGGGGGGCAAAGGGACCTTTTATTTGGAGACTTTAATCATAACATTTCGTGAGCGCTTTAAAACTTAAAAACTTTTCTCTACTTTCGAGACATTGAAAAGAGAGCTGGCCACTAAATGCCTTTATGAAGAGAGCAATTCGCTTTTGACTGGTTAGTTGATTCCATTGCCATGTACTACTTCATGTCACTACTCTCTCTATAAATACCAAATTCCCAACATGACATCTACATATTACATTTTATAGATTACAAAGAAATGCTCCATTATCAGCACAATGTTGGTCTTCTGCTCTCTCAAAATTTTCTATAAATATCATCAAAATGGACTTCACTGTCAAAAACAAAAAAAAAAAACTGGCGAATATTAGCTTCCATTTAAAAAAAAAACATTTTAATTCCTAACAATTGGACAACGTACTTAAATGTCAATAGTCTGTGATGTGCTCATATCTGACATTATGTTTGCATTTAATTATAATTCACATATACAGAAATAGGTACTTAGATTTAGCTTTCTGTTATGCAATAACAAACACATTCTCGTTTGCCTTCGCTTGAATATCACATTAGCGGTATTCAACTTACGTTTTGCAATTTTAGGTTCCGACCGTCTTCGTTTGGCCATCGTTCAATTTGATTCCTTCGCTAATTACGGTCGTTTACATTTTCTGAAATAATTAAACGTTTCTGCTTTCGATGTCTCAGTGTAGGATGGTAATAATCGAAACCTACACGAAATTTTGAACCTTGCAGAGGAATATTTACTTTGTCACGTGGCAGGACTTTATTCCGTCTGCTCTTTGTCCTGCTTAGATGATTATTGTTATTAGCGTTATTATTTTAACAAATGAGTTAGCTACGACTTCTAAAATAGATGAGCTCTGAGACATTCAGGCATACATATATGTAGAATATGTAAATCTAATGGCAGTTGACCTTTCCTGCTACGACTGTTCATGTTTAATTCGTTAGTGAACTGCACGAAGTTTGCATTAAAAATTCACACGAAGTTCAAAAATGCAAAATTATTGTTATCAATTTATGTGTGAAATTGCTTCAATTTCAGTTTTTGAAAATGAAAGCAAACTTGAAGCTAATCATACTTTTTGCAGACGTTCGAAAAGAACTCTCTATTTCTTCCAGCGATCTAAGGTTATGATTTCTGCTGCTTATGGTGTTATTACGTGATCTGGTAACGTGTAGTTTAAATGTAAACTATGTACGCCACAATGCATTTCCAATGCGATTACGCAAACTCCATTACATAACAAATTATTGAAAATCTTACGCAATGCCGCTGCGAAATCAAATCGGCGCTGGTGAAGATGTTCGCGGGGAAAAGTTTTACTGAAAAAATTCGTTTAAACACATTTGTGTTGTGATATCGCAGTTATTGGAGTGGCCGGATTGTGTGTTCTTGACATTTTCTTAAGACCCTGAAGGCTAAACCAAACAACTTTCACAATAACAGCATACATTTTACTATCAAAACTTTGATTTCGATTTATTCATCCATTCCATTTCGAATTCGCACACCTCTGATAAGGCTTCTTCCTTTGGAAAATTCAAGTTTGGAAAGATAAAGTTCATTTGAGATTCTTTCGTTATGGTATGTAGCGCGTCATAAAAAATGAATCATATTTGATGTCACTG
Source organism: Serrognathus titanus (assembly GCA_039766575.1). NCBI lineage: Eukaryota > Metazoa > Arthropoda > Insecta > Coleoptera > Lucanidae > Serrognathus > Serrognathus titanus. The sequence goes on along the minus strand of CM077916.1, from coordinate 5,576,538 downwards.
AAATTTCCGAAAGACGAAATACAAATCTGTGTAATGCATTCCAGATAGTTTGTATAATTTTTATTTATTCATTCCATGAGTTTGTAGTAGAAACATTTCTTTAGGTAAATTACTAATTATAGATCAGCTCATATTGTTCAATATCGTTCCTACCATGACAGAAGTGGCTACAAGTACCTTTTCGAGATGAATTACTTTAGGGTTTGTTCACTGACTGAAAAATCAGAAACTTAAGCAAATTAGGTCGTTTTTTACCATTGTATTTTTAGGAAATTCGTCCATCTAACCGAAAAACAACGTTGTTATATTATCTAGACAGTATAAGCCACGTATAGAACTCAAAAAACGGATATAGCCACTTTTGTCATGGCGTTCTCTCCTATGCAGGAGTTCCGAAGTGGCATTTCATGGTATATTTTACTTTATTAACAAAAGTTGTGCAGGTTCATATTCTGCGCAAGTCAAAATTATTGTAACTATACAGGCTGTTTCTTTATTGAGTTACAGATGAGACTTATGTTTTTTTGTTCAATGGAATGCTACTTATTTTTAGTAATTTTCAAGTAATTTCGTATCTTGCACGAGAAACGATCCAAATTCGAACGTCTGCCTGAAAATTATTTTAAAAGATATCTTAGTAAAATGTACATACGAAATACTAAAATTTGCTTGCTACAAACACACAGGAAATGAGACGAAATTTTAGTATTCAATGTAAATTGAATCTTGGAACGATGGTGATTAGTTATAGTAATAGTAAATGCGGGTGGTGCAATAAAGTATACGTACATACATATGTAAGTAAATAAAACCATAATGGAAAACTAGTGTCGTGTAGTTGCTTTTGTTTCAATAAACCTGGAGTTAATTTTGCAGTAAATAAATAAGACGACCTCTGAACCGAGTTGTTGTATTTAACTGTGCAAGACAAACGACGGTAAGCTAAAGAACTTTTATTAGTAGTAGTTGTTGCTGCTTGCGAAACTCGTGTGAATCTCGGGAACGTTACAAAAATCTGTTGCGTTTACAAGAGAATACAAAAAGCAGCAGTACACGTCTGAGTATGTTATTTCGTCGTTAATAATAATCGTAAGAGAAAGCTAGTCAGGTAGTCCAACAGCTGATATATCCACCTGACACACTCTCTTACTCTAACTTAAAATAAAATAAAAACTAATTGACACTAAGCGAGTTGGTAGGTAATATGCTAAAAAAAAGTAAGTAGTGCGTGAATAACAAAATTTACTATTAATTTCGCAAGTCTAGTCGCTACAAATTCGAATTTACGCAATAACTGGCCTAAGAAATACAAATTTATTCATGTCGTAACAATTATTATATTTTTTACGTGGAAGTTTCTCACCGTGGCAAAACGTAATTTATGAAATTAGTTAAATTAAATGTTAATACCCTGTTTTAATTAAGCGACGGACGGACGGACGGGCTCGTTTTACTTGGGGAAGGTATTTTGATGCAACATAAATTCACGTTAAGTTATGCTGCAATAACCAGCGTCGGTCGGCCATGTTTTACTAGGAGTTAATTTTATTTCGCCTTTCCTTCTAAAACTTCTAATCTAATATGAAGTCGTTAAAGCTCCGACGGTAGGATATTGTTGCACAGATGACTTAACTCAAATAATTTTCAATCACAAGCACACAACATTTGTGACTGACTGCAGCTGTATTTACATATTATACTGAAAAATTAAATATACAGGGTCACGTTTTTTAAATGGTTTTGAAATCAGGTATAAATAAAAAATGATATTTTTAATACAATTTAAGAAAAGCAGAAGTAAACTTTAAAATTACGTGCAAATTGAAGTGTACAAACATTGCAGACATTTTTTAATCATTCGTGGTAACAAAATCAGTAAACTTTTTTAACAATATCTTTAAAAAACAAGCAAGAGGATATCATTTCTATTATTTGATACGATTAGGATGCAGTTAACTCTCACGGTTTCAGTGCACACTCAATTTGAAACAGCCGGTATATGCATATATTTTTAATTTCATTTAAATCACGCATTCTGGTAACAAGAAGAATGTGAAACATTTTATCTATCTAATTGACATTCTGACTTAGCCTTCACAGATTTACGATAGCGTGAACGTCACCTGAGCAATATTGCCACGATGAAACAATTTACAACACACACAGCAATGAAACTACACATTAGTAATTATTACTTAACTTATAATGACAGATTTTTCAGAGCAAATCTAAATAACTATTACCATACGCAGGTGTTTATTAAATATGATTTCCCATTTAACTCAGTTCGAAACCCTTCACTTCACAAACTTGTCCTAGTTTCGCTTTATTTATTAAAACCCTTTCATTCATTTTACAATTGTAACTATTGCACGATATTATATCTTTTTTTAATACCATTTTAGTTTGTAACTATGTTTTTCTCGGATTGTTTGAATTTTCCTGTAAAACTTCGCCATTTTCATGTGACTTTAGATTTTCACAAATTTCGGTCCTTGGTTATACACCTCAGGATTGATTCTGTTTTAAAATGAAAATTTGTAACAACATTCACAAAATGAAGGAAAAATTATTTTATAAAGATGTATAAAATGCTGAATTATTTCGTCGTGTTTAAGTCCAGAGACGTGAAGAATTTGTGTTCACGTATAAACAAAATGCAAGTTCCACTGTCCAACCTTTTCTTAATTATTATGTATATAAATGGCCTTCGATTATAAAGCTGGCGACACCGTCGAGGTTTCGATAGTTCTTATTCATTAACGAATGGAAAAAAAATAACACAAGTACATCCTGTTTCGCACTTTTTTGGCAGCTGCGGGCCCACTGACTTTTATTTAGCGACGGACAAAAATATTTTCTTATAATGGTCCAGCCCAACTCTACGATCGTGATTTTCTAGCAATGCGTAAAAATGGCGGATGAACCCTAAATTCACTCGGCAATGGCGAAATACCTTCGGTTTCACTCAACAGGAACCGAATAAAAAAACCCACCTCTTAAAAATGACATTGTCTCGCACGATCCCGAATTAATAAATTAAACATTACATTGCTGAAATAATATAGAAATTAATTAAGCACCTACGTCGTTTCATTATTTAAATGACGTATAAAAATAAGGATATACGGATATAAAATAATCAATCTCTCGAATGACGTTCCATCTTCAATGGAAAACTAAGAAAAAGAAGTAAATAATGTGCTTACTTTGTACAACTTGTCCTTTTGGTACCAAACGTCTTCTTCATCTTCAGCTTGTTGGAACGTCGAATCCATATGGAGATCGTCACGTGATCGTGAAAGAATTTTACGACGCGAAACCATCTCGGAAGGAGTTGTTGGTAAAGGTAGACCAATTTTACTTCTGCAACGAAAAAAAAAAAAATTACCTCCATCATCAGTATCCATCGTTCGTTTTCAATCAATGGAAGAAAGTTCTCTATCTCCTCGCAGCTACAATAACATATGCTTTGTTTTCACAATTAAAGTAATTACATAAATATTTAAATGTTGTAAAAAGAGCAGAATCATATTATTTTTTTAAGTGACTCATCTCTGATTGAGACTGTTGACTGTATAAATGCGTGCTTACGTATTTGCAGGGGTTATTGTACTTTGAAAATATTCCTTTTGTCAGTGTCGTACTGAATGCATATTCTTATTTACCAGTTCGACCGTAAAAAGGAACAATCTCACCGCGAATATTATTTTTAAATAAATCTGTGTTTTCGATTTAAAGGCCTGTAACACACCGACGTTCAGTAGATAGATAATCAAATAAAGTTTCAATATCATACATACAATATATAGCTCTGTCTCAACAACTCAACTATTAACAATACACAATAACGGTGATTTATAACACTTAAAAAAACAAGAACAAAATTAGAGAGTTGGGTGGAGATGCCACCATTAAATTTATCAAAATTTAGAAAAAAACTAATATGCCTTGAGTTTGAATTCACTCAAACTTAAAAATGCGTGTATTAAAAGTATCCTCGGTTCTTTAGTTACTAACATTATCTATAGCATTAATGCTCAATTGAATCCAGCGTTTCAAGCTGTACACTTTGCAACAATGCTTAAACGAAGTGTCAGTCATGAGTGATTTAGAATTCTCATTAAATGCCTTATTTGTTTTGACACATTTATTGCATAAAAAGTTTGACAGACTCTAATTTAAAATACAGGGCGTATAAAACTCTTGTATAACTGTTTTTTATCCATCTGCCCTCTTCCTTAACCAGGGAAGCATCATAGTTTTGGGTATATATATTTTTTTGTTATTTAAGAGCTGAAGTAACATTCTTTCGGATTTCGCTTCTTTTAGTGGTTTTGTTTTGTCGGGTCACCTGTACATCGCGAAATGGAATTTTAAAAGAAGTGAAACACACAACGACATGAGCCACGAAAAATCTAAATAATTTAGCTTTAAAAATTATTATTGTCGATTTGGCTTATGTGTTTGAAACAAAGAAAAAGAAAAAAGCTTGTAGGTATGTAATTATAGGGCACCTGTATGTGGCATGAATAGCTTACGTAATAAAGTTTCGTGGGTGCATCATATTGTGATTGTGACACCCACGGTTCAATATTGCAGGAACGTTTTAGGTGTTCGATGTGAAAATTACACGAAGAAACGGTACCTTTGCTGAGTGTTGCGCTACGAATAATAATCGTCTGGACTAGAATGTGATGCTACGACGCAAAAATGCTAAATATTACGGGGGCAAGTTAATAACTTCATTGCTACGCGATTACATTATCATCAAATACTTGAGAATTAAAAATCTTTTACTTGAACACACTTATACTCTCCCATTTTTATTATTAAGTTCATTTTTTGTTAGTTTGTTGTTACCAAGAAGAATGCAAATTGAAAAATAAGAACAGAATGCATTTTATCTCGAGAATATGGAAAATGGATACCGAAATTATAATTAATTAATTTACTATTGATTTTGGATTTTTTTTTCGTTTTTCCATTTTTATCATTCTCGACTTCTTTTAATTTTGGTACTAATTTGATGACAGGTGTCCCGCCAACAACTTGAAAGGGACGCTCTTTTTATTAATGGATCTTTTAAAAATTGCATCTTTTAAAAAATTAAATTTAGTAATAGTGATTCTTTTTTTTTTATTTTGTAAGCCACAACTTTCTATTAGAGCTCTGCCCAGAGTAAACGCTTTGGTTTAATTTGGTTACAATCCATAACGCAATCTCGGTGATTTTAGAAGTTTCGAAATCTACGCCAGACGGTATTGGTATTGTACCAGAGTACTTGGAAATTATACTTGTAATCTCGAATTAATAAAACAACCCGTACCCCATCTATAACTAAAAAAAAAATAATGATGAACCAAGATTTTTGAAGAATTATGATTTTTTTTTCACCTAAATACTGCAATTTAGCAAAATACACGTGGCAACGTTAGTGGCGATGTGAATTTGAATTAGAGCAGCCGGATTACAAGGTGGTGACTGTTTCAAAAAATAAACAAAAAAAGATGATTCAATTGAACCCGAACTAATTGGATTTATTCGCGGACTTATAAGGGTAAACCGGTGGATGTAAATATCTAAAAATGGCATTGTAAACCAATGGGCAATCAATTCCCGTTTCAATTCTCATTGGCGTTCGCATTGGCGCATTTATTTATTGAGTGTATCGTATATTGTTGGAGCATATACGAGGAGTAAGTTAAAAACGCGATAGTAATCACACATTGTGTATTTCTTTGCGAGAGAGTTGGTGAAACCCACATAGCAGAGTGAAACTAAGCTAGCCTTGTTAGATGCATAGCCGTTCAAGCGAAATTATAAACGTCGATACTTTCTTGCGGCTTGTAAATATAAATTCTGGTGGGTTGGGTTTATTATTTAGCAATCTGTATAGGTATAAGATCGTTCTCATGTTATTACACAAGGTGGCACAAAATTTGAAACGAATCGATATTTCGACATTGACCGCAAATCACTTTAGTCTCTAATGAATGAAGAGATCCAACTTCTTCGTTTCATGCATAGAAACGCATTGAGAGTTCATAAAACTTGTAACCTAAGTATATAAAATTTAACTCTTTTGTATTCAAGACGTTACACCAGCATAACATTTCTTCGGTTATCCTTTGCATATAAAACGTTTCGAGTTATTTCAACCTGTTAACAACCGAAAACTGAAAGCATATTGTAAATTTTACCTTTTCAAAAAAGAAAAAAATTTCAATTGTATAACTCCGTACCAAAGCAAATTAAAGGAAGAAATTGAATAACTCATCCACAGTTTTGACTTACCAAAGTTAAATCGAATTAATTTGGTTTTGGTTAATCCAAGCACTTGAGAAGATTCTATTTATAAATAAAATCCATGTGCGCACTGTTACGTCTTCCGAAGGGTACGTTGATGATTAGCGTAACCAGCGCTCCTTTCCTAGAACCCCGTTCCTCTACGCGCGCGAACTAAAGACATTCGAAGGAGAGCGTGCTTTCGAACCCCGCGCGCGCAGACTCAACTGACGTCAGAATCATTATGACGTCGCGAGTAAGTGGGTTAGTCCCCAACACCAACTTCTGTAACTGTTCCCAAGGTAAGTGCTGATCGCACTACTTTCTTTTTCCCGCTTCAGCTCTAAAATGTCTCGACATCTTGTGGTTAATGCACGAAACGTAATCGGCTTCAACTTTCAATTTTTAAACTACCACAATCCCGCCATCAGAACTCGTAACATTAAGAAATTACCAAAATCTAATAGAAAATTACTATTGTTTTATTCATAATCTAAAATACTTTGTTAAAGAGAACCAAACTATAGGGATTGCTCAGCGGCGTTGCTAAAGTTTATGGGGCCCCGGTGCAAATCATTGGTAGGGACCCCCATCCCACCTCTAAAGCATTAAAGATGGTTTGGTCGAGAAGAGAATTACGCAGTTTATCATACACTTAACATAAAATCGGTCCTCCACCAAAATTGAAAAAAAATCCCACCAAATATAATTCACTAGGTCTCAGCCCCTCTGAACTATAAGAAATTAACATGGGATTTGAAATATTTTTGAATGGTTTTTTGCCTAGTTCTTTTTCTTTGTTCTTAGGGAATATGGTATTTTAACTCTCGTCCCATCTAGTTTCGGCTTTTAAAGAAATTATTAGTCTCCCGAGGATAGCCAAAGCCGAAACCAATTGCGGTGAGAGTTAAAAACAGGGATGTAATCACCCCATAGCTTCAGCTGCACTCAAAGCGCAAAAGGCATGGAATTTCTTGATTCTTAATCAAAAACCATGTTCGGCAGAACAAAGAATCTAAAATACTTTATTAAAGAGAACCAAACTATAGGGATTGCTCAGTGGCGTAGCTAAAGTTCATGGGGCCCCGATGCAAATCATTGGTTAGAGCCCTCACCCCACCTCTAAACCATTAAGAAGAGAATATTATTTACTCCATTACAAAGTTTATCATTTAGTGGATAATATACTTAACATAAAATCGGTCCTCCACCAAAATTGAAAAAAAAAATCCCAACAAATATAATTCACCAGGCCTCACCCCACCTGAACTATAAGAAATTAACATGTGATTTGAAATATTTTTGAATGGTTTTTTGCCTAGTTCGTATTGTGTTCTTTTTCTTTGTTCTGAGGGAATATGGTACTTTAACTCTCGTCCTATCTAGTTTCGGCTTTTGATGAAGTTATTAGTCTCCCGAGGATGGCCAAAGCCGAAACCAATTGCGGCGAGAGTCAAAAACAATAGCTTCGGCTGCACTCAAAGCGCAAAAGGCACCGAATTTCTTGATCCTTGATCAAAAACCATGTTTGGCAGAACAAAGAAAAGACGGCACAAGTGATCATTTCAAATATTGTTGACTTTTATGTTCCCAAGATAAAATATGTGCTGCCAAATGTAGTCTTCAGGCTTTCACGGCTATCGTTGATGGCTACTCTGCGGTTCTCGGTTTCTGTGCCGTGTAGAAAGTTTGACGTTTCGATCGTCTTGTCGTGATCTTCTTCAGAAGTGAAGTGAAGATCACGACAAGGTGATCGAAACGTCAAGTTCTACAAATTTTCAGAACACCTGAGAACTTGTTTGAAATTACTAGGAATTATATCATAATTATTTAAATAATTAAAAGTTTCCTTTTTTATTATTATTATTACAGTCTTAATCATCTGGGTTATTGTTATTCGATTACAGAAATTATGAAGCAGAAACTGGGAGACTACCCTGTTTGCTACAGCCACAGATAAAAGAGCAGTCGTTCCTTAAAAAAAATAAATGGAAAGGTTGGCCAATATGGCAAACTGTTTTCCATTAAAAAAAAACTGATGTTTATGTCATAACTTTAATTTACATGGGAAATTTAATTAAGAACATTAAGTACATTAATTCCCCACAACTCTTGTGTTTTCACTTTTGCTTTGAAAACAAAAACAACTCAGCTCTATGCATTTAATGAAAAAATAATAAAAAAAGAATCAGTATTTCGAAATATCTAGCCAGTCGTGAATTTTAATGGAAAAAACAAAAGCTGCATTAAACTGGGCCCCTAAATTTGCAATGTTTTCCCCATTTAACGGTCTTTTTAGCAATATCGAAAAAAACTCACCCTATATGAAAAATACCTACGTTTCATTTTCTTTCTCGCCCTATTTTTCATTTTCTTTCAGTAATCGAATATGTTTTCTTTCCATGTAACACAATTTTCTTAGCGAAACCGAAAAAGCAAAAAGTGACAGTGAATGTACCCCCTAACATACAAACAATCTAATAAATATCACGGCTTTGAAAGACACAAAAACTAAGAAGTTTGAGGATCGCAGGTTTAATTAATTGGTCCGTTTTGAAGAACGAAATTATTTTATCGAGTGGTATTATCGCAACTTTAACAACCGGTTCTCTTCAATTCTCATTTTTGCCTCTTTGTGCACTTAAGCAGCTTGTGTTGCACAGGTTGTCCACGAAAAGTGCGTCAAGGGGGACGTAGTAGTTTTAAGAAAATAGAAAACCCTGTATAATTTGCTTTGATATACCGAGTTAGTTGCCAAAAACTGAAAATCACAGAAGGGTGTTGTTTCGTCGTCTTAAAGTGTTCGAGCTTGCACACTGCACTGCACTAGCTTTTCTACACTAATGCAAGGAGTATAATTTCAACGAAGCACATTTAACTTTGCATCTTGTGACTCACTTTATGAATAGGAATTCAAATAATTGAAATCTGAAAATGTCAGTGTTGGGTTACTTTTTTTTTAATTTTGATGAAGCAAAAATGAGAATAAAAATAGTAAATAAGAGTTTATTATTTCGTCCTTTTGGTATTCGGTTTTTTTTTGTATTGAGTCGTCAATAAAAAGAAGAAGGTAATATATTAAATCTTGCCACTAATTTGATTCAGCCGAATTATTAAAATTTATTAAGTGCGTCTGGCCAAATAGGGCAAATTAAAAGCCGCCAACAATGCGAGCTCGGCCATGTGGAATTTAATAAATTAGCATTACTGTAAGAACGCCTGCAATAAATTTACCGAAAGTCGGTCTTTTATTTTTAAAAAGTGCAAGTACTCGCGGATAAAAATATCTCAGGTCATTGCATTTAACAAACCTACATAAAGAAGTCGAGTAGTTCTCTTTTTTCAAGAGGGCATCTTCAGAACGAGTTTTCGATTAGGCCACATATAAGCTTTTATTTGTTTAGTTTATGCCAAGATGTTGGCTTCAACAAAACCAAATATGGTACGGACTCGTATAAATAAGAGAACATGCACCGTACTTACATAAGTATATAATTATCACTTGCATCTACAGTATTTGAAAATAACGCGGTAATAGTACAGAACGTTTAATTTTCACTAATAAATAATTTGCCACCTGCCTCAATACAGGTGATAAAATAATTTGTGCCACCGTGGATACAACAAACACGTTCTAAATTTAATACATTCTTGCATTTATTTACGACGCCCAGAGCTACTCATAATGGCAGAACTTGTATTTTACTCATGTTGGTCAGTCGACTAAGTGAAAGTAGTTTTTGTTACTTGCTGGAAACAAATTGAAACTTAGTCTTTTCGTACAGTATAAAAGACCATATACACTTTTTCTACGATTTATACGACAATGGTTTCAATAGATAAACTTCATATTGTCATTGCATTTTAAAACATTACGTATTATATTGATTCATTAAAAGAACAAATAAGTAAATCTAGAAGAAAATTTCTGAAACTTTTGCTTTACAACTTCCTTAACTGCTAATTAATTTCCTTTTCAAATATGAAAAGAAATTGAAAGCGAACACTTGTTCTAATAAATCTCGTAATAATAAATCAAACCACGAGTATACAATGTGTCGCAAAAATAAATGCTCAGACGAAAATTTATTTACAAAAATAATTATTATTTTCATTTTTTTAAAGGTTGGATAAATTCCGTGGCTTAAGTACAGAAAGTTTTCCCATCTGGTGTGTTGCTCTCATTTTTTCGCATGTTCACGTATGTTCCTTACTTGATCAGTAAACGTCAAATTGGCCTTTAACCTTGACATAACGTCAACAGAAAATCATAACCAATAATTACGATTCATTATGATTTGAAACTAAACAAAATAAAACGTTGAAAATAACGCTGAGCGTGTTGAAAATGGCCTCCGTCTTCTTCGGGGCATTTTCTAACTCTTCTGCGACATCCAGTAATAACATTTTGCAAAATGTGGGAGGAAGTGTTTATTTCATCACACTTTTCGATGATTCTTTGGAGAAGTTCCTGTAAATCATTAACGGGCGTTTTAAAAATGGGCCAAACAAAGAAATCCAAAGGAGTTACATCGCAAAATCGCGGAGGCCACATATTTGCCATAATTCTGCTAATTATCCGATCCCCAAAAAACTCTTGAAGGAAATTTAAAGTATCTCAAGCAGCCCCATCCTGCTGGAAATGTCCAAATTGCAACTCGTCATTAATAAATGGATGCAAAATCTCTTCCCGAAATCTAAGTGCTGCTAGTGTGCCATTAAAAAATATTGGACCTATCTCCGACTTAAACCTATCCAAACACCAATTTCTTGTGGATGTAGTGGAGCTTCAACGAAAATATGAGGGTTTTCTGTACTCCAGATCCTCATATTTTGGGAATTAATGTATCCTGTTAAATGGAACCAGGCCTCATCGGAAAAGAAAATGACAATATCTTCGCCTTGGTTCAAAATTAACTGGAAGCAATTCATGCACGGCAGTCAAACGATAAGGGGACATTTTCAAGTCCTTTCTTAAAATAGTTCTGCAGGTCCTGACAGAAAGATCAACTTGTTGTGACAGGTGACGGATGGAAGTGCGAGGAGCATCAGTCACACATTTTCAACTACCTCCTCAGTTCTTACTTCAGGCCTACCTGATACCTGTTTTCTAGCCACACTGCCAGTTTCTCTGAATAGTCGTACAGAGTACTGACGTTGATTAACAAATTTGTGGCACAGAAATACAGTTTCTGGAAATTTTTCCTGAAACTCTGCAATATAATCAGGAATAGAATAGCTTCATTCCCATTGATTTGTTGGGCGTTTCGAAAGGTTTCAACCATTGTAAACCATTGTAAAATCAAATCAATAAAACAATTTTTTTTTAAAGTTATGTTAACATGCGAAAAAATGAGAGCAACAAACTAGATGGGAAAACTTTTTGTACGTGTTAAACGTAACGAGGGAACAACTCGAAATACCCAAACGTAAAGATTTTGATCGGAAATGTAGATGTTTCTGGTTTTTCCCCGAATTGGATGCGGCAAGTCATTGAAATTTGTGTGTGTGAAATACTTGTGACACGTACGCTTAGTGGCATTTGAAAATTCCGAACCCCATTTTCAGACGATGATTTTACAACGATTGCTAATCACCTCGATTCGTTGAGAAATGTAGATGTAAGCCGCTGTAACCTTGGAATAAAACAAAGTAACCTTTTAACTGTGTAACGAATAAGTTATTGTAGAATTAATAAAATAATTCTTCAAACGTACAGATGCATAAACGGTTTGATATATTTTAAGCGGACATCAGTGAATTACCTGGAAATAAATTCATAAGGAATAAAATACTTCTTCACTTAACTAACGTGAACGCTGCGTTAGTGTCAAAGTAAATTACCGTTATTCAACGTTCGTTGAAACGTGAGAAAATTATGCATGACTTATATAGAACATCTATTTGATTTCATAAAGGTTACATTCAATTAGAATACAATGCGAACTTTCATATTGAATTTTATCGGTTTCTCTTATATAATCTAGAGAAGTAGCTCTTTCATTAAGCGAGCTTCGCATATCTATACATATTTAATGAACTGAAGTGAATTTCCCAATTTACAAAAAATATCAAATATAATCAATTCACCCTAAGCACAATATAAAATGTTGCCGCAATTGAATTCATCAAACTTAATACATATTAGCTTAAAATTTTATTTATGACAACAAATAAAATAAATTTTTATAATTACTAGGGACCGGATTTTCTTTCGTTCCATTAGAAATAGAATTAGTTGAGTCTATTTCTAATGATATAATAAACTTCAAGTTAAGTTATAATAACATCAATTTGATCATAATACGTATGTGTGTTTATTAAATTTGTGGTCGTTTTATATTAAGACAATAACTTTATACTTTGATTAAATAATATAATGTCGTATATTTACTTATTTGGGCGTGACCAATCGTCTTCGTGGTAGAATTTTATGCTTCGATGATACTTGATCAAAATTATAAAAATAAAAGGTCTTAATCGTAAAGAGTTGCGTAAGCTTTTTACTCGAAGCAAGGAGAAAATGATGACTTAATTGGTAACTCGAAATTAATTTCGATGCATAAAATTGAAAGCCATCAGGTGTGAATTTCATCTCCAGATAACAAAAGATACGGAATAAATTGAAATTCCTTTTACGGCTGATGATACAATTTCAATTTTTTTAGTCGGCCGACGCTTTCCTGAAACTGTAATTCGTGTGGCGATCTTGTCGGTGCGCCATTGTGGTCCGCAGTATACCTATAATTTGCACTGATGCAATTTACGTTACGAGTCTATCAGTATTGTTATACGGCCGTAATTCGCTTTCTGCTCATAACTAGTTAAAGGGGTAAGTTTACTCGAGCTAATTCCATTCGAAAGTGTAAAGTAACCTACATTTCAAATCAATAAATATAACAACCTGAGACTACACAGTTGCAACTTGTTATTATTTTTATTTTTGTATCACATGGTAGGAATATTGAAAATTGTATGTAACACATTAATGCTTAAACGTTCCAGTCTGATAACTTCTTAGGCATTTCGGCGTTTTCTAATATAATAGAAACAATTTCGCCAAATTTAGCAATGCGCCTTAGTATTTACCTTAAATTTCAAAATGTTCGTACTTAATGTAAATTAAAACGAAATGTGTGAGAAACGAAGAATAATTCGGAGATTATTCCTGGAATTTATCGACTGTGTCAACACGCGAAGGAGCGAGCCTTCATTATTTAACAAATCAAATATTTAATCATAGTAGCTCTTTTTCATTCATGAAACTTTCTAAATATATCCTATGACCACGCGCTGAAAAATTTTTTGTATGTTACTAACACATGACGAGCTCACATTTACCCTATACTCGTTCATTGGAAATTTGATTAACATAGCAAAATTAAAACATAATTTTTCTAAAAGTAATAAACTCAAAATAGCAGATATTTTCTGATACTTTCTTGCGAAAAAATATGAATTCAATAATTTCGGTTATAACAAAAGAATCAAAACCCGACCGAGTCCCTTTGTGTAAACAGAAAATTATCAAATACAGAAATCGTTAAGTAGTTTGTTCGCTTTATTAGCGCCTAGTGTAAACAACAAGTATCGTTTGTCTTTTGCTAACGCAACGTGCAGAAATATTAGTTTTCGCATAGGTGGCCCGTATATAAATATTCGAAACTGTGGGAGGAGGCCATAAAAACAAACCATTATCTTCCTCGCATGTTACATACACGCTAAACTCGTCTTTTAGTTTAGAAACTGCAAAATAAAACTTTATCAGCGATCGTAAATTGCAAATCTTTAAAGGCTGACTTTTCGTCAAAGGCATTATTCAACGTGCGCGGGCAAATAAACTTCGTGCACAATCTGCCATCTTACGACCTCTTCGATGCAACATAATACGCGAATTGGATTTTTTTAGCTTTGAGCTATTCGGTGTCAGGTTCATTCGACGATAAGAAAAATCTTTTGTTATTTCTTCTTGGTAAATCTATTAAAAATTTCCTTCGAGGTAGGAACTACAACTTGTGAAGGATCTCATCACAACAGTATCAATATTCACACCTCGTACTTTTATGACAAAAAGGGTAAAGGAGGTGTGCATTCAGGGGTAATCTATGTATTTATAATAAAATAATGAAATATTATTGATATTAGGTAATGTCTAATATCATACTTGCGTGTAAAAAATCTGAATATACAGTCACGAGAAACAAAATTGCTCATCAATGTCACTGGTGACCAATTTCTTTTGCTTGCAACTGTACCTGTAATGAACCCATTATCAATCGGATAATCTGGTAGTGGTAATAATAAATATGCAATGTTATTTTATTTTAATCATTTCAACAAGACGGTTATGCGTACGAACGAAATACAAGAAATTAAGAATGAATCTTGTACAAAAGAGAACAATTTTAGTGTGAAGAAAGAGCAAAACGTTTGCAGTACACAATTTTCTATTAAAATAAAATATAATTTTCTACAGTAAAAATCACGTAGCAAGCGTAATACGTCATTGATGATGAAAACTCGTACCATCTTAAAATATTAAAGATCCGTTTAGAATACCGTACGTAAACGAAAATTAAGTTGGCAATAATTCACCATGCTGCCAAATTGAATAGTAAACATAAACATCCGTATTCCGTACATAACCTTAGTAATTTGTTAACTGTCTTCGTGTGTTTGACAATTGTACGTCCGAATCCGAATTATGAGTTTAACATTTTGCAAACAATAGTTTTTTTTTAAAACTAACAATGCCTAAACCGTTGTGACGAGAGGTGAAGGAAATGGTAGCATCTTTAATTACGTATTTCGAAAGAGAACGCGATTTTGGTGGACCATTATTACCGTTGACTTCAGTTAGAGAAGTATGTATAAACAACATAAAATTTAAACAAATTATTGCAATTCCTTTTTATGTAGCGTGTTGCTGAAGCTCTGCAATTAAGTTTGGGATCAGTTAACCAGACAAGATGGAAGATCGACAAAAAATTGCATTGCTTTGGGACGTGAAATTTCTTTGCAATGTTACTTCAAGAATGTGGGCTGATTGTGTGAAACATACAGAAAAGAAATATTGATGTGGTGGGACAAAGACAAACATTTGGAGGCAGCAGATGTAACACCTTTAATAATTAACGGACAAAATAGCAGTGAAAAATCAGATTCAGAAAGCTATGAATAAATAATAATTCTTTTCTGTTCTACAAATTTATTAAATTATTTTGAAATTTCCCTCATGTTTGAAACTAATTAAACTAAAAATATTTTCAAGTTAATTATCTCACAAATATTACAATTTAGTATTAAAAAGTTGAAAATTAAACAATTGTGAATAAATTAATAAATTTTTGGAACAATATAGGTTTATTTATTCCTAACTGAAAATATATTCTTTCAAGAAAATAGTGATTTGTAGTGATGCGAAGAGTAGTGTAGACTGGCTATCAGACTTGATTTGCAAAATACTCGTTCTGCTCGAGTAACTATCTCAGTGGATAGCGAGTCAACTCGAGTTTGATTCAAGTACTCAAGTACAGACTTTAGAATTATTTTATGCACAACGAGCACCTGACAAATTTCAACTCGTTTGTTTCAACGTTATATAAGGTTTGTTTGTTTACTCCAAAAAGAGTAAATTTTCAATAATTGAAAAGGCCGTTAAGTATTATTAATTAAAGTTTAATAACTCATGTGGACTGATTTTGTTTTTGTATTATTTAAACTAAAAGATTTAATAAATAATATGGAATTATGTTGTTTTCTTTTTAATAAAATAATTTTAATTTAATTAAAGATGTATATTATTGCATTTAAATTTTAATCCAATCTTAGAAGTATAACTTTAATTGTTAGTGTAAGTGTATCATAGTATGACATTTTTTTAGCTGCCACTACACTATTTCTTTGCTTCAAAATAAAATAAATATGCTAATTTAACTCCTTTACGTTCCAATGGTAGTCTCCTCCATTCTTTACAATAGGTTCTTTCCAATTGCACATAAGAGCCACTCGGAGCTGCTTCAATGTATTCCGATTGCACTTGGAACAGGTCAGAGTAGTTCCAAAAGCATATGTGCAACTAGAAAGCAGATAATAACTCCAATGAAGAGTCTTACTCACCTATTTTATTCTTTATAGTATTAAATGAAAAACGATTTTATATTGAATCCATGTCTTTTATGTTGTATAGCTTTATCAAAATATAGAGAGTTCCTAGTCCCCCACAAAGCAAAGATTGCAGTGTTAAAACCTTTTAGTTTCCTGAAATAGTTCCTAGTCCCCCACAAAGCAAAGATTGCAGAGTTAAAACTTTTTAGTTTCCTGAAATGTAATCATTCGAAAATTAACCTAAAAAAATCAAATAACGTAATTTAAAATAAATAACTAATGATATATTGTATTTTGAATGTAAGCTGAGTCATTCTGAAGGTCCAATAATTTCCAAATTACACTTTAACAATCCAAAAGTTGGACTCATAATTATTGAGAAAGAATTTTTGTTGTCATTAAATGACGTTTTATTTAAATCGGTATTTGGCGCCATTATTTCTGGCAACGTTGGATCATTCTGACATCATTATTAGATGTGACGTATTACCCTTGCTTCGTGATTTTGCCTGTATATTAAATGAGAATAACAAAGAAATGATAGATCATATAAGTGGATCTAAAAAAATTGTACAAAAAATATTTCACGCATTTTTTGACAAATAATACTAATAAAACAATTAAACAGCGATTTAAACAAAACAAGAACTAGTGCATCATCGGCTTTAGAACTATCAAATTATGTATATTAATTACAGTACTGCAGATAACAAAAGAAAATGACATTCAAAACTGTTTGCCAAAAAATTTAAGGCGTGTGCGTGTGTAATCAAAATAAGTAATAAGTAGTAAGCGAAATTTAAAAAAAAATTGCACAAAGTATTTTGTTTTTAAACGCTGAGAATGTACAGCTAGGAAAATTGTTACTCACAATCGAGCAAGCAATTGTTTACCTTCACATTTAATTTAAATGTCGCGGGTAAGGAATTTTAATAATGGGTGAAGCAAAATATTGAAATATTTCAGCCGCAATTTAGAATGGTTAATAAATATTTGCAACTTACTCGGCCTTTTTGCTTTTCGTCGTATTGGATTTTATAGTCCGGTAAAGAGACTTCATGTTCACCTAAATTTACGTGTGCAGCACTATCACAATTCAAAGAGAAAAAAGGAAAAAAAAAAGCGGGGCAGTTTCTTTTTTGTGGTGCCAAATTTTAATAATTTTCGAAGCTAACAGTTTCACTAAAACACATTTTTTTATTGCGGGCGAATGAATACGCGCGTTTTACATTCAAACGTAGGCGAGACAAAAAAACCACTACATACTTTCACGTGTTGTAGCATACTGGGCAATTCTTGCAGCCATGTGTATACTGAAAAGGCAAGAAAGGGGCGAACGCCATGGGCATACTTCTCTCTGCGTTATTTTGTTGCGGACACGCGGACAGTACGTACGTGCCCAAATAGTTTCCCTCCTACAGAATATGTTGCGAGGATGGCGTATAAATTATTGTTCATTTATTATACAATTCGTGGTACAATTAAATGATGTGCAACCAATTATACATATCTTATTTTAAAGCCGTTGACACACAACAGCAGAAAATTTCCGTAACTTATTATTATAATTTTTTTAATACAAATGTTTTAATTTTATAAAAAAAATTATTGAATATTGTCAAAACAACAGTATAAATGCATTTCTAATAATCATATTTCACATAGTCACGGTTCCTTTTAATTATTTATATGTTAAAAAACCTGCAAATCTCTATAGAGATTTGTAGATTCGTACTCTGACAATTATTTTTCGTATCCACCACGTAAAAGGCATTCCAAAGCGCGATTCAATTAATTATTCCCGCCGTCGGTAACATAGGAAGCAAATATTCAATGACGTATAAGGAGTAGCACGAAGGAAAGAAACCTGTAACTTTCACTTGCATTTTCGTTATGTGGTTTTGTCTTTGTCATTGTCATTAACACACTTAATACGATATGTTTTCCTTTGTCTTACTCATTATCAATTATGCTAGGTTACAAAAATCGGCTGACAGATTTCATTATACCGTGTATCCCAGGGAAACTTAACTATTGCCAACTTAAATTTTCGATGGTGGCGCTGCTGAACCACCCAAACCCACTAACATTTGAAAAAATGAATTAATCA
This sequence comes from Serrognathus titanus, assembly GCA_039766575.1. NCBI lineage: Eukaryota > Metazoa > Arthropoda > Insecta > Coleoptera > Lucanidae > Serrognathus > Serrognathus titanus. The sequence goes on along the minus strand of CM077916.1, from coordinate 5,558,033 downwards.
AGGACATGCAATTTTTTTGATTAGAAAAGATTTGATCACGCGTTACTTATAACATGCCCTCGATGAATTACTAATTACTAATTAAAGGATGTTGATTTCAATGTTTTTGTCTCCTAAAAGTTTGTAGCACTGACAGTTGTCCAATTACAATGAAACAAATTTCAAATGTGTATTTTCATACATTGCGGGCCCTTGCATGATAAATAATAAGGCAACATCATAAAGAATATTTATTAATTGTAAAATTATATATAATAAAAACTCCTCACTTCATAAGTAACATTATAGTCGAATATACATATACATACATATATAGACAATCAGTATTCGAGCCACACCATGGAAACTACTTTAACGAGAAGTCGATTTTTTTTGTAAATCCCTAACAGAGTTCGTATCTCGCCCATTAAAATAATTGTAGTCCCCCCACAGTGAGACTCGAAAATCGTACACACAACAAACAAAACATAATTTTTGATTTTATTTTGAATCGTACATAAGTCTTACTTTAATATCTTAATGAAAAGACAAATATGGGCACTGCTTAATTAAATGAACACTTCGGTTTGTCTAACTTGTTTCTGCATTGTGGTATCCTTCCTTTTTTTTTCATAAAGAAAATACGTTTGTGGTATGGAAAGCTAATGATTCAAGGATGCATGTCGAAATTAAAGCAGGTACTCTGTTTACTTGTTCATGTTATATACAGGGTGGAACGACTCCACTGCAGACACTTATCAGAGAAATAAATAAAAAATGTTTTCACGAAACAATTTTCAAAAACTTACATCAAGATACAAAAAAAATCCCAAAAATAATTACATTTAGGATCCTGTATTATATTACATTTTTTTTATTTCTTAATATTAAATATTAAAGATATGTTAATGCAAATTCTGCCAATTTGCGTTGGTGATTCTTGAATGTTTCTCGTTAATTAATTGATTTGTTTTGATCCAAGCTACCACCCTGTGAAAAATAATGTGCTCATGTTTCTGAAATCCTGTATTTGAAGAAAATAAAAAGGACTTTTCCAAGCCTTAATACTCATACTGTAATGTCAACTAGTATTTATAAACTCTTTCATGGAATGAAAAATAAAGGAAATGTTTCCTAAAGCAGTAGGATTTTCTCTAAATCCTTCTCATTTCAGTAACTTAACGAGATTTTTACTGTGCATGATTTGTTATTTACTGTAAAAGTAGCTATCACAGTTTTCGATCTGACACTGAATAATTTTTTTTCTTCGTCTCATTAGTTTGTTAAATAAACACATATAATTTGTATGGCAAAATTACACAATATTGATCCAGTAGTCTATAAAATGTTACTTCTGGACCAAGGCATTTGACACACGCAAAAATCAATGAAATATGATCAAAAAAAGATATGAAACAACCGAAAAGGAGCTAAAATCCTTCAATAATAACTAAATTTTTATACACCCCAAAAGTATCAAAATATCTATAGACCACCAACAATTGGGCACACCAAAAATGGTTAAAAATCAGCTAAAATCAAGCAAAGTTACTTTAAAAGCAACCAAAAACTTTACAACAATCTCTTGTTTTTAGACACCCCAATATAGCTTTTCATTTCTGGACCGAGTCAATTGACCCATGCAAATATCATTGAAAAAAGACAATATTACAATATTTGAATAATAAAATCAGAAAAAAAGGTTTGCCTTTGGTAGGATTCGAATCCAAGGTCCCCTGGATTGAACGCGAATATTTTACCAACACGCCTACGATGGATTTTATAAAGACGCTTTCATATTCTCCGTAATGTCGTAAGTACCGGTTTAATGAAATATTAAAAAATACTCAAGTAGATATTTATAATTTTATTAAAGATTAGGGGCAGTAAAAATGAGATTATTTTCCGTTACTATTTACACTCTTAAACTACCTTTAAATAAACGAAATGTATACTAACTATAAGGGTACGTAAATAAAAGAGAATGATTTTAACATTCCTGGCTAGTCTCTACAATCGCTTTTATTAATGTTTTTCTGTTTTGTTTATCTGGCAGTGTTTTCCCCTCAAAATTTTCGAAATACCTGATGCTAACTTTACCATCATCAGAGAGATGAAGACCCATTAAAATTTTGTTTCTTTTGTTTCCTTTAAGTTCAAATGATTTATAGTATTCTTTTTGTAGACACTGTTCTAGGGCCTTCTTTGCAGAATCCTGTTTATGTCGCTTTACTTCAATCATAATTGCTGCACTTTTTGTAATAATAATTAAATCAAGCTTGGGTGACCATCCCTTCTCGATTGGTAATTCTGAGAAACAATGGAACTTCCCAGAACCAAAAGTTAACATCCAAAGGTCACAGTGAAAATGAAACTGAGCTTTTGGTAATTCTCGGTTGGTATACAAATTTTCCACAGATTTTTTAAAAGCAACATATTTCATAGGTTCATGCTCCTCTTCACATCCTAAGGACTCTAATGCATTCACAAATGACTCTTGTTGTTTTACATCAAACAGGTTCGTTTTAACACTTAACAGAGCATGATATAGTTTATCTGTAAATGTTTCTTTCAATTCTTGATTCGGAATTTGTAATATCCAATTCGTACTTTTCTTTTCAACAACGTTAAAGTACCCACATTCTGTGAGAAACTGAAGAGCCAAGTCTACCTGCTGGTCATTGCTACAATTAAAAATTGATTCGGATAATGATTTCAGGTTGGAAATATCGCCAAGCTGTATAGTTGTTGCGTTGATGAAAATATTATGATCGTCTCTTACAGCAGGAAACAGCTTCTCCCGAATCTTTTCGAATTTAAATAGTTGGCATACACATTTTGTTCCAACTGATTCAACCCAATAACTTCTTCGTACGAGTTTTGGTAAATAGTTTCCGATAGACACAGGATTACAAATAGTTGTATCGTTATCCCCTATTACAGTGTAATTGTTGTACCAAATGGCAATTTCATCAAGAACCGCTTTTTGTCGTTGACTTTCTGTGACAGTCCTTTTAACTAAATCTTCCACTTCCTTCTTAGTAAATCCAAAGAATTTATAATAATCATAATCCTTGTCCAAGAATGTCCTCCGTGCAACATTGTTAGCTCCTAATGAAATCATACCGCCTAACGCCGTAACAGAAAAAATCACTACTCGTTCAACAAATTCTGCTGACACCTTAGCTTTGCATAAAAGACGCATTAAGCCTTGTAGTAAAGTAATGATCCTTTCATCTGAGTGTTCCCTAAATAATAATTTCATGAAAGGTGCGTCGAACTCGTCAATTAACACAATAATTTTTTTATGCGTTTGTTTTGTTTCATAGTGGGCTGACAAAACTTGAATCAAATATTCAAAAGCTTCAAATATGTAAACTTCTTTTTCATCCTCATTTGTCTCTTTCCAGTAATCGTCTTCATCAGCATCTTCCAAATAACGCAAGAAACGTTTAATTTTCAGCTTTCCCATGTTTTTGTTTGACCAGCTGAATTTTTCACCATCTTCATGAATTAAATATGCTTCATATTTTTTAAATTGATGTGCTATCATATTTCTAAGGCATCTCAAGAATGTTCTATATGATGTTGCTGATAATTCTGCAAAATCCAGTGAAATTACTGGATACTGTCCGCAGTGCTGTCGAAAAAACCTTTTATTTTCACAATCATGATTATCTGTGCATTCTTCAGCGCATTTGTTAATTTTGAGATCTTTGAAAAGTTTATATTTCTCCAACTTCTGTTCATCGTTGACAATTTCAAAAAAAATCTCAAGCATATTGCAAGCCATAGTCTTTCCAAATCTGGGCGGTGCAGTCAGAAGTATTCTACGATTCTTATCCTTCATAATGGATCTAATAAGCATGGACTTGTCCACAAAAATTGGTGTCCATCGGAGAGCGTCGAAATTCAAGTCAGGATCCTGAAAATGAAATATAAAAAATAAAAAATAATATGAAATTGTAATGTTTGAAGCAAGTTACTTACTGAACTTCTACTTAAGCTTCTGGAACTGTCAAAAAATGTTACATCATCCAGTAAATTTGATCCAACTAATTGCTATAACGAAAGACTCACATACGTTACAAAAATTCTTCCCATGTTATACAATAATATGTCTGGTCTTACTTCGACTTTTATGCGCTTAGATGAGGAGAGCTCCATCAGATCTACCTGTAAAAAATGTTATATTCAAAGGAATTTTTTATCTTTAATATGTCTGATTAAAAAATTATTAATAAAGTAATAACCAAGATTAAAAATAAATTTTTTATTATAAATAATAAACATGACCAAACCAAAGACAATTAAATTACAGTACTAGTCAGCTCTAAGCAGATATTTGCGATATTTAAAAACCTTTACAAAAACATAAATTCAGGAAATTGTCTAACCTGATAAATACGACATTCACACATCACACAACGAATAGTGTAACCACAGTATAACTATGAACAAATATAAACTATCAAATGTTTTTAAAATTGTACCTAATTTTAGGTTAAGTACAACACGTGTTACAACTTCACAGTAATAACAGTATAATAAAAATAATTATTCCATTAATTACTGCCATGTTTTGGATGTGAAAACACCGTCTTTCTTTTAATAAAGTCTAATAAAACGGTAACAATGTTCCACGTTCGTAGGTCCAGTATTCAATCATTAGGTGAATTATTTGGTTTACTTGAATTTTCGACACAACTGTTGAAAATCAACGAAGAGCAGACGACCTATACTACGTTTAACATTTAATAAATATCAAGACATTTTACTTACCGCTAAAAACACTTCAAAACACGACAATCAACTGTCAAATCCAGCTACATCGACTGAAACAGCGTAGCGTACTGCAATACGTTTTTCCTGCTCTAGGTGGCGCTAGTCATATCGTTTTATAATTATAAAACTTTTTTAGTAATTTATTATTTCCAAAATATAAAAATGTGTACCGGTTTAATATCACAAAATAAAGAAATCTATTTTAGTAAGCTGTGTTACAAAAACAAATTATAAAACAAATTTTATGTTCGCATCATTACTTAGGTGTAATAATAAGTTTTTTTTAGACAATGTAAAATCGTAACAATTAGATCGTGATATCATATCTAAATAGTATGCAAACTAAAAGTCAGCTAAAATTATTCTATTGTTAATTAATAAGTTTAGTTAATCAGAACAAGAACGATTTCTATAACAAAAAAAAATGTTTTTTATAGTAAATCCGTTTTTTTTTAAATAAGTAAACTGATATTTCAGCGTATTTTTAGGGAATGTTTATAGACCATACGAGCGCTCGACCATCGACCGTCTTCTGTTTAATAAAAACGCGCAAAAGTCAAAATGCGTTACAAAGCGATGTTTCTTATTCGTTATTAAATTTAAGCGCTGCACGATCTGTGTGTATATCTTTAAAAAATCAATTTAGATACCTATTAAGTACACTATAATTAATTTCTTTTTTTTATCAATAACAATTTTTTTTTAAATTAACATAGACTATATTTTAAATATGAAAGCGTCTTTATAAAATCCATCGCAGGCGTGTTAGTAAAATATTCGCGGTCAATCCAGGGGGTCTCGGATTCGAATCCTACCAAAGGCAAACCTTTTTTCTGATTTTATTATTCAAATATTGTAATATTGTATTTTTTCATTGGTATTTGCATACGCCAATTGACTTGGTCCAGAAATGAAAAGCTATATTGGGGTGTCTAAAAACAAGAGATTGTTGTAAAGTTTTTGGTTGCTTTTAAAGTAACTTTGCTGATTTTTAACCATTTTTGGTGGTCTATAGATATTTGGATACTTTTGGGGTGCATAAAAATTTAATTATTATTGAAGGATTTTAGCTCCTTTTCGTTTGTTTCATCTCCTTTCGTGATCGTATTTCATTGATTTTTGCGTGTGTCAAATGCCTTGGTCCAGAAGTAACATCTTATATACTACTTACTATAATTCCATCAAACATCAGTTTGGGGTATACCCTGAACCAACTGCGTTTTGCTTTTTGATGTTTTCTTCGTTGGCATTAGGGGCGTGCTTTTCTTCGGCTCACCGTTTACAGAACCTTGCATTTCTTTCAATGACACAGCACTTCCTGTCCTTAATGATACTGCACTATTTTGCACTGGACCACTTATTGTCGGAGTTCTCGGTTTGTCTGTGTAATCGTTTTCACCAGCACGCATGTTCTCAATGCCAATGTCCGGTTCTAAGAAGTCGGCACTGTAGTAACGATCAGATTGTCTAATAAAAAAACTTAATTAGTACAGAACTTATTGTTAGTGACTGATTGTAATCAGAGCTGGGCGGTAATTATTATATCATATATCGATAAATGAAAATAAAAATATCATTACCCAATATTATCGATAACTTTGCCCAGTTCAGATATTTACAATTATGTCGTGACTTGAATTACTATTTTATACCACTTACCTCTTTGCATTCCTCCATAGCATGCAACATACAACTAATAGAACAATTAGAAGTAAGCAAACAGCTGACATGGTCCAGAAAGCTATTTGCAAAGGTTCCCTTGGCTCCCACCAGAACTAAGTAAGCAAAATTATTTTTGATTATTTTTTAGTTACTAATTCTTAATTAATACGGGGCCACTCTCGATATATATAATTTTCAAAAATTATGACTAATTTAATTATCCAAATACAAGCAACATAATAATTACATAAGACAGAAAGCCTTAATCTTCTTTCAGATTCTTGTAGTTAATGAGTGACCCTACATATATTTTTTTTTTAATTATGTATACAAACCTCAGTTGTAGGTGGATATGTTGGAACTAAATGGCCCACAACAGTGGGTAAGTACTGTGTCCAGAATGCAGATTCAGTCTGTCGATAATTCCACCTAATCGACGAGTTATAAGTCGTATTCAAATTCAAATATTTCAACTGTCCAGGCAAGGCCATTTCAAAATGCAAACCAAGGATACGTGTATGAGTTGGATTTCTATAAAGCACATTGTTCTTAAATTTATTTAAAAAAAGTACATGATATTTTTTTACCCAAATCTTGCAAAATCAGTGTACGCCTTCATGAAAAAATGACTCATGTTTCGATCATTGTTTGTCCATTGATCTCGCTTAAATCTTTCTTTGGACGGGAAGAATTCAGAATCCATGAATGGAGCACCGCAAAGCAGATAATGTTCGATATTGTGAGGTACCCTCCTCCAAAAATCTGTCGGAAATGATTCTACAGTGGTGTTCAATACATACATGTAGACAGGAACTCCTTGATCGACTAATAATTTGATCATTTTATCATTTGGGGCCACATATAAAAAATCTGTCAGGAGCTAAAAATCCAGAATTGCGAATTGAATGTGCAAATACAAAAAAGAACTTACTTCAATATATTTTTCTCGAATCTGTGTGACATTATGTGGATCTGGCCAGTAGGTATACATATATTTAATTGCTTCGAAAGTACCATTTCGGTTCAAAGTATAATTATACCTCAAAACCAGCTCGTTTACTTTCTGGTTAAAGAACTCTTCGTTTAATTCATACTGTGGCATCAGTGATTGGTTATTGTAAATGAAATAAGCAGCTTCTTGCAATGTCACGCTGCTCATGTACCTCAATCCACGATTAAATTGTCCTTTCTTGATTAAGTTTTCAGGCATGTCTTGCAGAAAATGCCAGTCTTTTTCATACCAACCCTCATAGTAAGGCATTGTTAAATTCATATCAATAACAGGAGCCCATGGGAATAAGCCAACGTGTGGGGGGAATTCAGCGTTTCCCAGTTCATAGAAACTGCGAGCTTGTTTTAAGCAGTTTACTAATTTCCATGATGAGTCTATGCTACAACCTATCAGCTGACCAAAAACCCTGCTGGTATTTTGTGCTCTATACTTGTCGTTTATTAAAGCCCAATCTGCTACAGCTGAACCACTCTAAAAAGAAATTCATTACGAAAGTGTTTTTAATTACTGAATAATTTAAGTACTTGTGCTATGACTTTTGTCACTATATGTCTTGTTTCGGGTGACACCATGAGTAATCCTGCTGAAGCGGCTCCAGCCCCAGGTCCAAATAAAGTAATACTGTTTCTGTCACCATTGAAGTTCTCTATATTCTCATAAACCCATCTAAGAGCCATTGCTTGATCTAGTACACCATAGTTACCAGGGGAATTAATATCACCAGTGCTAAGAAAACCTGAAATTTTATTACATGAAGTCCGAATTACTTGTTAGTGTAAAGGAGCCTTACCCAATGCACCTAAACGGTAATTGAAAGTTACCACCACAACTTTATAAAAGGTAGCCATTATATGACCTGGAAATAAATTTGATGCACCCCGCACAAAGTCTCCCCCATGAATATATACCATTACTGGATAACTTTGCGATATGCTATCGGTCTGGAAATTACTTATTAAAACAAACTTATGTTTTCCTTATAGCCACATTTACTTACGCGCGGCATAAAAATATTGAGATACAAGCAGTCTTCGTGCATGTCTCTAATACCTTTTGTAGCCCCTGTGTAAATAATAGGCTGCGGGCAAGCTGGACCATAATCTACGGCCTGAATATTTTGCCAACCCTTATGTTGTCTTGGAGGCTAGAATCCATATACCATATGTAAACACAGTTATGCAACACAGCCGTTTAAAGGAGGAAATATACAGATCACTTTTGGCTGAGTTTTTTTTTTGTATTCTTTGTTTTTATTATTTGTAAAATATTCAGTCAATAAACTTTATTATTATTATTATTATCAACTATATTAAAGGCAATACAACAGAGAGAAACAAGTATAAACACGGAGGAGGCCTTTGTACGAGGGATGGTTCCAAAGTTCTAGGAATTTGGCTCTAGTTCAATTGCGTAAATCTTACAGGCCACCCTATTGATTAGAGAGAAATCTTGACACGTTTATGCAGCTACTTTGTGCAATATTGTTTAGTTTACTTCAGTTACTTGATTGATACAGAATTTTGGAAACATCCCTCGTACGTTCTAGCCCCTAAGCGTGGCGTTTTCTTTGAGAGGACGTAAAGAGTCAACCGCGCTAGATATCCAACTAAAACTTGGTACAGTATCGCTTAAGGCCCTTCAGAGTCTACTTGCAAAATTTCATGAAATTTAGAGATGGTCGAGTAGGGCCTTTAGACCCTTGATATGGAATTACCCCAGTTTTAATTACTGGCGTGTCCCTTAGAAATCAATTTTGTTTAGAGCATGTTATCAGAGCAACACAAAAATATTACGCTACTTTTGAGAAGACCATTAAGTCACTTGATTTTTTGTCCTTTTCTTACTCATTATCAAATTGGTATTTTTTGTTTAAATAATAATTACCCTAAATCTGCCTTCATTGACAGGTGGTTGTGCGTACGGTATTCCCAAAAATACGTTAGCGTACGCCTGTTCTCGCTCGATGAATTGCGAGCCTGGTCTGTACAGGGATGAAGGATCGGGCTTATCATAAAGATAAACTTTGAATCCTTGAACCTGTCCGTAACTAGTTTTGATAAAAACATCTCTATCTTTCGTAAGGCTGTCGGGTCTCTGCTTTCCTTGTAAGTCTTCTCTCCATCCGGATAGAATTCCTGGAAGAATTGGTTCCTCATTTCCTACCTAAAAGAAGGAGAATTTAGGAACGCAAACAAGTGTTCATTTTTTTATTTTTCAAGGGTCACTGGACCAACAACTATGAATAAGGGTGTGTAAGCAACTCAATTAAAACGCTGAGTTGTTTCCCTTCTTTCGATCTCGGAGGGGAAGTAAAATTTTCTGAAACTTCGCAACTGCAACGTCTTCTAATTGTACTACGGTCGAGGAACGATTTACATATTTTTCTAAATTTTCTTCCGTAAACCTCGTACGTTTTGATTTTAAAATATCTTTAAGGATAGAAAAGCTGCATTCAACCACAGATAATAGAACTAAACAGAACAAACGCCCCAATTTGGAGACAAACTCAGCGTTAGTTTGGAGACAGCTCACCAAAAATAAGGCGGCGCTACTGTTACAGTAGCAGAGTAGAAAACCGAAACCTGTATATATATTCTATTACTAAGTGGCGTAATGCAAAATTTAAAAGAAGAATTAACAGCATATTATAACCGCACATGTCCTGGTCTCTGTTACTTAAAGAGACATCTGGCGGGAAAGTAGTCAACTGAGCTACGGAATTAGCAAATTGTTTGTGACAAATGTAGAGTTTTCCAATTTGTGCAGGCAGGTGTCATCTATTGAGTATTTACTTAAAGAGAGATCTGGCGGGAAAATAGTCAATTGAACTACGGAGTTAGCAAATGGTTTGTAACAAAAGTAGAGCTTTGTGCAGGCAGGTGATATTTATTGAGTATTTACTTAAAGAGACATCTGGCGGGAAAGTAGTCAATTGAATTACGGAATTAGCAAATGGTTTGTAACAAAAGTAGAGTTTTGTGCAGGCGGGCGATATCTATTGAGTATTTACTTAAAGAGACATCTGGCGGGAAAGTAGTCGATTGAGCTACGGAATTAGCAAATGGTTTGTAACAAATGTAGAGTTTTCGAATTTGTGCAGGCAGGTGACATCTATAGAGTATTTAACAAGCTATTTTTAGAGCGTCCGGTCGTTCCTATCTCGTTGGCTGTCAGGAGATATCTATATCAATATCGCAACTGGTCACCACGCATATTGCTCCCTTCTAGTTGTAATGTGTACGAGATACTTCCCCCTGGAAATAACACATCACTTAAATGCGCCCCCTTTCGCACGTGCAGATTTACACTTTGAAGCGACATCTCTTTTCAAGCTTTAGAATTATATGTGTCAGAAATATTACATTTTATTTGGAATACATTAAACTATTATAGTTCGGCCAACGCTATTACAATCATATTCATACACAATACAGACCTACTGTAAAAGAATCATACAACACGGGTGCGTTTTAATTTTTATAAAGTCCTATTACTTTTGAATCAGTTTGTATAAATATTTGCACAATTATTTAGTTAATAAATAACATATTATTGTCTCTTACTTGGTCGTATCGAAATCTAACATCTTGACCGACCCTATTAGGGTCACCTGGAAATCCGCGCCCATTATATCCATTGGGTTGATATTGACCATAACGTCTATTGTTGTAAACAAAGGTCCTGTAATCCCTATCACCAGGATTCGGCACGTTGTATGAGTCATAGGGGTTATTCTGCTGATAGTACGGCCCATCCTGATAATTTTGACATCTAACACCAAACAAACACAACACACAACAAAAAAACTGCACCAATAATTTAACTGCTGCGAACGTTTGAGGTTGTATCACCGCCATCGTCGTTTACCTGTATGACGTAGCAGGTGCGTCAGTTGGGTCTCCGAAGAGTTCGTTAACAGAATTATTAAGAAAACTTTAAGGCATAATTGAAAATTATTTTGATGCCAGTCGAAATAATTGCACTACCAAATACACCTGTTAATAATAATTTTATCAGGGCATTATCTGAACTGATAAGCTCTCCACACACCTTCTTTATCACGAAAATCCCGTTTTGTACTACACGGTGCAGTAATGTTTTATTCGTTAATTTACCTTAAGTCGTACGTGGGATGAGTTTTAATTGTCTATAATTGTAATTGTTTTATTTCCTCGCCCAGTCAACGTGCACACACCCGTCTTTTTAAAGTATTGTTCGTTGGTTCAATGAATCAAGACAGTCACAGCTATTTACATGATTCATTTCGTTGAAAAATAATTCATAATTACTACTCTAAGGCCGGTGACACATTTGAACAAGTTTCAATGTTAATGACGTTAAATACGTAGAAGAAAAACAAGTATAAAATTAAAGCTCTTGGTATATAATATTATTTTTTTATTGCCAAATCAATAAATAACAACGATGTGACTAATGAAGTAGAAAAACAAAACACTTTAGTTTTAAAAATAATCTTACAAACGGAGGAAGTTCCAGCGTCGATTGAAGTATTGAAGTTAGCAGAAGCTAAAAAGGTAGGTAATTTATTATCCATGATAAATAACGAAGACTCTATGCCGAAGACGATAATTTACGTATCACTCACACATAGTGATGTAAAAATACGGCATTTAAAATTTTTTTATACCGGTGCTTAAAAGTATTCGAATTCCGACGAAATTTATTGCGATTTTTGAATTTAATACCAGGATCAGATAAACGCGAGAAGGTGTCGGATGACATGTCTTAAATTTCGCAGGAATTTTCCCGCGCCTGGTCATCTCATCTGACACCTCGCATTGATGTGATCCTGCTACTAAATTCAAAAATCGCAGTAAATTTCGCAGGAATTTTTTCGTGCTTGATACATCTCATCCGACACCTTCTCGCGTTCATGCGAACCTGGTACTATATTCAAAAATACGCCCGAATTTTTAAAGCAGAATAGCATTACATGGACCTGTAATTACCGGTAAAGGTTAGATCACGCTATGCGTCCATAGATGGCAGCACTAACTTGTTCTGTAAAATTAATATAACTTATTTATTAATTTAATTATACAGCGTGTTTCATTGAACATGCATAAAACTTGAGGGACACGTTTCTGACATTACTTCAAACAAAATATCTTAATAAAAAATTGTAATCATAGCAAGTTGAAATTTGCATAATTTGGAGTCAATGTTATTTGAAATTGGAATTGTGAAACAAAACCGGCGATCTAAATAGCATTTATGAATGGCACATAGCTGCAGGGCGGTAATAAATCAATAAACAGACTAGATTTTAATTTGCCCTTGACCGAAAGCTCGGTGTATTGAACTTTGCCACGCGTCGAATGCAACAGCGATGAATATTTAAATTAATAATAAATTGTGGGGCTATGCAAAAATATGCATTTAATATGTATGTTGTCGCACATTACAAATTGTTATTAAAATAAAATTTGTCGAATCTTATAAATAAAAACATTTATTTTTATTACATTATTATTATTACAAGAAATGTTCAAAAATGCCTCCTTCTTGCTGTACACATACAATTATTCGTCGCTCCAGTGCACGCCACACATTATCCCACACATTGCGAACCCTGATGTGTGCAGCAGCTTCGAATATTCGGCCCTGTAATTCCATTCATTCTCATTTAAAGTCCATCCTAAAAATATGCGACTTTGCTTTCCCTTCGATTTTCCCTAAATTTATTCATTACAGAGAAAATTTTACGAAGAAACTTTTCTTTCTTTTCCCGACATCTACCTGCATACCAAGTTTGTTGCATCTTCAATGAAACAGCCAATATAGATTCAAAAATCGCAGTAAAATCAGTAAAATTCGCTGTAATTTTCCCGCTTCTAATACATCTCACCCGTCATTTGCTCGCGTCTATGTTATTCTGGTACTAAATTCAAAAATCCCCTCCCGGCGTTTATGTAATTCTGGCACTAGATTCAAAAATTGCAGTAAATTTTGCCGGAATTTTCACGTTCCTAATACAACTCATCCGCCTCCTCGCGTTTATATGATCCTTGTACTAGATTCAAAAATCGCAGTAAATTTCGCCTGAATTTTCCCGCTCCTAATACAACTTATCCGCCTCCTCCTCGCGTTTATGTGATCCTTGCACTAGATTCAAAAATCGCAGTAAATATCACCGCGCCTGATGAGTTTTCGATCTTGCGATATAATTCAAAAACGTGAGCGGCGCAAGGACTTTCGTTTCTATTTTCTTGAAGAGGATGGTTTCCTCTATGTACCTGTGAAAATTCACATTTCTACGTTTCTTATTAAAAAAGTTATGGTGTTTATGTTATCTTGGTACTAGATTCAAAAATCGCAGTAAATTTCGCCAGGATTTTCTCGCTCCTATTACATCTCATTCACCACCTCCTCTCGTTTATGTGATCCTAGTACCAGAGTCAAAAATCGCAATAAACTTCGCCGGATTTTTCCCGCTCCCGATACATCTCATTCGCCACCACCTCGCATTTATGTGATCCTCGTATTAGATTCAAAATCGCAGTATATTTAGCCGGAATGTTTCCACTCCTGGAACATCTCATCGCGTTTATGTGATCCTGGTACTAAATTCAAAAATCGCAGTAAATTTTGTCGGAATTTTCCCGCTCCCGATACATCTCATTCATCACCACCTCGCGTTTATGTGATCCTGGTACTAGATTCAAAAATCGCAGTAAATTTCGCCGGAATTTTTCCCCGCTTATACATCTCATCCGACACCTCCTGGCGTTCATGTGATGCTGGTATTAAATTCAAAAATTCCAATAAAGTAAGCTCGAATTTTTCTGCGCCTGATACATCTCATCCGACACCTCTTCGCATTTATGTGATCCTTGCAACAAGATTCAAAAATCGTAATTTTTATGACAGAACAATGTTACAGGGACTTGTGATTGCCGGTAAAGGTTAGGCCACACTGTGTCCTTAAATGGCAGCACTAATTAGTATTATTTATTTGTTAATTTCATTATAGCTTTACTGAATATATAATATATAAATAATTATCAAACGATTGGCTTAAATATTGCATTTCCTTTCCGGTTTTCCACCGATAAAATAGTTCCTTCACACAGCACATACCTACCCTTTATTTTTCCGCGCCTAATAGTTCTCATTCTACGTCTCCTTGGATTTATGTGATCTTGGTAGCAAGATTAAAAATTTCCAGTAAAGTTTGTTCTAATATTTCTGCGTCCGACATCTCGCGTCTATGTGACCCTGGTACCAAGATTCAAAAGTGGCAGTAAACAGCTGAATATTCAATCTCGACTCATTCAACCACCGAACCATTCAACTCTTCGGCAAATTTGTGTCAGTGAGTGATCACCGACATCAATTGAAGGCATCCCATGAACGCCATCTATAGGCTGCAGATTTCTGTGTGCCAGGACGCATTTCAGGAACTTGTAACTACCCGTCATGGTTAGGTTACGTCATACGCCCATAGATGGCAACACTGTTTCTTTCTTTTTAATCAATTTTATCTATTTATTAATTTAATCGGCTTGCCCCTTTTGATAAATAACGATTATTCAGTTAGCGCAGACGTTTCTTTTCCACTGATAAAATAATTCCTTTGCGTAGGACGTGCCCTTTGTTTCGATATTTTTTATATCACGTTTATGTGATCGTCAAAAATTGCTGTAAGTTTCGTCGGAATTTTCCCGCGCCAGATACATCTCCTCCGACAAAGTCTCAGAACGCATTGACATAATCGCTCAGAACCATGCGAAATATGAACGAATTTCCTGTTTTCCTATTCATATTATTTTTTATCCCACATCCTAATGTAGAGTGTATAAAGAGTGATTCACAATAAATTTCATATTTAGCTAGGACTTTGAATTCTGAACGACTTAGGACACTTTCCTTGTAAAATAAGGGGACTTTACTCTTAAGAGGTCTTCATTTCTCGGTGGCCACGCTGTATACCGCTCAAGACAAATTTCATCCGGCACTTCCCAATTTGATTTTGAGGGACGCAGAAACGTTCTGCGTCAATAAATTTTTATAAAAATCGATAATAAAACTTGCACTTGTATTTACTGATATGTTAATTGTCACATGTTATGTGAACGACTTGTGTATGACGTATTCCATGCTTCGTAGTCGTAAGGGAATAAATACATATATTGATATTATTAATATGAAATTATGTTTAAAAAAAGTCATAGTATTGAAATCAAATTAGTAATAATAAGAAAAAATAACGCAATTGATATGGATCTCCCGGTATATTGTATTATATTATATGTATTTGAAGCTAGTAATTGTAAAATGGTTTTCCGTACGTGCAACCAGATTTACATAAGTGTATGCAAAAGTATATTTATAAAATTGGTCTAAAAATTATGTGGTAATCGTTGTAACTCACACACCCTTTCTATAGTTGGACCCTTCCATTTATATTTGGGACTATGCTGGCTACGGCTGGTCATTTGTACGGACCACGCGAAACGACATTAAATTATCCCTTTAATTTTTTTGTACATGTTTTGTGTTTTTCTTTTAATCCGCCATTATATAAGTTTGTGTTCCGAACAGTTGGGCAAAATAATTTGTTAACACAAAATGATTTTTCGACTAGCTCGGTAAGATATGTGTTTGTTTGCGCTGAAATAACAATTAAATGTTAGTCAACGGCAGCTTTGAATGACCTTAAAAAAATAGGCGGGCTGTTTCTGGTGTGGTGTTTCTGTATCCCGTTGCACATACTTTTTTTTTTTTTTTGGTGTCAGGAGTTACATTTGATTAAGCGGAAAACGATGAGCACATTTTTTTTGCATTTTTATGACAATGCGAGACAAAATACTTATATTTAGCATGTGTGCGAAAATGATGATTATGTGTCTAACAGCAAGCCATGAAGTTATTTATTTTTAGACGAAGTCGGATGGTAAGACGTAAAACGGATGTTTTGTTTAAGTCCTTTATGCTGGTGTGATTAATAAACGAAAAAGAAAACGTATCCCTGCAGTGCAGTGGGTTTTAAAAACGACGGACGTTTCTTCTTTAGCTCAACGGATGGCGCTTATGATCGACGTACGTCGGGACGCCCGCCGTCGTGACGTCGAAGTTGTTAACCGCCGAACCTGCAAAATACTATGCGGGTGGAGACTCACAAATACGCGAGTTGCAACCCTCCGATAAACATGTATAAGTGAACGGAGAGCTCTCAGTTGTGTTCATACATTCGATGTTGTAATGTCAGTGTTTAAAAATGGAGAACAAATGTGCGGTAAAGTTAAAGCAATTTAATTATAAGCAAATTTATTATGGATTCATCTTTATATTCTTCTGGTAAGGAAATTTAAAAAAGAGTCATCATTTAGCTAACTTACCAATCGTTTAAAAAAAGAAACCACATAGCTATTGGCTTGGAATTTAATAAATAGAATGCATTCGATTTTTTCGTCAGTTATTATTTAAAAAATATAATAATCAAGAGTTACCAATAGTTTAGTCATTATTAATCAGTATAAAGTAATTAACTAATAATTAATTTTATTACTGTGCGTATGTAAATGCGCTTATGCGGCGACGCTAAAACTTTGTACATAGTCTTCAGTAAATTCTCAGATTGAACCGGCGTTTACAGTGTTCTCCTCTCCGGAGTCATTGGCCATGTTACCTATTTTAATTGATTTGAATATATAGGCCAAATATAAGACTACTAAACCACGCCCTACCACGATCGATATGAGTAACATTTAGGTTACTATACGGCCTTTGAAGGTACTGACTATTCAACCGTACTACATCTCTCTTCTTTTGTGTACAAAGGAATTATCTAATTAATTCATTAAACATTTCCTCCTATATGTAATTGCATTAGTCCCACTTTTTTTCGTCAGAACTTCGGTAAACCGGGCCGCAATTTTTCTCTTTTGATTTTTCTCATTCTCCTTCAATTCAGCGCCCATTTAACAACAGACTCGTCGTCTCCTTATTCATCATCATCCAACGCAAATTAAGTTTTCGTAATCAGAAACGACGCTTCGGATGTTTACAAAACAAACTTCTAAAGACGACACACAAAACACTTGATTACATTCCGTTGACAATTTGTTATTACTTCTTCACCACGCTTTTCATCTTAACACATTTTCAAACACAAATCATCAATTCACTTCAACATTATTAACGTGTAATTTTTCTAACGAGACGAGATATAATTCAAACACACACTTGCGTAAGACGGCGCAAAATATCAACGCATTTTTTTTTGTTTAATCAGTATTATTAAAATGCAATAATGCGTATAAACAAATTTAATCAATAAAAACAATCACCGTTTCCTTTGGCTATTGGGAAACAGTCATCCTACCATCGACATGTAATTAAACACATACAATTTAAAGTTATCTTTAAAGAGTACTGCGTTTCGGGTTCTCCCAACGTAGTACATACATAACATTTTCTAAAAACTCCTCATATGTATACCCCTCGTATATATATAGTTTACTAAGGTCATACATCTGGGAGACGACTTATACGACACCACTTCATCGTGCGTTTTCGTAGATCACCAACAAGACGCTGCGATGAGATGTAGGCTAATCGCTCACTGACCTTAGTAACCATCCGCGACCTGTATAATTAATGTTTATTAATACCGCGTGCATCGTATCGTTTTCTTTCTAAAGAGCGAACCTGTCCTGCCAGAAATTGTTTATTGTTTATATAATCTTAGAAAGCTATAGAAATAAATGCTAAATTTTCCAAATTATGATTTTCATCCAATAATTTCTTTTGTGCCGTGATGTAGCTAGCTCCGTCAGCTATCAATTAAGATTGATTAATTTAAATTAGTAAGCGACAAAAATGTATACTGTGCAAGAAAACTCTTTTATTATCGAGGCCTGTATCCGAAGCGGACGATTAGTAAACGGAGAATGGCAATAGGTATTCAATTCCTGAAAGCAAAATACAATTCCGACTTTAGTTTCCCAGTAAAATTGTTGAACAAACGCCACTCACGCCGAGTTGCGGAAAGATTTCAAACAACAGGAAGCGCGTTGAAAGGAAAATCCACTGTAAAGGCCGTTTCAAACTGCCCTACTTCTTATTATATAAGAGTTGGTTCAATTTCTACTAAAATGTTTACAAGAAAAAAATACGATGCGAAGATAGAACATGTTCTATTTTTCTATTTTTTTCTTGATTTAATTTGAATTTACCGTATAAATTAAATTTTTCACGAAATTGAACCAAATCTTGTATGTACAAAGAATAGGGTAGTGTAAAACGGCCTTAAGGCCGCTCTACATGTATGCAATGCAATGAAAATTGCACACAAAAGTTACGATAGCTGGTGGCTTTGTATTTAAGCAATTTCTGAATATTTGTCCTGAAAGGTACCGTCGTATGGTGGTCTTATTGAGATTAATTAACTATGAGAAAATCATATTCAGTTTTGCATATGCAACTACTATTTATGATAAATTGCATAAGCGATTTATTATTTACAGTAATTGCTGCTATAAATCGCTCCATGTAAAGTGGCCTTAAAATCTGACGAAAAAAATGCTTAAAATAGAGTTATACAATGTTTATATTCATCTCTCAAGGCAGGAGTACACAATGGAGCTGAAAAAAGTCAGACCTGGCAAGTAACAACAAAAGAAAAAACGTAATTAAATCTTGAAAAGGAAACCCACGGACGATTGTAATATTATAAAAGAATTTTCAATTACTGTGCGGCCTTGCTCCGAGGGTTTCATTATAAATATTTTACATAGCTCCGGTTTCGCAATTTCAAATACAATTGAGGATATGAATTTTAATTGATCCTCCTCATATCTGAGTGTTCACGTAAATAATCAAGTGAAATCCGATTATAACACTATTAAGCCGCACATACAATAAATAATGGAACAAGTTGAAACCATCCCCTCTCTTCTACACATATTGCTAAAATACTACGAATTGTTGTAGCTGAGCACCATGGTACATGTGTACGAATATAATTGCGTTATCTGGAAATGGTACAATGCGAAATTGAAGTCGTTACTGATAATTACTTTTCCAGTTTGATTTATGGGATTGTAAAATTTGTGCAAAATTCGAATAATGTAAATAAAATCTAGAACATTGGAAAAGCTTCAGGGTTCACGTTTCGCTGTTTTCAAATGATAACTATATTCATCCAAAAAACGTGATTTCCTTTTTGAAATTCATCGCATCTAAAGCAATTCGCTACAACGAATTCCTGGAGGATGCAAAGACCTGGAGATGAAATTTTTACGAGCACCTACAACAGGGAATTTCGTGATTTATTAGATTTTTCTCGGCTTCGCTCAATGCTTCAGTTCAGATGTTGTATTTGCGAAGCTCTTCGTTATTAATAAGTTAATGCAGTTAAGATCAAGGAGTGCGAATTGAAAGGGATTTTATAAAACTCCTTCAGCTCAATACTTTTACGTGTATGAAGTAATAAAAAAAAAGACTGCTACAGAATTTCAAAATTAAGTAAAATCCTGCTTTAAAAATTACTGGTGTTAAAAGCATCTTTGAGTTGGCGTTCATGAAAGTTAATTTAATTTAGTTATAACGAGGGTCGTCCATTTTTAACAATTAGAAGAAAGGCGGTAAGATTTTAAGTAAAACCAATTTCGCGATTTTGTAAGTTTGGAGTCCTTTGATCGTATTGGTCTTCTTTATTCGAAAGTGATTTTCGCAAATTATTTCATTTATTACTGCTTTATCTGGCGAGAGTAAAGGAGAATATATTAAACCATGGAGGTTTAATTAAACAATTAATATTAGGTTTAATCTTATCTCTAACCGTGCGTGTTCGCATTTTATCAATGAATGGATCGTTTGGGGCGATGAAGAGAAATCAATGAAAAATACATATAAGTTGGGGTATTTAAAGACGTGGATAAGTAAATATTAGAGAAGGACCGGAAGCATAATTGATTTTCCGGACGATTTTCTATTTCAACTGTCAGTGTATTTCCCAACAAGGTCAAGTGCATCCACCGTTGCTTGGTATGTACGTACATATTGACGTGTTGTTAAGCTAATACATCCATCTGTATTATACAGGCTAAGTTAATTAATCAATCGATTAACTAATTTTGAGCTTGATTAAAAGGAATTTACCATTTAAAATATATGGGGCCTCCATAAAGAATACATCAATACTAAAAAAGCACACGATACGTACTTTTATTTTCAAGGCTGACTTTTTTGTTGAAGACCCGTTACATATCTTACATATAATTTTAGACCGGCTATGTACTTACAATAACTTTGTATTCCGAGTGGAACTGTAACTAAAAATAAACATAAACCTACATTTATTACTCGGCGAATTTGTGATAAGCAGTAATTTAGCTGCATGATCTCGTAAGTCAAATGAAAATGATATAGGTGGAACTCTCCACGTTTTCCAACAACAAAATTAGAAATTCGAAGACGAGCCTCCGCTTACCAATAAAAGCTTTAACGTAAAACAGACGCTTCTGTTGTTTTATTTCAGAATCGATCGTGATACTTTCTTTACCATGAACACAACGTCAAATGACTCACGTATTTTGAACTTGTTCCAACAACACCTTTCAGTTGAGAAAATAACCGAATTGCAAAATTAAAAAGTTATTTATACACTTTGTTTTTTAATGTATGGTTTTAATTGATTTTAATTATTCGTATTCGTTTTTGAATACACTCTGAAATCATAGGTAATTATTATAGTTGTCATAAATCTAATATACAACAATAATCTGTCTAAATTTACCTATAGGGTAAATGAACTTTATTTTGTAGAAAGCTTCAAGCTTTCGCATTTTTAGATCATAAAAGTTCATAAACATGGTGTTTGGCTTCGTTTTTATAAATATGTATGCTCCTGCTGAATAATCCGAAAGAAACTGTCTCACCTTATGAAAATAGTTTCTGAAATAATCGTGCGGTTTTAAGTTTCAGCAACTAATACTACACAAATAGCAATTATCTTTAAAGGCAATTCATTACGTGAGTAATTTCATTTGCTTATTCACTCCCCGGAAAATTTCCAGGAATATTTTTAGCCGCGAAAGGATTCATCTAATTTTTGCAGTGACGCGTACATTTCATAAAAGGAATAACCGTCGACGTTTCAGACCGGAAAAGCTCCGAGTTATTACGTATGTGTATTTGATAAATCCGTTCAAACATCAATGCACGGCATTTCACGTAAATCCTCTTATTATATTCCCGAGCTTATCGGATTTAATCATTTTCCGGATATTCCAAATTCATTATAATCTTTTATACAATTGAATACATTGTATATATACCTATATCAACAGTTTAGGCCGCCCAAAATGTTGGCTCAATCCAATCAAAACAGACTTGAAACTAATTAAAAATAAAAATAAAAAGTAAATTGTTACGACGCATGGTATGTAAGTTTAACGTAATGAGGGTGTTTGCTGCATACGTTTTAAGTTGCATTGTGTTTGATGGTTTCATTATTTCAGGTTTGCAGTATGAACTTCAAGATCAGAGAAACAACAGACTATTTTCTGTGCAACCGGCGTACCCGGGCTGCGCATGGCAAGGTCCTATTAGTGCGACAGCGACCGCGATGAGCACTGTGGGGGCGGGTGTGACGAGCCCGGGTCAAACGGGGGCCCGTACGCCGACTGCCCCCAAGCGGCCTGTGCGTCGCGGTGGGAAACCGCCCCCGGATCGGCCACAACGCGCCCTCTTCTGCCTGCACCTCAAGAACCCCGTTAGGAAGTTATGCATTGATGTGGTCGAGTGGAAGTATCCTTTTTACATTTCTCTTTGCCTCTTGCCATTCACTCCAGCTTACTTTTAATTTAGGCCAAGCAAACTAGAACTTTCGTGAAAAATCGATCCGACGTTTCTTTCTGCTGTGATTTTACAAAAAAAAAAAAAGCTTACCGTGCGTAAATGTTTAGCTTGCGAGTAAATATTTACTGAAACTTACCGAATATCCTTCCGTTTCATTGGCACTGATATATTCCAATTCAATGGTGAAACGACTTTATTTTACTGACCTGCAATACAAAATGTCTTTATACAAACTTTTACTTTAAAGTGCTACACAAATACTCTCTTTCAATAAAACGCTTTCAACTTTTTCTAAACTTTTAAAGATGTTTGTGTATTTTAGAAGGTAGAATTGTTCGGTTTAAAGAGCTTCTTAAATGCATGCCCATTGTAAATTTTGATACAATTACAGATTATCTATTGAAAAGGTAACTTGTTACTTCGGATGTCAGAAAAAGGAATTGCTGTTTTGGAATATGATACCCTAAGTTGAGGAGTACCTACCATCAATTTTTGAAAAAATGTTTCTTGTTTACCTTGACAGCTAATATTTATATTTCTATTTTGGTTGCTTAACGACTACTTTATGAAACTCATTTGGGTTTCATAAAGTAGCTCATTAAAGCACTCAGAACTTTATTTTGTTAGGTTGTCGACAACGTACTGCTGCGTTATTCGTTATTGACAAATGTATTTGTTTGTATTTCAGTAACGTACACATTTGTCGAAAAACATGAGATTTTCTTAGATTCAGGGCGTAACCTTTTTGTTTTATTTTGTTTTAATGAAAATCTACGAACGCTTTTGAATCCTTTGCACGTTCGTAGACAATTACTTTATGTTTATAAATAAATCAAGATAAACGCTGCCCAAATTTAAATTCTTCATTAACAATTTCTTTTTGTATTTGTTTAGTTGAATTTAATATAAACTAGGTTCATGTAAATGGTCACGTTCTTTTTTTTTCCTTTTTATTTAAAATTAAGGCTGCTATTGAACAGTTGGACACCATGAAATTAACACGTTTTCCAGATTGAAGCAATTATTTCACTGACGCGATTATAAATCAATAATTCATTATCAGGCAGGGCCCAAAGCTTTTCCGATATGATTCGAACGATGAAACCCGAGGAGTTTTCGACTTATTTGCAAAATTTAGTGAGCGGGGTTCTAAAATTTAATGAGGAGCTCAATTCCAAACAACCAACGCTTCGATTTTATAACTTATTCTTTACGTTGCTGTGGTTTATATTAAAATGAACCGGTCAACATCATTATACTAAAATACAGGTGGGTGGTTTTTTCATTGTACAAGCTGCAAAATACCGAACTTTCCCGTGCTTGTGGGGCTCGATTCAGGAAGTCGAAACAAACCGAAATGAAAGAATGATGCCTTCATTAACTAGTTAAAAAGAAAACAACTAAATTAATTTTTATTTATAACAAAATGAATAATAATAAATGAAATCAATAGCTGTCGTCCTGCTTCGGTACAAACATTAGAATGATGCAGCATGTAAGTCGAATGCTTTGTAGATTAATGTTGGTTTCAAAATTGATGATAGATCGGAAGAAGCCTCCTAGATCCCCAATCTAAATTTTCTATAATACATTTTCTGGGGTTTTATCAAAGAAATACTTTGCTTGTAACCTGTGGAAGATTTGCTAGAGAGCGTTCATACTTTCACATCTCATGATGCTAATGATTACATTTAAATAGGAAGAATCTACTTGAACATTAGATATCGGTGTTACTAATATTACTTTTGTTATATATACAGGCTGTATCATAACGTTCGACAAATATATTTAAATTTTTTCCAAAAACATAGGCGCTCAAAAAGTCTGAACGAACGAACGAGCTTTGATTTTAAAAAAATTGATTTTTCTGAATGTAATGTGCAGCTTTACAAAATACAGTCTAATAATAAAGGTATTGAATTCACAACTCGAAGTGCTCATTGATTACTTACGTCAACGACAGCGGTTTCAATATAATAGGTCAACAACACGTTAGCTGAATTACACAACGTTTCAACTCACAACTAGACGAACCACACACATTTCAACCTTTTAATTACACAAAACTGTGAGAAAATTCGTTACTATATATTTATATTTTATATTGCTCTTATATTTTTACCAGTAACCATAAAATATCTCCTGCCTCTAATTCACATACATTCACAATGTATTTTAACTGTCGTTGCATAAAATCCAAAAAGAAAAATATTTTCATCTACCATCATTTATTATTCAAGTAATCCTTATCAAAAAAAACATCACCTAGCCAATATTTAAATGAAATTCGCACAAACCGGTTGATTCAACGCCGTTTATATTATTTAAAACAACCACTCCGATATAATGGTTATTCGCTCAATAAAGTACGTTAAAATTTCAGTACGTTAGAATTTCATATTCACTGCTTAATTTCATTTGCCCAGGGGAATTGAAATTTAAAAAAAATCAATACGTTCGTTAGTAATCCAGGTCGCAAAGACAAGCTGTTAGTAATGGATATAGAATTTGTTTGGAGGATTTGCAATTCAAGTCAGAAATTGGAAACGCAATGAAGTGAAATGCCACGTGTTTCCTCATCATGCGGATTGAATATCTCGACTTCGTGTAGCTGATTATCTAGAATTTAC
The DNA here is from genome assembly GCA_039766575.1 of Serrognathus titanus. NCBI lineage: Eukaryota > Metazoa > Arthropoda > Insecta > Coleoptera > Lucanidae > Serrognathus > Serrognathus titanus. Next base: position 5,533,136 of record CM077916.1, on the reverse strand, counting down.
ATTTTATAACAGAACCGAGAGAATCGTAAATTACTTCACCCTTTTCCACCCAAGCTCTAAAAGTGAGTTAAAAACTACGCTTTCCATTTGAGAGAATGATTTCAAATCATCACATTCCTAAAGCTTGCAAAACATTATATTATTTCTTAACTAATTTGCCAGACCGTTTGAATATTTGATCTTATTAACAATTTTTGCAAACTGTATTGCCTTAGCAGTGTACACACCTTTTCCCAATGGCGATTCCAATGTCACAAACGCATATTTGGTAAAAAAAAAACAATGTTAATGTTACATTTACATTTTTTAAATGAACGTCTAATTACAGGAAAAGATCGAATATATATTTTTAGTAATTTTCACGGTTGAATGTATAATGAAGATCATAGCTTATGGATTTATGATGCATCAAGGTGCTTATTTAAGGAACGGATGGAACTTACTGGATTTCACGATCGTAGTAATAGGGTACGTTATCAAAATTACTATTGAATTATAGGTGGTGATTGATCTGATCTGTTTTAGAATGATAAGTACGGTGTTATCGACACTCACAAAAGACAGCTTCGATGTAAAAGCTCTTCGGGCTTTCCGAGTTCTACGACCCTTGAGACTCGTTTCGGGTGTTCCAAGTAAATAAGGAACATTACTTTCGCTTTATGTATTTTTTACGTATCATTTCTTAGGTTTGCAAGTTGTGTTGAACTCGATTCTTCGTGCCATGGTGCCTTTACTTCATATTGCTTTGTTAGTATTGTTTGTTATAATTATTTACGCGATTATTGGGTTAGAATTATTCTCAGGAAAATTGCATAGAACTTGCTATAATAACGAGACGGGTAAGTCAATTTTACGGTTCTTTTTTTTTTAATCGTAAGATCTGGACGTTCTAGATGAAATGATGGATGAACCGCATCCTTGTGGTGTTAATGGATTCAATTGCTCAGAATTAGCGCCAAATATGATTTGTAAGGACGGTTGGAAGGGTCCAAATTTCGGAATTACCAATTTTGATAATTTTGGACTGTCCATGCTAACTGTCTTTCAGTGTATTACCCTTGAAGGTTGGACCGATGTGCTTTATAACGTAAGAGAAATCTTTTTTTGCGTCCATCAATTTATTGGTTCCTACTTTTTTTTAGATTCAAGATGCACTTGGTAGGACATGGCAATGGTCATACTTCGTATCGATGGTAATATTCGGTGCATTTTTTGTAATGAACTTAATTCTGGGCGTTCTGAGTGGGTAAATGAAAATAATTCTAAATAGTTGGAGCATTTTTTTAATATTTAAAATTTTCAGTGAGTTTTCCAAGGAAAGAGAAAAAGCGAAAGCCAGAGGAGATTTTCATAAATTAAGGGAAAAACAACAGATCGAAGAAGATCTGCGGGGATACTTGGATTGGATTACGCAGGCTGAAGATATTGAACCTGAAGGAGAAGATCAGATAAATCAGGAGAACAAAGTAAAGCCACCCAATGAAATGGAGTCTACCGATCAACTAGGAGAAGAAATGGAAATACAGCAAGAATCTTGGTTTAAAAAACGAAAAAAGGATTTTGAGAGAATAAATCGCAGAATGAGGAGAGCGTGTAGGAAAGCCGTTAAATCTCAAGCCTTTTATTGGCTCATTATAGTGTTAGTCTTCTTAAATACGGGTGTTTTGGCGACTGAACATTACGACCAACCTTATTGGCTGGATGAGTTTCAAGGCAAGTACGGACATTTAAGGCATATCGATAACTGTAACTTTTTTTTTTATTTTTAGAATATACAAATATGTTTTTCATTGCACTTTTTACGTTAGAAATGTTGTTGAAAATGTATAGCTTAGGTTTCCAGGTGAGTCTTAAATCATTAAAACGAACTATTTTATTTGCCTAAAACCATTTAAGGGCTACTTTGTATCCCTTTTTAATCGATTCGATTGTTTCGTGGTTATTGGGAGCATTGCCGAAACAATTCTAACACGTACTAAAATAATGCCACCCCTTGGGGTATCTGTGTTACGTTGCGTTCGTCTGTTACGAGTGTTCAAAGTTACGAAGTAAGTACCAACAAATTGAAGCAGATACATTCTGAAGTGCAATACTGGGACATTTTTTTTAGATACTGGCGATCTCTGTCAAATTTGGTAGCTTCTTTACTCAATTCGATTCAATCTATCGCGTCGTTATTGCTATTATTGTTCTTGTTTATCGTAATATTTGCGTTGCTCGGAATGCAAGTTTTTGGTGGAAAATTTAATTTCAATCCTACTAAACAGAAACCGCGGTCCAATTTTGATAGTTTCTGGCAAAGTTTGCTAACTGTATTCCAGGTAATTTCAACCAAATTGACGAATGCATCGAGAAAATTAAGTTTGTTTTAGATATTAACCGGCGAAGATTGGAATACAGTTATGTACGATGGCATTCAAGCGTATGGTGGTGTTCAATCTTTTGGTGTTTTAGCCTGCATATACTTTATAATACTCTTTATTTGTGGTAATTGTATCCTCTTTTGCTTATTTGTATTGGCGAAAAATGAAAAACGGTAAAACCTTAACTAGTCACAGATATTTTATTGAATGTCTTCTTAGCTATCGCAGTCGATAATTTAGCAGATGCAGAATCTTTGACAGCAATAGAAAAGGAAGAAGAAGAAGCGGAAAATCAGAATAAATCTAAGAGTCCTAGTCCAGGCGAAGATGAGGAAATGGACGCCGAAGAAAGAAGCTTAGAGGAAGAAGAGGAGGACATCGAAGACGGACAATATGATTCAGAGAGGTATTAAGGGTAAATTTTTGACACGTGCTGTAGTGTGTTGAATTTCGATGATCACCTCGCGTCCGTGTTTCGTTTCGTACTGGCAGCTTCTTATTTTAAAGAAGTTGTAGACCGGTTCAGCGAAACACTAACATTCATAAATTTAGGTCTGATCGAGATGAAGAAGCGGAATCTGAAACGAAGATGAATTTGAATAACGATGCGGGTTATGACGATGACCAAGATGAGCAGACAAGTATTGAACAAGGTAAGGAAAAAAGTTGAAACGGAAAAATATATAGATACTTAGGACGCATAAAGATGTCCAGAGGAGGATCAATGTAGCTAGGACAAAACACATTGACATGATTTTCAGACGATATAGAAGTAGAACCGGTTGGAATTACTGCGAGACCTCGACGATTATCCGAGGTAAACATCGTTAAGAAAGTGAAGCCAATCCCTAAGGGAAGTGCCTTCTTTATATTTTCGCATACCAATAGGTAGGTTTCTTGACATGGGACATAGTTGCAAGACAGGCCCGGAAAATCTTTGCTTAACTTGGAGGAACAAAGTCCTGATGTCATCTTGCAGCTGTGTCGATACGAAACTTAAAGTAACGTGTGTGGTGTACAAAATTACAGATGGCGACGACGCTGATTCGGGAGCAATCGGTGCGCGTCCTCGTCGTATGTCGGAGGTTAAAACCAACTCAAAGAAACTGCCTATCCCTCCAGCGTCATCTTTCTTCATTTTCTCCCCCACAAACAGGTGAACTCTGGTAGCACTTGGCGCCGTAGTTGCCCTAGTAATCCTAGTGTGTTTCGCTTGACCCTCTCCGACACAGTAGTGTGGCCCTCGCACCAAATTTTTTAATTAGAGTGACCTATGTAGTGGAACAAGCACAATTTTTGTATAGATATTTTTTTCAGTAGTGTCCGTTCGATTGTACAGTAGCTCCTTTCAGCTCGTATGATAAGCCATCATCGATGTAAAATCTGTAAACTGTGCGAGTAGTAGAAATGTAATCGTGTTTATTTTTGAAGGTTTCGAGTATTTTGCCACTGGTTATGTAATCATACAGTGTTTGGCAACGTGATTCTTGCCTGCATCATGATATCGTCGGCCCTGTTAGCGTTGGAAGATCCAATTTCTTCCAAATCAGACATGAACACGGTAAATGTCCAGTTATTTCCGAGTGATTAATGTGTACGGTGAATTGTTTTGTAGGTATTGCAGTTTTTCGACTACTTTTTTACAACAATATTTTCTGTAGAGCTTCTGTTGAAAACAATTTCGGACGGTGTCTTTTTGCACGACGGTGCCTTTCTACGGTCGGCCTTCAACGTGCTAGATTTGGTAGTCGTATGTGTCTCGCTGGTTTCAATATTTAGGTAAGCTTCTGCATGGTGCTTCTTCAATCAGTAATGCGTACGATTCTAGCCAAGGAGCAATGTCCGTGGTGAAGATTCTGAGGGTACTGCGCGTTCTGCGTCCGCTGCGTGCCATCAATAGAGCTAAAGGCTTGAAGGTAATGTCCTACCCCGAGAGGGTTTTGTATATTTACAGTACTTAGGTGACGGGAGTGGTGGAGGCAGGATCGCGTTTTCGCTCTCTCACATATGTCTGTCCCTAGCATGTAGTCCAGTGCGTGATAGTTGCGGTTAAGACCATCGGCAACATAGTGTTGGTAACCTGCCTCCTTCAGTTCATGTTCGCGGTAATAGGAGTCCAGTTGTTCAAGGTAGGCACCAGCAGTCCGTTGTTGTTCATGAGCAAATGCACCTATGGGTACCTTACAATAGCCTCTCACAGTATTAACCCTCTGTGTGCTGGGTCTCCGCTGGCCGGCACGTCCGGTTTAGCCCAAAGCGCGACGGCCTTCCAAAGAGACCGCGGTCACCTAAGCTTGAGGTTGGGAGTCCCAGCCTTATTAACCCGCATGTCCCGCTGTGTCTGTGCCGTGCTGTGTGCTCTCTCGCACTTGTAGTCATATCTAGGCTAGGCCCGAGCTACTGGCCAACTGCTGGCTCCCTCCCTCAGCAGACGCGACCCTGGGTGCATTTGACCGTTCCCGGCTGGCTGCGCGATGCCCAACCGCCCGACCATTTCCATGGCCATCGATGCCTCGCTATTCTTCTTTAAACTGACACTGTTGTTTCGTTTGTTCCATCCTCTCATGCCGAATCTCCTCATGGCTAGTATGTAGTGAAATGCGTGATAGTAGCCATTAAGACGATCGGCAATATCATGCTGGTTACCTACCTCCTGCAGTTCATGTTCGCTGTGATCGGAGTGCAGCTGTTCAAGGTAATACTCCACGCTTTTCGCTGCACCCTACGGTATAACTGCATGTTCTGGTCGTAGATTCGGTCTCTGTCGCAAAGGAGCGCCTGTGTATAGCTCGGTGTCATTGAAATATGACACTGTCTTACTGGTGCTCCTCGGTGTAGACCGAGTAGTGAATCCCACGCGCCGAACACCGTGTCTGTCTGTCTGTCTGTCTGTCTGCATTTGTCAGCACTATTGTAGCGCTGGTGAGCTTATATCAGCTCCTGATGTCTCGTTCTATTGTCTCGTTATGTGTAGTATTTGATAAAGTGCAAGAGCTTGCTGTAGATATGCAGGCAGATTATTAACAACTAAGTTGAAGCAACGATTCTAACACTGCGAAACTAGGATGTGTCCGATTTACATAAAGTATTTTTACTAGTTATGACTACAAGTGATTCGCAACGTGTAAGCAGTTTTAACAATAGCGCGATATTTTGCACGTGTAGTAACGTTTAACAAAGTACGTATGATACGGAGTATATTCGTTGTTATTTTATTGTGTTGTTTGTTGTTGTTGTGGTTTTCGTTTTTGGAGCATGGTGTTGTGTCGTTTTGGATTTGTTAGTCGTGTCCCTGCATCGTCCCATTCTTAACGACTCTCGATAATTTTGTTATTTCGGTTTAGGGAAAGTTTTCCAGTTGCAGTGATCGTTCTAAACTAACAGCGGCCGAATGCAAGTAAGAACGTTTAAAGCTACAATTGAGACTTTGATTCACAATTTACTGTATTTTAGCGGAACGTACTTGGTATACGAAGGAGGTGATATTAACAATCCTAAAATGGAAGATAGGACTTGGGACACGAATCGCTTTCATTTCGATAACGTAGCTAAAGCCATGCTCACTTTGTTCACCGTTTCCACGTTTGAAGGATGGCCCGGATTACTTTACGTGTCTATCGACTCAAACGAAGAGGATCAAGGACCAATTCACAACTATCGCCCTATTGTTGCCGCGTACTACATTACTTATATCATTATCATCGCTTTCTTCATGGTCAACATTTTCGTCGGTTTCGTTATTGTTACATTCCAAAACGAAGGTGAACAAGAATACAAGAACTGCGAACTGGACAAAAATCAGCGCAACTGCATAGAATTCGCGCTCAAAGCGAAACCCGTCAGAAGATACATTCCTAAGCATCGAATACAATACAAAGTTTGGTGGTTCGTCACATCTAGGCCGTTCGAATACACGATTTTTATTTTGATTTTGATAAACACTATTACTTTGGCGATGAAGTTCTATAATCAACCGGATCATTATCAGCAAGCTCTGGATATACTGAATATGATTTTTACTGCCCTTTTTGCCCTAGAGTTTGTCTTTAAGTTAGCAGCGTTTAGATTCAAGGTAAGTAAAAATGTACCATTAATTAATTCACACCAGGCAGCAATACATGTTTCCTACAGAATTATTTCGGAGATGCTTGGAACGTCTTTGATTTTGTCATCGTTCTCGGAAGTTTCATCGATATCGTTTATTCTGAAGTTAACGTAAGCATCTTCTGTCTGTCTTAGTTATCCCTGTTTTGAAACGTGCTTCTCATTTTTCAGCCTGGTTTACCATCCAGCTTGATATCAATCAATTTTTTTCGTCTGTTTCGCGTGATGCGACTAGTAAAGTTGCTAAGTAGGGGAGAAGGCATACGAACTTTGCTTTGGACGTTTCTCAAATCCTTTCAAGCATTGCCTTACGTAGCCCTGTTAATTGTTATGCTATTTTTTATCTACGCCGTTATAGGAATGCAGGTAATAAATAAAACCGGTCCCTCTATTTACTGACTCGAAGTTTTCAAAATGAGCGCTGATTTGCAGATGTTTGGAAAAATAAAAACCATCGATTCCGATACTTCCATTTCAAGAAATAACAATTTCGCGACATTCTTTCAAGCCGTTCTGGTATTGTTCAGGTCTGCAACGGGCGAAGCTTGGCAAGAGATAATGTTGGATTGCGCTGCGAATGAAGCAGTAGAATGTGATCGTAGAATATATGGAAATATGACTGATGCTGAAATAGAAAAATCACGCGAAACATGTGGATCTGACATTGCTTATCCATATTTTATATCGTTTTACGTCCTCTGTTCTTTTTTAGTAAGTTAACTGCTAAACGCGAAGCTATCAAGTATAACGAAGATTCGTTCCAGATTATAAATTTGTTCGTTGCCGTTATCATGGACAATTTCGACTATTTAACAAGAGACTGGTCGATATTAGGACCACATCATTTAGATGAATTCATAAGGCTGTGGAGTGAATACGATCCTGACGCAAAGGGCAGGATCAAACACTTAGATGTCGTAACTCTCTTACGTAAAATTTCCCCTCCTCTCGGTTTCGGAAAACTATGTCCCCATCGCGTAGCGTGTAAGCGTTTAGTATCGATGAACATGCCTTTAAATAGTGACGGAACTGTGTTATTTAATGCGACTCTTTTCGCGGTGGTGCGGACGTCTTTAAGAATAAAAACCGAAGGTAATATAGACGATGCTAACGCAGAATTGCGAGCAGTCATAAAAAAGATATGGAAACGTACCAGTCCCAAACTATTGGACCAAGTTGTGCCACCACCGGGCGTGGACGATGAAGTTACCGTCGGAAAGTTTTACGCCACTTTCCTTATACAAGATTATTTTAGGCGCTTTAAGAAGCGTAAGGAACAAGAATTGAAAGATGGCGATAAAGAAGCTCATAATACGGTTACTTTGCAAGCCGGTTTGCGTACTCTCCACGAAGCGGGACCAGAACTAAAGAGAGCCATATCTGGCAATTTAGATGAACTCGTCGACGACAATCCGGAACCCATGCATAGAGTATGTATAAAAACATACCTTTTCCTGTCGCTCGAGTGTGTTACTTTTAGGATTACTTCTTGTATGTATGTACCTGCGTAGGCTCGGGTTAACGTTTGCTTTTGCTTTCAGAGAAATCATTCGTTATTCGGAAGTGTTTGGTCTTCGATGAGACGAGGGCACAGTTTCAATCGTGCAAAATCGCTGAAGGTGAATTCCACACAAATAAAAATAACACCTGCTTCCAGCGTAGACTTCCTGCCGTACAATTCTCTTCAAAAAGTGGTCACCGAGGGAATGAATCACATAACGACGATGACGAAGAACGTCGTGCAGAACAGAGCCAGCGCTACATCCCTGCATAATCAAGAGGGCCTCAGGGACGAGGAGATTCCTTTGCGTTCTCTAACCAACATGTACAATGGAGACTCGGAAAAGAATAACTACCAAGTCATCGAGTAAGTGCGTGCTGAGCTGTTTGTCTGAAACTCGAGTTGATTATTTTTGAATTCCAAATGAATACTTTAAAATAATATTGATTGAGTCAGTTGGAATGTCCGTGTGTTAAAACAGTGCTGGGGTTAAGAGATGATGCTGATCTGGTGTGAATTTGTGGAGAGGCCAGTCATTCCTTAGTTAACTTTATCTGATTTGACTTTCAGTAAATCTGGCTTTCTACACCCCCACTACAACGGTAAGCGTATCGGGTGTGAGCGTGTGCCTGAGGTTTGGTTTGATTAACTGGTCATGTGGTGATGTTGTGTTTGTGCCAGTCTGCAGGGTGACCACACTGAGCTGATGCCACCGACTCCGCCGCCGCGTCGCGTTCTGCTGGGTCTTGGGAGCGGTTGCATGACGGCTACGCCATCGCCTGTGCAACACGCACCCAGCTTTAGTCGCATAGCAAGCGGCCTGAAACTCGCACAAGCACAAGCTATGGCAGTTGCAGGCTTCTTGCCGGAGCCGTTCGACTGGCCCGGCGCGCTACAGCCCTCGGACACGGAAGGGAACGCCCGGCATGCGCGTTGCTCCCTCCTAAATCACAGGGCTTCCTTCCATGGCAGAGGTTAGCCCCATAACGCTCACAGCTTTGGCAATCCTGCACGTCTTTTACCCTTCCCGCATGCGCTGCGGCGGTATCACCGCGATACCGCAGTGTAGATTTGTAACGTGGACTACGTCTTCAGGAACTGGTTTCCCGTTACATAAGACATCATTTTCATTTCAGCGCCCACAGGCGAACCCAACGGTCACGCGGTATCTGAGCGCCTTTCACACTCACTCCCTGGAAGTCCCGCCGATAGAAGAATCGCTTCCTTCGAAGTGATCGGATCCGCGGAAAGCCTAGTCGGAAGGATTCTGGCCGAACAAGGACTCGGTAAGTACTGCGACCCGGACTTTGTGAGATACACGTCGCGGGAGATGCAAGAGGCTCTGGACATGACACAAGAGGAGATGGATCGAGCTGCTCATCATCTACTGCAGCAAGAGCGTCGTATCAACGCGCAGGCGCCGACATTCGATGCTCTTCAACCGCAGTTATAGCAGCTCGTGTCACCCTGCCCTGTCATGGTCGCCTAACCCTCCTGCCATTTAACCAAGTGCCTAATACATTTCTTCTGGTCCAAAGAAGACTAATTATAACAATAACGTGTAGTTTTTTAACCTTTACTTGAAAAGGATTGTTTCTCTAGTTACAAAATCCCATTGTACAGGGTGTAAAAACAAAATTAAGAACTGTAATTACATTTTTGTAATATCAAATGTGTCAAACTATTGTAAATTAAATAAATCCTACTTCTCATTTACTTGACCGCTGCAAATTTTACATTTTCTCCCAAAACCTACATCCATTTTCTTTACTATCAAAGTCTGTATACTTTACCTGTTTGAAAGTCAAAACGCTCGAGTATCACCGTAAGGGCAAATTAGACATCACTATTTGTAGTTCCAAAAAGAGACGTGTGTGTCGGGGCTCAAAATTCGAAAGCGTTTCACATCTTGTAAGGAATGTGGGACCTGCACATTTGTGAACACGAACACTTACATAAAAATGCCCGATAATCGTTCAGGTTCAGTTGCGCTCCTGCTCTCCAGTATCGTTAATATCGTTAACGTTGTTCGCGGAAACAATTTCGAACTAGTTCAGGCATTATGGGCACGCGCAGTACAAAAAGTCATAGAAACAATAACGCGAGTCTTCAGTATGTGCATAGGCATACCATATACACTAGGGATTTTCAAAATAGTTAGATGAGTCGATTATTTTTTTTTTTAAATATGTACAGGTCCCGCCATTTACGCAGTCAAATTCATAGATGCGCGTAGACCGCATTACAAATTTTTTAAATTAATTAAACATTTTGTTACTAATATAATATTTTGTATGGACATATAGAATGAGACGCGCCAGTTTATTGGATTCTAAATAAGCTCTTTTTCAGCTCATGTGTGTGTAATAACTTTATTGTTCCGCATCCCCACTTAACATAGAAGTAACTTTATACTCACGTTCTAGTCATTCGTTGCGGCGTGCGTAGTAGGGTTGGTATGAATTGACGCTGTCGAAGCGCGAACTAGTCGGTTTAAAGATCACGAAAACGTGGATTTAAAAATGAATGACACAAACGTTGTGATATATCCACGGACTTCCACGATAATTGCGTCAGTGTGTGCCATAATATTTTGTGTCGTTGGAATTCTAGGTGAGTAGCAAAACGTTTTTTTTTTAATAAAGTTTTTTTACTTTCGTTTTTATTTGTCAGGATGTAAACGTAAACACGGCTGCGTTCAAACCGAAACAGTCCTCTCTTTGTAAAACCTTCGTGATAACGTTGCGTACCAAATTTCTTCCTCTAAATTAAATAATCCCCGACAGAAAACGAAGTTTTATTAACGATGGTATTCATTCAAACAACCCCAATAGCTCACCCTCCTATATTTCTTTAGAGATCGAACGTTATGACATTAAAGATATTGAAGGGAAAAAATTTAGGAGGGTGCCTCGAAAGCACACAATGTATTTACCAGTGAGGTATATATATTTTTTTTAATTAAAACAAATCGATTCAATTGTTATAAAATAAAATTATTATGTAAGTGTTTCTTTCACTTGTGCTTTTCTTTATTTTGGATTATAGCAATACATTTGAGTAACAATTCGTCACACAACATGCTTCGTACGTAATTTAAGTAAACACTTGATTAGATGCCACACCTAATATTTGTCGATTTACAGTTATATCTCGAGATAATAAGTATGATTCGTTTTTCACGATATCAAGAATATCGCTTACCGAAGAAAGATAACAGAATACGAAGCTGTTACACATACAGCCCTCATCAGAGAGTTTCCCAAAAATCAGAATGATTCATTGATTATTAAAAACAAAAAACATACAGCATAGATAATCGGTAGAAAAACATCCAGATTATGAAATATAGAAAATTAAAAAAAAAGTATATATTTTAAAACTAAAATAAAAATATACATCATGCTCTATAACATGTAGTATGGTGATCGTCTTAAAACTTCCTTTTCTGAAAAAAAGAGACGCCTTCTTTATGTCAAATTTGAAGTCACAGAAAATTATTTTGTATATATAATAAAAAAAAGAATCTGTACTGTATGCTGATCCGATTTCTTGTGTTTCAGGTAACTCAATAACCATATTGGCATTGACAAGGTACCCAAAATTAAGGTCCCATGCTACGACGGCTTTCGTTCTATCTCTTTGCTTGTCGGATCTATTATTTTGTTTTGTCAATTTACCCCTGACTGCGTCCAGGTATATACATGAAAAATGGACATTTGGAAAAACATGGTGCACCATATTTCCTGTGTTATTCTACGGCAATGTCGCCGTGTCTCTCTTAAATATGGTAGCAATTACATTAAATAGGTCGGTATATTATATTTAAAAAAATAAAATAAATGAAAGCAATGATTTTAAATATTTCCATTTCGTTTAATAATAATTACTATTTAAACTCAAAACTAAAATTAAATTATACAGACTCAACTCATATCTTAATTGCAATAACAAGGTACTATTCGTAGTTCATATCACAACATGAGTAATTGTTAGTTATCTTTTTATGATTAAGATACGTATGTCAGAAATCCTTTTATTAGACTTTGTTCATTCATAAATTTATTTATCGCCGTGGCGAGGCCGTTTTAAAGACTTTAAAAACAAAGATTTTCGAACTAACGCACTCAATAAGCACAGAAACTCTTAGAGAAGCGTTTGAAGGCGTGTTTCTGTTTTTAACAAAATTATCAATTAGTTTATAGACATAAAACATATGTTGTTCTTCAATGAATGCACTGTCTTTCTTTAGACTAAGAAGGGCGATGCCCTGTATAGCTTCAATTAATCTACAGAATTACAAAAATAGTTCCATAAGTTATAAAAAAAAAATACTCTCTCATTTAATTAATGTGACGCACTTGAGTGTTTCGAGGGGAATTTATTAAAAATTAATTACATCCTCCTGCGCTACAAAATAAAAAATGCCAAGTAATAAAAAAAAATCAATAAAGCGTAGCTGTTTCTAAATTTAATAATTTATTGAATCAATTTTTTAACGATGGAAGAAAAACAGGTAATCGACGAATTTATTGAATAACCTAGGTGCGCCTTTTAAATTAGAAAATTCCCTCAATTAGACACAATAAATGTTGCATCACGTTTAAAAATACTGTACATTAATTACAGTCGTTCATTTGGAAAAAGGCTAAAATTCACTCACGTAAAAGTTCATTTGGGACGTGCCTCTGTTTTTGTTTCGTTAATATATTTTGTGTCAAAGTTTAAATGAACGTATTAATAGATTGAAGCATAATGACATCTGACCCGACTCGAACACTCGTAATTTATAAAACAATGGATGAGTAATGAAAATTAAAAGCAATAAATGTTTCATTTAGTTCGCCGGAATTAAGAAGTTAGATCACGGTAATAACTACACACACATATTTGCCGAATGGTGGATAGTTTGGATTTGTAAAAATTATTTCAACAGAAACGCAAACATAACAGGTCAATAGAAGTGATAAAAGTAAATAGAACTTATTTAACCAGGACATCATATAATCACAGGTCAATAAACAATGTACGATAATGGAAATAAAAATGCGTGTTTTTCATCGCTATGAAAACAACTCACTCACTTGCTTTCAAGTTCTCAACATAACACAAAATAATAAAAACATCTTTTTTATTTGCAGATATATAATAATATCTCACTATCATTTGTATAATAAAATATATTCTCGATTATCGATCGGATTGCAGATATTTGCTGTATGGGCTATAGCATTTTTAATAATGGTAAATAATATTATTTCGCACCAACAAGTTCTTAACGTAATAATTACTTTTTTAATTGTAGTTGCCACCATTATTGGGTATTTGGGGAGAACTAGGCGAAAACAATGCAACTTTCTCCTGTACAATAAAAGAAAAAGATGGAAAATCACCAAAAAAGTTTATTTTTCTAATTGGATTTGGTTTGCCATGCATCGTAATCATTCTCTCTTACTCCTGCATTTATTTTCGTGTACGAAATTCGAAGAAGAAACTTAAAGCACATAGGTAGGTTATTGCAAATAAGTATATAATTTATAAACCAAGCCACATGGTCATTAAAATTAAAGTGCATTTTAAATATGGTTTTAGAAGCTTATATAAAGTAATAGTAGCCATTAACAATACTTAAAGCGCGTTCAAAAGCGGTTGTGTTTAATAATATTTGCGACCTTGGCTCTATTGATTCCAAATGAAATAATTGCTTAATATTAAATTTCAGAGCAAATAATTCAACGGCACCCAAAGAAAAAAGGAGCAGAAGAGAACGAGATGATAGTCGTCTTACGAAACTAATGCTGGTGATTTTCATCTGCTTTCTTTTGTGTTTCCTTCCGCTTATGTGCGTGAACGTTTTCGATGATGACGTAAAGTATCCGGCAATCCATGTTTTTGCTTCGATTTTAGCCTGGGCCTCCAGTGTTATAAATCCGTTTATATATGCTGCTAGCAATAGACAATATCGATGTGCATATGCCAAATTGTTTAACATCTTAAGAACCAGCATGGTTATGTCAGAATCAAAACAGCTCTCAAATTCTTTAAAATCACGAACAACCGACCAAAAGACTGGACAAAACGTTAAATTAGCACCTAATACAACTAGCGTTTAGATTTTTTAAAAAAATAATTTTCTACTTTGAAAATTATTATCTATTTTGTGCCGTCTTTTTCATTTTGTTTTCATGGAGACTGACCGTGTGTTTTGATAACACATAGAATAACAACCATTTTGATCATTAATTGATCGTTAATTTTTGCCTATTTATTACCATTCCTGTGTGTTACTCTTATTTATTAAGTAAATTTAGATTAGGATTCATATACATGGAAATACACTTATAATCCGAGGATATTTTTGTGATATTTTTTAGAATATTTATTATTTTCTACGAGACTACATGTTACCATTTTTTTATACAAAATCTTCGAATAAAATACTTGAGTAAATCTGTGTTTATTATAACTCTTGTGCTTTTGGGTGGGACAGTCCCGATTATTAACAATTTGTCCCGCGTCCCGTGAAGTTTTAAAAAAAGTCCCGCTTTTTGGAAAAAGGCTTTTTATCAGTTTTAAAAAAATTCACTCAAATGTGAAATACATTGTGTTTCAGAAAAGCGTTTGACTTTCCCGCTTGCTAGAATATTTTTAAAGTTGGTACTAAATTCTGTAGTGTCTTACCATGGGACAATTTATTTATTATTTTATCATTTCTACGTTTACGGTGGCAAAAGTGGTAATACCTTTTTTATAATAATAATAGTAAAAACTCACAACACTAGTAAAATCGTTTGCCTTTTGTTTTTATTATTTTTTTAATTTGACCATTTTTTAATTTCTATTATTAGCTCTTCTTTCTTTTGCCGCCAATTTTTCAAATTGTTTTTTTTTTATTTACATGTTAGTAAAATTTAAACTGCAACTTTTCGGTTAGTAACTGGTGACTTTTGTCAGCCAATCTGGTGACTTAAATTCTGAACGTCTGGCAACACTGGGTAGCAGGTTCCGAAGAAATTTCGCGCCATTAAAACATTTTCTCATTGATTACAAGCATGAGAATGAGCCTCTGTATTTTTAGAAGAAAATCCATGGATACTTAAGAACAAAAAAAGTACTCTGAGCAAGTTGAGACGTAAAAAATGACACGTATAAGTACCAATTAATCACACGTGATTATCTACGTCGTGAAAAATGAATTAAAAATTACATTGTCTTCTAGTTCTTCATTTTAAGGTTATACTTAATTATTTATAAACAGTCTAATACATATTTTGATGTGGATAAAATGAATAAAATTATATACAAGACTAAAAAACACAATATTTGAAACATGTCAAATGAACATCCATTTTGAGGTTAGAAATATAATTAGGTTAAAACATCCATCTTGAGGTTAGAAAAATGACATTTCACATAAACTACGTCAAGCAAACATTGCTTTTAACTACGTCCAGATGTAATATAATGTAGAAAATAGTTTTTACACATAGTTTTCCCAACCCCAACGCATAAGGTTTCCCAAACTGTCATAACAACCACAAAATGCTCGTCATGTATATTATTATTGCATATTATAGAACACTATAAGGAGGAATTACGTTTCTGTGGTTTGGTTCTAAATGCAGAGCTTATTTCCAACTTACCTTGCGTTAAAATACCCATTGTACACGGTGGTATTCACGGATAAGTTAAAATAACTTGCTTTTTAATTTTACAGTCCTCAGAAATATTAAATTTATTAACATAAGCGAGTACTTAGGAATTTGAGCAATGTAGGGACCTAGTATCAATGCGAAATGTAGCTACCGTGTCGAAGATGGCGTACAAGCAAGGCTTAGTAAGCATATAGTAAGAGATCAATTGCTTGCTAAACCCGGTTATCATGTACGTGATGTTCTGAAAGCGAGTAGATTATGTTTAATGGATTGAAATTCCGCAGTTTATTCGTTTATGAAGAATTTGCGGCGCAAGTATATTTAGAACGTAGTGAATTTTGTTTGCCGTTGTGTGTTTTTGTGTTGAAGTGATTATAAAAAAAAGCGACAATTTTTATAATATTTTTAACAGTCACACGGCGTTCTGTGACAGCCATGTTGTGGACTGCTAACTGTGATAATAATTGTTAATTCCAGAAATTTGTGCTATGTGAAATCTGCGACGTATTTCTTGGTCGCAGCATACAGAACGATAGTTTTTTTTTTCATTGCGAATGAACAAGAGCAAGGAATATTTATCGCAAAAAAAAAATAATTCAATGTCACAAGAAACGAGGGCCGAACATAAAGATAGAAACAGCAGAAGTCGATCGCGACATAGATCACGCTCTAGATCGCAATCGCCAGTTCATTATCGTAGACACAACGGCCGAAGATCGCCTTACAAACACAAATGTGAGGAAAAAATAATTTTACTTTTTCTAAAATTAAATTATTCAGTTAAGAAAAATTCCAATCTTTTCAAATCATCTGCGTATTTTGAGAATTAGATTTTACTAAACTAAAGGTAATTAAAAATTCGCTGATATGTTATTTATCTGCTATGTATTAAATATCCACTTACTCAGAAATGATGGCAAATGGTTCCTTTTTCATTCTTCCTAAAATTATTCACACCTATTTTCAATGGCACAAACTTGTACTTGTATGATGGTTTGTCACTAAAATCAAGATGACTTGGATTAGATACGTAAAAAAAGGGAAAATTAAGTTTAAATTTATACATTTACATAACCAAGTATTGTATGGCATACAGTAATTGTCATTGTCATAACAGCTCTTTTTGAAAGCAAAGGATTATGAAGTCAGACAGCTGACATAACCTTATTGTCTGTGTAAACTAGAATCTCAAAAAAACTAACCAAATTAATTACATAAAAATAATTCTATCAAAATTCTTAAATTGTATAACATTTTTAAGTAACCACTAACCAATAATAGCGAAAGTTTGAATCGAAATCTTCAGAAGTTTTTTGAACATTACGTGCGTATAGCAACGCCCTCTCTCGTGAAAGAAAAAATTTCTGGCACTTGGGTGTTTGTAATTCGTCGTGGACGCATAAAATACGTATTTGAAAAACTACGTTTAAACAATAAGATTGAAATTATGAATATTACTACTAAACATATCAAAATTAAAAGTTCGTTTTATTTTTTCACAAAATTACTTTTCCATATCTATCTGTTTGTAAAAATTTCACGATTTATTATTTATTGCTTGACTCTTACCTAAATTTTACAACAAATAATTATTTTGATTAACACCATGAAACATTATTAATTCACATAAGTTTTCAAACTTAGATGCATCATATAGAACGCTTGTCAACAGTCTATCGAAAAGAACTAAGTAGAAAGCGTTTTATTACTAATTATGAATTTCAAACGAGTTTTGTACGGAATTGTCCTGAAGAAAATATAAAAACTATTAGAATCGATTTATTTATTTATTTTGATTATTAATAATGTTACTGTAGTGTATCAATTAAACTTTTCGATACATATTTCATTGATGCAGATACAAGCTTAAATTAATTTTAACGGTTGACGGTTTTCTATTCAAGTAATTTATTATAGTCACCATAAAGTACGCAGTCAAAAATATAGGACAGCAAGGATGGATAAAAATGTGTAAATTTAATACGATTGCCTTAGTTTTACAACTTAATAATATTACAAATACAGTTAAATAACATATAGAAAACACAATGTACATATAGGATATTACTTTTGATCGCTATTTTTTAAAAGCATCGTATAGGTATGTATTTTAAAACGTTTCGTGTGAAGTTAAACATGGTTTAAATCACCCTTAAAAACTTTTTTAATAACTGAAGTTGAAGTCATTCTCTCTGTAAAACGATGAATGTTAGGCATTTGTAATGAGGTACTTTACACAGTTACGTCTAGTTACATGTGACTCTAAATTATTTAAGGAAATTATCTTATTGTGTGTATGAATTTTCGACAGATCAAAGATATAATAGTGATTATCAAGATGACAGATCGCCCCGGGGCAGTGATTATGACAGTGACAGGGATTATGGTAGAAGAGAAAGGGAGTCGAGAAGTAGATCGAGAAGTAAAGAGTATAACAGAAACAGGGATCGATATAGGGACTACGAATCGCATAGAGACTATCACAGAAGTCGCGATAGAAGATCAAGTAGTGGTTCAAGATGGGAAAGAAAATCAGAGGAAAGAAAATTACATGATAGAGATAGATCGTATCGTGACAATGATAGGGACAGTGTAGATAGGTATGAAGTTTATGAACGGTTTGCGACTTGAGTTATAATGTGGTAGATCGCGAAAGGAAAAAATGAATGGCTTTGTAGTAACGAATATACTTGTTGTAATGTTAACAGTGAGCGTAGCTCGTCTGGTGGAGTCCTTGGCGCAAGTGGATCGGAAATTATTGGCTATAAAAGTCAACCTCCCAATAACACCATTATGATCAGAGGTCTTGCTCAGCATATTACAGAAAACGATGTAAGTTCAATTTAATAATTTCACATCCGTTTGTAGAAGGAAACGTTTTCATTTTGCAGATACGCCAAGATATCATTCACTGTGGTTTAATGCCCAAAGACATTCGACTGATTAGAAAAAAAGATACAGGTAAATACTGCAGTCTTTTGCGTTGTAAGTCGATAGTTGGCGAAATAATGTTGTATATTTGGCTCGGGTAAATCCATTGGTGTCTATTGTGCTGTTTAGGTGCGTCACGCGGTTTTGCCTTTGTCGAGTTTACAACGCTAGCTGAGGCCACTCGCTGGATGGATATGAAACAGGTATCTTAGCTTACAGAGGGATGATCAAAACATCTTCAAAAATCCACTCTCGAACCAAATTACAAGTAACAATTTTTCTTTTTAATTCCATAAAACAAACAAAAAAAAATTGATTAGATTGTATGCACGATTTTGTTCAATAAATATGATAAAGATCAGTTTGAAAACAATTTAAATCATCGAATTTGCTGCCTGGACAGCAGGTCTCTTTTGTAAGAGGGGTGGGTTTCCCATCAAACATTCTAATACTAATTACGATTATACTTTACAGGGAATTTTGATGCTGCAGGATCAATATCGCGCTATCATGCAATATAGCATTCCCAAGGAACTTTGTCCCAGTTCTGAGAAAGCCCCATCTCATAAGGCATCTGCAGATTGGTTCTGCATTAAGGTTTTTATTTCACATTTCATTAATTTCTCTTACGAATTATTTATCTTTATAGTGCGGTGCTCAAAACTTCAAAAGACGTGATAATTGTTTCAAATGCCATGCCTCTCGTATGGAGAGTGAAGAAGGAGGTAGTGGCAGCGATGAGATTTGCAACTATGCCACTAAAAGTAAGTCAGTTTTCAAATATTCTACGACTACTTTGTATTCGTTTAATATTTACAGCAATCATGTTGCGGAACTTGGATGCCCTGACGACAGAAGATACCGTCATGTCAGTTCTCAACACCGTCATTCCTGATTTAGTGAAAAAAATTTCTGCTGTATCAATCGGAAGAGATCCTCTAACGTCAACCTCAAGGGGCATTTGTTATCTTGGCACGGATAGTACTCTTGACGCCTTAGCAATACATGGAGCATTGTCAAATTTATTATCACCTCTCAGTATAGATGGCAAAACTGGTAAGGTTTCAATGTTTTATGTAAACTTAAAATAACAAAAAAATTAAATACTGTTTAATTAAATCATGAAATTAATCCTCAAGTTACGCTAAGTTTTCCTTAATCAAAATATTTGAAATTAATTGTATGTTATGCTATATCAGGCAAGTGTAGAAATGAGATAGTGTTATTAATACCACATGGATCAAGTAGTATGGATAACATAGCATAAGAAGGCGCCACCTGGCAGTTGCTGATTATCTCAAATCGTCATTTGCTGCCAGTGTGGCAGGGTTAAACTTGTATTACCTGACTTCAGTTTATAACTGTGCGCGTCAGTGAATACTCGTTTGTGTGGTTTCTACAAAAAAGAAAAAAGAAAACGTTTCACTAAGATTTCACACACTAGAGACTGTTCTGTTTAAACTTTTAGAAACTGTGTCCATCAATTTTATTGTTTAGAGGCAATCAAGTCAAAACTGTATTTTAAAATTATTGCTCCTTTTAAAATTAAAAAAAAAAAAAAAAGGTAACGGAACATTTTTGTTTCCCCAAGTGATCTCTTGGGGTCAATTGCTTAGGACGTTGAATATTTTATTTTAATCAAGTTTATTGTTGCAGTTATATTGTCTTATTGCAAATACAACATGGGAGACACTAAAAATGTGTTCTCGCAGCCAGAAACTTCGATTCCAACAGCATCGGTTGCTACTACTTACAGTTTGACAGATGTTGATAGATTAGCGGAATACTCAGCCAGCAGGTATGCGAGAAATGCGGTGGAATATCAACAATACTTAGATTATTACAAGAGTTATTTTACACAACAAATAAACGCTGGAAATTCCATAACTTTACATCAGGAGAATCAAATGGACGCAGCAAATGCAGCGGCTGCTGTTGCACAGTCAGCAATCCAACAAATGCATGCGAATAAAACATTCTTCGACTCCACCCATATGTCGATACCAAACGGAACAGACGGCAAACTGTATCGTATGTACTATTAATGGTATTTTAAACAAAAAATTAACTTAATATTTTGTAGCAATTCCTGACATAACGAAATACACTTATGATAAAAGCAGTGGCTATTATTATGATTCAACTACTGGCTTATACTACGACGCCAATTCAACTTATTATTGGAACAGCGTTATTCAAAAATATTTGTATTGGGATCGTGAGAAACTGACCTACGTTTTAGCACCAACAACATACAAGAATTATGCTGGAGTACAACAGCCCACAGGAACCCCACAAGTTGAACCAGAGAGCAAAAAACCAAAGACTGAAAAACAAGACAAATTTAAAACGGCCAAGAAGATTGCCAAGGACATGGAACGCTGGGCTAAGAATTTAAATCAAAAGAAAGATGCTCAAACAATCAAGATAAACCAAGAAAGTAATGCTTCTTATAGCCAGTTGGGTATGGGATCTGCTGACATAGGTTTCTCCGTCCTCGAAAAGAAAACCATTCAAAACAATGGCTACAAACCGGAAATTGACGTCGACGCACAACCAGTACCACTTGTAGCCGCATACGGAGGTGAAAGCGAATCATCAGAAGATGACGAAGCTCCTGTTAGTGATCTAGAGTATTTGGATTACACAAAATTGATTTGCAATTTGTGCAAGAGACAACTGAACTCCGCAGATGCTTTAACTAAACATGCTCAATTATCTACGTTGCACAAGCAAAACATGGATGCACGTTTGAAAAAGAAAAGAAGTGAATCCAGCGAGAAAATTGTCTATCGTGATAGAGCCAAGGAAAGAAGAATGAAATATGGTGATCCAGATGAGCCACAGCCAAGTAAATTAAAAGAAAAATATTTAAAATCACGGGAAATGGCTGATATACCAGTCACTGCGTCAGTCGCCGAACCAATTGGTGCAGAAAACGTCGGTAATCGGTTATTACAAAAAATGGGTTGGACAGAAGGACAAGGTTTGGGCAAGTCTAACCAAGGAAGAACCACAATAATTCAGGCAGATAAAACGCGATTTAATTTTCTGTCCGTTTATTTATATATATTTCTTTACAGGCAGAACTACATAATAGCACAGTTGGCCTTGGAAATAAAACTTCTACATACAGTGCTTTAGCTGGAGAATCTTATAAAGATTGTGTGAAGAAAATGATGTACGCACGCTACCAGGAGTTGTCGGAAAAGGAATAATTTATTTTGATTTCTCTTAGTTTTAATTAATTAATCAAAGAACCGATTTTATTTAGAATTAAATTTTCAACGACTAAAGAAATTAGCCTTTTTAATTGTCAATTCAATTGTAAACACTTTATCTAGTGCCAAATGTGCATTTTGTCATTTTATTTTGAATAATACACGTTAAATTTTGTCGAAAGATTATTTAAGTTATACATTAGGTACGTTTGGTAGTGACAGCTGTTTAAATAAATTAAAATCACACCATGTGTCTGTTTTTCCTGCAAGCTTCTTCCAATCCATGCCTAGTAATTACGTTAAAATCGATGATAGATAAGCTGGGTTCTGGAATGACGACGTAGGTAGTCGGGGGTGGTGATATAACTCCGCTTGTTTTCGAAATTAAGCCTCCACCAATTTTTTTCAGATAATGCTCAGAGGATTCCCCCTCTAGTCTTTCCGATATCATCCTCGACGGACTAACGTAATGACGAAATGTTGAAGCGTATTCCTCAACGGATGTTTCGCTGTCGTAATTCATATTTAAATCTTTAAAATGAAGCAATGCTTGTGTTCTAGTCGTATTTGGCCTCGTTCTGTATGAATTTCTGGTAGTCGACCTCGAACGGTGAGATCGCGGTTTTCTCGTCTTCGTAATGCTGGATGGCAGTTCGATTGGAATAACGTTAGTGACGTGGTAGTATTCCAAAAAGGCGCGAACTAAATTTCTACCACATCTCATATCTAACACAGTTAAGAATAAGTTGACAATTTAATGAATTCTGTAATTTGCTTGCCATAGTTTGTAAAACTAAGGATACAGCTATCTTCGGTATAAGGAATAATAACGTCGGATCCTTTTAATCTATAGCCAAATAATGAAACTTCAAAAGTGTAACAATTCACCTGCTTCGAGAGTATCGTGCAAAGATACCTTCTGGCTGTGCCCACTTTGTTGTTGTCGGAATTAAACATAGTATGGCTTGGTACGTAATCATCGGCGACACTGGCCAACATTTTTGGAAAAACTATATGCCGTTCATACCTAAAAAAAAGAACCAAAGCTATTAGTACACAAAAATAGAAACGGTCTTCCAGTTACCTGTATACGTCCTCGTAAGAATTCCCGTAAATAAAACACCCTGTTAAACTCGAATGAGCATGAACATCAATTACAAAATCTAATTGAAAATCCTGAAAAGAGTGCGTGACACTTGCACGTAAAGCGTGAAAATACTCACTTTACTTTTATCGATTGATACGATCAAATCTAACGCAGCTTTTAAAGTTGGATGTGCCCAAGGTGAAATAATATGCCACGAACGGTTTAAATCGAAGCCCATTAACGTGCTTCGGTAATTTCCTAAAAACACGCCGTCCGGATTTAACATTGGTATGATTTTAAATGTTACGTGATCCCGCAATATATTTGAAACAGGATGGGAACTGATTAGATATTCTAACAAACCTTAAAAGTCAACTGTAATTTTCTTTTCGTATTGTACAGGGTTACTGACAATTGTTCCACCCAAAAAAAAATGCATACGGCGTAAACAAACATAAGTGCAATCAGCTGTAACTTTGATGATAAATTAGATTTAACAGATCGTCTAGCCCGTTAATAAGTAAAAAAGAAATTATGTTTAAGCTATTCCTTGGAAATGTGATCGTCGCGTCTTGTGTCGATGATTCGTTATTAGTGATTTGACGTAATTATTTGCGAATCTATTGCGTCAGTTTAGAATTACTGATCGTTATTTCGTGTAAAAGATATATGACTCGGTCTTTCGTGTCCAAGTGTTAACTATAATAATAAAACGGAAATTCGAATGTGTGTCAAGGTCACACTGTGATAATGTGATAATTATAAAACTTTATACTCCTGATTATTGCTGCATTTACCAAATCGAATCTCATCCTCGTTTTTGTTTTTCGGCAGAATAATAGTCAGTCACCCTGTGTTGAGCGTAATTGTGGTACCTTGGCAGACGTAACTACTCGGAGATTCTCCGGGATGCGTCCTCGCCATTATGACGATTACCCTGCGTTTTTCGTTCATTTTATTCGGTAATCCTACACTTATTAAATCTAGTTTTCGTTTTTGCTAGAATATTCATAATCAGGCGGTTTTGTTTTTGCGCTAAGGACACGTTTTACCACGCTATTTCCTAGTAACTCGCGTTTAAATGAAGTTTCTAAATGGCTAGCTTTGGTTTCTAAATTTGTTAGGAAAGTTTGAAGTCTAGAGTAACTATACGGATGGGCTAAAGCGAATTGGAAAATTTCATCTTCTTTATCAAAGCTGAACAGGAAGCTCAGGACGTAGTTGTTTTGATGATAGGGGGATCGCTGATAGAAGACGTCGTATTTTGGTATTCTTTGCCTGGAAATTTATTTGCTCATTAGAAACTGAAACAAAAAAATTGTAGTAACTTACCATTTCGGTCTGCTGGTAGACTTTACAATAGGAGTCATTTTTGTGTTAAACAAATTTCTACTTTTGCTTATATTTATAATATTAAAGACAACCCTCTGGAAATATATTTTTTGTTTCCTGGTTAAGTAAATGTATAATGTGGTCATTATTAAAGCCGCTTAGAGTGCGAACTTAATTAATGAACACATGTTATTATAGTACCTGGTCTTGTTTAACGTTATCCACAGTGAAATTGAACCAAAATCGAAGGCGTGGGCTACACGTATCAGGCCTGATATATAAGTCGTATTCAAATTCGTTTATTAAATCTATTCTTCCCAAATTGCCCGTCTCGAAGGAAGCATCAAAGCATAAATGCCCACGTTTTGCCTTGCCACTGTGACCCGGTGGTCTCATTATTACTCTGTTCACATTACCCAAACCACCTTCTCCATCACTTTCGTCACTATCTGAAATTAAATTACAAATTTGTACCCAATCAGAAAGCTTTTACTTGGAGTACTCTTGCGAAATTTTTACGATTCACAAAATGTTATACCGGAATTAAATATTTTGAACACCAAACCGACGGTTACGTTACCTTCTATGGCCCTTTGATATATGCTCGTATGGTCTAAAGGGTCGCACGCAACATCCATATTAATTAGGTCACATATTTTGCATTATGTAGCACGTAAAGCAAGTATTTTTAATGAGATATTTAAAAACATTATTTCTGAAAATTGCATGCATTCAGTTGTGTAGTCGAGACGTTACTGAGGTAATCAGCTCTAAAAAGCTTTCGTTTTAAAAGCTGTGAAATAGTCGTGCAGAAGTGTTATCGGATAAACATCTAAAAGCACACGGCATTCGCATTGCTAACGGATACGTGTTACGTGTTTACCTATTATACCGAAACAAAAATTCCAGCATAAACCTTTTTATTGTTAGCAATACATTAAAAAATTAATAACCAACAGAACAAATAGCAAAAGTCTTTAAAATGATTATAAATATTAAATATTTTTAAAAAAATTTGCATAATATACAGGCAGAGTCCAAAAAAGCGCTTACGCGAATAGCGTCGGTGTTTATAGTCGGATTTGAACAGTGAAAAGTCAGATGAAATGGTAGAAAAAACAGAATCCAAATTTGGTTTCATATATACGGCGTGTCATTTGAAATAAAAAAAAAAGTTGTAACCAGTACCAGTGTTTTGATTCACTCTATATATATGAAAATAATCTAGAAGTTAAAAAAAGAAATGCTTTGAATATTTTTTTGTAACTTCGGTAGTATCGAGAACGCACTGTTGGGACACCTGTATATGCGTTCGCTTCTGAAATATCTTGAAAAACTGAAAATCCTCAAATTCGAAAATCTTGAATATTTCGTTTATTTATTAAGTTAGAGTCACAAAATTTGGTATTTCTACATTAAATTGAATGGACAATTTAATACAATCAGAAAAAATAGGTTAGCATTCATAGTTTCGGAGATACGACTGTCAACTGTCTTTTTTTTCTATAGGCGCCGTCTGATTCTCACACCTTGCTATGTAAAAATTAAATCTGAATACGATGGGATGAATTTACATTACTAAATTAAAGTACATTTAATTGACATTTATTGACAGCAGATACGACTGTCAACTGTATTTTTTTCTATAGGCGCCGTCTGATTTTCACAGTTTGTGATGTAAAAATTAAATCTGAATACAATGGGATGAATTTACATTACCAGAAGATCAAAGTATATTTAATTGACATTTATTGGCAGCAAATACGACTGTCAACTGTCTTTTTTTCTATAGGCGCCATCTGATTTTCACAGCTTGTGATGTAAAAATTATATCTGAATACAATGGGATGAATTTATATTACTAGAAGGTTAGAATACATTTAATTGACATTTACTGATAGCAGACACGACTGTCAACTGTCATTTTTTCTACAGGCGCCGTCTGATTTTCACACCTTGATATATAAAAATTAAATCTGAATACGATGGGATGAATTTATATTACTAGAAGGTTAGAATACATTTAATTGACATTTATTGATAGCAGACACGACTGTCAACTGTCTTTTTTTCTACAGGCGCCGTCTGATTTTCACACCTTGATATATAAAAATTAAATCTGAATACGATGGGATGAATTTATATTACTAGAAGATTAAAGTACATTTAATTGACATATATTGATAGCAGATACGACTGTCAACTGTCTTTTTTTCTATAGGCGCCGTCTGATTTTCACAGCTTGCTTTATAAAAATTAAATCTGAAAACGATGGGATGAATTTACAGTACTAGAAGATTAAAGTGCGTTTAATTGACATTTATTGATAGCCGTCACTTTATTGACAAATGTTAATAAAACATTCAATTGTTGGAAATAACTAATGATGTAAAAACACCATATTTTAAAATATTTACGTATATTTTGTCATAAAATGCACGTAAGGGCTGTACGAAATATTTTAAAATACATCACTAGAAATAAGAAAAAGAAAATGGACATTGGAACGGAACAAGCGGACCGGCTGCTCCTTCACTATTGGGGAGACGTCCCTTTATTACCTGACTGTACGAATGTGTGCTCTCCTGTATAAATCGAATTACAATTTAAACTTTCGTTTTTATAAACCACGTCTGGTTGTTTTAACTGTTTTGAATTTGTGAATATAGAATTGAAATTATTATTTATGGATTTACTAGCCAAAATTAAATTGTGGTTGTAAATGGATACTAGAGGCATTTAATTAATACCCGAGTTTTTAAGGAACATAAAAAGGAAATTACTGAAAGTAATTATCGTAACACGGAAGCATAATGTGCACAAACCTTCGCCAAAATCGCCCATGATTCACAAAACTATCGAGACGTCAGAACAGACACTTCGATTTGCGTGGAAACACGTAAGTTACGGATTTAGAACAAACCAATAACCGATCAACGTAAACCTTTTCCGCATTAAATTAACGAGAACGACAGCTTGCGGTGGATGTTGAGCTATAACTAAGTTTGTTGTCAATGTTGTTGACACTTTTTATTATGTTTGATCGATAAGCGTATCAAGCAGATATGTATGTTAGTTTTCAGAATTATTTTTGCATGTTGTAATTTAGAAAAAAAAATGTACGTAAGTACATTTTCAATCGGGAAACTGTAAGAAAATTAAACAAATTATTTAAAGAGAACAACATCCTGTAACGTGATGTGTATTTCATCGAAACTGTTTAACGTGTACTAATGATTATAAGACGCACGTGTTACAGTAAAAATAAAATTAAAACAAATTTGGCCTTGTTCTAATTTCCTCTGCGTATTATTAGCGGGAAACATTTCGAGGGGAAGCGGAATCCTTTCATTGGAGCAGAAAGTAAAAGTTTTGTTTTTCCGGAAAAATTTACGTAAGTATTATTCAAACGGGGTAAAGTGTTGATTTGCAGGCAGATGAAAGGCTAAAGCCGCGTCTACACTGTTTCTTAAAAAAGTTTCCGATTGTTACCAAACGTTTGAGGTTTCTGTTACTATATGACAAATGTACCTTTTTAGAACGGTAAACATAAAAAAAGAAAGAAATGCTTATCCAATGTGTACGATTTATTATCGAATACTCAAATATTGCAAGCGCTGGAAAAATGTCTACAACAAGCAACACAAAGTTTCTGGTTGTTGCCTCAGTGTGGACACGGCTTAACGTAACTTTCCGAATCTCTTATTTCCTGTTTAGTTAAAAATATATTCAAAGCAAATTCGAAGTTTTTATTTTCAGTGTGTATTCAGAAAAAAAAGATCGACTTAAGGTAAAAAAAAGTCACGGGGAAGGACGTGATTGAAATAGTGTGTCAGTTGCTTGAAATTTGGGAAAACAAAAAAATTCGAACGATGAACGTAAGAAAATGTACAGATATAATTGGAAGATTGATGGGGTGGTTATGATGTAATAGTATACCATAGAGATGAATGGCCAATTAAGCGTGCGTAGAATGTGGGGAAAATAAGAAGAGAAATTCGATGAAATCGGTGTTTGTGACGGAGGTGGTAAGGCGAACGAAGGTTTTTACGTAGGCATGCAGGTGAGTAAAATGGAGTGCGGTAGAGGAGGTATGAATGGGGGCGGTAGAGACGACCGTGCTCGTGCCCCGGGCTAGGGTAGGACGCGTGCGCAGGGTATCGACCGCGCGAACAACCCCTAGCCGACACCCTCCTCGCCATGCAACACCATTTAGTTATTGCACTCTCTGAATAACACTTGTGTTACGTTTGGTAGTGTACGTTATGTAATAATATCATTCCTTGCATAATTAATTACTAATAATTCCTACTAATATTGTATATTTAATAAATAGTATAAATATATATATTATTTAAATATTTAATTAACAGTTTCTTAAATAAGTTAACAATTGTTGTACTAAGTTGCTTGGTACCTTATCGTTAGTATTATATTTAATAATTAAAAATATTCGTGCAATCCTTTTTCATCGTCTGTTCATAATTCAAGAATCACACCCACCCTTAAACGAATACAGTTTTCATCATCCATCGCATTCACCATACTTACATTTCCAATTCTACTCGAATATCGCACCGTTAGTTGATACGTAATACATTTTTGAATATATTTTCCATTAAAACGAACCCTTACAATAATTTATGAAAATAACTGAGGAATCGAACGACTGATTTCCATCAAAGGTAAGCGAATTATGTTTTGCATTTTGTAACAAACGTACCCATCGATATTTATGTACTTTCGTGTTCCTGTACCCTTTTGTGTGCGTTCACTTTTGAAATTTTCCTAACAAAAGCTTATTCTCACTGCATGCTTGCAACAAAACATTGTTTTCCTAATCGTAGAAATTATCGATTAATTTTTGCATTTCCACCAAAAATGTATGTCTTTGTTAGTAATTTGATGTGCGTTGATATGAAACATCCTATATATAGAAATTAATTTAGCGCAGTAAACAATATTCCAGTGCATATTATAATGATTACGTCAGATAGCATACGAGGTAGCAAGCGAGCGAGTTCGGGGGTTGTATTGTAGGAAGGGAGTTGGCAGCGATCAATACCAGAACCAGCCTGGCTAAAGCTTGCCTCTCGCCTTCATCATCACTATTATTTCTATATCAAACCCTTTATCTATGTCATGCATCCAAAATCAACCCCCGTAACGGCTAGCGTTTTCCTGCACCATGCAATTTCAAGTTTATTATCGAAGTACCAAATGACCTGATTCGTCAAAAAAAATCAAAATAGACAATGCACGTTGTTTCGGAATCATTGACAAACAAAAACAGATAGAGAAAAGTGCCCAGAGACGAAGAAGAAGCAGGGGAAATGACCTGATTCGTCCAAAAAAAAAGATCAAAATAAACAAAGGTCATTTTACCCGTTGTTTCGACATCATTGACAAACAAAAACGGATAGGGACCGGATCGATCGAGCCTCGCACTTCAGCACAGTGAAAATATCAGCAAACTTCAACCTAACAAAAAGTGCCCAGAGAAGAAGAAAGAGCAGGGAAATATACATGATTCATCAAAAAGCAATCACAATAGACAAAGGTCATTATTTCCCGTTGTTTGGGGATCATTGACAAACAAAAACAAAGAGATCGGATCAACCAAGCCTTGCACTTCAGCACAATGAAAATATCAGCAAAATTCAACCTAACGAAAAGTGCCCAGAAAGAAGGAAAAGCAGGGAAAATGACCTAATTCGTCAAAATGCAATCACAATAGACAAAGGTCATTTTTGGCCGTTGTCTCGAGATCAGTGACAAACAAAAACAGAGAGAGATCGGATCAATGAAGCCTTGGACTTCAGTATAATGAAAATATCAGCAAACTTCAACCTAACGAAAAGTGACCAGAGAGAAGAAAAAGCAGGGCAAATGACCTAATTCATCAAAAAGCAATCACAATAGACAAAGGTCATTTTTGGACGTTGTTTCGGGATCATTGACAAACAAAAACAGATAGAGATCGGATCGATCGAGCTTTGACCTTCAGCACAGTGAAAATATCAGCAAACTCTAACCTAACGGAAAGTGCCCAGAGAAGAAGAAAAAGCAAGGAAAACGACCTGGACTCATCAAAAAAAAAAAAATAAAAACCAGATAGAGATCGGATCGTTCGAGCTTTCCACTCCAAGTGCACAGAAAAGAAGAAAAAGGTCATTTCCCGTTGTTTCGGGATCATTGACAAACAAAAACGGGTAGAGCACTTCAGTACAATGAAAATATCAGTAAACTTCAACCTAACGAAAAGTGCCCAGAGAAGAAGAAAAAGCAGGGAAAATGACTTGATACGTCAAAAAAAAATCAAAGTAGACACAGGTTATTTTTGCCCGTTGTTTCGGGATCATTGACATACAAAAACAGATAGAGATTGGATTCATCGAGCCATGCACTTCAGCGCAATGAAAATATCAACAAACTTCAAGCTAACGAAAAGTGCCCAGAGAAGAAGAAAAAACAGGAAAAATGACCTGATTCGTCAAAGAAAAAAATCAAAGTAGACAAAGGTCATTTTTGCTCGTTGTTTCTGGATCACTGACATACAAAAACAGAGATCGGATAGATCAAACCTTGCGCTTCAGCGATATGAAAATATCAGAAAACTTCAACCTAACGAAAAATGCCCAGAGAAGAAGAAAAAGGTAATTATTTCCCGTCGTTTCGGGATCATTGAGAAACAAAAACAAATAGAGATCGGATCGATCGAGCCTTGCACTTTAGCACAATGAAAACATCAGCAAACTTCAACTTAACGAAAAGTGTTCAGAAAAGAAAAAGGATGGAAAATGATATAAGTTATCAAAAAAAAAATCAAAATAGACAAAGGTCGTTTTTGCCCGTTGTTTCAGAATGATTAACAAACAAAAACAGATAGAGATCGGATCGATAGAGCTTTGCACTTCAGCACAATGTCAACCAACTTCAACCAAACGAAAAGTGTCTAGAGAAGAAGAAAAACCAGGAAAAATGACCTGATTCATCAATAAAAAAAATCAAAGTAGACGAAGGCCATTTTTGCCCGTTGTTTCTGGATCATTGACATACAAAAACAGATAGAGATCGGATCGATCGAGCCTTGCTCTTCGGCGCAATAAAAATATTAATAAACTTCAACCTAACGAAAAGTACCCAGAGAAGAAGAAAAAACAGGGAAAATGACCTGATTCATCAAAAAAAAAAATCAAAGTAGACGTTGTTTTGGGATCATTGACAAACAAAAACGGATAGAGACCGGATCGATCGAGCCTCGCACTTCAGCACAGTGAAAATATCAGTAAACTTCAACCTAACGAAAAGTACCCAGAGAAGAAAAAACAAGGAAAATGACCTGATTCATCAAAAAAAAAATCAACGTAAACAAAGGTCATTTTTGCCCGTTGTTTCGGGATCATTGACAAACAAAAACGGATAGAGATCGGATCAATCGAGCACAATGAAAATATCAACAACCTAACGAAAAGTGTCCAGAGAAAAAGAAAAAGCAGGGAAAAGCAACTACGGATTCATACATTGAAGTTTTAATTATACATGCAGTGTGCAGACAGTGCGGTACATGTGCGTGTTGCTAAATAAACATGAATATGTATGTGCTATAGGGGGTTGATATAAAAAAAAATACTGCAACCAGTAAGAGACTAAAAGAAAAAAGTATTTATGTAAAAATTCTTTGAGATAGTAAATTATGAATGCTTTCAGCCATCTGATTGTCACTTATTACTTCTTTAACTGGAATATAGTTCACTTTTATAATTAGCAGTGACGTACCTCTTTTTGGTTTCGTTTCGAATTTCATAATGGCCGTATTACACTTGACAAATAACAGTTTTGTTATAAAGTGAAAAAGTGAATGTTGATCTATCTCACTCACTTCGTAACAAATTTGTTACAAGAAACGCAATTTGATTTGTGTAGAATATTTTAGTTTGGTCCTGAAAATAAATGGGTCAAATTTTGAGTTTGAGGGGAATTCAATACCTAAATTTCCAGGAAATTGAAACTCCAAACAAAGACTTGCTACTTTCGTCGTGAAGTCACCACATTAACTATTGATTAACTATATTAACGCGTGTTCTTCAAACCAAACGAAAATGAAATCGGGGAGGGTTTTTTCTTTGTTGATAAAAGGGAATTGCGGCGTTTGTATTGTACATGCGATTGAAGCAGTGTAACAATGTGGGAATAAATTACTAAATCGATAACCTCGCTCCTGTTAACAATTATGTAATCGATATACAATACGCTTCAAGCTAAATTAAATGAAGTTAATTGTAAGGACTTTAAAAAAAAGGCGCAATTTCGTATTTAAAAAATATGAAAATTTCTTTTTGTTTCTGCGCCCTGATAAAAGAATTCCGTATATGTTATATAAGGTGAATGTCCTCCGTGACACTTAACTAGTCTGGAAGCAGACTAGACCAAAAGTTAGGGGGAGAAAGCCTTTGTGTCCTATCAGCTGTTCACAGTACCTACACGTCACCCCAAATGAACGGTAAACGTGATCTTTTGGAACAGAGATGGAGTGCGTTTTATTTTATCACACGTGCATATGTTTCTCCCTTTAAAAACGGCAGGGGCAAAGTTCTATCATTTCGAAAGTTTCAAATGACCATATGCCACCATATCACACGTGCTCTTTACACATCATCAAAAAACAAAAAAAAAAAGAATCAAACCAGTTTCTCCTATAGGAAGCTTCACACATGGCGTTTATGAATAATTAAATTCCAGGGGTACGTTAACAGTTATTTCGGAAAAATTGAATAAAAACAATATTTGCTTTTTATAATCTTGTGCACCAAGTTTAGTTTATTAAATCAAAGAAGGCGTCTTTTCTTGTTGTACCATACAAACATGTTTGCTGTCCGTGCTAGCGTTAAAATCTTTTGAGCCCCTTTTTGAGGGTTAGCTAAATGTATTGCGTTACGTGTTTTTTTCCTTTTTTATATTAAATACCATTTTAATGTGTGAATATTTCAGTGCGTATTTAAAGGAAATGAGTTGCTATTGTACTTAAAAGACAACCCGAGGTTTAAAAAGTTATTAAAGTGCGGCCACTTAATCAAAGATGGCGGTCTATTCAACGCAGTCGGATTATGAATTTTAGCGGTAAATAAAAAGCATTTCTTTTTGCTGATAAGTCGTTAGAGCTTTTATTGATAATTAATTTGGCGGTATTAAAAATATGCTAATCGATACTATGTTGGCTTGGGGTTCAGATTGCGCATGAGTAGAGCCTAGCGAGGGGATTCGTCCCACAACAATTTTGAATGTTTTTAATGTAGTAGTATGAGTTTGGTTTGCGTGCGGGTACGTTGTGCCGGCTCCATTTTTATTTTTAGTTTTTCTTTCTTTTCATGTTCAGTTTTAATTTATTTCTCGTAACCAGCAACTAGTTCGTTTAATTTATTGTGTGTTCAGTGTGTGTATGTGACAAGTAATTTTATAAGGTGCGTAATGCTTTTAAAAATGTCATGTCAGCGCAGCGTCATTTCAACAATGCGTTTATAACACCGAATACGCACACACATCAATTAAACAATTTACATTTCGTTTTAAGGTAACAGCCGAGCGTAAGAACGAAAACCATCTACACTGCGCCTTGGCAAATCAAATCAGATAGGTTTTTTTCATTGTTTTTGTGACGATGACTCGTTTCCATGGTAATAATCCCCCTAAACATTAGTATGTGTCATCATCCTTTTCCGTACACCCTAAACTTGCTACTCCCCTCGTCGTATACCCTAAAAGCACGTGTACATTAGCGAAATGCATTTATTTTTAGTCGGTCAACGCATAAATAATGTATTAAATAACTTCTAATTTTGTTTGAAAGTTGTAAAACACTACCCAGTTCCACGTGCGTTACTTAAAAATAGAATTTAGCATACATACATTTCAATGTGTAGGTAAGCTCGCCGTTCTCGAACACACGTAATTTATTACCGCGATTAATTCGCGACGAAACCACATCAAATGTAATGCATTTTTATTAAGGAAGAAGATCGGAATAGGAAAACGAGAGCCTTCGAATCGATACGCCAGTCCAAACGGACTGTTTTCATCGATTAAAATGAGACGGCGCATCAACCAGCAGAATTTCTTTTAAATTTTGTTGGATTGTATATGCTTCTATTCCAAAAATAGATAGAGCTGCTAAAAATATACAGAATTTCATATTGATGTGTCGTGCGCTCGAGGAAATGATACTCTCTAGTAAAATTAATTTTTCGCGATTGTAAACGGTTTCCTTTCACTTTCATCACCGAACGATGACACAGTTTTTTTTTTAATGCTTGCTTATCTCCGCAACGCCAAAAAATGCCGCAGAAAATTTACTTTTACCTTTTCATCCTTCTGCTGTTACCAAAACATTTACAAATGATAAGGAAAACCTGTTCTATTTACAAATTAACACACTACAAACAAATATTACTAAATCTCGCGCTTAAAAAAAGCAAAATATATTCAATTACGTTTTCATTGCTTTATACCGGGTGTCAGATTAAAAAAAACGCTTCAAGCCATAACTCTATTATTTATAGTACGATTTGATTAATAGCGTTTTCAATTGACCGCACTAGTGCCCATCTTCATTACACGAGGTCAAAAGAAGATGCAAATACACTGATTGCAACCGGTGCAGGTGAATCGAAAACGCTACAAGTGTAAAATCAAAAACACCCACGTTTGGAGTTGGCCATGACTTAAGATTGCAACAAACAAAAGTACGAACAAAAATTGAGGTTATAAAAAACGTTACACTTACCGTTCAATTCCACCGGATTCAATATATTTAAAAACTCGATTCCCGAGTCCAAATAATTTTTAGTAAGTGGATTAATGACAGAAGCAAGAGAGAATTCATTCCACAACAAAATTGTAACCTTAAAACTGGTTATGGTTATGTTCAGAGCAACGGCATACGTTTACCGAACCAACGCCAACTGCAAACGCGGGAGTTTTTGAACGCACGTTATAAATCGCTCCATAAAAACAATTTCGGTTTGTTTTATAGCGTTTTCGACTGATTGCTCTAGAGCAATCTCAAATTATGTTCATCTTGTTTTAACCTCATGTAATAACATAGGATAGAGATACTCTCAGAGTGCTCTGGAACAGTCAGTCGAAAACGCCATTTGTGTCAACAGTCATGTCAAACGACATACTTTTTTAGTGGATATGTACAGGGTGGGCCAAATTCGACACTTAATAGGAAACATCTGTGGCCATGACATAAGACAGCAACAAACAAAGTATGCCTTTATTTATTAATTGCATGTGGCATACGAACAAAAATTGAGGTTATAAAAAACTTTACACTTACCGTTCATTCAATTCAATACCGGATTCAATACATTTTAAAACTCGATTCCTGACTCCAGATAATTTTTAGTAAATGGATTAATGACAGAAGCAAGAGAGAATTAATTCCACAACAAAATTGTAACCTTAAAACTGGTTCAGAGCACCGGCATACGTTTACCGAACCAACGCCAATTGCAAACGTGGGAGATTTTGAACGCACGTTATAAATCGCTCCATAAAAACCACTGATACTTTTTATAGCCTTTTCGATTGATTGCTCTAGAGCAATCTCAAATTATTTCCACCTTGTTTTAACCTCATGTAATAACATAGGATAAGAGATGCTCTGGAGAAGTCAATCGAAAACGCTATTTGTGTCAACAGTCATGTCAAACGACATAATTTTTTAGTGGATATGTACAGGTTGGGCCAAATTCGACACTTTTAATAGGAAACACCTACTTTTAGTTAGACAAAAACCGACCTCGGCTCGATTTTTAAGACAAAATTAATGGTGAAGGCCGCATTTCGATATCTTGTACCACTTAGGAGCTACAGGCTGTTTTTCAAAATTCTACGTTTTTTATTAGCCTTTATAACTTTTCTGTTTATGAAAATTTTTGATTTCTGTAAAAACTTTTTCGTGCAGAATTCATTACTCCAAATTATTTTTTTCTAAAGTGTTCAATATTTGAGATATAAGCAAGATCTTTGATTTTTAATATGGAACACCCTATATATTTTTAAGTTTTTGAAAAGAACATAAAATTCCATTCGTATAAATATAAAACACTTGATATTTTATTCAAACCGTTTTTGAGATATAGAGCTTCAAATTTCTAATCAAAAATTTTATAATTTTTACAGCATTGAAGTAGGTTATGAATGACGATAAGTAAACAATTTATATTTTTTTTAAATTTCTCCTAGGCCGCTGTCAAAATTTGACACAATCTCTTACAGTATTTGAATTTTAGTATCACCTTAAAGTAGGCTTAAGGAGATAATTAAACATGTCTGAAAATTACGAGAAATACGACTGTCATAATGTTTATACCAACCCGAGGCTTCACGAAGTGCCTTTAACTTGTGAGTGTGTGTGTGCGTGCTGAAGATGGCCGCGTATCTGCCGAAATACGTATATATGAATATTTTGATCTATATTTACGGATATAAACTTTTTTTTATTTATTATTTCTAAACCACTGTCTCCTTTTTGAATATTAAATTTTAAAGTGTTTTATGGAAATTGGCAAAAATTCAGAAGCAGCGACTAATCTTTACCATACGTGGTATCGTGACAGAAGACAATCCTTCAGAGATATATTCTTGAGATTTAGAAACAATTTAATAAATTTTAAGTCATTTCAACTGCCAAAACCTAAAAATTATGAATCTCAAAAGAGAAATAAAGAATTAGAGGAGGTCATAGTTTTGGCAGAAATCGAAAATGACCGACGCCATCTGCCTTACCAAGAACTTCTGCAATAGGAATTTCAAAGAAACAAAGATTCCGACCTTATTGAATAAGAAAAATGCACCACCACCATTCCTTGAATTGGTGATGTCAGTTCAAACCATAAGAAAACGGAATCTTTTATGTTTAGAACAAAATGGCCGACAATTGGAATAGTTTATATGATTTTTATGCAATTTCGATTAAATCGTTATAACTTCGTTATATTTATTAAGAAATAAGTAATATTTTTCATAGCCTACTTGAATGTTGCAATAACCTTCAAAATTTTAATTAAAACATGAAAGCTCTACATCTCAAAAATCTTTTGAATAAAATATCAAGTGTTTTATGTTTTTGTAAATAGAATTTTATGCTCTTTTCAATAATGCAAAAATATATAGGGCGTTCCATATAAAAAATCAAAGTTCTTGCTTATATCTCGAATATTGAGCACTCTAGAAAAAAATAATTTGGTGCAACGAAGTCTGCAAGAAAAAGTGCCTCAAAGGAGTTTTTACAGAAATCAAAAATTTGGATAAACAAAAAAATTATGAAGGTTTTTAGAAATCAAAGAAGATGGAAAAACACCCTGTAGCTCCTAAGCGGCCTTCACCATTAATTTTGTCTTAAAAAACGAGCTCCAGGGGGCCGTGGTCAGTTCTTGTCTAATTCTTCTAAAAATAAGTGCTTCCTATTAAAAGTGTCGAATTTGGCCCGCCCTGTACAAATCGTAATTCATAACATAATCTTTACAGAAAAACTCATCGTGGACATTTTATTAAAGAATCATTTACGACATCCCGAATTCACTTTTAAGTAAGGAATGTGGCCAATGCTGGTGTAATATGGCCAGTTCGGTATATTCCCCAAACTATTAATTAACCAGTTTAATAGTGTCTCTAAACGGCATTAGCAAAACACCCACCTTTAATATATCATTAATATAATAGCGTTTTCGATTAACCACACTAGTGCCCACTCAGGGGAGCATCTTCATTTCGTGTTATTACAAGAGGTTAGAAGAAGATGCAAATACACCGAGTGCAACCAGTGCAGGTGAATCGAAAACGCTACAAGTGAAAAATCGTTCCATGCAAATCACTGATAATTTCGGTTTGTTTTAGTGTCAACATTCATGTCAAATAACATACTTTTTTAGTGGATATGTACAGTTCGAATCATAATTCATGATATAATCTTTACAGAAAACTCATCGTGGACATTTTATTTAGAAATAATTTACGACATCCCCAATTCACTTTTAAGTAAGGAATATGGCCAATGCTGGTGTAATATGACCGTTCGCTATTAATCCAGTTCAATAGTGTCACTAAACGGCACTCGCATTTCTAATATATCATTAATATAATAGTGTTTTCGATTGACCGCAATAGTGCCAACTCAGAGGAACATCTTCATCTCGTGTTATTACAAGAGGTTAAAAGAAGATGCAAGTGTAACCAGTGCAAGTGAATCGAAAACGCTAAAAGTTTCCTCTAAATGTCACTATTTTCGCTCCAATCGTATCAATGGCCGACTTCCTATTTGTGACTGTGTTCGTGTTCAGCCTTTATAAAAGCTTTTTATGTTTAAGTATTATTTGCTTTGTTTTCTTAAATATATCTGGAACTAATTTTTCCTTGATTTATTTTTTCTAATTAATAAAAAAGTGTGTTTATCGACAATCTTTTATACGTTTATAATTTACATTTATTTGTATGACAAATGCGAGCAAGGTGGCTTGAATAATATCGATCTATTGTTCTTATTAATATCGCTTTATACATTTGATCTTTAGGATGGCCATATTTTGATGCATCGACGTTCATAGTTTTGAAGATGTCTACAATGTCCTGTAAGCGTCATGAATTATGATTGCGACTGTACATCTTCTTCTCTCCTCTAAATTCAAATAAAGAATTTAATATTTCATACATCTTCATTTGGATTATCTTCAAAACTTGCTCGAATGTCTTAGAAAGTATAGCCATTAATTGAAGTTCTCTTAGAAAATTGAAAAAGAAAATAACTATTGACATTCAGTATTAAATTAAACAATGACAAAAGTCTACTAACTGCATGACACTGAATAAAAAAAAAAAAACAATCGATTTGAAAAAAAAGTTGATTGTCGTTTGTGATACAGTGTGTTTCATTTCTCGTGTACACAGTACGAAAGTTTTTAAAATTAAAAAGAATATTCTACTGGTGAAAATTTAAAATCAATCCCTTTTAGTAAATAAAAGAAACGCAGGGGTGTGTAGATGAGAAACGAAAAATTGCATAACAAACTGAAGCTTCAATTTATTAAACCGTTTTATATGACATTTCGAAATCAAATTCAAATCGAACTCTGTTGAGTTACGCCTTGAGGTGGTTTTTATTTGATACTCGGTATGTATAAAACAACATTTCCAAAATTCCTGTTGATCTATTTATAGTAGGGAATCCAATTTTCAGGATCCTGATCCTGAAAGCTGACAATCCCGGGATTCAATATTCCTCCGAAGAGTTTCACATTTTTACTAAATTAAATACAAATACGAAATGAAATCCCAGGTTTTGCAATCAGGGGATTCCCTAATTTATAGTTAATATCGTATAACCAACAGTTTTGATGTTTTAATATGTGGTATGTTCGAAAAATTGATTAAAAAATATATCTTTGTTATTGAAACACTTATCCGTTGAAAATTATTTATCGACGTTTCGTCGTACGTTTATTATTTATCCTGAAGAAGCTGTCAAACGTACAGCGAAACGTCGATATTTACATCAATTTTACAAAGTGTCTGATCAATTCTAATTACTAAAGCACCGATTTAGAAGCATTTTTAGGTAATGAATCATCCTCTACATTTCGTCTAAAGGGATAACCTAAAAATGTATCTAAATCCTTGCTTTAGTAATTACATATTTTTTGATAATTAAAGTACGGATTTAGGTGCATTTTTTGTTATTAAATGTAGCGACTTTTTAACTAACGAAAATAATATTTCATCCATCGAGTCTCCGTTACTTACATTACCATTGAACTACTTTTGAAGAGTATTGCGAGATTGCGTAACGTAACAAATATCCTTATTTTCGTAGTAAAACGGCATTTACATGGAAGTCATAGGTGACTAGATGAAAATGTACAGACTGATTTTTTAAATTTTTTATCAACTTTTGCCATCTGGAATCTGGACGGCATGTCTTAGCTTAAGTGAAAAGTACATCCTTGCACTTCTTGATGTTGTTTCGCAGTAAAGCTAAGACATGACGTCAAAATTCTGTGGCAAGAATTGATAAAAATTTTAAAAAATCATCCGGTACTTTAAAATATTAACGTCGCTACTCGCTACACTCTAATTTGACTAAAAATGACTTTAGCAAACTGTTCAAATGAACACAAATAGCATGGACACCTAATTATTTAGTTTCCATTAATAGAAAGAATACAAAAGTGTTTTGAATGTACCTCGTATAACTATAATAATTTCAAATAAAATATGTATTTGTGCATAAATTGAATGAAGTATTTTTTATAAAGGAGATTTTGATTAAAAATTTTATTTGCCTAGATGGTTTTCATTACGATGAAATTTTGTGGAACACTGCTTGTATATACAGAGTGGTGATAAAATTCCACACCAAGCTCATAATTTTGTTTATTTAATGTTTTAATGCAATATCCTGAAGCAGATTTTAAAATTTTTGCTCGATCGTCACTTGTTTTTCACTGTGACGTCAATATTAACTTTTTCAAATGGCAACCCTAACTTTTTTATGCAGACCTTGATGGCCCTTCTTGTTACTTAAATGGTAATATAAAAAATAGTTCCTTACACGATAAGTTTTACGAAAATAAAACCATCGTCTGGGATTTTGTGAAGAATTTATGTTACGGTGCAGTGAAAGACCGAACAATTGGGTCCATGGGGAACAGTTTGAATAGTTTCGTTAATTTTTATTTGTTTTCAATTCCAAGGTTATCATCAAAATAAAATAATAACTTCTTGTATAAGCTATTATTTTTTGAAATCGCCATTTAATTAACGAGGAGGACCATCATAATCCGCACGAAAAAATTAGAGTTGGCATTTAAAAAAATTATATTTTCGACTGTTTCACTTTAGACAATTTTCAAATTAGTTCGATTGTTTATGATATTGCCATTTTTGTTATGATGTCAATTTTTTCATACTAACAGAAGTTTCTTCTTTTTTTAATAGAACACCCAATATATTTTTATGCCATGTGATTCAGAATTAAATGTTCTTTCGTCTTGGATACATAAAATTAATAAAAGAATTTGGTTGTGTCTATAGTTAATAGCGAAGGGCGAACATAAACCAAAATTATAACTGAACGATTTGTATGTATACAGGCTGTCCGATTTTCGAATGCCACTATGGGGATCTCGCTTATCTTAAGAGTTACGAATTTGTTTAAATTAGGGCAAAGTTGCGCATTTTCGTGCTGAATAATAATCTGAAAAGAAATTTGAAATATCTACAATCGTTTTGAAAATATCGTCAAAAAACGAAAGTTTTTGATTTTCGTTTTTAATTTTTTCACGATAAACTAATCGCCATTTTGGATTTTAACATTTTGAGATTACGTTACGACATACCCGAAATACATAATAATAGATAACATGTAAACATAACATAATAAATGTAACATTACTACATTTGTTCAAAACATTACTACATTTGTTCAAAACATTACAACATGTGTTCACAACAAAAGAACGTTTTGTTTTTCCAAAGCACTCTTCGTTGTAAAGAGAAAAAAGCGTAATCTCAAAATTTTAAAATCCAAAATGGCGTTCATAAGAAAAAAGGAAATTATCGGGTGTTTCTTCGGCATCTTGAAAATTATTAAAAAGGGGATGCCATATTCGAATTCTCCATAAAAAATGTCTGGTTTGAAATGTCTAGTACGATTAGTTTATCGTGAAAAAATTAAAAACGAAAATCAGAAATTTTCGTTTTTTTTTGCGATATCTTCAAAACTATTGAAGATATTTCAAATTTCTTTTCAGATTATTATTCAGCACGAAAATGCGCAACTTTGCCCTAATTTAACCAACTACGTATCTCTTAAGATAAGCGAGGTCTCCATAGTGGCACTCGAAAAATGGACAGCCTGTATAGGTATTATTTATGTTAAATTATCGATTGTTTTATTAGTTTTGATCGTATTTTTCTAAACTTCGCTGGTTGTAAATGTGAATACATATATTTCTTCTTAAATGTGTGAGAAGTTATGGCAAGAATTAAAATTAAAAAATACACTAATTGGATCTGTGTTCGGATATTGTTCTTGGGTTTTGAAATTAAATTAAAAATCGTGGTTATTTTAATTTTCAGGGCACCACTATTCAGAAATAATGCTGAAAAGTGAAAACAATTGATGTGTCCAAGAGACAATCATGGACGCCGAGTGAAGGGCAAGAGATAATAATATAGGAAATGCTAATTGCTAGTACAAAACTAAAGAAAATCTAATTCTGAACCACATGGCATAAAAATATACAAATAATTAAGTGTAAAATTCGACGTAATCTGAGAGTCTATTAGTGTGACCTAGTATAGGCCTTTGTTTCACAAAAATTGCAACATCGTAGCAAATCCGAGCTTTTTTAAAAAATAGAAATATCTTGGAAACGGTGAATTTTTTTGTAACATGTGTTACACAAAACTGCTTTAGAATTTTGAATGAAAAGTTGACAGGAACTTCCGATATAACCGGAAGCGTCCAGAAGTTGAAAACATATTTAAATAGATCCTTCCAGTCAATATATAACTCCAAAATATAAAACGGCAATTTCAATGGGAAGTCTGTAAGCTTTTAAGGTACGATTTGCCTGAACCACTTGTATAACTTACGTTTCTCGTCGTTCCTAAATAATATGAAATAATTATTGTATATAAGAATTAAATAATTGAATGGTTTTTTTTTATTTTATAAAATAGAGATTAGGTAACGAATTGTTGAAATGAAACCTTACTAAAACACATATGAGATATGGCAAATTTAATATGAAACAAATTATTTAATATGTAGTTGTCGTTAAACAATTATAAATAATATAATCCAGTTTTATTACACAAGTAAAAATTTTAAAAATATAACAACAATTCTTCTGGTAACATAAATTAGTTCGAATTTGCTTAATTTTTTAACAATAAATAAAAAGTATAGAACATTTTCCGTTTAAAGGCAGACAATATTGTGGCTTGGAAATGTTTAAACTGAAACACGACTGATGTTAAAAATTTTAAACTAAAACAAAACAATTTTTTTCTTTATAAAAATTAATTACCTCATTTAATTTATATTTAATCTGCTGCATATCATTTTATTTGAAAATACATTATTTAAAACTCGACGAGAAAACTGCAGTGACTTATTGTTCAAGAGCCTTCTATTTTTTTTTTTTTTTAATAAGGAAAACCGAATCACTCATCTTCGAGTTTTACGTGCTCATTTAAACGCAATTATTTTATTTAAAAAAAATGGAAAAAAGGTAAAAACAAAAATAACACAATTAGGAGACACTCTTCACAAAAGAAAATGAAATAATTACGGTAAACGATTACCTCTTTTTCAAACTACTCTATTATCTGATCATTTTCCTTAACTTAAATTAATTAAATTGAATATATATACATATTGTTAACAACTGAATCACTTTATTTGAATTTACTTAGCATGTCACAATTACAAAAATTAAAAAAAAGTAGCACAAGGTACGTTCGAAAAAAAATGTGCACTCTTCCATTAAATGAAAAACGAGTATGTATGTAATGAGGTAACATATACTGGTAACATATACTGAGGTAACATATACTGAGATCATAGAAATTCAATGAGAAAAAAACTGCAGCATAACGTTATGAGTAGTAGGGAAGCCTCCGCAAATGACGATCAAGAAAAGGCCGATAAATGTTGGCAAAAATTAAAACAAGCAGGCCATGCGCTAGTAAAACAAAAGACGATCAAAAAACCGACGCTTTCGAAATCTATTCCAGTTAATTCTTCATTTGACGTTATTTCTAAAATAGAAGAACGTCTGTAATAGGTACAATATGTTTTGCGAGATTATAAGGAGTTAAAGTTTGAATCTTTGAGACTTTGTGTATCTTTTCAGCTTTGTATTACCGAAAACCCTATCAACAGACATTTAGCAAAATTTTATCACCCTGACGTTTGAAGATATCGAGATGATGTCCAATGGTTTAGATGGCGGCGTTGTTGGGCAACAGAACGGTGGAAATGGTGGCCAGGGCGGCGGACAAGAAGAATCGAAAACGAACCTTATCGTCAATTATTTACCCCAAACGATGACCCAGGAAGAAATCCGTTCGTTATTTTCCAGCATCGGCGAAGTAGAAAGTTGCAAATTAATACGAGACAAAGTTACAGGTAAAAAGTTGTTTGTTTCGTTTGGAAAGCACTTTTCCTTAGTTAAAATGATAAGCAGTAAAATCACAGCGAGCACAAAATCAAATCTTTTCCATGTCTATCCAATCTAATGTAGGGA
Organism: Serrognathus titanus; assembly: GCA_039766575.1. Classification (NCBI taxonomy): domain Eukaryota; kingdom Metazoa; phylum Arthropoda; class Insecta; order Coleoptera; family Lucanidae; genus Serrognathus; species Serrognathus titanus. Next base: position 5,488,627 of record CM077916.1, on the reverse strand, counting down.
AAAGTGAGATATACGAAGGGGGAGTCTTGAATTACGTGGGAAAACGTGGAGAAATAAAATAAATAATACGAATTAAAAATTTACTTTTATACAACGAATTTAGAAAACAAAAAGTCGTAATGGTATTGCTTTTTTTTGTTTTGTAAAGAAATGAAGGAAGTTGATGATTAAATTTAAACACGAGTGGTAAAGTTAAAGTATGAAACTGGGTCTCAACGCAATTACTCGAACGTAATCACACCGACGTAACACAAAAACATCACAGGAGTACGAAAATAATAAAATTCTTTCTGCTTTCAAATGACTTTGAAATGTAGACTAAAGAAAACTTGGGGTTACTTTTCGCTAAAATAAACAACTGTCGTTGATTTAAACTTAACTTGCAGTTGTGTAATTTGTATTTTTAGTACAGCGTTCATTTCCGTATTTATAATATCGTGCTACAGGGTCATTTACCAATTACTGTCGTTTTAATTTGATTTTGTCACACAAACCCACTTTTAAATTGTGGCATGCACGTTTTGAAAGTAAATAAAGAAGTTCTATTAATCTAAAAACAAAATACCTTGCTTAGAAGAAGACTATTAGATTTAATCGACGGTAGAAAATTGGTTTTAGACAGATTCCACTGTTGCAAATACACGATTCCTTTTTTTAAAAAACCAATTTATTTATAGTTATTGAGAACAATTTGGAAATATGCCAAAATATTCTGTGCAATTGATTTCTTAAGTAACATCAAGATTTCAATCTTTTTTTATTGTTATATCACTTCAAGCTCGGTAAATACCGAAGGTGTTTCATAATTATCCTTTTATTTTTTCAAAACAAAAAAAATTCAACATCAGCAGAGAACTTAAAGAATGATTTATTCAAGAAATGAACGCTGTACTATTTCAAAGTGTGAATGTTTGAAATGGTGCTGGAGATTCTGTGTGGACCAGTATTATTTCAAGAATTTTACGCAATAATATATTCAGTATTTGCAAAATAAAGCCGCGTAATTCCCCTTCCTTTTGATCAGTGTTGTTGGTTGCTCTGCGTTTATTATCTAAAAATTAATGTGACACGTACCGGGTGCGTTGTGTTTATAAAATTAAAAATAACCAGCGGTTTTAAATCGACTTATAAAATTGGAGTTACGTACGCCACTGAAATAGCTGTACGTATATCCTTTACGTTTATTAAATTGGGAACTATGTTAATACTTAGCTGGGTTTGTGATCGCACCACAGTTGTGGGAGTCGAATGAATAAGTGTAAGCCAAGTTTTTGTTGCACGTCATGTAAGTTGCATCTTCGTCGTTTTTTTTTCTTCTACGATATACTACGCACGTCTCTGTTGTTGGTCGAATGTCATCCTCACTACCCGAGCTTCTGTTGTCGAGGCAATTTGATTATGTGCCTCTTTCATTTCGGTTCAGCATCCATAGTGTTGTCGTTGAATCATCAGCGCGTGCAAGAAGGGATACCATCATGCTTGCGCTCATTAATACACATCTTCCGTTCTCTGGCCACTTCCTCTGTTCGATGTGTGTACGCATGTACATATGCCCAGCGTAAAATTGTATTTAACAGTTTGAGGATTGCGCCGGCGTCATTATTATTAATTTATACCAACCCGAAACGCTCGCCAACTACTGAAATTAAAAAAAAAAAGAGAACGACAAGGCAACAGCGGAACGGAAACTTCGATATTTCAATTTGTTATCGTACAGGGCAGATAAGAGGAAAACTGATAATCCACCCGAGCAATTATGCATAGCGTTAATTACTAATTTTTTCATCGAATAAGAGCAGGATAATTTTAGTTTTTCGCCCTCGTTGCGAGTTACGACTTGCGCGCCCTTTTCACGATTTGTTTCTTTCACGTTTTTTTTTCTTTTCTAGACGACGTAATTGAAAATAAATGATTATTCAAAAAGTACGTATCGTTGAAATAATGAAAGTAGAGTTTCCCAAATGTTAGAATTGAATAAGTATTAAATTTGAACGCGATTGTTTTTTTTGTTCCGTTAATTTATTAATAGTTCGTTTTTGCAATTTTTATTGCCTACAGTTCCGGTTGGACTTTTGAGTAGTCCGTTGGTTGCAGGGCAAAGCCTGGGATACGGATTCGTAAATTATCACCGTCCTGAAGATGCAGAAAAGGCCATCAACACACTGAACGGATTACGTCTTCAGAACAAAACAATCAAGGTAAGTTGAGCGTCGAGGCTGACGTAAAGTTAGAATTTTCTGCTTCATCGCATCGATTATCGTCGGTCTGTTTGCGATCAGCGCGAGTGATAAAGCAATAGTGTCGAACGGGTGCCTGTTCTTTATTGATTACTGCGAGGAATTTGCGGGGCACAACCGCAACGATTAATCAGCGCGAAAATAATTGCGATGCCGGGGCGAATGCCTGGCACTCACTTAACTTTTCGCTGAATGAAATGGTACCGACAGTATTGGCAAGTAATTGTTGCATTTAATATTTATTTATCCAGGTGTCATATGCTAGACCAAGTTCGGAAGCAATCAAAGGGGCAAACTTGTATGTGTCGGGGTTACCTAAAAATATGACACAACAGGATCTGGAGGCACTTTTCAGTCCGTACGGACGCATCATAACTTCCCGTATACTCTGCGATAATATCACTGGTAAGAATCTCTTGTTACCATTGAGCATGATGTTCCATTAACGTGGTTAACGGAATATCCGTTAGATATTTGCGAATTTCGTGGATTCTACGTATTTTTTGTATGAGTCACGTTTAGGATCCTCGGGTTCCATTAAACCAACCTGCATTGTTGATGCCACAGTCACAATAACATACATACAATATACATCAACATACTTGCAGTTTGTTTATTATTAATTATTACGACGAGTAAATTAATTTGTTTTTTGTTATTTTTATTGAATGTGGTAGCTTTGATTTAATTTGACATTTTTATTCATTAATTCAGAGTTACTGTAAAAATTTTAGCTTTAATATTTGTTATTATATTTGTCTTACTGTACCTATATTTTGCGTTTTTTTCTTCTCTTCCCTAGTACGTCAATTTGTCACGGGGGCCGGAGAGAATTTGCCTGGTACGTACTATCCTGCCTCTACCATACACCCCACTGAACACCAACAACAGTCACCAGTCCACTTTTTGGTTGTTCTGTTTCGCGAGTGTCGCGTGCGTTCGACCATCGGTCAGCCTTCAAGAAAGCTAAACAATTAAGTATCAGTAGATCGAATCGGGAACGAATTACTTGCATTCGATATTTAGTTGCTTTCAGCAGAGTTCCCGAACGTCGAACTTTTGAACATGTCAAGGTTACGATGCACCCTCCCCCCATAGCAATTGACGAAGTCTATTCTAAATTTAATTGAATCATTTTTTGATTTACTTTTGTTTGTACATGAGCTGTTCAGTTGTTTATTATATGTGTTATTTTTTTAGTTATGCATCGTGGCATGTTAATTTTGCTGGTTTTGATTTCCATTTTATTTGCGATTACTTATTTGTTACTCAAACAAAGCAGAGCAATCCACACCACATACACACACACACACACTCACACACACATGTACACATACACACATTCACCCATACACACGTACACATAAGACATTAAAAAAAAAAAAGAGAGCAAAAGACACGATTCCTGCATACCTTCCTCCTTTACTAAAGAGCACACCAATTTACATTTAGGTACCCACTTACTAACATCGACACACACACGTAAACAACAAACACTCATAGTTTTGCCATAAATTAAGGTCGATGATAATCACGACTTAACGGTTTAATACGGACACTCTTAACTAGACAAAACGGGCTGTTTGAGGAAAAAAAAGTGTTCCTAAACGGCCGGTTGGTAACACGTGCGCGTGTTAAATCTGTAATGCACGTTAAAGTGTTGAAGCCGTGAGAGTTAGAGTAGTTCGTTTTTCATGTAGGCCTCTCCAAAGGTGTTGGCTTTATCCGATTCGATCAACGTTTGGAGGCTGAGCGCGCCATACAGGAGCTGAACGGCACCATCCCGAAAGGATCCACCGAACCCATTACCGTGAAATTTGCTAATAATCCCAGTAATAATAACAAAGCGATTCCTCCTCTGGCAGCATACCTTGCGCCTCAGGCGACGCGCAGATTTCCCGGGCCTATTCACCATCCCACGGGTCGTTTCAGGTAAGTCCAGGTGGTGTTCTCCTTTCTCGGGCAGTAAGAGTTGTCGTTCTTGTGTTGTGCAGGTATTCTCCGCTGGCCGGAGACCTGTTGGCCAACTCTATGCTGCCAGGGAACGCCATGAACGGATCGGGGTGGTGCATTTTCGTGTACAACTTGGCGCCCGAAACCGAAGAAAACGTCCTCTGGCAATTGTTCGGGCCGTTCGGAGCCGTTCAGAGTGTGAAGGTGATCCGCGACCTTCAGACCAACAAGTGCAAGGGCTTCGGCTTCGTGACGATGACCAATTACGACGAGGCGGTAGTGGCCATCCAATCCTTGAACGGCTATACGTTGGGCAACCGTGTGTTGCAAGTGAGCTTCAAGACCAACAAGAGCAAGACAACATAGAGTGATGCGGCCGGTACTCCACTGGCCGCCTCGAGCACGCCTCGCACTGCCCATGCCCCGAACCCTTAGTATTTATTATTTATTATTATTATTGCATTGACGAAGGTAAGATATTTAATACGCGGCGTGCGGCAGTGCGCGGCGGGCACCCTCAACTACTAGTACTTAGAGATACGAAACTAGTCAGAAGTGCATTCGCGTTTCCTATAACAAATATTATGATCAGTAATTCTATATCATTGACGTACCGTGCCATCTCTCTTGTTGGGAGCAGCCCAAAGATACAGATATGCATAGTAAATTATTTTAGTGTTTAATTTAATCTAAATCTTCTAATTTCACCGTAGTATGATTTATGATGTATTTATATGTAGTGTCTTGTGTATTTCTATACATATATGCATATTATTATCGTTACAATATATGAACTAGTCGCATATGCAACGCCGCCCCTGTATACGCTGCGAGAGGGCAGCGTAGTCTCGTCTGTATGTTTGTTTTGTGGCGTTGCTGTTGTCTTTGTGTTAGCGGCAGGACGCGGTGCGGGCGACCGGTCCGAGCGCCCCACAGGCGCCACCGTCGCTCCTCCGGCCGGCCGCGCGTAATCTTATTTCTGTGTGTTTGCGTTTGTTTAGTTGACGATTCTCATTACATCACGTTTCTAACACCGAAAGCTTTCTGGTGAAAAATCGCAGTGGTTTTGCTTAAACGCCATCGACAGCGCGACGGCAGTGCTTTAGCGAGACCACACCCTCGACCGACTCTCCCGCGCAGAATTATGTTTGAGTTGCCTTATTTCGTTTTTTGGTTTTTTTTTTTATTTTCCCCTGGCCGTCGCCGGCCAGTTCTTTTCTATAGTTTTAGTTTCTTAGTTTAGCATTTTTTATGTTCTTTTCCTCGTCATTTTGGTTTGGTTTATAGTTATTATTATTATTATTATTAACATTTATATTTTCTTGGACGTTCAATTATATATGATTAATACTTATGGTTTTTTTTTTATTTGTTTCGTTTCCCGTTTAGTTGTGCTGTCTCGTATGGTGTTCGCTGGCGTCCATGCATATGCAAAATGCAGAGCACAAGCGGTGGGCCCGACTGGGCAGGACCGCCGGCCAGTCAGGCCTGCCGCCTCTAACCACCTCTACAGACTAACCAACCACTTCCACTAAAAAATCACTTTATTTTTGTAAGACACTTGTACCTTGAGATCAGATAATAATAATACGACTAAAGTACTCTCGATGGTTTGGTTAGTGTCGAAACGCACACGCCCGCCCGGCAGCGCAGATACGAACATGTACATAGCATTTTAAGTGATCGAACTAGAACTCTAAGTACAATTAAGACTTAAGCTTTACTCGCTCGGCGGCCGCGGCCGCGGGTCGACCGTCGGCCGGCCGCAGGAACGGGCGAACCGGTCGACCGCAACCAGTCGTACGCATCGACGCAGGCGTTTTCGAGCACAAACTAGCGACTAGTGTTGTTACGGTTATTGGTTACATATTCTGGCCTAAATTGAAACTCGTGTAGACTAATCCACATACAGAACAACGATCTATTCAAATGATTATAGCGATATTATAACTATATGTCTGTCAGCAGAGCTTGTTTACCGTTCTCTTAGCTTCTATTTGCTACATATACCTTATGCTTATCTTTTATAATAATTATTACGTATCACTATCTCTACATACGAGTTATCTCTTTGTGTGTTGTGTAGACCTTTAGCATAAGTGTAAAATAGTTATATTCCTATTGGTTACTTTCTCTGTGTGTAGCTGTTGTGTTGCGGGCGGGCGCCCCCGCGGCGTCCGACAGACCCTGACAGACACAGGAACATCGCCGGGACGCCCGCTCTGGACGCGGGCTCGCCCGGTCCCGCCCGGCGTTAAGCAGGGCTATAGCTCAAATATTGTTGTGACGAGATGCATTCCATTATTGAAACCACTGATTATATATATATACATATATTATATACTCATACCTATATTCTATCTGTTTTGATAAAGGTGGTTATTATTATTAATTACGAGTGCAAAGTTATATGTACAGAGGTTATATATTAGGAAGTACAGTACCTCATAAACTGTAATTCATGCAATAACTTATTATAAGAAAGTTCTTATTACAATATATTTAGCTTTAGGATAAGAGGCGAGGTTTGTACGATCTTTACACTACCCTCGGCGGAGAGCCGGACCGGCGCGGGCCGATTCCGCCGGGCCCGCTCCTCTGTCTCCTCCTCGTGTCGCAAGTGGACTCGACGCGACGCGCCGTCGCGACGCCTCGCGGGTCGTGATGCCGCAAAACTAGGACGGAAGGAAGGCGAAGTGACATATCAGCAGACCGACCCGACACGGTGCACCCCTCCCATCCTCAGATGAGCGAACTGAGCAGAATTGAACTGAGATTCACTGTGTACTGAAGCTGAACTGATCAGATCTCTAACTGTGTTTCCGACTCTATTTAGTTAGTTACGTATTATTATACATACTCAACTGTTAATTGTCATTTTCTTGCTTATTGTCCAGTGTCATATGCTGCATTTGTGTGTAATTATTGTCATTTGATGGTTATTTGTAATCTGTACCTATTTATTGTATCATAATAATTCATATTAGATATACTGTATTAGTTGAATACGCCGTAGGACTATCGAGATTGTTGGGAATGGTACGCGGACGGACGATCTCGGTGTAGAGATAAAAGCCGGAGGACATGCCGGTCGGCTGGCGATCAACAAGACCGGTAGCACACTTCTATACGGTTTCGTTTGATTCGATTCGGTTCAAGTTAGATAGGTTTCGTTCTTGAGATGGCTGTGTTGAAGCTGAGAACCAGGTTGTCGGACTAGTGGGGATCTAAATACATACACTGGCACTGGACATTGGCAAATACAATGTGTTAACCGTGTGTGCGCGTGCGACGGAGCGGCCGGCAGAGCTCGACGGAGGCCCTTGCGATCCGACGACCGCGCTGTCCCGCTCCTCCGCACCTGATTCGGAAATCGACTAATTAGATTACACACAATGTAATTGTGATTCCAGGCTAGAAGTCGGTGTAATGCAATATTTGTACTTTTCCATGTTGACAAAACTCAATACAATAAAAACGTAAAACCTAAATCCACGTTCAATTCTAATCCGTTGCCGTAGCGTTCACCCAACGAAAAAGAAACGTCCGAAATGTAGCAATAAACAAAGCAAATTTTCTAGTAAAAAGTCAGCACGGTAAAGTATGCATGTCAGAATGCGATTCGAAAATAAGTGTAATTACTCACGAAAATGAATTGCGGCGGGTATCCGAACGTGTATATTGGGTTGCATGTGTGCAGGCGCGAGCGAATTATGCTATGCACGGCACCGGTGAAAGCGTGCGCGTCTCGTACGTTCCGTCATATCAGACACAAAACCGTAAATTCCGTTGTAAATTTTCCAATTCTGCGCGTGTCTTTTCGGGGCACGTTCTCTTTGAGAAACAAATAAATAATTAAAAGAGGCCGTAAATTGCAGTTACGCAGTTATTATAAAACGTGAACACGATTGTACAGTCACACTGTCTGTTACCAAAATTTTACTGTGTGTAAATTGTTTTAGACCGTAAAGTCCAAACACTTGTATGACTTAATTCGTGCAATTTGCATTTTACTATATGAGATATCAAAGACTGGCAATTTAATGGTATAAATTCATTGTAAATCGTTTAGAAATAAACTGAAGTGATTGAATTGAGCTGGTTTTATTGCGTATGCGTACCCTTTTCCCCACTTGAAACGCATCAATGTGATAGGCGCGTGTACAACATACGTACGTATGTTCCTACAACAACGTAATATGTGCCAGCGGAGCGTTTTCAAATTTGCCGCTCGCCAGGATGTCGTGCTGCCATCTAGCGGGGAAAAGGAATTTAATTGGAAGAAGAAGAACTGGTTAACTGGAGTTTGCCTCCCATCAACAGTGTTTAGAACGTCGCCATTCGATTGTATTTTTGTATATAAGAATGAAAATTAAATAACTGTGCAGTTTATAATTAAGTGCGACAATGACCAAGGAAAATATGCGGAGGACTTGTTATTAACTATTCGCCAGTTCATGGTAGTTTGGATGGAATCCAGTACAGGCTATCAAACTACGAAAACAAATCTATTTACTTCAAAAGTGCATCCATCAGGTACAAGCAATGTAAATTAGTTACTTGGGAAACGAAAACGCGGAAATGTGCGAAAATTGTCTAATTACGTGCGAAGAAAGGCAAAATACTTTAAAATAACCAATTGTGTGTTTATAAGTTTCTTTCTTCACGTCAAATGTCACATAAAATTTGTTGACAGTTATGTCACTTTAATCGAATTTGTTCATATTTTATCGTGAAATAATGTGTTTTAACGGTTACTATTTGTTTAATACAACACGTAGAAGTGATCTGTAAAATGAATAGTGCGGTAAATGCGTTTTACGGCGTATTTTTGTCATAAAAGTGCTAGGTTAGGATTCGTTTGTGGTGCATTGTTACTAAAGAATGCTACTGCCTGTTTACACACTAAAGATGTGCTAACAGAACTGGCGCCTTCTCAGCGACGTAAATGTGTTTCCTGTTTGTTTATAGAACAGTCAATCATGGTTTTTGCATGAGCGCAACTGTTACTTGTGGAGATGGATCGGGAGATTCCCAGCGTACCCATCACCACATTAGCAGGGGTGGCAAGTCTCACAGATTGTAAGTACTTTGTTGTGTTTGTCCTCCTATATAATGTGCTGTCCGATTTTAGTGTTGCCCGAGATGCCTTTGCCAACTCCATTACCACAAACTTTAAGTAATAAGTCACTTTTATTTCATCCGAGAGTCGCAGAAGAAGCTCAGAATTTACTGGGAGTTAGAGATGAAATACTTGTTCCACAACTCGTCCATTCGTTAGTTCAGACGTCGGCGGATCACATGTTAGTAATCAAATTCTTGTACACAATTCAATGTTATCTAATACCTTTCGCAGAGAAGTAAAAGATAACTATGCGGGTACAGAAGGGACAGTCGATCAACAAGAAGGTATTCCAGAACTTTTACGTGCTATGATCGATACAAACCCTAACGTTTTTAGTGGACCGTCATCATGTGAGTAACTTTAGGTTTTCCTTGTCTTTTCTTTCTTATTTTTTTGTTATGGCAACGTTATTGTGTTGTAGCAAATACCTCCCAAGTACCACAGTGGAATCACACAGGTCAACCGACAGTACCGCAGATTTCACCTTCGACTACCTTTAATCAGACTTCACCTTGTGATAGGCATACACCACAAGGTAGTCCCGCGTCACCAAAATCTGCTCGTCTGTTAGTCACTGTTTCACATAGACCATCAGTTATAACAGAGCAAAAATCACCTGCATCCGCAGTAATCTGCAATAGCACCCACATATCAAAAGAAGGACCCAGCCAAAACACACATACTCGGGGACCTGATTATTCACAAACTAATACACACGAAACTAGTACGACAGAACAGTTAAGACAGTTAAGGAGACCAGTTCGAGGTATGTTTCGCATTTGATTTACTAAACACAGGAACTACTAGAGTAGAAATTTGTAATAAACATTGTAAAAAATCTCCGCTTTTATTGTTAATATATACACACCATAATATTCCATTGGAGGTTACATAGATGAAATCGAGAAGTACCGATTTAATGCGATACTCAAATTGAAATTTATCGTTTTAAATCTGCAAACGTTTGACATTGAAATTTTAGGACCATCACCAGCACAAGCAAGCGATGCTCCAATCCAATCTCCCGTTCCAGCGATAGAAACTCACAATACTCGATCCAAAACAAAAGAAATCCCAAAAGAACCCAGTAAAGAGTCACGCAAAGAAATTGCGAAAGAACCATACAAGGAAGCACCTAAAGAATCTTGCAAAGATTTGCGCTCGGAGACAATAAAACAACCGACTGTAGAAATAAAAAAGGACCTCTATAAAGAAATCATGAAAATCAGAACAGAATCGGAGACGGAAAAGCCCGAACAGCCAATGCCTACCATAATGCAACCAGTTGTTCGTCTCCAGCGAATATCCACCGAAGATCAACATCTCATACAAATGAGTTTGACAGATTTCGTCGAGAACAGGCCGAAATTAGCCAAAGAATTGGGAATTTTCCCTCCGTCAAACAATAAATTAAAAACACAAAAAAGCATCGTACTAGATGATTCTGATTCAGAGCCGGAAGAAACTCGGAAGACATCTCGTAAGGATAAAAAAAACGAAAAAGATGAAGACTTCGTTCCCGATAAGTTTTCAGCTCTCATCGGAAGCAAACGGAAAAGAAAAGAGGACAAACCGGAATACGTCGTCGTTAAACCCAAACTTAGAAGAGTTGAAAAGAAATTTGTGCCAGTTTTAGAGAAGCTTTCCGCCGAAGAGTTAATGGAAACAAACACTTTCGATCGATTTAACAGAAACGTAGAGCACGTTTTGAAAAGTTCAGAAGATATAGACTTCTCAGAAATTGGTATGTGCATTTTTTTTGATTAAATGCTGTAAATTGTAAGCCGTTCCTTTGGAGTGGCTTATGATTTGTATTTTGTTTGTTGTTTAAGATGTTTTCTTTTGTCTAGTCGAAGATGGCATTGTACCTGACGAACACTTACTGAATCGACACACACTGCAAGAATTGAACACGGAAACTGCAAAGTTAAAGATACTAGGTGCTACAGAAATGATACCTGCCGAGAAACTCGTTAGGCTGTTGAATATATTGGAGATTAACATACGAGGTGGCGATCGAGTTTCTCCTATAACAGATGTAAGTCGCAGTTGCTTTGTGTCATCTAGATTATTAGGTTTATTACAGGAGGATAATGAAAGCATAAGACAAATGTGGATGGAAACTACAATGGAAAGGGTAATGGGAGCCGCAGATGCTTGCCTGATATGTCTGTACATCTTAACCTCTCCGAATATGCCGAAGCGTGTTTATATCGAAGATGTCATTGATAGGGTGGTTTTGTTCATTAAATATCAAATGCACAACACCATCTTTCCATCGTACGACTCAACATATCGATTGGATAACAAAAAGAAAGGTTAATAGTATTTGTTTGAAACAGTAAATTTTTTTTATGTAACTGTTTGTGTTTTACAGATGGTCGCAGAAAAAAATCAACCCATGTATTGGAGAAAAGTGTTCAATCATTGTATAATAAAACTGCAGAGTTAATAAATTTGCTTGCAGAGCTCTTGAACATCCAAATCTTGACAGACACGTCTGTATTGCATGCATCATCAATGGGTGTATCGCCCTTCTTTGCTGAAAACGTAAGCGAGTTACAACTTGCGTGCTTAAAATTAGTAACGACAATTTTTACTCGGTACGAAAAGCATCGCAGGTTATTGCTAGACGATATTTTGGCTTCGATTGCTCGTCTTCCCAGCACTAAACGTAGTTTAAGGACCTACCGTTTAAACAGTGAAGAACACATTCAAATGCTGACAGCGTTGGTGTTGCAATTAATACAATGTGTCGTTGCTCTGCCTGAAAATTTATCGAATAAAAATGCTGTCGACAGTGCACAAAACGAGAATGTAAAGAACGTGGATAAAGATGTTCTGATTTGTAATAAGTACGAAAAGGCGACATCTACAGCCGGTACCTTTTTAACGGTGTTCTTAAGCAAATGCGGAAGTAAAACTGAAGACATCGACTATCGACCGTTGTTTGAAAATTTTGTGCAGGATCTCTTGTCGACTGTAAATAAACCGGAGTGGCCTGCTACAGAATTGCTTCTTAGTTTATTAGGCAAAATGCTTGTCAAGAATTTTTCCAATAAAGGAACGGATATGTCATTAAGAGTGGCCAGTTTAGATTATTTAGGAGTTGTAGCGGCTCGACTCAGAAGGGATAGTGTCCTTTCGAGATGCAAATTGAACACTATTGACCAGATGATTAAAGAAATTAAGTCCGAAGAGATGAAAGAATCTGATGATGATCCTTCACCAAAGGTAACACGTACGTATTTGTATCGAAAGATTCTGCAATCATAGTTTACAGAGAAATCAACTCGAAACGAACAACGAGGAGGAGAGGACACAATTTTTGCAGAGGGTTTTGCTGGATTATCTAGCCGTCAATGCTCAAAACGATGAATCATACCGGTACGCAAGGCACTTTTATATTGCCCAATGGTACAAAGAAGCTGTCAATGAAAAGTCACATCTAGCATCGGGTGACAAATTAAAGAAAGGTAATCCTAAAGAGAACCACAGGAACCGGAAGAACGATAAAAGTAATTGAACATTTCTTAATATAAGTATTAAATTTAATGCTGTTTTCCAGTTGTGATTTCAGATGATGATGGGATCTCTGGAGACGAAAAAAAGGATAAAATCAAGGAAGCTTCGATAGATCAAGCGAACGCAGAGAAATACAGAATAATAGAAACGAGGAAGAAATTTCTGATTGGCAAAATTAGGCCATTTCAAGAAAAGATGTCGGCGGGTAATAGAATTCAAGTGTTTCAAACGTACATTGATTACAACAGTGCCGAACTGATAGCGCAGTATTTAGCTTCGAAAAGGTATTTTTCACAAAGCTTCGATCTATACTTGAAAGCGGTAAGTTATTGATATTAGTTCTTATTTACAAATAATGTGAGAACCTTACAGATCCTTATAGTCTTAAAAGAAACATCGATTGCCATCCGTACTAAAGCAATGAAATGTTTGACGATGATTGTTGAAGCAGACCCTTCAGTTTTGGGCAGGCAAGACATGCAGATTGGTGTAAATCATTCGTTTCTTGACCACTCTACCTCCGTAAGAGAAGCAGCTGTTGATTTGGTTGGCAAATTTGTGCTTAGTCGTCCGGAATTGATAAGTAAATATTATGAAATGCTGTCTGCGAGGATTTTGGACACGGGTGTTAGTGTTAGAAAGCGCGTCATAAAAATTCTAAAAGACATCTGCATCGAATGTCCGGAGTTTCCGAAAATTCCTGAGATTTGCGTGAAAATGATTCGCCGAGTGAACGACGAAGAAGGAATCAGGAAGCTGGTGATGGAGGTCTTTCAGAACATGTGGTTCACTCCAACCAAAGACACTTCCTTGTTAAGAAAAGTTGTAAATATTACGGACGTTGTTGCATCCTCAAAAGATATCGGTTTAGAATGGTTCGAGCAACTTCTACTTAGCGTAAGTACCTTGTAAATATTATGTCGCTGTTGCTCTATTATTTTCATTTGCAGTTATTTAAACCTAAGGAAGATAAAGACGATTCAACTAAGATACAGTTAGAACCACCGAAAGCTCTTCTATTAGCGTGCACGCAAATCGTCGACTGTCTCATACAAAATGTGTTACGTTTAGAAGAAACGAATGATACAACAGGTTCATCACAAAGACTAGTCGCTTGCCTCACGACCTTATACCTATTTGCTAAAATTAGACCGCAACTTCTAGTTGGTCATGCAATAACATTACAGCCTTATTTAAGTTTAAAGTGTCAGTCTAACGGCGACATTCAAATAATAAGCAGTGTCGCTCGCATGTTGGAGTTAGTAGTGCCTCTAATGGAACATCCAAGTGATTCGTTTTTAGCTCAGCTAGAAGAAGATTCTATGAAATTAATTCTTCAGCATGATCGTGTAATCGTCTCTAGCTGTTTGTCTTGTCTAGGATCTATCGTTAATAATGTTACACGCAATTTTAAATTAATTAGGGATTGTTTTACTAAATATTACGAGTATTTAAGCGCATGCAAAAAATTTATGGAAGAAGACCCAAAGGGTACCATTTTTCGAGATAACAAGTACAGACAGTACTTTCGGAGAGCCCTTTTTATCGTCGGTTTATTACTGAGACACTTTGATTTTCGAGATCCCGAGGTTATCGGTGATTTACCGAAGGACATTAAAGATCAAGTGTTCAGAATGTTATCGTTTTTTCTGCATCAAGATGATGTTGATATTCAAGCAAACACTTTGAAGGCTGTCGGTTCGATTTGCATAAGACATTACGAGTTTATGCTAACAAACGATTTGAAGTTTTTTTATCACAAAATGTTAACTTCCCCCGATATTCCCCTGACGATGAAGAGCGAGGTACTCATCAATATTGAACACTATTTACTCGAGGAGGATAAACGCATGATACAGCAAGATTTGGAATGTATGTTATTAGAAAAAGTGTGTGAATTTTTTTATAGTAAAGTTTTTTGTTAAAGGGGCAAAGCGTTCGAAAGAAGAGAATCTTAAAGAAATGGGCGACGTTTCTGCTGGTATGGCTAGCACCGTCATTCAACAATATCTGAAAGAGATTCTCCAGTCCTACTTGCATCCTGACCTGCAAGTTCGACAGCCCGCGTTGAGAGTAATACAACTGATATTGCAACAAGGTCTGGTTCATCCGGTTCAGGTTCGCATCACTTTTGTTGACTCAAATTAACAAATTTACACTGTGTATTCTTTGCAGATTGTTCCGTATTTAATATGTATGAGTACCGATTGTGAGAAAATGGTATCGCATAGTGCTGATAAGCAGTTGCTGGAAATAGAGAAAAAGTATCCCGGTTTTATTCATGCGAAATCCTCGTTTGGCATACGACTATCTTATGAGTTACAGAAGATATTTCAAGACGCCGAAATCGTCAGAGGGTTTAGAGTTAAGGAACAGGGTGAATACCCGACTGCCCTAAACGGATACTTATATTCTATTTTACGCAATACTAGACAACAAAGACGTGCCTTAGTTCTTAATATATTAAAACAATTTGATGATCAAGCGGTAAGCCGAGTCGCGTTTCTCATAGCCCCAGAATTTGAACTGTGTGGTTTGTTTCAGCGTACAAGTTTATCATATATGTTGTACCTGGCCGATAATTTGGCTTACTTTCCCTATATGGTTCAAGATGAGCCTTTATTTATCATACATCACATTGATATAATGATCTCTGTCTCGGGGACAAATTTACTGCAGTCCTTTCGAGAGGTAATCAACATGCGTTCTGGAAACGACTTGGTGATTGGAATGATTTTCTTGCAGGGTCTCATTATGACAGAAGCTCAAAAAATAGCACTAGAAGCGTCGGGAGGCAACGAAGGGATCACGCAAGTATCTGCATTGGATGAGGATGATGAAGACGAGGAAGTTTTGGCAGATCGTGTCCCTGAAGATGCTTCGCAACTTCAAGCCTGTATTACAGCCGCTCAGGGTTGTTTGTTATTGCTTATGCTCAAGCAACACCTGAAAGATGTCTATGGACTTAGTGATGGGTCAGTATAGCATAATCATACTTTGTTGCATCTGCAATGAGAATTATTTCAGAAAAATTCAGCAATATTCACCATCGGAGCCAGCAAAGGTGTACGAGAAGACGGCAAACCGAAGAAGTAATGCACTTTTCAATCCAAAAACAACGTTAAATAAAATAAAACAAGGATCTCCATCAGAATACTTAGATTTAGAAGGAAGAAAGGATCTCATAAGGCAATATTTAGATGTAAGTTTGGGGGTGGTTATTTGTAGATGTCTTGGAAGTTGCGATGGTGTTTTTGTTTTTCAGTTCAAACAGTTAATGCTACAGTTTGATCCCGATGACTTGGAAGAAGAGGAGAATAACAAAGTATTAACGGCTCTGAGTTCCGGGAGTGCCGTGATAAATCAAACAACGGCCACACCTGTGAATATAGGAGCCACGTCGGTGCTTACAGAGGCTGATCAAGTGGCTCTAACAAATTATAAGGTAAGCGAGCAACTTCAAATAAAGTAGCTCTTTGATTATGTGAAATTATAGGATAATACACCACCGAAAGTGCCGAAATTAGTGATTTCAAATCGAAGACTGGACAGTGAATCGAAGCGAACTCCGCGGCATCAAAGAACATCAGAGAAACCTAAAAAACACAGGCACAAGAAGAAACGGAGAAAGTTTGTGAGTTCTTCAGGTGACGAAAGTGAAAATGACTTCAGTGATCCGGATTTTATGGCCTAGCTGTGCGTCACATATATTATGTTCTCGTGCAGACTAGCAACAAGTGTACAGTGAGTCTAGTGTTACTTTAACGGCGATATAATTTTATTAAGAGTTTTTATAAACTAGAGAAGTTAATAAGAATTTTGTATAATGCACTTTTCCATGAAAAATTATTTCTAATTCTAAAGTCGTAGTAATTCAGTTAAAAATTTCTATTCTGTTCTCCTCTTCTTCTTTTAAATAATTCTTACGTTTGGGAACTATATTTTACATTTAAACTCGTTCAAAATATTTATTTGTAAGAGAGCGGTCTGGTGGCATCGCTTGTTATCTATGTTAATGTGTTATTTATTAGAATTTTTATTTATGAACAAAAAAAGTCCATAGTCATGTGGTACATGTTATGTATTCATCGACGGAACATTAGATTTGATCGGTACATTCAAAAATGTTTGTTTTTACAAAACCAGTTCTGTGTACTTTCATCTTGATATTAATTAAATTTCAGCTCGTTAGTTATTTAATATCGGAGCACATTTTGGTCGCCCATAAGTCACCAATTGCTGACTGTCTACTTAAAAATTTCACATCCTTAAAATGAATTGTAAATAGTCGTTTATTCAACGAAAGAAAAAAATTACATTTTGATTTATGGGCCACTTCCATAAGTCCAACGTTAATGGACTTTAGTGCAACTGAATATTTTCCCGCTGATTTTATTAATTTATTACGATATTGCACATATTACGTTTATGATAGGATACGTTATTATTTATAATAAATAACACACACTAAACGATTTTCCATAGTGGTTATGGAAAATGTGGGAAATGATTTTTTGATTTATTTTTAAATGGCGTACAATTGATTTACTTTTCTCATTTCCGTTGGAAACCAAGATTAGAGGATATTTCAGTTAATAGTTTTATAATTGTAAAATATTGTTCCGATAGCTCCACGACCAATGTACAAAAATAGTTTCAAACTTTGCGAGTGAATTAGATTTTCATTCTATCGAACACCGGAAGTAGAATCTAAAATTTACTGAAGTATGTGGTTTTATTTGTTTTGTGTTTCGTAGATTACTTTTTTCCTTTTCGTTTACTAAGAATAGATGAAAATGTTGCAATTATGAATGCATATTTTGAATTTAATGCATTACTCTTTTCAAATGAATCAGGGGAATTAATCAACAAAAATGAGCTTTCACAATAACAAAGACGTCTGTGTAAATATTACCTAAATAAAATATGTAACAATTTATATAAATAGTAAATGACATGTATGTAAATGCACATGAGTTTTATTATTAATAATTCACATGTATCTTTGGTTTTGTTTCGTACAGAACAATGAGTAAATATTTTCTAAATGCCGACATGTAGAAAAAAAGCGATGTAAAAATGGCATGGGCATTTGCATACAATGTGCGTACAATCGAGAATTTTTTAGGAATAATTTTCTTTATTGTATAGCAACCCAAAGTGAAGGCAAGTTTTTGAATTTTCTTTTTTCATTTAAAAACAAATGTTAAAATAACAGACGAAAGCATTAGTAAATTGAATATGTTTTTGTCTGTGATTATTTTTAGTATAAATAGATTTAGCAGCTTTTTGTATTTTAGACTGTAAATTTTTCACTACGTTCGTTTCATAAACGTGATAGAAGAAAATGCAGATATACTTACACAATATTATTTATTGTTTTACAACGCATCAAAATTATGTTTTTAGTTTCCTGAAAATTTCTAAGTTTACTTTAAGTAGCCTGTTCTCGCATATAAATGATTTTATTTTGTCTAACCATAGTAAAGTTCTTCTACAATGAAATCAATAAATTTACTATAATTTCTTCCAGCTAGCAATTTAGAATCATATGCATACAGTACATGGACTGGTCAATTTGAACTTTAGTTTTTTAATAATCTTTTAAAAGTGAGTCGAGATATTAAAAAAAAAAAAGAAATCCTAAAAATTTTGTAGAAGAAATTTATGTTGCATTCTAAATCTTCCATTTTCTAATTAATAACACTAACTTAATTTACTTACCTGCAGTTGCAAACTATGTTTTTTTTAAATTCAAGACTTGGTATATCGGCTTTTCATTTCTTAACTGAGGGAAACATTTGGATTTATGAAAGTAAACAAATCTCTAATTCAATATAAATTTTACATAAACGAGTTTCTGACTTTTGAATATTAGAGCTACTGTCCAGTCAACAAAAATAAACACAACAATTTGCGTGTTATTGCCACGACTGAATACAAATTATCCATTTACGATTTCGAAATCACCAGGTTATTTATAGTAAGTTTTCATCAGTTAATTTTTTTTTCTGTCAAATTGTGTAACTGCCTTAAATGCTCACAATCCATCGACGGTCAAGTTGAGGTATTCATTAATTAATTGTAAAAAATAGTAATATAGTTTCACATTGACCGTATGTGAATTGAATACGTTTGGGCATATCTTTTATGTAAAAGTCCCATTTGTATTTAAATAAATTTATATTTGTAAGCACATTTGTTTCTTTTTAGCTAAGCAAAAAAGCAACAAAAAAAAACCATCCGGGAAAGCGAAATTACTGACAATTTACGAAAATGATTTTTAAGTCCGATTCCTCATTGTGATGATATCGAATAAAAAATATTAAACGAAAATGTGTTTATTTAACATAATAAATAGAAGAAATTTACAAATAACATTCAATGCAGAAATATTGTACAACAAAATCGATTTTTTATGAAGAACCTTTAAGCGTTTCAGCAAGCAAAAGCCATTTTTGTATCTGTTTGTAAAGCAAGTCTTTTCTAGATCCTGCCGGTTCATTGTTTAAAAGTGGTAATAAAACATCTAAAGCCGCAGTCAACTTTTCTATAGCAATTTCAACTTTCCCTTCTGCATAGTACATTTCTCCCAACGACCCAATATCCAATCCGGTCCTTAATTTAGGAGTACCTTTGGAGACTTCACATAAAGACTGAAATAGGAAATCACTGGAGAATGCTTGCTTTTGACTATTACTTTGGAGATGGTCTGCGAGTTGTTTGTGCCTATTCCTGTATTCACACAATTTCTCCTGTATCACTAATTTCTGACTAGGATTAGTTTCACATGCTAAGAAACCTTCCATAAAACATATTGCATCTTTATATTTTGTAACTGCGTCTCCGAGTTTATTTTGTTGTTCTAAAGAAGTTGCTTCTTCGACTAATTTTATCACTTGTTCATAATTTTCTGCGCACGGCAGGAAATTTAAATTCATAAATTCGTGGTTAAAGAATTCCTCGTAACCGATTCTTTCATTCGGGTCATATTTTAACAAACAGAACAGCAAATCCTCACAAAGACTGCTTAAATTGATGCAAGGTGGAATCTAAAATTACAAAAAAAATAAACGGATTACACAAAGTAAAATGTTCTTACGTTAATGGGTTTGCGCTGGTGCATATATTCCAACGTAGCTTTCACTGTCAAGCGTCCAAAAGGTGGCCTTCCAACTAGGAGCTCGTACATGACGATTCCAACTGACCATAAATCTACTCTAGCGTCGAATTTCTGGCTTAATAGTTTTTCTGGGGCCATGTAAATTAAAGAACCTGCAAATCTACTCTGTTCTATATTTTCTTCTGATAAAATCTGAGATAATCTGTTAAATAATTCATATCAAAAATGAAGTAAAGTAGCATATAAACGATTACCCAAAATCGGCCAATTTTAACGTGAGCTTTGGATTCTTTGTTAGCAAAATATTCTGTGGCTTTAAATCCATGTGGCAAATATTATGCTGGCGTAAATATTTTAAAGCTAACCCCAGCTGCTGAATTAAAATTTGCACAAACGACTCGGCCAGTTTGTGCTTCTGTTTCAATAATTTTGATAAATCACCCTCGCTACAATATTCCATTATTATATAGATGTACCTGTAAGTGCAACTCTCTTTGAAACATATTTACACTCTCGCTTAATAGATTACTTTGCATCAAATTGAAAATCTATTAATCTAACGATGTTTTCATGCTTGAACCGCTTCATTAATGATATTTCTTTCACTGCAGCGTCAGTACACATTTTTTTTCCACGTCGATGAATACATTTTACTGCGACAGGAGTCTTCTCTGCGTTCTACAAAATATTGAAACCTTTTATATTGCATACAATCAACTCAAATATAACTCACTTTCGTCAAGGCTCTGTACACAGAAGAGAAACTGCCGCCACCGATTTTTCCATCCCAATCGTACCCGTCAATGTGCGGAGGATCCATTATTATCATTTTAAACGCTCATCACGTAAATATCTGCGAATTAACCTAAACTTTCGTAATTAGTTGCCCTCGATCAATTTTAAAATCCACTTCAGGACAACACAGATTTTTATGTGTCACTGTCAGATGTCGCAGCTCGTAAGAAGAAAACTAAAGTCCCTAGATACGAAACTACCGCTAATTAGCCTCCATTTTGGCGGCAAATTTAAAAATTGTTTATTAAAAGTAACTTAGAAAATCGAAGTAAATTATCGCATGTCAACTTTAATAGTCAAATAGTGTGTTCCCTCAACCGAATTAATCCATCTTAGTTAAACTACAACTAATTTAGCTTCCAAATCTATTTCTAGAGACTTAAAAATTGTCTGAAATCTTTTTCAGAATGCCTGCCTGGTGTAATATAAGACCACATAACTTGGCATTTGATTATTTTAAGTCTGTCACTTTGACTTTTCAAAATTTTAATCCACCATCTTGCCGCCGTTACATAGGCCTAACGAATGGCGGTACTTTTATTATCTAGGGACTTTAGCAGGGTTCGGTAAGTTACATGTGACAAATATTTTCTAAAAAAAACTACATTACACGTAACTTTTGATGTAGTAAATGTAGTTTACCTAATAAGCCGATAAGCTGCAGATTTTTACATTTGCCTGCAGACGACGTGCAAGAAATGCGTTCAATTGATGTCAACGATCGCTCTAGCACTTCAATATCTACTCGACGTCTTAAAACTTAAAATTAGCCGCTCACGAAACAATTTCGTTCTCGTAAATAAGCTAAGATGGCGAGAAGAAACGTTTGTCGCAGTGTTAACTACAGGGTTCTCTTCAGGGCTACAAAAATGTTCAAGCGAGGATTTAAGCGTCTGCAGGCATACAAAAAATTGAGAGGATAGGAAATTTAAAGTAAAAAAGACAAGAGACAAACCTGCGAGATATGTACAAGCATATAAATAGAAATGAGGAAAACTACATTAAAGCAAAAATAAATAAAAATAAAAAAGAAATGCTAACAAAGAAAATAATAAAATAAATACAAATAAATAAGTTAGACGGCGGAGATGTTGAATTAAATTTTGTCACGACTCTACGTTACCTACTGCGCATCCCTTTCGTGTATTTTCTCCATTTTAAAATTCTACTACGGCTTTGAAGGCGTAAACACATTCCTTAGGGTCTCCTGAACATCGCTAAAGGAGCACATCGAAATCAGGGAAGAAATAAGGGAGTTATTAAGATTTCTTAATTTGATGACGTCACAGTAGCTTATGACGTCACGAGAGCATTTTTGCCTTCAAAATGCGTTGGAAAGCACGATTTTTCTGCGAGTCCTGAAAAAGTCAACTTCTTTATTTGAGCCCTTAGGGCCGATTTGAAGGTACCATCGGAAAGAAGAATTTTTTTATCCGACATGCTTTACCATCTGTCGAAAATCGACTGCGCAGCCCTACGACCCTGCGTTACCTACTGCGCAGCCCTTTTGTGTATTTTGTCCTTCTTTTAAAAAATGATAGTTTTAAGGGTGTGAACGCGTCCCTTAGGGTTCCCTGAACATCCCTAGGAGAGCACATCGAAATCAGGGAAGAAATAAGGGAGTTATTAAGATTTTTTAATTTGATGACGTTACAGTAGCTTATGACGTCACGAGAGCATTTTGCCTTCAAAATGCGTTGGAAATCACGATTTTTCTGCGAGTCCTGAAAAAGTCAACTTCTTTATTTGAGCCCTTAGGGCCGATTTGAAGGTACCATCGGAAAGAAGAATTTTTTTATCCGACATGCTTTACCACCTGTCGAAAATCAACTGCGCAGCCCTACGACCCTCCGTTACCTACTGCGCAGCCCTTTTGTGCATTTTGCCCTTCTAAAGGAGTTTGACGGTTTCAAAGGGTGGGAACGCATTCCTTAGGGCTCTCCGAACATCCCTACGCAAGCACATCGAAATCGAACAGTAAATAAGGGAGTTATTAACAATTTTAATTTTGATGACGTCACGAGGATATTTCTGCGTTTGATTTCTTAATTCTGCTACCAGGATCACATAAACGCGAGGAGGTGGAGGAAATGTATCCGGTGCGGAGAAATTCCGGCGAAATTTGCTGCGATTTTAAAATTCTGTACCAGGATCATATGATACGCGAGGAGGTGTCAAACAGAGCGCATCCGACGCGGAAAAATTCCGGCGAAATTTGCTGCAATTTTTAATTCTTGTACCAGGATCATATGATACGGGAGGAGGTGTCGAACCCGGCGCATTCGACGCGGAAAAATTCCGGCGAAATTTAACGAGATTTTTGATTCTAGTATCAGGATCATATGACACGCGAGGAGCTGTCGATCCCGGCGCATTCGACGCGGAAAAATTCCGGCGAAATTTGCTGTAATTTTTAAACCTTGTACCAGGATCATATGATATGCGAGGAGGTCTCAAACAGAGAGCATCCGACGCGGAAAAATTCCGGCGAAATTTGCTGCAATTTTTAATTCTTGTACCAGGATCATATGATACGGGAGGAGGTGTCGAACCCGGCGCATTCGACGCGGAAAAATTCCGGCGAAATTTAACGAGATTTTTGATTCTACTATCAGGATCATATGACACGCGAGGAGCTGTCGATCCCGGCGCATTCGACGCGGAAAAATTCCGGCGAAATTTGCTGTAATTTTTAAACCTTGTACCAGGATCATATGATATGCGAGGAGGTCTCAAACAGAGAGCATCCGACGCGGAAAAATTCCGGCGAAATTTGCTGCAATTTTTAATTCTTGTACCAGGATCATATGATACGGGAGGAGGTGTCGAACCCGGCGCATTCGACGCGGAAAAATTCCGGCGAAATTTAACGAGATTTTTGATTCTAGTATCAGGATCATATGACACGCGAGGAGCTGTCGATCCCGGCGCATTCGACGCGGAAAAATTCCGGCGAAATTTGCTGTAATTTTTAAACCTTGTACCAGGATCATATGATATGCGAGGAGGTCTCAAACAGAGAGCATCCGACGCGGAAAAATTCCGGCGAAATTTGCTGTAATTTTTAAACCTTGTACCAGGATCATATGATATGCGAGGAGGTCTCAAACAGAGAGCATCCGACGCGGAAAAATTCCGGCGAAATTTGCTGCAATTTTTAATTCTTGTACCAGGATCATATGATACGCGAGGAGGTTTCGAACCCGGCGTATTCGACGCGGAAAAACTCCGGCGAAATTTGCTGTAATTTTTAATTCTTGTACCAGGATCATATGATACGTGAAGAGGTATCGAATCCGGCGCATTCGACGCGGAAAAATTCCAAAAAATTTGTTGCGATTTTTGTATCTTGCTACCAGGATCACATAAAGGCGAGGAGGTGCTTGTTGCAAGAGATTTATAATGTGCGGAGAGATTCCGGCGAATTTTATTTTATCGGCGGAAAACGCGAAAGGAAAATAAAAATTTGTGCCAAGCGATTGATAATTATTTATCAAGAAATGTAGGCCGATTTTTAGCAAAATTATAATTAAATTAATAAATAAAGTATATTAATTTTAGAGAAAGAATTAGTGCTGCCATCTATGGACAAGTAGCGTAGTCTAATCTTTCCCGGTAATTACAGGTTCCTGTAATGTTATTCTACTCTTGAAAATGTGTTGGAAAACAATTCTTAATTTGATGACGTCACGGGGCACTTTTGCCTTCAAAATTCGTCGGAAAAGACGATTTTTCTGCGAGTTCCTGAAAAAATCAACTTCTTTATTTGAGCCCTTAGGGCCGATCTGAGGGTACCATTGGAAAGAAGAATTTTTTCATCCTACATGCTTTACCATCTGTCGAAAATCGACTGCGCAGCCCTACGACCCTCCGTTACCTACTGCGCAGCCGTTTTGTCAATTTTGCCCTTTCGCAAGTTCTAGCGCGATTTTAAGGGTGCGGGGCCGTCCCATAGGCCACCCTTAACGCCCTTGCGAAAGGGCATCGAAATCGAACGGTAAATAGGAAAGTTATGGGCATTTTTTGTTCGATGACGTCACAGCCACTTATGACGTCGCTCGGACGACTTGTGCGTTAGGTTCGTCGATAAAATCACGCCTTTTCCGGCAGGCCTGAATATTTTCAGCTTTCTTATTTGAGCCCTTAGGGCAGATTTGAGGGCACCATTGGAAAGAAGAATTTTTTTATCCGACATGCTCTACCATCTGTCGAAAATCAACTGCGCAGCCCTACGACCCTCCGTTACCTACTGCGCAGCCCTTATGTATATTTTGTGTTTTTAAAAAGTTTGATGGTTTTAAAGGGTACGGACGCATCCCTTAGGACTCTCCGAACATCCCTACGCAAACACAACGAAATCGAACCGTAAATAAGGGAGTTATTAACAATTTTTTATTTGATGACGTCACAGTAGCTTGTGACGTCACGAGAACATTTTTTGCTTCAAAATGCGTTGGAAAACATGATTTTTCCACGAGTTTTATTTGAGCCCTTAGAGCCGATTTGAAGGTACCATTGGAAAGAAGAATGTTTTTATCCGACTGGCTCTACCCTCTGTCAAAAATCAACTGCGCAGCCCTACGACCCTCCGTTACCTTGTGTACATTTTGCATTTTTAACAAAGTTTCATGGTTTTAAAGGGTACGAACGCATTCCTTCGGGCTCTCCGAACATCCCTACGCAAGCGCATCGAAATCGAACAGTAAATAAGAGAGTTATTAACAATTTTTATTTTGATGACGTCACAATAGTTTGTGACGTCTCGAGAGCATTTTTGCCTTCAAAATGCGTTGGAAAACACATTTTTTTGCGACTCTTGGAAAAGTCAACTTCTTTATTTGAGCCCTTAGGGCCAATTTGAAGATACCATTGGAAAGAATTTTTTTTTATCCTGCTGGCATCGCCCTCTGTCGAAAATCAACTGCGCAGACCTACGACCCTCCGTTTTCTACTGCGCAGCCCTTTTGTGTATTTTTGTGTACTTTTAAATGAATTACGTCACAGCTAGCTTTATTGTGGTTTCCTGTATGTTATTTGTTAAAAGTCTTAGGGCAATTTGACACAATCCGATATTTTAAGTGTTTACGATAATATGTTTTGAGTGAATAAAAAAAGCATGTACTGTTTGTTGAGGTATTTATTTTACAAAATCTAATATTCAAAGAAACAGCTTTTGCATCCGTGACTGATTATCTGAACATATATGATATGATCTAAACAATCTGAACTTCGCGCTTTAACGTCCATGTTGTTTTTCAAGTTTTGACTGTTCTTTAATGAACTTTTTCATAATTTTAAAAAATGTTTAAAGTTATGTGACGGCAAAACTGAATTGAATCAACAAGCTCAAAGAGCGCCAATAAATCAACATGTAAATAAACGTGGAACCAGGGGCCACTACGTGCACGTTTCTTTGGATGTATACAAATAAGTGCAATGTTTGGAAAAATGATAAATATTTAATACATATGAGGATTCCTAATTACACAAAAATAGTAAAGTAATTGTTTGGGTCGGCATGGATGTATTGAACGATGAGGAAGAGGCTCGAGTAAATAATGGACATGAGAGTCCGATGGACGTTGAGGAGATTGACACACCAGAAAACAATGCTAGCCAGTCTGAAGACTCTACCATTAGTGAGACAGGTAGGAAATTAATATTCACCTCGCTGTTTATGTGTAATTAAAATCGACCACCACATAATCACAGTTGAGGTTAGAGTTAGTAACGGATACAATTTAAAAAGACTCTATTTGTTTACGTTTAATCCAGAAGACCAAGAGTATAATAAAAATAAAAGACAATTCCTGTAGATATCGGCTTTGTTTTTAATTAACATATGTATTTTCTTATTGCCATTTACTTATGCCAATCTTAAAGCAAATTTCTTTTTCGTAAAATGCAATGCTTTTATTATTCTTTCGCATCAAATTTATTTCTTTTATAATCGCAGGTAATGACTCATGCCACTCAAGTAAAAAGAAGCTTCAAAATATCTTGGACAAAAGCATCAGCATCGATGAAGACAGTCTTGTGACACCATTGGAGCCTATAAAAGTATCTCCAACCATTAACAACAAATCAAATACTCTAGAAATAAGACCGTTATTAGTGTCTATTTTACGTAAAGCCAGTGGCTGCGATGGTTATGGTAAAGATTCAGAAACGTTCGATGAGGTTAAAAGAGTTTCATTCCCATCTGATGAGTTTCAATTAGTAACGTACAGGGAGCCTGAAATTATGTTTCCTTTTAGTATCGGTAAGTACTTAATAAGAAATTTTTGCTTGATGTAAAGGATCATTCTTAAATACCCTACCAAGTAAAGTCAGTTTGGAAGTTGGTATGACTCCCTCCTGTTGTTCTTAACTCGTTGGTTAGCGTATATTTTATTCTTGCTACAAGAAGAAGAATGTATATCAAACTATTCCAAAATTAGATTATAAAGCATGATATTTACTATATTTCTTCAAGAAGTCCCCAGGAAAGTTCGAAAAAATTCCTTGTTTCTCTCAGCCACGTCAAAAATCCCTAGATTTGGGAAAAATCTTGGTAATCCAGCGCTAAAGCATGGGCGAGTTGATTGCAGTGCTGCCAACAGACCAAGCGTCTCTGAATTGTTTAAGTACTGTAGTTAAATAGGTATAAAACATTTATTCGTTAAATAAAAAAAAAAATAACAAATTTAGTGATTATAATAAAAATAGTGCTTTAAATATTAATTTTATAAAAAAAAAAAAATGTGTGGGGGTTTTGTTTATACGGGGAGATCGACATTGATTGTCTTGGTCCTACACTGCTTTCCACGACTTTGATATCGATATCTACTTCCAATTATTAAAATGAAGTTAGCAACATAATGGGAGCTAAGGAAGTTACTAGATATCCTAAGATTTTGTTGACAGTTCATTGCCGTTCGTTCACAAAAAATGGTTTATTTCGTCATAGCAATCTGATTAAATAATAATTATGTTCTTTATTAATTAGGTTAGGTTTGGATGTAACTTCCGTTATCAAGCTCACGGAAAGTAGTGTAGGAGGATCAGAAGAATCAATTTCGATCTTCCTTATATTTTTTTTTCATACGTTTTACACTGAACTAACGTATGTACAGTTGAAAAAAAAACTCTAGCATGCTTTGAAATGACAATGAAGGTATGTCTTAGTACTCTTATTTATTTACAACTGTCAGAAGATAACCTCAATTTTATATCATTGAAAAAATGCAATGTTACTAATTAAAATTTTATTTTTAATTTATAAAAAGGGTTGAAAATGCCCTCCACCCTGTTCAATACATTTTAAAACTCTACGTTTTAAACCATTCATGACGTTCTGTAACATGACAGGGTTTGCATTTATTTCATTACACTTATCTAACAATCAAGTTAAGACACACGTTAATTTTCCATGGATTGCTGCGAGTTTTTTTTTTCAACTGTACATACGTTACTACTAAAGCTGGGGGCGCACTGACAATTATGTCAATTTTTTTTTTTAATACACACAGCTGGTTTCTAAATCCGTCTTTAATTGAAACCACAAATAGTAGGTACTCAAGAGCATTACGAAATTATTTCCCTACAGTACAAACTGAATGAAAAAAGTTTGTGCTGCTATTTGCAAAAAAATGTTGGTTTTTGACAAATATGTTACACTAAAAAAAAATCTTGTAGTATTTATAAATCAGACTTATGTGATTTTTGAATTACTGAAATCAGATGATTAATAACAGAAATTTTTCGTAAAAAGACGTTATAATAATAAAAATGGTAATTGTGTTTCTTAAAAGCAATTTTTGTAGTATAATTTTGAATGAGTTTTGAATTTTTAGATAGGCAATTAAGCGCACAAGAAATACTTTTGATATATCAGCAATCTTGCAAAAAGAATAACACCATTGAATTAGACTTGATTAAGAGCCAAATAAGTGTAAGTATTCTTTCTTTCTTTTCACTTTCATTAAACGATTGAATCGATCGAATCTAATATTAATAAGGTATGTTTTAGGAAATTAAAAATAACATAAACAGATCTGCTGCATTAAAATTATACAATATCAGTATTTCACCAGAAGTATTGGAAACGTTAGAAGACTTATTTAAAGTAGCAAATTTTTGTACAATCTCTATTATAGACTGCAAATTCACTCCGGCACTCATAGCAGATTTTCTCAACATGTTGGAGTATTACGAATGTACAACTGAACTAATAATATCTCTAGATCTTGATGACTTAGATGCTTGGAAATTATTCTCAAATATGGCAGCTTCGAATATGGTAATTCAGTCGATTACACTGAAAAGCATGTCTATAAGCGATGCAAATATGAGAACATTTATGGCAGCTGTTACGGAGAACACCACAGTACATATACTCAAATTTGATAGCTGCACGTTGGTCAAGTTACCAAATTTTCATTTGAGTAAGTTTAAGTTTGTTAGTCGATAGAGTAATAATTTTAAATTGCATTTTCATTTTTTAAGTTGAGAGTTTAGAAAGTAATTTCACAATCCGGGAACTCTATTTACCACAAACGGGTTTATATACAAAAGAGGCTGATTGTATAAGCAAACTTCTAACCAGAAATACTTTCCTCAAAGTATTAGATATTAGCAACAATATAATAGGAGATCGAGGACTTGAACAGTTAGCGAAAGGATTGTGTAAAATAACAATATGTGGCCTGTCGGTTCTTATTTTATTTAATAATCAGCTGACTGAAAAATGCGGGAAAACTTTGAGCAACATAATCGTGAGTGTAATCGCTTTTAGCACAAGTGACTTTTAATATTACACCTTTATTTTATGTGATAGGAGTGCTGCAAAACTTTGCGTTCCTTAAATATTGGTTTTAATAAACTAACCGACACAGTAATTAGTGACATAAAGGAAAGTCTGAGTACATCGGAGACTTTGGAAGGTTTAGGACTTCAATCAACTGTACTTACATGCATTGGGGCTGGTGATTTGGCAGAGGCCATCGAAATAAATAATTCACTGGAGGTTCGTTTTTTATTATTATTATAATACACAACCTAGCACAACATTCAATGGGCTATTATTATTGTAGAAATTAAATCTTAAAGGAAACAAGGCGATTTATGTTGAAGGTTTAGAAAAGCTCAGCAAAGCGTTAATAAATTCAAAAATTACTAAGTTCGATTTGGATGAAACGAACCGATCTTGTAACGTGAGTATGCCCGAGTGCTGCGCTCTGTTTTCTAATTAAAATGATTTTTAGGATCGCGATGGATACAGCGAATTGGTAACCAAAATTAAAGGAATTTGCACGGTTAATAAAAGCAGAGCGGAGCAAAGCCTGCTTCAGGAAGTGTCCGTGTCACAGAAATTGTCTCGGAAAATATCTCTCAATTGCGAACCTTACTATAGTACCCCTTCTGCTTCACCGAGTATGTGCAGTGGTCCTTCGTCTCGTACCAGAAGCCGATTCCAAGTATCCAAAGTGCCCGATACTTGTCTAAACAAACCGGCTAATAGTTCCCGATTTAAAGTTGTATCGGTTTCGAACCCTTCGACATCATACTATGGAAGTGCTGACAATATACTAAGTATAACTACTGTTGACGAAGGATATGAAATACAACAGTTCCAAAACGTTCGGAGTAGTGTTTCCTCTCTTGACAGCGTCGAATCACTTAGTCTACCTAATACAGATATTTCGTATTCACCATCACCAGTTTGCGATAGCGAATAGTTTTTTGCAAGTCGGCTAGATTACACTGGGGCTCCCCCGAGCATCCTATTTGGGCCCTAACTCCATCGAAATACCGACGACCAACATGACTTAGGCAAAGATAATTGCAAGGAATAGCAAATTCGCGGATAATTAATTGTCCGCCATTGGCCTTCTTGGAAGTGGTAGCTTATGAGGCCCCCTTGCAGAGTTATAGGTCAAAACCCAGCCGTGCGATGTCGCGATTGTGTGGAATAGTTTTTTGTTTACGTACTAATTTTGTAATTTCTGGTTTTTTTTTTTTTTTTTGTAGTCCTGTGATAAAACATGTTGTAACTGTATGAGAATGTTTTCACGGTTTTGCTCGAGTACATATTTATTTTACATGACCATAATTCAGTGACAAAGAGCTGTGGCAAATATGTCCACAATCGATATGGATGGTTCTCAGCAATTTCTTGCAGAATTAAGCCGTATGGTGCTATTTCCATTCGTAAACAAAATTATATATGACTATCAACAAAATTATACACATGTTTTCTTATGTTGTAAGCAAAGAAATCTGAATTTAAGCACTGCCAGTATTTATAAAATAGATCGATTTTGTATAATAATTTTTATTTAATTGGTGTCTGATGAAAGCCGATGTAATACCTTTGTTAAATCTAATTTCTGTGATACTGGTTTTTGCTTTCTCCATTCTTCCAAGAGTGGAGCAGAAGGATGGATTGAATTCTCAAATGCAAGTACAACTTTTAAAAGTTATTTCATTGTCACCACATGATGCTGAAGAAATACTTCCAAAAGCATGTTTAATTAAAAACAATACATCAAAGTCTTCACTGGTCTAAGTTCTTAAAAACATCTCAGTCTGTATTTAAACTTTGTTCAAATCAAAAAGATTGTTGTCATTGCTTTTGTCCTGATCTTGTGCTTCTCTGGTCAGTGATGAGATGGGTATAAATTCAGTAGCGTCGGAATACCTTATTTTAACAACGTTTTGAAAATGAACTCGTCTTTGTATTAGTTCCACACGTCTCCTGAATTTTCACCACTCACGTAGTCTTTAATAGTTTGATTTTTCAATGCAAAACATCGAATAACAATCGTATGTCTTAGCATAGCATAGTTGAGTATTCCATGTGAAAAGTTTGTTGTTTTTATATATTTTATTACCAACTAGTTTTTAAGTAGTTCAAATTGTTTTTTTTTTTTCTTGGGCACAGTATTAATTTAATTCATGCTGTGTTAGCAATAAGTTGTTGTTGGTGTTTATTTTACATTTGTCGCTTATTTTGTTACGATGGCGTGTGAAAGACGAAAGCAATCTTTTAATTTTTTTAACGGTGACAGGGATGCACAAGTGCAAATAAACTAATTAAGAGATTGTTATGTTCGTGTTTTGTTAGGTTGTTTTTTTTTTCTTTATTTAATATTAGTTAAATCAACGTTTCACCTCATAACTAACTATTTTGATTCCTTGAGAAATTTAAATCGGAGCTGTAATTTTGAAACTATTTGTTGCCAAATTTTTATAAAAAAAAAAAACAAAAATATATATGAGGACATCTACGCAGCTTTGATTTGATTTTATATTTCTGTATTAAAATGCCCATACTCTGAATGTATAAAACAATATGGAATACATAGAGGTCTAACCTGTAAATTAAATATATTTTTATATCAACAATTAAACATTTCGAATAGTTCGATATAGAAATGTATATATACTTTTAGAAACATTTTGGTACAAATTTTAGCAAGTGATAGTTGTACATAACTATGTTAAGTTTATATATGTACTGTGTGATTCAGATTTGAGTGATAAAAGTCTTTGTTGTAAGTTAACATTGTACTACTTTATTAAAACTAAGTCAAATATTTAGTACATAAAATTTTTAAATATCCTGATTTGCACAGTATGTGTATGTAGTATAAAGTTCCACTTATAAAAACTGTAGTTAAATTTTTGCATGAAGTTGGGAGCATATGATTAAAAAAAATTGCACCACCGCTATTACTATTCACAACAAATTTAGTAAAAGCCGCGTTTTACAGTTCCTTTTATAGATTTAGACAATTTTCGATGTTGCTTTGGTGAACATACTGAATTTTTAATGGAACATATATAGATATGCTCCCATAATTCGACATATTTACACATGCACCATCTTTCTGTTATCGTAAGTCAAAATAAGTTTAAGTAATATGTGTATGTGATAAATTGCATGTGATATGTATGATATCTCTTAAGAGTATTTTAGATTCTAAAGTATTTATAAAATTTTATCCTTACGTTCACTGAAATTTAAAAACATACTTTTCAAATCATTAATAAAGATATTTAGTCTGTCTTTTTGATTCTTATTGTCGTTGCTGAGGAGATTTATAAGGGAGTCAGTTAATAAATAACAGCTACTGATAAATAGGCAAAATTATTTTAATAGAAAAATTACATAATTCTTTCATACCAATTTAAATAGTCTCACGACATAAAAATGCAATTAATTCTTAACTGTGGTATCTCATCACACATAAAGTGCCAAATGCAAATAAACATCACACTTATAGCTTCAATGTTAATAACACAAGCGGAGGCTACTCTGTATTGAACTAAATTTTTTTTTTTTTTCGTTAACGTTAATATAACTAGCTCGTTCAACACATGCAACCCCCTTCCGAGTCATTTTGATCGCTTTGTAGTTGTGGTTGAGTTTGTAAATCCACAGCTGGATATAAGTTAAGAAAAATATCCAGAATTATGAAATTTTACAAGGAAAGCAACTTCATTCATGCAACCAGACATGAAACTACAGTAAACACTTTTAAACGTACCTTAAATTGCAAACATGCAATATGTATTTTAATAAAAATGTTGTAAAAGACTTATGGAAAAGTTTAAATTAAAAAAAAAATCTCTTTAGTAAAACATAGTATCCCAATAGAAATGAAAAGAAAAAACAAAAATGGCATAAAATATTTATTGAATAATAAACAAAATTAAGTGTCAACGTAACAAAATTGCTCTTACATATGCATATGTGTTTCAATGGCGAAAATACACATACATTTCTTGAAATGTACAACCATCTGAGTACCACCAAATACATTATAAAAACAAATACTTGGATAAATTGAGTTAAAAAAGTAAGTTGTAAGTTTTTTTTTTTGTAAATAAATCACCAGTAACTTTTAGAAGAAGAAAAAAACCCAAGGAATTGGAAGCTCCTACTTTAACATTTATAATATTTTAGACTACGTTAATACGATGAAATTAGTACCTAGTTTAAAAATACTATTAAAAATCACTTTAAAAATGTATTACTTCGTTAATAAGTATTGCCATATAAGTACAATAATTTATATGCGGCAGCTAGAATTGTGCGGAACTGAAACAGAACGAATGCCATGAGATATCTCGAGGCCATGCAACTTGAATAGAAATGTTTTTTTCTGCATGCATATTTAAGCTTCTTAAAACAGGATGTCCATTATTAAACGTTAACGTGTTCTTATAAAACTTATTTATTGCAGAAGATCAGCAATAAATATCTTATTTTCTTAAATAAGTGTGTAATACAGGCGTGGTTTGATTTCCACTCGATTTGACCCTTTCGTTTTTGTAAATAAAATTATCATTGAGGCTTCATAAATAATTTTCTCTTCAACTAAAATATATGTACAGAATAAATTATCTCTATTAAATAATTTCAAATGCATTAACTAGCAGACTTTACACAGTTAAATGTATCAGATCACTCCAAGTTTCTTATACAAGCGTACATAAAATAATAAATATAACAGACACCCTGTATTGCTGTAATAAGACACACGGTATGTAATGCATTGCACATTAATTTTAAAACTAATTCTATTTGAAAGAGTGAGAGTAAAAAACTTGGAATTATCTACAAATATATAAAAGTTTTATCGTACACTAGTTTCAATATATCAGGCATCCAAAGTCTTACTAGCATGCACATCCTCCGTCTGGATCTTTTGTTTCATTGGGAGTGTCTTTTAATACAACTTCTTGCACTAAAATATAATTGAGGAAAATAATAAATAACAAAATGGTTTAAATTATAAAAGCAAGGCTAAATAAAAATTTGAATTTCAAGGGTAAACATTGCAAAATAGATAATTATTTCAAGTTTAGATTTTAATTTATATTTAAGCATGCCACAGTACATGCAAGTTTTGTGATAGTCGTGCATATAAAAACTAAATAAACAAAGGATACTATCTTCAGGAGGTTTATTCTCTGTAGAATCCATGCCTGGAAGAGCAGCAGCTACACGTCTAAATAACTAAAAAAAATAATTTACAATGTAAAACTATATTCAAACAGACATGTCAAATTACCACACCTGTTTAACATTATAGCCAGCCTTAGCGCTAGTCTCAATGAACATGACGTTCAATTCCTTTGCTTTTCTCTCCCCTTCCTCTGTGCTAACCTGCCTTTTATCAGAAAGATCAGTTTTGTTACCGACAAGCATAATAATCACATCTGTGCCCCTTTCCGTACGTACATCATCTATCCACTTAGAAGTTTGATGGAAAGAATTAGCATCTGAAATGGTTACACACAATCTTAGACGGTTCACGTTTCGAGCACAAGCGACAAACTTACTAGTAATATCATAAACGACGACAGCCACCGTCGAATCTCGAATGTAAGAAGGAATGAGAGACCTAAATCGTTCTTGTCCGGCTGTATCCCAAAGCTGTAATCGAACTGTCCGGTCTTCAAGGTACATTGTTTTAGACAAGAAGTCAATTCCTATAGTTGCCTGTTTGGAAATTTTCAAATTAAATAATTTAGTCTAGAATAGCAATTTTAAGGCTGAGTTGCACCAATTTCATTATCAACCAATTTTAGATTAAACATAGAACTTTCTTTACTGTAATTTGGGATTAACTTGAATCAATATCGGTGCCAAATTGACATACGTCTTCAAACTGTCAATCTTGATGTAGATATTAACTATCATAGTTGATTCTATTAAAAATATTGCTTTTTTTTTTAATAATCTTTATTGTAAAGTATTGTATACGTAACGATACATGTGTAATTGTTTACAGCACATAAATGACTAAAAATGAAGGTACGTACCTGATAAGTGTTATCAAAGCTGTCATACATAAATCTTGTAATTAAAGAAGTTTTGCCCACTGCAAGAGAAGTGAAATTAAAATATTACGAATTAATTTATTGGGGTTACGAATGTCAAAGCCAATGTAGTTGACATTTACTACAGCATCCAAGTCAATACAATTTTATGCAGGAATAAGGTAAATGGGCGAAGTAAAGCTTGTTGCGGCAATAAAAAAATATAAATAGTGAAAACTTGTTTTATCAATTATTGATCCTACGACTACGCCTGGTATAAAACAGCACAGAAAGAGGGTTTACACCTCAAAGCTGTCACAATAAAAGTAATGATTACTTACCGCTTTGCTCTCCTAAGAAAACTAGTTTAAATTTCCGCAAGGGATTGCCAAAGTCTCCCGAAGTAGACATAATTAAACAAAATAATAATAAGTTATGATTAAACCCTGCAAAATCTTGAAAGTTCACGCTAAAATATCACAGGAAAATGCACGTACAAACAGAAAGTGACAGAAGACGCCACGGCAGCGATGACAACTACACATGCGCGATTGCTAAATGGAAGGGGTTGATTTCCAAAATGATGAGATCATACCATTGACATAAAAAAAACTGGAGAGAGCCATTAAATCGTAAGGGCGGACAAGTTTTTAAGAGAAAGAAAACGATTTAGTTGACATCTGTTCCATGTACAGTTACATTACATAACACATACATAATTAATCATAAGACAGAGATACTCTTCCTAGCTCTTTCTAAAATTGTAATCTCACATCTATTTTTTTAGAGGTGCGTTCGGATCTTCGCTCTTTTCACTCCGAACTATTTTTTACGTTCTTTGGCGTTCGAATAAAAGATTTATTCGAACAGCGGTTCATATTTACTTCGAAACTGTCAAAAGCATGCACGTTTAGGTAGTTGGTAGCCGAGTAGTTCAATTATTACGTATAGATTCGAATCCCTTTCTAGCGCGTATAGGTTCTATGTAAAGGCGCTTATGCTCATTTTACCCCCACTTGTCAAATGGTGTTAATAGAATGCTCGATTCAAGTAAAATTTGACGAAATGGGGTTAGAATAAGCATTCGCTCGCTTTAAGAAATAGATTTCTCATGGCTCGGACCGTGTTCGAATTCATATCGGCTCATTTGAACTGGGTACTCTGCACTTCTTTAATTTATAAGGCGAATGCCAAAGGAGAATCAATAACATCAAGTCATAATTTGTTGCTTACCAAACACACCCCCTCCTCCCTCCAAACGCCTATGCACAGAGTGCAGATGATTCTATGTTTTAAAGAATCTCACAACTAAATTAATTTACGTGTTATACAGATATTTTAATTTCCTTAGCTTATATGTTTTCCAAATAAAGAAATATCTTTGGTGCGGTAATTCTGCGTCAAATGCGGTAATTTTGAGGATGACATATGGTAATTTGGTTTTATGTGATTGGCAACACTGTGTGGCTAATATACTTAAAAAACAAGTACTTTTTTTGCATTCAGTGTATTTGCATCTTCTTTTCAGCTCATGCAATAACATTAGATGGAGATACTCTAAGTGCGCACTAGTGCGGTCAATCGAAAACGCTATTAGTTGATAAACGTTATTATAATAGCGTTTTCGACTGACCTGCACCGTTGTACTCAGTGTATTTGTATCTTTTTAACTAATGTGGTCAATCAAAACGCTATTAATTAAGTGAATTTTGTTACTTTTGACTCTGTAGTTGTGTAACTTATTCATTATCACATGTTATGTTGATGCTAAAAGATCAATAAATAATCATTTTTTTTTAATTTACAACAAAAGAAAAAGGCTACGCCCTGAACCTAAAGAAATCTCATGTTTATAAATAAACATGTACGTTATCGTAATATAAACAAATAAATTTGTCAATAACGATTAACATGGCATAATTAGTATGGCGCCCAACCTATGTGGCAGACAATTAATTTGGCAACCAACGTGCATTGCACAGTTATTAATTTAACGACGAAACAGTGTAAGAACGCCTGATGTGCGAGAATACATTTAACTACAGTATTTTACAACAAATTTTATAATAAAAAAAAAACTCATACATATGACAAAACAAAATTTATATACAAAATGTTGTAGAGAATATATAAATTTAAAATATGAAGGGTAATTATTTATTTAACTAATAAACACAAGATAAATAAAAATATACATATTTGAGATTCAGTATTTGCTGTGACGATTTCGAAGCATCTATAATGATTGCTTTGTGAAAATTATATATAAGGTACTAAAGAAAATTATGTATTAAATTTTTTTGTTATAGAATAACATGCATGTGTGGTACACTTAAATATTTCATTATATACACAACAAAGGATGAGGTCAGATCATATCACGAACACATTCTGTATCTAATTCTTGAATGAGGCAACGCATGAAAGCCATTTCTTTGCGTGCATTATCGAACATTGTGCGAGGATCTGTAGCAGTACAACGTAGACAGTTAGGGGCAAAAACCATAGCTAAATTAGAAGCGTCCATTTTGGTATATTGAACAACTTCTGGTTTATTAAATGTCTGAAGAAAGCGCACTAAATAACAAAGAACTAACCGGTGCAGAGTTGGTAAACGTAGCACCAAATCACATGCACGACGAGGTGTCATTGGTTCTGCTATACACTCAGGATACAAAGAGTCAGGTATTAAGGGTTCATACAATTCCCTTAACCATAATTTCAGTAAATTTGCTGGAACGTGTGCATCACTCGGTTCACTTAATTCCCATTTATCCATCTGAGTTTTCAGACGTGCCACTTCATCTACATCTGCTGATACCCTAAATATTCCTTCTGTGGTCAATCCTTGAAGACGTAGAACTTGTTGGGAGAGTTCTACCTGCGGCCACGGTAATTTTCTTGACGGCCAACGAGCAGCTTGCAATTGCATTACCTCTCTTAGAGTATTTCCAAATAAACTGGCTTGAAATATTTGTGTTCTCGCAGATTCTATATCATCCGGAAGAGGGCGACGAGCTGTCTTTTTACCACCTGTGCCAATTCGTTCTAATCTTTGACATGCCACTGTCGCATAATGATTTACCTAAAAATTAAACATGCTCAATTAACAGCATTATTATATCTATTTTAAATAGAAAAAAAAATAATTTCGTTAACAAAACGATTCTTTTTTAATCTATCGTCAGTATTTTATAATGCAAATTACTAAAATTGAAAGAGCTTGCATAAAACAAATAAAAAGAGAAATTATTCACCTGCACATGAATAGGCCAACGATTAACTTCTGGGAAGACTCTTGAAAAAGTAGGATCTCTGTGTCTATTAAGGTAACCAAGTAAAGCAGGCTGAAATTCAGGACTAGGTGGAACAAAGGCAAGCGCAATGGTAAGAAGTTCCCATCCTCGGACTAGTGATTTTCTGCAGGGGTTTTCAGTAGTCTGTCGACATAGTTGTACATAAAGTTCGTCTCTAAGAAGTGGTCTGGCATGAGCAGCATTAAGAATATCTAGCAGAAGTGAGTTATGAAAGGTTCCAGAGCGTGCTTTACGATCACCCATATACATTTGTACTTGTCTAAACATTTCCAGTGCCTGCCTAGCTACTGGTTTACTAGATGCTAAAAGAGGCCTCGATAAACCACGGGATGACCAACTCAATAAGTCACGTATGCTCGCTTTTCTTCTAAACAATCCCCGTCCTCCCAAATTAAGATTATCAGCAGCAAACTTTTCCATATCAGCCTCCCTTTCTGGTTGTAGGGGAGGTTCGGCAAGTGGTTTAAGAGGTGGTGCTGGTACATGTTCTCTTGGCAGTTCGGTAGCCGCAGACGGTAAATTAAGATACTCTGGGTGACGCATGTGATGGGGTAAATAACTTCCTTCCGATTGATCTGAATCTTCATTATCAGGTTCATGTCCAGTTAGTGATTCACTTCCACTGTCAGAATGTTCACTGTCCGAGTCGCGGCTGTTATTAAGTAGAAAATGTTCTAGTGGTAACAAATGAGTATCATGCCAGTTTGAATATAACGGAGCTTCGGGTCCTCGTTGACTAAAACTACTACTCCGACATAAATCACTGGATTTTCTTCGTAATTGCGGTGTACTAGCCGATAAACTTAGAACTTGACCTCGACCGACAGGTTCTCCTGTCTGTGTACCTTGATGACTAGTAGTTGCGGGTGTGCAGTCGGTGTTATGCTTTAGAGTCTGTAATTTTGCCAATGGGATGATATCGCAGTTGTTAGGCTTGTGCCAAACTGTACGCCGAGAACTTGCATTATAGTAATAAAATCTGGCAGTGTTTGAATCGAACAGTTCCCACCACTGATTCGAATCAGTTCGTTTTACTGGTACTCCTTCTGGTGGATCCCATACACATTCACCTGTAGCTAAATTGGCATACATGTGTTCTCCTGTTTTGGGCTCTATTATCTCGACCCATTCTACCCTGAAATAAAATAATATTCGTGCGGCGGGTGTGGTAATATAAATATTGATTTAATACCTGCATGTATTAGAAGCCATTTCTTGACATAATTTTTACTTTCTTCACTAGTGCGATCGTATTTCTACATTAGCCATTTTACGGCCGGACAGGTACGTTTATGTGTTCTTTCATTTTAAATTGTAAACATATGATTAGAGTTAATTGAACCAAAACAAATAATGGTGACCTACAATCGTATGAAGTAGGCCTTCGGCTCCATACATTTTATTAACAAGCGCCATCGTTTTTGTACTACCAACTTAACTTTAATTACGTCACTGAAGTGAATAAAGTATCCAGAATTAATGGTCGCGTTCAGCAACCAAGGGCCACAACGCCGTAGGTTGTTTGTAGCGCTTTAGGCCCGTAATATACGTTCGTTTTCCAAATCTGACTGATTCGCTTAGAAAATTCGGAGAAAAATGGAATTCACAAAAGTTGTGTACATTTTACCTTTGTCGCCTTATACCTTTGAATTTTTTAGACGATTCCGAATAAAAAGTATTGTATAAACGACCAATTACAAGGTGTAATAAAGATTGAGGTTATGTGATTTCTGAATTTACTACAAAAACCACATAAACTATATTCACTGCACTGAAGTTACGTGTAATGCAGTTTTTGTATAAAACCATTGTTACATGTAACTTTCCGAACACTGACTTTAAAGCCACTCGGCGACACTACATAATTTTTTTAATTATCATAGCTGCGTTCGTACTTTTGTCTCACTCTTACATACATTAAAACTTATTCGCTCTCACTCTTCAGAAAGCGAAAAGAGTAGAGTGAACGTAGTTAAAAAACGAACGCAGCTTATGTAGTTCTAAGCCATTTACAATCTATTTGAACGCGAATCGATTGAAACTCACTTAAAAATCACTGATTGCATTTACAGATTTGCAGTTATTCAATTGGCGATCAGTAATGAAGAAATGATTGAGTTTCCCCTACCGCACCTCGTTATCATCAAGTTGGTTTTTAAAATCAGTTATCAGATTATATGAGGTTATATTAATTTTAGTTTCAAAACATTTTTCTTTTAATAATAATCTTTCCGTTCACTTTAAAATCAGTTCAGTTCAAATCAAATCGATTTGTTTTGGGTGAAGTGAATGTAAATGGAGGACTGCTCTATACTCTCTGACAACGATTGAAATGATTACAATTGTTTGGTTGGCAAGATTGATAGTATTGAACAACTGTCATACTTATATTTTGACATGTAATCTGTCAGAATACAACAAAACATTGGAATGAAAACAGACTCGGTAATTTTAAAATATGTAACGAGAGTGTGATATGATATTATAAAATTAATTTATCTGTACCAACAGTTAACACAGAAAAGTTCAGACAGTCAGTTTAACTATTGAAGTAACATCTGTTATAATTAAATGTAAGTGGTGTTCTTTGTTCTTCTCTAAATTTAGTAACGTTATATTACAAAATGTGATCAGGTCATTGCTTATTTACAGATGAACCAATTAACAGATTCAACGAGCGATTCGGATTCAAATTCTTCATCTTGGGTTTTCGTTGATGAAACTAATGCGGAAAATAAAGAAGCCAATAAATATTACTTGAATTGTTCAAGCGAGCCTGTGCAAGAGTTGACTGAGAAATGTTTAAATTCTGCTGGATCAGAAATTGAAACAGATTCAGATGGTATCAGTGTGATTAGTGAAAGTGATAGCGCCAAGCAAATTTTACAATATGATGATCTAGATAATTCTAGTGAGGAAATAGAAAAGGAAACGGAAAAGGAAGTAATCGAAACTGTTTGTGATTCTGTCGTCGAATTGGAAAAGGCTACGAAACTATTGAATACACACCATCAAAAAATAAAATCAATTTTGTGGTATGTTATATTTGTTAGTATTTTAATATTAGCGTTAATAATGCCATTGTTTTCGTCAGACGAATTAATTGTAAATGATTCTTTAAATGATTGTGAAATAAAAATTGACGGTAGGTTCTACAAATGTGACAACAATTTAGATGTGGATACAGTGGCTTTCGATGACATTCCTTCATTAAATGACTGTCAAGCTGATGTTAATTGTAATTCTCAATTACATCCCAAAACATCAAAAATGTCTGAAGATGATAAAGCAGATAAAAGTTACAAAGCAAAGCAGAATGATAAATTTTATGAAAAAAGCGATTTTAATAATGGAAATAAGCAAAGAAATAAAAAATTGTATTCAAATAAAAAATATAAATTCAATAAAAAGGTTATTGAGAAGAAAGAAAGAAAATTTTCTGATGATTATAAAGGTGGTAATTGTAATTTGAAGCAAAAGAATTACAAAAATCATGAATATTATGACGAGAAAATTAAAAAGCGCCAAAATCAACTTAAAAAACTAGAAAAATCGTTGAGAAAAAAAGAAACAGAATTAAATGTAATGAAACAACAGTTGAAGAACTTGAAATTAAAGATCAATAAGGATCTTGATTTTCTGCAGGCACTAAAAAAAAGCAAATATAAAGAAAACAAGTCACGTTTGAACAAAGAAAAAGATTTGTTCGAGATGAAACGATTTAATGTTTCATTAATGGGCGACTGGTATAATAATTTATACAACGAAAGGGATAAGCTTCGCAAACAAGAACAAAGGGCAAACTGGATTTTTGAAAGAGCTGATATGAGAAGCAAGAAAAGAGATAAGGCTGTTTGGTATTTTAATTGGATGACTGAGAGGGAACAGCTTCGTTTTAAAAAAGATTTTAAACAATTTTCTTATTAATAAGATTCATATTATTTC
This sequence comes from Serrognathus titanus, assembly GCA_039766575.1. Taxonomy (NCBI): domain Eukaryota; kingdom Metazoa; phylum Arthropoda; class Insecta; order Coleoptera; family Lucanidae; genus Serrognathus; species Serrognathus titanus. Next base: position 5,445,793 of record CM077916.1, on the reverse strand, counting down.
TTAAAAAAAATGCTTTCACTTTAAAAAATGATTTCATAAATACACATACAAACTCAATTTTTGAAAAATCATTTAAAATTAGGTTTACTCATGTCTCTAACAATGTGAACAGTTAATTACAATAGTTAAATATTGCCAAACAATGTTTACCATTGAAGTTACCGGTTAATTTTTATATATTTCATTGTGAAAAATATATGTAAATTGATGTAAATATTAAATTATGTATTTGTATCAGACATATTCTAAATATATGATGTGATAATAACAATAATTTAATTTGTTTTATAAAAAATTAAGATTAAAATATTTAAAAAAATTCCAAGGTAGTGCAAGCGTTTCAGTGCAATTTTTCTGCAACAAAATATCAGAAATTTCAAAGTGAAAAAATTCGCGGGAATTTTTATGCCTTCAAACTGCAGGGACATTTTTTTGAAAAAAAGGGAATTTTTGAAGATAAAGTTACTTAAGTTTTAAGGCAAACTTTGACAAAAAAGTAAAGAAATTGCTTAAAATTGCGATTTGAGCGAAAAAAGAGCATAAAAGGGAATTTTTGTGCCAATGTGAGGAATAAACTACAATAAATGGTTGGCGACACTGCCTGCTCACTGACTCGGTTAGTTTCACAAGTAGAGGTTATGTGCAATTGCACTTTTCTAGACATCGAGGAGCAAGAAAGTGTAGTTCAGAGTTCAGACCAACTTAGAATATATTGCATGTGATAAACAAACGCATTTTTCTACACGGTGTTGACAAACAAACATACCTTTTATATTTTTAAATGCTAAAAGAAAATTGTTTGAATCTGCAGCAACACATAACTTTTGGATTGGTGTGAAAAATGTTCCGAACATCATTTAAGGCCTTATATTTATGGAATAGTGCTATTAAATCAGCTTCTAACGTTCTTGTGTATAAAAGAAACTACAGGGCGTTTATTCGACTACCGCAATCGTTATTATCTAGAGCATTTTACACCAAAGGTAAGTTTGAGGTTATGTTCTAAATCTAGCCTATAAATTTTAAACGAATTTGATCGATTTGTTACATATATTTATGTTTAAGTCAAATATATTCACATTTTATTATGTCTTCCATTAATTGATCGTTACAGATGCCAAGCAGGTGTCAGAAATTAAATCACCCTTGGCTACTCTCATCGGAAATGAAGCCTTACAGAAAAAGGAAATAGAAAAATCAGAAAGCGATGATTCTAAAAGAAGTAAAGAGCAATCATGGCGTCGAATGAAATACACATTAATAGTCTTCGGAGCCTCGTTCACGTGTATTGGAATTTATTTAATTGCAGAGCTTGGAAAATCAAAAATCGATGATGAAGGTTTACCTATTACAGATAGGTTTTCCAGTATGCCCATATGGAAACAATATATTTTAAGAACGTTCAGCGAATTAAATTATTATGGACAAGTAAGTTTGTCCCGACAACAGTTTCTAACTAGTCCAGAATGATCAAAAAACAATCCACGATCATTATTTTAGTGGACAATTAATTTCTGATGATTCCGAACTAGTTGGGAACTGCTGTTCGAACAAACCTTTAATTTATGAAATCTTACAATAATTCCTCGTTTCAATTAGTTACTGAAAGAACCATCCAGAGAGAAATTACTACCAGACTTAATTAACCACCCAATGTACCATCCACAATATACTCTAATATTGGAATTTACAGATGTAATAGTTCACCCTGATTGGACTTATAACACTGGCTGGAGATTTAAGAAACGTCCAGGTATTTACACGAACTTTATCATGTGAAACAAATTAATAGTTTGTTATTTTTTAGGCCTTGATCATTTCTTAGAAAACCTGAGTGGAATATATGAGATTGTTGTTTATACAGCCGAACAAGGAATGACGGTTTTTCCTATAATTGAAGCTTTGGATCCTAGAAATCTTATTAATTATAAATTAGTCAGAGATGCTACACTGTTTGTTGATGGGATACATGTTAAAGATCTTGACAAACTTAACAGGAATTTAAATAGGGTGAGTTTTATAGGTAACATTCATAAAGCAAGTGCTACACGTATTTGTAGGTAATTGTAGTAGACTGGGATGCCAAAACTACAAAATATCATCCAGATAATGTCTTGAATATACCTAGATGGAAAGGTAATGATGACGATGTGACTTTAATTCACCTGGCTTCATTCTTACAAGGTAATTATTAAATATAAATAATTATATTGTGGGTAATTATAAATAATTGATTATATACAGCGATCTCTCAAAGTCAAATTGAAGATGTTAGGGAAGTTCTTCGATACTACAATCAATTTGATGATCCCCTCACTACGTTTAGAGAAAAACAGAAGAGACTAATAGAGAAAGCTGAAGCAGATGCTGCTGAAGAACGAAGTACTATTGCAAATACATCACCTGTTAAACGCTGGACGCCTAATTTTTTGAGGAAATCTTTTTGAATTTTTCATTACATTTTTTAATTTTGACTGTCGTTACATGTATATTTATTTTTTTTAATTCAGTCAGTTGTAATCAGAGCTGCATGATCTGAAAGCAACTGAAGGGCCGGAAACTTATATTTTTCTCCTCTTCCTGACTAAAATTCTTTCTGTAAGATTTTGCCCAATCACTTACTAAATATTTATCTTCGCAGGCCGCCAGTTTGAGACCACTGTTATATAGCACACCTATCAATATTTCGATTACTTTTTATTATTTTAATTATCTTCATATTCAATTTCAGATTTTTTACAAATAATATTTATTAGTTTATAGCAACCTTGTATCTTGCAAATAAGATAATTTATTATTTATAAAATAATAAGGACATCGTGCAAAGAAATAAAATGTTTTTCTTTCTTATTACTATACTAATCGTTAATAATTTCCACACAGTTATTACAAAGTACAAATTTGTTCAGTTTTTAAAAATATAGTAGTTCCAAACTTTCTTTGTATTTTAACTAACACTGAAAAAAGTTATGTAATTTTAATCTTGAAAGAGCATAAATACTGAAATGTTATGAAAACGTTCAGATATGTTTAAAATATTTTTCATTAATATTCAGTTAATAATTCCTTTGTAATTTCAGATACTTCTTGTTGTAATTGTTATTAATTACCAATACTTTGGACGTGAAAAAATAGCAATTGGCAATTAACACTATTTATTTTATTCTATTTCTTCTCATCAGTGGTTGCATTTAAATAAATGATATATTAGGACCGATTAACTCATCATCCTACATTATAATTATTGTCAATTTTTTAGGAACACTTAAGTAGCCCGGCTCTTATTGTACATACTATATTTCACTAAAATTTTGATGTAATTATTAATTAATGTTGAATTATTAAATAATATTTGTTAGTTTGCATTGTATTTTAGAATGTATAAATTGCTGATTTATTTAAAAAAGCTAATTAAACTATACCAATTAAAAAAAAAACAATTGTTTTATTAATTTTTAAAGGCTCTCCTTGGAGGACTCGTAAACTTATAAGAGATACAAAGGCGGTTAAATTACAAGAAAGTTGCGCTATTTAGGGGTCTATAAAAATATGTAAAAAAATTAATTCAAAATAGTAACATTTTATCAAGTTGGTAGTATAATCAAAATTTCAGCATTTAAAACCGTAGCCCGCGCCATTTCCGAGATATCGACTCTTAAATCATTATCACGGAAAATAATTATTTTCTTAGAGAAAATGACACGATAACTAACGAGTTTATTTCCAGTTGTTCGCGTATGTTATTTGTACAATATTAGAAAGGGAAAATATAAGTTTCAGGCTCTAATTAATTAGAAAGTCCGACATTAAGGGTTTGTTCTATACAAATCAATTATTTTATCGGCGGAAAAAGGGTAATGAAAAGAAATATTTACGTCATTCGACTGGTCGTTATTTATCAATACACGCAGACCAATTTTCTTTAAATTTACTATTAAATTAATAAATATAATAAATTAATTTTTTAAAATGAATTAGTGCAGCCATCTATGAGCGAGTAGCGCAACCCAGTACTTACCGGTAATCCAATTTTGTCATGATCTGCAACTGCCGGTATGCAGCAGATTCGTACATTCGCCTAAAGATGGCGATCCTGAAATGCGTTCAATTATGTCAGCGATCGCTGTAGCGCTTCGCTTTCTTCTCAGCCATCAAAATTAGCCGCCGATGCAACAATTTCTTTCTCGTAAACAGTTCGAGATAAAGACTTGTGACTTGCATCGTTGATTTCGAGTTGTCAAGCTGTATTACAGTAATTTTTTTAGCGACGATCGATGTCTGGCGGATATTTCCAAATATTCACTGACTTAAGTTTCGCAATATTTTTTTTCTCGAAAACGGTTGGAGATAGAGACTTGCGACTTGTACCGTTGGATTCATTACATCGAGCTCTATATGGGTGACTTTTTTCGCGGCAATCGATTTCCCGTCGAAATCCTTAAATTTTCATGGACTTATAGCCTTGCTACTTTTTCGCCCGAAATTTTTTTTTCTCTGCTAAAATAGGGAAAAAATTCACAGATGTAGAGCTCGACGAGGCTCATTCAGAACCTGAGCCCGTTCATCTCTAGCCCGCCCTGTTTCCGAGATATCGACCCTTAAGATACTAATGCGATAACTGACAACTCTACTTCCAGTAAGTTGCGTATGCTTCCTGTGCAATATTAAAAGGGAAAAGCAAAACCTTCGGGCCCTAATTAATTAGAAAGGCCGAATGAAGGGCATCTCCTACGTAAAGGAATTATTTTATCGGCGGATGAAGAAGAAGGAAAGGAAATAAATACGCCACTCGAACGATCGTTATTTATCAATAGACGCAGGCTAATTTTTATTAAGTTTATTGTTAAATTAACAAATATATGAAATTAATTTTTAAAAACTAATTCGTGCTGCCATCTATGGGCAAGTAGCGTAATCTACGCGCAATTACAGGTTCCTGTGGTCGACTTTTGTCTTGAACATTTGCAATTCTCCTACAGGTGGCGCTATGGAAAGTTACAATAAAGCAAAAAAGAACAACGTAAACAAATAAATAATAAAATAAATACAAAAATTTTAAAAACACAGAAAAGAATAATAAGTTAGCAAGCGCGAGAAACTAGACGGTAGGAGAAAACAGGGCGGTGAAATGCGTTAGGTGGCGGGCGCAAACAAGCGAGGGTAAGATTCTCAAAATTAACTTAAATTCTTGTAAATTTCCAAAGATACTGAATTAAATTCTGTCACGGACCTACGACCCTCCTACTGCGCAGCCCTTTCGTGTATTTCTCTATTCTAAAATTGTACTACGGTTTTGAGGGTGTGAACACATTCCTTAGAGTCCTCTGAACATCCCTAAAGGAGCATATCGAAATCAGGAATTAAATAAGAGAGTTATTAACATTGTTTAATTTGATGACGTCACGAGGCACTTTTGCCTTTAAATTGCGTTGGAAAACATGATTTTTTCTGCGATTCCTGAAAAACCCAACTTCTTTATTTGAGCCCTTAGGGCCGATTTGAGGGTACCATTGGAAAGAAGAATTTTTTTATCCGACATGCTTTACCATCTGTCGAAAATCAACTGCGCAGCCCTACGACCCTCCGTTACCTACTGCGCAGCCCTTTTGTGCATTTTGCCCTTCTAAAAGAGTTTGACGGTTTTAAAGGGTGCGAACGCATTCCTTAGGGCTCCCCAAACATCCCTACGCAAGCGCATCGAAATCGGATAGTAAATAAGGGAGTTATTAACAATTTTTAATTTGATGACGTCACGGGGATACTTCTGCATTTGATTTCTTAATTCTGCTACCAGGATCACATAAACGCGAGGAGGTGCATGAGGGGCATCAGACGCGGAAAAATTCTGGTGAAATTTGCTGTAATTTTGAAACCTTGTACCAGGATCATATGATACGCGAGGAGGTTTCGAACCCGGCGTATTCGACGCGGAAAAATTCCGGCGAAATTTGCTGTAATTTTTAAACCTTGTACCAGGATCATATGATATGCGAGGAGGTCTCAAACAGAGAGCATCCGACGCGGAAAAATTCTGGTGAAATTTGCTGTAATTTTTAAACCTTGTACCAGGATCATATGATACGCGAGGAGGTTTCGAACCCGGCGTATTCGACGCGGAAAAATTCCGGCGAAATTTGCTGTAATTTTTAAACCTTGTACCAGGATCATATGATATGCGAGGAGGTCTCAAACAGAGAGCATCCGACGCGGAAAAATTCCGGCGAAATTTGCTGTAATTTTTAAACCTTGTACCAGGATCATATGATATGCGAGGAGGTCTCAAACAGAGAGCATCCGACGCGGAAAAATTCCGGCGAAATTTGCTGCAATTTTTAATTCTTGTACCAGGATCATATGATACGTGAAGAGGTATCGAATCCGGCGCATTCGACGCGGAAAAATTCTAACAAAATTTGTTGCGATTTTTGTATCTTGCTACCAGGATCACATAAAGGCGAGGAGGTGCTTGTTGCAAGAGATTTATAATGTGCGGAGAGATTCCGGCGAATTTTATTTTATCGGCGGAAAACGCGAAAGGAAAATAAAAATTTGTGCCAAGCGATTGATAATTATTTATCAAGAAATGTAGGCCGATTTTTAGCAAAATTATAATTAAATTAATAAATAAAGTATATTAATTTTAGAGAAAGAATTAGTGCTGCCATCTATGGACAAGTAGCGTAGTCTAATCTTTCCCGGTAATTACAGGTTCCTGTAATGTTATTCTACTCTTGAAAATGTGTTGGAAAACAATTCTTAATTTGATGACGTCACGGGGCACTTTTGCCTTCAAAATTCGTCGGAAAACACGATTTTTCTGCGAGTTCCTGAAAAAATCAACTTCTTTATTTGAGCCCTTAGGGCCGATCTGAGGGTACCATTGGAAAGAAGAATTTTTTCATCCTACATGCTTTACCATCTGTCGAAAATCGACTGCGCAGCCCTACGACCCTCCGTTACCTACTGCGCAGCCGTTTTGTCAATTTTGCCCTTTCGCAAGTTCTAGCGCGATTTTAAGGGTGCGGGGCCGTCCCATAGGCCACCCTTAACGCCCTTGCGAAAGGGCATCGAAATCGAACGGTAAATAGGAAAGTTATGGGCATTTTTTGTTCGATGACGTCACAGCCACTTATGACGTCGCTCGGACGACTTGTGCGTTAGGTTCGTCGATAAAATCACGCCTTTTCCGGCAGGCCTGAATATTTTCAGCTTTCTTATTTGAGCCCTTAGGGCAGATTTGAGGGCACCATTGGAAAGAAGAATTTTTTTATCCGACATGCTTTACCATCTGTCGAAAATCAACTGCGCAGCCCTACGACCCTCCGTTACCTACTGCGCAGCCCTTTTATGCATTTTGCCCTTCTAAAAGAGTTTGACGGTTTTAAAGGGTGCGAACGCATTCCTTAGGGCTCTCCAAACATCCCTGCGCAAGCACGTCGAAATCGAACAGTAAATAAGGGAGTTATTAACAATTTTTAATTTGATGACGTCACGAGGATGCTTCTGCATTTGATTTCTTAATTCTGCTACCAGGATCACATAAACGCGAGGAGGTGCATGAGGGGCATCAGACGCGAAAAAATTCCGGTAAAATTTACTGCAATTTTTTAATTTAGTACCAGGATCACATAAGGGTGAGGAGGTGTCGTGTCAGGCGCGGAAAAATTCCGGCGAAATTTACTGCTATTTTGAATCTAGTACCAGGATCACATAAGGGCGAGGAGGTGTCGTATCAGGTGCGGAAAATTTCCGGTGAAATTTACTGTAACTTTTGACCCTACTAAGATCATTCAAACGCAATTTAAAGAATCGAAATAAGGGTGTGTCTTATGCAAAGGAATTATTTTATCGGTGGAAGACGCGAAAGGAAAATAGAATTTGGGCCAAATGATTGATAATTATTTATCAAAAGATGCAGGCTTACTTTAGTAAGATAATAATTAAATTAATAAATAAATTATATTTATTTTAGAGAAGAAACTAGTGCTGCCATCTATGAACGCGTAGCGTGGCCTAACCCATACCGGTAATTACAGGTTCCTGTAATGTGACTGCTATACAAATTTTGGCGAAATTTACGATTTTTGAATATAGTACCAGGATCACATAAACGTGAGGAGGTATCGGATGAAGCATAAAGCTTTATTTACTGCGATTTTTGAATCTAGTACCAGGATCATATGATACGCGAGGAGGTGTCGGATGAGCTTGTATCAGGCGCGGAAAAATTCCCGCCTATTTTACTGCGATTCCTTAAAATCGGTTTTCAGGAATAAGAAAACAGTTTTGAAAATTGCAAAACATAATAAATGTGTACGTCTCAGTAGCTATTCCAGGTTGATTTTTAATAGTTCTGAAAAGAACTGCTCAAAGGAATCCACGGGTGTTGGCTTCTTGTAATTCTTCTACATTCCATAAACTGGGCGACTCCAGGAAAATATATCCTTTAACAAGGAAATAAGCTGTATCTGTCTATAATTTTAATGAAAAACTATAGTTATATTTATTTCTAATCACAAATACACTTAAAAAACAACAAAAAATTGTTTTAGTTACTCAATTCTCAACATTTATCTTACAATTGATCAAACACTTCATAAAATTGAATGTATTGCTGTAGATTTGACAGCTTTTTTGGGAAAATAATACAGAGATTTATTATTCATTACAAATTGAAAAGAAAGTGTTTCAATTATTCTAAATTTAGAAAAATAGTAGTAAACTATTTAACATAGTTTTTTGTTCTTTGTAATTTATCACACAAAATTATAATAATTCATCTTTGTGGAGCATTTAAAAGCGTTTGATATTTCTACGTTTCGCTGTACAAGTCTACATTAAAAAAAAAATTATTCTGAAGTAGTTAATGTATAAATGACACATAAACATTGAAACGTTTTTAAAAGCTACTCAAATGTGCAGTTAATAATGTGTAAACTGCTTTAAAAACTACTCATGGTTAGTTACGGTCAGTGTTGACAACACTGTATTTCTTGAGAGCTAAAGACAAACTAAAGTAGGGCTACATTTGAAGTGTTCTGGGCTAAATACGTACGATTTTATTAATTCTTCATAAAAAGGACTATAATTATTTATAAACAAACTACATTGATTTATTTTTTGTTAACTAACACTTTACGGGATGTGTAAAATGTTAATAAAGATGGATAAACAGAAAAGTAACTATATCAACATTTTTTTAGGGCTGAAATAGCTCTTGAAAGCTAAATTTTACAGAAATGAGCTAAATCCAGCCCTAAAGGTGCTAAGTTGGCAACACTGGTTACTATGCGACTCTGTAACTTAACTACTGTTACACATGCACAAGTGAGAATCAAAATCTGGAGATTTTCCCAAATTTTTTTGATAAGTAAATAATAATTTACTTATTTACTTACAAGATTTACTTCTCTGAAGTAATTCCTGTTCATTTATTACAAATTGCAAACAAGGGGTGGTGCAATCTAAGTGTTTATACTCCAACGGGGTTGTAATGTTGATTTCCTTCAACTTTCCATCTCAAAATATAAATATCTGCAATACACAAACACTCAGATAGATGTCATGTATTAAAAACACTTAAAAAGGAACCTGCATATTACCTGAGGGGGCCCTCACCGAAGGCTTCTGATTTTACATTCGCCGTCGAAGAAACCGGCTTGTATGTCTTCGTCATGCTGCATCTCTTAACTCACGTCATGCTTCAGCTCACAGCCAATAAACTGAAACTGAAATATTAAATAAACACACATTTTCAGTCCGAATCTCTTTGAATTGAAACCTAACCTCAAAAATTTTCTGCTTAATTTAACAAGGCACAAAACGATCTCTTTATATGTAACGCATTGCTACAAATGCAATATTACATGCAAAATACAGGAAGTATTAAAGTAACCAACAAATTCGCATTTGTAAATCGCCAACCTAACCTCACAAAAGTTTATGAAAACCAAACAAAACAGCAAACCTAAATGTAAACCAAATTTAAATAAAAATAATTCCTTACCTAATTAATTATTGTTTAAAATCATAGACTACGAAATTGTGTTATGAAAATATAAATAATATGCAGGTGGCGCTTCGAATACAGTCAACATGTGGCGGCATCTACATGTTAGTAGTTAAACTAAATCTGAGTTAGAAGTTAATATATCCTCTATTTAACTATTTAACCGTAATTAATTAAATTAAATTGCTTATTAATGAGTTGCAAATAAAATTGAGTTTTGTTTAAAAATATTATAATTTTATTTAAACTTTCCGTTTCGGTACAAAATTTTATATTTAAGTTGTAAGTATCAAAGAGGATTAAATTTGATCGGTGAGAACTTAGCAACAACACTCAGATAGATGTGACCATATTAAAAACACTTAAAAAGGAACAAGCATAGTACCTGAGGGGGCCCTCGCAGAAGACTTCTGGTTTTACATTCGGCATCGAATTGAATTGAAACTGAAATATTAAATAAATAACAAATTTGCAGTCCGAATCTCTTTGAAATGAAACCTAATCTCAAAAATTTTCTGCTTTAATTTAATTAAATTTAACACGGCAAAGAGCAATCTCTTTATATGTAAGGCATTTTTACAAATGCAATATTAGGTTTGTTTATTTGTATTTGTCGGAGTTGCTCTAAAAGTGATCAAACATAGTTTTCAGTCGAATTCGAAGTTTTTTCGGTGCGAGATAAACGAAAGAAACTGCAAACTACTTTTGAGAACTTTTAGAGTAACTCCGAGCAATACAAATAAACAAACCTATTATTGTATGTGTGTTAGTAACATTTTATCAAGTTGGCAGTATAATAAAAATTTCTAGAGTTGGCAACGCAGACCCTGATTATTGTATGTACAAAAGTCTTCTTACGGAATTTGAAGTTCATACATATTTGCAAATAAATTGGATTATTTAACGAGAAAATGCCGGTGGGCCCTCTTAAAGCACTTGGTAGAAAGCACGTGGAGCTACTGTCCAACTGGTAATATAAAATAGGTTATGTAAAAACAAATTGGTTATGTAACATGTAACTGCAGGCTTGGGACAGCACTAGTTTATGGAACTGCTAGTGGTGTTGGAATTATTTATTTCACAGACTGGAAAGCCGTTCTTCAGTATGTGCCCTATTATAGTGGTAAATTCCCCGTAGAAGAAGAAAAGTAAAGGTTATATTATTATATTAGTTCGTTTATAAATATATGTATCTCTAAATGTTTCATTTATTGTTTAAACCCTTTGAGTCCACAACAAATTGATAAATTCTACTATACAATGACATTTACAGTTGTTAAGAGTGTTGCCCCAAGTTATTGAAAGAGAAAAATATAAGAGTGGTTGATAGTAAGACACATTGATGATAGAAAACCAGTCTGGTTACAGCTCTGATGGTAATAGTTAGTTTTTGAGGATGTGTTTCTTTGTGCCCACTTCAAGGGGCTAAAATTAAGTTAATCTGGCGTTGGTCTTGTGGGGTATCAGATACCTCTTACTGCAGTAATTTGAACAACACTCGTGTACCTTCAAGTTAAACTCTCGAATTTGTCGTAAAAATTTTTATTTGCACCTGTATTTGTATTTCAAAACATAGATAAACTGTCCCTGACATTAGCACGTACCAAGTGATTTCTGAACTACAAATGTGTTGAATATGTCTCAATATTATTATAATGGCAAAGTTAGGTTTACAAAGAATTATTTAAACTTCAGGTGGTTACTTACCTTTCCAAGTTCAAATATAAATGATTTAGTTATTATCGCAGCAACGTGTAAATGAAACAAAAATTTAATTTTTTATGTATGTAATATCGTATGTAAATACAAATATTTGTCATAATTAATAACATACATTTTATGATTTAGACGTAAAAGGAATCTATCACAAATAGAATTTACATATATAAAAAGCCAGACTGAGCTACGTACTCTACATTAAGTTTGAAAAAGTAATTATCATTTAAGCAATGAGTTAAGAACAGTCATGTAAAACATTTGAAATATTTCAAATAAATCCATCGTGATGTTTTCTTAAGCTACAAAAAACTTATACTAATCGTATTAATAATTTGTACCATTGACGGAAAATTTTGACATGGGATATGTGAAATACAGTGAAAGTCATTTATAACGTCATCGAAGAAACTTATGAGTGCTGAGTCTTGTATCATATATGTAACTGCATCCGATTGTAGCGCCCAGATTTTCCGATCCCTTCGAGGACGTTATATCCGGCTTTCACTGTACAGTGTTTCATTAAAGCGTATGCGAAAAGGCATATATAAAATGAGAAATGCACTATCTAGGAACCCAGTGAATTAAACTAATAAAAGAATAAAACATACAAAAATACAACTATTAACATAAAACTTACAACTATACCAATACTGAAATGGAATATTTAACTCTTCTGTTACCGAACATGTATTCAGCACAGTTTGTTGATTTCCTAACTATTCATGGATTTACTTATGTGTGAAGTTCTATGCAAACATGTTCAAATGAAATTAAAAAAAAAGAGGAGCTAATCAATTACAAGCAAGTAAATAAAAACGCATTAACTTAATTTAATTAAATTAAAACTTGAAACAATGGAGAAATATTTGCAAGTAAAAAAATATATACACACATATATATATATATTTTGAAACAGCCAAAAATCGTTGTAATTATATTAAGTCAATTTATAATTAGCAATGTAGATTTGAGTGATTCGATGGAATAAGGGTTTCCAAAGATTTAAATTTTAGAGACATTTGAGTTGAATAATTTTTATGAAAAACACACACATTATAGATTATAAAATCGATATAGTTGAGAGTAGGAGGATTTTTTTTCCTGGATTTAAAAGCAATAGAACGAGCTGAGACACATCAACTGAATTAGGATTTTCATCTCTAAATCATAAATGTGCGTTGTTTAAAATGTGACTACGTATATATACAATTATCTTAACTAGACAACAAATAAATACGTGCTTTAGATGTTCTGGTGCAACACAAATCCTTATAACTAACAACACATCAATTAAACGGTATACCTTAGGTATCACACTGTTAATGTAATCAAGTTACTTATATAATACAACAGAATATTTTGCAAAATATAGGAGCTTACAGTAAACGTAACATCGATAAATTAATTGCGCTGATTATATATGTTTAATTCTTCCATCGATGACAATGTTCCACTGTAAAAGAATAACTGTGAGAAAATATTAGAATTTTGTGCGTCATAATACACTAAAAGAAAGTAATACAGCAAAAATATATTCAGTTTTAGATACATAGTAGATGTGCAAAAGAATTTGTACTAAGCTACACACTAATACATAGTAAGACGATTATACGTTGACTTTCACGTTTTAAGTAATACAGAACATTTCATTTTGCTAATCGAACGTTAATTATCTTATTAATTACCAATTACAATATCCACTGCAATACTTAAAACTATACAACTTTTGCCTACATAATAACATGAAATATAGTGTCAAACAGTAAATATGCATAGTATACATGTTCCCATTTTAACACCTAACACATATGTTACACAGTTGAATTTATATGAATAATATAACTCATTTTACAGCAACAGAGGTGTAGCAAGAGGTAGTAGAGTAAAATAATCCCTTCAATGCCACAGGATTATTTCCCGATAGAATTCAAAGATTTTTGATGTTAAACGCTACATCCCCTTTCAATAAAGGCTACAAGTAACATTAATACAGTTATTGTGAATTTCTTTAGAATATGTTCAACAGCACAATTTCGAACGTCATGTCAATTACTTGACATGACCAATCAGTAACCTCAACGAATGTCTCATAATCAATTATGTGTCTACTCTTTCGCCGAGCGCCTCGGGGAAAAATGTCATCTTGATTGTTATCACAATTAAAAAGCATCTCTTTTAGTGCAATCTTCAAATTAATCACTCCTTTAAACTTTAGCCTCAAGGACGAACCCACAATCAAAGATATGCCATTTTAAATAATTATGTATCTAAGTGTATCACAACTTTGCTAATATTTAGAATTTGTTACAGAACGTGCACTTCCCAAAATATCAGGATGTATGTGTACAGTTCTACAGACAGCCAGTAAATTATGGTAGCGATATGAGAAAATGAAATTACGAATTACACGCGTTAACAATTCTTACTTAACTAGATCACTTTTAAAATATGTTTGAATCTGTAAAAAAGAAACTTATATTTCGGTTTTCTTAGGAAATATATTAAATGCATCCTTATTGGTTCATTTTATATCCGACTTAGGGCCAGTTTCATAATGGAATTTAAAGGAGATATTTAAATTTAGTCATTGTTAGATGTAAAAGCATATTTGTTTCACATCTGAATGTGACTTTAATGTTAAAAGTCTCCTTTACATTCTCTTATGAAACTGACTTTCAATAATATTGTTAGTGATTTAATTAAGTAAGGAACTCTAAACATCGAGTAACTGCATAAGATCATTATTTCTCGAATGTTGGTTCCCAATGAAATTTAATTTTTATACTGGAATTCACCTATAATAAAATCTGTTTTAAATAATTTTATAATCCAAGTTGATGCATATAAACACAATAAAACTCATTTAAAGATATTTCAAATATTACAGGTATTAATAGAATGTACGCTGATAATCCAAAGTTACTTACTAAGTTAGAAGTTAATGTATTATTGAAACATTTTGTTATAAATATAATAAAGTCCTATGGCACGATTTAATTCTATGTGAATTCCATTGTGTTTGCTTAATTTGCTTTCGTATTTCAAAATTTGATCTACCAGAAGGTATTTTTGTTCTTTATTTTTTCTATGCTGTATGATCTCAAAACCTGGGAACCACTGATGTGGATGATAATATGAGTTAGATCCCTATTTCTAACACTTAAAGTGTCATGATTTTCATCACCCATATACATACATATATGTACATATATCTATATATATTTAGTGAGAGAGATTTATTGATAATCAAATGGAAATAGTTAACGTCTATCATTTGACAAAATATTCAAAAGGTTTCAAAAAGTCAGAACAGCCAAGTATAATTTTTCCACAGTCAATTAAGGCACAAATGGATAAATTATTACCTAGCAATAACATCTGCAAAACTTTCGTTTTGCTTTTAACATTGTCCTCTGGTTATGCGTGTTCGTTATGACCACGATCAGAATTTTTCTCTCTTTTCTTTCATTTTGAAACAGATTCAAAAACATTATCAGGAGTATTTACCAAGTTTTTAAACGTGGTAACTTTTAGAATTATATACAGTATGTGTAATTTCTACTCCAGTCAGTCAAAAATAAATTAGATATGCTACGAAGTATCTGACTAAATAGTGCAAGACGCTTGTATAGAGTAGGTCAGCGTTGCTTTTTCTGGAGCGTTTGATTTCCACTGACTGGACTACAAGTTACATATAACATGGTTTTGTCTTAGTGAATATTAGTTTTTCTGAATCAAATTATATTTGACGATTAATGTATTTATATCACAGTTCTTTTTGCAATAAAATGAGACATTTTGCAAACTTTCATATCAAATCATAATTCGACATAATTAGACTCACATTAAGCGTACTTATATCAGCAATGTGATTTGTTTTTCTTCTAAAAAATTATGCAAATGCCAACTTTTTTTGCAAAAAGCTCTAAGCAGTTATTTTCCCGTGTATTAATAATATATGATAGCTATATATACTTCTTAACAAATCACAATCAGATCAGTTAAGAGGATCTTATACAAAAAAGTCAATTTTTAGAAGAGGTTTTAATACCAAAAATAAATTATTAATAATTTAAATAAGTTGTTTTGCAAATACGTGATATTTCAATAATTTTCTCATTAATGAATTGGTGCAATTAATTTGCTGAGCAGTATATACAAATAAAATGTAGTTAGGACTTTAACACTTAGGATGCATTGATCTGTATACCGGAAGTATGGCTGTTGTAAAACATTTAGCTCCGTTAAACAGTTGATTTATAAAAACGGTTACAAGTTTGTAAATACTTAATTATTTAATTAAAACTAACATTTATAGAAAGCTCTGATTATTAATACACAAAGTTCTGTTTATATACTTGCCCTTCGCATAGTTCATTTACCGTTCTTTTCGATTCTAATACAAAAACGTTACATAAATAATGATTGTACAGAGTTTTAGAAACAATCTTAACATATTACTTACTGCCTATACAAAATTCAATTTGGTGACTGCTGATGTTTTAAATTTAAACTGAGCAATCAAATTGATTAATGTAACTAAAAGTAAATGCATACTTAGCGATCGCAAACAAATTTCGTGTACTCGTTGTTAAACCCAGGAATTTATTTATTTTATCACTCTTTACCTATCTAACTCCAAAAGAAAGAAAACACATCTAAAACATTGTGTGAACGTTAAATCTTATATTGTATATTATATCATATAATGGTGTTTTTCCTTTGAGTAAATAGACATAGAGGTTTGTGGCAATGATATTTGAACTGAAGAAGATCAACGGGGAACATATCTACTGTTCTCGGCAGTATTGATTTCTTACATAACTAATACATTTAAGTCTTATGTTGTAGAAAACTTCATACATAGAATCATCTTTTTCGTCTATGTAACAAACTTTAAATTAACTGAATAAATACATCAAAACGTCATATTACATTTTCATATTTAGAATATAAAAGCATTAACACGTGGGATACCTTACAAAACATATATTTTGCAAAAATTCTGATTCAAATTTCTAAGAAGAAAATATAAAAACAAGTAATTCTTTACGTCTGTCTGATTGTAACGACATTTTTTTAGGACTGCTAGTGTCTTGCATAAATAATCCCTGAATTTGATATACTTCTGCAACATCATAAAACACCTGCATATATATAAATCTAAACAATATATACAGATATCTAAAAGAAAAAAAAAAACAAGGTGTATCATTTATATGAAAAAGCACACCCAAAAACAACAGAACAAATATAGACATTCTACCCTTAAGAAAAATTCAACAAACAAAAACAACAACTCTTAGATCGAAATTTAAAAAATTTAATAGAAAAATATTAGGAGTTATGATTAGGCGAAACATCAGAATGTACGTGAGATTTCGTTTTGAGGCTACGTTGTTTGGTAAAAGGTGATCGACTTAAGGACGCACTGCTTCCACCTTCTAAATCCTTTACATCTTTTTCCGTAGGCGAACCCAAGGTTAACGATGACAAACTTGATGACAAATTCATATTTGAACTGACGCTCAGCATAGAAGGGTACTGTTGCATTTCTCCGTTCTCTCCTTCGGATTCCTCAATGGGCAGACACGTTTCTACCATTGCTTCTAAACAATTCACAAAAAGTTCGCTACTTTCTGCCGTATTATTGTACTATAAGAAAACATTGAAAAAAAAAAATTAGAACACCTACTGAGTTATGACTACTGGAGAGTAAGGAAAATGTTTTTATTTTGAGTTAACTCTTCTGTACCTAACACAAACAGATTAAAATTGCGATATTTAATAAAGGCATACTGAAAATGAAGAAAAAGAGAACATAATAAACGAAAGGCCACGGCAAGTGTTTGTTACCTTGTACAAAATACAACCAGCCTCGGTGTCCTAGTTAGAAATTCAGTAACAAAAATGACAAGTGTGTGAAATAAATGACAAGATTATAACATCTGAATTTTTAATAATTATTATTGTATACGAACATAATAACAATTAGCACGAACAACAATTAAAAACGAAATTAAAAACACATTTTTTAATAAGAGAATTTGTATCGTACTCACCTTGTTGAAAGGACCTGCAAACCTCCACAAACCACCAAAACCGCAGCTTTGCAAATAGTGAAGTTGTTGCTGGCTAGTATCTTCACAAGCAATCATATTTTGTATAATACTTCTCACAGCGCTTAAAATAACTTGATCATGGCAAGATGTTAATACGTTGTTAATTTTCATATCTAACAAATTATATCTAAGAACGCAAATTTTAAAATAACTGTAACTGAATTCAACTCTAACATACTTACATTACAGGAAATACTTTAGGAAAAACAACCGCTCCTTCTGCTAAATACTGATACAAAATTCTAGTCTCGGTTTCATCTGTGCTATACTTAACTAAAGTGGCCAGTACAGTCAAAACTAATGCTTGAGTTGAAAAGTCGGTGAGAACTTCCGGATCCAAGAGAATGTTATTTTCATTGCTCACGGAGACTCTAGTGCTCCTGGTCTGAAAAATTACACACACTATATAGATATTCGTTTAACTCTCGACGTTCATATTTCATTATAAACATTTACAATGAAAAAACATTTTCCAATTTACTAAACGAAGGCATGCAAAACGCACACGGCTAAGAAAACATTCAGTATCATGAGTATCATTAGCATCACACAAATAAATGAAAAAGCGAAATTGATTTCACTTTAAAGGATAAGAAAAATACAGTTTGTTGCAAATTCAAACTTCACTAAATGGATCTTGCTTATTATAAAATAATTCTTATTATAAAATAAAACTATGGTAAGTTAAGATGTGTAATTAAAAAAAAAAACAACAATTTTAGGAGCTAGAGAAAAACATGGTTTATACGTATTATCTTATCACGAAAAACAAAAGGGCATTGCAAAGTAGTTCGTATTCCTTCCGTATTGTGTCGACTTCAAAATTGAAATTGAAAGTGCATGTAAATTTTTTGCAGTTGTTTTCCACTATTTATTTATTGACTTTATGATTTCAACTTGAGGAAAACAGTGCTATTAATACATACAAAGCAAAATATTACCAAATACTTCAATGCTTACTTCGAATCATGCACAATCGCATCCTAATCTTAATGTAGGAGAAAATCAGCAACCGCCAGGTGGCGCCTTTTTATGTTGAGAACCAAAAAGCGTCAACGTCAACACTGTGATAAATCCATTTAGCATTAATAATTACCGGTAAATATTAATATTAACCGTTCTATTTTGATTGAAAATTTTTGATTGGCAACACTGGTTTTAAACTATAATATTTGAAAGTGATTGATTTTATTGCACAAAAATATACTAGTCATATTTAGTTATTTATTTTCACTAATTAAATACTATTTTCAACTCAAATTGTTGCACACAGCTTATGTTTTCCTTATTTCAGTAGTTACGAAAGTGACCACCAGAGGATAGCCACTTTGCTGACTTTCTCCTAGGCACTTGCAGAGCATAAAATTTACTTTAAGGGAGTCTTTTTGATATATTAAGTAACTTCATAATGAATATGAACCTCGAATTTTTAACAAACTGTACAGAATTGTATGAAACAATATTAAATATCCCCGTTAAAGTGAAATTGTGGAAAAAAGCAGAAGTGGCAGATGTTAATCAAACATTAAGATAATAGAAAATATTTTTGTTAACTAATAGGTTTCTACGGAATAGTGATAGTTTCTAAAGTTGTTAGTTACCTTAGTGTCATCAGATTCATCAAGGGATTTTTGTTCTTTGGTGGTAGGCACCGAGAATGAGCGTTGTGTTTTGAAGAGGGCACGTGCGCTCTGAATGGTGGCCACCCCGACAGAAGGCAGACAGGCAGGCAGGCAAGACAATATAAGCAGCAAAAGTTAGTATGCATGATTAGCACGAGTTAACTGTTAAAATGTTAACGTGCAATGCACATTTACCAAAGCGAGCGGTTCTTTTCTAAGTTGATGCCGGAAACAAAAACATTAAAATCAACTAAAGGTCTTTTTAAAGCATTCCTCATTATAAATGTAAGTTTGCTGTAAGACGGAGCAAGATAAGATGATGTTTGCGTAAGGCAGGCAAATCTTACTTTGGTGGGTACCACAGGTGGGCTTTGTGCCTCAGCACTTAATGCGTTAGGGGTCGGATTCTGCTGTACGGGTACTGAACTAGAGCGCTGAGTGCGGTACAAAGGCCGGGTCAGGGCTCCGTTTGCCTGTGGCCCCGGACTTTGGGTCAAGTCTAAACTGCGCCAGCCCTTACTGGCTGTAGAATTCTCAACCTGGTTAGTACGCTAATTACTGTAAGTTAATACTGACCACTTTCTAATATTATAAGAAATATCAAGCACTCACGGGAATACCTTACGTGCATAGCACAAGGCAACATCAGAATTATGTTAAACTATTCAACTGTAATATTAAATCTACTCTACCTAATATAGTATAACATATTTCCAATAAGAATAAAAAACACTTGAATACACCAATTATAAAAAATTTAAATATGAACAAATCATTACAATTTTTTTTTTAATTTAGCACAACATTGAAATAGAACATGTACACACCTGGTGTGATGTGGTTTGTTTATTCTGTTTTGCTTGAGCTATAGCAGATTGATCTAACAAATCCCATGACTTTTGTCGACGGTTCACCGTTCCACAATTCACAACACTGGATGTAACACCGCTACAAGTGCTAGTTCCTTGCTGACTCGTGCTGGGCACATTCTCTGCCAAGAAATTTTCTTGAGAAATTGAGTCAGGCACGTTGCGCGGAATAGAATGTTTTACGTGGCACCTGTTTCTCACTTCCTCCGAAACACCAACCAACGCTATAAATTACACACCATTACTATTAATTGTCATTGTGAAATAAAAAGAAAGTTTCAACTTCTGATTTAATTTTACATACCAATTATCATTATAATTTGTTATCAACTACAAACTAATTTAGTGTTAAAAGCATTTTGTTACATATAATTTTTTTATTGTAATAATTCAGAAAAACAATTACCTGTTAAGTAAGCAATACTATCAGGAGTCACTTCAAATTTGTCTCTTTTATGCGGTTTAGCAATAATACCAAGCAACATTGTAAGCACTCTGGAAGTTCTTGAAACAGTCGTTGGAGTAGGATGTCTGTACCCTTTGAGCAAGTGACCCACTAATGCGAAGTGAAAGTTTGCCTTAAAACTCAAACCGACTGCGTGATCTAATTGTTTAAAATGCCATTCTAACGGTTCTCTCGTTTGCATCATGACCTGCTGTAATGGCTGAAAAATTTATTAGATTTTTTTTAATATAAATATGCAGATTGTAAACTAATACTTACAACTTCATCAAATACACCTTGCGAATCTAACGTATGTAAGTTCTGTTCGAGTAGAGCAAGTCCCGATGCATATAAGGAAGATTCATCTAATTGTAATACTGAAGTGGCAACCCAAAATAGGGCCCTATGTATTGGAGATTCTGGTCTCAGTAAAGGTTGCAATCTAGTTAAACACATGACGAGAGCTTCAATTAAAACCATATCATTGAAGCTTTCTAGAGCTTTAACAAGTATGCGTAACAACTGTTTCATATCATGATCGCTGACACTTTTACTGATGCAACCGAACACGATTAGTGCTCTCGGTTGAAGGGCAGGGTTAAAGCAGAAAGCAAACCCTTTCGCCAAAGACGTCCAACTGTTCAACCAATCACAATCAGGTATGTCACGCATGCAAGCTTCCATAATTTCCAGCAAAGCATCCGTGATTACTTCCAGCGATGTTAAAGACAAACGTTCACGGTCTTGCGAAGACGCCCCGGAAAAACTTCTCTCAGTGCCAAACCTACGACGGTCACTAACTTAATACTAAACTTCCTTAGCTCACTACTAAAAAAAAAAAACAAATTACCATCTCTCGTTTGGATGTCTGTAACTTGATCGGAAAGCAGTAACTGCAGCGGATTTTACTTTACTTATACCGAATAACAGGTAAAACTTTGGTAATGAAAACTCATCCAAAGATAAGCGCAGAACTCTTTGTGTGTCTTCAGAAAAAGATGGTTTCGTGCACGTACACAACGAATGGATTATATTAATTACCAATCCATGAGTTGATGCTCTCATACTTAAAGAACCAGAACACACAAGAAATGTTACGGTGTGAAAAAGATACGGCAAATGCCTGGCTACGTCTAAACAATTATTGAAAGATAACATTAGTAAATATCGAGCTAAAATAGCAATATCATCCCACATCATATGTTGTTCTAGTAACAGCGTTGGTGACTGACAAGTTTTATCTACAACCTAAAAAATTTAATCAAAAAAATAGACATAGTTTTTTTAAAAGCAACTTACTCTACATAAACGACCTATTACTTTTTTGGCAACTAACTGTACATTGGCTGATGCTAAAGCAACGGCAGTATCAGCCATTATTTCGACCATAGGAGATCCAAGTCCCGAGTTAACTGATCTGTGTATAAAATTATCTAAGACCATGTCAATCAATTCTGGAACTTGTCCAATGGATCCCCAAATTTTAGCCTGAATAGAAGGGTACATTTCGACCTCCTCAATTGTTAACAATATCAATTTTTCCAATATTTGTGCGACCTGTTTTTGACGTTTGTTTTCTTCTGATGGTTTACAAAACCTAAAACCAATTGATTAAAATTTTATTATGAGAAGATCATTTCTATTTCTTTTACCGAACCAAATTTGCCAGCCAAGGCGTCATGTATTCTAAACAGAGATGTTTTAGCTCAATGCTGGAGACTCGAAATCCTTGTATACATTCTTCTAAAAATTCCAAGGTTAAATGAGGTTCGTTCGTAGCAAGCTTTTCTGACACGGACTTTATAAATATCGTATTGTTAGAGGGAATGCACAGCCCTGATGTTTCAAGTAATTGCCCCTCAATTTTTAGGTCAAAGGTGGCGGTTAAAGCACATAATTGATTGTACGCAGCAGTACGAAGGTTCGGATCCGAAGAGCCTAAATTCAACAGTGCCATATTTAGAAGAGTACCTGGCACATCTTTGGGTCTTATTTTTTGATGAACAGTCACCGAGTCCTAAAATATATTAATACGTATAAATAACAAAATACACATACGTTCTCTTGATAATTACAGGTTGACTTAGTTCCCAACGGTTTCTTATATGTATAACAGCCTGCACGATACTATCACAATCATTATGAATAAAACTTAGGGGTCCACTTTCGTTAGCAATTGTCAATGTAAACTGATTATCATCTACTAAACAAACTTCTTCTATCTCTGAAGCATAGTATACGTCATTCAATAAGACAGAGTGAGATAGAACCTTGGTTTTCTCAGACGATGTAATTTGTATAGCTGTAGGGCCTACTTTTATCGCAACTTTCGTGTCCTTGTGCGATAATTTTAGGGCGTTGTTGAACACTTTGAGGTCTTCATCCAAGCTTAAAGTTGCCCCGGGTAACTTTTGCTGATCAGGCTCTATAAAGTCGTTCAATTTATTTGGAGCATCCACAAATATTAACTTCCTGTTTCCCTGTAACATAATCTGTACATATAGTCAACATGTTCTCACAGGATTACCTACCTTCAAAGGAGCTAAAATTCTGTCGTGAAATTTAGTGTACTCTCGAACCCAACTATTGCAATTATATATGTACGCAGCATGTATGTTTTCGTAGGCCACCTCCGGTAGTACATAGAACCATTTTTGCAAAAATTCAGTTCTGAAGCGTAAATATAACACTAATAATTAAAAAAAAAAAAGCTTGTTGTGCTTACCTAAATCTATTGTCAGAGCAAGTGTGGGTAAAATCAACTACCAACTCGAATGGTGAGTGACAGAAAGGTTTCAGAGTCAAAATTACGTGATATATTAAAAGATCTCCGTTAGTTTCACCAATTCTAAAAAGTACGATAAGTTTTGAAGATTAATTATTTATTGAATGACTTACTTGTATCTTCTAGCAATGTAGTAAAATACAGGAAAACCAGCTTTGCTTGTTCCAGCTTGATAAAAGATGTTCAGCGATTTTATAGATTTAAATTCCTCCTTCTCGTGCATATTATGTTTAACCATGATTTCTTCGAAGTTATTCGATGACATATCTATGGAACTCCATCTGGCATACGACGAAAATAATAAACTAGAAAATTCGATTTGCCAAACAACTCACTTAACATGCGCCACGACACTTACTGTGAATCCACTGGTTTGTGTTCTGGTGGGCCTAAGTAAGCTAAAAGTGTGGCCATTTTATCGAATGGTCTTCGACCTACCGCT
Organism: Serrognathus titanus; assembly: GCA_039766575.1. NCBI lineage: Eukaryota > Metazoa > Arthropoda > Insecta > Coleoptera > Lucanidae > Serrognathus > Serrognathus titanus. Next base: position 5,421,780 of record CM077916.1, on the reverse strand, counting down.
TTATGATCTCTGCTACTTGAGAGATAATCGCCAATCTTTTCCTGATGGTTCCAAAGCAACCTGTGCAATGCTAGCACATTTGCATCACTGATGAACGACATTGAGTGCGATGTCGTATCGACAGTCTCACAATCAGATGCAATTTGTATAAAAAATCTGTAACAACTTACATTTTACAACCACCACCATGAGGAAAACAACATGAAAATCTCACCGCCTCCCAATTTCAAAGTGTGCTCGTAAGAAGTCATTAAAAGGCAACATGTGTTGTTCTTTACTGAATTCAACATGATTGGCAATATTTTGCAATATTTTTGACATCAACATCAGACCCCGTTTGACTGAAGTCGGGACCTGTTTTATTACAATTCCCATTTCCTGTGGCGATACAATCGCAGGATTGATAAAACGGAGAAATATTACAGTGCCTACAGCCCCAATGTTACTCTGCGGGCATTGTGGGAATCGTTTGCTCAAAACTTGATACAAACAGTGACACATCGATCTTAACTGTGGAGGAAACTTATCAGCTGAACAGACAATAGCATCAAATACTTTCTGAGTTAGAGCAATTAAATTCTGTCGGTTTTCTTCTATGTCTTCGTTTAACTCAATCCTGAAATAGATATCTTTTTTATTTATAATACATACTTAATATAATAAGTTTTCTGCTTTTTTAAATAGATATTTCTGTATCTGAGGCACCTTACTGCCTGTGACGGTAATAAAGTTATCAAGTTGTAAAAATTATACCTTGCAGGATCAACTTCGAAACTGTAACACGGATCATCTAACAATGGTCTGATTAACGGCTCTAATAAAGTCTGCAAATAACTCGCCCCATAAATTTTAAAACAGAAGGCCATTATTTTGCTTCCTAAAGAATTGCCCCGGAACAAAGTCTGCATGCAGTCGGAAACTTCGACTTCTCTGTAAAACATGTTCCATAAAAGCGGTGCAAGAAGATGTTTTGCATCAAAAAGTGTGACAAATACTCGGGCCAGTTCATCCATCTGAGAGGTTGTTACTACATTCGCTAATGCCATAGCGATTGGTAGTTCTCCTTTGTCGCTGATCATCGTTACAAGTTGAACTAATTGCTCGAAACGGTCTGCCAGTACGGTTTCTGCAAGTGTGTCAAATTCTGTGCCTTGTTGTAATATTTTTGTTAACACTTCCATAAACGCAGCTCTCGTTTGTAAATCTCGATTGTAACCCAAATCTATAATAACCATAAGTTACAACACAGAAGGAATGAAATCTGTTTCGTACCTATTGAATGCATAAGACCGCTGTCAATGTTAGCAGATAACAAATTAGACATAGCTTGTATCGTGGCGTTTCTTAACGTATTCAATTTTCCAGCGTTGACTCTCTGTCTTGACACGTCCTTTTCGACATCAGCAGCATCAGAGCAATCGTTCAATAAATTCATGAATAAAGTAAAATACTTGAGAAACAGCTGACTTTTTGCCTCCATTAAATCACCTCTATCAGATTCCTCAGGTTGTAACGGTAATCCTCGTAGCAACGCCGCAACTGCTTCCATACAAGCTTGGTCTAAATCCCTTGTTATCATTGTAACATCTCCAGAGCTAGGTGGTGCTATTTGATGGGACGTACCCATCACCCAGTCAGTTAAATATTCGACCAATTTATTTCTAAACTTCATTTCTTGGCGAAATGCTAAATCATCGCGTCTTTTCATCATCGCCTCCACTAATTGGCACAGCTTTGTTTTTATATGGATTGCATGCACAGTCATATCCAGATGTCTCACATACCTAAATGTAATTTTATTTTTATAGCTATATAAACAGTTGTTACAAATTTCAAGTTCAACACGAAGATTTCGCTTACTAAAGAATATGTCAAACACAAATCTGTTTAATGCACAGCATAAGTATATAATTAAATTCCAATTTAATCACCTTCATATCTCCTATAATAAGCGAGATCTCCCTTGTGAAATTTGCATTGTAACATTCTGACCCTAAACAATACCTCACAACAGCAAGCATCATTCCTTCAATACTAGTTACACCTAAATGCTCTGAAGGTTGTTCGTTTTTAGTGCTATCTAGAATATTCTTCATTATAAATATAATGTGTTCGATGAATTGTGTGTTAACTTCAGTAACAACGACTTGTCCTTGCTGATCAAAAAACTTGTCTACAATTGTTTTAATCTGTTCGAACAATATTGGATACAAAGCCGAAGACATTTCATGGCCAACAAGTTCCTTGACATGTTTTTGAATTTGTGCCCCGAATTTCTCGTTGTTGCACACCAACAGACGTAATAACAGATCAACAAACCTAATAAACAAGATACATCACACCCGTTTTGATGATACAATTCATGACACTCACTGAGTTACCGGACAATACTGCCTCTGTTCTTGAGTTGTGCTAGTCAAAACGCTTGGTTTCCTCGAATCCGACAAAGTACTAACTGTACCCATTGAGCTGATAGTAATAGATGACAGACTTGAGTAACTCGAATGTGAAGTTGATGCAGGCAAAGCGGGCCTTGATGGGGATTTTCGTTGTAAACAAACACCACCCAAGGCACAAAGAAATCCTGTCATATTCGCCCATTCGTTAATTTGGTCCTAAAATGAATCTTATTACCCGTGAATTAAAACGCAGGGATATAAGAAATACTTCTAATTCGTGTTCGGAGTTCTGGTGTGATGCTCTACGTTTCCCCATCGAACGATGGAACGGTTCCATTTGCCCATCTTCGGTTTTCGCCTTAGGATAAGAGGCCAAATTCTTGCACATCGAATTCCAATTCATGAAAGTCTCCTCCCAGGCCGGTTGAACTCCATTCACACAATGTTCGATTTTACGCAGTAAAGCCATAATTCTCTTCTGAAGGGCCGCTCGACCTATAATTGTAAAACCCATGAAGCAAATTAAACTCGCGCTCATATCATCAACACCTTTAACACTGAGAATATTACAACAAAAAGATTGAAAAGAGAATATGCAGAAAAAGTTCTTCATATCAATTTTAACAACCATATCCAGAGTTGAGTAAATCTGCACAATCGTTATGGAAAAAGGAGTTCGCGATTCTAATACTCAGCTCTAGGTAAAACTCAATGTTTAGTTCCATGGATTTTCAGCAGTCATTAAAATTTACAGCTTTCTTAGTATTCTAATGTGTTTATGCGCTATATCTACTATAATCTGGAGTTATTTTTATATTATTGTAGTGTATCTAACCAGTTCATATTGACAATGCACAATTAAAAAATAAAAAATTAGAGAACACAATGAGACATTTCGATTTTATCATTTCAGCAGCACACCACACCATTGGAGGAAGAGTCAAGCTGTCATACCCCAAGCTCCTCTGTATAGTGACAGTGATGATCGTGATTTTAGTGTTTAATAAGCTACGTTTCTGTAAAGTAAAATGAAATGTCCTAAACAAGTTTAAATTATGTGTGACAGGATATTTAGAATATTTATTATTTTGAGCGTCCTGGAAATCAGTTGTATACATATCTCAAATAATTTTTACTCTGCATGAACATTTTCAGAATTTAAATTAGCAATATTAAAGTAATTTAAAATAACTCTAGTTTATAGTATTGTTTTATGAACAGATGTAAACACTGAGTAAGAATTATAAAAATGAAAACAACATAAACCATATGAAAATTACCTATTGATTTGGTAACTGCTTCTGCAATAAAAATGAAAAGAAAATGTTAGACACAACTGCGAAATATACATTTGGTTAAAAAATCATTTGCATAAAAATGGAAAGGAGAAATAAATTTAGTGATTTTCCTGTAAAAATCAACCGACTCAAGTTTATTCCCTCTCTAAACAGAAAACATTTTATACCACATACAACTCACCGTTAGCGTGTTCCGGAAAACACATTCGCGATTCACCGGTAGCTAAGACAACAAAATTTAATTTACTGCAACGTGTCTGTATTAGTCGATTGTGAGCGTTAAAACGAACCTGTTGTTAAAATAGTGGACGCCTGGGCCAGATCTTGATAAACATGATAATTCGGGACCAAATACGTGACGGTAACTTCATCAGATCCACAACGTATTTCGGCTTCTTGACACAACAAAGCAAAACAACTCATAGCAACGAGAACTGCATCCATATCTATACTCCACAAATACATAAAAAATACAACCTGAAATATTCATACAACACTACAAAAAAAGTAACCTGCATATTTAATTTTTACCTCTAATTTTATGTGTGCCTGCTTGCATATGGCAATCTGACTACCAAGATTTGCATATTCCTTATGCCTCGATAGAAATGCATTTCGACAAATCAAAATTTCTCTAAGCCACTTTAAAATATCCGTATAATTCATTATCTGATGCTGTATTAATTTTTGCGAAATTGAAAATAAAACCTGCGAACTGGAACAACAGATTTTAAAAACAAACACCTTTTAAAAAAATTTGAAAAAATTACCTTACATCCCAAAAGGTGTTAATTGGAGCCTCTGGATTCCACATTTCAATTTTTTCTGGGTGATGGAGAACTAACAAAGCTTCCATTGCTTCTTGAGCCACATCGGTCATCGTTGGTTGATGAACTAAAGACACTAAACCATTTATTAATTCCAAAGTGGAACTCTGTATTTCATGTCCCGCTTTTCCTTGATTCTAAAACAATAACACAGTATTTTTTTATTCAATGAAATTTTTAACACTTGCAACTTACATTTAACATTAACATCGGGTCTGCATGAATTAATCTGACCATATACAACAATAAATTACGATAACCAGGTACTTCTTCAGCCCGATCCTTAAACTTCGCTTGCGAATCCTTACCCTTGAGAGTAAGAGATTGTATCATTCTCAAAGGAGTATGAGCAATGTATCCCTGTGCAACTTTATTCAAAGTATCTGTAAACATTGCCCTCAATTCTGATGATTTGCTATAAACCAAATCTATTTTAGGCCACCAGTGTAATCTGGGTTGAGTTACAATCCTGCAAAAATTTACTCAATGAATTAAGAATTTGATTGAACGTTTGAACTTGCCTATAAAGAGATCTGACCAAAACGAAATGATATGTAGAAGGTGAGGTTAAACTTAAACAAACTTTAAGAGCTTCATTGTTGTGGGGTTTAATACGAAAACAGGAAACGAAACAATCAATCATTAAATCCATGTCTTGGTACATATAGCTCTGGCCACGAGAAAATGGTTTGACTGGGTTAAACAGTAATGTCTGTAAAGAAATTTATTAATCCGTTATGTAACGATGTATAATTTAACGAACCTTCAAATCGTTAATAATACTTTGTACCAGAGTAAATGCAACATTATTTGAATCTAAAATGTTTATGTACGTAGATGCTTTACATAGTTTTACGCATGTAATTGCCGCAGCTTCGGTGAGTTGTTTACTGGAATTACCGTGAGGTCCAATACCTCTCTTTACAGCATCAATAAATTGCTTTTTCTTACTATGTCGAGGAGAACAAGGAGCTCCCGTGTCAGCATTCACTATTTCCTCTAACACTTTCTATAAGATACACAAAAAATATTTAGTTTTGGATAAGAAACTTTAGTGTTATTGTAGATTATATAAGATTTATGCTCACAGGTGATAATATGAGCAGCATGACCTGTAAAGGCCAAACAGCTACTCTTCCTTTCTTGTTATCAGCATAGCTATCTAAGATATCGAATAACTGTTCACAACATTTGGACGATTCTTCAATTGGATTCTTCTGTAATTCAGCAAACTCATACGGATATGTATCCATCCAATTCCAAATCGCTTTCTCCAGAGAACTCATCAGGACTAGATGTGCAGACTTCTTAAGAAATCTGAATTTTTGAATTGCTGCTAGGAAAAGTTAATGTGTTACCATCTACATAAATCATTTTTACTAAATCTAATGTGTTTTGAAAGCCTGGGAGACTCAAGTTCATTAAAGAGATTAAAGGTTGGTTTATGTAACATCATTTAATTTACTCTAGTCTAATGCAACGTAATTTAAGGGCAGCCATCGTCCATGATTGAATTGGTTTCTGGTTGGACCCGCATCACGTTGATGTCTTCTACTGCTGACGTTACGTTCTCCATTGCAGAAGAACTTCCTCGGGGCCTTTGCTACGGTTGATGTTGTTGCTGCTTGGATGGTACTTTTGAGTTTATAGAATGTTATTAAAACTTATTAACTATGCTGTAATATAAATGGAAAAATTGTATGGGATTTTCATATGTACGAAATATGATATGATGAGAAGCCCATGTGTGTGAGAGGAGAAAAGTTGCATACTCTTAAAGGTATTTAGTATCATGTAATATTTATATGTATTTTAATTATAATCGTATCAACAACAAAACCTTAAACATTTTTAAATGTAAAACAGAAAAATATTGTTTTAGGTACCTACTAGAGATAACTGTAGCATTCAATGTCAATGTAGATTGCAAAACATAAACATAAGTTTGATCGTTACATACCTGTAAGGATCCGAGTGAGTCTATGAACATCAACGTTAATGTGTTGAATCAATTCTATATCACTGTAATCGAGATTATCATCAGGGCAAGAAGCTAATTCCTGTAACTTGGAGCTGATTCTGCTAAATACAGAGTTGAAGAAATTAACACTGAGAGCAAAAAGGACTTTGCTTGCTAATACTTTTATAGCATGGGTATTCGGATTATCATTCGGCATGTCTAAAACAATTAAAATGATATAAACAATGTAACTATTTAAACATCAAAATAAGTTCACCTAAGAATGTGCAAATTTCTTTCAGGAGTGATTTCAAATTTTGATTCTCTTCCATTGTCAAAGAGATGGAATCCTTAGGTTGGATACTGAAACATTTCTCTAATGTCTCAAGAACCACAAGTAAGCTGTCGTAATAATTTTTTTCTAATTCCGGTCCATGTTGTCGTTGACCACTGCATAATCCTGTTTGGTACTGTACACAATAGTTAGACAATATTTTCATTTAAAAATAAGTGCTACTTACATATTCATGAATACGTTTTATAATTTTAACAAAACCTTCGAGAACTAAAGCGAAGCGATAGCGAGATATTTGTATAATGCAGTTCTTGTTTTCCTCTTCATTTATTCTTGAGTGACTGGTTTGAGAACCAATTCTGCAAGGAAGCTGCAAGAGAAGTTCTGCATTAGTTACAAATCACGAGAGTTTCAGAGTGAGCAGTCTGCCTACACAAAATCATTGGTTATTAAATGTGTATATATTGATTATAAAGTGGGAAGACAATTTATACAACCGAATTTCTATACAAACTAAAGGAAAGCATTTCAAAACTAACCTGTTCCTCAAACCGGAGAATTAAAGTATTTGCCCACTCACCAGGCTTTTGTGTTGCCATACTATAAAATTGTTTTAATTTCACATTATTGAAACTTTAATTTGGGTGACATTTCTAGATGGGTGCGATTTTGACAGCAGTAAATTATGTTGCCAATAGAACCAAACAAAAGTTTTCACGATCTGTCAAACAGGGTTGCCAACATGATATTTTTTTCTTAATCTTATCCGCAAATAGAATTATTTTCTTTAAAAGAAGTTCGATGTGGTCACTCTTTAAACTCTATCTGCTCAGAGTATACGAGTATTTTTCGAATTTTTCCTAAGAAAAGTAGGTAAGGGTCGGAACACATCTAAATGACGGTTGAGATATGACATAACCTTTAACAAATGTGTTGGCATGGCACAAAACAATAACAAACTAGAAATGTATCTCTGGGTTTTAGTTATAAGCCTTCCCAATCTCTTCTGATTAAAAATTGTTACAGAAGAAATCACATTTTATTTTTTTTATTCAATTTTAAAAGTGGCAAATTTTTATTTTTTTAACTAGTTAGTATGAAACTTTATTTATAAATATAAATGGTTATTTTAAACTGAAATACAACTATAAAAAATAGTCATTTAAATATGATCTATTTTACATCCTAATCTATTTAAATAACGGTATAAAATTAGAACTTAGGATATAATACAATAAGTTGGTATTAATTATTTTGAATTTCCCACCTTTAATTGTGCAATTTTTCGGTCCTTTTCGTTACATTGGGCGCGTTCAGCGGACACAACTGTTGAGTATGTTGACTTTTTTGGTACGCTAAACGGTTAATGCTTACTTGTGTTGACTGCCAACAGTTGTCGAATTTACTCACTAGAAATAATTTACGGTGAGTACGGTGTCAGTGAGTCATTTGTTTTTTCTATCCACTTGTTCTAAATTCTAACCTCTTTCGAATTGCCGACATCTCAGTTTTTTATTATATTTATGACGAGTAATACTGTACTGTTGTAAGAAGTATAACCTACAATTAATTTTTTACTATATAATCTAGAATAATTATTTATAACCGTAATGTATGAAAACCTAACCTCACTCCATATGTCAAATATTGATTGATAAATAACAGTAAGTTGTTATAGCGTTCAACTGCTCCAACTTGTTTAAACGCAACATAAAATGAAATAAACAACGTTTCTCGTTTTAGTCAACTGTTGCGTCCGCTGAATGCGTCTATTATTTTCACGACATGTGGCAACCCTGAATGACGATGTAATTGACAGATCTAAACACTAGAAGTTGCCATGTATTTATAGATTTATTTAAACATTATTATTACTAAAATAAATTACAGAAACAATCGTTTAATAATAAATACCCTAGTGGTGCAGTGGTAAATAATCTAGTCGTTATCAACTAAGTGTCATTAGAGTGTGTGAGTTAAAATTATATACATAAGTACTTGCTAGAATTCCGTTTAAAAAAAATTCGCTTTACTTATATATATATATATATATATATATATATAAACTGTTACTATTTCAGTATATGGTTAATTTTCCTACAGTTATCAAGTATTTTAACAGAATGGTACCAAAAGTAGTATTCGTATTAGGAGGACCTGGTGCTGGAAAAGGCACCCAGTGTGCAAATATTGTTAGAAAATTTGGGTACAAACATTTGTCTGCAGGAGATCTGTTACGAGAAGAACGAGCAAAACCGGATTCTGAATATGGAGAATTAATAGAGGCTTACATTCGTGAAGGCAAAATCGTACCTGTTGATATAACCTGCAGCTTATTAGAAAGAGCAATGTCAGATTCTGATTGTGATAAATTTTTAATTGATGGTTTCCCTAGGAATAAAGATAACTTAGACGGATGGAATCGCAGAGTTGCTGATAAAATACTTTTACTTTTTATTTTATTTTTCGATTGCTCAATGGAGGTATAACAAAAGATATTTTTGTTTATATTGATCTAAGTTAATTATTCTAGATTTGCACCAACAGATGCTTGTCAAGAGGAGCAGCGGGAAGTGGCAGATCCGATGATAACATGGAGAGTTTAAAGAAACGTTTCAATACGTATTTATCAGAAACTAAGCCAATAATTGATTACTACAGTGAGAAAAATTTGGTAAGGCGAGTTGATGCTTCCAAATCCCCTGAGGAAGTATTCGATGATGTGAAATTAATTTTTTCACAGCTGCACACCATGGGAGATATTTAAGTTTTAGTGCCGTATGTTTTCTAGGAAAATTTATTTGATTTTTCAACATTCCTAAATTTATTTGGCAGATTTAATTTCATTCCAACTACATATTAAATCGGAATGTACTTACTGACTTGGTTGCAACAATTTCCATAGTAAAGCTTTTGCTATATTTATGCAGATGTCTATTAGAAATGTTTGTTATTTCAGTGCTGTTGAGGTAACTATTAAGAAATGCAGATTACAAAGTGTTGTGTCTACTGTGTGCATTGCCTAAGTCAACTATTTTAATTCATATTTTTTGGGTTGGTATTTGATACTTATTTTCCTGGTCCTCTTACACTCATTTAAAAGGTTGTTTTTTTTACTATGATTTTTTAAATGTAATTAAAATTTGTATCATAATCGGTCTATTAGTGTAAAGAGAAATGTTATACTATTTTATTAGTTGTGCAGTAAATATAATAATTGCTGATTTTATTCTTATCTTTGAATTCCAAAACCATCTCTATTTCTATTTTTTTTTTCTTGAAGAATTTATGAAAGTGCCCAAGAAACCCCAAAATTTTTCATTCGCCAATGCAGTCCACGAGTAAAATTCCTCGCATTTTGAAGAATTCTCCAATAATTGCCATCACTAACGAAAATATCCAAAAAAGAAATTTCATTCCCCGATGCAATTTGCAGAATTTTCCAATATTTGGCATCACTGAATTTAATTACAACAGCGGCGTTTTAATCACAAATACGAATCTCCGATTTCAGATATAAATCTACGGATTTCTAATATTAGACTGTACTGCTCGTCTCAAGTCTTGTAGCGACGGATTTGAGAGTGGCGCCTACGGATTTTTTCTAGGTGACATCTACGGATTATTTAATTTATAAGGTTGGCAACGTTGTATAGCAGTCCCAAATTTTTAATGAATGCAAAAAGCAGTACTAGAGACAACTTATTAGCTCAAGCACTTAACGATAAACATAAATAAAACTCAATTTCAGTGATTTGCTAAAAAATGAATGAACGTAAGTTATACGCAAATTAATCGATTTTTCCTTGTGAGGTTATGTGATGCTTTCCAGAAAGAAATAAAGTCAATATGCGTGAATTAGATTTAGAGGCGAAATCTTCTGCGACAAAGCAGTTCATCAATATGCTACAAAGGCCTGGTCAACTCGAGAAAGTAGAACAATATAAGCGCACCCTTGTCCGTAAGAAAGCATCGGTTGAGGCGTTATTAAAATCTGGAATGCAAAGTCAATTGGACGGAGCAAGAAATGGAATAAACAAATTGCCTATATGTTTACAAGATACCAAAGATGTAGAAGCTCGGTAAAACTAATTTAGAAATAACTTATCCTAGGTTGTTATCAAATTGTTCTAGTTGGAAACTAATGATAAATATGTTCCCGGAGGTGTCCAATTTGAGTGGTAAATTAAATGAAGTCAGAGATGAAAACATGCGTTATTCTCAATATGTGACGGCAAGAGAAAACTTGAAACACATATTTACAGTACCAGAAAGTATTAAGAAATCTAAGCAGTGGATTGATGATGGAAAATTATTACACACACATCAAGTATATCATGATAAATAAGTTGAGACAATCGTTTTATTATTTTTATTGCAGTGTTTGCGAGACCTGGAAAATTCTCGTGATGATTTACTATTTGAATTACACAAGCTTCCTAACCAATCAGTATTTGACAAAAACATGTTGAAGGATTCCTTCAAAGATGTGGAGACACTTTCGAATTCACTAGAAAAACAAATACGGATTATTTTAAGTCGTACATTAAATACGGTGCGTAAGGAACCAACGGTGATTGTAGCTGCATTAAGAATTATTGAGAGAGAAGAGAAAGCTGATGAACAGGCATTAAAACATGAGAAGCAGACCGGCTTTAAATCACCTGGAAGACCAAAACAGTGGAAGAAGATGGCTTTTGAAGTATTGGAAAAAGCTGTTGCTACTAGAATAGAAGGAACACAAGTCGACGAACGTGAAGATAACAAATTATGGCTTGTTACATATTTGGAGCTAACAAGGCAACTTATTTTGGAGGATTTGAGGGTTGTTAAAAGTCTCTGCGTACCCTGTTTCCCCCCAGAATATCACATTGTTGATGCTTATGTAAGAATGTATCATAACTGTCTGAGTCGACATGTACGTTTTAATTGTTATAAATTGTTGCTATTATTGTACAAGTGAAACTTTTAGCTGCAAGATATTATTCAAAATGGCTTGGAAGGTAATGAATACGTATCATTACTGAGCTGGACTTTGAATACGTACAATTCAGAAGAATTAATGGGTCATCCTGATTTGAAAATTCACACCGAATGTTTGAAACCCTTACTTCCAGATGCAGTACTAAATAGTTTGTTGGAACAATACCTAAAAGTAAGTTTATTTTCAATTATTTTTGTGCAATTGAATTTTTTTTTTTTTTAAGAACATGGAAAAGAATTACACAGAATGGTTACAAAATACTTTATCATCGGAAAAACAAGAATGGAAGTCAACCGCTGAACCTCTGGCAGAAACAGAATTGCGCTCAGCAACTCCTGTAATAATTTTTCAAATGATAGATCAAAATTTGCAGGTTACTCAAACCATTAGGTATAATCTGTTCACTTAAAAAATATATATTTTAAAGTTCTTGAATTTTTTGAAGCGAGTGAAACAAATATAGCAAACAAAATTATTTATTTTGTATTTCAGCCAAAGCCTTACGTGTAAGGCATTAATATTAAGCATTGAGCAAATGATTAAATATGGTGAGATATATCGAGAGGCTATAATTGAATATAAAAACAAACATTTCGAAGATCGAAGTCAAGTAAATGTTATGTTCTATGTACACCTCTGAATGTTACAAGTTGCTTATCTTACAGGTGCCTTTCTTCACACACTACATGATAATAATAGTCAATAATTGCCTGGAGATAATAGATTTAGGGGCGCAGTTACAGAAACAATATTGGAATCAAAATCTGACTCAAGAATTAAGCGATGTTTTAAAACGTCTCAACAATACATTTATAGTATGTTTTTTTTATTATTAATTGCATACGTCAAAGTCATTCAATTTGTGATTGAACGCTTCAACAATAGTGTATACACCTAGAAATAAACACACTTTTCTGAACTAAATATTTTTATAGAGTTTAAGAAATGAGACCTGTGGGTATTTGCTGGAAGAATTAATTTTGGACATTGGAAAACAATTCGACGACTTGTTTACAACTCGCTGGTTTGATGTGTCCATTCCAGTCGATACAATCTGCGCCACTTTAGACGATTACTTTCAAGATTACAACCGTCTGGCCGAGGTGAATTTAAAATTCATCATAAACGAAGCAAAAACGTCTGTTGTTAAGCGCTATTTAATAGCAATGCTTTCAAAAAAGATATCGTTTAAAACCTACGAGGAGTGCCAAAAGGCTGCCAATCAAATTACAAGAGAAGCAAATCAACTGAAGAAGGTCTTCACCAGCATAGCTCCGAATATAATAGACGATGACGACCTTCTCGATACAATTATTTTATTTTCAGAAGTTTTAAAGTGTGAAGACGACATGATCTCGTTCGACTTGCACAGGATCGTTGATAAGCACTCGGATGTAACGGAAGATCATTTACTCAGATTATTGTACCTCAGAGGAGATCTTCCCAAGTCCGATTTAAAGGAAAAAGTTACTTTCGTTACTAAAACTTCTAAGCCAAGTATTTCATCTCGAAATAACATATTTAAACAACTCGTTTTTCCAAAGTTACTTAGTAATCTGGGATTATAGTATAAAAACCATAAGTAGGTAAACAACTTTTTAAATACATACATGTACAGGATTTAATAAACGTGGAAAATACTTGTTTTTTAACTCTGAATAAATTATTTAATTTCTATTTTCATAGAAATTGATAACTAGTATCAGGACTTATCTCTTAGGAAATAATTATCGTCGGTGGGTGACCAAAAATGGAAAATTTTGTTTACTGATGGATAAGCAAAGTATGCTTTAATGCACCTTGAAATCTCTGTCTGATATATCAGATGAACGAGGAGGAATCATATTAACATTTATCAAAGAATTTAGGCTGCACTAAAGCATGTTTTGGAAAAAAATGTGCACCGTTGTAGCTTTATAAGTCCATTACAGTGCTGTTACATTTATAAAAATGGTATTGTACTGTAGATGTTTTAATGAAAAATAAAAGTCTCAATAGGATTTTTTTTTAATTGTCTACACGACTGGGTTTCGTCCGCATTGCGGACATTATCAAGTGTTCATTAATTATTTCATACTGTAATAATAAATATACGTTAATAACAAATATTAGAAAATCTTACAATTTATAAATGTAGATATTGTATTAAAATTTATATATATAGTAAATTCTAATATATTTTGTGAAATAAGGTGTAGATTAATATTTGTATAATTATGACAGTTTAGAAATAAAGAAATAATTTATTAGTCACAGGACATTTTTTTAAAATTAAGTAGTAAGTACTTATTTAGAACATAACAGAAACAATCATACAACTTCCAATTAATGGATTTAAAGAAATGATAAGTATTAAAAGACGTTTGTTCATTCATTTTACACATGTTTTACGTTGTTTGTTGTTTATTACATGTGTATCTGCATTGAAATGAAAAATTTTGCAAAGGTTCAAAGTGGTAATTTACCGAATAGAAGAAATGACGTCACACCTTTCAGAAATTATTGTCAGAAAGAGCAACTTTCAACTCATAATTCTGTATTTTTTTAAGATATTTGAATAATTCTTTCGCAGTCTTACATAAACTTGCTTTAACTTTAATTTCTTAAAAAAATAAATTTCTCTAGTTACACTATTTCTGATTTTTACACTGACATTTTTATTTTTCATAATTTTTTTCATTGTAACTACTATGGTAGAACCTCTATTAGCGTTTAATATGTATTTGGATTATCTTTCAAATGTGACGTACAATAACACACCCACGAAAAACCTCTTGAAGGTTTATTTAAAAAATTAATACAATTTTTATTTAGCTTTAGGATCACAAGTTGACATAAGCTAAGTCTTATCAGTATAAGAGCGTTTTCGATTGACTGCACTAGTACGCAATCAGAATATCTTCATCTCGTTTTATTACATGAGGTTGAAAGAAGATGCTAGTATATTGAGTGTGGTCGGTGCAGTTGAATCGAAATCACTGTATTAGTGGTATCTAGATACGCGTAAAGTCCTTGACACGGTATGCAGCATTTTATAAAGTAAGTTCTTTTATGAATGTTTGAAAAGTTTTAAAATTCGCTTTATTCTGGAAGGAGCACAGTAAAAGCTGTACAATATAAATTGAGTATATCTACTAGTTCGTCTATTAACTAGTAGTTGGCACTGAGAGAAATGTGGTTTGTACCAATCATATCGCTTTATTTGAGACGCTGGAATTATAAGTTTAGTTTGTTCCAACGAGGTGTGTATTAATATTTTTACGCATTAAAAGAAAAGGTAAAGAAATTATACTATTAATTAGGAATGAGAATATTATTTTTATTTAAATCTTAATCAGATCTACAAGTAGTAAGAGAAATGAGAGACGAAAGTGTGTAGGTAGGAAGAAGAAGTAAGGTTAGCTGTTTGAATTGAGAGGAACGATTCTATTGGCGTCGAGAGTAGTGAGTGCAATGTGATCACATAATGGCGGGTAAGGTGTTGCGGTGGAAATTAGTAAGTGATCCTACGGGACCACAGCCTCGGCCAAGACATGGACACAGAGCCGTAGCAATAAAAGATCTTATGGTCGTATTTGGTGGTGGAAACGAGGGGATCGTTGATGAACTCCACGTTTACAATACAGGTATTGATATCAATTGCGGCCATTAAATATGGCGCGCGTGTGTTGTTATTTATACTTTTTATCTTGAACAAAATGACATAAAGTCTGCAAGTATTTGTAATTATAGTGTTATTTCAATAACTGTCATTATCAGATTCGCGAACAAAACGTTAAAAGTAAATGTCAAAAGTTATAAAGTTGTTTTATACAAAAATAAAGATGGCGGAGCATACAAACTTGCAAATCAAACCGGGTTATTGTGTATAAACAAAAATATGTGATGGACATTTTTTTTTTATTTACACTTCACACGAAATAATTATTTCGCCTGATAATTACAAATTAAGTTTTAATGCAAACATTTTATAAATCATTGAAATTAAAACGTTTTTCAATCAGCTACAAATCAATGGTTTGTACCAATTATGAAAGGAGATATTCCTCCTGGTTGTGCGGCCTATGGTTTTGTTGTCGACGGAACTCGTCTGTTAATATTTGGTGGAATGGTTGAATATGGAAAATACAGTAACGAGTTATATGAGTTACAGGTATATCACATAACACTCATATTGTAGATGAAGTGATGTGTTTTATTTCATAGGCATCCAGGTGGGAATGGAAGAAGTTAAAACCGAAATCTCCAAAATTAGGCACTGCACCTTGTGCCCGCTTAGGACATAGTTTTACTTTGGTAAATGACAAGGTGTATCTCTTCGGTGGCCTTGCTAATGAAAGTGAAGATCCCAAAAATAACATCCCTCGTTATTTGAACGATTTATATGCATTGGACATTAGAAGTAATCCTGTACAATGGGAAATACCTGTAACACATGGTCCTGCACCACCGCCAAGGGAGTCACATACAGGCGTATCATATGTAGATAGAATTAAAGGAAAATCATGTCTTGTTATATATGGTGGTATGAGTGGGTGTCGCTTAGGTGATTTATGGTTCTTAAATACAGACACCTTAACATGGAATAAACCTGTCATTTTTGGCCGTACACCTTTGCCAAGATCTCTTCACACATCAACATTAATTGGTCAGAGAATGTTTGTATTTGGAGGGTGGGTACCTGTGGCATCAGAAGATGCCAAAACTCCGCCTAGTGAGAAAGAATGGAAATGTACTGGAACTATGGCCTGCCTTAATCTTGGTATGTCGAAACAATAATTATAGATAAAATCTAGAGTTACAAATGTACAATTTACTCAATAATTGTTTAATGCTTGTAATTCTAGATTTATGAGTTTTCTTATTCTTGAAACGTCTATCACTCGAAATCCTTTGAAATTCGAGTATAGGCAGTTCGACTGTGTATTGATTTTTTTAAAATTCAAATATCTCGCAAACAGCTCATCCAGATGTCAACCTATATAAAATTAGCTTTCAATATATAGGGTGTTCCATTTAAAGAAACAAGAATTGTATCTGTTCCTCCACTTTATGATTTGCTTTTGTTCTTTGTGATAACCCTAGGAGATATTACATAAAATCCTTCAACTTTTGTATTTTAAAATTTTTCTTTAGTTGTTATAATAAAGTCTCTAGATGGGATGCGAAACGTAAAATAAAGACCTGTACACTCAATTAGAAACAGCCAGTGTATAGGTGTTTTATTTTTAGAAAATTTAAATTGGGAAGATCTAGCTATTGGAACTTTTGATGGTACTTTACCTTGCGCCAGAGCTGGACATTGTGCTGTAGGAATAAATACAAGGTTGTATGTTTGGTCAGGAAGAGATGGTTATAGGAAAGCATGGAATAATCAGGTGAGTAGGTGGGTATTATTTGTATAATATATATATATTTTTTTCCTTGTTAGGTGTGTTGTAAAGATTTATGGTATTTGGAAGTAGATAAACCTCCAGCTCCTGGTAGGGTTGCGCTTGTGAAAGCTGGCACACAATCTTTAGAAGTTAATTGGACTGGAGCACCTCAAACAACCACTTACATTCTTCAAGTAAGTGTCACGTAAAAGTATTTTGAAAGTAGCGTTTGACGTTTTTGTGTATTTCAAGATACAAAAGTATGACTTGCCACCTACAGCTGGTCTAACACCAAAACCTATAGTGCAACCACCTGGAATAAGACCTGTGCTGACCTCTCCCAAAGGACAAGTGCCTGGTGGAACGTTGACAAAAACAGCCCCAACCGTAACGCATTCACCCACAGTTGCAACACCAAAAATTGTTTCTCCATTGGTTAGAGGTATTTATTTTATTTTAAAAGAAGAAATATATTTTAATGTGTGCTATCCTAGTACGTAATCCAACACCTAAAATCGTAGCCACAAATGCTTCAGTTATATTACCTGTTGCACCTACAACAACCTCAAGCTCAGATGGAGTAGTATCCACTAAAACTACTCAAGGAGGAATGTCTGGAATACAAGCACTTGCTGCAGCTGCAGCAGCAACTCAAAAAATTACTGTGGCTTCACCTCAGATAAAAATTGGTAAGTTGTATTAAAATTCAAAAATTTCTGGCAATAATTATAATATCAATTAAATGATGAGTTATTCTATCGAATAGCATCGCCTGGTGTAAAATTACAAACTCAAGCTGGCGCTATAGTTAGACAAACATCCCCACAAGTAACGGGAAAACAAGTGATAGTTCAAAAAGGTGGTGGAATTATACAGAAAGGTGGTGTACAACCACAGATTGTTACTTTAGTAAAAACTAGTACTGGTATGACGGTGGCTGCTCTGCCAAAAGGAGGTAGTCTAGTTCAAACACCGGGAACAGTTTTGCAAGCAGGAGGCAACAATACCATAGTTAAATTAGTTCCACCAAATTCTAATAAAGTCCTGACTGCAGTGAAAACGATACCTTCGAATTTGATACAAGTAAACAAACCTGGAGGAAAAATAGTTTTATCCAAGGGAACTTCAGGTCAGCTTCCCACTGTAGGCAATCAACAAGTAATTGTAGTCAGTTCAAGTGCTGCAATTCGAAACATACAAACTGTAACGAATGCACAAACTGTGAATGTTACGCAAACAAAAACATCCAATGTTAATGTTCAACCCATTACCAAGGGAACGGTAACAAATTTGCAGAATGTAAAAATTGGTGGTAAACCAATTATTATGCCCATGGGAGTGGTTGGGACGCCCAAAACAGTTACTATTTCTAAAAATACCGTAGGTATTATAATTTTTTTTTTTTTTAATGAACGTTCATGCTTGTTGGGATTTTAGAAACAAGTAATGATTGGTGGTAAACCTGTAACAGTTCAAGTTACAGGAGGTACCAATAAAACATTAACATTTATGCATCCTCAGCCAGGAAAGATTTTAAGATTGCCAAGTAGTGCAACTGTTTCTGCTGCAAATTCAGAACAACCTAAGCTAATGCTTGTTACTCGTCCAAAACAACCAACTGCAACTCTTGGTAAGTTTCTTTATAATTATTCTAAATTAATTACTTTGTATGTAATCTATCTTTTTTATTTTTTTCTTTTTTTTTGCTTTCATAAGTTATTTTTTTTACAATTTTTGATTTTTGTTTTCGTTCCTGTTATACATGCACTAACAAACACTTTGTTCTTCATTAGAGTTTAACTATAAACCTTGATAATGGAAAGGATAGATTAAACAGATACGTATGGGCAAAATAATTTAATTACATGTGTACTAATTATTTTTTTTTATTTCAAGGCCTCACTAATGTAATTGTAGAAGAGAGGATAATTATATGAAGTTCAATTTTGAACTGAAATTTATTTGATAACTGGAGTAACAACTAACTTTTTACTTTTTTAGAAGTCCAAATTAGTATATCTACTTTCTTTTTGTTTATCTATTGTCTAACAGTGATTTATGTTTCAGCTTCCACTTCATTTGATGCACCAGCTACCACTGATGCAGCCTTAGCTGCGCTTGCTGCGGAGGCTGGTTTAATCGATCCTGAACCAGACAAAGAAATTAGTAGTGACACGGCACGAGCGGAGGAAGAGAAAGCAAGTCCGATGGAAACTGACGAGGATAAAAATACAAATGAAGTGCCAATGGAAACAGAGGTTGTTAGAGCAGGGGTGGGATTATTTGGTGGTACACCTCGTTACATTAAACTAGGTTTAAAAGGTGGATCTAAACGACTTGGCCCTCCATTAAGACCATTTTTGTATAGGGGTGGATTGAAAGGAGGAGGTAGCAAAGAGTTTTCAGAAAAAAACAATTCAAATCAGGATTCATGCATTGTTGAAACAGGAATTGAGAATCACGCCCCCCTGAATGGTATAACAATTAAAACAGAAAATTGTGATATCGACGTTAAATTGGAAACTGAAGTACATTTACCTAGTGCAAAGTATATGATCAAAATCAAAGAAGAAGAGGAACAGAAGGAGGAGGAGTCTTTAAAGACGCAGGAAAATACCGTTAATAATATAAACAGTGATAGTACAGAAGATCTACTATCTGAAATTAAAAAGGAAGAAAATGGTGATGCCTTATCTGCCTTAGCTTCAGCTGCCCTTGATCTTTCGAAGGATACGAATCATAAGACTGATATTGTTATTGATAAAATAAAAGACGCAAAGGATATTTGGTTCACTGTAGGTTTTATCAAGGGTACTAGTTTTGATGTACAAAATTATTTTTTTTTGGAAGATGATAGTTCTAATTTTAAAGAAGATGATTTACCTGATATTAGTCATATCCCTCGGTTGAACTTAGAATCTGGCACTGCTTACAAATTTAGAGTGGCTGCCCTTAATTCTGTGGGGAGAAGTGACTGGAGTGAGGTGTGTATCATTTATAAAATTTCTAATCTCAGCTGTCATTTTGACATTTTGAATTTAAAATTCCTTTACTTTAATTTCTGACTCAAGTAATAAATAATTGCTGCTTTTCTTTATCTCGATAAGTACCCTGTGTTTTAAGTTAAGACACGATTTAACACAGCCACACCAGTTCTGAGATTTATTGAATCATGTGTTATCTAGTTATTAAATGGAAGAATACATGCTTGTAATAATACAATTCCTGTAGGTTGCAGCATTTAAAACGTGCTTGCCAGGTTTTCCAGGCGCCCCGTCCACAATAAAAATAGCTAAATCAAATGATGGTGCACACTTATCTTGGGAGCCACCTAGTTCAAACCAAGGGGATATATTTGAGTATTCTGTATATTTAGCAGTTCGTAATAACTCTAAGGTAATCAAAATGAGTCATTCATTTGAAAATATTCCAATCGCTGTTAAAAAACGGAAACACAACCGAAAATTAAAGCTCTTCTGAATTTCAAATTAATATCGAACTGTCAATTTGAGTGTGTAATTTTGATTCTTAATTCTAGGATAAAATCACAACTTCATCTTTAGCATTCGTTCGAGTATACTGTGGGCCAAATAATTCTTGTAACGTTTCCAATTCCTCATTAGCAGCAGCTCATCTAGACACTACTACAAAATCAGCCATTATTTTCCGCATTGCAGCACGTAATGAAAAAGGATATGGACCAGCGACGCAAGTTAGGTGGTTACAAGGTATTATTCAGAAAGGTTCGTGTAGGTTTGTTTCTTGAAGCATCATTTTTGTCCCAGATCCGCACGCAAACAACAAAACAACAAAACGTGCTGGGGAAAATCAACAGACATCTGTAAAGAAAATAAAAACAGAAGATATGTAAACGAATGTTGAGAGTGCAAATTTTAAAGTGTGGTTTATTTAATTAGAGGATACATGGATATTGTATACTTAGGGCTCGGATAGGTCATCGGTTTACTGTGCTAGTTTTGTACATCAATTTTTTACAAGAGTTATTTATTTCCCACAGTAATTGTATTACTACTAATTGGGGAATGATATGTCAAAATAATAAATAATAGCCCTATTTTGTCTTCAAACTTAATGTGGATCTTCTATTTATTCTCTAGAACTGTGTTACTGGCACTTTTATTTTTATATGGTATTTTGTTGAAAAAATATTTGTGTAAAGTGTGATAGCTTTACGTATATCATTCAGAAATAACGTGAATGTATGGATGTGCTATGTTAATATTTCTCTAATTTTTACAGTGACTTCAGTTTCCTTTAAGAGTTGAAACTCCTACAGACATTTTATACTGTTTCAAATGAGTTATTATAATATTTGATTTCTATATTAATTAGGTGCTTAGGAAATTGTTACATATATATAGATCTTAGTACAAATTTGACGAAAATTAATAAGACCGATATTTTCTTACGTTATGTCTATTTATTAATAGTAAAAAAACAAACTGTATATCACCAATTCCCCCCCCTTTTTTTTTTTTCAATCATTTTTGCCAAACACTTTATACGTAACTCCTCTGGTATACAGTAAGTTTTTATATTTATAAAAAATGGAACATGATCTTCACAGACCATATGTAATCATCCCCACTTAAATTTGTTTAGACTATAAATTCAAATGTATTGCAGATCATTTATGTAAAGTGATGGTATTTGTTTAAAACACAAATGTTTGTTAATTTACCATCACGGTTATACATCATATTGAATTTTTTTAATGGAATGTAGACTACGGAATCAAAGAAATCGCAGTTATTTAAATTTAAAACTATTTCGTGATATAGTTTTTAAAATTATTTTTATTAAATATAAATTCTTGATAGATAAAGTAGCAATGTTTGTTTTTTAAACACTTAATGCCACAAACTGGAGCTACTAAAGGCTTGAATCAAAATGTAACACAATCACAGAATAACAAGAAATTAAACTCGCGTCGATCTCTTATTTTTGGTAGACCGTTCTTAACTCATTTGAGACGATAAACATTTAAAATTATTTGAAACTTGTCTTTAACTTTTGTAACAGAGCTAATATGGGTAGTAAGTATTTTATTCTGTACAAATATGTTAATTGTTGAGGACGCGATGTAGATCAATTATTTATAATTATGTAAAAATTGAAATAAATTCTACTGCATGCGTTTATTTTGAAGTAAAAATAATCATTGCTACAAAAAAAAAATAATGAAATTTGGCAGAGTTTTACTTCTGATTATTCTGTGATGCAATAAAAACAGTTTATGAACAACGGTATTTTTGTTTATGGCATGTTAATTCTGCATCTTGCGCATTTATTGTTCCTCCGGGATTTGCTTCGATTGATAGTGGATAAAATAAAACATTTTATAATAAGTACACTTTGTTAGGCATTTTATTTATGTGTAAATACTTGCCATTATTGTAAGCATGAAGCACATTTGTTTAATTTTGTTGCCTCCGTTGTTAATAGCATTCATTTGATCTGGTTTTATTTGCAAGCATCAGATTTTTTTTCCACCTATTAAGCTGCTCCAATTTTGCTGATACTTGTTTGTATTAAAGGATTTTATGAACATGAACATAAAATATTATATGATACTTTTAAAAATGTCATTATTATTTAAATTTTGTCTCTGTTAATAATAGCATAATCAAAATCTTAATGTAATTGCAACTCTGGTAATTTATTTTGTGTATTAGTCTTAAAAAAATGCTGTTATTTAGAGACAATATAATTGATGCAACAACACCAAATCCCTTTAATGCATTTTAGAGCATGTGGGCCATCATACACGAAAAATGCGTTATACATAATTTATATTTACATTGTGGTGGGATATGTTATGACATAATAAATTAACTCAAAAAAAAATTGTATGTTTTGGAACACTACCTTCTACAGTGTCCAACAAAATTATATATTTGTGAGTTTCTTTTTGATGTGAAATTAATTAATTAATTGTAACAGCACTTTAAGAAACAATTTCAACATCGGAAATGTGATATAAACTGGAAATGACATTAAATTGTGTCGGGAAGTTCTGAAGGAAAAAAATGTACTTTTCTGAAAGGACAAGAGTGGCATATGAACACCAAAAATTTCATTGTTGTATGAGATCCTAAAATAACAGGCACTTATTTAAAATAAGAAATGAATTGGAAGTTGTATGTTAGGGTTTAGAATTTTATATAATTAATGTTTATGTTATTAGATTTTAATAGAATTATTATGAACCCTTATAAATTTTTTTATGAATAAACGTAAATTTCCATTGATTTTTGTGTTTAAATCCATTGCAACTCAATCGACTCACGACTTTCGTTTTTGTACCAAATAATCTTTTTTTTTCACGAATTCTGTGTTCATTTTTTTTTTAAAGAGAAAACATGATTTATTTAAACGTACTGCTTAGGTTTTACCGTTTTTGATAAGAAGTGTAAATAGAATGTTTTAACTGTATTATACCTACCTGTTTATAGAAATATGTTGCATTGTAAGAATACATAATCTGTATTGAATATTAGTTCATAAGTGGGAACATATGGTCATTTTCCTAATGCGTATTTTTATTTTGTTTTTTAGGGCGTTCATGCTGAATTAATCCAATTGGGAAAATGAACTTGGTTCTGTTTATAATAAGTTAACATTTTTTAACTATTAGATCAGTTTTTTTTTTTTTTTTTAGTTTTGTCGTTTATGTATATGTTTATCTGATTGATGAAGATTTATTGTGCACACCATGTATTTTATAGCCTCTTTACTGAACATTAAATATTTCATTAACTTTATTAGTTTTCCTTCATATTTTCATTCTTCTAAACATTTACATTATCATATTTCTATATTATGAAATATACGAAAAAAAATGTGTAATATAGAAGTTGGTACGTAATACCTATAAACACATTCTTTTGTAAAAACTTTGCTTACAATTTAAAGTGCGATGAAAAGTGAAGATAACTGATTTTATTAATTGGTTCATATATACAGGGTTACAACCAGTGTTGTTAAATTACCGGTAATTCATTTTTAATGTTGTCGTAACGTTACCAACTGCATTGTTTTAATAAAAATTCAATATACCTATACACAGTTAGAATTTTCTGATTGATATCAAATAAATACACTTAATAAATGGGGTTTTCAATTTTTTTTTCTTATTTAACGCTACTTACACTTAATCATTTTTAAATTTTGAAGTATCTAGAATCTAGACCAAAGTCTTTGTTCCTTTATTATTATTGGAAGTTTAATTTATCGATTGTCTTTTGTTTCTGTCCGTTTCTTTGTAATTGTAAATCCTATTCACATTTTATAAATTTTTCGTAAATTTATCTTCAGTTAATGAATTTATTAATTCGTTATTTCGTTTACGTTGTTGAACTCTTGGCTTCCGGTTGGAACCCCGTGTCTCGGATTTCTTCACTGCCGACGTTTCGTTCTTCGTTGCAGAAGAACTTCCTCAGGGTTTCGCTTATTTTTTTCGTCTTTGTTTTCTTAACCGAAATAGTTCCTTGTTTTTTGTCATTTGCTTGATTATAAAATCTTTAATTTTTTTTAAATTTCCTTACAATTTTTTTACTTTCATTTACTGCAATATTTTCCTCATTTAAAGTTTAAAATTCAATGACTACATTGGCAGCACAGGCAACATTCAAAAATTACCGGTAATAAATGAATGCTACTTTACCGGTAACACTGAAAATTTACCTTAACGTGCTAAATTAGCGATTCGCAGCACTAGTGTAAACACTAGTTTTAGTATCAACGTCAACCTGCACAACACAAGCTATACGTTACATTCACAGAAATACAAATGATAACATTATTAAAAAATAGTGTTGTGATTTTATCGGTAGAGTACGTGTACACGTTCAACAACTACCATAGTTGGTAATCAACGCGTATACATATTTCAAACAAATCTCTCCAACACTAGAATAACTACGGAGTGAATATAGAAACTTAATTGTGCAACATTCCGTGTTAATTTTACAAGATTCCCTATTGACTTCACGTATGTTTACGTTAGTGTACTTTTTCTTTCGTTTGTTGGTAACATCGAAAGTTACCCGGCGTTATTTATAACTTACTACGGCGCCTGAAGTGTAGTAGCGTAACTGCGGCGCTTTAGTAACTATGTAGGAATCCATATACAGGCATTTAATCACCCGTATTTAGAACGTCCATAGTGGTGGTCCATAGTTAGCTCTCGTGTATACGCAGGATACACAGTCATAGAAAATTTAGTATCAAATGCGTTATTAATTTTTATTTATTTAAATAAAGAATGATATTTGTATTTCAGTAATTTTTTCAAAATTTAGTTAAAGGTTTTTCGATTCTGCAGTAGCAATGAATAATCAAAACGTAATTGGTTGTACTACGTTATTTACTATTATTGACTAATAAAGTTAGGTTAGGATAAAATATACTATTTGGTGTACACAAAAAAATAAAATACCAGTATTTTTACATTACTAGTTGTATGTGGTAATTTTTGTATGCAGTGAATATGTCCACGCGGTAATAAATTTCTTTGCAAACACAAATTCTCGCCAATTAGTACATTTTTATATGTGGATACGGCCTTACTTTACGTATGTTTTTGTTTTGTTTACGTTATACTCATCCGAATAGTAATTTATTTAGTAATTTTAGCATGTAGTAGATGGTAAAAAAATGGCGGAATTTGTATGACATGCGCATTGATGTGCGCGTAAAGGTGCGCACAGTGAATTCCTCGTGCAGTAATAAGCAAGCCGGCCATATTGGTTTGAATGAGTGCGTGAAAACAGAAGGCTAAACGAAGCCAAAAATAAATCTTCCAACATCTTAAAGTTGCGAAGAGTTTAACCGTGGTTTATTATCATGGAGAACTCGTACGGTATTGGTATCGCTAATAGGTACGCTCTTTTTCTGGATGATGAATCGGATCCGTTAGAAACACTGAAATTAAAGGAGCAAGAAAAAGAACTGAAGAAGAAAACCAAGGTGGCCGAAAAGGAAAACAAAGTAAAAACGGAAGTTCCCGTCAAGGGTAAACCTACACCGCCTCAAAAAAAAGTAATAAAGGAAACTCCGAGTCAAAAAGTTCAAGAAAACAAACGTGAAGGTGAGTTGATTATAAATAAAATGACGGCGCCATACTCTTGTATGCACATGTGATTCGCTGAACGAATGAATTACCTTACTTACGTTAATATTAGTGCTGTGCGTGTAACTATCAATAAAAAAAATACCTAAAAATGTTCTATTGTAGAAGGAAAACCAAATCATCAGAGGTCTAATGATAATAAACCAGAACGCGAACGTACTTATAACAAATTTAACAACGAAAATCGTGAGGAAAGGAATAATAGACGTAATCGAGAAGACAAACCTTATAACGGACCTTCAGAGAACAACAGGTCAGTGGTTGTTGGTTGTTTGAAATCACAATGTTACTTTAGCATATTGTTAGGGAAGACAGACCACGAAGAGAGCAAACCGGTGACAATTTTGAGAACAGAAGAGGACGACCTATAGGTAATAAAACTGGCGGACGAGGAGGACCTAGACGTAATTTCGATGATCGACGAGGAAAACGGGAATTTGACAGGCAAAGCGGATCTGATAAGACGTAAGTTACTTCTATGGTTTTCTTTCTTTTTAAATAATCAAGTGTTATTTTTATTAATTATGATTATTCTGTCGACACATATATTGAAAACAGGCATGGTTACAGAGGAGTCAAGCCAGTTGACAAACGTGATGGTGGAGGAGCTCATAATTGGGGATCTCACAAGGATATTATCGAGTAAGCTTTTTCTATTTAATAATAAGATGCATTCCATTTTTATTTATTTATTTATTTATTTATACAGTGAGGCTGATAAAACTAATGAAGACGTTGCTTGGGATGGAGAAAAACCTGAACCCCCTGTTACACCTGGCGAAACAAAGTGAGTAAGATATTTTACATTTGCTAAATTGCTTTCTTACACACCTAACTCTTTTAACTATGACTAAATTTTTATCACTTTTGTCTTAAAAGAAGAAAAACAGCAAAGCAAAAGTTGGCAAAAGAACTATTTTTTAGAATATTATAAAGAAAATCCTGTTACAAGCAGCACGTCTAATTTAAACTAAATCAATGTTCAGTTTATTACATTAAAAAAATTGAAAACCAAAAAGATTGTTTATTAAATTTTGTTTTCTTATTGAAGAGGTTAAAATCAAAATAAAAATCATTATTAATTTCTTAATATACACTAATGGCAGAAAGTTGGACATACAGCTCCTTAACTATTGATTATAAAGGAAACTATCATGTAATGAGTTTTGTATTCACATACACAGCATGTTCCATAAGTAAGTTATCCACAAAACATATACTTTTTTAAATGGAATGAACAAATGTTTATTTTGCAATTCGATAGATCTTTTAAAAGTAAACATATTTTAATAAGCAACTATTATGGCTATTCAATTGAATGGAGGAGCTGAAATGTAGAAATGTTTTTTATTGACAAGAATAGACCATGGCAAAACGTTTGTCTGAGATTACACAACTCCCAAATAAAAAGCTTTCACCATCGAGTAATACTTCTATAATTCAGAAAAGATAAATGTTAATGCATATATTTAATTTTCATAAAATTTTTCAACCTTGCGGAAGCAGATTTTATACATATGGGACAACTACTCTGTAAATTTATTCCAAGTACACAAAATGTGTTGTGGAAAGCTGAAAATAAAAGATCAATGTAAGAAGTTAATCAATGGATGACTGAAGAGTCAACAAACATTGACATTTAACTCAGGAAATTGATTTATCTCGTGGTACTTGCCACAAATTTATTAAAAACGTTAGATCGCGACATTCTGCGATTGCTTTTTGACCTAATATTGCATTAGGATTGACAAATTGCAACTACTTAATAAGTCATCCCAACAAGGCCGCCATTCGTGCTGTCAAAGCATAATGAAAGTTTTAAAAATTTTGTTGCAAGTCGGTTTTGATTGCAGTGGATTCCTCGAGCATCCTCTGTACAGTTGTTTCGGCCCTATTTGGGGCCTCGTCAGCAGAAGTGCAGCCCAAAACAGCTATACAGAGGATGCTCGAGGAATCCACTGCAAACAATACCGACTTGCAACAACTTTCATAAAGTTATTATTAAAAAGTTTTAAATTACATATGTACAAAATGCAAAGCTACACTTCTTTATTGTTAGTACTAACAATAAGTTATGTATAACGATGATCTATTAAATGTATATGTTTTTATATAGATGAAGCTTGGTTCAATTTATCAGGTTATATAAATTCACAAACCATGCAGGTCTGGAGCTCAAATTATCCACACATATGCATTTGTTGAAGCACTCTTTCATCCATTAAAAATTGGAGTGTGTGGATTGCAGTTTCCCAAAGGTGAATTATACCCAATTTTCTTCGAAAGAAATGTAAAGTCCCAACATTTTTGAACAAAGTTTTGTCTTTTAGTTTTTGAAACTTAATTAATAAAAAGTCTTATTCAAAAAAAAACAAGGGTATAGAAATTTATAGGATTAATGGGTGGAGTTTACAATCGGAGGTGCAACACTAATGTATTAATTAATTTAAAGTATAATAGAAATTAAATTTTTAAGTTGAGGTTTTACTGTATACGATTTAAATCTTGCGTAAATTATGCTTAATTGCTATTAATTTGTTAACAACAATAACAGAGAACCGGAAGTAGAAATTGAAGTTGTGCCGACTGAGGAAGAACCACGGGAATTGACATTGGATGAATGGAAGGCTCAACGTGCTGGTCGCCTGAAGCCTCAGTACAACATTCGCAAAGCCGGTGAGGGAGAGGACCAAAGTCAATGGAAGAAAATGTACGAGCTTAATAGAAAAAAGGACGGCGAAGATGAGGTATGTTTTAACAAAGAACTGCAAGTTTAATACTTATTTAAATAAGTCGAAACAGGAATCTGAAGAAGAAGAATACGATGCATCGGAATATCCTCAACGCGTTGGAAGACAGAAACATCTACTGGACATAAATATTCACTTCTATGACAGCAGACGGGGCGGTGGTGGACGTGGACGTGGAGGTAGAACTGGCGGAAGAGGTGGTCGTCCAAATCGAGATGCACGTGGTGGCGAGAGACAGAATGGAGGAGGAGGAGGAGGTACTGGAGGAGGGAATCGTTACCGTGGCAGTGAAGATCAAGTAAATACATTTTTTTTTAATAAGATGTAACAATAATAACAATAGGAATGGAAAGGAATTACTGTGACAGGATTTGTCTGTCTGATCTGACATCAGTAATTTAAGTAATATTTACTCTTATGTTTTGTCTTTACATAATAAGCCACGTCAAATTAATGAGAATATTAGAAATAGCGATATTTCCTAAGTCATTGTGAATTGTTCACAATTAACAGTTGGTTCCTTGTTTAAAACTGGTCAATAATAACAACGTTTTTGTTTTAGGGAGATGAAAGAATTGATACGCGTGGGGCTCCTAAAGTGGATGATGAGCGTGACTTCCCCTTCCTTGGTTAAATGATTGTTCCGAAAACTTTCAGGTCTATCGTGAAAATTGCATTCTCCTTTGAAGTAATTTGTTACATTGGTACAAACTTCATTAACTAGCCAAAAAATATAAAGTTTGTTATTTAGAATTTATAGTGGTTTTCAGAATCATTGTAGACTGTGTGCCCAATGGGTGATGGTTACTAGTCAGTGTTAAACTGCATTGTTACTTCAATTACTAAATGCTCATGTTGTACAGTCTACGTATTGATAACACATAATTATCATGTGTCATATTTGTATTATTCTTGCGAAATATTGTAAATATTATTTTTGTTTTTTTTTTTTTTTACAAGTTTTTGTCCGTATAGGGTGTGGCAAAAGCAGTTTTTATTATTATTAATTATTATTAAAACATAACCTTCACATTGTACATAACGTAGACGTTTGCTTCATGGGCAACTTATTGGCACCGGACTCTTTTCAAAATTCGTGGAGAGTTGTATAAATTAAAAATAACATTATTTTCATATGCTTGACTGATATCATTTTTGCGATAGTGAGGTTTACACCAGGGTTTTAAAAGTACTCTAACTTAATGATTAAAGAAATTTTAAAGTATATTCATATAATGTAAAATTATCCATTTTTCGTCCCAGTTACTTTCTAACACTGGTGTTCCTTAACCGTAGCTGTACATACATAATCGTAGACTAAATGTTTGATGTCTCTACATGATTATAAGTTACGTTGACATCAGAAATTGTTATTACTGAATTTTATTCGGTGATATCTTATGTGCTTGATTGCCTATTTACTGGCCACCGAATATTCTTAATTAAAGATGTTTTAGATCATCTTCCCTTTGAATATTAGGATGAGATTCCGCTCATATTTCTCATTATATATACAGCGTGTTCGATTAAATTAATCTATATTCATTATGAGCATAATCTCATTCGCTGGTGCTAGTGGCTTACTTATATTTCAGCCAGATCTATTTTATTGAGCTTCAGCTTGCTTAATAGCCTACAAAGAAATATTTTAATTACATTTTGCATTTTCCAGCAGAACCAGGGAAGCGTTATGATTTAAGAACGAGTATTTTGTTTTTCATAAAATTTCAGTTTGACTAACGTGTTAGCAGTGTTTTTTGTTTGGCTAATATTAAAGTTTTATAATATTTAATAGATACGAAATAATTGGTTTCAGGATTGGTTTTAAGTTACTTCGTGATATTTAATTTTTATCACCACTAAAATGATTCTGTAGTAAATACGTTGCAGTTAGGGTTAGGTTTTAGAATTGCATCATTTGCGTTTGCTAAATAATTTTGAGTGTTTAGCAATATAATTTGATTTGTACTTCATAATATGTATTTGTTACATATAATTAAGAAATTCTGTTTATCATGTGTATTTTTTTTTTAATTTCAATAAGTTGCTGTGTCATTTAACTCATTTAAAATATTTTCGAATGAATGTTTGTAATGTGAATATTATATAAACGATCGCCGTTTAAATAATACTCATATTCATATTTTATACATATTTAACATTGTACGACACATTTGCAACTTTATGTATACTATGTTCGTAAATTAATTAATAAACGGCATACATACGTTTCATCTTGCATATGGGATGTCACAGGTAACAAGGTAATAATGACCATCATCAATTTGCACTAAAGTAGAAAATGTATTATACATTTAAACTACAACCAATGGATTTATACATAGAAATACTGAAATATCGTGTTTTATTTCAATGATATATAATTAGAACTGCTCCTAAAATTAGATGTTACGTTTGAAATGCATATAGTTTTTGATATTACAGAAAAAAAATATTCGAAGGTAAGTATGCAATTAAGTGTGAAAGTACAAGTGTATTCTTTTCGGTTGATATATATTTTTTTTCTATGGAATCAAAAGCTCTATTATGTCACGGTATCAAATGTTTTTTCACATCCGGTTTCGTTTACAATGAAGCCTTGACCTAGGTTTGCACGTAAATAAAAAGCTTTATTGCGTCTATTAGGTATGATTGCCAACACAAGTCATAAATTGAGCAGAGGTTTCAATAGAAAGTGACTCCGCTGGAGTTGGCTACCTTGAGGCAGGTCATTTTAAAATGTTTTTAAAAGATGAAAGTGAAAATCGTATCATAAATGCAATGTTTACGATCACTTAACACGACGAAAGCACGACTTGTAACACTGGTCTAACAAATAACACTTCTATAACCAATCGTTCTATTCTTATCGTTTAGAAGGAAAACTGATTTAAAAAGCGCGCCGCTTCTCATGTTTCAGAATGCACCGGTAACTGCACCGGTGGACGTTGCTGCACTGTAAAGCTATAATAAGTTATTATAGCCGTGATAATAATATAATTGTAATTAGTTAATAACTTACACCTCTAATAACTAACGTAATGTAGATCCTGGGAAAGGAATGATTTCGAATTTTTGAGTTGGTGGCACAATAAATTACTATTTTCCGCTATGTACCCAGGTTATATTATTACGTGAGTTAAAACAAGATGAAATATTAATAAAGTCTCCAGAAAACGTTCACGATAAGTTGTGGTTATATTTATATTTCCCGCCGTAAGAGCCTACGTGACTAACGGCACGCTACACATTACGCTTTCGAATATGGTTTTTACTTAACGCAATTAAATCAGATGTGTCTCATTGAATTCCGTAAAGTAGAAAATAGTTCATTTTTCCATTAAATTTCGAAAATATGTGGGTTTTTAAACAATATTACGTGAAAATTTATTCATATAGAAACTTGTGTTCTTTGATATTGGCAATGAATAACAGTGGCGTATCGCCAAGTCATTTGACGTTGTTAAAATTCTTAGCCTGAAATAACATTAATACATGTCAATTTAAATTAAGAATTTTTTAAGCGATAATTTATAATGAAATATAAAAGTATGTTAATTTTGTACACTGTAATTTGTATTTGACAAGTGTGTTGTTACGGTACGTAGTCGGTTCAGGGGCGCCACTGTTTTATGTAGTCGAACCCGGTTCTGAAGATGGCGGCAAGTGAAAACGTACATTAGAAGTTTGCGCTTTTGTGGAATAAAAGAAAAAGTTCAAGAAATTTTGTAACAGTTTTCTTCCAAAAATTACTGCATAAATGTTTTGCTGGAAGAAGAATAAATTCAAACTAATGTGATAATTGCTAATCAAACCACAAACACCTTACCCGGGCTTTTAGCGTGATAACCATGGCGTCAAACGATGATACCCCACTAGAAGAAAACGTACAGTTACACAACGAAGTAAATACTGCAACTACTGAAGAAATGCATTTGTGTTATGTTTGTAAAAGCAGTTCTGCCAGTTGCATTTGTACTGTGAGAAACAATTTTTTGAGAAATGGCGTTAGTAATACTGGTAAGTTATTTGTAAACAAGCGTGTTTTGGACGTGTGTGACACAGTTTACTTAATAATTTCTAATTTCAAACTTGTTCTGTTGCTTTAGATGAAAGCATCAAAGACTCCGAGTATGCTATATCGAAAGCCATGTTGCCATTAAATCAGTGTTCTCCAGAGCTAACAGATAGAACTTCGGCATATATTATATGTGAATTTTCAAAAGAAAAAGACCGTGAGTTCACTTATGATGGAAAAACTGCGATGCACATAGATGATCCTATTCTACCTGTAAAGCCAGTGTTGGATGAAGTTGTTAATAACGTTACAGTAGTGAGGAAACGATCTGCGGATGATTCATCATCTGAACTTGAGCTAAATAGTGGTTCAGAATACACAATAAACAATAATATACATAGTGCGGTCATAGAAGTAGATACAAAAATTAGTGAGAAAGAAAATAATAGCAATAATATTGGATTGCATGACGAATTATTGGAACAAGGAGACATTAAGAGTGATTACAGAAAATGTAGTTTGGAAAGTGATTCTCAAGTGAAACTAAAAGAAAATGGTGACTGTGATGCTACGAAGAAAAAGTTGTCGAAGAAAGATATTCATACTAAGTTCGATCCTAAATTATCTTTAAACACGTCGGTTAAACTGGAGAAAACTAAAACGCTCACAAAACCCTCCAAGTTTTGTAGTAAATTTAAATTGAAAAAATTAGAAGATGGTCCATTTACAGCGTTGATTACGAATCCGTTGATAAAACCAGAAGTGGTAGAAATAAAAGGGGAACCAGTTATAGAGATGAAGCATTTTAAACAGTCTCGTCCTTCTGCCTTGGTAGAAAAAATTGACTACAGGTTGTTAGAAGGTAAAAAGGGTGTAGACTTATTAACGGCAATTGAATTACAAACTAATGTGAACCTTGCAAAAATGGAATTCTGTATAACTTCTAGTTCAGAATACAGTTCTGGTGAGAAGGAATGTCCGCGCAAAGCTCAGAGAACACGGTCCGTTGAAACCGTCGTGTGGGATATTAACGACAAGCCCAGGGTCGCTAATAAACGTGGAATCAAACGGCCGAGATCAGCTGACAACATTCCCATTCCTATCAAATTAGCAAAACTAGATTCTGCACCTAGTTTAAAAGATACAAAGGAAATAGTTGAAGATGTAAAGCACGTCAACAGAAAGAAGGAAGAAAGAAAATCTGACTCAACTCGGTCATCTGACAACCATGGGAAATCTGAACATGGTTATCATAGAAGTGATAAACGCAGACACTCTGACCATCGGAAGAAATCTTATAAAACATCTGTTGGGGTCCAAACAAGTTCACGAGACCCTACCAAGCACTACATTAAACTTATTGAACCAAGGCCTATGCTACTAGTTAGTGGAAATGTTTCACTCCCTCCTTCAGAAGTAAGTATTATTATTATTATCATAAATTAAGGTGCAAGGATTAATTTAATTGTAAATTCTTTTATTTGTTTTTCCAAATGTTCAAGCCTGTGTATTCATCAGATTATGTTTATGTGCCTCTTCAGTATCTAATCCTTACAATTTTTTTATAGTTATAAACTTTTCCATTTATTATTCCATTCGTTTAACCACAAAAACCTCCACTACATCTTTTAATTCACAATGAAATTGAGAAATCCAAACTTTTACTTCTATGTGTTCAATTAAAATTGATATATTATATAATTTGATTATTTACTTTCTCTAAAAATGAGTTTCTCTTACAGATGAAACTGAAATATCGAAAATACTATCACATTGAAACGCACACAAACGGTGGGGCGCAAGTAATTCACACATACCAAGATGAAATAAAGCATTTAGATAAGTATGCGATGAAGGAACTTGTGAGTGAATATTTCAAGCTCGCGTTTGCCGAAGATTCGAATGGTCGTGCTCACTATGTGATGGCCATCGTCCATGGTGCTGCTTCTTATCTTCCTGATTTGTTAGAGTACATGGCTGAGCATTATCCTCAGTTGACTGTAAAAAATGGCTTACTTAATAGGACTTCTGACCTTGAAACAACAACTTTAGCGGCATACAATGATCATGTCGTGAAGCATTATGAAAGCGGAACTGTTCGATATGGACCTTTACACCAAGTAAGTTTAGTTGGAACTGCACACGAAGAAGTTGGAGGCTATTTTCCTGACTTGCTCGATCGATTAGAGGAAAATCCTTTCCTTGACATGGTAAGTTAAACATAAAATTGTTTTTATCTAATTTAATAGTGGAGATTTAAAATTTACTAAATGTCTCGTTAAAAACAATTCACATTTTCTTTTTGAAAAGATCACCATCCATCACCATCAGCTTATAAATAGACCATTAGATGCCAAAGTTATGAGAACTGTCCTAAACGCTGATACAAAGGTAGCGTTGGGTATATTTGTAAAATATTATTCTTTTCTTGATTTATAGTTTTCGCACTTTGCATTATTAGATTTTTGTTTTCCAATGATAAAAATCAATGTGAAAAGAAGAAGTAAAATATTTGTGTGTTGTCATTAATTTTATATTGCAGACAATGCCATGGGGTACTTTATCGGTGGTTCATATGAATCGACAAGAATCAAATGATGGCCCAATTTTATGGTGCAGACCAGGAGAACAACTTGTGCCTACTGCAGATAATGTTCGTTCTCCAAATAAACGTAAACGGTATGTATTATTATGTATTATGTATCATTTATTAACCCAATTTATCTGTATATTCAAAAGCCCTTCAGTAAGCCAGAATTCTATTTTAAAGCTCTTAGAAAAAAAAACTCAATTTTACTTATAACAAAAGAACGTTTGAATCAATTTAAATAATACTTTGCCATCGTGGTAAAATTCGTAGATTTTAATGAAATCTTATTCCACTGTGTTAATATGTGCTTTTTACATTGTAGAACAGGAATAAATGAATTGCGTAACTTACAATACTTACCAAGGCAATCCGAAGCCCGTGAACATCTCTTTGAAGATAGAACAAAGGCTCATGCGGATCATGTAGGGCACGGATTGGATCGAAAGACAACAGCGGCAGTTGGAATTTTAAAAGCAATACATGGAGGTAGAAATGAAGGTGAAATTAATCGAATAACCAAGGATGTGGTTGCTTTTGATGCTAAAGATTTCGAAGTTTTATCTGAGAAGCTGCAGTTAGACTTACACGAGCCTCCAATTTCACAGGTAAAATATGATACGCTGTCTTGTACTTTACCTACTGTGTGTATGTGTGTGTATTGCAGTGTGTTACTTGGATTGAAGACGCTAAATTAAATCAGTTACGTCGTGACGGAATTAAATATGCACGGATTAATTTGTACGATAATGATATATACTTTCTTCCAAGAAATATAATTCATCAATTCAGGACAGTCACTGCAGTAACTAGTATAGGTAAGTTTTTTTTTGGTTTGAAAATAAATTGCATCCTCTCTCGTTTTCATTTCCAGCTTGGCACGTTCGCCTGAAACAATATTATGATACTGAAGCGTGCGAGACAAGTGCTTCGGCTGCTGACCGCATGGAGAGTGAAGTTTATAAAGAAAATAAAGAACTGAAAGCAGATAGACACAGACATGAGAAGCTTTATAGTGAATCAGATAGACACAAGGTTAAGCACGAAGAAAAATCAAAAGATAAACATAAGACTGACCGACATGATGATAGAGAGAAGTATAGGGAAAAATCTTCACATCATAGTAAAAGTGATAAGCATCACCATAAACATAAGAGTCATAAGTATGATAAAAAACGTGATAAGAAAGTATTGAGTTCTTCGTCAAGTACAGACAAAGACAGATCAAAACGTGATAAAAAGGACTCCCACGATAAACATAGGTCCAGCAAACATGAATATAAGAAAAGTTCACCAGGAAAAATGCAGGAACCAAGCAAACCTAAAGAACCCAAGGAAACTAAAGATTTAAGTACTCCGATATCTAGTTCGACATCATTAGAGCCAGCATCTACAACACAAACATTAGATACTAATTCTTCAAGAAGTATAGCATCTTTCACCACTTGGTCATCTGATTCAAGTCAGAATTGTACAGGAGAATCGACACAATACCCAATTAAAAAATTTCCACACGAAAGACCAAGACCACAAAAAATAAAGAAAAACCGTTTATCACAGTCAATTGATGTTCTAGGTGACATATTAAAAGACATGGATAACCAGAAATAATATTTAAAATTCAAGTTAGAGACGCTAAAGTGATCTAACTTCAACTGTATATAGTGTATAAAAATGTAGCAGTTTACATAAACTTTTGTAAAAATATTTTGTAAAGTCAAAATTAGCGGTTATTTTTATGCAGCTGACTTTTTTTATATGATTGAATTTTTTACTTAACTAAATTGCGTATGAAAATATAAATTTTTAAAATTTTTCTTAGATCTCAGTGTTATTTAGGTGTTTAAAAAGATTTTAAGTTGGAAATAAGAGACTTAATTAGTACTCATAACAAACAACTGTATATAGTGTACAGGTAGATTTAACTTGTACAGTTTTTTTACATAGTCAAGCCTTTAAACATTGTTGTATAAAGTTTAAAGATATAATAATGTTAGAAATTTAGTCATTGTTCATACAAATTGTCTTTTAGTATTTATATTACTTTATATTCTTTTAATAAATATAGAAATTGAAATTAGGTTAAAAATATTCATTTGCTTGGACGATCGCTTATTTCTTTTTGTGTGGTGTCCTTGTGTAGTTGTCACAATTTTTTAATGCATAATATGAAGTAATATATGATTAAAAGGTATTTGTATGGCAATTATATTTTCCTATCACTGTAATTAATTTTTCATACATCCCTTTTTCATAAGAAAATTAAATACTAATTGCTTTTTCGTTCCTGAATTTAATATTTTACGTTTTAATTTGTTACGGTTTGTGTTAGCTTTAAACATGTCTGTATTGCAGCCAGACATGGGCAATTTTAGTTGTGATTTTTATCAATCATATAGAGAAATTGATTTTATAAGGAAATCAACATTATTTATTTATTTAACTTAGTTTGTTAACAAGAAAAACGGTACCTTATTGCTTGTATTTATCAACACTGTCAATATATGTATATGAGTATGTACCAGTTTTAATTTGCACTATATTTTTAAACTCCAATCTGTACAAACAAATGTTGGTTTATAGTATTTATGCATCCAAGGTATCTTGTATTTTTTAATGTGATAATTTTATATATAAAGAATAAGTAACACTATCATATTGACAGAAAGTTAATTTTCTTACTTCAAGATTATTTATCCTTAGTACTTCTTAACTTAGCTACACTTTTTAAACTTAAGTAAACATATCAATTTTCTTTAAACAATATTCTTAAACTGAAGGTAGGCGAAATACAAGAAGTTTAGGAAGTGGAAAATTAATTTTATTCAAAATAAAAAACAATATTGTTATTTATAGCTTTATTTTATCGAATTATTTTAATCCCTCGTTAATCGTGTTTGTGTTTTCTGGTCTTCAGTTCTTACGTTCTATGTAATTTTACATTCCAAAAACCTGTTCTTATTTTCAATAAACTTTTTGTCAATTACAGAGTTTTTTTTCTTCTAATAAAATCCTTGTTATGGGATATTTTTACCGCAATAGATATTTTACATTATTTCGGTCTCTACAATCCAAAATTGTTAAAATATACAGGTGTCCAATTTAAATTTAATTTGAAACCACTTTTAAACGAAGGATATATACACATTGCTTCGTGTTGTTAAATAAACTACTGCGATTTTTGAAACTCGTTACCAGGTCGACATAAACGTAATTTATAGCGTTTTCGATTGACCGCACTCAGAGTATTTCCATCTCGTGTTATTATATGAGGTGAAAAGAAGATGCAAATCGGTGCAGGTCAATCGAAAACGCTATTAAAAGGGTTTCTTACGAAAAGGAATTATTTTATCGGTGGAAGATGGAAAAGGAACCAAATATTTGCGCCAATCGATTGATAATTACTTATCAAGAGATGCAAGCCGATATTTAGTAGTTATAATTAAATTAATAAATAAATTATATTAATAATAGAGAACAAGTTAGTACTGCCATCTATGAACACATAACACGGGCTAACCATTACCGGTAATTAAAGGTCTCTTCAATGTTATTCTGTCAAAAATTCAAGTGAATCTTACTGCGATTTTTGAATCTAGTGCTCACATAAACGTGAGGAGGTGTCGAATGAGAGTATCGGGCGCGGAAATATTCCGGCGAATTTACAGCGATTATTGAATCTAGTACTAGGATCACATAAGTGCAAGGAAGTGTCGGATAGATGTATCGAACGCGGAAAGATTTCGACGAAATTTACAGTGATTTTGAATCTAATACCAGGATCACATAAACGCGAGGAGCTGTCGGATGAGATGTATCAGTCGCGGAAAAAATCCGGTATGTATGTATGTATTTATTAACCACTTAGCATCGAATTAGATGCATGTGGATAGTCAAATAAATAAACAAGATAAATAACAAAACGAAACTAAAGTGTGTTCGAAAACGCCCACGTTTGGAGTTGGCCATGACTTGAGATAGCAACAAACAAGTTATGTCTTTACTTATTAATTGCATGTGTCATACGAACAAA
Organism: Serrognathus titanus; assembly: GCA_039766575.1. Taxonomy (NCBI): domain Eukaryota; kingdom Metazoa; phylum Arthropoda; class Insecta; order Coleoptera; family Lucanidae; genus Serrognathus; species Serrognathus titanus. The sequence continues at coordinate 5,382,100 of CM077916.1, read as the reverse complement.
AATAAACAGTAAAGTAAATTGTGGTTATAAAAAACTTTACACTTACTGTTAAATACCAGTAAATTATAAAAGATGATTCTATTGAAATAATGGATTATAAGTGGTGTGATGCAAAGTTTAAAAAAAGAATTAACAACATATTATAACCGAAAGTCACATTATCGTGTCCTGGTTCCACTTTAAACTTATTTCTCTGTCACTTAAAAGAGACATCTGGCGGTAAATAAGCCAATTGAGCTTTGCAATTAGCAAATGGTTTGTGACAAATGTTCAGTTTTCGGATTTGTGCAGACCAGTGACATCTATCGAGTATTTAACAAACTATTTTTAGAACGTTCAGTCGTTGGCAATCTGGAGAGATCTATTATCTGTGGTTTAGAGCACCGACATACGTTTATGTAACCAACGCCAACTACAAACGAGGGAGTTTTTGAACGCACGTTATCAAGAAACAAACAGAATTAAAACAGTTAAAACATATATGACAACATTAATCATATAATATGGTAAATATGGATCACAATAATAATAATTACACACTCAGATAAACATTCATGACAATAATTATATACTCAGCCAAGTGTCAGTCTAAGAATCAAACAACTCTCAATGATAAAGGTTAAGAAAGCTTTGTCAATCAAATGCCATCACGCACCAATAATGCGGAAAATTCATGCACAGTATAGAACGAGTTCCTAGCTAAAAAAAGCTTTCAGTTGTCTTTTAAACGTGTTAACATTTTTTACAGTTTTGATTTTGTGTGAAATTTACTGCGATTTTGGATTTAGTACTTGAACGTGAGGAGGTGTGGAGTGAGATGTATCAGAAGCTGAAAAATTACACCTCCTTACGTTTAGATAATCCTTGTAGCAATATTCAAAAATTGCAGTAAATTTCACTTAAATTTTTATGAAAGAATAACATTGCAGAGACCTGTAATTACCGGCAATAGTTAGGTCACGCCATATGTCCATAGATGGCAGGACTGACTTGTGCTCTATTATTAATATCATTTATTTATCAATTTCATTACAATTTTACTAAAAATCGGCTTGCATCCCTTGATAAGTAATTATCAATCGATTGGCGCTAATATTTGGTTCCTTTCTCGTCTTCCACCAATAAAAGAATTCTTTTGCCTAAGTGGCCCTTACTTCGATTTTTTAAATTAACGTTTAAGTGGTAACAAGTTTGAAAAATCACAGTATTTTATTTGACAACATGAAGCAGTGTGTATATACCCTTCCGGTTTAGGAGGAAGTGGCTTTAAGTTTCATTTAAATTCCTAACACTTTTTGTATTTCGCCTGTCTTCAGTTTAAGAACATTGTCTAAAGAAAACTGATATGTTTACTTAAGTTTAAAAAGTGTAGCTAAGTTAAGAAGTACTAAGGATAAATAATTTGCTGCGATTTTTGAATCTACTACCAGGATCACATGAACGCGAGGTATCGGATGAGACGTATCAGGCTCGGAAAAATTCGAACTTATTTCACTGGAATTTTTAAATTTAGTACCAGGATTTCATAAATGCGGGGAGGTGTCGTATGAGACGTATTAGAGCGGGAAAATTCCTGCGAAAGTTTTTGAATCTAGTACTGAGATAATATGAACGCGAGGAGGTGTGGAATGAGATGTATCAGAAGCTGAAAAATTACACCTCCTCACGCTTAGGTGATCCTTGTGGCAATAAATTTCACTTAAATTTTTATGAAAGAATAACATTGCAGAGACCTGCAATTAGCGGTAAGAGTTAGGTCACGCCGTATGTCCATAGATGGCAGCACTGACTTGTTCTCTATTATTAATATCATTAATTTATTAATTTAATTATAACTTTACTAAAAATCGGCTTGCATCTCTTGCTTAGTAATTATCAATCGATTGGCGCTAAGATTTGGTTCCTTTCTTATCTTCCACCAATAAAATAATTCCTTTGCCTAAGTGGCCCTTACTTCGATTTTTTAAATTAACGTTTATGCGATTGTGGTAACAAGTTTGAAAAATCGCAGTAGTTTATTTGACAACATGAAGCAATTTGTATGTACCCTTCCGGTTTAAGAAGAAGTGCTTTTAAGTTAAATTTAAGTTCCTAACACTTTTTGTATTTCGCCTGTCTTCTGTTTAAGAACATTGTCTAAAGAAAACTGATGTGTTTACTTAAGTTTAAAAAGTGTAGCTAAGTTAAGAAGTACTAAGGATAAATAATTTGCTGGGATTTTTGAATCTACTACCAGGATCACATGAACGCGAGGATGAGACGTATCAGGCGCGGAAAAAATCGAACTTATTTCACTGGAATTTTTAAATTTAGTACCAGGATCTCATAAACGCGAGGAGATGTCGTATGAGATGTATTAGAAGCGGGAAAATTCTGCCGAAATTTACTGCGATTTTTGAATTTAGTACCAGGATCTCGTAAACGCTAGGAAGCGTATGTATTAGAGGCGGAAAAATTCGCACTTATTTTACTGGAATTTTTGAATTTAGTGACTGGATCTCAAAAACGTGAGGAGGTGTCGAATGAGTTGTCTTCCACCGATAAAAGAATTCTTTTGCCTAAGTGGCCCTTACTTCGATTTTTTAAATTAACGTTTAAGTGGTAACAAGTTTGAAAAATCACAGTATTTTATTTGACAACATGAAGCAATGTGTATGTACCCTTCCGGTTTAAGAGGAAGTGGTTTTAAGGTAAATTTAAATTCCTAACACTTCTTGTATTTCGCACTTATTTTACTGGGATTTTTGAATTTAATATCAGGATCATATAAACGCGAGGAGGTGCCGAATGATATGTATTGGTAGAGGAAAAATTCGGACTTTTTTACTGGAATTTTGGAATTTAGTACAAGAATCTCAAAAACGCGAGGAGGTGTCGCATAAGATGTATTAGGAGCGGACAAATCGGACTTATTTTACTAGAATTCTTGAATTTAGTACCAGAATCTCATAAACGCGAGGAGGTGTCGGATGAAATGTATCAGGAGCGAAACAATTCGAACTTATATTATTGGATTTTTTTAATTTAGTACCAGAATCTTATAAACGCATGATATATAACTTTTATGTACTCGCCGTCCTACGAGGCTTGTTAAAAAAAAAACTAAATGGCAAGGTCTCTATTGGGCGTGGTCTTCGAAAAAAGTACCATCTAAAATGATTTATACGTGTACGAAACCAGATTTATCTCCGCAACTAGCGGCACCCGCGATACTATTAAATTAAATACATGCTCCCGAAATAAAACGGCGCGAATCAAGGATATAAGTTCCGCGTACATTCGGAAAGAACTAAATAAGGCATTCATTTGATTTTGCTTTATTTAATGGCCCTCATTTGTCTCTGTAATGAATCTGGGGGGTTCGGTTTGAACTAAATAAATGAAACAAATTTAGTTAAGTTTCTTTTAAAATGAAAGAAATTACTCACTAAACCGTTCATAATTTATTCTGCGCAAAACGATTTATACATTTATGTAAGAGCGACTTTAAGTTTATTAAATTGCTTGGACCAAATTGAGTAGATACATCAATTTTTTTTTTGGTTTTAATCAAAAAAGAACTGGACCAATTATGATGATTAACATCCTGGAATTGAGCTTAGTTAATAGTAGGGGAACGCTAAAGTATAACAGCACAGGTGATATATAAACAGGTCGTACAGGATATAGTTTATAATAGTTTGTATAATAACATCCTGATTAAAAAGCTGTGTTAAAATGAAGGTATTGTCTGTGATATTTAGTTTAAGTGCTTAAATTTAATGGTGTAATTTTTAGGTGGTCGGTTACTTGTTTTTTATTGCTTTAATCCAATTCGTTTGCGGAGGAATTACACCGACGACTATTTTATTTCGAACTCCGAGTTTGGTCAACGCCATCGTCAAAACGGAACGTTTTGGTGGCAGTTTCGCCTACAGCACGGTGATTTTTTCGCCCACCATCGAATACGCAGGTGTTCCTTTTTGGACCGCCCCTGTAATCACCCCAATCCTTTCACCAGTCGTTCCTGTTCAAGGAGGCGGCGGTACTCCGGAAGTTTCACCTTCAAAACCATCTCCTTCTGGTCTTGTACCTGGTGCAGTTGTCGATGATGATTCTGTAACTGTCGAATCAGCCTGAGCCTTTGCTCCCATCTAATATTCCACGACGCAAACAACCTTATCGATGAAAGGTTAAAAGTTAACGATAAACATTTTTAATTACTCCAGAATACAACGCTTTAGAATTAGAAAACTTTTTGTGAGGGCCTCTAGAGTTGTTTTTGTAAAAGGTATTATAAATAATAAATATGCAGTCTGTGCTTATCCTTGTTTTAACATGTGTCTGCTTGTGTATTACTGTGTCAACTGCTGCAGATTTAGTAAAACGATCTCCGCAGAGTTACACTACGATCACAACAAAAAACTTCACCGCACCCTCATCATACAGTAAGTACTTCTCGGGGTAAATTATTTCACCGCGTTAAAAACGATCCATTTTCCCAGTCGATTTTAAAATATTGGATAAACCACATCACCTCTTCATCGGCAGGTGCTTTCCTAATCATAAGAAATACCACGCTGAAAATATTATAGTAGAAAACGATGGAAAAAGTCACGTGAGTGCTGATATAAGGGTAAGCAGATTTTTATCGTTTTCATTTCATTTTTACATCGTAAGATTTTAGGTCAACGTTGAGGGACCTGTGTATATAACCTGCGCAAAAATTTTGGATCAAATACCTAACGGACGGGGTGGTTACCCGCATTACATTTCAGGAGGTGTTGGACATGATTACGTAGAGTTTGGTGTTACCACCGAATACGGCCAAGGGTTTCATTTCTATGTGGAAATTTATGGTTACGAAAAACAATAAAACAAATTTGTAAATTGGTATTTAGAACAGTATTTGTTTTGTAAAACTTGATTCTGTGTATTTTAATGTAACGCGTGGCTTTTGTACGTACACATGATTTGAATAATTAAATGTCATCATTGATTTCAAATTAATTATCAGCGTGCGAAATACATAAAAATTCGTATTTGGATTTGATCATTTAATTCTGTATCATATTATTTTTAATATTGACATTAACGAGTGACATTGTGAATACTTATAAAAAAAATAGGCATTTGCATTTAGTTTATATAACGTGTAAATGTAACAAACTCTTTCATAAATAACTTTAATAATAAACATAACAACGCTTATGTTCTACAAAAAATAATAATAATAAATAATAAATAAGAAATAGTCTTAGGATTACCTGCTAGTTTCATTTAAATAAGATTATGTGGAACTAGTATAATTATATTTAATTAAAAATTAAATTATCACGCTTTGTCTTTCGAATTATTAATTTTTATAGGAAGTGGCGGTGGGGGTACGTCCGGAATGTCCGGGTTTTTCTTGAAATTTACAGCGGGTTTAGTCACCTCTTCCTTTTCCTTTTTACTCTCCCCGAAATGGCTCAGGTCGACATATACAGGCTGTTGATAAAACGGCAGGGCTGGAAACAAAAACTCGTTGCTGTATGCGTAGGGGAAGTACGGATCGTAGGCCAATGGGTATAAAGAGCCGTGGTAAGATATTTCGGGGGTGACTTTCTCATCTTTCTTTGGCTTTTCATCTCCTTTATTCCCAGTTTTTTCCCCAGCTTCGGCAGATGCCTCCGCCTGAAACAGAATTACATATTATTTACTTAATCGCTCGATTAGTCAACTTGTTTTTGTTGCACCACTTATAATATACGATAGTAAAAGTACATTAATTATTTATGAAACTCATAAGTCTATTAGAAGGACACACTCTTAATGTGATCTGAATACTATGTTAATTACTTCCCATAAATAATAAACTGTATGGTATTTAGTCGCATTTTTTTTTTCTTCGGAGGGCAATCAAGTAAGTACCTTTTTGTCTTTATCTTCAGTTGATGGGGAACCTTCTTTTTCGTTTGGCGGATGTACAATTAAGGGTGGAAAAGCTACCCCCAAAGCTGTAGTCCTGAAAACCGGCTCGAGTATGGGGTAAGCATGACTCGGTGTCAGATTTTCATCCGACGAGATGAGGGCGTTGTATATTTTTGGCAGACGAACCAAACCGGCGTTCGCTGGGTAAATTAGGAACAAGAACACCAGTAGTCTGTGCATGATTCCTAAAAAAAGAAAAAAGAAACTTTATTTAAAGCATCGATGGCCAAGATATAATTTTCATCCATCAGCTTCTAACTGTTTCGACTTTTCTCGACTCATCAAGTCCGTTGTTAGGAAGTCACGCACGTTTTAAATTGAATTAAAAAAAATTGAAAATAACCTTTTCGCATCACGAGCTATTTCACCTTTCCAGTAAATTATTAGCTGGGTACGTCACGAAACTCGCAAGACACGAGGAAAGGAAGGCAAAAAAATGAAACTAAGTAATAAATAATTTTTGGAAGTGTTCAAGGTGAAATTACGTATTTAATAAGATCACTTGTCTCCGATTTCAAGGTTTTGTTCCTTTGTTTATACAATCCACCTGTGATGTTTGAACGAAAAAAAAAATCAGGTGTATAAGGTCATTTATTCTTAACTCTTACATTAGAAAATTGTATTTATTGCGTTCTAAGGACTGCCCCGCTCGAAATGATTTATCGCTTTAATGCCGTTTCGATTTTTCTCGACGTCGTCGGTCGGAACGGAAAAATGTTTTAATTAATTCGCTTAAAAGTCCAGTGTGTGTTTATCAGTTGAAAGAACAAACAGAAAAAGAACGAAAGACATAGAGCATTTTCGAGTCTGCAAGTAAAACCTAATCTATCGTCTGGATGTAGAAAAAGCTCAAAAGCTTTGTGTAGAGACGACGAGCTTAGTAGTTTGCTGTTTGAAGGATACGTTCTCCGGTAATGATGCACGTGTACCGCCAAACGAATGAAATTGTTCCGGTTATTTGCATATGAAGGATTAAGATTAAAATTCATTTTAAAAGCTTGAACGCCAAAAAAAAAATAAAAAAAATAAGTTGCTCGCGAACGAGAGTGTCCGGTTGCCTTATTTCAAAATGTTGCTAATTATAATGTAACTATTTGCGATTACGATCTTAATTGAAGCAATTTATCTTACAAATATTCTGTATTTATTATTCAGTCGAGTACGCTTGGTATTTACACGACATTAATTTATTAACTAACGACCTGATGGTTTTTGACAGACGGCAATCAATTACAATTATTTTTATTACGTTTTATGCTTCTCGTTTACACAAGCGCACTAAAAAATTCTATTATTTATGTAAATAGGCAATTTTTACATGGCTTTATAAGATGAGGTAATTATCGTTGCGTAATGCAATTTATTTATTCAAATAGGTTTTTGCTTAAAACGAACAAATCTATAGTAAATTTCGTAATGCTTCGATGAATAATTAAATCACTGCCGCCCTTAATATAATTGGAATTAAAAAATTAAATACAAATTAGTTGTTACATTCGTAATAAAGCAATAAATATTTGCACATGCAGGCAGGCAAGTGTTAGACATTTATAATTAATTATAAATAAAATTCAGAGGGTTTAAATGTTTGATGTTTTAGGTAAAAGCACTTAATTTTAATTGCGTGTCTTCAAAATGAAAAAGAATATGTTTCTGTTTTATAAACAAAGTTAGCAGGAGCACTTTTCTGTTTACGAAAGAAAATAATGAAACTCTCGCAAATGATAAAATAAAAATGAAACGAGAAATGTAATTTTTGGTTTTTGAAATTGCGTTGACTGCTTTTGTTTTCGTTTAAAATAAAAGTTACCCCCCCATCTTTATCGATTCACTTATTTCGGCGCACGTTTTCGCATAAACATTAATCACAGTGCACTATTTAATGTGAACAAGTAGCGTCGAGCGTAAAAGATAAAAATAAGCGACGAAAATATGTAAATAAATCATACCGTGCAAGAGAAGCTAAGTATTCATGCCACTACTACAAGCAAATGCTTGAGTACAGACGGGAGACCTTTATATAGCGGTTTTCCTACCGTGTGTTTTAGTTGTATTCACCTACCTATGGGCATTTTTACGCCAAGTTCCCTTCACCAGTACTTGTAAGTTTTTGCAAATCGTTGGAATTTATGCAGATGGATTTTATAGGCATCGCTGCTCGCCGGGGCATCGTGTACGCGATAAATAATAGCTTTTGTTAATTTATTTGCAGGAAAAGAGGTTATTGGGACATACAACGCGCTAATCTTCACCTTCTAACGGGGGTGATCTCGAAAGTTCTCACATTTCTCTCGTTAATTCAGTTTCAAAAATTCGATTAATAAGGAAAAAGCCGCCAGCAAGATTCTTTAAAACGGCACTCCACCGACAAGGCGATCGTAAACTTAATTAAAATATAAAACGCGTTGAAAATTACGCGGCCTGAAATTATGTATTTAAGGAAACGCTTCTTTTTATTTACACTTTACTTCACTTTCGAAAATTAAATCGTCAAACAACACAAAATTAACGACTTTCAAGGTAACACCGGAAAAACTAGTTTCTTTTTTTCTTTCATTTGAATGTAATAGCTAATAACATTCCTGAATTACAAAAGAAAGGAGGAGTTACCACTCCAGTTTATTAAAAAAAAAGAACTAACACATCACCTTAGTTATTTATGCATAAAATCCTAATGAATTGCTTCTTTTTTTTTTAATTTTTATTAGGTGTATGTAGATTATAGACTAATGAAAGGCCTGTAGCGTACGTGTGCGAAAGTGTAAATTAGTTTTAACAGCCTGGTAAAAAATTAATCGATTTCTTTGTCGTGGATATTATCTTACGTTTCGATTAAAAGTCAATGCCAACGTAAATTGGCATGACATTTTGTGTGTTCACTGTGGGCGATTAAACACCTGTCTAAAACGTCAACTGCAACGTTAACAAAAAAAAAACTAAAACAAACAATTACGGATTTATTAAAGCGACTGCAATTTCGATCGCATTCAAAACAGTCGCGTTTCCCGAAATGATGGCGTTTCGATTTTATATTCGAAAGACTTGTTGGAAGCCAAAGAGGAAGCAGGTCTTACAACATAACTGTTTACCGCAATAAAACTAGTTCTCAGATAGTTGCTATAAATCTGTCCATCTGTATTTAAATGCAATTGCATTTCATATCGAGATGCAGTTAAAACTCGGCCCGTAATATATGTATTATATTAATTACGTATTGATTTATCGCTGTTATTAGAATTAAACTTCATTCCTCAACTTGCACTTCGCCAGATAAATTCCATTAGCATGGAGGAATTCGATAAATTGCAACAAGCGGTACTGGAAAACTGACATCGCGTTTCAAGATGTTAATCCAGCGTCATTATAAATTTCTAAACGTTACGGGTAATTGTCTCTTAATTAATAATAAACTCGATAATTTAAACAACCACTCGACTGAATAATGCAAATTTATTGACGGCGTACAGAAAAAAAAAGGTTCGCTTAAGCGAACGCGTTGCCAATTTTTAGGGCCAAAAATCTGCGCCAATTCGCAAAGGGAAATGACTGCGCGTAACCTCGATAAATCGGCTAAAAATAATTTAAGGTTACTTAAAAATTCCTTGAATTAAGAATTACCAACTTGCTTCCGTTCACTTGTCTCGCCTTTCAACGTTTAAACAATTCACGTTGAATTTTGACTTCACGTCAAAACTTGCAGCTTAAATGAAAGCAACCACTCAGAAAGCGATGTTTGTTAAAAATATTCAAAATCTCATCTCAACCTACGACGGTAATAAACAATAAAGAGACTACGTTCTACTTTTCCTTCAAATGACCCTAAAACATTTAAATAATTATTTTAAACGTTTGCAACTTATTTTATTATTATTGTCATCACCGTCATTGGTCATTTAAATGACTTCGTATTTTAATTTTGTTATTTTCTTGAAGTTAAAAGCGTTTCAAAATGGATTCGAAAGTAGGTTGAATTGTTTAGCTGTGTGTAATGTAAATGTAAATGGAAATCATTTTTTGAGCGAATTAATTACGAAATTAATTAGAAAAGACAAAGGAACTTTCAAAAGTGTAAATTAAAAATAACATAAGTAAATGTAATAAAAAAAAGACAAGGGTAAAAGGCGGTCAAAAACAGGAAGATCGATGAAATGACTTCATACTACACAGAGAGAAATGACAGTCACTATTTACACAATATTGTGTAAAATGGAGGTGGAGAAATTGTTAATACTTTTAAATAAATTCAGATATATTTCTTCTTCTATCTTTGTTTGTAGCAAAATTATTGCCCCATTTTGGAGTAACCTGTTTGTACTACAATAAATTCTCTAAGTGTGAAGATAAAGTCTTAATACCTTGTTGTATAAAATTCTACATCTTATGCAAAAACTTACTACAACAGACTGTAAAGGTTTTATTTTCACATTTTGTTGTATAAAGTTCTACACATTGTGTAAAACTATAATGAAAAGTTTTCTAAAATTTGAAAATAATTAAATTATTAACCGGATAGAAAAAATTACTATTGGATATGTTAACATCTTACACAAATTGTTGAATAGTATTGAAGGGGGATAGTGGGGTGTAACCACGTGATTATTTGCATCTTCTTATTGGTCGTTTAATGCGGATGACGATTAGGTGGCGTACGTGACTCGTGAATAAACAAGAACAGATTTGCCTGTGTCTGACTGTTGCCTGTTTTATATTTATAACGCATGAATTTGCGAAAAATAAATCGTCTGAACGTGAATTCAGTACAGTGCTACAAAAATCAAATGAAAACGTTGCAAGAAATAAAATAAAAATTTAAAGAAATTATAAGTTTAACGAACTGGCATTAAAGTTATCTTTTCTTTCTTTGTTTTGCCTTTTTCTATACAGAGAAAAAAACAATGGTATTTGTTAATGCAATGGTAGAATTTATATCTATAAGTTGCTACTAAAATGAAGACACTTACAATATATAGAAAACGTTTACATTTGACTGCAGAATAATGTTTGTAGTAAAATATTACATATTTTTAAGACAATCGTGTAACAAAAATAATAGTAAATGTATAAATTTTTAGTAAAATAAATACGAATGTTTCTAAATTAAATATTCCTTTATTTTATTTTTTAACATCCATAGTTGGCTCAAGCCGGAAGTTGTCGAGCAATTGTCAGAATGAATTCTGCCATATTCTAGCCTGTGAATTTCTTCACAAGGTCTGCATGTATCAAGACAAGGTCGAACCCACCATCGGTCACTTGTCCGATTAAGAATCAAAATTCGTTATCAGCGTCTCCGAGCACTCAGCTGTGATCTTCTGTCTCTGAACTAGATAATTAACTGTAAAATTTTCACACAATAAGTATATCATATCATTTTTATTTTTGCAGCATAGGAAAAAAACATTTTTGCTACAAACGTCAAGTAAACTCTTAACTCTAGAAAAAATCAGTCATTGTAAAAAACACAAAAAAAAAACAATGAATGTAAAGAAACTACAAAAACAACAGTTATGGCACTTATAGGACAAACTTACTTAATTGGACAAACAGAATGAGTTATCACAGATGGCATACAGAATTTAAGTGTAACAGGTAGAACAGATTATGTTTTAAAATTAAAACTAAAATCCAAGAATTCCGTGTAACTATAAAACTTCACACTTAGAAGATTTGGACCCGTTTGTGTTCTATTAATGCAATGGTAAGGTATACTAATGTCTTCTTGATTCCTCGTGTTGTAACTGTGAAGTTCGTGGTTGTGGGAATATTTTTTGGGGTTTCTGTTTATGTGCTGCAAACAGGTAAATATAAACACAGACGGTATGGTAAGTATTCGTTGTTTTTTTGAAAAGAGACCTGCAGGTTTCATAGCGTGACGCTCTTTCTAGAACCCCAACAGCTTCTTTCTGTTGCAGGAAGATTTTTCTCATTTCTGAAAAGTTCCCCCACAATAACATTCCATGACTAGCTCGAGAGTGGAAATTTGCAAAGTAAGTTGTTCTTGCAGCTCGGAAGGAAGCACTGTACTTAATCCTTCTAATTGTATATATCGTTGTTGCCAGTTGTTTTTGTAGAACAGCAATGTGTTTTTCCCACGTCAAGCGATTATCTAAATATAATCCTAGAAATTTTACATTATGTTTTTCGGGCCTATTACTTGTTGTCAGTAGCAGTCGCTGTGTTTTCTTATCGTTCAAATTACCACTGAACCATTCTTTCGCCTCTAGCATCACTTCTTCTGTTTTTATTTTTATTGCCGTTTGTTTAGTTTTGGAGATTAAGAAGAACGTATCGTCTGCGAATAGGCGCTTATTGCGTGTTTGTACTTTATCAGGTAGATCAGGAATAATATCGGTCCCAAAATTGAACCTTGAGGAACTCCTCGCCTACTGCTACGCTGGTCAGAATACTTTCCCTCCAATGAATACACTGCTTTCTTTCTCGTAAGTAATCCTTTAGCAATTCGAAACATTGGCCTCGGATACCATAATGGTTTAATTTGAGGTGAAGTATGTCGTGGTCCACTCAATCAAAAGCCTTACTTAAGTGACAACATGACAGTTCTATCTCATTTCCTTTATCAAAGGCTGCCGTAATGATTTCTAATACCTCTGTTATAGCGATTGTCGTTGATTTTCCCTTTCGATATCATCTTTCGGGATACCTTCAAAATAAGTGTGAATTGCGACATCAATCTCTTCTTCTGACGAAAACTTCCTATCCCGCAAATTCCTTTTAAGCCCAAAAAAATAGCCAACAGTCGCACATTGTTAATGTAAGCGAGGGTCGAGGGGGTGAAAGATGAAGTCTTTCCCGTAATCAACCCTTCTTACTGGGGTAACGGACTTTTAATACAAAATAAGGAAAATGGTAATGCAAATTAATTACGCTGCCACCACCGGTGGTTAAAAGGGCACCGGACCCTTATGCCTTTACTAACGTTAAACCTCATTTAATTATTTTGTAATTTTCATTCTTGAAGGCGTGCGGGTTCTTGGACTCGGGAGCTGTTTAAAGCAAAGAGAAGAAAAAAGAAAAAGAAACGCAAAATGCTACTTGAAATAAAAACGATATTAGGGACTACAATTAATATATTGATCTCGAAGGAGACAAATTAATATCTTAAGGGTACAAACCGGTTTCGGTGCTCGAAGGGAGGACTCAGCAGCAGAGGACCTCGTAGATTTCCCTATGAGGGGTTCTCGGGGATGACGTCCCAAAAAGTGTTTCCTTCACACTACCCCTTTACGGGAACACTCGGGGGTTTCACAAATTCCACTAGATTTTCAGGGCTCACGCAAAAACTTATTTTTGATTAATATTATAATTAATTTTAAACTCAGTTGAACGTTCGTCAACTACGAGGGAAAAAAAAACCGACCTAACTTTTCGAAAGTTAAACGAACATTCATTAATTTTCGAAATCCCTTTCTTCCGTGGGATCGTTTATGTAAACAAGCCCCTCCCGAGAGGTGTCTTAAGTTGCCTACATCAAGGTGCAAATTGGTCTAATTTCGACAGTTCTTATTATTTTTCTGCGTGGGAGTCAACTCCGTTTTCAAGCGTGAGATTTGCTGACCAAGTATTTATTTATTTTAGCGATAAACCAAATGGCTCTTAAGAGGATGTTTAGACTAACTCGCCTGGGAACTTGTTTACGTTAAGACTAAGTTGAAATTCCTTTGTTCAATTCGAGCAATAAGTAATTTAATTTAATTGGATTTAGGACGAAAATTTCGGCTGCTTACATTAAATCAGGTGAATACGGTGGATGTTCTATTACTCTTATACTTTTTTTCAGCCAAAAACTGGAGAGTTAAAGCTGCCGTATGGGACGATGCATTATCATGATGCAGCATAATTGCCTTGTCTGGAATTCTACTGAAACTTCAGGCAAACATTTTTCAGTGTACCATTTAGCTGTAACTGTCTTTTGTCCATCTAGCTTAATTGCCTTCACGAGGCCCGTACTTCTGAAGAATACCGCATACATAACTTTTTTCATAGCTCGCTGCTTCTTGGTCATTGTTGGAGTTTCCTCATCTTCGTGAATCCATACACGACTCTCTTGGCGGGTAGGTACGTCGAAGAAAGGAATGTAAGTTTCGTCACCTGTCACTATTTTGGAAAAAAAATGGTGTCCGCCATTATTTAAGAAATTTAAAGTTTCATGGCAAATTCTTACACGCTCTGCTTTTTGGAAGTCAGAAAGGTGATGCGGCACAAAACGACTAACCACCTTTTTTAAACGCAGGTGATCGTGTATGATTGTTCTAACAGCTGAGGATCCAATCTTGAGTTGATGCTTTATTACTGCATAAGTGGCTTTATTGTCCTCTTCGATTACTTTTTAAATAGCAGCAATGTTTTTGTCGGTAACATCCGTAGGAGGACGCCCTGCTCCTTTTTGATGCTGAACAGAATTCCTTTCGCGTTCAAATTCCTTATACCATCGCTAAATTGTAGCCAAGGAAGGTGCTTGTTCACTAATCTCTTTTTGAACTCATAAGCGCTTAAATCTTTTTTTTTTAATCATAATAAATGATGATTCGAAAATGCTCTCTGGTTAATTCCATTTTTTTACTTTAAAAAATTAGTAACTTGGGTTCTAACGAACGTAACTTCAACTTCAACTAAACTTCAAATGACAGATAAAGAGTCTAAATAACACTGTATGTTTTGTTTTTCAAGGCCTACTAGATTTTCTTATTCTCAATAAATTTAGTTTTATCCTCGTACCATTGTTCTATCTCTGTGTAGGAAAAGGCAGGACAAAGAAGGAAAAGATAACTTTAATGCAAGTTTATTATATTATTATTATATCTTTAAATTTTTATTTTATTTCTTGCAACGCTTTCACTTGATTTTACCTAAATTATTTTCCTAGATTGATGTCTATTTTAATCAAATTTTTCGCAGAGGCGTAGCGTACGTCACACAGAGTCTCATATTTGAAGTTGAATTCATCCAGCTAACTAAAAAGTTCCTACTTGATGCTTTCTCACGAGAAAATTCCTTTCGGAAAGGAAGTTGGTTGCAGGATGAATTAAAATCGAAATACAGAAAAAGAGAGTCGGCCGTTTTACGTTCATAATTTATTCATGAAGTTCTTCATGAATTTCTTCGTGAATTTATTCACGAACACATTTCGTGTTGCATTAGTGAAGAAATTGATAAATTTTTTTGATCCTAATTGCCGTTTATAGGTTTTACCAACAAAGCGAAAGAATTTGCCACACATTCCACTGTTGGTACGTCTGAAATTCACGCAAAAATTGACGAAAAATAGTAATTTGTGAATGAGTTGATGAAGAAACTCGTGAATTAATTTGACGCCAACCTCTTCATGAAGCGACTTCACGAATTAATTCTTGAATAAATTGTCAATGTAAAACGGCGTTAAAGCTAAACAGGCAAGTATGATAATAAACAATAAATAAAGCAAACACCGAAATTGAAGGTAATGGACTTTTTCCTTAAATCACAGTGTACAGGAACTGCGGAAAATAAACACAAATAATACATAAAATCTGTTGCAAGTTGATCAAAACGAACGGCCGACCACTAAAAGATAATCTGCATATTAATAACACGAACTTTGCGTAGGGTATAATTTGTAAATATGTGCGAAGTGAAATTATTTAGCAAAATATGCAAATGAATATTTGTTTGACTGTATGCAAATAAAGTAACTATGATTTTGCGTTATTTCGTTTTCGTGAAATAACTTGCACCCGATAAATTACTTTCGTCTGACCTGCCGGAAAAATTGCGTTTTATGCTCAGTATCACGTGTATTTTATTCGGGGCCCTTCTCTATTCTTTTTTTTTATTTTGTTGAGAAAATTTCGTCGGTCGCTTGCTATAGAAAACAAACTGCCAACTATATATTTTGTTAAGTGGACGTATTTATTATTTTTTCTTTCGTTGACTTACGCATCATATAAAAGTAGAAAAACATGAGGAAATGTTACTAGTAATACAGGTTTTCTTAATTATCACGTATGTACGTTCTTGCATTTTTACTTTTTATTATTCTTACTTCCTGTAATAATTAAGTGTTCATTATATCGCATAACTCGAGATAAAACATCTACAAACAACATAAGGTCTGCTTACAATATTGTTTTTGACTGTTGTAAATAGAGATTCTAATTTGCATATCTCGATTTAAATCAAATTAAACCAAATGAATTAAAAAAAAAAACCGAATCTGGAATGAGGAAATATATTGCGATTTTGAGAACATTAGAACTTACATTTACAAGCGCGTTCGCCTGCTTTATTATTATCGTTTTCTGTTTGCGTTTCCGTTCTTGCAGTACGTATAATGAAAATTTAAGTTACTCGCCATCGCGAATATCTTTACTGCCTATATTTATCGACGCCCGAGGGCGCGAAGACAAACAAATTTCATCGGAAATAAAATCAAATTAATAAGTTTAATTCGCGCGAACTACAAAAATTTATTTTCGTTCGTTCTTCCGTTCGCCCGTATCGATGGTTCTAGAAAAATACGTTCCTTTACGTTTCAAGGCCTGTTTCTTCCTAGAGTGCAGCCCATGACATTGATGACTCGTTCTCATTGACTGTGACGTTGAATAAGCGACCATTTTCATTAAAATGTTAGCACTTAGGAAAAAATCGTACAACTAATGCCATTGTATTTAATTGCGTTAGGAAGGGTCTAAAAACAAAACGAATTAGTCTCGTTCACAACGAAAAAATTAACTTTATTTCACGTTTAACACGAGGAAGAATTAACAAAGCGTAGAGAGTTAAATTAAAAATCTTCCTTTGTCTCAAACTTTTTTTTTTTCATTTAATATATATTTCATTTAATATATATTTAATATATATATAATATATATATCGTTAAGTAGTTTGTAAGTAAGAACGCTCAGTTTGAAATTTTATTGTTGAAAGTGTGCAATTTTCCTTTTTCCGCTTATTGACTGTGCGGCGTTGCATCGCAAACGATAAAGATCGCTAATTTCGCAACGAATAAATTTGCAAAAACAAACAAAAAAATCCAACGTGAGCGATCAATAGCAGAACGGCAATTGCTCCGTTAATGAAATGGTTGAAATACTCAGTAGGTTTTGATTGATAGAAAATAATTTGTTTTTATTAAGATCCATCGAAATAGCGCAAAACGTTAAAAAAGTGTGCGCTATAGATGGGGGAGCTTTGATTGTTATATATGTGGGTTATCAATATATATAGCATCCCCCGTATACAAATTAATGCATATAATCCATATTGTAGAATTGCCTGAAACGCAATAAATTTGAAATGTCAGATTTATGACGCAACTAAATCTGAATTTATGAAACGGCCGCTAACTTTTTCAATAGCTATCGGCTTCCTTTGTTTAAGTATTCAAAAGTTGAAAATTTCATTATTTATAACCAGAAGCAAAAAAGTCGTTTATTAAATTAATTACAAAAGTACCTACCTACAAGTATTTATCGATCATTAGATGATGTTCAGCAGGGAAGATAAATTTTACGTTTATATTCTAGATTTTATAGGCTAACTGCAGCTCAAGCATCGTGTAATTGGTTTACTTACACAAAAACACGTTTTATCATCGATTGCGGCTAAAATGACCGATGGCAAAGTTATACGGATACAAAATTTATCCGAGTTAAAACATTATTAAAATGCAGGACTTGCTCTACTACTACAAAAAAAAATTAATGCGCAAAGCATAAATCCATGCACGCAACTTTCTATGCAGGATTGTGTTGTTGGAGTTATAGGCGATTAAAATATTTATGAATTAATTTGATTAAGTGAAACATTCACTCGCCGATAATTAAACATCTGGCGATGCGTATTTCGGAAAGGGAAAGCTGCGAATCAAAGAGATAATCTCCCGGGCAAACAGATGTAAATTATTTTAGGCGCTTTTTTAAATTCGAATACGTGACGAGATCCTGCGGCGAAGGACGTGTTTGGATACGATGAAATTATCGCTCGTAACGTATCACACCGACGCCGGCGCCGGCGTCTCTAATTTGTGATGGAAGCTGGATACGTCTTACAATTCTTACGATATTACGTCGGGTAGTATTTCAAATACAGAATCATTCATCAGGAGTAAGAATAAATAATAAAATGAAACTCTAATACAAGTAGCCTGTATATCATGTGCGTCACGTTGGTAGTAGCGCACCAGGATAAAGAATGATGGCCATTAATATTAATATTTATTAGTGCATATACATATACAACGACTTCGTACACGATGTGAACAACTTTTTCAAAAATGTTCTGCACACATCATCAACATAGTTTTATTTATTTTTATTTCCAAAAAACACATCAATCAATATAACTGTTTTTTTTTTTCACAGAGAGAAATGGCCAAGTAAGATTTTACACAATATTGTTATATTACCCAAGATAACCTCTGCTTATAAAAAAGAGGACACAACATGTTTTGCAATTATGGTCATCCCACTTCCAGTTGATAAAATTATGAAAAATATAAGACTAATCGGACTTTATAATTATATTATTTATACGTATACCTACTTATCAAAACAAATTGATAAAAAATAGAAATCTATCTACGTTTCAAATTAAATTAAATTTTCTTATCCTCATTCTTGCTTCGTCATAGATTTTTAGGTTTGTCACCGTTATTCCGTCTGCCTACTGTTGGTTCGTAGAGATCGTCCTGAAAAATTCAACCCCACGAAAAAAACAACAACGCACTTTAAGTTACTTCAAATTCAATAAAATTTATACTTGTTGTTTCATCGAAATCTATTTATTACTGTATTTATGTAAAGCGAAGGCGCTCAGACGTTTTCAGTTCAAAATGGAACGAACTGTATGTCATCCTTCTTAGAGATTAAATCTTGACTACGTCTACTCGCTGCTTTTTCTTATCTCCTTCTTGTGTATCGTGAGCTCTGCAATTTTACACCACTTTTTCAAGCATCTCTAAATTCTTCTTCTTTTCTGGTAGCGCACCTTCAAGGTCGAAATATTTTTATCCCTTTTTAAAATGTGTTGAGAAATTCTAGATCAACATCTTTTTTTTATTCTTCCATATTTTCGTGGGTTCTGCGATGCATTCGTTTTCCAAGTATCTCCAAACTCTTGAGATGTGAGATGCTTCAGAGGCTCTTTTACTCCTCTCTGGTGGTAGGTTTTAGAGACCGAATAATTTTTATCCCTTTTCAAAAATATTTTGAGGAGCTTTGGCAAGTCTTTTAGTTCTAAAGCTCTTATTGTTTTTTAATATTTTTTACCGTTTTGCAGAATTGCGTCAGTTTTCCAAGCATTTTCAAATTATCGAGGTGTCAAATACTCCAGAGGCTCCTTCACTCCCTTCCGGTAGTAGATTTTCGGCACGGAATTATTTATATCCCTTTTTGAAATATTTTGAGAAACTTTGGCAAGTCCTTTAGTTGTGAAGCTCTTACAATATTATTGTTTTTTTAATTTTTTTACCATTCTGCAGAATTGCGTCAGTTTTCCAAGCTATCGGGGAGTCAGATTCTGCAGAGGCTTCCCTTCTGGTAGTAGACTCTCGGAATCGAATTATTTTTAGCCAGATTCAAAATATTTTGAGGAGCTTTGACAAGTCCTTTAGATCCAAAGCTCTTACGACATTAACATTTTTTTAATTTTTTTACCATTTTGTAGAATTGCGTCAGTTTTCCAAGCATTTCTAAACTATCGAGGTGTCAGATACTCCAGAGGCTCTTTGTTACCTTCTAGTAGTAGATTTTTGGGTCTGAATCATTTTTACGCTTTCTCAAAATATTTTGAGGAGCTTTGGCAAGTCCTTTAGTTATAAAGCTCTTACAACATTATTACTTTTTTACTCCCTTCTTGTAGTAGATTTTCAGAACTGAATCATTTTTACCGTTTTCCAACATATTTTGAGGAACTTTAGACCTAAAGCCTTACAATATTATTGTTTTTTTAAATTTTTTTGACAATTTCAAGATTTTTATCGATTCTGCAATGCAAAATCTCATGAGCTTTCCAAGCATCTCCAAACTCCTGAGACGACACGAGACTTTCTGACACTATTCTGTTGTAGGTTTTCTAAACTGGATCGTTATCTCCTTTCAAAATATTTTGAGGTTCTTTAGAAATTGCTTTAGACAATGTTTTTTTTTTTTTAATTTAATTATCCGAATTTGTTGTGTCTATGAATAAAATAGTTTTTTTTTAGAAAAATGATTTTATTTACATTGAAGTGTTGATATATTTCGGGTATTGATAATATAATCTTAAAAAATGTTGGTTGTTTTGAAATGAAGATGTGCAGGAGGGGGATGGTTGAAAGCAAGTGATGCAATAATTCTCCGAACAGGAGTTTGTTGTTGCTTTCGAGGAGTATCAGTCCTAGCTGCCGCAACTTAATCATACACTCTCAGATTAATACCGACCATTACATTCGTATAATTTGGTAGCAGCTGATAAATTAGGTAAACAAATCACGCATTCTGTTTTACGCACGTCAGTTTAGTTCATACAAGTTAGCCAATTAAACGACAACTGCCGTCTCTGGTAATTAATTGATTTCGAAATTGCAAATAATAATAAACGTAAGAGGGCCATCGAATGTCCCATAAAAAGTTAATAATCACTGGAAGAGTTCGTACGTGCAAAGGGAAAATTAAGGATACGTCCGTGTAAACGTCGGTTTTCGGTTATGTATGTCTGCACTTCCGCACTTTTCTCAAATTCAAGGCGTCGTTTCGGTGAAATACACGTGCAACTGCGGAGGTGATTTTACATTATTGATAATGTAAATAGTTACGGTGGCCGAAAACGAAATGAAATATGCTCCGAAGGCGAGATAAACGTAATGAATGTTAAAGCCCCGGCCAAAAGAAGATAATGAGTGAAATAGATGCGACGTATTTATCCTTGTTAGTAAGAAATTAATTCTTGCGATGTGAGGGCCACAGTATTTATTTAAATGGCACGATTATGCGTCGACATTTTTCTCAATTTTTGACTAACGCAGACTAATGTGGTGGACGGGTTGAATGCGACGTCTTATCGATATAGCACGCCAGATGATCGGCAACCCCAACGTGATGTCATGACGCAGGATTCGTGGCTGGCACCTTTAACTGCGCGTTATCGTCATTATCCTGGTATTCCAGGACGTGTCCTGCAAGTGTGTCGCGCACAACG
This sequence comes from Serrognathus titanus, assembly GCA_039766575.1. NCBI lineage: Eukaryota > Metazoa > Arthropoda > Insecta > Coleoptera > Lucanidae > Serrognathus > Serrognathus titanus. The sequence continues at coordinate 5,360,974 of CM077916.1, read as the reverse complement.
TATCGAAACGTCACGGAGGACCATAAGAATGCGACGAAGGAAGGACTCATCTATTATAAAACACAAGTCAAATAAACCTTTCACATGTACGCGCTTCGCTATTTTACGACGCCTCTCGTACGCAACTGCATACAAATGCACATTGCACACAAACTCAACCTTAATGAGCACAAATATCTGGTACAAACAACGAATCTTACTACAAGCTACTCGAGCTTTCGTTATACAAATAGAGGCAGTTGTATCACAAAGTGATATTGATTCAAATACTCGCTCGTTAATAATAAAAAAAATCTGGTTTCGTTTTGTAAACGCAATCGAATCGAAATCAATCCAATTTGAAGGTAATTATTAAAATGAAAGAGTATTTATTGGAAGGAATTGGATGGGAGTTGTAGGGTTAAGATGATGTCTGTGCGACGACAAAACGTAAGATAGATGGGCCGAGCACGCTGTGACCCGGATAAATATTTGATGGGCCCGGCAGAGTATGTGAATTGCCGTCTCGAGCTGAAACATGTCTTATGCAACGAACGTTACATAATCCAAGAACACAGACTTAAACTTCATTTTTGACGGTTGAGTGCTACATTTATGTGTTTTCGTCTTAATGTACAACAAGTACTCTGATCAGTGTCCTGTGTCCTGAAGACTTTTTTTTTTGTTGGGTACTGGTGGAAGGAAAATTGTTAAGCTTGATCTTCTGCAATATATTACCAAACGGCGGTTGTCATGTGCATATACTACGAGATCAATGATTGACGCCAAAACTTAGCGGTTGAAGTTCTGGTACATGTGGCGCGAGAGACGCGCGCGGCGCTGAACGTCGCACGAGCGTTCCGTAAAGTGGAGGCAAAACAGTTGCAGGCTGGCTCTTGCTTAAACCGGATTCAACGTGAATTTCCGGTCGCGTTTACCACGCGCGTTTTCTTTCGAAACCGCGATTGACAATGCGAAGGTTCCGTTTGATCGAAGCTTGAACGGGAAATAGTGTAAAGCACAGGATTACGAATGAATTATTAGAACTTGACTCTAGTGCGCGCATCATATATACCATGGCAGTTAAACGCAGACAACATAATCGCTACCTCACCATCGGTGTTGTCTATATCGCCACCATCATCAGTCAGGGTAAGCCCCCTTTTTTTAAATTATGTGTGCGGCCCAGTATAAGACAAATGGGAACGGGGCGGCTCGAGTTCAAAGTTCGAACAATTTCGTCGAATTAACAGATTAACAGGTGTCCCATTCGATGCCCGCTTAGCTACCCGTTGGTTGTATTGGTTTTACGGAATTAGAGCGATGCTTTTCGCGAGCCACTTATCATTCGAACCGCTCCGCATACGACTAGGCAAAAACAGACCCCCCGCTTAATCGTCATAGACGCAAAACCTAACAAAAAGAACCAAATTTATACTTGGAATATGACAAATGGGCCTCGCGATTTCTGAACTTTTTTTTTCCTTTTCTGTTGTCGATTCCGATATAGCGCAATGTTCTCTTTTCCTTCCTCCGTTTCTCAGACGTACGAAGCTATTTAACGGTCTTATATATTGTACAGAACTTTTTGGCCACCGAGCTCGGTAAGAGATCTTTTAGGGTCGTAAATTGCTTCAAAATTTACTGCAGCAATTAGCATGAGAGGAGTTTGAAGAGCACTTATTCACTTTTACGACATCAACTTGCCTCATAATCACCGGCTCAAATATAATTGTTACAATTCACACCGACCGACGATCACATTCGAACATTTCAAATCCACCAAACCCTACATATTTTAAAAATAAAAAGGAGACATCACTTTTATGACTTGCACAGGCAAAGACTAAAGTGATAAATTATCACCTATTATATTCCCAATCCATATCAAGCTTGCTTATAGATTACAGCAATCACCTCAAAACCTTCCCATAAATTATCACCGGATGTCTTTTTTTTAAAACCAGATACTCTTCTCCACACTTAAATAATTTGGCAACCACAAACGAACGTATTATATTTTATTCAATGCAACATAACACGCCTGAACGTGTTTTAAAGTTTAGAAAAGTTGTTTTATTCATAGATGTGATGTGTTTAACGTTCCCGTTCGTTATAACTTTTTAAGTACGGTTTAATCCATTTACGGAAGAGGGCTTGAAATAATGTGCCCGTTTTTCGGGCCGAATCTTGCGCGTCAAAAAGCTAAACAGTGGTTCGCTTTTTTTTTCTCGAAGGGGGTGACTTCTTTTTCTATTCGCGTTATAAAGTTGAGTCGATTTCGAGCGAAGGATTTAAATATATTGAGATGCCGCGAAGTTGCTTTTTGCCGGGGTATTTAGATTAATTCGCCTTATTTTACATAAAATATTAACTATTCCTAAGTTAAATTAGTCGATTCAATGTTCTGACGAAGTGGAGGAACGCCTGCCCCTGTATATATGCATGGAAATTAGTTGTTTAGACACGTTGTTTGCAGCAAGCTGGCTCTATAGTCGCCACGTTCGACGTAAATATTCATGAAGAATATACATTACTTGCGAGAGGAATCTACAGCTCCTTTACTATAGCGTGCGAGCAAATTAATGTTTCAAATATTACTTGCTCATCGACTACGTTTTATTAAATTGCCATTTTATTACGGCCCTAAAGCAAAGTTTTCTCGCAAAAGTGTCATTTGAATATGAAGTCATTCGTTCGATAAAATAATACTGGAAGCTATCGATTTGCCCTAAAGAGAACCCGCCGAGTTTATGGCAAACTTTCGCGAAGAAAATTAAGTAAATTTATGTATATGAAAACTTTACGTTGTCTACTTGTTTTGTTTTTGCGTGGAGAGTGTAATTAAAAACACCAAACTTGGAGACAATTTACAAAAATCACCCACTTAATCTGTCTTTTATAATATGGCTCCAATAAATTTATTTTGGCCATCCAAAATATGCATAATAAAAAATCCGTATTTAAAAAGTAATAAGAGGAACCACGGGACTTTAATTATTTGCTTTAAATAGCAACCTCAATCGATACGTAAGACAGTAAAGGTAAAATATTTTCTCTCATATATTATGTTATAATAAAATGGCAGAATAAGATTAATGACATTACGACATGCTTCATCCTTTATATATTGCCGTGCATTATTTTTGTCCAATTTAGTATAATTTTGCTTTATGATGCTCGCCATATTTTTGAACCGAAATAGGACTCTATGAAATAATACTTTTATAAATAAAACGTTGTCGTGTTATCGTGTAATAATTTCGAAATTACATTGAATATCAGCTACGGACAATAAACATCAGTTTATTTTATTAAACGATGTGGTTTGCATTAGTGTTATTATCGAACTCGTTCCTCTGCAAAAAGAGACGCAAAATTTGCACGATTTTTACCGCACGCAACTTGTTAAAATATTTGTTTTATTAATTGAATAAATCAATTGCGTTTTCAATCTTTAAACAAACAAAAGTTTTTTTTTTGCTTAATCCCAAATATTTTTGCCGCAGCGCGCCCTTTGAACTGCTGATATGTTATGACAACGAAAAGCAAATTAATAAGTGTTTTTGATCTCCTAGACGGAATTTATTAAGAGCACAATATTATGGAGGTAAGCAAACTTTAATCAAAATTTAATATAGTTCCAACTAAAGAGTAAGTAAGCAAGAGCAGGAACTCGAAAATAATGAAATATTACAGTACACAGTTATTTAAGTTGAAAGAATATGAAAACGGCGACTAAATTAAAGTTACTTGAATTTGTTTGAAAAATTCTAAGTTGATCTGGGCCAATCTTTTTTTATTTTAGCAAATTCCTCTTTGAAATTCTGTCCTGGTATTTAAATGCAGAGAAAAGACAGATGAGGGTATTGTTTGACAATCGGTCGGTACATTAAAGGGGTGCAAGTCTCTGCGGATACTAGGAATGCATAATGACAGGAGCTAACCCCACAGCTACTTATTCTAGCCGTACCATGATACAGAATGTTCCGACCCCGACGTTATACAATATAAAGTAAACAGATTAGTTTATCATCCGTTATGCTCCACTATAATATCTTTGGTCAACACTTCCTATATAATTAATGTAGAGATTATGATTCGCTGTGGTTCATTATTTTATAAGCAAACGCTTCTCGCCGAAACTTCGATGCTAGTGTAAACACCACCGTTTATTACAGAAAAAAAAATCATTTACGCTTTGATTTAACGGACCTCTGAAGTAACTACAGCTACATCATCATCTAATCAATTTTTTCTCGGCGGAAGCTCGCGCGTATTTAATTTTTGAAAAAGTGTTTCACTTCATTTTCTTATTATGCGCAGAAGACGCTGAATAAATTATATTTTGTTGAACTGACAAGTTGCGAGCATCCTCGCCGTCTGATTTCGACGCAAAACTTCCAAAATTAGTTTACGCCATCTATTTAAAATTAATGAGGTTCAAGCACCGAAAAATATACTACGCTTTCATTCAAGCTCATTGACGGACTCACCAAAAATCTCATATTTAAGTAAAAAAAAGAAAAACTTCGCCGGTTTACACACACACACACACACAGAGAAATGGCGAAATGAGATTTTATACAACGTTATGTAAAATGGAGGTGGAGAAATTATTAGCACAATTGTTATCTATCTTAAAAAAAATTTACATTTGTTTGTAGCAAAATAGCAAAAGTTCTACACTTGTGTAAAACTATGATGAAAAGTTTTCTACAATTTGAAAATAATTAAATCATTTAACTTGTTAGAAACGTTAATATCTTACATATTTTAGTAACAATTTGCAGATATTAATTCTACAATAACAAATGCCATTGTTTTTTTCCTCTGTGCACATTCATGACTTAATTTATTTGGACGTTCCAGTTCGTGCTGTTTTTCGTTCTTTAAAAATGATCTGAATTGTAAAGTAAAGTAAATTCAGAATTTTCTTTAAATTGAATATAGCTTTTAATGAATTAGCATCACGAACATTTCAGAAAGCACAATAAATTAAACCTGATAATAATGAACGCAGGTAGGTCCGTCATGTTGTGCTTTTATTTAAGAAAAGAACAATAAAGATGTTAATTCGGTGCACCTAGCATCTGCACGCTAGCCGAGCGAGGAAATGCAATTTTTAATTGAAAATTTGCTCCTTGCAAGTTTCCCCCTTTCAAACTTCATAACATTAGTCTTAATGAAACGTCCATCACGTGCACGGTGAATTTTTCTACTTTATATCGAAGGGATTTGTTTAAAATAAATATTTTTTTTTGAGTTTAATTTAAAAAGCGCACTTTCTTTGTTCTCGATTCGCGTTGCGCGCCACACAAAACTTGCGCCGTATTTCATTCCGCTTTCAATTCGAATTCTAACCGAATGTTTATGCGAGTTTTGGATAAATATTTGTAGAACAATTCCCAACTTTAATACAGGGCACGGCCAGTTTCACTTCGCAGAATCAGTGCGATTACGAAATTAGTTGCGCCCGTTGATTCAGGTGAAGTTACCGGCTGTTTTTATTTGCGAGGAATAATAAATTTCTGTATACTTAGAGAAACGCGCTGGTAAAAAATCGTGTGAAGAAAGGGCAAGCGTTTAGTATTATGTATGATTTGTTAGTATTGGATGGAGTTTGTAACATGTGCCAGTGAAGGTTTCGTATAAAAAATACGACGTTAAAGTTTTTGCGTTCGCAGTAAATACATCGATACGATTCAGGACGATATTTGGAATCCGTAAAGCTCGTTGCCTTAGGATTCAAAAAAAAAAAAAAGAAAAATCAAACGTGTTCCACTCGTGGAATATAAATAGGTAATTATTTAAAAAGTACTGTGTTTTTATGTGAATGTGAAAATTGGTTGATGTTTATTAAGTTATAATTTTGTTTAATTCTGTTGTGATCTCTTGGTGATGCTTCACACACGCACTCCCACATACTTAGAATGCATCATACAAAAGTTATATTTGTCTTTCTACGATGTATATCGAAAAGGCAAATGTCTCTTTGAGGACTACATAGATCGGGAATGTGGAAATCGTGAGCGCCATGCATAATGAGATGCCGAAGTTGAGTTTGACACCTGCTACAGGATCAATCACCCGTATGTGGTCCCGTTCATCCATATACGCCCAAAGGTATATATGTGTATACATATATATTCATACATACCCCAACGTCTTATTTTGTACTTCCCCATGTTTTTATTACGTATTCATTCCAAATGAATTTGATTTGGAAATTTTACGTGCGCCGTAAAAATCAATTGCGCTTCTTTCCTTCTTTTAAAAATTACTTATTTACAAGCTCGTTTTTTAATGTTGAAAAAAATTAAACATTCGTTTGTTACAAGTTAATGAGCTCCACTGGAAATTAGATTTTAACGCGAGGTCTGCGCATGCAATTTATTACTAAACGTGTTATAATTGATCATATTTTAGTTGGTCCGTAATTTCTTAAAAATGAACGCGCCTTTTTTCCGTTTCACTCGGATTCGCATTATTAATTTGTGCATAATTAAGAGTAATGTGTTTACCGAAGTTTATTATTTATGACAATGACCGAGCCACCAGCGCTATGACAGGGTAGATTATGTCAGCGACTAAATTTGTTCGGAATAAGTGTACGCTGCTCCATGCGATAGCAGCTTGTTTGCGTACATATACATACATTTGCTAAAGCGTTCGCATTATATATCTGCAAATCTGAAATCAAACGCCGATATCCGAGATTAACATTTCATTTTGCGGCACGTCAAAAAACGCCTGCGTCACGTCACGCTGTATTACCCATCTTAATTAGGTTCTACTGTACGGTTTTGTAAAAAAAAAAAAAATCCTGAAGATTTTTCTTTTTTGTACAAAAATATCCCTCATTAAAAGTGAGGAGGACCATTGTTTGGTTGTATGTAAATTTGAAATGATTTCATTCTATACCTCACATCTCTTTTAAAGGATAATGACGTTTCGCCTGCAGCCAATTAACGAGGATGCCGCACGTTAGCGCGCGGTTAGTTACTGCCTGTAGATTAATAATATTATAAATTATTGTTTTAACATTGACTGCAGACCAATTCGCGCTAATGAATTTATAGGTCGATAACAATTAGAACTGTGGGGGTTGTAGAGCGTTGCATTACCGATACGAGCCACTGGTTTTTTGCCCGTGGCCATTTGTACAAGTGTCCCAACTATAAATCTTTGTTATTAAAATTTCTCCTCATTATTCTCCGCGAAACGATTTACTAACATTCCCATTTCATTCAGAATATTTACTTTTATTTTATCATCGAATCTAAGCAGTTACTTATGTAAACTATTAACCGCGATGATCGATGGTTACCGTTCATGAAATACCTAAATTTATCACAGACATTCCGAGAACAAAAAGCAATATTATTTTTATGCTACGTTCTAGCTATTAAACTCGACGAAGTTAAAAATAATTACGTTTATATTAAATCATGCAAATCTAGTTTATTTATATATACCCGGTTAACGAGTCGATATCAATTTGAGGAGAACATGCAAACAACAAAATTTGTATTCCGAATCAATATTCGGCATGGGGCAGCAATAATATTCAAGACGAACAGATACCAACGCGAATACTCAATCGATTAACAAAATTTTCATTTACATATTTAAAATATAATCTGAATTAAGTCTGGCGGAGGCGCCGGAATAAATCCTTAATTTTTTCGCAACTGTTAAAAAAAACCGTCCGTAGTTGCAATCCACCTGGTTAAAACCGTACGTAATGAGCTTGAATTAATTTAAATATCGAAGAGTAGCAACGTGGACGTTGAAATAAATTTCGGGTCAAACAAAATAAACAACAATTAACGGCCTTTATTTCGGCGAACAAAATCGACGAATAAATTTCAGCCCGGATATATATAGTTTAGGTTGTACTTTCGGTGGCAAACTTCAACAATATTCTCCATCCCTGTTGTTCGATAAATCAAACGGCAGAAGTTTCAAAAGCAACAACTATCGGGATAATATCTTCTGGAGTAATTGAGGCGTCTTACTTTAACCGTTAATAAAATTAAAGCGTTCGATTATATCGAAACTTCAATGATTTTCGAGCTGCATTTTATTTGTTTTTTAATATTTTTGTTTAATTAAACAAAACCGGGCGGGTTTTTAATTTGCGAGGTATTTGTCTTTTATTAGGGGTGTTGTTTGAAGCAACAATGTCACGCGTAGTTTGATTAGTGCAGATCCGAACGATTTCGACATACGGGGTATTGATTAAATCGGTCGTTTTTCATGCAAATATAAGACGCGCAACAAGAAAAAAAAAGAGGTTGTCAACAGCATATTAATGTTCTTATTGCGGATTATTTATTTGCCCTTCTTATAAACGACATTAATCGTTCCGGGAGAATAATGCGAACAGAAAACTTTGGAATTGAGTCTAAGAATAAAGATAATCTCGCTTAAAAAATGAGGGCGATTTACTGCGGCTGCTACAGTGTTCTGTATTAACGCACCGGATATGATTAGCCATTGATTACGACGATCCATCTACTTCTTCTGCTGGTTCGTTCCGCGGCAAAGCACCGTGAATGATGGCATCGTTTACTTGGAGACAGTCACAGGCCTTTCCATCAACGACGGTCAGCTTCAATTTTATTTGATGCAGACAAACTGCATCATCTACGTTAACCAATTTCACAGGCAGATTTTTCCTAAAACTCGAATTAATCATTAAAGAACCGCCGGTGATATTTCTTCTCGCAACTGGGGACCTCAATTTGTTTGTTTCATTGTCCCGAAAAAAAAAAACATCGAAGTCAGAAAGTGTTCGATGATTTCGTGTGCGAAAACTTTTTTACCTTAGTGTACATAGGCGGCACCGTAACGATCGTTCGTACTCGAAAAATAATTGTTCGCAGCGCAATTGCCTCGAATGCGGATTACAGAGATATAAAACAACAAAAGCAGCGGCGCACACGTGAGTCACAATTTGATGGCTCACATAACTGATAGAGGTAAAATTTTTATTTTTCTTTTGCTGTAGGTTATTGGTTTCGGGGCATCGTCGATAACTTGCTATTTTGACAAATGATGATGTACGAGTTTTACAACTTTTGCCGGTAATTTTATTCAAAAGTTATAGTTATTTCGGATCGAGGGTAAACGAGCGGACAATCTGCGATGTTATCTCAAAAAAAAGAGAGGAGGTTTTAACTATAAGTTAGTTTCGTGCACTTTTCCAAACATACACAGAGAGAAACGACAAAGTGACATTTTACAAAATATTATTATGTAAAATGGAGGTAGAGAAATTGTTAACACAATTGTTTCATAGAAAATGCATCATCTAGAAGGAATAGAAATATTTCAATGAAACTTTGTCTTGAACAAAGCATTAAATGATTACGTTCTCAAACAAGTTGATTAGTTGCATCAAGGTGTATTGTTCTTCAAATTTTTGACGAATATTTTCGATTTCCTGTTTTGATACATTGAATTACTGTTAAATTTAGTGTTGTTAAGAAGTTAGGGAATTCCTCGAGACGTCCACAATTCCACCAACTAACTGGATTTGAAAGGGGCAGAATTGTGGCGTTACGCAAAGCTGGAATTCCCTTTAGGGAAATTGCGAGAAGGACCGATCGCAATATTGCCACGGTCATCATTGGGTAGAGGAAGGCCGTTGTAAGCGTCGCCGAGGTACTGAAGCTCAGAGAAGGACTACGGAGCGACAAGATCGAAGTCTTCGTCTGCTTTCTCTTAGGGAGCGATTCTCTTCAACAAGACGGATGCTGATGTATAATGCAGTGAGAAGGCCGATCACTATGTCGTCAGTATATCGCAGGATTAGGGCATTTGTACCTCAATTGGTACTACCTTTGACTCGAGATCACCGAAGACAACGTCTCCAATGGTGCTAGAACCAAAGTCACTGAAACCATAAATGGGATTCAGTTATCTTTAGTGACGAGTCTCGGTTTTGTTTGGGAACACACGATGAACGACAACGAGTCGAAGTGAGCGACGTAATTTACAACACACTGTAGAACGTCATGTAGCTCGCACCGTGGGACTAATGGTATGGGGTAGTATCAGTGCAGGAAGTAGGTCTACGTGGTACTATGGCAGCGGAACGCTATATTGGGGATGTTCTACAAGAAGTTGCTCTTCTTTATGTTAGAGGCATACCAGGTGCCCTTTTCCAGCAGGATAACGCTCGCCCTCATGTTGCCCATAGGACAATAATGGACTTCCTGGAGCGATCAGGTGTAGGCATCCTTCCGTGGCCCCCAAGAAGTCCTGATTGAACTTGTATGGGATATGATGGGAAGAAGAATTAACAATTTGCCTCGCTCTCGTCTAACTTTGGCAGCTTTGCGGCATGAGGTACAGATGGGTTGAGATTCCTTGCCTCAAGAAGAAATTGATCAATTAATTAGGTCCAGCCTAGGCGAATTCAAGAATGCTTCAGACAAGGCGGTGGTTCTACATACAAGATTCTGTCTTTATGCAAATGACAGACGAATGCCGGTGTATAGAAGACCTGGGGAACGGTATCTTCAATGTAATGAATTTTGGTGGAGGTGCAAAATCTCTTTAGAAGGTCGTACAGAATTGGTGCCTTTGCATGGGGCTGGTATGACGGCTGTGCGTTACATTACTGACATTCTAGAGCCACATGTTATACCGAACGACCCATTTATTGGTCCAGATTTTGTGTATATGCACGATAACGCTCGACCGCACATAGCTCGGGTAGTTCAAGAATGCCTTAGAGAAACTCAAACACCTGGTACGGAGTGGCCAGCTCGAAGCCCTGATTTGAATCCAATATAGCATATTTGGGCCACCCTTCAACAGCGTGTTTCAGGGCGTAGAATGGTTTTTAGAACTCTCCAACAGTTGGAAGCAGTTCTTGTGGAAGAATGGCATAACATACCACAAGAATACATTGTAAACCTTTACGAAAGCATGCCGCGTAGAATGGAAGCTGTCATTCAAGCCAGGGGTGGAACAACCCGTTATTAATTTAGTTATAGTGCATAATCAATTTATTACGTTGTTTTAAATCCGTTCAAGAATGTCTTTTTTTTATTAAACTTGCTCTTTCAGATCACAACATAACGCTACGTAGCTTTGTTTATCACAATTCTAGGTGGTGCGATAATTTTTTTGCGGAGTGTATTTACTACAACAGACTGCGAAGATTTTATTTTCAAATTTTGTTCTGTAAAGTTTTCTACAATTTGAAATTGATTAAATTATTTACTCGTTAGAAAAACCTACCACTGGATACGTTAACATCTTACACAAATTGTTGAATAGTATCGAAGTGGGGCGTAATCACATGATTATTGGCGAGCTCTTATTGGCCGTTTAATGCGGATGACGATTAGGTAGCGTATGCGACTCTTCGAATAAACTTGTTGCACCATTAACTGCAAAATTTTCAGACAATATTTGGAACCAGTAACACAATTTGATTATTAATTTTTTGATTATTGTCCGGTGAAAATTGTGTAATAAATTATTTTAACGGACACTTACACTATGTTTCATTATCAATTTAATTTCTGACACCCCTGATGAAGCTATCAATCGATAGTGAAACGTAGAGCAATAGTGTTCGTTAAAATTATTATACAAAGTATATAATTCGCATACACAATATCAATAAAAATATATTACAATTGCGTAAATATGTACTGTGTTAAATAGTACTATATATTTGTCTATTTTTACTAAATAAATAGAAAATTCTTTTATGTGAAATAGTATTTATATAAAATGTTTACTATTTCTTGTGTTACACGATTTTCTTAAAAATGCGTAATATTTCACTACGATCAAAGGTAAACATTTTCTATTTATTGTAGGTGTCTTCATTTTAGTAACAATTTGTAAATGTAAATTCTACAGTTGTGTTAACAAATACCGTCGTTTTTCTCTGTGTGGGCGTACAGAATGCGTTTCCTAATTAAAACGGAACATACAATACCTACACCCATCGCCCATTATTTAATTTATTTCCAGCGAATGCTGCGTATTATTGAGTTTATATATTATTCAAAATTGCATTGGCTCATTTCCGAATTCGTTACATATATTCAGTTGTTAAATTATTTTTCCAGTGCAGAGATTAATTAAACAGTTCGATAATTAAATGTGTAGGCAAAAAAAAGACTACCAAGTGCGAAAAGAGAAAAGGTTAATAAATAAACAGTTCTCTTTCGATTGATGTGCTTTTTTTTTTGTAGATTTTCCTTTGTGTGGGAGAAACATTTGTGAAAGGAAAATTTTCGTTTTTGCATTTCGTTTGTCGCTTCGATAATTAAAATATTTGTTAATGAAGGTTTAATTAACGGAATCTCTTTACTGAAACGTGATTGTCTTTAATATAGTAATTCACATAATCACCGACGGGATTGTGTGAATATCATGATTATTTTGCGACAATGGGTTCATTGCTAAAGCAGCTGTCAGATACATGAATGCAAATCACTGGTTTGGTTACCGCACATACACATACACACACGCGCGTACCCTCACATACACGGTACTGTATAACACGTGTCATAATCTACTTGCCAACTATGGCCGGGAATATGTCAATTAGTTCATAACATTATTCCAGTATTTATTGTGCCTTGTTATGAAAATTACCGAGTTAATGCGGCCTAGATGCTATCGATATCCTGCATTTAACTCTGGAGATGGTAGAGAGAGCGGCCGCGGCCCGAGGGTCTCGTTGCATAATTGTCAAAACTCCATTATTAAAGCGCCCGGCATTCTTGTAAAAGCTTTGCCGTGTATAAATGTTGATAGAGTGCGGTTTTTCGCGAGACAAGACCCATATATCATTTTTACGAGTTTTCCGCCGAATATAAATTATAAAATTGTCGATAAGGACCGTGTTTTCAAATAGTGCAAGTTGTTGAGAGACGGAGATAAAACTTTAGAACACTAACATAAATTGGCTCGAAGATTAAAAATTTTCGCGTCCCTCGGATCTTCCTCGCACAGTATATTCACTTAGCTCGAAACTTAAATATTTACGTTCTCCGTAATTAACTGCATTACGGTTGCAAGAAAGTGCGACTCCAGAGAGAGAAACAACTAATAAAATGTATTGTACACTTGGGAAATTAATATCAAGTGTCTTAATCCCAACCTTCTATGTTACAAATGGCCACCTTATTTTTCACATGCTGTGATCTAACATTATAGCGTAAGTAACGGGCCAAGACGCTGCTGTCTTGTTAGATGCCGGGGCGTCGGGACGACCGCAAACTACTACGTTAATTCATCGTCTCCATTTATATATATAATCTGGCAAATCGTTAATGTCAAGCATTTCTCGGGGAAGAGAAGCAAAATGCAAATATTTCTTTTCTCTTTTACGTCTACGATCTTCTCGGCCGGGTCGTACTTAATAAAAAAAACATTTTTTCTTGTGTACGCGGCAAATTTTTACCGGCGTAATTTTTTTTCTTTAACGTATTACATTCCACGTAATATTATTACTTAAGAATGGCATTTTAAGAAAAGCCGGGGGTAACGATTTCTCGGGACCAAGTCTGAAATAAATTTTATTTGCAAGCGGTAGTATTTATATCTCCTTTCCTTTCCCCACAAACCACGCTTTTATACCGTTGTCCTGTCGAACATAAATTGTTTTATTTGAAAGGACGACTATTAAAGCTTTCGCGTTGCACCTTTTGCCCGCGTAAAATTACGGGTGCGTTGCGGTAGCAGTTAAATTATTAGGTCTTTTTTTTTTTAAAAAACGCGCGCCTTGTTTATCTTTCTTCGATTTAAATAAAATGGCGCGATGAGTGATAAGTTTTCCGCCCCGGCCGGCCTTATATCGCAACTTTTATTAGAACCACGTTAAAATTTGCGCCAACGGCAGAAAACTTTTAAACTCTCGATACAGCATATGCACGAGTTAGGAACGAAAATATGTTTTTATACACTCCCGCGAAATATACTTCGAAATTTAACTTCGCAAGGAAAATCCCCCGTCCCGGACTTTTCCTTTTGCTAATTAATTTGTCAACCGTAACCAGGGCGAATTATTCTGTTTGGTAATTTGCGTGATTACCAGACTAACTCCCTCATAATATTTATTGTGTCGAAAGTTTTATACAATCCGAAATTCTCTTGGTATTGTCGGCAGAACTGATTTAGTTCCGTATTCAGCTAGTTAATCTTGTAATTGAAATATCTCACCTAGGGTAGTAATTATTCGAATTACCAACTCTCTATAGCACCACTTTTACTAACAAAAGCACCCGTCTATCTAAAACCGAGCCAACCTAAACCTAAACGAGGGGGTGAGTTTTAATTTGTTGATAATAATAAATGCGCGGTTTAGAAACGTTAAGTTTTATTCCCTCCGGTTACTTTTATATAGAAAACACTGATTGATCGGAATCATTTGTGAAAATGAAATCAAAGGCTCCGCGCTGTTTTTCATCAACACCGAGATATAACACAGATTTTTGGGGATGTCGCCACATGTGAGAGTTAAATTTGATTCGCATTTAAAGGTACGTCAACGACACGTGCCGCCAGCAACGCAAGGGACAGATTTAAAAAGTATCATTCACACCGGGACGATGATATCACCTCGACGTAGCTATTTTATAAAAATAATAGGGTTTTTATTTTAAAATTTAATTTGCGAGCTCAACTATTTCATGTCGGCCGGTTTTGTGTTAATCCTAATTGATGAAACCGAGCAAATATTCCATGAAATAATTTTTTCCACTCACACTCGCGACTGCGTTCGTGTTCAGCACCCATATTAAATCAGTGATGTTTAATTAGCTTTCAAACAATATTCGATGTTGTTTTTATCCGTGGGTAATGTCCACTGTAATTTAATAGTTAACCTTCCTGTTATTGCCTATTTTCTTTTGGCCTACGCATCTGCAAATTGAAATGACACCGAATTATCGTATTACGCCTAAGAGGTGAATTATCCTATAAGCGAACGTATCCTGTTACGAGAGCGTCATCAAGCCTGTAATAAATAATAACGTTAATCTACGTTATGCGACTGAAAACAAACAAAAATACGTCGATTGAAACTGAGGATTCTCTCCCGTCGGTAATTAATTATGTAATGTACCATCGCGTTTAATTAGCTCTCGGAAATTTGCACCTTCTTCAATAATTAATAACGAAGCCTCTAAACGAAGATAAATAATTAATTATTATCGAGAGTGTTTTAGTAGTAAATGCCCACGTGTAAAAGTGCCGCCGGTCGAAATAATTTGATTTTACCCCGAGACTCAGTCCAATACATTGTCATTTCGCTTGCAATAAGGAACGTATGACGCTAACACGTGTACACGAACATAAAGTTTAATTTTCTGTATCCCTGTTTGGTTGCGAGTTGACTCGAGATTGCCTCGTTTGGTTCCCGCCGTGCAAAAATCACAGATATATCTCTTGGGGCTCAGCAACGGCAAAATACATCGAATTGAACAGCTCGCTGGCCTTTTATAGATTTCCGCGTGTTTTTCTTATTTCTCGGTGCCTTCCCTGCAACTATGGCCGCTTTTAATACGAACGCGTATGCACATCCCATCCTCGGCCGGAATATCTTAAGTGGAATAAATTTAAGAGCTTCCCCGACGATTTTCTCATTTTCCGCTCCGAATTATGGGCATAAAATTTTCTAATTTACTTACCCTTTTTATATGCCTTTTCTTTTCCCTTCAGGCTCAATAAACTGCGAATATAATCATATTTGTTAAGTATATCAACGATATACTTTCGGAATACATAATTTTCGCTACATTATTAAAGTTTAAACTTACTGTCCTACAATATTTTCTTTTTATTTCCATCTACTTGAAAGTACGCAGTTATTACACTTACCACACAGAGATTTGTTAACACAATTGAGATTTTTTCATTTATTTAGTAAAAATTGTATTACTGGATCCATATACGAGGGTAAAGCTGAATTTATTGGGAACAAGAAAATCTAGTAGGCCGTGAAAAACAAAACATACAGTGTTATTTAGAGCAATTCTTTGCCTGTCATTTGAAGTTTAGTTGTTGAAGTTACGTTCGTTAGAACCCAAGTTACTAATTTTTTAAACTGATATTACAAGTAAAATAATGGAACTAACCGAAGAGCAGTCTCGAATCATGATTTATTATGATTTTAATTAAAAGGTTTGAGCACTTATGAGTGCAAAAAGAGATGAGTGAACAAGCACCTTCCTTGGCTAGAATTTACCGATGGTATAAGGAATTTGAACGCGAAAGGAAATCTGTTCAGCATCAAAAAGGAGCAGGGCGTCCTCCTATAGCTGTTACCGACAAAAACATTGCTGCTGTTAAAAAATTAATTGAAGAGGACAATAGTGACAGGTGACGAAACTTACATTCCTGTTTTTGACGTACCTACCCGTCAAGAGAGTCGTGTATGGATTCACGAAGATGAGGAAACTCCAACAATGACCAAGAAGCAGCGAGCTATGAAAAAAGTTATGTATGCGGTATTCTTCAGAAGTATGGACCTAGTAAGGGCAATTAAGCTAGATGGACAAAAGACAATTACAGCTAAAAGGCACACTGAAAAATGTTTGCCTGAAGTGTTTAGTAGAGTTCCAGACAAGGGAATCTTACCTTTAAATGCGGATGCTGCACCATGACAACGCATCGTCCCATACGGTAGTTTTAATTTTTGAGTTCTTGGCTGAAAAAAATATAAACGTAATAGAACATCCACCGTATTCACCTGATTTAGCAATGTGCGACTGTTGACTATTTTTTAGGCTAAAAAAGAATTTGCGGAGTAGAAGGTTTTCATTAGAAGAAGAGATTGATGCCGCAGTTCGCACTTATTTTGAAGGTATTATGAAAGATGATTGGCTGGGGAGCTTTTGAACAGTGGAAAGAAAGAATGGTGAAGTGTATCATTGCTGAAGGGAATTACTTCGAGCATACTTAAATCCTAGAAAATGTTAACCGTGTTTTTTATTCTTAATAAATTCAGAATTATCGAAGCGTTTGGTCAGGAAGGAAGAAGATAACGGAGAGGATACTATTAAGTAATAGAAAACAGGAAGACCGAGAGTTGGATGGAAACGATAGTCTTGCAGAAGATGGGAGAAGACCGCTAGATTTTCGAATATATCCTTAGGTCTGATTATCCTGTTATTGTATTGTAGTGGGAGCTTTTGAACAGTGGAAAAAAACAATGGTCAAGTGTCTCATTGTTGAAGGGAGCATATATAAAGTAAAATCCTGGAAAATGTTTATCGTGTTTTTTATTCTCAATAAATTCAACTTGACACTCGTATTTTGTAAAATTTGTGTAATTCTGTACACATCTCTAAGAAATAAAATCACATTCGAGAGCTCGAATTTTGACTCTTAATCGGGCAATTAAAGATGTGGGTTCGACCTTTATCTTGATACGTGCAGCTCTTGTGAAGAAATTCACAGGCTGAAATACGGCATAATTCATTCATTCTGACACTTGCTCGACAAGTTCCGGTTTGCGTCATCTATAGACGTTAAAAAGTAAAATAAATTAATATTTAACTTAGAAACATTCGGATTTACCTTCAGACGGTTTATTCTTCACAAACTCACTCAATATAAATAAAACAGATGACAGTCAAACACAGACAAGTTTAACCGTCATCCTCGTTAAACGGCCAATAAGAAGATGTAAATAACCACGCGATTACACCTCACTTTAACAGTATTCAATAATTTGTGTAAGATGTTAACATATGCGATGGTAATTTTTTCTAACGACTTGTAATTTAATCATTTTCAAATTGTATTCATTGCGATTCTATTATAGTTTCACACATTGTGTAGAACTTTATACAACAAAATGTGAACAACGCAGTCTGTTGTAGTAAATTTTTTATAAGATGTAGAATTTTTTATAAGAAAGAGCGGAAGCTTTACCTTCACACTTACAAGAATTTATTGTAGTACAAAAAGCAAATCAGCAAACTCTACTCCAAAATGGAATAATGATTTTGCTACAAACAAATGTAAACTTTTTTAACGTAGAGGTGGAATTTTTTTTAATCTTCTTCCTGCATTTTACACAATATTGCGTAAGCTCTCAGCTTGCCATTTCCCTCGTACTCGTACTCCACAGTGTCCTATCACACGAACTAGTTCCAGTGAAATTCGTCGACGGACAGAATATTACATTTACCGTATAGATATACCGTATGTTTCGTTTTAACTTGTAAACATCTGCGCATATCTCACCCACACTTAATAAATCACGCCCACACATTTTGCAATGTGCAGCAAACAATAAAGTAACAATTATTTATTATTAATCACAATTGCCTACCGTGAAATTTGAATGATAAAGAATTAAACTCCTTGAAATTTAAGAAGTGACATTAATTAAATAAATTCGAATTGTGTAGAAGAAAATTACAAAGTGATTTGTAATTTATGAAACTGAGTTGATGTAAAGCAAGCAAACAAGCAAGCAAGAAGGCAACCTCTGTGTAATATAATAATAATATCGAAAACAAGGCGCATTTATGTTTGCCTAAAATCCGTTCATGTAAATTCGTTTATTGTTTCCTTAGCTTTCCTTCACTTAATATTAAAAGCTAATGGATCCAGTCTCCCTGATTCATATTAAAATTTATTAAACATTGTTCGAAGGCTTTTGAAATCGCGCCGATCAAAGCGCAAGTGACCGCATTTTTGCTTTACAGAATTGCTTATTGATTCGGATATTGTTTCATCGACGTGTTTAATGATTGATGGCGCATTTAATAATGGCACTATTATTTTGCGAATTTATTTAGAGAAAACACCAGAGCAAGGAAACACAATAAGCCGGATATTATTATTTGACTTTGCGATAATGAATGGCCAAGACTTCAAACCTTCTGCCATCATTTAAAAAATTATTTGACGTAGATATCGCATTAATCTACCCTCGCGTTATATTACTAAAAAAATCCATTGTAAGTACATCAATCTTTCATTATTGTTTGAAAGTCAACGTAGTGCTATTCTTTTAAAAGGATAATTTCAGGTATTTATGGCCGCTCGCTGTACACACTCAAACATAACGAGCTCCTCGAGGATGGATATCAGAAGCGGGTTCTTAAGTGTCCGAAATCTCATATCTTTTCATAGCTTTCGATGGCCCTAGAATAAACAAGAAAAATAAAACATCTCCGGTGCCTGGCCTTAAACAACACGGTTAGTAGAGGAAGAGGCGGGCAAAGATTCCTTGCTTATTTATTCGTGTCCGTTCTTTACGTCCGACATAAATGGGAATATTAATTTTTAAATACACATTGACTTCCAGTTCAGTTTTTAAATCACATTAATTTTATTTTCAATTCGAATATTCCTTTCCTTTTATGTTGGAATGCCGCACATTCCTTTATCTTGTTTAAACCTTTCGAGGTGGAAATTAATAAATACTTAAAGGGAGAAAGTCATTTCCTCCACCGTCTGAATTTCTTATTCCGGAATGTAGAATGTTGGGTCAGAAATGAATGTTATTTGTTTATTAAAATCCGAAACAATGATTTGGTTTGGTTTGTTTCCTCCTACCAATAAATTCGTAGTAAACTAATTTAAAGAGCAATTTACGAAGCGTTGTTTTGTCGAGCGCTGGTTCGGAGCAAGGAGCCCCGAAATAATTTTTAAACTCGACTGCTATTAAAGGAAAGTTTTGTGTAAGATGTTATCAAGTCGTAAATAGTAAAAGTGTAGTTTCGTGTACGTGACTTTAACGTGCGATTAGGAGACGAAACAAACAAGTTTTAACTAGTTCTTTTTTTTTCTGTCGGAATTGTATTAATAAGAGTGTTAGTTGGTTTTATTTGGGGGTGAGGACAAATACTGGTTGTCGTAACTCGATTTTAAAAGCGGATTTTATGCATTTTGAAAGGAAAGTTTCCGGTGTTAATTCAATCTCACGGTTTATTAGGTAGATTAAAATGCAGCGTGCATAGTGCGAATTATTGAGACGAAGTGGAAAACGGGCGTAATTGAAGGAGGAAGATGCAGGAGCGAAGGAGGAGAGTCGAGGTGGTTGGTAGTATAACCGACAGTGGGGTGCAATGGTTAGAACTCATTTTCCGTAAGTCACTCTATCCTCAGGAGACCTGTAGCCGCAACATATCGTAGTTTACTCATGCATGATAATATATTCCGTACATTACACAATAGTGCTGTGCTAATGCGTCTCTGTGATCACGCTTCGGTAATCGATTGCTTCACTTTGCGAAACCGGCAGATATACACGTTATAGGTATCTTAGTATATAAATACACGATCCACAAAAGAAATTCCATCCATCTTCGTTCAATAATACACTTCTGCGGAACACAATTTCGTTAATCTATCAAATAAAACACAATAAAGCTCCCAGAATAAAATGCAATAAAGCAGAAATTTCCTTGAATGAAATTGAAAACACCACATCTTTGTGCGAGACAAGAGAAATTGTTGGTAAAAAAATTAAAGTAAATAATAAATCGTCCCGGATTAATATCGGGGTGAGACCATCGAAACCCGCCGTTAAAGTTTAATTTTCTTGTGTGAGTTAAGGTTATCACTTAGGCGATATTGTAGGAGTGTAATTGGTAACTTTCATAATGTAGTTTAGTGGAAGTAGATCAGGATGGTTCAGTAACCCACGGGAGCAGTAACACGACTGTCCTCATTAACTCACCCTCCATACTCTTTCCCCAAGTACCGGCAACGCCGTCAACATAATCATAAGAATGGGGTTTCTTTAGTAAGAAGTCGTTTTATGTCAACATGAATAATTTTTATGTCGCGCGGCTAAAGCTTCGCCGACAATTTTTTTCTGATCCGCATTTTTAAGCTTATTGTTATCATTAAATATGAATACTTGCCTCGCAGATGATACTTACGCCTAAAACCTATCTCCGAAATGAAAATACACCGACGCACTGATAATTCTCCTCGGGGAAAAAATCCATTTCTAATCTAATTTTAGAAACGGTAACTCTTAACTAGAGGTGACTTGATGCGTCGTTATCCTCATGTATATTTATTGTTGTACATTTTCACGGAAAGTTCGCAGTAAATATAATAACTAACACACGAAAGTTTTATCAAACTAACCGAGATAAAATGTCATGCCTGCAGATTAAAATAAAAAATATTCGGCTATTGTTCTTTGATATCTAAAATGTGTAGTAATTCGATAATATATTGGAGTTTCACAGGCGATTGTTACATATTTGTTTATATAATAGAAATGATTTCAGCAGGCGCCTCCACCAAAAAGCGTGGCTGTTATTAAAAAATGTTTTATCAATAGTAATGTGTTATTCTCAGTCGGGAATATTTTCCCGCATGAAATGTATAATATTGAATGCATAAATGTGCACAAACGCAAGCAGCGTAGCTCTAAAAAGGGATCGTGGAACGTTTGCGCGCGAATAAACACGGTTTAGCAGCAGAAGGACCCTCTGCATTCTTGAGAGCACTTGGAGCGCCGCGGCGTCTGCTTGATTTTCAGTGCGCCTCCTAGATTAGCGATATCTTAACGTTCTTTAGTTGGCGAGCCTGAACAACGACCACTTACGTATTAAAAACACCGGCCTCATAAATATGCATGTTTTAATTGCCTACTAAAATTAGTAAATGCAGAATTAGCAATTCAGCGTACTTTAAATTAAGCAATTATCGTGATTTATTCTGTAAACATGATGCAAACTACTTTCAAACAAACTTGTTTGTACTTCTTTGGGGAACACGTCTCGGACAACCGAGCTTCACATTTTTCATTCTTATTTATAAAAGGCAAAATACAAAATCTCTCATTTTTTTTTAAATCACCAAACGATAATTCAGAGTTATGACAAAATGTAAACATGTTATACAAATTGTTGAATTAAATACTGAACTCACGTTAAGACGGTCCCTTTTTATTTATTATAAATAAAACAGGTGACAGTCAAACACAGACAAATTTATTCGCATACGCCACCTAACCGTCATCCTCATTAATAAGATGACGCAATTAATCACGTGATTATACCCCACTTGAATACTATCCAACAATTTATGTAAGATGTTAACATATCTAATGGTATTTTTTTTTCTAACGAGTCAATAATTTAGTCATTTTCAAATTGTGGAAAACTTTTCATTACGATTTTATTATAGTTTACACAATGTGTAGAACTTATACAACAAAATGTGAACAATACAGTCTGTAGTAGTAAATTTTTACATAAGATGTAGAATTCTATACAACAAAATCTCGAAACTTTATCTTCACACTGACAAGAATTTATTGTAGAACAAAAGTGATATTAGTATGAAGCTTTTTACTCCAAAATGGAGCAATACTTTTCCTCCAAACAAATGTAAACTTTTTTACTTGGAAATATATATTTTTCACAATCTGAAATTAGACCATTAGATAATTACATATTACTTTCTTTCTGTTATTAATTTTATTCATTTAATTTAATAGTTGGTTGTTAGGTTTTATGAAATGCTTTCAACTTGGTAGTGTATGCACTGAAGATGGCAGCTTAGCTGCCGAAATACGTCTTGTGGGCGGAGGTTAATTTTTAAACCCTAGTCTTCTTTACTATTTTTTTAGTATATGTACATTTTGTGTTAATAACCGCTCAAATTGTGTCACTGGTTCCGTATACTGTGTGATAGTTTTACAGTTAATGGTGTAATTCTGTACACATCTCTAAAGAGGAAGATCGTAGTTGAGTGATCGGAGCCGTTGATAACGAATTTTGACTCTTAATCGGGCAACTAAAGATGTGGGTTCCACCTTGTTTTGTTACGTGCAGCTCTTGTGGAGAAATTCACTGGCTGGAATATGACAGAATTTATTCTGACACTTGCTCAACAAGTCAAGTTCCGGCTTGGGTCATCTATAGACGTTAAAAAATAAGATAAAGGAATATCTAATTTAGAGACATTCGTATTTACCTTCAAATAATTTCTGTACTAAATCCATGTTTAGACGGTATATTCTTCAGAAATTCATTCATTACAAATAAAACACAAACCAGTCTGTTCTTGTTTAATCGCAGAGTCATGTCCGTCGTCAGCATTAAACGGCCAATAAGAAAACGCAAATAATCACGTGATTACACCCCATTTCAATACTATCCAACAATTTGTGTAAGATGTTAAATATCCAATGGTCGTTTTTTCTAACGAGTCAATAATTTAATCATTTCCAAATTGTAGAAAACCTTTCATTGCGATTCTATTACAGTTTTATACAATGTGTAGAGCCTTATAGAAAAAAAAATGTGAAAATAAAAGCTTCACGGTCTGTTGTAGTAAATTTTTACATAAGATGTGGAATTTTATATAACAAATTGTTGAGACTTTATCTTCACACTATCGAGAATTTATTATAGAACAAAAGTCAAATTAGTATGAAACTTTTTACTCCAAAATGGAGCAATACTTTTCCTACAAACAAATGTAAACTTCTTTAAGGTAGACTTGGAAATATATTTTTTTTAGTTTTTAACAAATGTGTTAATAATTTTGTGGAAGTATTGTGGAAATATTGTGGAAAATCTCACTTTGTCATTTCTCTCTGTGCGACATTGACATTTCAAGTGAAAATTACGTGCCATCAGCAACGAATTGAAAATGTTCAACATAAATTCCTTCGCCACATGTCTTTTAAGTTCAACTTAGCATCATCTTCTTACTCTGAACTTGGTTTAAATTCACTTAATTTTAGACGCTTTCAAAAAGATCTGAAACTCTTTTTCAAAATTGTTAACGGCCAGGACTATTATGGAACTATTATACAAAATTGGACTTTTAACACCAATTAAAAACACCAGATCTCTGCAAACCTTTCATTGACTACTTCATAGAACAAACCATGGTCAACACTCCTACTTAACTGGAACCATAAGGTCGGCCAATGGTCATAGCAATCTTAATTTTTTCCATAAATTCTCAAATTTCTGGCGGGCTCTTAATGCTATTAGAAACTAAACTTAATTAAGTCATTGTCGAATTTGTGATTTTTCTTTTTTTTTGTCAAATGTGTTCTTTCACAAAAACCTCATTAGCTAACAAGTTTACTCTATGTAAATATGAAAATTTGTAAATAAGCACGCCCGCAAATAAATAAATAATATGCTTGAATACTGTTGATTTTAGATGTATTGCAAGTTCTAGTATCAAATTTCTTTTTGGATACTGTTTAAGGTGGTGAACACCCCGTAAAATATATACTTGGATATTATTAATTTCTTTTCTTAATGCATGGAATTTAAGGGTCCAGATCTTGGCGGGAAAGTTACGATTTTTAACAGTTTGTCCCTCGTCCCCCAGTGTTTTAAAAAAGTCCCGCTTTTTGGAAAAAAACAAGCTTTATGCTGGTTTACAACAAAAAATTAGAAAACATTTTAATTAATGATCTCAAGCTTTCAAGAAAAAAAAAGAATTAATCAAATACGAAACATAATATTGCTTACAAAATTGAATTGGCTGCTGCTGCTGGCGATGTTGTTGCTGCTACTTCTCATTGGTCGTTGAGATTGCAACACCACCAGTAGTAGCAACACCGTCAACAGCAACAGACATTTCGTTCTCCCTTGGAGAAGGACTTCCTCAGAGCTGTTGCAGCGGTTGATGTTGCTGCTGAGACTGAGTCTCATCCACTAACGAGAAGTAGCAGCATCAGCCCTGAGGAAGCTCTTCTGCAATGGAGAACGAAACGTCGGCAGTAGAAGCAGTCGTGACGCTTTCCAACCGGAAGCCGATTCAATTAAATGTAAACCTTTTTAAAAAAAAATTGTGTTAATGATTTCTCCACCTCCATTTTACACAATATCGCGTAAATTCCCTCTGTGTAGAGCTTCCAAAATTAAACATGTTTCTTTCCTTAATTTGAAAAACGCAATTTTTATTTTAATTTAACGAAAAGTAATTGATCTGATAAAAATATACTTATGTTTTTTTTACGACGTTAGGTGGTTGGTTTTCTCCCCAATTTAACCTTAACCGTAACTTCTACCGTTTACGACGTCCCGGAATTCGACTGGCTCTGTATGTGTATAATAAAATATGTGCGATGAATGAAATTAAGGACCAACCGGCATTGTAGATCGATATAAAAGTCTTCTAATACTCCAATATATCTGCTCAACGTGTTACTGATTACTTTCCTGCTCGAATTCACTTTTCTAATGCGAGTAGTTTCTTTTCTTCTTCCGAAGCGAACTTGTTACTTTACTGCGTTTTATTACAGAGCTTTCATATCTATAATCTATTTATGCGGTTCAGCGTCCCGTGTGTCATTTATTATTATTTTTCTTCCATTGTTGTATCCTCGTCCCAAGAAAGACGCAAAGTTTTTTTTTCGCGTACACAATAAAACACGCCGTATACAAGGAAAACGTCCTTACGATTTTACCATAAATCAGAATTCCATTT
This sequence comes from Serrognathus titanus, assembly GCA_039766575.1. Lineage (NCBI taxonomy): Eukaryota > Metazoa > Arthropoda > Insecta > Coleoptera > Lucanidae > Serrognathus > Serrognathus titanus. Next base: position 5,335,564 of record CM077916.1, on the reverse strand, counting down.
TTTTGTTTGTTTCTCTCTCCCTCCTTTTTTTTGTGTTTATACGAATTAACTTTGCTGGATAACCCGCACTTTGAATATAAATTAAATACAGCGAAATTAAATTTTGGAATTTAAATATTATAAAACGCAACTGCATAACATCAATGGTAATAAATATTCTTTATTAATGATCGCCGGGGTTGGTCGGTGAATTTATAAAAATATCCAATAGTATCTGCGGAATTTATACGGTTTGCGATTTAAAATTATAATTTATAGTAAATGTAAGAATTCTTTTCATATTTTAAACATTAAAAAGTTTAACCGTTAATTCAAGTTCTGAAGTATAGAGAATTTGATCCTATTATTTTCGTACGACCTTTTTAAAAATCTATAATAAATTGTTACCCGATCCTCTCGTAGGTAAGCGGAGCTTTTTCTTGTTAATTCCAATTTACTTTAGCGAGCGAGTATCTCGTAACACTTTATGCGCCCCACCCTGTATATTAAAGGATTTCCGTGTTACTTGCTAGTTATTTTTGAAGTAACTGCGTAATTATCTATAATATGAGTAGCCTATGTTTTGTTTTCCACAATAACGTTAGACTTTATATATCTCGGGGGAAAATCATTAAGGTCGTTTCCGCGTCCGCGAGTTTCTAGTTAGAAACGCACAGGGTTAAGCCACATCTTCCCTGGGCCTCTTCCTTACCGTTAGCGGTAAACATGCCCGATACACAAATATCCTTAAGTTTGTAGCCAACTCGATATTTAGACTCGTCAATTTCCACCGGAAACAAGGACGTGCATCCTCAACACCTACTACTAATTACAAGTCCCCCATATTCGTTTTAATTAAAACAAATCGGCATCTCCCGCGTTCTCTTTCTCTCTCTTGCTTACTTCACCCTATTCAACGAAGCAAAACTTTAAAATTAACTCCTTCACCTGTCAAATTATTTTGTTATTAATTTCGATCGTCATTTTGGAGACGAGGGTTTTTTTTAGTAATAGAAATAATAATGATACATTTTGTGTCCTTTGGCTTTGCTGTGATTTGTTTAAAATAAAAATAACGTCGGTGTGAAAATGTAGTACGAGCCTAGTAGATATAATTAATTCATTTGCAACAGTTCCGCCGCGTTTGGAATTAGGTTCATTTGCGTTCTCCATAAACGTTATTAATTAACCCACATATCATTTGTAAAAGAGACAAACGCAATAAATTCATTGATTTTAACTAATGCGTGTTTTAAATATGCGTTCGCGTTTCTGCGTAATTATTCGAGAGGAAACCCGGCCAAATTTTAATATAATGCTCCAACTTTGTCGAAGCACACACCTACGTTGTGCAGTTTATTGAAATTTATTTGGCCGTCGTTGTTGCTATATTACTAATTTCATTTCGCGTCGAAGCTTCGATGTCGCGCGCGCAAATTAGCAAAGTACTGAGCGTTTTAGTGTTCGACATAAGCTTTAATTCAACGTTATCGATCTGATACTGATGCTGTGCAGTAATTACGTACGTTACTTCAATATCAAAGAGCGACCCCGAAAGAAATCTTCAACCGCAAGGAGTTTCGGAAATTCTTAAGTGTTCGAGAAGCATAATTTTCCTTAAAGAAAATTTCGAGCTTCTAAATACGTAGCCAAAAGCTTTTGTGTCGGAAACACTATTTCCAAATACAAATTATGCGCCGTAGGGCCTCAAAAAATTCTTTGAAACGCCTGCTTGCTACCTTGCAACACGTATAAAAGGCAATCGAAATAAAAACTTGACATTCGCTAATTTAATTTAATCCAAATTGCACAGAGAGAAATGAAAAGTGAGATTTTACGCAGCACTGTGTAAAATACAAAATTCAAATACATTTCCATCTCTACCTATCTACAGCACTCCATCATCTCATTTGGAGAGTGGAGAAATCTCTGGAAAATAAAGAGGTCCTCTTAGCTGCCATTGTAGACATCGAAGGGGCCTTTGACAATGCTTCCTTCGACTCCATCACTACTGCTCTAAAGGGTAGAGGGGTGGAAGAAATTTGCTGCAGGTGGAATGACTGTATGCCCAAAGGAAAGGTGGTTTACACATCACTATTGGACGACACTGACAATATCAGGGACCGAATGTCGGTGGCCCTAAATGTAATAACAAGGTGGGCGAGGAGGAAGGATCAGTCTTCAAAAAACCACCATTGTGCCGTTCACTCGAAGGCGAAACCTAGAGGGTTTAGGTCCTCTGCATCTTCGTGCAAATGAGATAGTCTTGTCAGGGAAGGTAAAGTACCTTGGAGTGATTTTTGACTCCAAACTTACCTGGAACCAACACTTAAACAAAATAGTCAGGCGATCGATGATCACTTTCGCGGTGGCCAGACGAGCCTATGATAGTACGTGGGGCTGAAAACCAATTATGGTGCATTGGTTGTTCACCAGAATGGTTAGACCCACAATAACCTATGCGGCCTCGGTGTGGTGGCCCAAGGTCAAGCAGGAAACCACCAAACTTAGACTGAGCAGGGTCGAAAGACTTGCTTGCCTAGGCATAATGGGGGCGATGAGCACAACGCCCAATGCAGCAATGGAAACCCTTCTAGACCTCCCTCCAGAACTGAGACTGGTGGCGGGTCTGGAATATATGGGCATAGACCCCATTGGGCCAATTTGCCTCCGTATTCCAAACAGAAATATACGCCATATTACAATGTGCGCGGTAAAACAAAAGGACGGCTTACACAAATAAGCGGATCTTTTTCCTAACCGATAGCCAGGCGGCTTTGAAAGCTTTGGTAAGCCCAAAGATCTCTTCCAAACTGGTGTGGGAATGCTTAAGTGAGCTCAATGACGTGGCGGAATACACGCTGGAGTGGGTGCCAGGTCATCGGGGTATTATCGGCAACGAACGGGCCGATTAACTAGCCAGGCAGGGTGCGGGTATGGCATAGCTTGGTCCTGAACTTGTCCTAGATATAACCAAGAACGCTATTCGGGGCTTTTTTAGGGAACGTAACAGATACTGGCAAAGCAGGCCAGAACATCGCCACAGCAAGACTTTCGTTAGAGGTTCTTACAAAAAGAGAGCTGCAGGAGTTCACCACAGGATTGCTAACAGGACACTTGACTGTTAAGGAGCATCTGTGGAGGATCGGTAAATTCAAAGGGGATCTAAATTGCAGACTCTGCAATGGAAAACCAGAGACAGCAATGCACATTTTGTGTAGATGTGATGCGCTGGCAAATCGCAGACAGCGTATACTCGGACATCTCATGATAGTTCCCCAAAATTTCCTCACGCAATCAGTGGAAAACCTGTACCAGTGGTGCAGGGGACATGCCTCACTGAATGGTCGCGGTGAGAGAACCAGGGTGAGCACAATAAACTTAAATGGCATCCTTTGCAGACGAGTTCTGGTCATATAGAAAAAAAATCTCTACCTTGAAAAAATTTACATTTGTTTGTATCAAAATCATTGTTCCATTTTGGAGTAAAAAGTTCCATACTATAATTTGCCTTTTGTTAACATCTTACACGAATATATTATCTGAATGTTTGGAAGTCTTCTGTTCTTCTTCTCAATTATTTCTTCTCATGCTATTCTTTGAAATGAGAATAATATTTAATGAAGGTCTTCTTTTAATGAAGGAAGTTTCTTTGGGGGCTTCGATTGAGATGTTGAACGTAATATAAACCCGTAAGCTTTATGTTTTGTTCGTGCGGGAGCATCTGAAAGTTTAAATTTGTAGTGTTTCGGTGTGTTGTTGGTAAATTGAAATGTAAAATATTATAAATCGTGGATTTACGGGGAGGTGCGAAAGTCGTCACGGAGCGCAAGGAATATTTCAAGATATGTCAGGATGTGCTCACGTATTTTTCCGACTGAATAATCCTCGTAGAATAATGTGCATTACGAAGAGCATTAGACAGGGATTTTAGTGCGGTCCTGTGGGGTTGGAGTGTTGGATGGAGCCGTCTCCTCTACACATGTTCCCTGCTCTCGACTTTACATACATGTTATATTAAAATACATTGTTATGACAGCGCAGGGAGTATGCAACATATTTAACATCGCAGCCTCATTCCACATGCAAAACTACAGACTCGGCGTAAGCTGAGCCGTTACGACTCGTTTCATCTTTTGCATTACACTATTTAGTTTTGCCACGCCAACATTTCTACGCCACTTAATTATGGCGAAAGGGAAAATTTGTTAAACGCATTTTCCGTCAAATCTAAGAGCACTTCACATTTCAGCGCGAATTTATTTCTCCATGCTCTGATACGCGCCGTTATATCGCAGAATGCATTGCGAAGAGGAAAATATAAATTTCAGCCGGTGCTCTCGAACCTTGCTGATTACAAAGAACCAAAGTAAATAACGCTTAATAATTAAATTTCCTTTTGCCGGGAATATTAAACGCAATAAATTAATAAAAAGCGCGGCTAATATAAATAACTCCTCCTTGACGTTTTCTGAAACATAAGCAAGGATAAGCAAGGATAATACCGGAATTAAACAAGTTGCACCTACACCCCCGCTCATATAAGAGAATAAATTAAATGAAGAGTCCGCGCTTCGTTTTAAGTGCAGATATAATTCTTGCAAAGCTTAAACGGAGAGATGGTCTTTCTCCATCAGGTAGGTTTCTTACTTCCGAGGCACCCCGTTCACAACCAAGGCGGAAGTTAATTTTACGGATAATAACTGTTTATTTTATGTTGTTGTTATGTTTGCAAATTCCGCTCTTCATTTGGAAATAGTTTAATTAAAAGATGCCACCCCTTCACCCCCACCCCCCTCTAAATTTCAAACGTGCCATCACCAAACAAGCTCGATACTTAACAATCATTTTTTATTATCGAGTTAATTCAAACTTGAACATCGCGATTTTATTTTCGACGAAATGGAATTCGTTCTGCAGGTCATTAAGTATTTATGGGGCGAAGTTGGGTGCTAAGGGAGCTAGTAAAATATATACAGTGACAAGTTGAAGATTGTTCCTTAAGAATGCTCGCCTCGAATATCCTTTTAAATACGGGTTTTATTATTATTACACGTCGAATGAATTATTCACTAACTAACACACGTTATTATATTACGAGAACCTTTGTATGGATTTGCGTTCTCTGCTACTCAAAAACAGCCCGAGAATTAATTACTCTAATGGAAATTTGTACGTAAAATATAATATTTATCTCGTGTCTACGTGTGTGTGTATATGTCGCAGTTGCATTGGTCTAAACAATAAGGGAGAGCAGCAACGTAGAAGTGTCTAAAGCACCTGCAACGTAGGGGTTGGCGCTGGCACATCCCTTCGTCCTGAAAATCTACTAGTAGAGATCACGTTTTCAAGCGAACTTGTTATGTGTATCTACCAGCATATTTCTGAAGGTTTAATTTGATTCTGCGTGCTTGTAAATCTTCCGGATTTTTTTATAGCGGTTCGGAAATATATTCTGGGTGATGATGAGGTATTTTGGAAAAGTTTCTTTCATCAGCGCGCCTTCAGTACTTTGTGCACGACGTCATGCGCGGAAATCAACAAAATTCAGGAAGACTTCAAAGAATTTTAGCAAGAGAGAGCGATGTGAAATCTATATCAGAAGCAGCACGGCATATGTACACGTCCTTGGGGTTTTAGCAAAGGTAGGGTATGAGGATCGTCAAGTGGCTCCCTCAAGCGGTATTTCTAGGATACCGAACGCCGGCCCTGGGTTTACTTCCTGAGTGATACTTCGCCGTCCGGAATACGTAATATCCGATTTTACCAGCTAAGCTACCTTTAAAACGTCTCTTACTTTCCACGAAACATACGTATTAGTTTTCGATGTCATATATATATATATTTTAGAAATAATGAAGGAGAAATTTTTATTAAAATAATCAAGCGAGAAATGTTTGATCAAATAAAAGCAGGACGAAAAAAAAATGAAAATATATACGCGGGTGAGAAAAGATCTTCAAACAGAAGCTGGTAAACAAGAACGGAAGGTTCACGTCATCGATAGGAGCGGCTGACTTTCCTTATATGATTTATCGGTCTTCTGTCTAATATCCTCTGGGGCACGACCGGGCCCATTCTGTTTACACATGTCTTTACTCAGCCATAACTCACGCTGGGACGCGTCACGATCACCTTAAACTGCAATAGCGGAAATGGAAGAACAAATAAAATACCCCATCCCACACTTATCCATCTTCTACGCGAGACTTTGCGGAATTAGTTCGTCACAGATGACTTTTGTTATGATGACGGATGAAAGGACCCCTTTTTTCTTTCTTGAGACATATCTCCTGAATTCTGTATATAATTAACCCTGATGAAAACAGACCGGAACAAATTACGTTCCGATACAACGAACACGCCACATTATTTATGTATATTTATACTCCTCCTTTTATTCAAACACAATCGAGCCATAAACTAACGATAGAATTTTTTTTCCTCGTTCCATTGTTCGCATGTTTATTAATTGAGTGGCAATTTTCTAAAATCAAATCATTTTTTTTTTGCTGAAACTAAAGCAAAAGGAAATCGCGTAAAATAAATTTCATCCTCGCTATTATAATTTTTGGTTCGACGTTAAAGGTGACGTTCAAGTTAATTTAATACCACTTTCACAATCACACGGCGTTTGTTTCAGGACCCAAGGGCGCCCAGTATGATTTTATGGGCCCAATAAACTGCAAATAGGCAGCGAAATACCTGCGGCCATAAATTACTGATAATGTACCCAAAGAAAATAAGCGTCAGCTTCCACACATAAATAATGATCGATGATCTTGAAAATAAATTTCACGTTCGTAGCCGCGAGGAAATTAGAATGCATTTTCTCGATCAAAACAGAAATAATTTCGATTTTTCAACGAGGAATAATAATAAGTTGGTTTGATTCAAACACGTCTGAAACAATCCGATACGCTGAACAGTCAGTTAGAGCATCGAACGGGTATTAGAAGTTTGCCCGTACTTGTGAAGGAAGATGTATTTATTACTCCGACGTAATACTACCCTAATCCCGACAGGGATGGTTCGAATAAATAATGCTTAAACGCAAAGAAACGCCCGGTCCAAGTTATTACGACAAACGCCCGGGTCTGCGTTTCAAAAATAGCGACGGGTTTTCGGCAATTATTACAAACCAAAACACTAATTAACTTGAACTTGTTTAGTCGAATTCGTCGTTAATTCGGTGAGCGAGGGGGGGAGGGGGGGGGATAAAACAAAACGCTAATTCACACTTTACACAACAATCTCTAATTGTTCCGTTCGCACTGACACAATCCAGCAAGAATTCGTGTAAGGAATTATATGCTTTCGGGCCACCATTTTACAACACATCCTGCGCAGCTTTATGGCATTAGCGTGAAGCTTAAGCAGTTGCCCAATGTATAACAATAATTTCGGCGCGTTATTTATTAATTATTATAAACGGAGATCGCAAATGCTTGCTTATTGTGACCTACATGGAGAAGAACAATGGTATTTTGTTAACACAATCGTTACTAAAACGAAGATACCTAAAATAAATATAGAAAATATTTACATTTGATTATAGAATAATGTTTGTTGAATTAAATACAATTTCATATAGATTTTTCCATTTATTTAGTAAAAATTGACAGATATATAGCTCTATTTAACACAATATTTGGAAACTAATACAATAGAGGATACTATATTGTTACCAAATTGTAGTATATTTTTATTAATACGAGGGTCAAGCTGAATTTATTGAGAATAAAAAAACACGGTTAATATTTTCTAGGATTTTATTTTAAATATGCTCGAAGTAACTCGAACGTAACTTCAACAACTAAACTTCAAATGACAGATAAAGAGTTGCTCTAAATAACATTGTTTGTTTTGTTTTTCACGTCCTATTAGATTTTCTTATTCTCAATAAATTCAGCTTTACCCTCGTATTGTGTACGGGAATTATACACTTTGTGTTAACAATCACTCGAGTACTGGAGTAATTTTGTACACATCTCTAAGGAAGATCACAGCCGAGTGCTCGAAGCTACTGATAAGGAATTTTGACTCTTAATTCGGCAACATTCGAGCTTGGCTTGATACGTGCAGCTCTTGTGAAGAAATTCACAGGCTGGAATACGGCAGAATTCATTCTGACACTTGCTCTACAAGTTATTTACCTTCAAATAATTTCAGCGTTGTACCGAGTTCGCGTTATTTTTCACAAATTCATTCATTATAAATAAAACAGGTGACAGTCAAACACAAACAAGTCTGTTCTTGTTTATTCGCAGAGTAACGTACGCCACCTAATCACGTGATTGCACTCCACTTCAATACTATTCAACAATTTGTGTAAGATGTTAACATATCCAATTGAATGTAGTACAAAAGTCAAGTTAGTTTGGGACTTGTTACTCCAAAATGGAACAACAATTTTGCTACGAATAAAAGGTAAACTTTTTTAAGGTAGAGGTGCTAATAATTTGGCGTGTTAATAATTTTTCCACTTCCATCTTACACAATACTGTATAAAATCTCACTTTTGTCATTTCTAAAAATAGAACGGATATTCGCTTTATTGGCGTAAACGTAAATCCCACGTAAAATTTTGTAATAATCTTTGGATAACATTGTGAGTGTTATTATATACATCGAAGTGGTGAGATGATTAAAAAACCTCCCCCGAAATATCAATTATAATTAGACGCTTTCGATTATAACAAATATTTATTAGGGGAATTTATATTCGATTAAAATTTGATTTATTCTGAAGTTTCCTAACCCTTGGTTACTTATAATTTGTAGCCGCTATAAATGAATTTCCGCCAAGAAATTCAATATCTTGTTAACGCGGCTTCTAATTGTTTACCCAGAGTAAAATATAAATTTCCAAGATTTATTTCTTTTATAAGTTTCGAAAAGTTCGCGGCTATCGCCCGCCCTTATTTCTTATCAATTCAATTTCATAAATTATTGAACTCCGTTACTTTGATAAATTTTACCACGACAAGGCTTAATTATTTTTAATTTCAATTTTTTTCGTAGGGGAATGGCCGTTAGTAATCGAATTCTAGTGTCATTTATTTTAATGCTCAAATAAGTTCCCCGACATATTTTAACTTAACTTCTGCTGAGAATAAAAAACTTTTTCAATTTGTTCCTCAACTTTTAATGGTGCTTGTTTTCAGTTATATGAAACAAACAGTGTGGATGTAGGTCACTAAATTTAATAAAACATTATTAATCGGCGGCCATGAATTTAACATCGCTTTTTGTCAAACAAATTTAAAAAAAATCGCGACCGTTTTCTGTGAAAGCGCAGGAGCTCTATTGTGCTCCTTATGCAATTTTAAACAGAGAAGGGGTAATGGCATTAATTATTTAACATAAATTTGATTCTCTCTATCCACAATTTCCTTCTTTGCGCGCGAAAACATTCCGATGCTAACTTTATTCCGTTTAATCCCGCCGAGTTCGCAAACTAACGTAAATTTATTCCTCAACTTTGATTGAATAATTCATTTTTTGACCACCGGTTTTACAAACAAAAATACTCCGTCGCGTAATGAGATGCTGAATTTTTTACGCACTCTTTTAAATTTACATGTAAGATTTCAGCTACGCTCAAAGTAAACAATTCGATGACGGCAATTTTTTTTCGTAACAACAATTTTTTTGATTTTCTTTTCTTCTGAAGAGTGCGCAGTAAATGCTTTTGTGGCTGTTATATTGTAAAGGAGTTAGGGGGATGAATACAAAGACGTTAATAAAAGATTTAAGCGTGGAATTTAGGGAACTGTTCGTCAATATAATAATTTCCCCAATACTGACTGACTAAGTACTTAAACTCAGACTATCCAAATAAAATACGTTCTCGGTTTTGTCACTAAAACATCAAAGAGAATGTACGAGACAGAAATGAAGATTTTAATGCTCGCACACCACTTCTAAATATTACATTTACCATTTCTCAGTTCCGTTTTGTCAAATATTCTCTATTTGCTTACCTATTTGATCGCAATAATCTTTGTTGGAATTATATTAGAGACGCGAAAACTTTATGTATTTATGGGGTGTTTGTTGAGCCCCAATTTAATTTCGCCGACTCCATTATTAACCGATATAACTTCCCATTTTTGTATTCTAAATATTTTTTGCGGAACGTCGGTATAGCCGGACCAATGAGGCTATATGTTAGCGAAGCACGTGTCCCTCGCTCCGGAAACCATTTATACGTGGCTGTGGATGAAATGTTGAAGATCTCGGGCCCTTCAGAATGCCCTCATAAACAATGGGGCCAGTCTGCTTTATGATCGCACTATGTCATTCTATCGATTATATAAATAAGTACGCCGAGAAAGAAATTCGCCCGTGATCTATGCCCTCGAAAGAATGGCTTTAATATTAAAGCAACTTTGACCTGAGATTAGAATTTTTTCCGGCTAATCCTGATTTCGTCCTTCCTTTCCGATCAATTAAAATTTCATGTCGAGGACACAAAGGGTCCTATCTTTTCGAGTTTGTTCCAATTTAACCGCCAACATGAAGTACACGTAGTCCCCTTAATGTTTTATTCTTTAGCAATAATTAAAATCCCTTTACCAAATTATTCATGTCTTCTTTAATATATTATTTTATCGGATAAAACGTCGTCCTGATCAAAACACATTAAGAATACACGCACTGGGAAAGCTTTTAAACACTTAAAACTTTATACTTTTATATTCGTATTCCCAGAAGTTTTTATTTAAAAACTTCCCCAATTAAAACAATTTTAAAAACAATCTCGAATTGCATGTGAAAACTGGCTTAAGATCGATTTACTACGACGTGTCAGGGGATCCAATTCTCGTCTATTTCCAGAAGATACGTAATCTTACCACCGCGTGGTAACTAGCCAATCGAAATACAACAATGGCTGCCTTTCACGACCAAATAGAACGTTGCAGTTGCAACACGTGGTTAATCATAAATTTAAAAAAATCGTTTTTGCACGTGAAAACCTGTTTGAAATCGATTTAGTACGCCTGGGGATCCCATTCACACGTAATTCCAGAAAATGCGCAACCTTATCACCACGTGCTAACTAACCAATCAAAGTTCAACAATCGCTGCCGTTCGTGGCCAAATAAGACGTTGCAACACGTGATCCATATCAAATAATAAAAAAAGGAATTAAAAAAAAATTCGTTTTTTTCGTTTTGCGAGTGAAAATCGATTTACTACGATCGGGGGGGATCCCATTCGGATGTAATCCGAGAAAATGCACAACCTTATCACCACCACGTGCTAACTTACCAATCAAAATTCAGCAATGGCTGCCGTTCGACGCCAAACAACACTTGGTCCATATCGAATTAAATTTTTTTCGTTTTGAGTGTACAACCGGTTTTAAATCAATTTCCTAAGGTCGTGGGGATCTCTTTCTGATTTCATTCCAGAAAGTAGGTGACCTTATCACCACTTGGTAACTAACCAATCAAAATTCATCAATGGCCGCCGTTCGATTTACTACGACCGGGGGGATACCATTTAGATGTAATTCCAGAAAATGCGGAAACTTATCGTCACGTGCTAACTAAGCAATCAAAATTCAAAAATGGCCGCCGTTCGAGGAATTAAAAAATAATTCGTTTTTTCCGTTTTGCGAGTGAAAATCGATTTACTACGATCGGGGGATCCCATTCGGATGTAATCCGAGAAAATGCACAACCTTATCACCACCACGTGCTAACTAACCAATCAAAATTCAGCAATGTCTGCCGTTCGACGCCAAATAACACTTGGTCCATATCGAATTAAAACAAAGGAATTAAAATAGAATTCGTTTTTTTTCCGTTTTGAGAGTGACAACAGGTTTAAAATCGATTTACTACAGTCGGGGGAGAGGGGATCCCATTCTTATTTCATTCCAGAAATTAGGTAACCTTATCATCACTTGGTAACTAACCAATCAGAATTCAGAAATGGCTGCCGTTCGAGGAATTAAAAAATAATTCGTTTTTTCCGTTTTGCATGTGACAATCGGTTTTAAATCGATTTACTACGATCGGGGGGATCCCATAGAGATGTAATTCCAGAAAATCCGCAACCTTATCGTCACATGCTAACTGATCAATCAAAATTCAAAAATGGCTGCCGTTCGAGGAATTAAAAAAGAATTCGTTTTTTTCCGTTTTGCATGTGACAACCGGTTTTAAATCGATTTACTACGACCCATTCGGATGTAATTCCAGTAAATGCGCAGCTTTATCGTCACGTGCTAACTAACCAATCAAAATTAAAAAATGGCTGCCGTTCGCGGAATTAAAAAAGAATTCGTTTTTCCGTTTCGCATGTGACAACCGGTTTTAAATCGACTTACTACTATGGGGGGGGGGGGTCCCATTTTGATTTTGAAAATAAGTAACCTTATCAGCACATGGTAACTAACCAATCAAAATTCATCAATGGTTGCCGTACGCAACCAAATAAGATCACGTCATCAATCTTAGATTTTGAAAAAAGAATTAAAAAAGAATTCGTTTTTTCTGTTTTGATTGTGAAAACCGGTTTTTCCCATTCGCATGTAATTGTTATCACCTTACTGCAACTGTTTGCAGCCAATGAAAGTAGTTATTCACACGTCTTATTGGTCGCGAAAGAGTGGCAGCCATTTTAATTGGCCGATAAGCACTCGACAACCAATCAGGAAATAAAGCACGTGACGATTCATGATTTTAATTGGCCAGCTGCCATTTTATTCATAAATTTATTAGCTTTTGACAATGCATCACAGTGTAATAATTAATCCGTTCAAGAATGGCGACCAATATAGGCCTTGCGTGAATTTTGATTGGCCGATAGATTTATTTTTTATTTTTTGGGATGGATTTCAAGTTAGGGGCTGATGATCTTCAGATACACTCTAAGGGAGACCCTGTATTAGTTAATTGTGTAGGTGTTTGCGTAGTTTGCAGTTTACATGTCCCAATTGAATTTAAGTAATTTGAAGTTATGTTTAATTAAGTTAAAACAAGCGTAGCTGAAAGTGTGCATACATTATTTATAATTACAATGTAATGTGATTTTATTGCTGGCAATTTGAACGCGCTTCTTAATTAATTAGATTATCTCTTTAATTAGACGTCGGTTTATAAACTTTTTATTACGCCGTAAAAATCTAAATTATGGCAAAGCAAGTGCAAGCCGTTTTCGGCGTCGAATTTCTTTTAAATATGCCCGCGACAGTCGGTGAGGAGCTTCTTGAGCAAGGAGTAATCCTTCACGCCTCCTGTCGCTATTTAGACCGGAGTAAGTGAGTAGGAGGGAAGGCTACTCGTTATTCTAACTCGAGCTCGTTTATTTATTGTTTATCGCCGATAAAAACTCTTTCAGACGTTTCTTCGCTCGGTACATTCGCCTTCAAGTTGAAGCGGGCGCTAAATAATAAAACACTTTCGTTCAGTACTTCGCATCTTGCTCGCAAAATTCATAAATTGGGTCTCCACCTTATGCAGTTGACCCGGAGATTTGAGTTTTCAAAGTACAGCACATAAATAATACATGGGCCATTGCTTATTACTTATTTATTCATTCGCCTCAAGTGTTTTGGAAATTACTCCTTCGAACTGAGTAATTGTTTTTTAAATAAATTGTTTCGCAAATTAAGTCTCAAATATTTAAGGGGGGAATCGAACGCTGTTTTTTCTCGATTTAAATTTCGCTCTAGGGTTCGAGTTAATGTTTGAAATAAAGAAACGCGACTGAAATTAAGATTGTCGGCCTTCGGTAGTAAAGATATACATTTGTACTTTGATTGGAAGATAATAATTGGCGTTTGAAACGTAAATCCGGGTTTGGAAGTCCTTCCAATCTGTAAGGATATAGAGAAGAGAGTGAAGAGAGTAATCATCGATCGGAGTCTGATCAGTGCTGTTACGATACGAACGGGGGAGTCCCGGAGTCCCTTCATTCATCGCGTTCCTCCTGAATGCACATTACTTTGCAGCGGTGCTCTCTACCCGCTGGTCCCACAAAATAAACTTTCCATGAAACTCTTTAAGGCCAGGACTCTATTCTAGCGGAATAAATAGGTGATTCCGGATTTTTCTTACGCATCGGACAAAAACAAGAATTCCTTTAACAAATGTAAGGGAAAATTTGCAAAGGTGACAGAATTATAGTGGATCGCCGGCTTTGTGTTTCCAAAGCGCAAAAAACATTTTCACTTCAGAATTGTTCGCGCTGGAAATGTACAATATACGGTTCATAATGAAACAATTAAATTTTTACGTTCTTTGTATTTCTGCGCCCGGCTTCCTATTGTTTTATTTTAACGCAAATGTTGGAATTTAGCATATTAATTACTACTATTACGCGTTCTAACAAGTATGCTCCAGTCACGGGCCGCACTTTATAAAGAATTACCTCGCATCCTCTTTTTTTTTTCCTTCTTAACTGAATTTACATGAAATTAATTCGTTTTAATTTTTTTCTTGCGCAGCTTACTTAATTAATTGTAATTTCCGGGCCCTCTCTTTCACTAAAACGAAAAAAAAAGAAAGTAATCGAGTGCGTTTTCGATTCCCGAATTTCCGTGATTGATTTCTGAGCTGAATCTGAAGTGTGCGGATGTCGTTTTTGATGGGTGATTCGGATGTCATATAAATGATGTATGCTGGACGCGTTCTTGCACACAGCAAACAGTGATTGACGGCGTCTATTCTGTAGGACAATGATGTTCTTGAACGGTTTATCCTTGTTGCTCCTGGAGAATTCGTAATCGAAACTCCGACCTACAAAACTCTTACCGGCTCTCATAACCCTTAACTCGTAGCTTTTATGGCTGAAAAACGTTTTCTATAAACGCGCGGCGAAAATACTGAAAATAAATATTTCCGTGGAATACAGATAAGCTCGCGTTTATTTTTATATTTTTAAATAAATTGATTCGCTTAATAAGAGCGTATTTACCGAGTGAGAGATAGTTTTATTAAGCAAGGAAAAGAAAACGCTCTCCGCATTCTTCCTCCGGTTGCGATGAACTGAGTAGTTCGAATTTTATTTCAAAGTTTTCCCACTTTCACATCCGCTCTTTTTACACTTAGCAAAGGAATTCTTTAATTTTTATACATTTCGAACACCTAAAACTTTCCTCACGGTTGGTTATACGTATTAGAAGATTGTCGTAATGGAATTGTAATGAGATCTCCGAAGAAGATCGCACAATAAAACACAAATCAAACATCAAAGAGAATGATGGTTCGAAAATAAAAAGGCAATATAAAAGATATTCCGGAAACATTCATATTTTACTGTTTATACACATGCAACCTGATATTGGCACCATAAAACACATTAAGTGGCCACTTCAAATATAAAGGATAGAATAACAAGCACATAAAGAGGAAAGGCTCGCTTTTTCTCCGTGCTCGAACGAAATCGATCCCGTAATCCTCTTCGAGGGGTGCGCACACCCCCAACCGATGTCATCCCGAGCTTGTCCTCTCCCAGCAAACCACTTGCCAGATTGTCTATTTTCCCTGTTTTAAAATAACCGGCCCAAACGGGCAAAATAATGTTGAAGAATTGACAGGTGTAACTTGAGCGGAAAAATTAAGTTTTTCCAACGAGAACCTTCATCTCTACACTGGTTTCAATCTCAACTAACAAATACACAAATAACTGAATTTAAAAACCTAGTCCAATTAGACAACGGGAAAGCTTCCTATGCGGGTTGCTTCTCTACTAATAGTGTGATAGAAACAAACCGCATCCTCCCAATGCACATTAACTGCAGCTCCGTTTTCACTAGTGGAGAGTAAACGTTGGATACACTGGTTTCAATCTCAACTAACATGTACGCAAATAACTGAATTTAAAAACCTAGTCCAATTAGAGAATTGGCAAGTTTCCTGTGCGGGTTGCTCCTCTACTAATAGTGTGACAGAAACAAACCACACCCTTCTAATGCACAGTAGCTGTAGATCCGTTTCCACTAGTGGAAAGTAAACTTTGGATACCACTGGTACATTACACAGTAGCTGTAGCTCCGTTTCCACTAGTGGAGAGTAAACGTTGGATACCACTGGTACATTACACGGTTTGTTACTTTACTTAAACCATGGCCGTTCAGCTGAGAAATAAACCACCTTGTCCTGGTGGAGAGTAGCTGTAATTTTTCTGCATAAAAATTTTCCCTGACGGATAAAACTGAAACTTACTTGGTATTATTCACTATCACAGCTGATAGGGTCCTCACAATTTGACTTGTATTTAGAGGAGTAATGGTTTTCTCTTACTGCCTTCAAGTAATTATTTCACTTTACTGCAATATGAAAGTTCGGAGACGCACACGATATGATATGTTTAGCCAAGAAACAAATCGTACTTCATTTCATGGAGAGTAGCTGAAGCTGCAAGCTTCTTGACCAAGAGAAATATGGTTCGTACCTCGGCTAAAAATTCCTTCAGCATAGAAATAAACCGCCCGCGTACAAGAAGCTTGATTTAATCTGCGCTAGGTGACCGAACTATGAAACAAATTCAACTCCCCCCTCCTCAGAAATAATAATAATATTAATTTAGAGAAGCTGGGCTCTTTCGACCACAATAATTAGATCTTTTTTAATCTTGACAATTATTGATTGAATATTTAATGACGTTAGATTAACGTAAACGCGTATGTTTACAAATAAAAACAAAACCGGCGAGTTTCGGAGCGTTTGTAAATCAAACCTGCTATCATAAATTAGGGATTTTTGGTCTCCATTGTCAACAACGCATACACGTAATTCGAGATTTTGACGTTTTCGTGTCGCGCAGATCAAAGTTCTTTTTTTCTCATTTACCGTTCCCCGTATAAAATAATTTATGGCAGGTGGGACTAAAACTTTATGTATCCGGTTTCGTTACTTAAAAACTCAACTGGAAACATAAATAATATGAAAATAACAAGCAATATTTATGTGTTTGACGTGTTATTTATTTCGTCGATTCGTTCTTTAGTTTGTGGTGGAGTTTAACGTATTGAATTAAATAAGTGTTTTCAATTAACATTGAAAACAATGAGAAATTGCAGAACAGATACAACAATGTGAGTGAATGAATGGTGTAATGTATTACGGCACTTGTATGTGCTCTCAGACCTGGGCAGAGAGCCCTCTGTGGCAATTTAGCACGCGCACAGAATTAGAAACCATTAAATTGAACCAATGCATCTTTATTTCAACACTTTGTTGTGCTATACAGTTTTTCGTGCGTCCTTACAATTCCCTCAGGGATACATTTATTTTTATTTTATCCCACTATTTAAACGTCAATCTGACGCAACAGAGAAGGGTCGCTAACATTGCCTACTACAACATACACACACACACACATACAAACAAAAAAAGAGAGCATTCGAAATTTATTCGATTTTATCACGCGTATTTTATAATATAAAATTTTTAATTTAATACTAAAGCGATAACTCCTTTTCTTTATGAATTACTGTTGGCAATCAATAAATATGAATTAATGGCGGCGACACAAATCATCCAGTATCAGCAAAGTAAATGTGATTTATTACAAATTCGAAGACTAGAGCACGTTCTACCTCATTACAAACTGAAAGCTGGTTTTAATAGAGTAAGCACGGGCTTAGTTAATCGTCGATTGGTTGGATGATGTGCTCGAGTTATGAATGTCACTTAAACTATCTACAATAAATTTGGATATTCAAAATAATTGTGTTAGCCGAATCCGGTGAAAAATAATGCGAAATTTCTTTACAAACTAAAAGTTCCCAGATGGCGGAAACAAGACAAAAATTATTCTTTCTATTATAAAAAAAAATATACATACATGCCACACCCAACCCTGTTTTAATTTCGAAAATTTTTTTCCATAAGACCAATGTAATTATTTACCGATTATAGTGAACCCGGGGCTCTAACGAACTTTCGGATAAAGTGAACCAAATTTTATTAACGTAAAGGAGACTTCCCCGTTTACACTGAATTTTTTGACAGTTACGACAAGAGCACGCTGACCACATGAGCATTTCATATTTTGCTGTGAATTTAGTGAAGTTTACGAGTTTATTATATCGTGTTGGAAGTTCGGAATGGAAAAGCAAAAGCGTAAAGCTTTAACGTTAAAAGACAAATATGATATTATTCAGATGGAAGGTGGGCAGGTTAAGCAGAGTGATTAATACAACGTGTAAAAGGTTGAGAAAATCAGCTCATGAAGAAGTAAGGGGCTTTTACAGTGGTTTACTCAAAAAAGGCAGGAGAAAAAGAAAAAACTGTTCATTATCGGAAAATCGGCCAATCCTAGATGTTTTAAAAGAAAGATATTACCAGTCAAATGAAGTACATCATGGATGACATCAAAGTAGTTTACTGAAGAGCTAATTGAATGGGATGCAGAGTTAAAAAAGAAAAACAGGAAAATTTTGCTTTTAATTTATAATTGTCCAGCGTATCCTCAGGTTTCGCTAAACCAAATGTAATTGGCCTAATACCAGGGCCAAGCTTTGGATCAAGAGGTAATTCATTCTTTAAAGAGTCGTTACAGGAAGGTTCTGCTGATAAAGATGCTGGAAGCAATTGATAATGGACAAGTTTCTTTTGATGAGCCTGTAAACTTTATTCAACTAGCGTGGCAGCAGGTTAATAAAGAAACTATTGCAAATTGTGTTAAGCATGCAGGATTTTTTGAAATCGAAGAGGAATTTGATTCAGATGATGAATTTCAAAAGTCAAAGTCGTCAAACGTCAATATGTGTCAAATAAAATAAAACATGTGCAGGCCTTTATTCTTTAATTCTCCATCTAGCGGAGAGTCTTCGAACTAGACCATGAACTTCTGTTGCTACGGGTTGAATAATTTTGCGTGTAAAATATTGGGAGTGGAGACACCATACTTTCCTAACATCCTATAAACTGTACATTTTGTGTTAACATTCACTCAAATTGTGTTATTAGTTCCATCTATTGTTAATATTGTAATTCTGTCCACAACTCTAAGGAAGAAGATCACAGCCGAGTGCTCGGAGCCGCTTCAATACTATTCAACAATTTGTGTAAGATGTTAACTTATCAAATGGTAATTTTTTCTAGCGAGTCAATAATTTAGTCATCTTCAAATTGTAGAAAACTTTTCATTACGATTCTAGTATAGTTTGTGTAGAACTTTATACAACAAAATGTGAACAACATAGTCTGTTGTAGTAAAAATGGAGAATTTCATACAAGAAAGTGTTGAGGCTTTATCTTCACACTTACGAGAATTTATTGTAGTAGAAAAGTCAATTCACTATGGATTTACTCCGAAATGGAGCAATAATTTTTCTACAAACAAATGTTAACTTTTTTAAGCTTTATCTGAACTGCGTTAGTAATTTCTCCACCTCCATTTTACACAATATTGTGTAAAATCTCACTTTGTTATTTTTCTCTGTGTACAGTTTCGCAAGTAGTGTAATTTTTCTTCTGTGTTTTTGTGGATTATTTTTTTTTAGCTCATATTTTTAAATTAATGAATCGATAGGAAATAAAAATTCGAAATTCAAAAATCGACGTGCATCGGGCACATGCAGTGGCCGGAATACATCGAACACATTTTAACAACATTCATTTATCTTTGTTACTTGAGCCGGTATATCATCTATACGAGCACTTTCACCCCCACATAAATTTATTCCAGAGGAACTCTTGTGAGCGTTCGTTCCGACGTGAAATTTTGTTTTTCTCGTTATTCAAATGATTATGTAATAAGCGTTTTACTTTCTTTGTGTTTCGCTCGCAAACCTGAAAATTCGAGGAATTTTAATTATTTCGGAAACAAAGCCCGCGACGTAGTTAATTTCCAACTAAAATAAAATATATTCCTTTTAATTCCCTGGCAAGTAATTCTTAATTAATCGAAACCGACCTCGTACAAATTCGCTGCGAGGAAGAAAATATCCGGGCCTGCCGGCGGGGTGATTAATTTAAAATTTGTTTGGACATTACGACTTTAACAAATGAAATGAAATGTGCATGTGATGTCTGACAGAGATTGTCGCTAATTAATTGTTTGCGAATCGTGTTTATAATATTTCATCGATTAAGTTATACGCGAGTGATTTACGATTACGGAATTAATTACTATGGCAGGCATTAATTCATTCCCGGCTTGTTTGTACAAATTAGGAAATAACATATACTGCAAATTTTCGACTGGATTTGTTTATTTTCAGCGATGACCGATGATCCTCGCTTTGCTGAACCCATTCCAAACGTCACAGTGGCCTTAGGGAGAGATGCAAGTTTACCCTGCGTCGTAGAAAATCTGGGAAGTTATAAGGTACGTTATTTAATGTTCAGAACTTACTATTCCCCACACTCGCACAAATAATTCACGCAACGAATTCCACTCGAAATTTACAATTAAGAAGGAGAGGAAAAAACGCGCTCGAAAAATAACAAGATGGGAATTCGTTGAGTAGTAGAAATGTATCGTATGTAAACTTATTATACCAACGTGGTAACAGTACACAAAGCTCATGTATATATTCATGAGCATCGATGCAACTTATTTGTGTCCCAGTATTCAGTGATTCACTTGAATAGCAACTCAACTTGCGTGATGGGATTCCAATAGCACATCAAATAGGAGTCCGCGCAAAATAGGTTGTTTTTTTCTTTCAGGAAAATATATGTACTTACACCGCCACACTTACAAATTGCACCCCGCAAATATTTATCGGTAAACGAAGACTATGCTAATGAGCTTAAGTCTATTATAGCAAAAGTTATAGCTCCATTAACATAAAACATATAACTCCGACGTTATTCGAAATTTGTTCGTTCACCTGCTTCACTTGTAACAAACCCCTCGATCTACTCTACGTTAAGTGTAAATACTTGTTTTTTTTTTTTTTTTGGATTATTGGTAAAAGAGATGTGCCGTGTTGTTACATTGATTAAGAAGAGAACGGTTTCGTGCAGGAAGACTAAGTTTGAACTCACTTGCAACGTTAGCAGTTTGCGGCCCTGCTTTGCCGCAGCCGGTAATGATCTAGTGTGTGGTCGGGGCCCGAGGTGATGACAAGAACTGTGATATTCAGCAGCCGGGAGGGTTTCTCACAATGTTGTTAAAAGATGTAAATTTGCAGACTCCGCGTACGCACCAGGAATTTCCTCGGCGCGTATTATTCTTCAAATTTCCAAGTTCGTAAATATTTTCGGAATTTACCGGCTGCGATGTTTGTAGACTATTTCCCCGGTTTTACCGGAATCAGAATTTTAATTATTATTCCGCACAACAAACTTTCCAGTCGTTTGTTTTTACTGCGTTAAATAATACCTTCAATGAATCGCTTCCTCAAAGATCAAATTCTTAACAGCGTTTTCTTTACCGATTTTCGCCTCTCGACTGAAATTCATTTACATCAAAACGGGAAGAATTTTACCTGGATTTCCTTATGTTGATATATACAAATTATTACACAAGACAGTTTCACAAAACAAAAATACAAAGTTTTCGTTTCCTTCCGAATTGCATGAAAACTACAGATCGCATGAGATTACACCAACATCATACATTTTTAAATTGCTACGTTATTCCTTATCGACAAATTTATTTGTTTATACTTCAATAACGTACATGAGATTTCTTTAGATTCAGGACGTAACATTTTTATTTCGTTTTATTTTAATGAAAATCCACGTACGCTTTTGTGTCCCTTGCACGTTCATAGACAATTACTTACGTTTATAAATAAATCGAGATAAACGCTGTTCAAATTAAAATTCTTTGTTAACAATTTCCGTTTGCAACAATAATGACTGTTTGCGTTTGTTTAGTTTAATTTAACATAAATTAGTTTCCTGAAGTGGTCATTTGCTTACACGCAAATCACAGAACTGTTCGAAGCAATTGAAAGCTTCATTGTTAAGATAAAGTGGGGCAAGTGCGACATGAATTTTGGATAGTGTCACTTTGAAAATATATAAAAATCTTATTGAATATTATCAGATTTCGTCAGACGATGTTTTAATGGTGAGAAGTTAGCAACAATCCTCCAGCAACAAAATTTGAAAATTAAAATTGGCTGCCAAAGGTGCCCTAATCATCACAGAACTGTAATTTTAACAGCATTGTGAAAATCATTAACTGCTCCTGGTGTATCACAATTGAGAAAAAACCAGTAAGTTTTGGCCGATCGATTTTATTGATTATTGATCGATTGAAAATAGTTAATGTCACGCACTTAAAAGACGTCAGATAGGGAAGCACGTAACTTATTGTACAAATGTTGTACAAATGATATTCCGGCAAAATATTAAAGAGCACGTTCATATCTATCGATTTATGCTATTTCTGAGTTTTGGCCTCTCGATTTTATTGATTAATTATCGATTGAAAACGAGCGCACCCACGACTTCGGATTTCCAAGACAGCGTCAACTGTAAACGCACATAGCTTTCTACGCAAATGTTGCACAAACGAATTTCTTGCAAAATATGAAAGAGAACATTTAAATCTATCGATTTATGCTACCATCTGAGATTTTGCCGATCGATTTTATTGATTAACTATCGATTACAAACGGGGGTTCCCACAACCTATGATATTCAAGACAGCGTCAAGTGTAAACGCACATAGCTTTCTACGCAAACTTTGCACAAACGAATTTCCTGCAAAATCTGGAAGAGCACATTAAAATCTATCGACTTGTGCTACTATCTGAGATTTGGCCGATCGATTTTATTGATTAACTGTCGATTGAAAACGGGCGCACCCACGACTTCGGATTTCCAAGACAGCGTCAACTGTAAACGACATAGCTTTCTACGCAAATGTTGCACAAACGAATTTCCTGTAAAATATGAAAGAGAACATTCAAATCCATCGATTTGTGCTACCTCTGATATTTGGCGGATCGATCTTAATGATTAACTATCGATTCAAAACGGGCGTTCCCACTACTTCAGACTTTCAAGGCAGCGTCAACTATAAACGCACATAGCTTTCTACGCAAATGTTGCACAAACGAATTTCCTGCAAAATATGGAAGAGCACATTAAAATCTATCGACTTGTGCTACCATCTGAGATTTGGCCGATCGATTTTATTGATTAACTATCGATTGAAAACGGGGGTTCCCACAACCTAAGATATTCAAGGCAGCGTCAACTATAAACGCACATAACTTTTTACGCAAATGTTGCACAAATAAATTTCCTGTAAAATATGGAAGAGAACATTCGAATCCATCGATCTATGCTTTTCTCAGGAGGTCGTGGATTGAATTTTCTGGCGTAATATGTCACCATTATTCAATCATCCCGGAAATAAAATACTTTAAGGTAACAAAGGAAAGTGTAACACGAATAAGGAATCTCTGATTGCACTTCCCTATTTTGGTATTTTTTATGAAATCAGGGAGTGAAAATCTGCATGGTAAAATCTAAAACCGAATTAATAATAGTAAAATTCGCGCTTTTGCTAATTAGACTGAATAATTACAATAATATGTCTAGTACATTCCATTTGAATTTTATTAATTACTGAAAACCACCGTCCTTCCCAGTGGAAATCGCTTGTGGGTTGGTAAGAAAGGAATTTTATTATCTACCATTGCAGGCAAATGACCAGTGGGCATTTAAACAAATAATTTAATATCAAAATTTCCACATGCGTTTCAAAGTATATTACATAAATTTTTGCACTTGCCCCGTTTTATTTAAAAAGAAAGTTCTAAATTGCTTATTTACAATGAAATTAATGATCCGTTCAAATTCTTACAATTTTGCATACATCAAAATAATATTTACGAACACTCACCGGCGTAATTTAATTTATTCGCGATCGTTATACATTAATTAATTAATATAGCTTAGATACATATTTGATTGGATTCCTCCCCAATTTTAACGTTCCTGTATTTATAAACTGTCAAAAAAAAATAACTTGAAATGCATCATGTGAAGATGAAATGGAGAAGCAATTTCTTGTGACAACGCGAATTTAAATCTAATGTGGAGGAATAACTTTTTAATCCTTCGTCTCTCGAATTCGTGTTTGGCCTTAGATGAATCCCCATGTGATTCTGATTCTAGTTGTCAAACAAATGAAACCGTACATGTTGTTAAATCGGCCAAAATAGACTTGGCGTCGGAGGTGCTTTCAAAAGCTCCGCGATGTTGCACTTAGGAACTGTTTTGAGATTGGTGTTTGTGTGTCAGTCTGGTGATGATTGCATTGAAATAAATTGTTATTAATACATCAAAATCGTAAGTATATAAATGTTTTTACAATAAAATTCAAACTCAACAGAACAACAAAGAAAAAATATCCTAATTCAGTAGAATAGTTTTGTTCATTGAAATGATGTAAAGCCGTCAAAAATGTTATTATTAAAAGTTTCATCTAATTTTAAACGAATTCGTTTTTAATGAGATATTTAGTTAGACAGGGTTTTATTTTATATAGAATGGTAAATGTAGTCACGATAGCGTTACATTTGCCGTAATCTTACACGATACAAAATACCGTTAAACGCGCAAGACATTTTCCGGTTAATTATGAACAATTCGCACTTAATCACTATTTTATCGTACACTCGCACGCAACGTACAAATATAATCACTTAGTACTTGCAAGAGGCAACTTGGTCGTTAATCATCCCCAAACCCCGTTCTCCGGGTAGTCACAGTTCCTAAAATACTTTCCGCTTTATTACATTTTAAAAATTAACGCGCGCTCCTTTTTTTTTGCTTTTTTTTTCTTAATACGCCGTCACTTTGTTTGTTGTTAAAACGCAGCAATGAAAAAGTTCCTCGTGGGATGGCATACTTCTGCGGTATTTTCTTACGACGTTAAACTTAAAAATCATGTCCGCATATATGCCCCCGTGATATAAATGGTTACTTTGACCTATAATATAAAGGCGGGTGCACGATTTTCGTCTTTTATGGTTAGGAGAGCCGCATATAAATGTGGAAGCCTTCATTTTGTAAATAATTGCCCGAGTTTTCGTTTTATCTCCCTTACGCCGAGTCTTACCCGCAAATTTAATGCTTTTTATAATAAATTTCGGATTTTATTACGGCGAAATATGCCGGGGTGAATTTTCAAATTCACACTCGATTAAAACCGCGCGCTGCTTTATAATAAAAGTTAAACGTCGCACTGTAATTATTGCAGGGCATGAAATACCTTCGGGTCTGCGACCAAGTTGATAGAGTTAACAGTAATAGACTAAAAGGTGTTCGATTAGGTTAATGGAGAGATAATCAGCGATTAGTTTAGAAGGTGTAATCAATCAAATGTACGTAAGGGTTTTCCGCAAGCTGTAAGTTTCCTGATGAACATACCATTCCCGCGATGCGACAATAAACTAACTTGTTGATTACCAAACGGACGCATTATACTACGCCCACTAATTTGATCTTGGCTCTCTCAATTCTCCGTCTCTCTCTTTATAAACTCTCCAAGAGATAATCCGGACAGAAATTAAATTAAGACGCTCCACTACACAAAAAGAAATTAACTATCTCGGCTATTCGTTTGTTATTCTACTAACTTATTTCTACAGAGTGATTCAAAATTATTCTAATTTAATACCCTCGGTATGACAGAACGAATGACTTTCTTTATAAATTATGCTACTCCGGCCTTGCAATTACGAGGGTAAAGCTGAATTTATTGAGAATAAGAAAATCTAGTAGGCAGTGAAAAACAAAACATACAGTGTTATTTAGAGCAACTCTTCATCTGTCACTTGAAGTTACGTTCGTTAGAACCCAAGTTAGTAATTTTTCAAAGTAATATTACTAGTCAAAAAAATGGAATTAACCAGAAAATAGTTTCAAATCATGATTTATTATGATTTAAAAAAAAAGTTTGAACGCCTATGAGTGCAAGAAGAGATTAGTGAACAATCACCTCCCTTGGTTCTAGTACCAATCGTGGAATTGGAAGCAGCATAATTCTTCATTTATCGCAATCACTATGCACTAAAAGGAGGTCGACCAGTGGATTTTGATGTTCCATAACTGTCAGGATCTTTGAAAAAATTATAAATAACTTTTCGAAAACGACGGATTTTTCTTGAAATTTCTGCGTCCGAACTGCCACTATCTTTTGGGGCTCGACTTTGATCCTTTTCGAATACTGTAAGTTTGACGCAGACAAAGAAATTACACAGCAAAACTAAATCACATTGTGTTAATAATTTCTCCACCTTCATTTTACACAATATTTATCATGTCTCTCTGTGTGCTAATCGGACAAATACATTTGGATATCAGTGTGTCACATCGAAAAAAAAAACTGATATTCTAAAGGTTTTGTTTGAAGTTTTGTATTGAATAAAAGGATGACTCTTTATCTTCAGCCGACAACGAAACGCTTTGTGCTAATACTGTATTGTTTATTATTAAAATTGCCTTCGGGTATCGAAGCTTATGAATCCTTGCAAGGCGTGAAACTACCCAAGTAAATAGTTGAAATGTTAATGGGTCATGCAACCCACACTTTGTGTATACATGTGTTTGTTTATCGCGTAAACATAACGTGTAATAGTCGATAAACATTCGTCGGAAGTAGTTGTAGTTTTATTTTATTAAAGTGGTCAATTAACGAATGGGAGTTAGTTTACTTAGCGTGGAGCTCGCTATACAACGCAAACATTAGTCCGGCGAATAATTTGTTGCTCCTGGCAATTTCACTCAATCTCAAGTGTTTTTGCAATGGAAATTTACGTCCGCATTCGCGTAAAACTAATAGATTTGCATATTTTCAGCGTGGAAACATAACATGCCAAAATCACCGTGCCCGCTTGTAAATGTAAACCGGCTTACAACAATAATTCAGGGCGGAAGAAAAAAAATGAACACATTTCGAGCGTGTTAATGCCACGCCTGCCATAAAGGCAGAAAATTATAAAATCTCGTTTAGTATGAATTGCATATCTCTCCATTAACAAGGTGCTTAGACCCTAATTTAAAGGTGTGATGTAAGTATCCGAGATAAGTTCCATTATTTCCTAGCCGATTTAATCTTCGCTAAGACGAAGGCTGGGCCCATTTAAGCCCAGGATTTGGTGCGTTAATCGTTTGCAGATTGCTGTCACTACCATCCGCAAACAGTTTGCATTGTTATCGCCTTATCTGATTCTGGATACACTCCACTCTCTAAATTTGCCACCACACGTTTTCTTTCAGCAAACTAACACTCAAAAATCACCCGCATAATTTCATTCATAACTCAAAAATAAGGTGCTTTATTATTTTTTTTTATTACTAATTATTTTCCTTCTTAATTTTGAATAATTTCCGAGTCTCATGTGTTCACCCAATTAGGCAATCACACTCACATTTATGATAATGCTTAAAAAATAAAATACCTCAACTACAATAATAGGATAATCAGACCTAAGGGTATGTTCGAAGACTTAACGGTCTTCTCCCATCTTTTGGAAGACCATCGTTTCCATCCTGTGTTTCTATTTTTTTTTTCATGACCAGAACCCGTTTGCAAAGGATGCACCGGGGGCACCGCAGCCATTTAGGTTAATTGTGCTCGCCCTGGTTCTCTTACCACAACCATTCAGTGAGGCATGTCCCCTGCACCAGTTGGTACAGGTTTTTCACTGATTGCTTGTGGAAATTTTGGGGAACTATGATGAGATGTCCGAATATATGCTGTCTGCGATTTGCCAGCGCATCACATCTACACAAAATGTGCATTGCTGTCTCTGGTTTTCCATTGCAGAGTCTGCAGTTTAAATTTACCGATCCTCCACAGATGCTCCTTAATATTCAGGTGTCCTGTTAGTAATCCCTTGGTGATCTTGGGTTGCACCCTGCTTAAAAGCAAAAGTTCTGTAGCTTTCTTTTTGCAAGGACTTCTAAGGAAGGACTTGCTGTGGCGAAGTCCCGGTCTGCTTAGCCAGTATCTGTTATGTTCCTCGCTTATCCAGTCACTAAAAAGCCCCAAATAGCGTTCTTAGTTATACCTAGAACAGGTTCAGGGCCAAGGTATGCATACCCGCACCCTGTCTGGCTAGTTCATCGGCCCGTTCGTTGCCGATAATACCCCGAAGTCCTGGTACTCACACCAGCGTGACGCAGTTGTATTGCGCCAGGTCACTGAGCTCAGTTAAGCAGTCCCACACCAGTTTGGAAGAGATCTTTGGGCTTACTAAAGCCTCATTGAAGGTGTTTCTATTATTTAATAGTCTCCTGTCCGTTACCTTCTTTCTTCCTGACCAAACGCTTCGATAATTCTGGCAATGATACACTTGACCATTCGTTCTTTCCACTGTTCAAAAGCTCCCAACCAATCATCTTTTAGAATACCTTCAAAATAAGCATCAATCTCTTCTTCTGACGAAAACCTTCTACCCCGCAAATTTCTTTTAAGCCCAAATAATAGCCAAAAGTTGCATATTGCCAAATCAGGTGAATACGGCGGATGTTCTATTACGTTTATATTTTTTCAGCCAAAAACTGGAGAGTTAAAGCTGCCATATGGGACGATGCATTGTCATGGTGCAGCATAATTCCCTTTTCTGGAACTCCACTGAACACTTCAGGCAAACATTTTTCAGTGTACCATTTAGTTGTAACTGTCTTTTGTCCATCTAGCTTAATTGCCTTTACTAGGCCCGTACTTCTGA
Source organism: Serrognathus titanus (assembly GCA_039766575.1). Taxonomy (NCBI): domain Eukaryota; kingdom Metazoa; phylum Arthropoda; class Insecta; order Coleoptera; family Lucanidae; genus Serrognathus; species Serrognathus titanus. The sequence continues at coordinate 5,306,961 of CM077916.1, read as the reverse complement.
AGAATACCGCGTACATAACTTTTTTCATAGCTCGCCGCTTCTTGGTTATTGTTGGAGTTTCCTCATCTTCGACTCTCTTGGGGGTAGGTACGTCGAAAAAGGGAATGTAAATTTCGTCACCTGTCACTATTTTGGAAAAAAAATTGGTGTCCGCCATTATTTAAGAAATTTAAAGTTTCATGGCAAATTCTTACGCGCTCTGCTTTTTCTTGTTCTAACAGCTGAGAATCCAATCTTGAGTTAATGCAATATTACTGCATAAGTGGCTTTATCATCCTCTTCAATTAATTTTTTAACAGCCGCAATGTTTTTGTCGGTAACAGGCGCAGGAGGACGCCCTGCTCCTTTTTGATGCTGAACAGAATTCCTTTCGCGTTCAAATTCCTTAGACCATCGGTAAATTGTAGCCAAGGAAGGTGCTTGTTCACTAATCTCTTTTTGCACTCATAAGTGCCCAAACCTTTTTTTAAAATCATAATAAATCATGGTTCGAAAATGCACTCTGGTTAATTCCATTTTTTTACTTGTAATTTTACTTTAAAAATTAGTAACTTGGGTTCTAACGAACGTAACTTCAACAAGTATACTTCAAATGATAGGTAAATAGTTGCTCCAAATAACACTGTGTGTTTTGTTTTTCACGGCCTACTAGATTTTCTTATTCTCAATAAATTCAGCTTTGCCCTCGTATTAGTTCTTTATAAAGGTCGTAGAGCCATGTCGCCTCCAATTTCTTTTCGCTTTCCGTTTTGTAGATTCTCGTCTTAGCCGTCCAAGAATATCCTTCGATCAGCCCTTCTCTATTCTCTTCATAGCTTCGACTTCACTTTCGCCAATTTCATGAAACAAGCAACCCAAGTATTTGAAGCTACCTGCTCGTTCTATCTCCAAATCCATCTTGACTTATAACGTAGTGTTCGAAAATGTATCATACAAGAATTAAAAGATATGAATGCTTGTTGGATAACACCATGCACTTCCATATTGGTTACTTTTTTAGGGGCATGCAAAATTTGGATACGTGTGACTTAGAAATAGTTGAAAGCCCATGTAATTTTATTAAATAATGCAACATGTTCCCAAATGTTTTTTCCAAATGAGTGTTCAGAAAATCAAAATATATTGGTGATCTTTATTAAAAGTAAAATTTTCTTAAGCGATGAAATTTCGTAGAGGCGGTCTTATTCCTCTTTATATAAACAGATTGTAAAGCTATTTACTGAGCAATTTGAAGTCTGCATTGTCTCTGGGAAGGAAATAGATGCTTCAGTGCGCTTTGCCCGAAGGCCGGCCGACTCTTGCGTGGAGACTCGAGGGCTCTTCGCATTCACCGGGGAAATGGCTATTGCTGTGTAGGCACTCGCCTTCGGTAAACACATCAGAGAAAAATAATGGTCACGACAAACTAACTCCTCTGAACTTTACTTTCTTTGCTCTCGCCACGTGAATGAACGCTTTTATCGATAATTAACGCGCCCCGACTTCACAATTAAATTAAATTAAAACGATAAATTGACTTTTATGGCCCGCTTGATTTTGCTCAAAGTAATGGACTTATCAGAATAAATCATTACAAGATAATTTCGTAGTGGTTTTCCCTTTTTTTTTTCCTATTTTGTTATGCTATTTTGCGGATTCTGCGGGAAACATGCAGTACGTACGTTTTTATTTAAAATAGATTTCTCATCGCTTTTGTAAAGGTTTATTGTTTGGATAAAGGAACATCTGTTGCCTCGCTTAGCTCAACACTAGATCCGATACCGATCTGGATTACAGACAGTCCGATCAAGTTGGCCGTTATCCAACTCACGCCCGTGCGCTATTCATTTATTTTCAAATCTCTCCTCTTTCGCAGGTAGCCTGGATACATATAGACAGGCAGATGATATTAACCATACATCGACACGTTATTTCGAGGGTGCCCAGGTTCAGCGTTTCCCACGACAATGCCAAGACTTGGCTCTTACACGTCAGCAGTGTACAACAGGAAGATCGAGGCTATTACATGTGTCAAGTCAATACGAACCCCATGATTAGCCAAGTCGGCTACCTCCAAGTTGTAGGTAAGTTAAAGCTCAAGCTCGTAATAGTGCTTTATTATTTAGCAAATGATTTTCCGATTAGTACCACCGAACATTTTGGATTCTGAAAGCACGCAATCGACGGTGGCCATCCGGGAAAACCAAAACATCAGTTTAACGTGCAAGGCAGATGGGTTTCCAACACCGAAGATCATGTGGAGAAGAGAAGACAGCCAACCCATTTCTGTAGACCGGCGCAAGAAAGGTGAGGATCTCGCTTTTATACGCGCACGTAAATCACTCCAGATTTGCAGATAATTGTTGCAAACTCGATTTGTGATCTTCAAAGAGGGTAAATTTGCATTTTAATCGTCCGAGTTTTACACTTTCAATCTGCAAGTTTTGGGGCGCCTCCACCAAATGCACGGGATCAATTAAAATAAACAGGTTCGCCCGCCTTCTGACAATTTTTGGATACGTAGTAAAAAAGCTTTTGTGGCGGTGGTTATGGAATGCAAACGCAAATACTCCATGTAAAATAAATAACTGATTGTGATACGCCCGACACTCACTTTTAAAATTCTATTAATAACTTGTTTTCCGTACACAGACAGCGGGCTATTTCGTTATATGTAAATCAGCCGGTTTAAATTTGTGCAACACCCGTCTGTATAACCCCCGACGAAATATTAATGAAAGCAAACGTTTTAGAACTAGGTTATTATATAGTGGTGTTCAATAAAATACGAAACACATTGTATTAAACAAATTATTGTGAATTCTAATTATGTGGCTTGTTGTGTAATATATTGATTCGTATAGTCATTACGTTTGCGTGTGAATGTATCTTTAATTAACATCACGACCTGCAGGAATTTGTAGTAATGAGCCAGCATATTCGGCATTTAACTGAATTCCAGCACGTGTTATCAATATTAAGCAATTCAATTAAATCCGGGATTCGGTAAACCTCGTCGAATTTATGTGTTATTCGCAACGTTGACATTCACTTCGCGATCGCCCTGCGAACGGATACGATACTCTGGAGAGTCTTTTGCTTTCGCTTATCAGATCTCACATATCGAATGTTGCCCGGACTCTTGATCTTATGCGATTGTGAAGTGCAGATGCTGCGTCTCTTTTACATGCCCGTTGTGATTGCGTCTACCTAAACACAGTTTCCTTGGAAATCCAGTCTTCAGGGAACTGGCTGGCCTGCGAATAGGTCATCGCGTTTTGTTTATTTATATAAACTTCAGGAGTTTAGGGAATAAAGCATGATCTTGCCGAGATATCATTTTTATAAAGTACCTCTAAATTACGTGGATTCCTTGGCTCAAAATAAGGCGATTGAACGCTTAAACCAATTTGGATGATATTTGGTATGAAGACCCACAGGCAAGCAAGTCACCTTTCTAACAATAGAAATTATAACAAAAAATTATGCAATTTTTTTCTCTTCATAATCGAAGCAATCTGGGGAGTGGGGATGTACAATTGTACAAGTGCGTAGGGGCCTTTGGGGTGCCAAAGACATTTCGTTTAACTTTTCGCTGATAGGAAAGCTATTTCAATACAGTGAGACCATGGCTAGTAAAATCAAAACAAAAAAAAGCAGTGAAAGAACGACTCCAACAAAAGAAAATAAACAAAAGACGATCCATTTCACAAAGAATCTCATCACCAAATACAGAAACGTAAAAACAATCGCAAAAATCTCTTTCTTCGTGTAAATGTACTCTTCACTTGTCCTAAAAAAATTACAATGTAACTTCTTGTCCTGACTCCACCTTTTTTCAAACTTCAATGAAACAACCGGTATGTATACGTGTACATACAGGTGATTTACTCCTATATGAAAATTGTTTTTTTCTTTACATTGAACTTTATTTTTGGTTTGTTTTTACAGATTTTGGACAATGACGCGTTTCCAAAATACACAAAAATTAAACATTTGCGTGTATATTCGCGTGTGTGCAGGAAATTCGCGATGACGTCGCTTTGCGGAGGGTCGAACGGTACGCGGAAAACCCAAGAGGAAAAGACAAGCAAAATTGTTTGTGTTTACATTACATACCAACACGTAATTAACATTATTTTTTTGTTAATGAGATGTAACTAGCGAAATTTTGTAAAATAAATAACTCAACAAACAGTAAGTTTTTTCTTTATTCACTCAAAACATATCGTAAACACTTAAAATATGTGATTCCGTCAAAAAGCCCTAAGATTTTTAATAAATAAATACAGGAAATCAAAGTAAAGCTAGTAGTGACGTAATTAATTAAAAGCTTTCAAAATCCTCTTATTTAGTATCCAAATTTCATGCGCTCTTGTAGAGATGTTCACGTGACCCTTAGGAATACGTTCAGACCCTTAAAACAATCAAACTTTTTTAAAAAGACAAAATACACAAAAGGGCTGCGCAGTAGGTAACGGAGGGTAGCTGACCTTTTCAGGACTCGCAGAAAATTCGCGCTTTTCTTCGCATTTTGAAGGCAGAAGTGCCTCGTGGCGTCATAAACTATTGTGACGTCATCAAATTAAAAAACGTTAATAACTCCCTTATTTACTGTTGGATTTCGATGTGCTTGCGTGGGGATGTTCGGAGAGCCCTAAGGGATGCGTCCGTACCCTTTAAAACCGTCAAACTTTTTAAAAAGCCAAAATACACAAAAGGGCTGCGCAGTAGGTAACGGAGGGTCGTAGGGCTGCGCAGTTGATTTTCGACAGATGGTAAAGCATGTCGGATGAAAAAATTCTTCTTTCCAATGGTACCCTCAGATCGGCCCTAAGGGCTCAAATAAAGAAGTTGATTTTTTCAGGAACTCGCAGAAAAATCGTGTTTTCCGAAGAATTTTGAAGGCAAAAGTGCCCCGTGACGTCATCAAATTAAGAATTGTTTTCCAACACATTTTCGAGAGTAGAATAACATTACAGGAACCTGTAATTACCGGGAAAGATTAGACTACGCTACTTGTCCATAGATGGCAGCACTAATTCTTTCTCTAAAATTAATATACTTTATTTATTAATTTAATTATAATTTTGCTAAAAATCGGCCTACATTTCTTGATAAATAATTATCAATCGCTTGGCACAAATTTTTATTTTCCTTTCGCGTTTTCCGCCGATAAAATAAAATTCGCCGGAATCTCTCCGCGCATTATAAATCTCTTGCAACAAGCACCTCCTCGCCTTTATGTGATCCTGGTAGCAAGATACAAAAATCGCAACAAATTTTGTTGGAATTTTTCCGCGTCGAATGCGCCGGATTCGATACCTCTTCACGTATCATATGATCCTGGTACAAGAATTAAAAATTGCAGCAAATTTCGCCGGAATTTTTCCGCGTCGGATGTTCTCTGTTTGAGACCTCCTCGCATATCATATGATCCTGGTACAAGGTTTAAAATTACAGCAAATTTCGCCGGAATTTTTCCGCGTCGAATGCGCCGGGATCGACACCTCCTCCCGTATCATATGATCCTGGTACAAGAATTAAAAATTGCAGCAAATTTCGCCGGAATTTTTCCGCGTCGGATGCTCTCTGTTTGAGACCTCCTCGCATATCATATGATCCTGGTACAAGGTTTAAAAATTACAGCAAATTTCGCCGGAATTTTTCCGCGTCGGATGCTCTCTGTTTGAGACCTCCTCGCATATCATATGATCCTGGTACAAGGTTTAAAAATTACAGCAAATTTCGCCGGAATTTTTCCGCGTCGGATGCTCTCTGTTTGAGACCTCCTCGCATATCATATGATCCTGGTACAAGGTTTAAAAATTACAGCAAATTTCGCCGGAATTTTTCCGCGTCGAATGCGCCGGGATCGACACCTCCTCGCGTGTCATATGATCCTGATACTAGAATCAAAAATCTCGTTAAATTTCGCCGGAATTTTTCCGCGTCGGATGCGCTCTGTTTGACACCTACTCGCGTATCATATGATCCTGGTACAGAATTTTAAAATCGCAGCAAATTTCGCCGGAATTTCTCCGCACCGGATACATTTCCTCCACCTCCTCGCGTTTATGTGATCCTGGTAGCAGAATTAAGAAATCAAACGCAGAAATATCCTCGTGACGTCATCAAAATTAAAATTGTTAATAACTCCCTTATTTACCGTTCGATTTCGATGTGCTTGCGTAGGGATGTTCGGAGAGCCCTAAGGAATGCGTTCCCACCCTTTGAAACCGTCAAACTCTTTTAGAAGGGCAAAATGCTCAAAAGGGCTGCGCAGTTGATTTTCGACAGAGGATGTGGCCAGTCGGAAGAAAAAGTTCTACTTTCCAATGGTACCTTCAAATCGGCTCAAAGGGCTCAAATAAAAAAGTTGATCTTTTCCGGACTTGTTAACTTATTATCATTTTCTTTCTTTTTAAAAATTTTTGTATTTATCTTGTATTTATTTTGTTTGCTTGTTTTTTTTTTGTATTTTATTCGCTTTATTGTATTTTTGTTTGTACATAAGCTGCAGGTTTGTTTTACATTAAATTTCCCGTCCCCTCAAATCTTTTATTATATTTCAAATACGTTTCTTTTATCTCTTGCGGGACAAGTCTCGTAGTGAATACGACTCTTTTGTGTGTCTGCAGACGCTTAAATCCTCGGTTGAAAATTTTTGTGGCTCTGAAAAGAACCGTGCGGTTAAATCTGCGACAAACGTTTCTTCTCGCCGTGCTGCTTCCATCGGTTGACGGAGAACAAAAGAGCGGATACTTCCGAAGCCTGGTTATCACAAAAGTAATAACCAGGCTTCGGATATTTCGAGGTGTTGCCAGGGCTACGCGATGAATGGACATTTTTCATTGGTCCTCATGGCAATCGAAGTCTGGTGATAACTGTCGTCCTCTTTGCTTCGTGATCTAGGAGTTCACCTCGTCGTAGTTTCTAAGTAAATTGGTTGGTGGGTTATAAACCTGAAATTAAAAAATATGTAATAAATGTGACACAGTTACAATGACAATTATTACGAAGGTATGCCAAAAGAATTCCTGGAGAACTTTGAAGATTCAAAGTGAGTATGATGGGATTTTCCATTATCCTTTGAGAGCAATTATCGAAGTGAAAGAACAAACAGTTTGGAAGCAAGTTAAAAGATATCGTGTAATTTAATTGACACCTTTCCTTACTGATTGTAGCAACTCCTTTTGTTTTGTTTTGTATACTTTAAATAATGATTTATTTATTTTGCCTTTGCTTTATAAAATTCATTCTATTGCTATTTACCGTTACGATTTCCTGATTTTATTAAAAAGCGAAACACAAGGGCTTAAATTGTTGTATAAATTTGAAGCGACTGCGTTAGAATTTCGGCTGAAATACCAATATCCCTTGCACCCCATGCCTTGACATAAAAAATAAGTTTCAAGAGACAACTGCACAGTCTGTCGAGTACGAGTTGCACGGTAGCGAACGGTGGAAAGCTACCCACCCTGCCAGCCTGCTAAATATTGCAATAGCTAATCTAGCATCGGGGCTGAAGTAAAACGGCGTTTGCGCATTGCGCCACTTCATACCGACATTATCATTTATGCAGATAAAATGTAGAACCGACCACGTTTTATATCCACATCTGCACAAAATATAAGCCATTTTATGTTACTTACATCTTTTACAATTAAAACAATTAACGCCCCCACCCCCTTCATACTTCCTTTTACAGACTGTTTCGTACGTGTTGCCGCCGTACAAACTTGAAATCAATAGTAAAATAAATTGTATTCCTCCTACACTCGTTTCGATTTTTGAAAAAATTCTATTTTTTTTTAAGGATAGGTAGAGAAGAAAAGGAAGACTCGACTTAAGTTATTAATCGGCGCGAAACGTCGCCAACAATAAAAATTACTGATATGCATTTAACAAGCATATTTCAACAATTTTAAAATTTAGTATTTAATCTGGAGCGCCATCATAAAGACGATTTTCATTAAACCATACGATAATGACGTCATAAAATACGTCTGAAAGTTTACAGTTCAAGTTTTCCGGATAGTGTCTGGGAAATACCGAGGAATCGATTTTATAAGTGGCATTTATGTACGCGGAGAACAGAAGAAGATTTTCATAAGTGAAGGAGGAGTAGGAGGAGGAGGAGGAAACAAAAATCGTGATTTCGAGAGACTGAGTGTTAAATAATTTAACATGTCGGAATGAATTTATCTCCAAAATAATAATCTGGAAGATTGCCCCTCGGAGATGCGATAAAATTTTAATAAACAAAACTGTGTTTGCGATGTCATTTAAAAGAATATTATCCTGAAACATAATTAACATTCACAATCTATGAAATTTAATTAGGTTCTAGTGTTTGAACCTCGCGACTTGAAGACGTACGCTGATGCCTCGTAGTCCTTTCCGGCAATTATCCTGTAAAGGTTCCCCGTTGCTTCTCAGTTTCATTGCGCAAATTATTCTCCGCCGTCTTAACGGTACGCTATATACGGCTGTCCAGGAATATTATCCCTTAAATTGGAACCCGTTTCGAATTCCATTCATTACATTATCATAAGGGTTATAAATTTTGTTTGTACGCATATTGATCGGTCGCGTTAAGATTTACGGAGCGGCACAAGTGCCGTTCCCTCGGGATAATTCTAAATTCACCACCACTGCCCTCCCACGGTTTGTTTCCCTTCAGATTTATATTCAATTATTTCTTCTTTTGCTTGCTTTTTCATCGGATCTTCGCTTGTGACAATTATTCTTCAAATGTCGCATAGATTTTTCGCGACGGCATTCCAAATTTAATGCACGCATTTTGTTACCGCATCCAATTCACCCTCACTGTAAACAAACACCGCGTAACCGTACACCACCCTTTACGTCTCTCTCTCTCACACACTCTTTTTTTTGTTGCCGGAATTTTGTACTACGAAAATCAGCACGGTTTACCAAAAACAAACGCTCGTAATTTCACCGGTTAGATCGGATTAGTTTCCGGCTTAATTCTATTTCAAAAAAGAACTCCAACATTATTTTGGATTAACTTTATTTTTCATTAAAATATTGTTTTACGATCTCCACTTTCAAATTACGGTACTGGACAACTCCTTTTTATGACCACACTTTACGTAATCCTCGTGTAAATTGTTTCAATCTTGCATTGTCTGAGATTGAAGGAAGTGACTAGAAAGTAGTGTATGAATGTGACCTGTAGACTAAGATAAAGAAACCAATCATTCAGACACAACGAGATACCAACCAGTGAAGCCAGAACTAGGTCCAAGGGAAGTGAAATAAGCGCTCGGTGCGATTTCAAAGTGTTGTTGCGCAGTTAAACGGCCAGAAACAATCTAAAAACTATTAAAAAGAATTAGAATTAATTTATCGTAAGAGTTATAGTTATAAAATGAAAAAAAATAGTTTAGTTAATTAGGATAATTTTAGGTCTAACTTATCTCCTGCGCTGGCTTGCTCCCACCTAAGCTTATATCTGCGCTTGCTTGTTAGAGCTTCTTTTCATGTTTACTTTTTCATATTTATATATTTCATATTAAAAAAGTTAGTACTTGCATCCCTCTCAGTACTACCCTTATAATTGCTTACACCCATACTAGTAGTTTAGCTTTTCTCCCGTGTTGCTTACTCTCGTCCTTTAACGTTTGATCTATGCTTGCTTGCTCCATCAGTTTATTTCCCGTGCTTCCTCGCTCCCCCCGCCTAACTTTGCTTACTCCGGTCGTCTAGATAACTTTTTTTAAAACCACACTTCACGTAATTCTTGTGCAAACTGTTTGAATCTATCTAGTTGCTATCTAGATTGGAAGTGTATTAATGTGGGCTACAGACTAACATAAAAAAGCAGTAGAACCAGTTTTTTCAGCCACAACGAAATGCCGACCAGCGAAACCAGAACTGGGTACAAAGGAAGTGAAATAAGCGCCCGTTGAAGTATATTGTGCGGTCTCAAAGTGTTGCTGCGCTATTAAACGGCCAGGAAAATAATAGAGTTATGTTAATTTATAGTAAAACTTTTTGTTAGCTGCCTTTCAAAACATCGAAGGGACCATCACCACTGCTCTAAGGGGTAGAGGGGTGGAAGAAATTTGCTGCAGGTGGATAGACTGCATGCTCAAAGGAAGGGTGCTCCACACATCACTACTGGACGACACTTTGATGGCTGGGGTGGCGGAGGGCTGCCCGCAGGGGGGTGTACTGTCCCCCCTGTTGTGGAACCTCGTCATGGACGGGCTTCTGAGACGACTTAACAGTGAAGGCTTTGATCCCTTAGGGTATGCTGATGATCTAGTCATACCCGTACAAGGGAAAGTCAATAACACTGTCAGGGACCGAATGCAAGTGGCCCTGATGTAGTAACAAGGTGGACCGAGGAGGAAGGTCTGAGGATCAGTCCTCAAAAAACCACCATTGTGCCCTTCACTCGAAGGCGAAACCTAGAGGGTTTAGGTCCTCTGCATCTTCGTGCAAATGAGACAGTCTTGTCGGGGGAGGTAAAGTACCTTGGAGTGACTTTTGACTCCAAACTTACCTGGAACCCAACATTTAGACAAAATAGTCAGGCGATCGATGACCACTTTCGTGGTGGCCAGACGGGCCTATGATAGTACGTGGGGCTGAAAACCAATTATGGTGCATTGGTTGTTCACCAGAATGGTTAGACCCACAATAACCTATGCGGCCTCGGTGTGGTGGCCCAAGGTCAAGCAGGAAACCACCAAACTTAGACTGAGCAGGGTCCAAAGACTTGCTTGCCTAGGCATAACGGGGGCGATGAGCACAACGCCCACCGCTGCAATAGAAACCCTTCTAGACCTCCCTCCCTTACACATTGTGATAATGGGAGAGGCAAGACGAGGACTCCACAGATTGCAGCATTCATGTCACCCACGGGCCATACAAGTATCGTTGGCAGCAAAAGGGGTCCTTTACTCGATATGAGGACGGACTATATGGCACCCAAAGGTAACATAAACCTGCTCATTAACATAGAAATTAATGAATCTGCTGAGTATCGGGAACCTGAACAAAACTTTCCTCCTGGAAGTTTGATCTGGTATACGGACGGCTCCAGAACTGAGATTGGTGCTGGGTCTGGAATAAGCGCTCGTTGAAGTGTATTGTGCGGTTTCAAAGTGTTGCTACGCAGTTAAACGGCCAGAAACGATCTAGAAATGATTAGAAAAGAGTTAAAGTCATCGATTTAACGTTTAACTTATAAGCGCGTTTGCTTGCTTCCGTCATTTAACTTTTTTTTTACTTTTGCTTTTCATATTTACATATTTATATACATAAAGCAACGGGGATGTTATTACCTAATTAGTGTAAACTTCATTTATAATTAACGTTTTATTACTGCATACAAACGTTATACAGACTTATGTACATATATAAAGTTTATGTATAAAATGGAGTTTTATTTTATTATATCCGAAAGATAGGTTAGGCGAGGAAAGATTTGATTTTATAAAATAAAATAGTGTGTAAATTGCAAAAAAAAAGTATTTCCAAATTACTTACGTTCCATTTTAGTAGTTGGAAATTCGAAAATTTGGAAAAACTGTGTCAAATCAAATGGCAGATTCAATGGTTTTTCTGTATAAACGCCGGTGCTAAGCGCTTCCGCCACACTTTTCAATTCGATTTGAAACGTAGAACTTTATCAACTTAATTAAAACGTAAAAGTTTCAATCAGTAAGAGAAAATAAACGAATCGACTCTCACCACAATAAAAATAAATTAAGCAAAAAAAAAGGGAAGGTCATTTCTGTGCAAACGCGTGACTTTCCCTACTTAAAAGAACGATTATCAGATTATAACAAACAGGGTGGGAGTGACGTTTTTGTCACTGTATACCCTGAGAGTGAATAAAGAAAATTCACGCCAATACACGATAATTGGCTTCCAGCTGAGTTAGTAAAACGAATAACTTTTGAACTATTTTTTTTTAATAACAAACGCTGGATTTCAGTTCTATTTTGGGTCTTATAAATTACTTCGTAATATTTTTGTGTAGATATTTTGGCATGCCAAAAACATAGAATTTCTGCTCGTCTAATTTTGCTTCTGACGCAATTTAATGTACGTTCATGGGATGAAATGTTCCCCGGTCGTTATTAATGTTAAACATATTCCTGCGGCAACCCTTCATTTATTTTATCAAGACACGCGTAATTAATATAATTTATGCGATAGTCCGCGATCTGTAACTTAATTTATTGTTTTCAGTGAATGTATACGACGGTGAGCAACTAAATCTGACCCGTATCAGCCGGACGGAAATGGGAGCGTACCTCTGCATAGCAATAAATGGAGTCCCACCGTCCGTCAGTAAACGTATCATCGTAGACGTCGAATGTAAGTAGAAACGATTTCCGGTTTACATCCTACCTTTCAAAGAAATTCCTTTAACTTTTGTGCTATTTCGAATTTATGTTGTACGTTTGAGGCTTTTACTACGGTCACTTGCACAATGTTTGCAATTTTCAGAACCATATCATCAAAAAGTACCAGCCAAAAATATTCGAAGCTGATTCAAAAGAATTTTGCCCAACAAAGTTGACGATGAGTCTCAAAGCGAGCTTTGATGTCGCTACTAAAATTTGAGGAATTAAACAGGGTTGGAATTCGCTTTATTTGAAACATAATTAGGAAAATTTCGTGTTAGACTCTGGTGAATCGTAATAAAGCCTTGCCCAAGAAACAAAAAAAAAGAAAACATTTCAAATTTCCTGGATTTGGTCGTGATACGTTTCATACATACACATGTACCACGCGTGATTCTCTCGGTATCTCTGATTCCCGAGACTGCGAAATTGAATTGTGTGTGCTTTATTTAATTGTGCATTTCGTGCCGAAACGCGGCGGATCGTGCGTCTTTTTTGTTCTCCTCGGCTTCAATCGTACGGAATAATTGTGTTTTCTCTTTTATTGTCTACCTTACAGATGAATTTCTGTAGTACAAATAATATTTTTTTTCATCTCTCTCCAGAAATACGAAATTCTTTTTCCGCTCATTATTTACAAATAAAAGTTACTTCGGTTGCTTTGAGCTCTAACTCCTACACAGCACATAAGTCCAACGAAAAAGTATCCACACATAAGGTTTTTTTTTTTACTCCACGTTTTTATGACAACACACTAAGATGTATTTATAGAAGCAACTCTAAAAACAAGGCTACAACTAGTCAACTGTATAAATCGGCACTAAAAAAACAAAAAAACAAATACCTGTGCCAATACTCGTACAGGCTTAAACAAGTGAAGTGGAATAAAACTTTATTTAAACAGGTGTGAATGCAAAACTCAAATCGTCTCAAAAACACGTCTGCACCGTGTTGAATCTGGGGTGTTAATGACACATTTTTGGCGTTTCGCACACAAACCCATCAAGGGGATACATTAGTGCAGGTCGACTGAATTAAAAGAGGGAGCGTATTTCTTAGCCAGGCCGTTACTTTTTTACAAGGGCGTGGAAAAATCAAGCGATTTGCATTTCAGACTAAGAAATTGGTCGTCAATGTCACTGTGACAAGTGTTCGGTCGTCATTCATGTGTTCCGTTTGTCAAAATGATTAATTTCCTGCTTTTTTGATAAACATTAATACTGAATTAAGTATACGAATGTATTTACTTCGGTATTTATAGCACAGTTAATTGATTACAGTGTTGCCAATGGTAGCAGCGACGATTTGTTCTTTTGTAGTAGAATTTATTTAGTTGAAAAGAATTTTAAAAAGTTAACAAGACGACGAAGCTCTGCGAACTCGGCTTAAGCAATGAAAGTCCTTATTTCATTATTGTTTTGAACTTTTAACGTAAAGTTTAAAACGTAACTCATTAATGAACCATTTGTAGAGGAAAAGTGTTCCTTAAACAGTTGGCAACGCTGATTGATTATCGTTTTCTGTTTTAACGACATTACAATTGAGGTTATGTTTTTTTAATAATTTAATCTGCCATTCCAACGCAATAGACATCGAGTCTCTATTCAAATTGTATAAACAAAACATTTTCATCATCGAAAATTACCTTCGCAGTGGAGAAAAGTTGAAGAACGTGTTAAATATAACCTTAAATTATTAAATGTCAAATTTTGATGGAATAGAATAAGAGGTGACGGTGCTGCCAACACATTTTTTTTAAACTCAGTTGCATCGTACGTCAGTTGAACATTAGTCCTGAATTAAGTATACGAATGTACTGACTTCGGCAACACTGGTATTTGTAGCACAATTAATTGATTACAGTGTTGCCAATCGTAGCGAATTTTCAAGTCGTGCAGCGGCGATTTGATTTTTTTGCGGAATTTATTAGTTGAAAAGAATTTGAAAAAGATAACAGCATGACGAAGCGTAGTTTGAAACGTAACTGAATAATGAATCTTTTGTAAAGTAAAAATGTTTTTTTAAACATTTGGTAACAATTAGTGATTATCGTTTTCTGTTTTATTGACATTACAATTGAGGTTATGTTTTTTTAACAATCTAATTTGCACATTCCAACGCAATAGACATCGAGTCTCTATTCAAATTATATAAACAAAACATTTTCATCATCAAAAGTTACTTTAGAAATGAAGAAAAGTTGGAGAATGTGTTAACATAACCTAAAATCGTTAAATGTCAAATTTTGATGGAAAAGAATAAGAGGTGACGGTGTTGCCAACACATTTTTTTTGAAACTCAGTTGCATCGTACGTTAGTTGAACATTAGTACTGAATTAAATATATGAATGTACTGATTTCGGCAACACTGGTATTTGTAGCACATTGAATTGATTACAGTGTCGCCAATCGTAGCGAATTTTCAAGTCGTGCAGAGGCGATTTGTTCTTTTGTAGCGGAATTTATTAGTTGAAAAGAATTTTAAAAAGAGAACAACACGACGAAGCTCTGTGCACTCGACATAAGTAATGAAAGACCTTGTTTTTAGTTTTTAAACGTGAAGTTTAAAACGTAACTCAATAATGAATCGTTTGTAGAAGAAAAGTTTTTCTTAAACAGTTGGCAACACCGATTGTTTATCGTTTTCTGTATTATTGGCATTACGATTGAGGTTATGTTTTTCTTTTTAATAATCTAATCTGCCATTCCAACGCAACAGACATTGATTCTCTATTCAAAATATATAATCATAACACTTTCATCATCGAAAGTTACTTTCGAAATGCAGAAAAGTTGGAGAACGTATTAAACATAACCTTAAATCGTTAAATGTCAAATTTTGATGGAAGAGAATAAGAGGTGACGGTGCTGCCAACACATTTTTTTTTAAAACTCAGTTGCTTGGCAAACTAGATAATTTTTTTGTATAATTTGCTGAAGAAAGCAATTTCTAATTTCAAACCTTATATATTATCAATGATTACACGGGGGTTTTAGAGCGAAAAGACTTGTCTTTCAGAAAGTGATGCACTTGATAAATCCCGTCCACTTCTCCAGCACATGCACAAAACGGATAAAAGAAGCCGAGTTAATTGGATAAGCGATGAGAATTCCACCGACAGCGTCGGATAAAGACAATGTGTGAACTTTTAATAAACCGAAGAACGTTCTTGTTTTTTTTTTTTTTTTAAGAAAAAAAAATCGGCGAAATTTACGCGATACGACGAATTAGCAGAATTCGCTAATGCGGACGTAATATTTCGAACAGAAATTTCCCGCCATTATTGGAATGCATTAGCGAACCATTGACCACAGACCGTAAATATTTCAGCTATTGTCCATTCGTCCTAGTTCACTTACACTTCGAATACCTAGCGTTTATTGAAAACATACAACAAAATAGGAACTCGGAAGAGAATATCGATTTTCACGTTTCGTTTCATTTTGACTGGAAGGATCGCATGGACAATTGCTTTTTTTTATTAAATTTAGTAAGACATGATAGATAGCTGTACGAAGTTTCAATAATGTTTATACTCACTTATTTAAATCATGTTTTCACGTCGCTGTTTAATGAGTGATTAGAAATGTAGTGAAACACCGTTTTCTAGCTTAAATTCGATTAAGAAAAGGGTTTCGTTTTGTCTCCCCAATCTGTGGGTAATAAATATAAATGAATTCGATTTTACTGTCGAATGATTGCTCATTAAAATAGTTGAAAAGACTAACGAAGCATAAAACGTGGAATGGTCGAACGGTTAGTAAACTCACAATCAGTTACATAGACAAACATTAAAGTTATTGAGAGTAAATAAAGGTAGTAGCAAATTGGCTAAATTTGTCCGAAACTATTCATACCTGGATTCGATTCATTTGCGATCTGGCGATAAGGATGTTTGATCCTGCGAGGTGGATCAATTTCTCTTTGCTCTCCTCTGACACATTGCAACATCCTGACAATTTACATACGGCTGGTATAGATACGTGCTGTTAGAGATACGTGAGAAGGATCAGGAACGAGCACGTGACGGGCCTTTCGGTCTGCAGTAGTTAATCTCTTGCCGTACGACCTAAAATGGCCAAAATCTTTTCATTTACTCTGTTGCGTTAAGTTGGAGAGGATTAAATATACCTACAACTACGACAGGATTTGTCTTTGTCCTGCTACACATCCAGAATCATTTATTTATAAAGAAGAGAAAGCACAAGGGATAATGTTAATTAAATATAAACCGGAACTGACTTTTTTTTTGGGGGGAGGAGGAGAGGGAGTTGAGATCGTGTGAAGTAGTTGGAAATGGAAGAAGTTTTAATAACGCAATAAATCCCTATTTTTGTCTCATTAGAATAAGTTCCAGTTCGGCTTGATTTACAGGGCTGTTACGTCCAAAAGTTCAACTGTCGTTCGAAATTGATTGTGTCGAGCGAAACGAAACGCTCTCGTCCGAAGTCCTCCTCTTATTGGGAAATTCTGCAACGCTATTTTTGCTGTAATCATGCAGTTATTTTGCATTTCCGCTGACATTAAGGTGAACTTGCAACATGGTGCGAAAGGTACGACGTGACGTCCATACACAACGCAATTTTCCAATGTGCATATTTTAATCGATGAACGCTCACTGCATGACGCAACGATAAACATTGACACACAAACGCACGTTTTCTTCTATGATTGATTTGTGTAATATTTTTATTTATTGCTGGCGTACGTGTAAACTAAATTAAATTCGATAATTTAAAAAAGTTAGCAGAAGCTATTCGTTTACTAGTTGATTGTCGAGAATTCTCAAACGGACAGGGAAAACCGTACAAAGAAGTCACTACTAAATTTCTCACCATAATTCTTCAAATTTCTCCCAAAAATCCTACAAGAAACTAGAGGAACATTTCCTAAAACGGACAACGTGAAATTTTCCCCCTAAAACGGAAATTTCCTGTACATTTGGAGACACTGAATCCAAACCATGCGCTGAGACAGGAATTCTCAAGTGATCGACCCACTGGGAGTCACTGAAGACTTAAAAGTGATCAAAAAACCTCTACAAGTCGTTTAGGGGTTGGGTTGGGCTAGGGGTTGTTGAATCTATAAAGCTCGATGAACTATTCGTTAAGATCAGATCTAAGTTGGATTGTATTTTTTTAACTAAATCACTTATTAAAAAAAATTATTGTTCACAAGTCCCTTTAAGAGTTTTTGTGCACTAACAAGTTGTAGAATTTAATACGGGTCCTTCGGGCCAAGGCCATAGCTAAGAGGGCGCCAAGGGAGGCCAAGCCTGCCCTGACCTGAGATGATTTTTTTTATTTTGTCGATCGATTGTCACTTTTTTTCTCCCATAACTTAATTTTTCTTCACGAGCGATTGTCAACTGTTTTTCTTCACCAACAACCGTCAATTAGTTTTCATCGAGTAATTGCTAATCGTGTTTCTTCACTGACGACTGTCAATTTTTTTTTCATGGACGGTTATTAATAATTGTTTTTCTTTACGAACGACTATCAATTGTTTCCTTTACGAACGATTGTCAAATTTTCTTTTAACAATTTTTTCCTCTTTTCCTTCCGATTTGTTTCACGACCCTCTTTCGTTCTGTGGACTTTTTTCACAGACAATTCTCAATTGTTTCTTTTCGTAAACAATTGCCAATTGTTTAAGTAAGTTGTTTCGTTATTGGCTGTTTTCCTTCAATATTATATTATATCACGACTTTGTTTTGTTTTACTTAATTATTTAATGAGCGGTTATCAGTTGGTTTTTCTTCATAAATGATTTTCAATTAATGCGAGTGGTTATCAATTGTTTCTCTTCCTTGCAAGTTGTTCTTTCGTCAATTTTTACTTCGGTTTTATTTCACAACTCTCTGTTGCTCTATTTTCACGAACGATTTTCAATTTTCTCTTATCACGAATGATCGTCAATTGTTTTCTTTAATCAATAATTTTCAATTAATTTTCTTCATGAGTGATTGATCGTCAATTGTTTCTCTTCATTGCGAGTTGTTTTTTTCAGTGTTTCAATTAGTTTTCTTCGATTACTAATCGTTCTCCTTTACGAATGACTCTTAATTGTTTTTCTTCGCGAGTAACTGCCAATTGTTTTTCTTCACTATCGACTGTCAATTGTTTTTTTTTATGAACGGTTATTAATAATTGTTTTCCTTTACGAACGACTATCGATGATTTTTCTTCACGAACGATTGTCAGTTGATCTTCTTCTCTAACGACTGTCATTTATTTTTCTTCGTGAATTTCTAATTTCTATGCTGAATCGTTCCACCAGAGTCACTATTATGTTGAAACGATACATGAATCGCCGTCTAAAGCATGGGGAAACATTTTTAGTTCACTCCTATGCTGAAATCGTTCCAACAAGGTCATTCTTATGCTGAATCATACCCAGCATAACAGAGTAACGATATTTACAGGCATTACTTATGCTTGATCGTTCCACCATTCATTTTTAAACCGAATCGTTCCATGAACGTAATTTCTATGCTGTATCGTTCGATCAGAGTCATTTCTATACTGAAACGATACATGAATCGCCATCTAAAGCAAGGGGAAAAATTTTTAAGTCACTCTTATATTGAAATCGTTCCAACAAGGTCATTCTTATGTTGAATTATTCCCAGTATAACAAAGGAAAGATATTTTCAGGTATTGCTTACACTGGACCGTTCCACCAAGGTCATTTCTACATTAAATCGTTCATTTTTATACTGAATCGTTCCATGAAGGCCATTTCTATGCTGAATAATTCAGGGAAAACATATTTTCAGGTCATTCTTGTTCTGAATCGTTCCACTGAGGTCATTTTTATGCCGAATCGTTCTAAAAAACGCGTTCTTTTCCTGAATCATTGCATGTATAAAATATAATTGTTAGTTATTTCAAAACTCACAAAATTTATGCAGCACTGTCCTATTTGACATCGTACATTATTGAGAATGATCGAGGTTCTACTGTATATGTAAATATACGTGCGAATTAAATTAGATTTGAGCATGTAACAACAGCGTTCGACGTCAGATTTTATTGATGTTGATCGAGGTTCCACTGTGTGGAGTAAATTTTAATTAAATTTGATAAATGAAAAAGTGATCTGAAACTAGGTATTTCCGGACGTTTTAAACACAGAACGGCATTTATTTGAACGTGCTACGTACGGCAAAATTTAATAGCGTTTCAAGCATGCAGTTAAAATTTATAACCGTTTTGTAGGTCTCGGTAGGCGATAATAAAAATAAACAAACCCATAGGTATATTGAACCGGTACAACAGTAGATACGATGGTGTAGCCAATACGATGTATGCACTGATATGTAACGTGTCTAATGGTTCGTAAGCGATAAGTGGCATTATTGAGAATCGATTGCATTTCCTCCTCACACTGCTTCTTATTTCAGGGAGGATGTTACACTTAATTAGTTCGGGGAAAATAAAACTGGAGTTACAGGGTGTTTTATAATCAAGGAAAACGTAATTATTCTGGTAAATAATAAAACAAAGAAACAGATCATGTAAACGGGGATTAGACAAATTGAGTAACACTGTGAGAACAATGGGGACAAACAAATAAGCCAGAGCAATTTTAACCCGTATGTAGTAGCACTGTTATTGTTTAATTGGTTATTTAGTGAGTCAAAGTAATTAAATTATGCGGTCTCCAGGTGTATTATTTTAATTAATGCGCAGTCTGAATTAATTAATATAACACCGCTCGGTATACGAGTCCTAATACTTCTGGCGGTATTTATAATTAATTAATAATAATTTGTTTCTCGAACTCAACCGATTCTACACTCGTAAGTTACTGCAAGCAAATTGGCGAAAAGTAATCCCGGTTAAGTTTTATTATTATTTAATTGCGCATGTTGCTAAGTTAATTAAAACAGTTTTAATTACGTCGTTGATTAAATTCATGCCGTGATTAGCAACTATCGGGATTCATCACATAACGTGCTAATTTATTTTGCATTTTGTTTATGGAAACGGAACAGCAGCTTTCATCAGCGATAATACGCCTGTTTAATATCCAAAATGAATTTATCAAAATACGAAATGCAAAGCGACTATTCCAATTCTCGTCTGTTCATTTAAAGCTCGAAAGTTCTTTTGTAAGTTACAGTTCCGGAAGTTGTACAAAGATTTGTTAAGAGTTCCGTATCGAAACTCTAAAACAAACTGATCCCGTTTAATCACAACACACGTCTAGTTTTTATTGCGTTTTTCAGCTTGTTACTTTAAATACGCCATTTTCCGCGCGCAGGAAAACGGAAGGAAGAAAAAAAACGAGCGCGAAATAAATTGTTTTCGACGTGCTGCACAACTAATGAATGGAACATATTCTTCCGAGTTCGGAGGAAATTTTAAGCACGCGAAATAACTCAACGCACGGTCAATGAATTTTATTAAAAATTATCAAATAAATTACCCCCCCGAATAAAGGCCCGGGCTGCCCTTCTTGAACGGAAGGCGAAAAAAAAAAAAAAGACGAAAACTTCTCTTTTACATTCAAAACTCTCTCGCGAACTTATTTCAATCGACTCAATGAACCGGTTAAATCGAACTTCGCACACTGATACAGCAAACTAAACTTCACCGACGCAATTAATAATGGAGACCTTTCTAATTGTTTTACCACATGATTATAATTCTAGAGAACATTCCGAATAATACAATAGAAACAGCAAATTGGATTCGATGTGAAAATCTTTTCGTCGAACAAATGCAAAGCATCTTTTATTTTCTTATCTAAGAATAGGAAATATCAAATATGAATTCTAAGTGAGTTCGATTTTAAATATAATTAGAGGGAAAATCGACACGTAATGATACTACAAGAACGGAAATCATGCGCCTGAGTTGTTTCAAATAAGCAGTAAAGTTTAACTTATTTGTTCGTTGATTTTTTTTCAACACCCTCCCTCCCTTATATAACCAAATGCATTCTAAATAAATTCCAATTTGGATGTAACTTCAAAAATAATAACAATACTAGCGAGAATGGAAATGAGGTACCTGAGTTATTCAGTTATTATAATCACGTGAAGTTCCAGAAGAAGTTTGGAATAGTTTTTGTAACCTCGAAGGATATATAGGGTGTTTCGCAAAAAGTAATGGCGTGTTGGACATGAGATGTGTGCATAAATGCATCTAAATAAAAGCAAAATAAAACTTACCCTCAAACGGTTCAAACGGTTTACCCATTCGACAAAATTATTTATTTTCTCGAAAATTTTGTAAACTTTGTTCAACCAAAAATGGTTCATTCTATTCATTTTCATGCAAACTTTCATTGTTTAATTTAGTTCCATGAGATTACGAAACACCCTGTCTACGCTTTTCATTAGCTCTTCAGGGGCTGACCAAAGCAGCAATAAAATATATAGCGTTCCATTTCAAAAATCATAAGTTAGGACTGTAACTTTTAAATGAACTAACCTGTACAGTTGGAACCTACACAACTTTTTTTTTTTTGATAAAATTTTAGGACTTCCAGAGGTTTGGGGCATCCGTATAGTAAAATGAAAAACTTTTATGGAGTGTGATTTTTTTTTTGTGTTTGTTGGTATTAAGTAAGTAGAGAAGGATGAGACTTATAAAGCATAAAAAAGAGGAAGCGTTTATTTCTTTAAATTGGATGGGCGAAAGAGTGTAGAATTTTTTAAGCATTTATTTTGTTTGCGATGAGATTCAGTTGCGTGTGCAGGAGGCGTTTCGCATATTTTGAAGAAAAGTTATACCATTATTAAGTCCGGGTGGATAAGAACTAGAACGATTATATTCCTCCTGTGACATTCTTACGCCCAATAAAATATAAGATAATTTTTTAGTCCCGGTTTCTTAGAATAAACTGCGTTATTTTTCACCTCGGGGATTAATATTCATAATTTATCGCGGCAGCTTATTTTATCTGGGAGTTTGTTGAAAATTTCATTGAATTTTTATCTTAATTCGGCTGAAACGAGCTTGTTTCTTATTCTTGCAGTTTCTCCGATGATTTGGGTCCCGAATCAGTTAGTGGGAGCGCCCGCCGGAACCGACGTCACAATCGACTGCCACACAGAAGCTTATCCGAGGGCGATCAGTTACTGGGTGTACGAAAATGTTATGCTCTTGCCTACAAAAAAGTACGGAACTGAAACTATGGAAAACAGCTACCGAGCTCACATGAAGCTGACGGTGCGAAATTTGCAAGCCGGAGATTTTGGTAACTATCGTTGTATCTCGAAGAATTCCCTTGGGGAAACGGAAGGATCAATTCGACTCTATGGTAAATACACTTTCCGATATTTTTCTTTCACTCTCGCGAACATAACCAACCCCGGCTCTTTTCTTTAATTTTCCAGAAATACCAATGCCGTCAACTCCACCAAAAGCAACCGAGATGAAAAGCAGCTCCAACAAAGAAAGTAAGCAGAGCGATCTTAGTTTTAAGTTTGAAACCGGAAACTGGAATTTCTTTTTAAGGTTTAGTTGGGAAAAAAAGGGCGTTTAAATTACAAAATCGGGGAGCGCCGCATTAAAAGTCTCATAATTATTTCATTATCAGCAGCTTCGTAAATTTCCTACATAATTAAATCTTGATAAGTCCATTCTTTTCGCTTCGATTTTTCAGCCACGACAATAGCGTAATTCGGCCGCCGCTGGTCCTTTTTTTTTTTGTAGATATCTTAAAATTAGATTCTTTTAAGAGTTGCAAAAAATGGATGACGGAAAAATTATTGCACTTCTTGTTGCATTTGAATTTGTGAATTTCCTGTGGTGGTAAAATTGACTCGACTAATTCCGAATTAAATTTTCTAGAGAATTGGTGGAATACTCCGGTGGCATACTGATGAAGTATCAGACAAACGGAGGGGCGGACGGTATCAACTGATTTTTCTACGTGATGGCTTTATTTGCAGAGATTTTAGCGGAAAAATGTAATAACGGGAGAGGCATAAAAATAGCAAAGATATATCGGGATACAGTCGATGAGACGGCAGGTGTATGTGATGATAAATACTTGGGGAGTGAAAGAAGCAACTTCAGCATTACAATAACGCGCTTCTGTAATGGCCAAAGTTAGGGTTAAGACAGGGCGCAAGTTATTCTCCGCGGTGATATTCAGCAACACAATGAGAACGTAGTTTTTGCGAACTCACCTAGCCTGAGACGAGTATAACAGAGTTTAAAGTGTGTTTCTATTCTCCAGGGCAGCCGAATGGCTTGGAGGAGCACGTTACGTAGGTCAACGGCGAACAATGTTCTGCTTTTTCTCGCCCGCGCTAAAAATAAAACGAGAACAGACCCCATCAGACTCTATACTTTCTTTAATTAATTTGTAGGTTTAATGAATAACCGGGATATTATTCACCTTTTGATGAAATATGTCGGCATGCCTGATAATGTATGGTGCTTTTAAGTGATGAGAAATGTGTTCCATAATTCTAACGGGTGTTTGGATAGCGGACGGGGTGTGTTGACAGGTGGTTCTTATTACAGGCGCCGTGAAGCGTAACACCAGCCGACCGCTAGGGCAAGATGACCGCCCCAAAGTGGTGATGGTTTCTTCCTCGGACAAGCGCGACTTTCAACCAGGCTCTGCTGTGGAAACCGGCCTTAGCCTTTACACGCCTCCGGGGCCCTCAGGATCAGGTACATACATGGCACTCTTCAATATTAAAATCGCACCCTAATTCTAAGCACTTGCACTTTGACTTTTCCACCACCATCACCACCACCACCACCACCATTCATCTGTATTCGAGTGTCAAACTTTAACTTAACTACTAAAAGCACAGCCCGCTCGATCTAATACAAAAACCGCCGTAATTTGAACCACTTGTTACACATCACGTGTACAAAATTCTCTCCTCTTCATAAAACTACCGATCGATCAATAAATTTCCTCATCACAAAGAAAAAAGAGTCTGTCATCATCATCATTCCCTTCACAAATCCCCTATACTAATATCTAGAAAGCTCATTAGTGTAATAAGCTTATCACGATGTTATATCTATCTATGTAGGTGTCATCCTTAAAATAATATTCTTCCTCATCTTAATTTAACTACCCTTCTAAAACCAGGGTCTCCGTTAATCAGCTTTGTGTGAATATAGAAAGTTATGAGGTCGCACACGTGAGCAAGCAATTAAAAAATAATAATAATAAAACTAGCCAATTCGGAAACTTTTGCAAGGCGAACGCAAAAAAAAGAAGGCTCGCAGTAATTTTCGGAATGTTTTTCAGCAGTTTCACGAAGAGTTTGCGAATTGTTGCGAAGAAGGGCGGCGCACTCACTTCTTTTTTTTGGCGGAATTAAAAGTTCGGGTGGGCGGTTTCAAGTTATTATGAAAAAAATTTTATTCATGACGAGTTTGATGTATGTATACAGGAAGAGAAATTATATTTAATTTAGTAACTCGATGCCTAAATGCAATATCAATTAGAAAGGCGTACAGGGTGATTTTAAAATAGACCGACAAACTTTAATCACAGCGTCGGTATGAAAGGTACGTCCATAACCTGTAGGGACAGAAACCCCTATTTCCATCCCAACATCGACGCTAGTGTGTGAATACGACTCGCGCGCTAACACAGCTGATATAAAAAAAAAACCATAACAGTTCCTTACATCATAAATGCAGCAGAAAGTGTGTTTCGTAATACGTATTGAGATCATTTTCACCTTATAAAAAAAACTTGACCTTCATTTTTATGACGGTGCCAAAGCAGTTGATAAATTTACGCAAATTGCAAAAATTTTATGCTCTTGAGGAATCGTTTGGTGAATTTTACCTAAATTATTTTAATTTGTCAAATGGTTTGATTACAATCAGGCCTCCGGTATTATAAAGGCAAGTTAGCTTTAACTCTCGGTTTATTGCCACTGTAACAATTGTTGTTATGGCAATAAACTGGGGGTTAACTTGCATTTATGATACTGAACCTAAGATTATCAACACGTGAAACTGCCCGTTTAAAAATCCAAAATTCAATATTAAAATCGCACCCTAATTCTAAGCACTTGCATTTTGACTTTTCCACCATCACCACCACCACCCTTTATCTGTATTCGAGTGTCAAACTTTAACTTAACT
This sequence comes from Serrognathus titanus, assembly GCA_039766575.1. Lineage (NCBI taxonomy): Eukaryota > Metazoa > Arthropoda > Insecta > Coleoptera > Lucanidae > Serrognathus > Serrognathus titanus. Next base: position 5,281,501 of record CM077916.1, on the reverse strand, counting down.
ACTAAAAGCACGGCCCGATACAGCCTTCACCTTTTATCCTTTAATAATCGATGTACGAGCTCGTCTGGTCATAGGTGTCCTGCAGGATGAAATTTACCGTAACCCCGCGCATGTTGTACAACGGAAATAAACGTTGTAAAATGTGGGAATTGACGCAAGGGAAATCTTTCCATCCATAGTTGACGGGCACGGCGTACAGCCGGATTCTCTGTAAAATAGACCCACATCCGTTGTATCCGCTTTCCAAAAATTCACCGTTTCACTCACAGCGATTATTACACTACTGAGGTGCCATGTCAAGGTGTTAATCCCAATAAGTGCACGTGAAATCATCCTGCCCCCTCACTCTTACTTGCACAAATTCCGTTTAAAGGTCATATTTACGGACTGTAAGGTGGCTATTGACGCATCGATATTTGAGATGTCAGGCGACCGGATAGCTTCAACATCCCTACAGAATGGGCAGTGGCAATCAAATTGCAAGCGATATTTGAGATGTCAGGCGACCGGATAGCTTCAACATCCCTACAGAATGGTGGCAATCAAATTGCAAGCGATATTTTGATCGCTCAGTAATCTTTGTTCGTAAGCACTTGACGCGTCTCGTCTATTCTGGCGATTTTCATGCAATTTTCTGGCGACCAGACCACCTGAAAATCGACGCGTCAGTGGCCACCATAACAACCATATAAAAAAAAGACTTTTACAGTTATATTTATTTCGTAAGTCCGATGCTCTTTCTTTACCAAGGGCGTATCGTGATTTTCTGTACAATTTTCGGTTTCTTATTTCTCGAGAACTACATATTTTTCCCATAATCTTGGATATCGATTCTTTTATTGATTTCGTTCTGTCGGTCTATTTCACAGTCACTCTGTATGAAATGCGAGAATGAGAGCTGGAGAGGGGGGGGAGAGCTCGGTTTTATCTTCGGAATAGGTGAATCTTTTCAGTAATAACTTTAGGTCAATTTACCTCCCGCGGAGAAAATTTCAAGTGCCCGGGCATTCCACGAGTATCATTCTTAGGAGCATTTACATAGAAGCGTCAAGGGTAAATTTTAAAAATCCATCTCCGTTTTTCGGTTTAAACTCAAGTGGCTCTGCAAACTGACTGCATTTGAATGCAAAGCAAATCATTTAAATATAACTAATATTAAAAAGGTTAAAGGGACGTCAGACGATTGCTGTAGCTACTTTTAAACGGGTTTATCGCGCCAGTTTTATATTCGAGAGAGCTCGACTCGAATTTTTTGTTTAAGCGAAATACAGTTCGTTCGATTAAGAGAAGCACTGCGCGATGATGTCATCTGCGCGGTAGACGATTTTGATTTCCGCGCAACTATTTTTGTATGTATTTAGAACTTATCAAAGAGACTCTATTTGTTTTATATAGTAATTATTAAACTGTTTTTTTCTTGTAAATGAGTTAGCAGTTGTGGATATTGTTTTTATTTAATCAATGTTTATGAATTTAATTGATTAAATTAAAAGGATTGTTCTGTTACAGGATGTATGAGTATATCAAAATGGTGGGCACCTCAACTAGCGGTAATAACGATGCATATCTACTTTACCGGACCTTTCGTCTCAAATTAACATTCCATATCAAACTGATGCTCAATGAGAATGTATTTTTTTATATTTTAAAGCTTCTTGATATGAGTTAGTTCGAAGTGCATGCACAGAAAACTAAAATTGATGTAAATGATGAGTGGGGACCTCCATGTCGTGCTGCATTTTCCTTATACTTTGCGCTTTCAGCACGTTTGCGTTAGCTTATTTAATTCGCGGTAAATTAAGAAGACAACTTTCATATCACTTGTTTATATCAATGGTACGCCGAGTGCCGAAAAAATAACAAAAGCCGTCAATATAACATATCTTTAAAGCCGTAAGCGGCAGTTCATTTTTTGACAACATAAAAAGTAAACATATATATATTTTAAGAAAATGAATATTTGTGCGAACGGACTGATGAGCAAAAGAGGAAAAACTTTTTGCGTTTTGTTTGCCGAATGAAGTACGCGTCTTTGCTTCAGGTAACTCTTAATGTTAGTATCCCATTTTTTCCCCCCAATTTGTACATAACTATATAAAGCTTGTTGTAAATTGTATGTACCTAGTAATCAAACAGCCTTCTTTCAAAAAAAAAAAAAGATAAAACAAAATTAAATTAATAATAATAATAATAATAAAACAGAGGTAAACGTCAACGAATTTTTGAAGGAAGGAAAAATATTTTATGTTATGTATAATAAATAATAAAAAAAAATGAATTAATGTTAAACATTGTTTAAAAGTGCCAAAGGTATTTAGAAGTTAGTTAAATAGACGTAGTTTATTTTATTTTCCATTCCGACGGAATTACGTTACGAATTATTTTCGAAGAAATTCGGGGAAAGCAAGAGAAAGAGAAACCCTGTGATAACTCAAAAAGCGAAACTACAAGGAGGATTTCCGCAAATCAAAACAAAAAAAAAAGAATAGGTAAACAACACATTTTCAGACCGACACGATTTTTTACATTACAGGCCAGACAATAATTTTTTTTTTGTTTTTTGGAAAATGGGAAATCCGTTGCACTTCCATCTAGAGTCAAAGCTCATTTATTTATTGGCAAAAAAAAAAAGAAAATAAATTCGACTGTCTCATTTATTTAATAAGTTCGATAAATGTGATTTTAATTTTAAGGGGCCGATCGAGGGCAGCGCCGGATTTAACCGCTTTTGCAATCCAGCGAGAAATACGGTTTTGTTTTTTTGTATATACAGCATGTTCGAGTTTGAGTTGCCGCTTGCCCGACGAAGATTTTCGTTAAATCCGGCGCTGGCCAATCAAAGCAGTATCATTGTTCCAAAGCGAGATTAAATGTGATTGTGTTGTTCCATTTTTTAGATGCAACTTCTTTTACGTACGTTTAAGTCAATTATACTTATTGTTTTATTACCGATTGTTATTTTATATTCTTCTAAAGTAAAAATATACTAAGTTAAATAAAACAATTTTTCTTTCATTTTCAGTCCACGTTTCGTTTTTTTCTTTTCAGCGTGTGCCAAATACTGGTAAGTTTTTAATTTCTTTTCATTTCTATTAGCTATGAATTGAAGGTGTAATGCCATCATGGGAAGTTGAGATGTTAAAAAGGGAATCAAGGTTAATTAGATTAAGAGTAAATGGTGTCTTGTAACGAAGGAGGAGAAAGAAAGGGTCACTTCAACTTGAACTTCGTACTTGTGTAAAATACACAGTGTCTTACGAGATAAAAAGCTTGTCACGATCGTGTAATGGGTTTTTCGGGGTTGTTAAAGAAAGTTCGTTCATTGTAATTCGTGTCGAAGCAATAAATGTTATAAATTATTAAGATGGTCGTATCAGGGGCGGCTGTCACAATTTGACAATGCGAGCCTAGAATTTTCTGTCGTTGTTACGCGACGTTATTTGAAGCAAAAGCATCCGTACGATTAATATCGACGTGACAGCCCACCACACGCACAATTTCACAAATAATAGTAACATTATTTTCGCTTTTTTTTGTATTATATATATCCGAGACTTTTTCCTTTCCGGGACATTTTCCAGGCGTACGAAAATAGTCCTTCATCCAACTAAAATTTATACAGAGTAAATGACTCGGGCGAGTAAAAAAAATTTTGCAATGCGATTTTATTTTCGCGCAATAAATCAGTGAATATTTTCTGTCGGATAAAAGGAGTATCCACACAGAGAAGAAAGCAATAAACCAAAGCGTTACCGTCTTTATGTGTTTACACTTTATCTGCGTAAATTCATCTCTCTGTGTTTGGTAAAATGTCTGCCGGAAAGATCTACTTGTATACGTCGGAAAAGGGAACGTCGAAGGGGGCAAAATAAAGCGTAATCTTTTCCACGATTACCACTCTAGCATTATTCAGAGCTGCGGAGTATTTGATCGGGATTTTGTGAGCGCTTCAAGCATGATATTGACTGTTTTCTGGTCGTCCGTATGCCCAGACGCAAGGGGCCGGAAGTAACACAAGCCAGAAAAAGGAAGTAGACGTCTGTGTCATGAGGTTTTATTTGAAGGCTGAACTCAACAAGCGAAAATCGTTTCGTCGCGACCATCCGTTTTACTTGTACTACAATGTACAAGCAGTCTTTGAACAATATCAAGTCATAATCACCATTCTTATTCTTATCTCAAACCTTAACTACTTTCCTCACCCTCATGGAACACAACGCACATAAAAATTTCTTATTCCTCCTTTAAATGGACAATAAATATTAACGAAATCTTTTTTTGGTCATACCCAAACAATTTCTATCTCGCGTAAATAATAGAACTGAATTGAGGGTATGTATTAAACGTGCAAACACGAATCGGAAACATGTAATTAAATACCGGAAGCGCAGAGCGGATGTGGGTCTGAAAGCGTCATACGCGCAGACCTCTAATCTTAAGCGGCGGTTACGGCGGCAGTATTGCCACCCCCCCCAAAAACGACTTGGACTTCATCGGGCGTGACTTACCAAAAAAAAAAAGGGAACTTTAATATCGCGGCTTAATCTGAATAGAAACCGCAACACTTTAATTACAAACTATCGCTTTCATTACTCCGTCGCGCTGTACGTGCAATTAAACAGTCGGGAAAATGGGAAAGTTCAAGCTTAACAGACGTATAAATCCCAATTTGCACTTTTAACAGTTGCTTTATTAGTTCGTTTAAATCGATTATTTAAAAGCGCAAAAAAAAGAAAATGGTGGAGGAGCCTGTGGTGTAGGAAGAGAAATGAATTTGCATACAGTGAGAGAGTAAAAGTAGCTAAAGCAATAGTGTAATTAGTAAAACATCAACTGATAGAAGGGCTGAAGCTACTAAATATGCAGGATCGGTGACACATATATATCAAGCAGTCTGTCGGGGTTGGTGTGCCTGGCATACGGATTTTCTAGCCCTCCAGACCAATTTCCTTCTTCCAACGGTCAGCGCTTGGATAATCGTGTGTTTTAGATTCTATTAAACGGCTGCCTACGTAATGCGTCTAGCTATTGTGTGTTAATCACGAACGGAGGCGTGCAAGGGCTCCTTTGATATAGGATCTTGCGGGGTCGTGTTGTTTACCCTTTCAGCTCTCGTCATTCCGATGCAAACTTAGCTCTACTTTTAAATATTCAACAGCCGTGCATCAGAGACAACACATCTGTAATTAAAATTGTGAGTGCAATACCAATTTTAAACGTCTGTATCGTATGCGCAGCCATGAAAATTAGATCGACGTAATTTATTTAAAGCCCGACACTACGTCAACGGAATTTTATAAACAAGTAAGTCATAATTTTTTCGAACACCTTCTAGGTCTAGTGAGTATTTAAATGAAGGCGAAACGTAGAAATGCGCGTGTTTTCTTTAATAGATCTGGGAGTTGAATTAAAACAAAACTAGCACTCAATTAGTTTCTACAATCCCTTGATGAACGGTGTTGGTTTGAAACGTTCATTGCAAGCCGGAAATTCAATACAAAGGACATTGTATTTGTGTCGTCATGAATAATCCAATATCTTCAAATTAGGTTATATTTCCATAATTCGGATTCTACGCTGTCACAAATAATTAAATCTAAAAGTTTTCTCATTAAATACTCGATGCTAAATTAAAACGCACGCTTCTGTTTCCGATGCCGCTTAATCCGGCGCCGTTTTTTTCTTCCCCGTTCCATCCACCGAGGAAAAAACAAACGACGCGTATGAATCATCTGTAATTTCAGTTTCACATATTCCGCCAGCGTTCTAAAGAAATTGCGCCAACTCGCGGTGTGATGCGATAAATTTTATTGCGTCACATTCTCTTATATGTGTATTACAGGGTAGACGTGACAAATTATACATAATTTGTTCAATATGTCATTACATTACGAGCTCCACACGTCTCAACAGAATTCTAATTTCATTCTAATTTCCTCCTAATGAAAACACACCCACTTCAGCCAACTTATTTATTTATTCAAATTAACACATTTCACAGAACGTATAATATAATTTCACATTCAAATTTGCATACATCATACGCAGAGAAAAAAACAATTGTAGAATTTATATCTACAAACTGCTACTAAAACGAAGGCACCTACAATAAATAGAAAATGTTTACATTTGTTTATAGAATTATGCTTGTAGTAAAATATTAAACATTTTAGTCAAATTGTGTTACTGGTTCTATATGTTGTGTGACAATTTTACACTTAATAGTGTAATTCTGTACACAACTCTAAAGAGGACGATCGTAGTTGACTGCTCGGTGTCATCGAGAACGAATTTTGACTCTCAATCGGGCAACGTGCAGACGTTGTCAAGAAATTCACAGGCTGGAACACGGCAGAATTCATTCTGACACTTGCTCGATAAGTTCTGGCTTTGGTCATATACAGACGTTAAAAAAATAAGAAAAAGGAATATCTAATTTAGAAACATTCGTACACTCACCGGCACAAAAGGCGACTCACTATTATTTTTTAAAATAAATTATCCGAGGACACTTTTTGTCCATTTTCTTTTCTGCTCATCGGTGAATAGGACATTTTCAATAATCGGGAGAGCCATGATCATCATGGTAACTAAATTCTCTTGTTTAAATAAATTATTGAAAGTGTCTACGCCATTGTCAATATTGTGTTGCAGTTGATTTTTTGTTTTCCAAACGTTTCCTAAAGACTTAATTTAATAATTTGTTTACATTTTGTCATTAATAAGTTGTTTTCGTGGCTATTAATGCAGTGGATGCAGCAAGAGTAGTTTCTTTGATTCAGGATGGTCGGCCTCAACGTTACATTGCACAAGTTCTTGGAACTTCTCAATCATGTGTCTCCAGAACGTGGAGGCGATTCTTGGAAACTGAATCTTACAATCGACGCCCTGGAACAGGTCGTCAAAGATGTACAAGCGCTAGAGGTGACCATTTTCTTCCCCTAACGATTCTTCGCAACAGGAATTTGACTGCTGTTCAAGTCAGAAATCGCCTTGCAGAGGTTCGAGATGTGCATGTAAGTGATAGAACGATCAGAAAACGCTTTAATGAAGCTAATTTAATGGCAAGAAGACCTGCACATGACCCAGAGCTTAACACACAGCATAGAGTAAGCAGACTTGCATTCGCTCGTGAACATGTTCATTGGAATATGGGGCAGTGGAGTCAAGTACTCTTCACTGATGAGCGCCAGATGATCATGGAAGAGTGTGGAGAAGGACCGACGAACGGTATTCTCAATGTAATATTGTTTCCAGACTATCTTTCATCGGAGATTCGATTAAGGTGTGGGGAGGTATTTCTGCGAACGCACGTACAGACCATGTTGTAATAAATAGGGGAGTTATTAACGCTCAGAGGTACATTGAAAATGTTCTTCGAGATCATATGATACCCTTTGCCCCTTTTATTGGCGACAATTTTATGTTGATGCACGATAATGCACGGCCACATGTCGTCAGAGTTGTTAATGAATTTCTTGGCGCTGTTGATGTTAACCGAATGCAGTGGCCCCCGAGAAGTCCCGACATGAATCCCATCGAACATATCTGGGACATGTTAGGAAGGAATATTAGAACTCGCGTCCCCGCCCCAGCTACCCTAGAAGAATTATCAATGGCGCTTCAGCAAGAATGGAATCAACTTGACAATTTAGCGATTAGGCACTTGGTGGAGTCGATGCCACAACGTATGCAGGCTTTAATACAGGCTCACGGAGGCAATACTCGATGTTAATTAATTAGGAAGATTGAAATTTTGCATTTTTCTTTAAGTTACAATTTCATCAATTTTGTAGTTTTTATTACTTTTATTAAAATCTTGTTTGTTTTATTTATTTTTGGCCTTATTTGATGTACATCAACCAAGGAAACTATAAATAGCAATTATCAGTCGAAAATTATATAAAAAAAATTATTGTCGCACAAACCTCAAAGTGAGTCGCTTTTTGTGCCGGTGAGTGTATTTAGCTGCAGCATTGTACTGAATTCACGTTCAGATGGTTTATTTTCCACAAATTCAATCACTATAAATAAAAGAGGCGACAGTCAAACACAGACTCGGTTCTTGTTTATTCACAGAGTCACGTAAGCCAACTGATCGTCATCCGCATCAAACGGCCAATAAGAAGGCGTAAATAATCACGTGATTGCACCCCACTTCAGTACTATCCAACAATTTGTGTAAGATGTTAATATATCCAACGGTATGCCTACTTTTTTAAGGTAGAGTTGGAAATATATCTCTTAATAATTTCTCCATCTCCATTTTACACAATATTGTGTGAAATCTCACTTTGTCATTTCTCTCTATGTACAGTTCTGTTCAAATAAATCTGGGACAACTCGTGTAGTGTAACTCACAATTTCACATGTTCACATAAATCTGGGACAAATTTTTTGTTGTGTTATAATTACGACTTTTAACCTTTTCAACTAGATATTAACAAATATTTATTACGATGATGATTAACAAAACAAACTAAGACAAAAAAGATTAATACTTTGTTTGTTAATTAGGGATCGCCCTAGATCTTCCTTATCTGTTAGTTGCTCTCGTGGTTCTTCAATATGCTGCCAAAATTCATCAGCAGTACATTTCGTTTTTCAAGAGGTTTAACCAAGAGCCCCCAAACATTTTCGATTGGATTTAAGTTTGAACTGTTTGAGGGCCATTCCAAAACGTCGATGTTATTAATCCTAAGCCAGTTTCTTATAATTTCAGCAGTGTGGATAGGACAATTATCTTGCTGAAATATAAAGTCGTCGGCAAACACATATTGGATCGTTGGAAGCATGACGTTTTCTAAAATGTCTCCGTAGGCAATCGCATTAAACCTGCCACCAATCCGCCAGCATATTCCTAAACCTTGTGAACTTATCTAAGCCCAAATATTAACTTCAAACCTTCCAGATGTTCTTTTAAGTTTAATGTATGCCTCACTGTAACGAGACCCTGATTTTACCATTATATGTCGCGGTTCCAATAGTTTAAATCGTTGTTAATATGATTTAAGGCAAACAACAGTATGTATATGTTCATTAATTAAATACGACTTTCTTGCAGCACTTTAAATCAGATTTTAATATTTTTCTACACGTAGTAACTCTGGAGGCGGGAAAATTTGTACTTATAACAGCACTTCTTGCAGTTTCAAATGGATGCTCTCTAATGTAATCGAAAAGTAGCGTATCGTCTCCAACATTTGTCTTTCTGTTCGACAACTCTGATCCAGTCTTCCTTTTAAAAACTCCCCGTTTTCCCATCTTTTTTTAATCGCAAATACCGTATTTTTATTCAATTGAAAATGCTGTGAAGTCATCCGTATTGACCAACCGTCTTCTATTTTTTGATATAATCCGTGCTTCATCAATGGTTGTTAGTTTTCTAGGCGTTTTATAAATATAATATATAATATATATATAAATATAATTACTTTTAAACTTCGACAAGTAAAAAGTAAATTGTTATTTTTTCTGATACCATGATGGTAATTTTAACTCACTTTACATTCGAGAAATAAAATTGTCCCAGATTTATTTGAATAAAACTGTACATCAACCGGAGAAGGAAATTCAACCAAATTGATATCGACTTCCCTCGAAACTTCCACAACGCGTTTGATTAATAACAGACCACACAGTATAATTTCATATCAACGATTACCTTAGGGTGACCAGATTTTAATTTTGTTAAGGCGGGTCTAAATCGACAGGGGAGTATTACGAATGAGAGTCGAAAAAGGAATTGTTCAAAAAGAAACTAAATTTTACTATGAAAGAAAGCAACAAAAAACATGTTTCAAAAGCAGAACACCTGTAAACATAAGAAAAATACAATTATATGAACTTTAGAAATTTAATCAACAATATTAAAAATGTAAGAAATGCTATTTTAAATCTATTTTAAATTGAAGTCTTCCGCAGCCGATATCCCATAATTGAATTGGCTTCCGGTTGGAACCGCGTCACTGCCGACGTTTCGTTCTTCATTACAGAAGAACTGCCTCGGGGCTGCTGCTGCTGGCGGTGTTGCTGCTGCTGGTGATGTTGAAGTCTCATCGATCAACGAGAAGTAGCAGCAACTCCACCAGCAGCAGCCCTGAGGAAGCTCTTCTGCAATGGAGAACGAAACGTCGACAGTAGGAGCAGTCGTGACGTGGTTCCAATCGGAAGCCAATTCAATTTTGTAAGCAATATTATGTTTCACATTTGAGTAATTCTTTTTTTTTTTGTTTTGAAAGGTTGTGATCATTAATTAAAATGTCTTCTAATTTTTTGCTGTAAACTAGCATAAAGCATATTTTTTCCAAAAAGCGAGGGGGAGACGCGGGAAAAATTGTTAAAAATCGAAACTGTCCCGCCAAAAGCTGGACGTATGATCACCTTAAATTCCATGCATTAAGAAAAGAAATCAATAGGATTCAAGTATATTATACGGGGTGTTCACTACCTTAAATAGTACCCAGAAAGAAATTTGATACTAGAACTTGCAATACATCTAAAATCAACAGTATTCAGCACATTATTTATTTATTTACGGGCGTGTTCATCTACAAATTTTACATATTTACATAGAGTAAACTTATTAGCTAATGACGTTTTTGTGAAAGGACACATTTGACAAAAAAAAGAAAACAAATCACAAATTCGACAATGACTTAATTAAGTTTAGTTTCTAATTGCATTAAGTGCCGCGCAGAAATTTGAGAATTTATGGAAAAAATTAAGATTGCTATGACCACTAGCCGACCTTATGGTTCCAGTTAAGTAGGAGTCTAGACCATAGTTTGTTCTATGAAATGGTTGATGGAAGGTTTGCAGCGATCTGGTGTTTTTAATTAATAATAAAATTTCATTGGTGCGAATATAAGAATTGTGAGAAAAGAAGAAAAGAGAAAAATGGTGGATTCGCCGAACTAATACTTAAAATTGATCTCGAAAACAAATTAAAGCAAATCAAGAGCTGTGATTGAAAACGTCAAAGTCAAATGATGGATATTGAATCGTCAATCTAGAGTCATGGGTTCAATGTTTAAAGGAAAGGCACCTTTCAATGAAAACCCTGTATATAAATTGCACGTGGAAAAAATATTGATTACGTTTGGTCAGTCAAGTTTTAATGATATTTTAATTGCCATTTCATAAATTTACACCAACATACATACCTTAATATTTTTTTGGTAGTCCAAATTATACTGGGTGTCCCAACAGTGCGCTCTCGGGTAATATTTCGATAACTACTGAAGATACAAAAGAGATTTCAACGCATTTCTTTTTTCAACTTTAGATAACTACAGTATAAAATGATTTTCATCTATACAGAGTGAATCAAAACAGTGGTATCCAATACAAGTTTTTTATTTCAAATAGCACGTCCTATATTTGAAACCAAATTGGGATTGCCCACGGAAGTCTATACCTAAACCCAACCGTTCTTGAGATATTTAATATTTTGTCTATGAACTGCCATTTTAAGCCATAAACTCTAACATACATATTTTTTCGTATAGATGTAGTAGATACATAAACTTATTATAACTCATTATTATCTGTACGTTTGTCTCTACAGGGTGGTCGTGGTAATAAGCAAAAAATCACGAATCAATCAATTTTCTTAAATAACACGCCCTATATTTTTCTATCCTAAATTCTTCGTTTAATAAAGTACTTTCATTTTTGTTAAGTATGCCTTATACCTATCTGCAATATTTTTTGAAATTTTCAAATCTATTTGATCTTTTACAATGAACCAGTTGGCATTAATAACTACCTTTCAATGTGTTCTGTTCTGAACCTTCATTCACTCTGTATAGGTGATAATAATTTGATGTTGTAGACCCCTAAAGTTAAAAAAAAAAAATTTTTGTACCCTCAGTACCTATCGAGATATTGCCCGGGAACGCACTGTATATTAGGAATTTGTATTATATTATTTCTCACTTCAAAATGATCGAAAGCATTTGTGAGCTCCAAATTGTAGGGTGTGCAACTATTAAAAGTGTAATGAAACAAGAAAAAAGAAAGATGGTGGAGGCGCCACGTTAATACATTAAATGATCATGGCTTCAAGCATTTGGAAATGAATTAACGTAAATCCAGAACGGACTGAAACAACATGTGTTTACTGATTGTGCGAAACGACAGAAAATAACAAATTCTAAATAACGACGAGCGCGTGAAGCGTCGAATCAGTAGAAAATTCGTTCTTGAAAACCTGTATATGAACTAGACGTATAAAAAAAAATTAATTACATTAGGCCATTAGGTAAATCCCAAATTTTAGTTGTGTGTAAATAAATGTACAAAAAAAAAGAGTGTGACAAAAGGAGGATGGGTGGATTCGCCGGGTTAATACATTAAAATGATCGTGGAATGAGAACGTACTCGAAAATGAATTAAAGTAAATCCGGAGCTGGATTGAAATCTGCGTGTGTTTACCGAGAAGTGCAGGAATAGGAGTAACACGTTAAAATATTTAACGGATATTAATGATGCATTAAACAATAAGTGCAAAGTAAATCTGTACAGAAGCAGCTCGTGTTTGAGTTATTAAGAGGGAAAGCAAATATTTTAAGCGGGACAACAAACAGAATCTTAAATCCCATAAGCAGAAACTCCTAAACAAACATGGAATGCACTAATTACTTAATTGAAATTAAACGTTATCAATTCAGTATGTGTTGCTTGTTGTAAATGTGTGCGTTACAATAAAGCCTAGTAATTATGTAAGCGCTGATTTATAATTAAATTTTGTCCTGTGTAAAATATTGTTATTATAATATCATTAACCCTCTTCCAAACAAACAACTCTTGACCACATAACAATAATTATAACGATAATTACAATGGGTTAGGATCGATGGGGGTAATGTGAGTTGTGTGATTACAGTTTCCCTTTAAGCTACATGATGCCGTGAAGGCCTTTCTAATGGTACAGTATGTTTGAGATTACGTTACATTTCCGCATCGTAATTTTGAATTTGCAAAAAAAAGGAAGATGATATTAACCTTGAAAAGGTTGTCTCAGAAATTTATGGCACCGAAGTTAAGTTGTATCCGTGACGGGTGGAGCAACTTGTATGAATTTTTCAAGCACAGCAAATTGCATATTAAGTATTGATGTGATTTTAGGGTGTACTGATGCGGTCTCTGTTTACGGTACTGGAAGCAGCGGCCTGCACGTGATTGGCGGTAGCGATCGGTTTTCTTCCTGGCCAGTTCTTACCGAGTCCCCATGGAACCCGTTGATTTTAACATTCTGCTCGTCTCCTTCCTTTCCTGTATTATTCATGTTTCACGTTCTATATATTTATGTATTTGGGTGCAGTGTCGGTTTCACAGACTGCGCTCGCGTTATTTTCAGACATAAAACTTTGATGAAATAGCTTATTCTGTGTATCTATACTACCCATTTTATAAATCAATTTCAACCTATAATTAATTAAATCGAACATAAAAAAGTGTTCTCGGAGTATATTATAAAAAAATTTCCTCACATACCTAGTTTAATTAATAAAACGTGAAATAGCAAACGTTGGAGGTAGTCGAGCGAATTAATTAATTCATTTCAGTGAAGTTTGGTGGAATTATTGAAATCTGAATGAGTTAGGTACATCGATGTGCCTATTCAGCACATCGAATTCTGCTTAGTGGTCCTTAAATTGCCATTTTCGGCTTGAAGTACGGTGTTCTGCCGGACCAGAACTGTACATTATTAAAAGTTATTAGAAGTCTGGAACTTTACACTCGTAACTCATAATTATTAACAACTTTTCTAAAACCAAAAAATCTACTTAGCTCGCAGATTTATAACTTCGATGTTCTGCAACATATTTCCAAGTGCGCAAGCGAGTTGATTTCTTTCTCTTCTTTTTTTTAAATTTATTCGAGAGTTGCGCTACGTCCTTTCCTATGGAACCAAAAAATGGTGGATGCAGAGCGAAAATAAAAAATATTGTCTCGCACGTGCATTTAAATATATTCGATCATCAAAATGTAGATGCTTTTGGTATCAAGCAGGATTGGATTTTCCCTGAGGGACATTCGAAAATTTCCCGAAGGAATTGCCCGCTCCTATTGAAAAAACGTTTCCTTTCTAAAGGCTGAATTATTAAATTCAATTTAAATTTATCGTAATGGCTAGTTTTAATTCGCGTTTTTCCCCCTCGGAAAGACAACAACGATAAAATCAAAAATCACCAGATTGGATTTAATGATGAAATGGAAAGTTCCCAAAAATCCCCCTTCGTTTTGGTACATTTATAGATTTTAAAATAGACCAACAAACTTTAATCACAGCGTCGGTATGAAGGGTAGAACCGAGAGGTGTTACTTGTAGGTCCATATTCTGTAGGGGCAGAAACCCCTATTTCCATCCCAACATCGACGCTAGTGTAATGTATACAATACGCTAGCTAACACAGCTGACACCGTAACAACTCCTTACATCATAAATGCAGTAAAAAGTGTGTTACGTGGTACGTATTGAGATCATTTTCACCTTATAAAAAAAAACTTGACCTTCATTTTTATAACGGCTTCAAAGCAGTTGATAAATTTGCGCAAATTGCAAAAATTTGCGGAACATTTTACCTAAATTATTTTAATTTGCCAAATGGTTTAATTACATTCAGGCCCCCGATATTATAAAGGCAAATTAGCTTTAACTCTCGGTTTATTGCCACTGTAACAACTGTTGTTGTGGCAATAAACTGGGGGTCGAAGTTAACTTGCATTTATAATACCGGACCTAAGATTATCACCACGTGAAACTGCCCGTTTAAAAATCCAAAAAGAGCACAGCCTTCACCTTTTATCGTTTAATGTTCGATGCACGAGCTCGTCTGGTCATAGGAGTCCTGCAGGATGAAATTTACCGTAACCCCGCAGATGTTGTACAACGCAAATAAACGTTGTAAAATGTGGGACTTGACGCAAGGGAAATCTTTCCATCCATAGTTGACGGGCACGGCGTACACCCGGATTCTCTGTAAAATGGACCCATACCCGTTTTATCTACATTCGAAAAATTCACCGTTTCACTCACAGCGATTATTACACTACTAAGGCACCGTCTCAAGGTGTTAACCCCAACAAATGCACGTGAAATCATCCTACTCCGTCCCTCTTACTTGCACAAATTCCGTTTAAAGGTCATATTTAGGGGCTGTAAAGGTGACCATTGACGTATCGATATTCGGGGTATTAGGCGACCGGATAGCTCCCAGCAGAAAGGACAGTGGTGAATACAGGTTTTACCCTTTACAGTTTAATGTTCGATGCACAAGCTCGTCTGATCATAGATGTCCTGCAGGATGAAATTTACCGTAACCCCGCAGATGTTGTACAACGGAAATAAACGTTGTAAAATGTGGGACATGACCCAAGGGAAATCTTTTCATCCATACTTGACGGGCACGGCGTACAACCGGATTTTCTGTAAAATAGACCCACATCCGTTTTATCCGCATTCGAAAAATTCACCATTTCACTCACAGCGATTATTACACTACTAAGGCATCGTCTCAAGGTGTTAACCCCAACAAGTACACGTGAAATCATCCTGCTCCCTCCCTCTTACTCGCACAATTTCCGTTTAAAGATCATATTTACGGGCTGTAAGGTGGCTATTGACGTATCGATATTCGGGGTGTCAGGCGACCGGATAGCTTCAACATCCCTACAGTATGGGCAGTGGCAATCAAATTGCAAGCGATATTTTGATCGCTCGGTATCCTTGTTCGTAAGCACTTGTCGCGTCCCGTCTATTCTGGCGATTTTCTTGCAATTTTCGGGCGACCAGACCGCCTGAAAATCGACGCGTCAGTGGCCACCATAACAACCATATAAGAAAAAACTTTTACAGTTATATTGATTTCGTAAGTCCGATGTTCTTTCTTTACCAGGGGCGTATCGTGATTTTCGAGACAATTTCTTATTAATTATTTGTTGAAAATTAAAGTAGAAAGATCTTTTTTAACATTTTTCCCACAATCTCGGATCTCGATTGGTTTAATTTTGATCAATCGAATAATTCTCCACTCGACATGAAATGCACATCAAAGCTGTACATTTACATACCGAAGTCATGAGGCTTGTTCGGGTTCTTGCAAGAACAGTCTCAGAATCGCCAGGAGGAAACCGCACGCTCTTTTGTTGTGCGCATGCCCCTACTGTAAGCCTACTGTAAGACTTAACTTGAACCACCCTGTACACTTATACTATATTATTTCTTAAAAAATATCTAATTTTCTTTTTTTTTATTGGTTTCATCTTGTTGGTCTATTTCACAGTCACGCTGTTGATTTAAAACCATTTTTCGTTGCTCACCAGATTCACTTTCAAGGGTGAGTTCTAAAACAACTCTGCAATTACGATTGTTTTATCAAAATCAAAGAGAGGCAACTACTCCTTATTTTCCTTGAAATATGAAGTAAGAAATCACTGGACTTGATTTTGATTAGATTTAAGGACGATAGGTGATGAATGGGAGAATAATTAACAGGGAAAGGTTCCCAAAAGTCCTCCGTTTTTGATGAAACTTTGTAGACTTAAGTAACACTTTCCATTGCTGACCATATCCACTATGAAGGTGTGATTTTTAAAGCAACCCCATAATTATAACTGTTTTATCAAAATCGGGAAGAGGCAACTACTCCTTGATTTCCTTGAAATATGAAGTAAAAAATCACTAGACTTGATTGGATTTAAGAACGATAAGGGATGAATGGAAGAAGAGTTAACGGGGAAAGGTTCCCAAAAGTCTCCCGTTTTTGATGAAACCTTGTACGTTCGTAGATTTAAGTAACCATATTTAAAACCACTTTCCATTGCTGACCAAATCCATTATGAAGGGGTGATTTTTAAAGCAACCCCATAATTAGAATTGTTTTATCAAAATCGGGAAGAGGCAACTGCTCCTTGTTTTCCTTGAAATATGAAGTAAAAAATGACTGGACTTGATTGGATTTAAGAATGATAAGTGTTGAATGGGAGAATAATTAACAAGGAGAAATTACCAAATGTCCCATGAAACTTGGTATGTTTGTAGACACTTTGTAGACACTAGGAAACTCTCCTCGTAAGTGAAATTATATTGATGCAATACAATTTATTTTTTTTTTTCTTGAAATACGAAATAAAAAGTCACTAAATTTGATTGAATTTAAGGATGGTGATGAAATGGACATTTTAATTAAGATGTCCAGACAGTAAAAGGGAGAATAACTAAGTGAAACGAATAGTGACGCATTCGTAACAAAGCGTAGGCTTAAACAATGCGTAGGTTATAGATGGTAGACGGCAAGTAACGGATTTCACCTCTGTAATCACGGTAATTGCTCGGCAGATTTGAGCCGTCTTGTCACAGACAACAGCACAAAGCTTACAACTACATTGAAACTCATCTCACGCGTTCCAAACTTTTTGCCCTTTCTGCACGGGCATTGTTTTTACTTTTCATTTATGCGACTGCGTTAATAAATTTCGAAGGATGTTATAAATAGCGTTAAATTTCCGAGGACACGTCGAACGTTACCGTCTTGTTTCTAAGTGCTGCAAATGTCAGTGCGATCGAGATGGAGGTGCCTTTTACGTATTCTGACCCAACTCAGGCCAGCCGCTACATTTTTAAAGGATCAACTACATCTCCGTCTGTGTTACCTGTATCGTTTCAGATGCTTTCAAGAAAATTGGCCGCCTACAAAATGTAAAAAGAGTATCTCCTGGTAGATACATGGCTTTACCGTATATACACATATTTGTGACAAGTTAAAATGTTATATTTTTTTATAATACACCTATTTTACGGAGCAATTTATCAATACCTGTCGCTCTTACACATGCATACACTTTATCATCTCTTCCTACAACGTTCCATCTAACATCTTACACATCAAAAATGCAGTCGATACATGTTTATTATACATTTTGCAAATTACACTTCACAGAAAACTAAAATCGATATGCCACCGCACTTTCAATCAATAAATTAATACTTTAACAAATAATTTAAAGAAATTAACTTGTATTCTGTGCCTTCATCACATACATAATTAATTAATATGTGCATCGTCCACTGCTTTGAATCTCAATTATGAAAGTAAGACAGCGAATAGAGAACTGTGAAGTATTTTGGATCCAAATTCAATTTCTAGCTTTTTTAGGCAAGGGCGGAGCAGTTTGGATTAAAAAATAACGTAATGAATTCGAATGGAATTCTATTTTTGACTTTTTTCTAATTTATGTATACGAGGGTAAAGCTGAACTTATTGAGAATAAGAAAATCTAGTAGGCCACGAAAAACAAAACGTACAGTGTTGTTTAGAGAGCAACTCTTTATCTGTCATTTGAAGTTTAGTTGTTGTTCGTTAGTTACTAATTTTTTAAAGTGATGTTACAAATAAAAAAATTGAATTAACCAGATAGCATTTTCGAATCATGATTAATTATGATTTTAAAAAAGGTTTAAGTGCTTTATGAGTGCAAAAAGAGTTTAGATTGGGCTTTTAGTGAACAAGCACCTTCCTTGGCTACAATTTACCGATGGCGTAAGGAATTTGAACGCGAGAGGAATTCTGTTCGGCATCAAAAAGGAGCAGGACGTCCTCCTGGGGCTGTTACCGACAAAAATATTGCTGCTGTTAAGAAATTAATTGAAGGGGACTTATGCAGTAATAGAGCATCAACTCAAGATTGGATCCTCAGCTGTTAGAACAATCGTACACGATTTCCTGCGTTTAGAAAAAGGGTTAGTCGTTTTGTTCGGCATCACCTTTCTGACTTCCAAAAAGCAGAGCGCGTAAGAATTTGCCAAGAAACTTTAAACTTCTTAAATAATGGCGGACAACAATTTTTTTACAAAATAGGGACAGGTGACGAAACTTACATTCCCTTTTTCGACGCACCTACCCGCCAAGAGAGTCACGAAGATGAAGAAACTCTAACAATGACCAAAAAGCAGCGAGCTATGAAAGAATGTAAGCGAGGGTCGAGGGGGTGAAAGATGAAGTCTTTCCCGTAATCAACCCTTCTTACTAGGTTAGCGGACTTTTAATACAAAATGAGGAAAATGATAATGCAAATTAATTACGCTGCCACCACCGATGGTTAAAAGGGCGCCGAACCCTTATGCCTTTACTAACATTAAACCTCATTTAATTATTTTGTAATTTTCATTCTTGAAGGTGTGCGGGTTCTTGGACTCGGGAGCTGTTTAAAGCAAAGAGAAGAAAAAAGAAAAGGAAACGCAAAATGCTACTTGAAATAAAAACGATATTAGGGACTACAATTAATATATTGATCTCGATGGAGACAAATTAATATCTTAAGGGTGCTTGAAGGGAAGACTGAGCAGCAGAGGACCTTGTAGATTTCCCTATGAGGGGTTCTCGGGGATGACGTCCCAAAAAGGGTTTCCTTCACACTACCCCTTTACGGGAACACTCGAGGGTTTCACAAATTCCACTAGATTTTCAGGGCTCACGCAAAAACTTATTTTTGATTAATATTATAATTAATTTTAAACTCAGTTGAACGTTCGTCAACTACGAGGGAAAAAAAACCGACCTATCTTTTCGAAAGTTAAACGAACATTCATTAATTTTCGAAATCCCTTTCTTCCGCGGGATCGTTTATGTAAACAAGTCCCTCCCGAGAGGTGTCTTAAGTTGCCTACATCAAGGTGCAAATTGGTCCAATTTCGACAGTTCTTATTATTTTTCTGCGTGGGAGTCAACTCCGTTTTCAAGCGGGAGATTTGCTGACCAAGGATTTATTTATTTTAGCGATATCTAAACGGCTCTTAAGAGGATGTTTAGACTAACTCGCCTGGGAACTTGTTTACGTTAAGACTAAGTTGAAATTCCTTTGTTCAATTCGAGCAATAAGTAATTTAATTTAATTGGATTTAGGACGAAAATTTTCGGCTGCTTACAAAAAGTTATGTATGCGGTATTCTCCAGAAATACGGGCCTAGTAAAGGCAATTAAGCTAGATGGACAAAAGGCAGTTACAGCTGAAAAATGTTTGCCTGAAGTGTTCAGTAGAGTTCCAGATGCTGCAAGATGATAATGCATCGTCCCATACTCTCCAGTTTTTGGCTGAAAAAAATATAAAAGTAATAGAACATCCACCGTATTCACCCGACTTTTGGCTATTTTTTTGGGCTTAAAAGAAATTTGCGGAGTAGAAGGTTTTCACCAGAAGAAGAGATTAATCCCGCAGTTCACGCTTATTTTGAACGTATTCTGAAAGATGATTGGTTGAGAGCTTTTGAACAGTGGAAAGAAAGAATGGTCAAATCCTAGAAAATATTAACTGTGTTTTTTTTATTCTCAATAAATTCAGCTTGACCCTCATATAAAAACAAAAGTAAAAGTAGGTTTTGTGAATAAATCTGGTTGAACTGAGAGAGGCGTTAAAAGTTTGGTACGTGAGATTGAAGTTGTGAGAAAATTCGTGCGGCACAAATACAATAATTAGTTGTGACATAAACGGATTGACCAAAATTCCTTATGTTTTTATGCAATCTACGTAATGAAACAGATCGCTTAAGCTACGGATTTATGTAGTCAGTTAACGGATGTAGCTCCATTCAGATTAGTGGCTTTAGAAGCCCAACCGCAAGGCCTAGAAATATGTGATTAATGAAAGTGTACCCGTCCTTCAAACGTTCTGATTCGGTAATACTTCAGAAATTAGTCGCACTGTTTCACTTTATAAATATTCAATTAGTTGCTGGTAGTCGATTAATGAGATTGTTTTCGAAGAATTTGAAATTTAAAGGATGTGTTTAAAATTCCCTTCGTATGAGTAAGTGAATTAATACACGATGGAATTTGTGTTGTATATAAAATTCATTGCCTCAGAGGCAGGTCGTTAATTCAAATTTAAATTATTTGCGTGAAAGGAGAACAATCTATAGAGGATGTTCCTACTTCCTAATCATAACGAACTCTGATCTCATCAAGCTTAGTGAATGGGGAGTCATCGTGTTGGAAACATAGATAGCAGGCTTTTAACGTAACCCTCTGTTTCTAGTACACAAATTTACCCTAATTATGCAGTTTCTGTACAAAATGTGGTTCTACAGAGCGAGATTAGCAAAATTCTACATTTTATCTCTCGTCTTTCTACACCTGCCAAGTTCTACCCCATTTCAGTTTCAAGTTTCTTTTAAAAATAACAGGAGAATTAAACGCGCAAACTCACCGAAACGATCGAGTTTCGAACTATGTAAAAATTTCAGTTACAAGACAGAAACTACTTCAAACATTTTCAATATGAAAATTTCAGCAACACACATCACTCGATGCATACTGATTTATTTCTATGCGGAAACTTAAATATTAATTCAATACTTTTGTTAGTTTGGAAGTTATTAAAAATTTGCCTTGGTCATTCCGTGTAAAACGATTACAATCTCGAGGGTCCGTTACTTTGAAAGCTGCCCTAATCCAAGACGTGACTAACACGTTGATGACTTATACGCCAGAATTCAATATGAACCCTAATTTTATATCCAAAACACATCGCCGGAACATTATATTTTTTACGTCAGATAATCCACCATAATCTGTAGATTATTTACGACCGACTTCCACCGCGATTTTTTTTTTTACTTTCATTCTAATTTAACGCAAGCGCAACTATGTCAGCGTTTCGATTTGAGTACTCCGAATTATTCCACAATGAATCAAATTGGAATGCGTCGATTTTATTTATAAAATCTAATAGACGTATAACGAGGATTACAATGAAAACCCCCCGGCTAATAGCAGTTAATTCCAGAGTAAAATTGGCATGCAAAATGATACTGGAATTTATAGTAAACCTTTGAACTTGAATTTGCTAAGTTCAGGGATTTGCAGAAATTAACGCGAATCGACAAACGAACAATATTGGTTAAGTAAACTTGGAATTGCGCGAAAGAATTAAATTTATTTAATATTTACCGCAACGCCAAGCTAAATTCGTGGTTGATGGGGTAACTCCCCCCCGAAAGCGTAAGGAGGATGCAGTCGTAAACTTCTGAGCAAGTTAATTCCGAATTTCATACAAAGTAGTTATGCCTTGTGTTACCCCCCAGAAACACGGCATTCTTAAATAGGGGAAATCCCGTAAAATACGCAAATATGAATATACTGCACGTTTCGATATTGGCTAACGCATTAAAACTTTATTACATTTAAATCCATTGTATATCGAAAATTACAACTGATGAAGTTTAATACGGTCACATTATTTTTTAATGACCAGTTACGATATATTCATATTTATTTGCCTGCCATTTATTCGCCCGACTGCATTCAACCCGAAACCGTTTTAGACTTGAAATAAAAACAACAGTCGTTTCATTTTTCACTCTCTGAAATTAAAATAAAAAAACAAGAATTAAAAACGAATCGAACGCACTTAAAAATGAATGCATTTTAAATCTGTAAACGTTTTTACGTGAATCCACAAATGGCCGAAAGTGAAATGTACATATATATATTAAAAAAAAATGGGCATCCTACTTGTCGTAAAGTCTTTAGCATAATCAAATAATAAAGTTTGTTGTTCATGTAAACTTCTTTAATTTATTATTTCCGAAAAGATTTTAATCGATGGAGCAAGTGAGGCAGACCAGATAAAGAACTCTGGGAACTTGTAAAGAATAAAGTTAGTAGTTAAAGACTTTTATTAGTTAATTTAACGTTCGGCAAACAAATTTTCAATTTTTCGATACTTCACAAAGCAACCCGCGCCTTTTTAACTTTTACGCTTCTCTCCTGCATTGTGATCTACCCACCACAATACAGGGAGGAGGTTACGCATCACTACAATTATTATATTGTTTGCTTATTGGTGGTATCTTCATAATCCTCCATTATACGTAAAACAATAGAACATATTCCAGGTGTTCTCTCTGCATATAGCACCAATATTGATGCCAGATTTCGCTAGAGACTCACACGTCAACCTGACAATGCACCTTTGGGAAACGTCAAAGCTAAAATCATGAAGGCTATATTAACCGCAGCGTGTAATACTTTAAATGCTTTCCAATTATTTTTTTCTGACGGTTAGGGGATAATTTACAACCCTCGTTTTATTAAACAAACAAAAATTGATGCCTTTATTACATTCTGTGTAAAAGAAAGGATGTAACGCTAATACTCTTTACAATATCTAATCAAACATATTAGTGAACTAATATGAACTAAATACATTCATTAACAACCTATATGAAAAAATTAGCCTGCGCACACATCTTCAAATCGTCATGTTTAAAATATATATAGGGTGACTGACAATCGCAAAGCAGGGCAAAAATGTTAAATGTACTTTAACTTTCAAAAAATAATTAAGAAAAAATTATACCCAAAACGACGATACGGTTAAGAAAGAGCGGCATATAAACGAAATAAAAACTGTTATAAGAGTGTTACGGTGTCGAACTTGACACTTCAACGGAACTGAGCGATTAATACGAGGTCCAAAATATTAACAAGTCACCTAAAGTAAATTATTCCGTACACATTATATAAAATAAGCATAACATCGGCCCAATCTTGAACACCTGCTTTGATAAGTGAACAAATAAAGCGTACGAAACGAAAACAGTTCACGGATTCGCAGTATTTTTCTTTAATTTTAATTAATTTAATCCTATGACGTTCGTTCCCTTACGCGTGCGTTTTTTTGGCGGAACCATTGTCAGACATCCTGTACGCATGGATGTCCATCAAAGGATTGAATGAATAATTGCATATTTTGAATGTAAAAGATACACTTCTGTACACGTCTGGCAACGTAGAAATAGCGAATAAGGATGGTAAATGTAATTTAAAAAAATTTCATAGCTTACGCCCAAAGATTCATACACCAAAAGTAATTTTTTTTTTAATCATACCGATTTGATAACCACAAAGATAATCTAACTGCTAATTTTTTGTTAAAACTCACAGATATAACATCAACAGATTTATCAAAATAACAATTAAGATAAAACAACAATTTGAATCGTATGGTTGGCAGTGCTGAATAAACTTATAGGACCTGTATTACCGACCAATCTATCATTATTACAAACTGATCGATCGGTACTACCGACCAGGCGATCTGTATTACCGACTGGATTTCATGACTATCAGTACGGTGTTGAATTTAGAGAAGTCTATTTTCTAAAATAAATATAAAACGCTTGTATACACTCAAAAAACGAGTAAATCAATTCCACGATCGCGACTTTAAAATTGTCTATAAAATCTGAATTAATTAAATAATGACCTCAGAGTCGAATTGTTTCAGAACTACAGAACAAGTCAATTAGATATGAGAAGTAAAATCTGTTTTGAGGACGAAAAGGTGATTTATTTATTTATTTACAATAACAATGTTAATTTTAAAAATATATAATTGCATTGTACTGTTGGCAGTATTAGAAAACCCTATGCGACCTGTATTACCGACCAATCTATCATTATTACAGACTGATCGATCTATACTACCGACCTATACTACCGATTGGATTTGATGACCATCAACACGGGTTTGAATTTAGAGAAATCTATTTTCTGAAATAAATATAAGACGCTTGCATACACTCAAAAAACGAGTAAATCAATTCCACAATCGCGACTTTAAAATTGTCTGTAAAATCTGAATTAATTAAATAATGACGTCAGAGTGAATCAAATTCCTTCAGAACTACAGAAAAGTCAACTAGATATGAGAACTAAAATCTACTTTGAGGACGAAAAGGTAATTTATTTATTTACAATAACAATGTTAATTTTAAAAATATATAACTGTATTGTACGGTTGGCAGTATTAAAAAAGCTTATGCGACCTGTATTATCGACCAATCTATTATTATTACAGACTGATCGATCTGGCGATCTGTATTACCGACTGGATTTGATAACTATCAATACGGTTTTGAATTTAGAATAGTATATTTTCTAAAATAAATATAGGACGCTTGTATTATTATTATTATTTAAAAAAATATAATTTATTAATGATACAACTGTAGAACTAATGCATACGCTCAAAAAACGAATATTCTTTCAATTAAGATTAAAGTCGCAATTCTACCAAAATTAATTACATCAAAATTGTTCGTAAAATTGAACAGA
This sequence comes from Serrognathus titanus, assembly GCA_039766575.1. NCBI lineage: Eukaryota > Metazoa > Arthropoda > Insecta > Coleoptera > Lucanidae > Serrognathus > Serrognathus titanus. The sequence continues at coordinate 5,256,377 of CM077916.1, read as the reverse complement.
ATCATGAAAATAATGTTACAGCAAATCACATGCTTTCGAAACTGCAGAAAAAGGGTATCTAGATCTAAATTTGAGTTGAGCTCGAAGAGCTAATTGCTTTTTTAAAACAGGGATACTAGTTTTCTATTTGCATTTCTATAATTACAAATTTAAATTCTACCCTTGGCAATACTGAAAACTCTTGTACGACCTGTATTACCGTCTAATATTTCATTACTACCGACTTAACGTTCTGTATTACCGACTTGATTTGACAGCTGTCATTACGAATTTTAAATTTAGAAATTCGATTTTAATAATAAAATTGCTATACAACGTTTGCATAAACTGAAAAAACGAGTAGGATCTAGATAAGTAAAATGAAATATGTTCTGTTTCTTTGATGAGGTTAGAAACGTAGTTCTACCGGATTTTTTTTCTTCAAAATTACTATTTTAAATTTGAAAAAAGTCTGTTTTAATAATGAAACAACTACAGAATGAATGCATACACTCAAAAAACCAATATTCCTTTAATTAAAGTTAAAGTCGCGATTCCACCGAAAATAAATACTTCAAAGTTGTTCGTAAAATTAATCAGAATTGATTCAATAATGAAAATAATGTTAGAGTAAATCACGTGTTTTCAAAACTACAGAGAAAGGCCATTTAGATTCAAATTTGAGTTGACCTCGAAGAGCCTTTTTAAATCAGAGGAGACTGATTTTCTATTAACAGTTAAAGATATAATATTAATATATTTAATTACAACAATAATTGTAATTTTAAAAGAATGGGTATGTAATTGTTTAATTTTAAATTTAAATTCTACCGTTGGTAGTACTGAATAGTCTTGTGTGATCTGTATTACCGTCCAATCTTTCATTATTGCCGACTAAACGTTCTGTATTATCGACTTGATTTGACGTCTGCCAAATTCGATTTTAATAATAAAATTGCTATATGTCTGCGTAAACTGAAAAGCGAGTAGGTATCTAGATAAGTAAAATGAAATATGTTCAGGTTCGTTGGTGAGGTTAAGAACGTAATTCTATTTCTTCAAAATTACGATTTTAAATTTGAAAAAAGTCTGTTTTAATAATAAAACAACTGTAGAATGAGTGCATGCACTCAAAAAACAAATATTCTTTCAAGTAAGGTTAAAATCGCGATTCCACCGAAAATAATTAATTCAAAATTGTTCGTAAAATTGATCAAAATTGATTGAATAATGAAAATAATAGAGCAAATCACATGCTTTCGAAACTACAGAAAAAGGCCATCTAGATTTAAATTCGAGTTGAGGACGAAAAGCAAATTGCCTTTTTAAAACAGAGGATACTAGTTTTCTATTAATAGTCAAAGATATAATATTAATACATTTACTTATAATAATAATCGTAATTTTAAAAGAATAGGTAGATAATTGTTTAATTTCAAATTTAAATTCTACCGTTGGCAGTACTGAATACTCTCGTGCGAACTGTATTACCGACTGATCTTTCATTATTGCCGAGTAAACGTTCTGTATTATCGACTTGATTTGACGGCTGCCATTACGAATTTTAAATTTAAAAATTCGATTTTAATAATAAAATTGCTATACAACGTTTCCGTAAACTGAATAAACTTAGATAAGTAAAGTAAAATATATTCTGTTTCTTTGGTAAGGTTAAGAACGAATTTTATTTCTTCAAAATTATTTATAAAATCAATCGGAGTTATGTATACAGGTGTCCCAACAGTATGTTCTCGGGCGATATCTCGATAACTATTGAATGAACCAAATGCTTTTCAATTATTTAGTAGATTAGCTGCCGAAATACGTATCTGTGGACATATGTTATTATTATTTGTTATGTTGTGTATTGAAAGAATGTTTCTGTGAGTATTTGGATTTTTATTGGCACATTTCTCTGTGGAAACCTAGAAAAACGAATGTCTTCATTTTCTGTTCTAAATGAGACGAAATTTGGATCAATGTATTAAGAGGAAACGTAGCGAGGAAGTTTTGTGTCACGTATTTCGTGTAAACAAACTCGATAGCTTCTTCCGTACTCGCGGAATCGTAGTTTAATGCATTTTCCTAGTCGTGTATTTTTTTTTAAATAAATTTCTAAAACTGTGACAAAACGTGTTGGTTATTTTGGGATTAAAACGAGGCACTTACTCGCACTCAGAGAACAAACTTGCCAAACCAAACTATTGTGGTATAGTCTAATTTTAATTCAGTTAAACATTATCTGCAAGCCGGTCGTCGACAACTGAGCCCAATCAGATCTAACCCCAGGGAGTTTAAATATGCTGTTAGAATTAGTCCGAAATGAAATGGCAACTTGGCACTCATCTCTTACGAATGTGTATAAGACGATTAAATAAATTAAAACTCCGAGGAAACGCAATTCGGTTTTAGATCGAATCGGTGCTTTCTGTTGACATAAGACGATGTGCAATGATAAATGGATTAAATTTTAATGAAAATATAACAAAAGTTAAATGCGAACTTATTCCTTCGTCGAATCTTTCGATTATTCAATAATAACCGGATGAAAAAGAAAATCTATTGGATTTACACCAACCCAATCAAAGTTTCGTATTAGTTTCACCGGAAAATATTTTCTCGCGGGGGCATAAATGAAGTCAACACAAACCAGAAAGGAGAAGCGGAATAGAAAAAAAAACCGCCCCTATGCGTAACGCACAATTCGCTGTTTACGTTATTAGTGTTCGTCGGCGTCCATTCATCGTCGTGCAGAGACAGTTACGAACGTTAATAAAAGAGCAACTAGCCACTAAAGAAATAAAACGTCAACGAAAGAAAAACACGCAGAAGGCGCAGTAATTATGTGGCATATTGCGTTTCGACGACAAACGTCTGAGTGTACTAAAAAAAATTGCAGCAAACTTATTCCTTAGAGTAACACACCGTCTTTTTTCATATCAAATAATAATTAGTACGTCCATAACAATCGCCCTGTACATCATTATTTCGAGCATCTCATCCTTTTAAAATACATTTGCTTGAAGATGAGAAATGAGAACATTTTTCGCGGTTGTCAAGCGACCCGAAAGCTGTTGGAGGTAGTAATATAAAGCCACCATATATATATTTCCCATTTCCAGGATATTTTCTGTCTTTCACGGAATCCAGCATGTCATAAATCAAGATTAACCTTGTATATGGTCTTGAGGCATACGTCGTTGCAGCGAACAAACGTTTTCGCACGTGTTAAAAACTAAAACTAACAACGGCCGAAGAAGAACGCGGCTTCGATCCGGTCGGTCCAATAAGTTAAAAACCGTCGCCCTTCTTTTTTCAATACGCCACGTTTTTTACTGTCACTAAGAAAATACCTTCATATCTCTGACAGAACGACGATAAATGGTCAGTCATGTAACATTTGTTATTTACTTTCACAATAGAAAAATGATGTACAGGAAGAGACGCGGTTAAAAATTCATTTTTCTGCTCAGACAGACTTTCTTGGGATAGCAATTTCGTTTACAGTCGTAAATTTTAATTAAAATAAATATTTTTGCACGATCGTCCCACTCCCAAATAAAATAGTGTAATATTTAATTTTATCGCAAATTTAAAATTACCGCGCTCCCATCACAACGCCTGCGCAAAGCACCCCACTGGATGTACAGGTTTTATATAAATTTTATCAAAAAAAAAATATATGAATAAAACTTGTGTGGTTTTCCATTCCGCATAACTTAAAATTATTTCCAACTATACAGGATGGTTCGTTTAAAAGTTGCAGACCTAACTTATGATTTTTTTTAATGACACACTATATTTTATTACTGTTTTGATTAGCCGTTGAAGAGCTGATGAAAATAATATAACATTTTATTTGCTTATTTTGAGTATTTACTGAGTTATTTTAAGTTTTATGCAATTATATTTCCCGAACACAGATGGCGTACCTTCGCCTAAATGACAACTAGATTTCAGTACTTCCCGCGCAAATGTCACTTCCAGAGTTTCCCCTGCCCAAGGCTGCTCAGCTGCCACAGTGTGTTTCATTGCAGTGATTAATATAATTGTTATTAGTGGCTGTCGGTTTTTAAGTTTTTGTTTGTGTTTGAAATGAAATAAGTATTTTAGAAAGAATGCTACTTCAACATGATTGATTCGTTGATTTCAATTTTCAATAATTTACCGCTTACTGTAGTTTTTTTATATTGCCATCTACCGTCCATAAATTTAATCATCTGATAGCACTGGATACAAGTCAAAATTTAATCTCTTCAGAAAAATCGACACCAATTTGGTTGCCACAAAAGTTATGCTAACTATTCTACTAATATTTTACTAACACACAAAAATATAATATTAATTACGTTTATTTGCAATAACAATTTTAAAATAAGAAAAAATTTATTTGTATAATTAGAGTTTAAATTATACGATTGACAATACTGATCAAATTTATGCGTCCTATACTATCGATCAATTTGTCATTATAACCGATTGTTTAATTTCAAATTTAAATTCTACCGTTGACATCACTGAATACTCTTGGGTGATCTGTATTACCGACTAATCTTTCATTATTATTTAATTAATTAATAATTGAATTAGTTAGTATTAATTTTAAATTTAAAAATTCGATTTTAATAATAAAATTGCCAAACAACGTTTGAATAAACTGAAAAAACGAGTAGGTATACAAATAAGTAAAATAAAATATGTTCTGTTTCTTTAGTGAGGTTAAGAACGTAATTCTACCGGATTTTACTTCATCAAAATTACGATTTTAAGTTCGAAAGAAGTCTGTTTTAATAATAAAACAACTATAGAATGAATGCATACACTCAAAAAACGAATATTCTTTTAAGTAAGGTTAAAGTCGCGATTCCACCCAAAATAAATACTTCAAAGTTGTTTGTAAAATTAATCAGAATTGATTGAATAATGAAATAACGTTAAAGCAAATCACTTGCTTTCAGAACTACACAAAAAGTCCATCTAGATTTAAATTTGAGTTGAGCTCGAAGAGCTAATTGCCTTTTTAAAACAAGGATACTAGTTTTCTATTAACACTCAAAGATATAATATTAATACATTTATTTATAATAATAATCATAATTTTAAATGAATAAGTAGATAATTTAATTTCAAATTTAAATTTTACCATTGGCAGTACTGAATACTCTTGTGCAACCTGTATTACCGACTAATCCTTCATTATTACCGACTTGATTTCGCAGCTGTCATTACGAGTTTCAAATTTTAAAAATACGATTTTAATAATAAAATTGCTACAGAATATTTGTGCAAACTCAGAAAACGTGTGGGTAAATAAAATTAGATGTGTTCCGTTTATTTTAGTGAGGTTATGAACAAAATTCTCCAGGAATTTACTACTTGTAAATTGTGTATAAATCAATTGGAGTTACTTATAAAATCAAAATAATGTTAGAACAAATCAAAGGCTTTAAAAATGATAAAAAAATACTTTGTTTATTTATTATTTATATTTTAGTGAGGTTAAGAACAAAATTTTCCGGGAATTTGCTACTTTTAAATTGTGTATAAATAAATTCTAGTGAATTATATAATCAAAATAATGTTAAAACAAATCAAAGGCTTTAAAAATGAAATAACAAAAATACTTATTAGTATGGCTATGGCCATCTAGGTATGAGAGGTAGAATTTGGATTGAGGACGAGTATGTGATCGCTAGTTTACCAACAGCAGGGAACTACAAGAAGTTGTTGTAGAGAAAATCGTAGTTTTCACTTTTCACTCCGCCATGATAATTTTAAGAGTGTGGTGTGTTGTATTTTAAGAACTTGAGCAAAAACGGCGACTGAAAGTTTGTTGCTGAAGTCAACAAATACGGTGTACGTGTTAGTGTCACAAAAAATGCAGTTGTCAAGCTGGTATTGTCAACGTTGAGGTTAAATAGTGTTTTCCACACAAATTTTTGAATATGGTCCTTCGCTTGATCTAACGGCAAATTGTGTCTTTGATGTTAAATCGCCTACCAGAAAAGAAATGTACACCTACATGTTGTGTGGGATTACATCAAATAAAGCAACATTCGTCACAGTTAATACTTAGGTACCTTGTAATTTAATACACACTTGTGCTTGTGTGTGTGTATGTGTTCAATTCAAGTACTTTCCCATTCATTCTTGGTTAATCTTAATAATGGATGATTTCAATGATGTACTGATCAGCGCAGCCGAGTTCATAAAAGGTATTTATTCAGTAGCATTCTGCATCGTTTATTTATTAATTCGTGTAAAATTTCAGACAGGTTATACTTTGTGACCCTAAAAACCAAGGAGCAACCTAAATCAACCGCTTCCACCCATTACTTCAGCATCGAGGACCAGCTTTTATATGAAAATTTCTTCTCAGACTTTGGCCCATTGAATATATCTATGCTATATCACTATTGTGTAAAACTGAACAAGAAATTATCATCCGCTACTCTGGAAAATAAAAGAATCGTACACACATCGACTGACGACAAAAAGAAAAGAGTAAATGCAGCTTGTTTGATTGCCAGCTATGCGGTGAGCATACCACGCATACCACAAGTAAACATATCCTATGACAATTTTTTTTTTTTTAGATAATATATTTGGATTACAGCCCGCAAGCAGCATACGACGTCTTGAATTTCAAAAACAAAGTTCCTTATATAAATTTCCGAGATGCATCACTCGGCGAGCCCTACACAATATCCTTATTCGATTGCCTGAATGGAATACACAAGGCCTTCGCATTGGGTTTCTTCGATTTCAATTCGTTCAATTCAATTCAGTATGAATACTACGAGAGAGTAGAAAATGGTGACCTAAACTGGATAGTACCTGGAAAATTCCTGGGCTTCTGCGGCCCTCACAACAAATCCAAGAGCATCAGGGGATACCCCTTGCACTCGCCGGAGTTTTATTTTAAGTATTTCCGAAGGAATAACGTCACTACTATAATTCGGCTCAACAAGAAAATGTATGATTCGAATAAGTTTGTAAACGCCGACTTTCATCACTACGATTTGTACTTTGTGGACGGTAGTGCTCCTACAGAGAAGATTTTGAATGATTTCTTGAATATCTGCGAGAAGACTGAAGGTGCTATTGCTGTTCATTGTAAAGGTAGATTCAACCTTATGAGTGATGACGTTTAGTTTTGTGGTTGTATGAATTTCTAGCTGGTCTGGGGCGTACCGGTACATTGATTGGGTGCTACTTAATGAAGCATTACCACTTTTCGGCTCATGAAGCTATTGCTTGGATTCGTATGTGTAGGCCAGGGTCTGTTATCGGTTACCAACAGGAATGGTTGGAGAAGTAAGGACCACAAAAAATATTTAAATCGGAAACTTTAAATGAATAAATAAAAATAAAAAATTTTCTAATTCCAGTAGGCAAGCACAAATGTGGAAAGATGGTGAAGCATACCGTAAGAAAAGAGGCCTCACAGGTTTCGTCCACCATAAATTCGGAATATACAGTAAAACTACCCCCGAATCCACGGATGATGATCTGCCTTCGAAAGAAGTAAAAATATTGGATAAAGTCACAGGTATACTGAAGAAGGTTGACACAATGAAGTTGAACGATAAGGAAGATAATAAAGATTTGGAAGAGAGTGAAATTGATACGCAGGGTGATAAACTGAATCAGATAAAGGCACGTCGACAATGTCAACCACGCACTGTCCTGACGTAAGCATGCTCCATGCATGTGTAATTTTTGTTTACTTGAATGAGGTTTTATTATAGAAGTGAACGCAGAGTGTTCAGGTCACGTGTTTTGGTAAATCCTCTAGAGTCACCCTCTATGATACGTGCTGGCAAACTCCTGACCGCCAACATTAAAACATCATCTTCCTCCAGCTCACGAATTTTAACTAAACGGTATGACATTTAACATTCTAATTGTATATCGAAGCTTCAATGCTTTTATTATTTTTTTTTTTTTTTGTAAATACTGATCTTAGAGTTATTGCATGACTTAGAACGTAACAAGTTGAGATAGCGAATATTAATTCTTGCATGCAGGTATAAAAATGTGAAGTATTATTACGAATTGCAGGAATCCATAAGCAGCAACAAACTGACCAGTTTTTTTGAATGGATTTTATTTTAATTTAATAATAGGGAAAACATTACAGTGAATCTTATATTTTGGTGTTCCGATTCTTTCGTTACAAATGCATGCACATATTTTCTGATGCCTGTAGCGCTAAAAAAAAATCCAGTAATGTATGATAAACCTAATAGAAGTTAGCACTGTGAGCAACTTTAAATAGTAGGGATAGCTTTTTTGTTTCATATGGGCATGGTTACAGTGTGCGGACAGCTTTAAGCAGATGACAATTAAAAACTATGTTGCCAGCTATAAATTATGTTGACAGAAATGAAACTAACGAAGCGCAAGTTGGATTAACACCTCGACGCTGTAGCCAACGCAAGTCAGCAATTAGTAAATCGCCTACCGTATCATCCTTTTCCAATGGAAAAGCCAAGGTCACCCCGAAAAAGAGAGAAAATGGATGGTCAGTTGAAGACACTTGTGTTAAAAACGGGGACAGTTTTAACAGTGACAAAAAGGATCTGAAAACTGTTAAAAGAGGTAAACGTTCTTTAGCTTTAGAGAAGGACAAAACCAGCCCACGATCGGTTAAAGTTTTAAGACGCTCTCACACACAGAGTTCGGCCGACGTTGACACTAAGCCTAGATCTAAACTGCATTTGCCTCTTGTAAAGAACACTCTATAATGGTGCACGTCTTTATTTTTAATCAGGGACCCAAAAACCAGTGGAAACAAAAAACCCAAATCAAATGGTAGTTGTTCCGGAAAACAAACCGAATAAATAAATCATGGTTTTGGTTAATAACGTACTTTTTTCTCTTTCATTTTAGAAAACGAAAAGAAAAACGTTCATACTCCTTGAATATACATATCACACTTTTACTAATTTTTTTTTTGCATTAACATTAGATATGAAAATAATCGCATGCATGCTAACAAAATGTTAAAGCAATCACCCGAAATGAATTCCTAATATAAATAAATCTAGTTGTTAGTATCAAATGATAAAAAAAAAAAAAAGGTTCACCATGAACCTATAAAACTATTTTCGCGAAACTCTTGGCACGTGCTCTTGCATTTAAGTAAATTTTTAGCTTTATTTATTATATAAAACTTCAATGGCTATCAGGGTATAAAATTGTAAAAAGATGGGTGCTGAGATTTTATTTTTAAGCACTTTAATTATTTTTTACACGTTAAAAAACGTTATTAACCACTTTTTTTTAGAATTAATAATTATTTCTTTTCTCACCAGCCAAAATTTACTTTGTGGTCCCTGGTTTTGTGTTAAAATTGCGTTGTTTCACATTAAATGTTATTGATATTATTGTTTTTTAATGTTGTATAGTTGTTTAACTTTGCATAGTCCAATCTATAACTGTTTTATATGTACGTGTAGCAAACAATTTGATTACAAATACATTAAACCTTTAATTAGATTATCTTTCCTGTATGGAGAGGGGGGGGAGATAATATGAATGTGTAAAATCATGTGAGTGAAACAATCTCGCCGTACTTCAATGCATTAAAGCAAAGAATCAAAATTTTCAACCAAAGAATGGAATATGGCTGGTTTTGTTAATCAAAATTTAACAAAAAAAAAAACCATTTCCTTCTTATCACGATTATATACTGAAATGTTTTGCAATTTTTGAAAGAGAAACAAATATTTATAAATCGTGCTACAAATTCAATTTAAATAAATATTTCCTTTTATTCCAGAGTATGTAATCAGTTACAAGTTTCTTGCACATTTAACCATAAGTGTCTTGTTACAGTTTTTTTTTTATTATTATTATTGAATACATATTTTATGTGGAGATTATGCTAGGAGTCTCAAAAATTCTGTAAATGTACTGTTTGTTAATCACCTATGCAATAGTATTATTCATAATTGGCAAAATGTTATCGGATAAGTTGCTGGAATTATCCTGCCTAAGAAATTAACTTTAAAACGTACAAAAATGGCAGGCTAATTTCAAATATAATAGAAATGATCGCTCAAGATGTTTAATGACGGTCTCATTAAATCTATTTGTTTACTGAGAAGCATAAAAATATGTGAAGGCATTTGGTTACCAGTTAACCTGGCATTTTAGGATTAGCTAACTGATTTCGATGTTGATGTAATTTTTGAATGGATGTGTTATGATGTGCCTCCGTAGACCTTAAGAACATACTGTGTATATATGTCACAATTTAAAAATATATATATATTTATAAAAATTTGCTAATATTAGGCAGTGTATATTTTATTTTGCATTAAAAAAATAAACTAATGTCTGTATGTAGCTTACATGAACGTTTAAGTCGATGATGTAGCTGTGATTTTTCCCATATACTTCCATCAGTTTGTTACTTGCTTTAGCAGATCTTACTTTATGAAATGATTGTTATTACTATTGTCGTTAAGGTATTACTACCACCATATTGTTGTATGCACTTATCACAGGCAGTTATAAAGAGACTGACACTTTATGCTACCGCACTTGCTTATTACTTCTTTTAGGTATGTTAAACGTGCATTTACATTACAAAAAAAATATATTTGTAAGTGATCATAATAAGTACGTGGATGTTATTACCTTTTTATTAATCATATTTGATGTTTTAAATGCTGCCTTGTTTCATTTTTTGTGCTGTAAGTATGATGCTGTTTATCTAAAGTGTCTCTAGAATACACACGCAAAAGAAAAATAATTTTATTGTAAACAACTGTAGTTCTACATGTTTATACTGTGTTTTATTTAATGTCTAGGCTACTGCTTCATAGTAGCGAATGGTACAAAAAAAAAATATCTAGGAATTGCCGCCAATGTACGTGAAATGCAATTCATTTGTAGTGTGGTATTATTAACGCGTATATATATTTGAAACTTACTTTGTTATGTTGACATTTTATACTGTTATTAATTGTAATTGTTTAAGTCTAATCAAAACAAAAAAAAAAGATCATAGTTTAGGTGGTGCGACTAATGTTAAGAGGAGCATTGAAATATAGTAACTGTACATACCTTTTTAACAACCAAATTATATTCGCAGCATCACTGAATTTGAAAAATTTATTTTTATAATCTCTTTCAACTGTTTATGTACACTACTTAAAATTAATCGTAAATCTGTTATTATAACATCGGTTTGTATTTTTTTATATAGTAAAGTTAATAAAAATTATTTTTTGTTGTTTTATTCACAACAACAATCATCCCCAACTTCTGCTTTAAATTAAAAAAAAATAACAAATTCTTTCTCAAAATGAAAATTACTTAAAATGTCTCGACTTCAAAGTTCAGAACATGGGGGAGGGGGAGGAGGGTGTTCATGTACTAGAAGTATACAAAATTGCAATCTTTGAAGAAAAAGTTAAATTATAGCACTGTTTGGATCACATCACGATTCTGGAATAGCCCGACAAAAAAAATGGCGAATTTATTTTCCAGAGAAATTATCCTCAAAGTAACGATACGTCCCTGATGAAGAAAGAGCAACAGATGAATGAAATAAATACAATCGTTAGAGTGTTTTATGATTGTTAGGGCGCGGCGTCGGGCGTGAACTTGACCTTAATACGGAATTGACGTGTTCAGCCCAAATACGAACTTCAAAATGTTTACTTGACAAATCACCTGAAGTAAATTATTTCTCACAATACGTATACAATAAGTTAAATATAGTAAAGGAGACACAATAATTTTTATATCCGTAGATACGTATTTCGGCAGCTAAGCTGCCATCTTCAGTACACACACTACTAATTTAAAAGCACTTCATAAAACCTAAAAGCAACTAATCATAATCAAATAAGAGCAAATCAAATAATACTGAATAAGTATTGGTCCATTCTCCTGAAAAAAGTTCTCATTCTACCGAATAAAGAACTTTCATAAACATTTGATTCCCTGTTACTTGATACTGCCTTAAATATTTAAAAATATCCCTGAAAAATGATAAAATATATAAATGTACAGGGAGATCAAAATTGATTGTCCTGATCCTACACTACTTTCCGCAAGCTTAATGTCAATATTTACATCTATCACATGAAGGTTAGAACGAAAAGCAGTGACGGCATAGAACTTTCACGAAACTTACATCCAAATCTAACCTAATTAATAAAGAACATAACTATTGTTTAATTGAATTACTATAACAATGAAATAAACTGTTTTTCATTAATGAACGGCAATGAACTGTCAACATAGTAACTTTCCCAAATTTCCCTATGTTGCTAACTTCATTTTAATAATTAGATGTAAATATCGATATCAAGCTCGTAGAAAGCAGTGTAGAATCAGGACAATCAATTTCGATCTCCCTGTATATATATATATATATATATATATATTGGACAAACAAAAAGAAATATATTAACACGCTTTAAAAAACATTTAAAGACATTACCGGTATAATAGGTTTGAGAAATCAAGTGTTGCCCAACATATTTACAATACTGGACACGGTATTATTAAGGATAATTTAAAACTCATTAAGGAAGTATCAAATAACAGGGAATTAAAAGCTTACGAAAGTATTTTTATTCGAAAAAATAAAAATTATTTAATGAATTCAGATAATGGACCAATACCTATTTCCGTATTATTTGATTTACTCGAATTTGTAAGTTGCTTTTTAAGGACCATATTTAGATATACGATTTTTTTTAATGTAAATTAAAATCGACCGCAAATATGTCGTTTTTGTTAGGTCAAAAATTAACCGCTAGATGTCGCGACCTAAATTATATATAAGGGGGTGCTAGAGACAGTTAAGCGCATTTGCACTGGATATTTGATAAGGAGAGGATTCTCAGAAATAGATTTCCTGAAGTACTCTTGACTTGTGATGAGTGGATGTGATCTCCTCTAATCTGTAGACTGTTTTTTGACACGATTTATTTATATATATATATATTTATATTTTATTATTTTTCAGGGATATTTTCAAATATTTAAGGCAGTATCAAATAATGGGGAATCAGATGTTCTCATTCTACCGAATAAAGAACTTTTTTCAGGAGAATGGACCAATACTTATTCTGTATTATTTGATTTGCTCTTATTTGATTATAGTTAGTTGCTTTTAGGTTTTATGAAGTGCTTTTAAATTGGTAGTGTGTGTACTGAAGATTGCAGCTTAGCTGCCGAAATATGTATCTACGGATATAAAAATTATTGTGGGCGTAGATTAGTTTTTTTTTAAAATTATGTATACAATAAGAATAACAACTTTGAACTCCTGCTTTGACAGGCAATCACTACAACACGTATCTCTACGTTAAGAATTCCTGGTATTTTTCTTTAATTTTAATTGTTTGGTAAATAAAATGTATTCCCCCCACAAGCAACATACCCATCATGAACATTTCAGCACCTTTATGACCCAATACTACGCGTTACTCTTTCATTTTAATCAGTCTGTTTTCTTTACGCCGTTTATTCGCTTTATCTCTGATATATACGGTGTCCCATTTTCATTTCTCGGTGTCCCTGCTGTATACCATTCAAGATGAATATCATTTGACATTTCCCAATTTGACTTTAAGGGATGCAGAAACGTTCTGCATGAATAAATTTTTATAAAAATCGATAACAAAAAAAATCCCATTTGTAGCACACTTTTTGAGAGACAATGTATGTATTAATAATAGACCTTGCTGATAAAAAAAAAAGAAATGGTGATAACAGAATTTACAAAAATTATAACCAGTAAACGTAATTTCTTATAATAAAACGAATTATTAACGCAAATATGTACAAAGCTTAACAAAATTCAACACGTGCGTTCGGTGTGTTATTTTTAAAAGCGACGGAATAACCTTCGTATACTTCGATATAGTATTTCACTTTTGTACATCTTAGAAAACGTGATTTTAATCTCATAACATATAGTACATTTATACAACGTATTCGTCATCAGCTGTACAACTGGGTGTTATTAGTTCACGGTCAAATTTTGCGTAATACCACCACTATAAACGTTTATTGCATGCTTTCGTTTGGTTCTCGTCTTATGCATAGGCGTAACCTTCATTTCGGATAATTAATAAATTTGTATAAAATTTTTTTGAATATTTTTTCCATGTTCGAGGAAGTATCTTCTTGCGTCAGTCGATCTATTCAAGAATCACCCTGTATACGTAAATCAGGCGAACTAAATTGAATTTAATAAAACTCATAACATATAGGAATAATTTATATTTTATGAATACTGTGATCTTTTAAAGATACAAACACTAGAAGAAATTTTCTAAATAACGGAATGTTTAATTTTAAAAATGCAATTGAGAGCAGTTAAACGCAGTCTTAATTCTTCGATAGGTTAGTGTGCACGGTCACTAAATCTATCTTCGTCTTCAACGTAAGTGTGCTCTGAAAGAAGGCGTTCGCTATCTTCTTGATGCACAGGGCGGGGAAAAGTGTAACCATCACCCAAACTATATTAACAGAAACAATTAAGTTATACGAAAAGTTTTTTTAAAAATAATAATGCACATTTCAAATAATATTCCCTGAGGTTAAATTCGAAAGTTACGGTTTGGATTTCCGAATTGAAAAGGCACCAGCTACCATTATTTTCTTACGCAGGACTACGACAAATTTGTTACAACAGACAGAGTGTACTGACAATTCTCGACTACTCATCCCAGAAAAATGCTAAATGCAGAGAATAAAGTAGTTAGCAATCACATTTATGCTCTGCACTACTACTTCAGAGTGAACATCAAACAAATACATAAACATCTCAAGCACATAATAGTTATTTTTTCTATTAATTAAAGAAAATATTTCACTACAGGATCCTGTAGCAGGCTAGTGCTAAAAGAAAGAAACTTGAGAGAATAGGGAGAAGCAGAAAAACAAAAAATTCTAAAACATATTTATTCACCGAAGAAAAATTTTATAGGCATTCTTAACAATCATTTAAGTACGTTCAGGTTAAACTATGGTCAGCGCAGTTTGGCCAGGGCACAGTTTGGTAGATTCATTGGCAAAATCTCTAGAGCTGTTTGAAAAACTCATCATCAGTAAAAACAATACTCATGGTTAAATAATTTCAGAGCTGTGTAGCACATGCACTAACATGTATTAATTAGGCCAGCAGCAAAAATCAACAAGATCACCTTCACCAAAATACTTTTCACACAAATTTCAATGTTAATAAAGGCAAAGCACCTGTGTTTGATTTTGTGCACAATTACGACACAGACTTAGTAAACTTTGCATCGTTTTTTATAACTGCAGAAGAAAAAGTGATGCAGTTAGGTGATAAATTTCAGCAAAGAACGTTAACAATGTTATCTCCACGATTGACATAAAATTGTTATAAAAAAAAAAAAAAGAAAAACATTCACTCGTGGCAATAACTTTCACAAATGCAATAATAAGGACGATTCACAGTGTAAACACGAAAACCATGCTTGTTAGAATAACGAACGAAAAATTTTTTTAAATATATATTTAAATTGCACAAAATACAAAATCCTATTAGTATAGAACAAATAACTGCATCACTAATAATAATTTGAATTGCCAACTGCCAAAAGTTAATTACATAAAATTTATACGCAGCGACCAATAATATTAGCAAACAGCGTTAATGAATAGCTTCACTCTGACCTGGTCTGTGTGCTTTCCATTGAATGATACATGCTGGGCTGGTGTTGAGAATGTGTGGGATACACGACACCGTCACCCAAACTATAAAAAAATACATACGAAAACGGCAATTACATTATACACCTACGCAAAACCAAACCTATAACACGTGTAGTATCGATTAATTCAAAAGAAATACAAATAAAATAACGCCTATCCACATATGTGCATTTTATAAGATCGCATATGTAGAAAACTGATTTTAAAAGAGAATAAGAAATCTCACCTAGTCTGAATCGGAATGAACCAATTCTTCGGCTGTTCACCGAATACCTCTTGGAAATTATTCATTTTTCCTAAATTAAACCCATTCTTGTCAGGACCGTTATAAAAAATTGGGGCCCTAAATGCCTCTGCAAAACACATTCTTTATTTACTCGACTTAAAAGAATTAAAACAAAAAAAAACCATCTATGAAACCAAAATAGAATACTTGGAGAAAGTAAGGGTATCGCTTCGTTTTACTGTGGATAATGCCCTACTTCGACCAAAACTTTCAATTTATTAAGTGGACGAGTTGTATACTTCTTTAGTAAATAACCCATGCCCAAATGCATATTTTTAATAGAAACAGTAAGAAATTTTCTGGTGTTCGTTTACATCTACAATTAATGATGCAAAACACTACTTATTGTAGTGTAAATTGTAAAATCCAGGCATTTTACGATGACGTAAACTGCATGAACTTTTTCAATTAATTAACTACTACCTATAAGAATCAAACATGCTTACCTAAGGTTGTGCGATTGTGTAGTACTAAGTAACAATGGTAACAGAAGAGCGATATCAAACTAATAGCAAACATAAGAGCAACGAAGAATAAAAATAGTATGTGGAATCTTCCATTTCCTTCTAAATCACCCTGAATAAAAAAAAGAAATTGATATACGCGCAGTTTATGTTAATAAAATGAAACGTACATGCCAGAACCGAATAAAATATTGTACCGAAGTAAGAGCAACATAGACACAATATATTAAAGCATATCCTAAAAACAACACGAAGAACTTATAGTTTGTGAAACAGATGCAATTATTAACCCATGGGCAGTGGTGGTCCATTTTTAATATACACTTGCCACACACCGAGCAGTGATGTGTCCGATCTGGTTTTATTAATCTACACTTTTCACAGTATCGCACTGACCCACTTATCGTACGATTTACGTTGGGAAGGTTCCTCGAAAACGTCTCTAACATCTGTCTTTGTACATCTTCGTTCTCTGCATGTATCAGTCTTTCATATTCAGATTCAGGCAGCTTAAACTAAACGAGAAACACAAAGTTACCTTCAAATATACTCGTGCATCTTGACATACCTTATCCGGTACGACACCGACTTTCATGAATACAGTCTGCCAATACGACCAGAGAAACATACCGAATAGAAAATGATAAAAACATAAATATATTATTTGTTTCCCTAAGCTTGTGATGTTATCTGCAATGCAAAAGGTTAATCCAAGTAAAGTTTTGAGGTTATGTTCACTTACATATACACAGCTGTACAACATAAGCATAGTAAGACCAAAATACTATCAAAAGAATGAATAAAACGGGAATCCATTTCACTGCTCTTATGCAAAACCAGCACACTTCTTTATTACTGTTATTATTAGGTACAGCCATAGTTAACAATAAATTCGTTCACATGTTCCGAACATACTCCTCGTTATCTCATTAAAACACAGAACTAATCCATGACAAGGTTTTATCAACTTGCACTAACAAATGTGCTACTTTTCACCGAATTATTTATCACCGAACGTCACTTGCAACAATGACAAGCTCAGGAAACAATCGCAATCGCACAACAAATTCAACTTTCAAAGAACGGAAAACATGCAATGCTACCACATCTTAAAAAAAAATGCTTTTCCTACTTATTTTATTACAGAATTTAATTTGTTTGTTATAGGCGTTTTTTAATTAACAAATTAAATGACCTTCACTATACCTTAACATGTAATAAAATTCAAATGTAAAATAAGTATGGGCGTGTTATTCACTTACAACCAATCGGGTTGACCTAATCGACGTTGCCAAGTTGCAACATTTCTCGTAGAATCTAGGGAATGTAAGGGCAATGTTTGTTTAGGAAGTCAAATCGATATCTACGGTTTAAATAAATAAACATATAAGTACCTTGGAATATTATTTCGAAGAAAACTAGCGAGAGAGAAATGAAAGTAATATTTTAAAAATTTTACGTGAATAAAAAGAACTCACGTAATTTATACAGGGTGGTATTAAACTTGGGGCCTCGACATGATCACAATGTTTTGACTTTTCGTTTCGTACCCTTCCTTCGAGGAACGTGCAGTTATGAAATTTTAAACAATGTATTGACATTTCGTATGAAAATGAAAGAAATTTCGTCGAGTCATTTTTGTCATAGACTACCTCAATCGAAAACTTTAAAATTACGCTATATGTCGCATTTATAAAAGAATTGTCTTAAATATACATTTTTTGTTTATTCATGTAGGCAGGGATTGTGTTAAATGTAGTTGGTGTTCCACTGATTAGTGAAACCTAGGATTTCTAATTGGAAAAATCGTTTCTAAACAAAAAACTAAAGCGTATCTTTTCATTTATACCTTCCCCTTAAAATTGAATGCATATACAGGGTGATTTTAAAATAGACCGACAACTTTAATCACAAGCGTCCGGTATGAAGGGTAGAACTGAATGCTGTTACTTGCATGTTTATATCCTGTAGGGGCAGAAACGCCTATTTCCACCCCAACATCGACACTAGCGTAACAAATACGGCTCGCTCACTAACACAACTGTTATAAAAAAAACCATAACAGTTCCTTACATCTTAAATTCAGTAAAAAGTGCGTTTCGTAATACGTATTGAGATCATTTTCACCTTATTAAAAAAAATTTGACCTTCATTTTTATAACGGTATCAATACAGCTCATAAGTTTACGCAAATTGCAAATATTTTATGCTTTTGAGGAATTATTTGGTGAATTTTACCTAAATTATTTTAATTTGTCAAATATCTAATTTTTTTATTGTCGAATTAAAGCCTATTTAAATTGTAATCGTAATTAATTTAAGTACTTCCTTTATCGCTTGTATGAACGGAATATTTTTGCATGCTTTACATTAAGACTTGCTTGGATCTGCTACCATCAGCAGTCCATCAGCGCATCCCCGTGACTGTTCTGGGACTATCCTTACAGGAATCCAAGCAAGCCTACTGTAAGACTTAACTTGAACCACCCTGTACACCTATTCACTAAAGTGTTCTTTCTGAAACAGTATCTAATTTTTTTTATTGTCGAATTAAAGTCTATTTAAATTCTAATTAATGAAGTGATTGTAATTAATTAATACTTTCTTTATTGCTTGTATGAACGGAATATTTTCGCGTGCTTTACATAAAGGCTTGCTTGGATCTACCACCATCAGCAGTTCGCATCGAAATGAATCATCATATTTGTTGTAATTAATGAGAAAGAATTTTTCGCTAGCTTGCAAAACCGGTATCCATAAGAGAGCGAATTGTAAAAACGCGTAATCGAAACAGAAATTCTTCTGGTCATTTAAAAATTTTCAACTCCCGACACTCCCATAGATGACTTAACCCGAGGAAAGATAAACAGGATATATTCGAAAACACTTCGAGGAGTTACTTACTTATCGTGACATTATCTAAGGTATTTAGACAAATTCTGATAAGGGTTTTTAGGTTTGAATTGCAATGTTAAGTCTATTTTACGTGGAAGGACAAAATAATTGATAGGTGAGAGGTGATTATGATGGTTGGTTCTTTCTCCTCAAATGGGGGATTTACGGTCCTTTTCTACGATTTTGAATTCTTTTATGTTTCTTTTAAATTTGTTTTCTTGACAAGTACTTGTTACTTGCGCTTACGTATTTGCAGAACACATATGCGTTTGGGTATGCATGACCACTGCACGCTGTGGACAGGTGTCTAAACAGTGGCAAAGCGAGTGAGGAGTGCGGGAAGAATGACTTTCCAAGATACGACTACCTGTTCCCTCTCTACTCGAGTACTCTACGGTCCACGAAGTAGTAATGTATTTATTATATAAAATGAATCCAGTAAAATTCGACAAGTTTTTTAAAACTAACTGTGACTGGTGTTTGTGAACGTGCATTTTATAAGGTAGTGCGCCCAAAATGTTACCTTCCCAAAACTTGGACTTGGAATGTGTTGGATCTTTTATTTCCTCCTTCAAGGTTGTTTATCGTAAAATGTGTTCGTAGTTTTTTATTGGAATCAATGGCATCTAAGAGCTATTAGGTAAGTACATTTGTTTCCTCCGAAGCGTACACAATCGACACTTTGTCGTCGCAATTAATGCAGTTAAAGGATGTACAGTCAGCGTAAATAATTTAAGGACCGTTTTATATAACAAGCAAATCGCACGCATTTCAAAGCAGCGCTTCTATTTTTAAGTTGCAAACTTTACTTTTTCATCCAACGGTTTTGCAGAGGCCATTTACCTAAAAATAAAAGACGTAACCGCAGGCTGCTTATAGATTTAAATTCTCGCGTTAGAAAGTTTTAAGGGCGGGTAATATCCGACGGCTTAAGCCGTTGCAATCTAAGGTTTCCTTTAATATTCGATTTCATTTCTCCATAACTTTAACGCGCAGAAACTAATTAAACCTATAATTTCCCATTAAATTAAACTATTCAATGTTATTAAAATTTCAGTCGAGGAATGGAATGACTAATACCATATGTATGCAATATCGTTAACTTACTAATTCTTTTCAAAAGAAATTCTCAATTACATCTATTGGATTATTACAAATTAAATTGAAGTTAATACCTTCAATACCAATCAAATTTAGATAACGTAGTTTTGAAAAACGAACGAAAATAGAACGTGCACATTCCATTCTGTTTATTTTTAAATTATTACGGGGCGCTAAAATCTTTAATGTAGTCAGTTTTAACTATTAAATTGCCCGATTTGGAAATGGGATTTCCATGGAAATGACTGACGTGTCTAAACAAGTCTGGTTGATATGCAAGTTAATTTGGCTTAATTGATACTTATACAAATTCAAGTCTGACCATATTTATACATTCACCGAATTATTTCGGCTCGAGAATTTAAGTTTTCTTAATTAGTTTTAGCTTCAACAGTGAACGTTTCTATTCAAGCGAAATTAGTATAATTCGTGTGTTTATTTCAGAAAAGAGATACTGAAGGGGTTCTGTATCTTGGCGGAAATTAAAAGTTCATACCTTTAAAAAAAGCTGAAAAAATTATCAATGTTGGGAGAAGTCTTTATATAAAGAAAATTTTGTTTTAGACTACCCCGTTTCTTGTGTGTACAAGATTTGGTTCAATGTTTACAATAAATGCTTAGAACAAGAAATTTTTAGGCTGTAGATACTGTTTGGAGTTTTTAATTCAATTTAAATCGTGATACAATTTACTTCATAAATTAAATTGTTTAAGAAATCGAACGAAATCTTGTACAAGAAAAAGGGTGGTGTAAAGCGGCCTTAATACCTATGTATATGTTGGAGAAAAATGGAAATCCTTTAAAGAAAATTCTGTTGAAAAGATTCTGTATGTTGGGGAAAATGAAAACGTTCCACCCTTTAAAGAAAATTTTTGCTGTTTGGTGAAGAAAAATGAAAATCCTGTAAAAAAGATTGTGTTTGAAAAAATTCTGTATATTGGTGGGAATGAAAACGTTCAACCCTTAAAAGAACAAGGTTTTCTGAAAAAGCAAAGGTTTTCTGAAAGAAATACAAATGTTGCTGGATAAATTCGGTTCGTCGGACAAAAGTGGAAATTCTTTTAAGAAAATTTTATTGAAAAAGTTCTGTATGTTGGGCGAAATGAAAACGTTCAACCCTTTAAAGAAAATGTTCGCTGTGTAAATTCTGTTTGGCGGAGAAAAATGAAAATCCTGTAAAAGAAAATTTCGTTTAAAAAAATTCTGTATGTTGGAGGGAACCCTTAAAAGAAAAAGGTTTTCTAAAAGAATTACAAATGTTGCTGGATAAATTCGGTTTGTCGGACAAAAATGGAAATTCTTTTAAGAAAATTTTATTGAAAAAATTCTGTATGTTGGGGGGGAGGGGGGTAATGAAAACGTTCAACCCTTGAAAGATATGCGTCGTCCCTATCTTCATATTGGCGTCGGTGACGCCGGCGCCGTAACACTCGTAGTATAATCTTGTACAATGTGTATTTTTTTAATACCTTAACGGATAAGCTCGAATGTAGGGCATACGTTAAGGTGTTACTAATGGCGGTATTGATAAAATAATCGGAATGTAAAATATTGGGCGTTCGTACGTGCGGTGAAAATGTGAAAAGTGTGTAAATAGAGTCCGACCGCGAGATACGTACCACCATTGTGACCTACATCAACGCTTGGCATTTAAAATGTTCAACACGCATCCTGAAATAGCGCTTGTTTATTTATTTTTGCATCTGACGCTTGTTCGCGCGATTTAATAAATTCAGATCGACGCAAAAATAGATTCCAAAATGTTTTCGTGCTTGTGGAATTTGTGGGATTGGTAAATATTTAAAATTTTCCGGAGGTTGCCTACAGTACTTTTTTTCCTGATAGGTTGGATCCCACCAGCATGGAAAATAAAAAAGGGACGTATTCCAACACTTCTAACCACGTAGCAAATGATAGCCAACATCACGAGCCAATACCAAAACACTCGCACCAGCACAACACTGCACCCCAACACTTGAGACTCTTACAATATGGGCTTAAAATACCTAACCACCAACATTCCCAAACGAACCAGTCTCACCAGCATTCCCAGTTGAATTCTGCTAACGTGCATCTGCATTTACACCAACCCTATTACCAACAACCTGGGTACAAGTATCTTCAAACTTCTCCTCAGCAGTTTCCTAGTCAAAGCGTACACCAAAATCAAAATCTGCATCAACACAATCAACAAAATCAATCGCAATTATACTGCACCAATTCACCACCACCCCCTCCTTTACACCCTCACAATCCACTGAACCAACAGAACCCGCAGATATGGGTTCCACATCAACCTCCCGTACATTACCACCAACAGAAACCCGAAACCCAATCCCAGAAGCAAACGACCACTACAACTCCCAAACCTAAAGAACCGGTAGAACGTAAAAAGTCGGCCTACAACAGCAACCAGCAACTACGTTCTCCAGTTGCCAAAAGACCTCCCGAAGCACCTGTCACGATGCACGGCTGGCTACATAAACAAGGATCAGAAGGTTTGATGCTATGGAAGAAGCGTTGGTTCGTACTTTCGGATTATTGTTTATTTTATTACAAAGGTATTTATATTTTTTTACGTTCAAATTGCATGTTAATTCGACAAGAACTATTCTATATCCAAAATGTAAGAGCAACAATAAGTACCTATAACTTTTTAAAGGTCCTGAAGAAGAAAAAGTTTTGGGTTCGGTTTTACTCCCATCATACAAAGTATCAATTTGTAAACCCGAAGATAAAATAAACCGCAAACACGCATTTAAATGCGAACACGCAAACATGAGAACGTACGTATTAGCAGCAGATTCGCAGGAACTAATGCTCCAGTGGGTTCGCGTTCTAAATTTAGCTTGTCTCTTGCAAAACAACGTGTAAGTTACGTAATTTTGACGCAGATTTTTTTTTTTCTAAAACGAAATTCCGCAGGGAGTTAGATCAACAGTCATCTCAATCTGTTTCGACGTACGTACAATCGGGCGAAAATTCAGACTCGGGATTTCATCAGCAATACAGTCAAAAGCAAAACGTAAAAAATATGCCAGTACACTTGCACACGTCGAGTAATACTACTGAGTTAAGTAATCCTAGCCAGCAAGAGTTTAATCAATATAATCAACCGCTGTATGCTAATGCACCTCCTAAACCAAGAAGACTGAACGATGGTGGATATTCATCTCCGAGCCCTGATTTACTTGACAGGTATCAACCTGAACCTAAGTATATAAGCCCACAACATCCTTACCATATGCCACCTCAGTGTGTGATTCGTAACGCAGCGAATTCTCCTATTCATATGTACAGCCCTAACGTTCGAAATCAACAACCTGAATACGTTACTCAGGTACCTCCTCATCATCCACTCAATAAGAAACTCGTTAGTGATTACGTATATGAGTATAACGTGCCTCCAAACGCGGAAAGAAGAACACCAGATACTTACGGACGATCGAAATCAAATCCAACAAAAGGCAGAACTTCTGATTATGAGGATGTATACGCAGACCAGTACATGTACAAACGACCTCTAAGTCCATTAGCTTATAGTAACGTAAAAAAAGCAACGCCTAGTATAACTCCGATGCACAGAACGTACACGCCAGTATCTATGTTGGGTCCTAGGGATATCGTAAGGTACGTTCCTCCTCAACAGATGCGAAAGTCTCCCAGGACCATACCACGTCCGCATAGCGCTGACTTCCTAGAATACGAAGTAGCTCACAGACAATCTAATCCTAACACCACTAATAAACAACCAAGGCCCAAATCTAGTTTAGATATTAACAGAAACACGTCGAACGATAATTATTTCTACACAGAAGAGAGGTACGCTGAAAAAATGCGCAAATCCGTTCAGTATTTACCCAAAGTGCCAAGGTACATCCAACAACAGACCGAGTACATGCAACAGAAATGCCCTCGCGAAACCGACAAAGTTTTTCCCTTAATGAAGTCTAACACCCAGCCCATAAACTTCAACAACTCGGCCACTGAATATTCAAGAAGTGAACTACAACCAGTTAGAAGTCGCAGCGTTTTAAGCGAAGGCTCCTTATCAAAAGAATTGGACGTGGACTTACGTTGCAGTCCTCATGACCACAGCGACAGGGGCGGCTTAAGTCCCGCACCCTTATCAAGGCAGGAACAAATTTATGGTTACGCTGAAGATGCAAGGCGAAGAGAATATGACCATTTTACACGATCTGCTAGCGCTAGATTGTCGGAAAATGCACCCAGTGAACGCCTGCAATTGGATGGTTCGTTGAATCGAGAAGGTGAAAGAAAGGTAAGAAATTAACAAAAACATTTCACAAGTTTAATAACAAAAATCATTGGAATGTGCAAGTTATTTATTTATTTATGGAGAAACAAAAAGTAATTGTATCACTATTTCTAATGAGCAGCGCTACCTTGGCAGTTTTGTTTTTAATTTTTGCATTTTGTGTTTGTACTTAAACGAGTTTGTTGTTTTCTTTTTTAAATAGAGGGAAGAGTCGATGAAAAGACTTTTGGAATGGAAGCAAAGAATGTTGCAATCGCCGTTGAATAGGAAAGTTCATCAAAGTACAAATAAAATATTCATGGGAAAACCAGAGATGTACCACAAACATTTAGACAATGGGTATGTTCAAAAAATGTCGGCTGATGCATACCTGGATGGAAAGCGACCTGCAAATGCCATGCCCCAATACAACAGCTATTCTTCGGATGATGAAGGTAAGCAGCTAAAAAAATATATCTTCGTATGTAGGTAGTTGTGGCATTTTTCGTTGCAGTCGAGGGACTGAGAATTGAAACTTGGAGGTGTTCTGTGTAATTTAATCCTCAGTGCCTCGCCAGCAGCTGTAGTGGTGACAGTAAGGGTGCTCTGTCTACATAGGTCCTTCCTGCCTGGAAAAACTTGGGCCTCCACTGTCTGTTACTAACTTTTCGGTGGTATTTAACTTTCAATTAACTTTACTAACAGGACACATTAACTTAATTTTGGAAAAGGAACTCTTCATCCTTATGTAGAAATTAAAAAAAATTTTTGTACTCGGTTCAGAAAATGAGGAAAGAAGCAAAGGAAACACGAAAACACAGGCAGGACGGACCGTGGACACAGTTCCATCCGATTCTTTCTCACCTGCACACTCTGCTTCTACCACTGTGTTTAATACTCCACATGACGAAATCCTATCTACCTCTGACGATTTGCATGCAATCAAAGACACTTGCACCAACAAATATTCGGAAATAGACGACACTTTCACGAAACCATTAAAACTGTATAACAAAGAAGCACCTCATGTGGCACACGTGTCGAGTTTACGATCAGAATTTTCGGAAAAATTCGAAGAGAATCCTGTGATCACCGAGGTTAAAAGCAACGACGCACTCGTTAAAAGTATTCTGGCAGAATTCGAGAAAAAGACGGACGAAGATGGGAATACATCAAAAATTAAAGCAGTCGAAGAAAACTACATGACCATGACTCCAAAGAAAAACATACTAGAACCTACTGGTAGTGCAACAACAGAACGTGCGGAATCAGATGAAAATCCTTACGTGGAAATGACGCAAGGATGCGATATTTCTTTGCTTAACTCTGAAAATTTGGCAGTTTCAAACGAACACCAACCATACGAAACGGTTTGTTTTTCTGAAGGTAAAATGGAACCTGTTTATATGGAACTGAGCCAGCCCCAAAATGCAACAGAAAATAAGGAATCTAAAACCGAACTGCCTGATATTTTAATGCAATCGCAAAGCAAGAAATATAGGGGAAATAAATCTGATAGTTCGGATGCTGACGACGAAGCCTCTAAAGATTTAGATTCCTTAGACACGCCCAGCCATCCCAGGTTTAGTTTATCGGATACTTTCAGGCCTGCTTCTTACTATTTAGGCGTAAGCCAAACCGTCCCCGAATTGCAAGATAGTTCAGATAGTGAGTTAGTATCCCCACCCCCAATACCAAGATCGCCACCTCCGTTAGACGAACTTGATGAGTGCAGTAAAAAAATCGATTACAGATTAAGCCAAAGCAATCAAAGTTTGCACCAGTATTTTACGAAATTTAACAATAAAGGAAGCACTCACTCGTTGGATATAAAAAACCAAAGTTTCTCGTCGTTAACAAATTTGAAAACCACGTATGACAATGTGTCACTGTGTAGTGTTAACACGGAAACCGAAAGGCGTTATGGAAGCCGACTTTCTCACAATAGTGATTCTGATGTTGAATTAAGGCCGCATCTCTCTAGGAACAATGAGTACGAACGCATGTTAAAAAGAAGGCCCGTTTCTGAAGAATTCTGCGACGAATTGGATTCTTTAGACAGTCGTTTTAATGAAAGCGTCGATTTGGATAAGTATTTGAAAGACTTGCAGAGCGCGACTTCAAACGAAATGATTCTAAGAAATTATTTGTATTTATCAGCGAAGATTGCTCCGAATCAAAGCGTTCACGATTACGAGAACGTTTGTATCGTAGGACGTGGAGCTTCAGATTTAAAAGACGACAATGAAAATTCCGCGAGAAATACCAGGATGGTATCTCCATTACTTGTTTATTCACATGGCAAAGAAGACGTGCAGAATATAAGCGCAAATCAATCTAATTTATCTGAATCCAGGTCGTTGTTATCACCTGATTGTATACAGAGATCACGCCCTGAGAGTTGCACGTCGATTACAGCTGAAATAAACGGGTTCCTGCATAATTCGAGGAGATCAACCCCCAGTATAAGGGCGGAGAGTTCTATGAGTAACCAAGAGAATTTGCCTGTCTCGCTTTATTTTCAGGAAGGCAAATCCAATCAAGGTTTTAACCAAAACGCTCCGTATTATTACTCTGATTTATCAGTCAATACATCTCATACTGACAGCACATCAACGATTTTGACTTTAAATAATCAACGTGGCTCTATGATTGGAAGCAAGAGGGATATAACTCATATAGTAAACCCCATCAGATGTAACATTCGCCCTTCTAGAAACACAGGGCGAAATCCACGTCAGAATTTGATTAGAAATACATTTAAATTAGCGGCCGAAGCACGTTCTGTTTCAGTTGACTTTTTAAATTTGACTGATAAATCTGGGCAAATTGATAAAAAGAATATTTACGAGTCTGATACGCTGAAGCGCCTGAAAGCCATGGATTCTATCACGAGTTTGCAGTCAAATCCTGAAACTAGAAACTTGTATCCTAGTATAACAAACGACAAATTTTATGATTTAAATACTGGAGACTTCAACGTGCGAAGAACACATTCCCTTGAAGGCTTACTCGAGAACGTCCTAAGCGAAACCACAGAAACCACAAGCGTGCAAGATTCCAGCACGGTAGTTGCACAAAGTGATTTGGGAGAAACTGACGTTAACAATGGTACAACCGAGGGTAGTTATTTATGGGAGGAAGATTCGATTTGGCACGAGCGTTTGCGTTCAGCGAGTCAACGACATACCAAATCTTTGGATGACTTAGATTGCATCAGCGAACCTAAAACTGAGAAATATCGAAAACAAACCCGGGGAATAACACGCGGCGTGACGTACGTCAATGACAACATATATAACATGCTCCTGCAAGATAAAAATCAGAAAGGATTCGAGAATGAAAATTCCAGCGAAAGTAAAAGCAAAGAAACCAGCTTCATCATCGACCGAGAGAAATTACGACAATGGGATTTGTTATCGAGTGCTCCTTCGGATGCACAGATCATTGTACAATGTGCACAAGGGGTGAGAGTTAATAATATGGTGGTAGATATGGGTGATGAGGTGATTGGTTCCCACACTTCCGAACAAATCAACGTACAAGAACAAGGTACAATATTACTTAAATTTTAAGTACTGTATAAATTGTACATATATACACATATCTGTTTTGTTTTCAATGTTATATGTTTGTAGAATATGTCACAAATATATCACGTATAGGTAAATCACAGTTTTTTCTGTTTTGTTTTCGTTACTAAACAAGTCTAAATCTTCATCACCAAAAGAAAAAATAATAATTTTACTTGAGTAAATCGTCAAGAAGCTTTTGGTTTTTATAAAATTTAATCTTGTATATTTTGTAAATATTGTGTCACTTCTTTTCTTTTACTTAGTGTAAAATTTATTTCCAAAAAAAAAAATATAAATACATACACTCTTCTCTGACGGTAGAACTCATATATATTGACGATTCGATTTTTTTTTTTAATATTTTCTGGTGCGTCACACCTTTTGGGGGGCACTGATTTATGAAAGTATGTCAATATTGAAAAAAAATTAATTTAATTCCGTGTCCAATCTGATGATAATATAAAAAAAAACGTGTTTTAGTAATTAATATATGCAAATTCCAACTTGCAAGATATGAAAACAAACATTTATTTAAATGCAATGAGTTGGGATATGTAGGGCAGGCAACGGTTTTCATTTTTTCAAAAAAAAAAATTAATTTATTCCCACAAATACTGACGTTACAACCAGGCTGACAATATTTATTAATGCGTAATTAAGATGATCGAAGTAAATAATTTCTTATCCTGAGGGGGATCACCCTCTATGTACCTATTTACATACATTGGCCGAACCAAATTAATTTAAGACGAACAGAAAAGTAAGTAAGTTATGTGAAAAATTTTAATGCAAATCCGAATTTAATCTCATAAAAATTTCGACTCTATTATGAAAAGGTCAAGGCAGCCTTTTCTGGACACGTAATTACATTAGTCACAATGAAATTATTTAAAGAATTTAATAGCGAGACTATCCATTCTGATTACTAATTACCTAAATTCTTTCGGTACATCCAACATGATGTAAATTAAAAAGTATCATTTGTATGCTGTGTAACTTTAAGAAAAGAAACTTTTATTCAATTTATTTCCTGTTGTTTACTGAAAGAAATGGTTTATTACAATGGACAAGGACAAAAATCAATGGCAGAGATTGTTCACTATGTTACAGCATCAGGATCTGTATGCATTAATACCAGAGACACTTTTCCAAAAGCAATGTCAAAAAGGGTGTGGGTGCCTAATTCGCAGCTGATACAATCGAGGCTGTCTGCTGCTAATTTACCCCGTGAAGACGAAGGAGATTATTCTATGTAAGTTTTTGTTTTCTAGTGTTTGTACCTTTTTGACTTTAACTTTCCCTAGGTCTGACAGACAAGCTTTTTACATGAGTCAAGTACCTAGTCATCATGATTTGAGTTTGAACGGACTGCAATCGAACACTTCTCTTAAAGTAAGTAGCACAGAGCGCAAGCAATTTTGTGGACTTAATTCAGGTATAGGCTTGTGCTTTCGTGAGACAGTTCCAGCACAAGTTTATAACTAATTTAAATTATAATTTCTTTATTTTTCGTCGTTTACCATAGGGAAATTGGCAGTGGGGTGGTAGAATGAACATGTCAGCCGGAGAACTACTCGGTAGAACACACGAGGAACTTGTTTTGCTCTTAATACAATTACGTAGACAAAGTACAAATACGTGTAATGCCATAGAAGCATGTTATAATGAAATTGATTGCATACAGGTTTGACTTCAGAACAGTTTTTTTTCTAACTAACCCCATATGCTATTTCAATTTTGTTTAACAAAAAGTTTTCAGCGGCTAAAATATTTAGGCTTTATTATTTTCTGATTGTAGTGGACACAATATAATTGCTGCTATAAAATATATTGT
The DNA here is from genome assembly GCA_039766575.1 of Serrognathus titanus. NCBI lineage: Eukaryota > Metazoa > Arthropoda > Insecta > Coleoptera > Lucanidae > Serrognathus > Serrognathus titanus. Next base: position 5,226,265 of record CM077916.1, on the reverse strand, counting down.
CTCTGACTGCATTAAATAAGTACAATGCTTGAGCTAATTAGACAGCATACGAATACAAACGCTTCAACTTAAAAAAAAAAAATTGTTTATCATTATTGCTAATGGGAGTAGGTTTATATAAGCTTAACCTTTCTTTTTGCAAAACACCAAACAAAGAACGGTACTTAATTGAATCAAAATTACAGGCCCAGTTACATTTAATGGATGCAGCGAAGCGTTTGGAAAACATTCAAAAATTAGAACAAATCAAACAACATTTACTCGCGTTGGAAAAACAAGTATGACTGAGATATTTCTATTCCTTTTACATATATTATTCACATTAATTTTTTTGTTAGTACGAAAAGGGTAAGCCTTTGGTGAACCTAGTGGACAATATGGTGAAGTTGGGGTCTTTGTACCGTTCTTCCAATGACCACACGTTAATTCCTTATGTCAGAGATCGCCTGGAATTTAATCAGCAAATTCAAGAACGTCGTTTGTTAGCTGAAGAGAGACGAGATTGGAATCGCTTGAGCCCTAACCATGCACAGCTGCAAGAAAAAGTGCAGCAACTCTATCACTTGGATCGCCTAATTCAAGAAGAGAGCGGTACTTTGCAAGGCCTACAGCAAGACAAGGAGGACATCGAAAGGGCACTGGGTGGACTCAGACAGAGACTGAATAAAGGGTTTAACGATCCAGCTGAAGTTGAACAGGCCAGAAAACAACAGACCTTATTAGAAAATGAATTGAGCAGGGTGCATCTTATGCTAGCACAGAATTCCAAGAAATTAGAAGAAACGGTCGTTGGAAATGCTAGATTGGAGCAGGAGCTCTTAGTATTAAAACAAAAATTGCAAATTTCCAGACTGCAAAGAAGCTCTCCACAGTTTTCAAACGCTGGTAAGAATTAATTATTATGATTATTATTATTGGTTGTCAACTTGGAATATTTCAGGAGATAGTTTACCTTGTGTGCTTGGAACTAGTGCTATGTTAGAATCGGATTTACAAAGAGTGCAACAGAAAGTCGGGGATTTACAACGGCAGAGGCAAGAACTGAGTATGCAAGTTCGCCAGCTCACTGATAGATCTAATAATCTTCAACAAGAAATGAGGCCACTTTCCGGAAACCTAACTAACCAAGGTAACCAAATTAATTCCACGTTTTTATTATTTATAAACGTCTCATACTTCGCAGGTATCGGTAATAAGAAGAAGGTTCAATCATTATGGCGTGAAACTGACTTGGATACAATGGATGCAATCGATCATGGCGACTCCTGGGAAACTACGGTTCCCATTACATCGACCAGCCCCTTATACATAAACACGAATCTCAAGCAAAACTCCGACTCTGATTTTTACAACCGCGGATTAAAACTGAGCGACTCGACGAGTGACGACACAATGTTAAGCTCAAATTTTACTCCGCAGGAAAAACCTGAGATTAAAACTGTGAGAATTGTGAAGCGTGAGTCTGAACGAAGACAACGTGATCGTGAGAAAACATCTTCTTCAACCGGAAAGTGCGATCCACTTGCAGAAGAACCGAGTCCCTTGCATAAAACGCAAAGCATTGTGAATATTGGGGCCCTCTCACCGAGCTTTATGGACTCGGATAAAATAAACAATGAGATGCTATGCAGGCAGAGTTCCCTCTCGAGTCCGAACTTGCAACAGGAATTTTCGACTACCACGAAAGATGACGTGAATAAATCGCCTGAGCTTGCTTTGATTTTTAAAAGCGAAGCTGCCAAACAGATAATTACAGAAATGTCTTCACAGGAAGTACCCAAACAGTTAAACAGGAGGACAGTTCCAAAAGAAAAACGACGTCATTACACAGCACCAAATAATAATTTAATAATGAAGAGTTTAAACCAATTACCCATTGATGATAACATGTTTGATAAACTTAATAGTAGAAGGGCAAGAGATGATTTGGATATGGAACGTGCTCTCAGGCAGCGCATTGATACACCTGATGTGGTTAGATCAACACTGAGTAACAAAGAGCTTAAATACAATGAAAGTACTATTGATAATATATTGGGTACTCCTAACAAAATCAGTATCCCTGAGCGTTACATCCCTGAACAACTGCCACAATTATCTGCGGAAGAGCAGGAACATAGATTAAAGAAAGTCGAGTCAATTAAAAAAATGTTGTCTGATACTACGATTATTAGTAGTTCGGCCAATCCAGCAATAGGTAAGGTTCATCTCGCTTTAAGCACTTAAAAAAGCGCCCTCGAATTACAGATGTTACGAATTCAGAAAATTCTCCCTCCAGTATAGTAAGTAAAGCAACAACGAAAATGATTGAAGAAAAAAAGCAACGAGAACATCTCTTACAATTAAATCAGATATTAGCGAAGCAAGTTATGGAAATGAGCAAGATCGTAGCAGGTAATTAAACTCCTTAAAAGTACATAAGTGCACGCTTGACTTAGATCGCTTTGTTTTTGACAAGTACTTTTTTTCGTTCGCAATTAGAGTTTTTCTTTTTTTTTACTTTAGGTACCAACAATTCCAGTGAGCAATGAATGACTTGCAGTTTGCTACTAAGCGAGGTGTGTTTTTATAGTTTGCCTGTAATCGATTAAAAGCATGCATTAGCCTGCATTGACATTTCGCAGTTCGTTTTTAAACTCAAATGTCAACGAAGCTAAAATATATTTTAAAGATATCTTGTCTTGTATAAGCTTTGACTTCTGAAGCCGATCAAAATTAAACTCAAAGACTTATACATGACATGCTGTGCCAGACTCTCGATATTTATTATGCACTTGCTACTGTTTTTTTTTAGCCAATGCATTAGCTAAATTACCACTGGAACCTCAACAGCTAAGTACTGAAGAGGAAGAAGATCTGTCTCCAGAAACGCCTTTGCCGCTATATCAGCAACGTGATAATTTTTATAGTTAATATAGTCAATAATTAATAAAAGAAAACTGTTGAATTGGTTGTACAAATCGAGGGTTGTCTTCGGCGTTTCGTACATTTTAAATAACAACTCTTTAACAAACAGTATTACCACTCATATAGAGTGGAATGCATTTATTTAAAATGTACTGATAATATGCTGAGTGCCAGACAATAAGTATTATTAAAAATGTGTATTATTTAGTTACAATATGTTATTTAGTTTTAATATTGTTTATATAAATGTGTATTGGCTATTACATTGGCATGATAATTAACTTCAACGTTCAATATTAATAAACGATAATAAAGGAAGAGCATATTAATTATGCTAGTGTAAAAGTCGATACGTGTACATACTACAGTTTCAAAAATGTAATTAAAGTTAAAATTGCTCAACATGTACTTAATGTTGTATATATCTTTGTTTCGTTAATTTATGTTTCTAATCCATAGGATGAGGGTTGATTAATGACGAAAATATTGTTCAGATAAAAATTATTAGGGAATAACTTTTACTAACAATAAACTACCGACATATACAATCCAAGTTCTGTTAATTCAATTAGCTGCTGTGCTACTATTTATGATATTTAATTATATTTTCTAATTAATTTATTCGAGATTCAAATTTAGGGCTTTTGTAAAAAATGTACTATTTCCTTGAAATAAAATAAATTAAAAAAATACATTTCAATTATTATTAAATGAGCGACATCTATGATCACTCATACGAACTAATCATCAAATATATAAATTTTAATAAATTATTAAAAATCCAAGTCACGCATATTCAAACACGTCTAAACATGTACAATTAGATGATTAAATTGAAAAAAGCACTTACATTTTCGCTGCACGTCCTAAAGGCCAACTTATCTGCTTCTTTCGTGCACACACATTCAAACCTCACCACATGCATTATTTCATTGATGTACCCTCAAACACAAATATTTTACACAAAATACTTTCACGAGAGCTTAAAATTCGCTTTTCCATAACAATGTTCCGCACAGAAAAGTTCAAAGCAACACTATTCTTTTTCCCTGACTAATGGCTCTTTTTTGTGCAATTATTTCTTGGTGACACGTAAAAACAAAGAATCCGACAAAAAAGAGTTTCCACCTATTTATAAATTGTAGATGTTTAGCGTTTCATATAAATATTTCTGATTTGATTAGATTAATCCGAATTTGTTTAAATTGGCGAAAATTTTTAATTAAATTCTAAATAGGTATGCCAACCGCCTGCACCCTATAAGCAATTTCGTATATTAGACTTAGACAAATTTGATTTTTCTGAAATAAATAAAACTATGTACAATTACTAAGAACGCGTATTTCGTTTCGTTTTTGTAAAAGATATAATTGCTAATATTTTAAATTAAATTTTAAAAATGTCAACCGCCTGCAGCGACATCTATGAACAACTGCGTGTACTAGTCTTACAAAAATTTTATATTTCTGAACTAAATAAAAATAAATATAGTTATTGGGTATACGCGTATTTCACACGTGTTTCTCTTTTGTGATAATATTTTCGATTAATAAAGGAAATATCCCCTAGACTTAAATCTTTAATCTAAGTCTAAAATGTTACTATTCCATAGTTGACGATCTGCTCTGACGTCATTGGCTACAAACATAACCTAAATTTGGTACTTACAGTACACGTATACAAATGTTTCTGAACTAAATAAAAATAAATGCATTTATTAGGTACGAGTATTTCACACATATTTCTTTTTTGTGATATATAATTGTTAATATTTTCGATTAATAAAGAAAATACCCCCTAGATAAATCTAAAATGTTACTATTACATAGTTGCCGATCCTGCTCTGACGTCATTGGCCACATACATAACCTAAACTTGGTACTTACAGTACACGTATACAGATGTTGTTACAATAAATAAAACCTTCAAAATGTTAACTAAATTTGAAACGAAAAGTGCACGCGTGAAGGGCCTGTCTTTCCATCCCAAACGTCCATGGATTCTTGCAAGGTAAATAATTTACGAATTGTTTTCATTAAGTCGACATGTCATGTTTAAAAATGGTCTAAAATTGTAAATATTAAGAACTTACATGGGGTTTATGGTAAAATATGTTGCTGTTATAGAAAGGAGAAACGAGATAACTAATAACAATTTAAACTCTGCATGTATTTGTCGTTACCGATGATGAAATTGCATGAGATTTCAGGGCCCCAGTTTTCATGGTTATTAAAAACAGTTTAGTTTTAACATCACTTTATTTTTAAAATGACGAAGACAATAAATAATAAATAAATAAACTCGTTCATTATTTTGCCTATTTAATAGAACTCATAGTCGAAGTAGTATCTAATGAGTTTTCGGTCGTAACGTTTTTAGTTTCGGTCGTAACGTTTTTAGTTTCGGTCGTAACGTTTTTAGTTTCGGTCGTAACGTTTTTAGTTTCCGTCGTTTCTTCTGTCGCTAAATTGATTTGTGCCGACTTTATTTCCTGTTTGCCATTTAGATTAACGACAGAAGTAACTTGTTCAGCCGAGAAATCTTCCAGCGCATCGGTTGATGTGGGTTTTGAGTCTGTAGTCGTTGAGGGTTTCTCAGTACTGCTTGTAGAAGAAAGGGGATTATTGGAAGTAGCATTTTCATTTCCCAAAACAGATATTCCTTGGCTAGAATTAACATCCAGAGAATCCGATGCAACAGTTCTTGCCGTCAAAGTTACGTCATCGCTTAAGCTTTTGTCTTGCCTTCGACTTGAAGGGAACATTAGTTTATGGGATCCCTTGCCAGAATAAAATACTACATTCGAATGGCCACCTCCTTGATATTGCGTGCGATAGGTAAAACCGTGGTATTGTTCGTTCGGTTCTTCATTCAATTTCGTTGTTATTGATTTCACTTGTGTCGGTGTATTATTTTCATGATGTACCACATCTATGTAATTCATCTCTGAAACAAAAAATTATAGCAGAAATAATGAAAGTAACATCAGATATTTCATGCACCTTCTTCTTCTGCAGAATTACGAGTGAGTGGGGCTTCAGTTTGTTGACCGTTCATCTCTTCTAAGTTGTTGAATTCTGGAGGTATCACGTTAAAGTGAGGGGCAGGTTGCAAATAAATTATTTGATAGGTTTGATCTGTATTTAACTGCGAATGCTGGGTAAGAACAGGAGTTGGGGCTTGATAGTACGGATTAACAAAGCCAAACGGATCAAATGCATAGTTCGGTTGAAGTAAATTCGAGCGGTGATAATAATAGGGATAACTGGCAAGAGAAAGTTGGCTCGTCCAGTATAAAAGTACACCCTGTAAATTTCAAATTTCATAAAGTGGATTATTAAAAAATAATTATTGTATGTAGCAATTAACCCCATTCAAGATTCAGATGCATGACCTCGTTCAACAAGTTCTTAAATGTCGTGACATTAATAAAATATCAAAGGAGAATCCAGTTTTTTCAATTCAAGGTCAATTTTTACACTTTAATTATTGATGCCCTTAATTTTTATTACACAAGTCTATTTTATTGAAATTAAACTTTGTTTATTGAATTTGAAATTAAAATAATCGAATAAGTAAATTATTTTATAAAACGAAGTTGTTATTAATTGTTTAAATAATAATAAATCAAAATTGCTGTTGTTAGAAGTTAATAGAAGTGGAATCTATGCTGCTACTAACTACTATTGTATTATTTCTTTATTTTTTTAATAAATAAAAATTTACTTACAAAATAAAATATGTTATTCTTCATGTTTTTCGTATGTGCTCCACTTAAAATCAACTGCAGTGTTTTAGGAGTCCTTGCAATTTATACCGTTGAAACTCGTTCCCCCAATTTGCTCCAAATTTATGCCATTATTTAGTCCCATCGAATTTTGGGCGGGTCCGTTCGTCATTCATAAATTCGATACGATCGTTCACATCATTTGTAATTAAACGAATCTATTACGTTTTGAAAATTTAAATGAAATTAAATCACCCTGTTTTTTTATAATTAACAAAAAAAGGCATACATAATTTAATTCTCAAGTTGAGTGTCAATAAATTTAAATTAAAAACAATAATTATAATATCATAAAGACTAATAAATGAAAATTAGAGAGACAATAATTTATTATAATTTTATTTTTGGTGCATAATTATCCTACTTTGGTTTTTATTTAAAAAATACCAATAAAAATTTAAGGGGTTGTTTTGTTGATTGTTTTATAAAACAGTAATAACTTTATTGGACTGTTTAATTTATAAACAATATCGTGCTTTATAAATTAGAAAAAAAACTTTCTCCTTTATGTTGATGACCTTTGTTCAGTAAAAATCCTGTAAGATTGTGACATCCATCAACAAGATCGATCTAAATTGTTTGTTCGGGTGGTGAACCGACTGGATCTAAATGTTAATAGTTTCTTGTAACACCCACTTATTTTCAAATTAGTTTCTTTTTTATTTTCCAATTCTCGTTACCAGTTTGCACAATGGAGTTATACAACTTTGGGATTATCGCATGTGTACTCTCTTGGAAAAATTTGATGAACACGATGGCCCTGTTAGGGGAATTTGCTTTCACAATCAACAACCCTTATTCGTGTCAGGCGGAGATGATTATAAAATTAAGGTAAATTCCACAAGCTTTGATCAGCCGAGTCCAATAACACTAGTGCACTTTATAGGTGTGGAATTACAAGCAAAAGCGATGCATTTTTACTTTACTTGGACACTTAGATTACATTCGCACCACAATGTTCCATCATGAATACCCTTGGATTGTGTCGGCATCAGATGATCAGACCATCCGCATTTGGAATTGGCAAAGCCGAGCTTGTATTTGCGTACTAACTGGTCACAATCACTACGTCATGTGTGCCATGTTCCATCCTTCCGAAGACATGCTCGTTTCAGCCTCGTTAGATCAAACCGTTCGTGTCTGGGATATATCCGGTAAGGAGCTTCAAATTAGTACGCACGTTGTTTATCACAGTAACACCTTCAGGATTGAGGAAAAAGAACGTTGCACCTGGACCAGGTGGCCTCGAAGACCACTTAAAAAACCCAGGAACCACAGATCTTTTCGGGCAAGCTGATGCCGTGGTGAAACACGTATTAGAAGGACATGATCGCGGTGTGAATTGGGCATCGTTTCACCCAACTCTACCACTGATTGCATCGGGGGCAGACGACCGGCAAATAAAACTGTGGAGAATGAATGATTGCAAGGTAAAAAAAATTATTATTATGCAACAGAAATTCGAAGTTCTGTATTTGAGGCCTGGGAACTTGATACGTGTAGAGGTCACTACAACAACGTTTCCTGCGTATTATTCCATCCAAGGCAAGAACTGTTGCTGTCCAACAGCGAGGATAAAAGCATTCGCATTTGGGATATGTCGAAGCGGACTTGCCTTCATACTTTCCGTAGGGAACACGAGAGATTCTGGGTGTTAACTTCACACCCCTCCTTAAATTTATTCGCTGCGGGCCATGATACAGGAATGCTGATATTTAAGGTTCGGTTCCTCGAGTTAATTTTGCTTGCTTTTGTAATCGAAAAAAAAAAATTCCAGCTCGAACGTGAACGTCCAGCGTATACCGTCCATGGCAATTTGTTGTACTATATAAAAGAAAGGTTCTTGCGCAAGCTGGATTTTACAACATCTAAAGATGTGCCGGTTATCCAGATTAGAGGTGGAGGAAAATCGCCTGTGTACAGCATGTCGTTTAATCCTGCAGAGAATGCGGTGCTCTTATGCACGCGTTCTGTAAACTTGGATAATAGTACTTACGACCTCTACACAATTCCCAGAGAAAATACTGAGGACCATCAGGTCCCCGAGGCTGAAAGCAAGAGATCACCGGGAGTAACTGCACTTTGGGTTGCTAGAAATCGCTTTGCAGTTTTGGATAGGTCCCATCAGGTAGGTGCTTGAACTGCTATTATTCTGATTAATAGCTTTTAAGTTGCAGCTTGTCATAAAAAATTTGAAAAATGAAGTAACTAAGAAGGTAATGACCCCCAACTGCGAGGAAATATTTTATGCGGGCACTGGCATGTTACTATTGAACGATGGAGAACACGTCACACTCTTCGATGTTCAACAGAAACGTACACTGGCTCAAGGTAAGTTCCTTTCGCTTTATATTTCCGTGTTATCACTCTAATTGTAGTAAAAATCTCACGATGTCGCTATGTCGTTTGGTCTTCGGATATGAGCCACATCGCATTGTTAGCAAAACATACCGTGACAATCTGCAATAGAAAATTAAATTTGCTCTGCTCACTACACGAAAGCACACGTGTTAAATCGGGTGCCTGGGATGATTCTGGAGTGTTCATTTACACAACGAGCAATCACATTAAATACACCCTAATAAATGGGTAAGCTTCGCCATTATAATTTGTTTAAATGCCACGTTAATAAATTTTTAGTGACCATGGAATAATTCGTACATTGGATTTGCCTATTTACATTACCCGTGTGAAGGGCAATCATGTGTTCTGTCTCGATCGTGAATATAAACCTCGCATGCTCACAATAGATCCAACCGAATTCAAATTCAAGCTCGCTCTTATCCACCACAAGTACGAAGAAGTTCTGTATATGGTGAAAAATGCAAGGTTGGTCGGACAGGCCATAATATCATACCTTCAAAAGAAAGGGTACCCCGAAGTGGCCTTGCACTTTGTCAAAGACGACAAAACGCGATTCACTCTCGCCTTGGAATGTGGCAATATTGAGATTGCACTCGATGCAGCGAAGTCTCTGAACGACAAGCTCTGTTGGGACCAGCTTGCGCAAGCGGCTCTGATGCATGGCAACCACCAAGTCGTCGAAATGTGCTACCAACGAACCAAGAGTTTCGATAAACTCTCTTTTCTTTATCTCATCACTGGGAATTTGGATAAACTGAGAAAGATGACGAAGATAGCAGAGATACGTAAGGAACGTTCTGCTCAATATCATGGTACTCTTCTGTTAGGAGACATCGAAGAGAGGATTCGCATTATGAAACAAGTCAACTTGAATTCTTTGGCTTATTTAGTGGCTGCAACTCATGGATTGACAGAGCAAGCCGCAGAGTTAAAGGAAACCTTCGAGGATAAACCTATCCCGGATGTACAGCCTAACGCCAAGTTCTTAAGACCACCCCCTCCGATACAACAAGCCGAGAGTAATTGGCCTTTACTCACAGTCAGTCGAGTATGTATTAAACCAAATATTTTTCTTTTATAATTTAATAATAAAATATTCTAGGGTTTCTTTGAAAGTGCTTCATTCGTAAAAGCTCCGGCACATGCTGCTGTGTTTGATGTCGATTTAAATGTGGTTTCTAACACAGCGGATGAGGGAGGATGGGGAGATGACGATGAGGAGGAAAACGAAGAAGAAAATGAGGAAAAGAAAAAAGCCGAGGTAACCTGGATGTGGTTGTGGAGTTTCTTTGGTTTAAGTATTGCTTTTTAGGGTGGTGATGCAGAAGGAGGTTGGGATGTGGAGGATGTAGATTTGCTTATTATGCCGGAATTTAGCTCTGCCCTGCCAGCGAACTCGTCCGGCTCAAACTACGTCCACCTACCCACAAATGGCCCATCACATCAGTCTTTATGGGTCAAAAATTCTCAGCTTGCTGCTGATCATGTAGTAGCAGGCTCATTCCAGTCCGCTTGTAGATTATTAAATGATCAGGTAATTTGCTTGGTGTTAGCTTGAAGACGTAAATCTAACATGTTATGCACTTTGCAGATCGGTGTCGTTAATTTTAAGCCGTACAAACAAATTTTCATGAACATGTTCATGGCATCTAGAACTTCGTTCACCTGGCAACAGAATATTTCTCCAGTATTTATCTACCCTCAACGTACAGTCAAAGACAATAAAGGTGCTTTCCCATGCGTGATGATAAAATTGTCAGATTTAGTACAACGTTTGCAGGTCGGTTGTTGTTGTTGATGGAAGATTTCGTTTGTATTTCTGCTTTTATAGGTTTGCTATCAATTGACTACCGGAGGAAAATTCTCTGAAGCAATAGAAAAGTTCCAAGATTTACTGTTGCAAGTCACTTTGTTAATTGTCGACACCAAACAGGAGATATCCGAAGCCCTTCAGCTGTTGAAAATATGTCGGGAATACATCCTGGGATTGAAGATGGAAACTCTGCGTAAAAGTCTGCCTAAAGGAACAGCAGAAGAGCAAAAGCGCCAGTGTGAAATGGCCGCTTATTTCACGCATTGTAATTTGCAACCGATCCATCAAATTCTGACTCTGAGGACAGCCCTGAACATGTTCATCAAAGTGAAGAATTACAAAACCGCTTCATCCTTCGCCAAACGCTTGTTGGAATTAGGACCCCGCCCTGAAGTTGCACAGCAAACACGAAAAATACTGCAAGTTTGCGATACAAACTTATCAGACGAACTGTCTTTAATGTATGACGAGCACAACCCATTTTCTCTTTGTGGAATTTCCTATAAGCCCATATACAGGGGGAAGGCCGAAGAAAAATGTCTCCTTTGCGGTACTAGTTATTTACCACCTTATAAAGGTAGATTGTGCAATGTGTGTGAAGTGGCAGAGATAGGGAAGGATGGCATTGGCTTGAGGATCAGTATTCATCAGTTTAGATAAATTTGTTTTTTCTATGATTTATAAAAATGTATGTATCTTTCCATTATTGCTTTTTATTTGATGTTTTATATCAAAATTAAACATGTAAAATAAAATGTCTGCTTGTGTCTTATACAAAAATGAATGAAATCTTACAGTAAATAAAAAAAAGGGAAGTCTAGGTATAGTAAAATTGGAAAATGTTAATAGAGTTTATTGATTAAATAACGTATATTAATACTTAAGTGAATATCATGATACATAAGTTATTACATTACATTATCACTAAACAATATAAAATTCGAGTGATCATGGGATTTAATCTACTAGCAATCACGTCAATTTTAAGTAACAAAAATGAAATGTTAAGTTCCACATGATTGGAACTAATTTTTTTAATAATTTAGCTACGTTTGGCGAATATAAGCCTGGACTGGTACAATGACTTTGGCCAATTATTAAAAAAAAAAAAGGACACTATCACACACCTATTCGACTGCGGTTATATTTCTATGCATTTTATTTATGATGTGGCGATGCCAACTGCAACGCCAGCTACGAAAGACACCAGGAAGATGTGAATTTCCTTGAGATGGCATTTAGAATCTCCGGTAAACCAGTGTTTTACTTTAGCCTTGGGATTCCTTAAGATTTCTTCGGCCTTATCTATTTTCTTGCCTATGAATTTCTCACCCTTATCAATTTTCCTGTCTACGAACCTCTCGACCTGCATAATTAAACTTTAGGATTTTCAAATGTTAATCTACCGAGTACCTTGTCGGAGAAACTGGGGCCCTCCCCGGTGATTTTTTCTTCGACTTTATCAACTGCCTCTACGATGTTCTTGTTAACTTTATCCCAGTTTACTTTAATGTAGCCCTTCTCGTTTGCAATTTGTAATAAAATAATGCTACCCCCGATTGCAACCGCAATAACCTTACCCATTTTCATGGATAGGTATCCGGTTATCCTGCGATACAATTTAACGCTGATGATGATGGTAGCTCACAAAAGGTATGTTTCTTACCAACCAGATGAGGCTCCGATGATCACCTGCTTCGAGGCCGACTTCTTACTGACGTCCCCGAAAAATCTTTCAACGAAAGACTTGGTGTTTTCGTTTAGCTTTCCCATTTTCAAGACGTCGTTCGTTTCACCTTTTGCAGTCTTACCCGAAGACATTTTTTAGCTACAAGTTAGAAACTGTTTGTTTTACTAATTATTGTATACGCGTAAATGTGAGTCAAACGTTAAGTGAAACGAAGCAAAATTCTATAATTAGCATCCACAAACGTGACTTCATTTTTTACATACCTGAACACGAATGCAATGAGTTATATTTATTTATTAATAAAATAGACTGTCGTAGATCTTGCAACTCTGCCTGTGCATGGAAATCTCGTGCTTATTGACATGAAACGACGGCCATCGTGTCTGAGAGGGAAGATGATTAATTAGGTTGGAGCGAGAGAAAGAGAAAAACAATCATGAATTCGCCGGTGACGTTATTCGACTGTCTTTTATTTATGTGCGCATATTGCCTACACGCGTAATTGCTAGCTCCACCTATGGGCGACGACTTAAAACCATTTTTTTTAATTAAAGTTTTAAATAAATTCTTCGTTTTTTATTATAAACTATGATTGCTTTTTCTTTTTAAACAGTCATACGATTATATGGCAGCTTATTTTGTAAGTGTTTGTTGGTGTTAATCTTTTAGGTAGGTATGTGATTTTCTGTTTGCATAAAATTTGAAACAAATAACAGATGTATACAAATCGTTACAAAATATTTATTCAGAAATTACTCACATGAAAGAAAGGCAAATACATTCTGGTATTATTTGTTATAATGCACTGTAAAATCTCCCAAATACAAAGAAAATCAAATTAAAGAGCCGGTAATAAGCCACATTTTCTGTTCTACTGTAAAAAAACAAATAAGCCTTCGATGTAAATGGGAGACACTTCACGATAAAAATCGAGATTAAAAATTGCTGTTTATTGTTGTGGTGTATGAAATGCAATTATTATAATTCCTTACCTACAAGTATCCCTGCCTGCATTAAGACAGGAAATAGTAAATACTAACTCTAAAAATTGGTTCACAAGTTCATAACTTAAGTCATGAATTAATACTCACTTTTGATAAAAATTCACATTAAAACTACTAAGGTTCTGAGTGGAATGCAAGTTTCGCTTTATTCCGACCAAAAAGAGGTAATCACATTTGTTTTGTACAATTCAGTTTTCCAAGTCGTACTATTATTTTGCTCATGTCCCCTACATGTTTCAAAAATTTGGAAGGTTTATAAGGCTGGGGGAAGGTGGTCTAGCAAGTGTCCGACTTGAAAGGCAACTGCTTTTAGTAGTCTTTGCACGCCACTCATCATACAAATTAATATAAAATTATCTATTCATAAGTTCGAATCGTTTCATCATTCATATGCAATACACTCTTAAATTATATTTGTTAATTGGACAAAAATAATCACTTTTAATGTACTTAAAATCAGTGCTACGCATTCATGCCGCACTCTCCATTTACTCTACTCATTATGTTTAGGCATCATTGAATATTGCCAAGCTTGCTAACGATATAGAAAAATGGTATATTTAAAAATCTAATCCCGTTAAAAGTATTGCTATCGAATCTGCCACCGAAGAGGAAGCAAATGCGCCGGAGCTCTGAAAGACGCACGGGTGGAGATATCGCAGATGAGAACGGGCCAAATAACTTGGCCCATAAAGTGGAAGTATCAGAAAGAAGAGTAACAAACAAGCAGGATCACGCCTGTTTCTTACTAATCTACGTTATAATAGGCATTGAAGTTAATCCTAATATGTACAAGTTTTCAATGTGTTCAGTAGTGTAAATCTCATTAAAAAAATTACATACAAACGTGAAACTATATGATAAAATCATAAAAAAAACACGTAGCTATAAGTCTATGCGCGGACGATACTGTAACGTTAAAGGTGGATTTTGAAATCGCCATCTCGTAACGTATACGAACTTCAACGTGTGATCCTTCCCAAGTAACTCGTCATTGCACAAAATATCAATCTGTAAAGAAACTCCGATGCACCTAAAATTTTTCCCAAGAAAAAATTACTACTTACATCTCTGTACTTTTCCATACCGTTCAGCACTTTCTTCGCGACGAACTTCTTCAAATGGAGTATCGTCGCTTGTGCTGAACACCGAATAAATCGTCTCTTCAGAGTTTTAAGATTAGAACTCGTGCATTCTAAGCATACGTTAACTTGTTCGTCTTGGCGATGATAATCGGATTCCGCATGTACGTCAGCCACGGATTTTTCTTCGTCGGCCTCTCCCTGATTGGGAGGGATGTCTTTGGGACATGGTAGTCCCCTAAGGCGATAAAATTCCCTCTCCCTACTGATTTCATCTAAAATATAAATTTATATGTAAATCTAAAATAAGTTCAAGTAAACATCTGTACCTTTCTGCAATTCTGGTACTAGTTTATATACGATGTCTTGCATAGTACGATCGAAACTGATGTATTGCAACGGATGTGATTGATGAATTACAATATTACATGTCGGGCAAGTATTATTTTCTTCCAAGTGTTTCACTAGGCAACTTTTACAGACTGAAAAATGTTTGCATAGCAACGACACCCGATCTCATATCATAATATTTACAACTTACAAGTATGTAAACATTCCGTAACAGTAGTAGCATCAATTAAATAACCTCTACATATTTTGCATGTAATGTGACTGTTTAATGTTTTCAGTTTGATCCTTCTTTCCATTATCATAATTCCAGGCAAACCATTATTTTACGAATTTACTGCGGTTTTAACGAAAAACCTGCATAGAAATTGTGTTTATTGTTTGAGGATATAAAGCCTGCCTACATACTTGGATGTCCACAAAATCATAAAAGAAGACAACATATTCCTTTTTTGAAACTTAACGGCGGCATCAACTGAAATAAAAAGGGCTAAATAAATTAGGTAAAAAAAATAAATTGTATTTATGTCAGAAAATTGACAAAAACAGTCCAATCCGTAAAACAAATATTTGCCCTTGCCCTTAACGCGGCACCGAGGTGAAATTAGCTTTCAAATTAAAAAATCTGTCAGTCACACCAATCCCTGCGATTTCAATCCCAAATTTCAAATTCTCCTCAAAATTCCTGAAATCCCTTTCATATCATCAAAAAGATTAAATATTAAAAGAAACGCAATTTTTATTTTACACGAAATGACTGAAGTTACTACCCGTTGCATAAAGTAAGATGTAAGTAAAATATTACAAACACAAGGACTAAACATAATTTTCGTATATATATATTTATTTTTTGAAAATATCAAACGATTATCAACGTAATTATCCAATTTAAATAATCAATCAAACTAATTTAAAAATAGTAGTAAATTTCTATCACGTATGTTGGTAGTACCAGTAAATTGACAATCGCAAATTAGTTTATGTCATTGACGTGTTGTGTACATGTGTGAAATACACGAAGCGATTAAAACATGAATGAAAACGTTAACAAAGAAAAAATTATAGGAAACACTTACATAGAACTGTACAAGTACGAACAAAATGGACAATTCGACCGAGCACTTAAAGCTGCCAACCGAAGTAAGTGTTAAGGTTAGGTTAACATACGGGTAGTTATTTCTTTGGTTTCGCAGTACTCCAGCTTTCATCTAGCGAGACGACCGCCGTACACTGTAAAACCGTTTGTCTTATGCAGTTATCGAAATTTGAAGAAGCATTGAACTTCATAAAAAAGTACCCGGATTTTTCCAAGTAAATATTAATCGCTCTAGTTGTCCGTACGTTACACATTACAATCTTATTGTAGGAATCTCGCCTTTGAAAAAGCCTACTGCCAATACAGATTAAATCAACCAGCCGAAGCACTTAAAACGATCGATGAAGTTACCCAGTTGAATCAGAGACTGTTGGAGTTGAAGGCGCAGGTTTTGTATCGTTTAGAAAACTTTTCAGATGCTTTTAATATTTATAAGGAGATAACGAAGGCAGCCGATGATGAATATGAAGACGAGAGGAGCACAAATATGAGCGCTGCTTTAGTTTATACTGACACCACCAATATTGTTAGTTTCTTCTTAAAACAAAAAAAAAGATAGACGTTTACGTTTTTGTTGTTTAGGCTCAACTTGGACAGATTTTGAGAGAAGACACTTATGAGCTGTGCTTCAACAAAGCGTGCCAGCTAATCGCAACTGGCCAGTATTCTGAAGCCGAAAAGAAATTGCGTCAGTGCGAGAAACTCTGCCGAGATTCATTAGAGGAAGACGGCACTTCAGAGGAAGACATACAAATTGAATTGGCTCATGTTAAGTAAGTGCAATTTTCACTTTAAACCGAAAGAGAACGACACGTGTTCTATTTTAGAATACAATTGGGATATATTTACCATAAGCAAGGGCGTATTCGCGAAGCCCAGCAATTATACATGTCAGCGCTTAAGTTGAAATTAGAAGACACTGCTCTAATGGCCGTTGCCAGTAATAATATCGTGGTAATCAACAAGGACCAAAACGTTTTCGACTCTAAAAAGAAGATGAAGGTAGCCATGAATGATCAACTTAATTTTAAGTTGCTCTCGAGGCAGAGGAAATACATCGCGTTGAACAATGCGCTCTTCAACTACTACACTAATCAGTTTGAACAGTGCAAGAAAATCTGCGTTATGATCGAGAAGACTTGGCCTGATTTGGGGGTTTACTCGACTATAATTGCTGCACTGACTTCTGTTAAGTCAAACAACTACACTGAAGCACTTAATCTCTTGGAGAAATACACTGTGTCAGACCCCGAAGAAAATTTATTTTTGCAGTTAGCACGCGCACAGCTGTGGTTAATGCAGGTATGTTGATTAAATTAGCTAGTTCCCTCTTATAATAATCATATAATAATTATAGGGTGATCGTAAGCGGGCCTGTGAAATTTTCGAAGGTGCTGGTGATAATCGGTATCTTCCTGGAATCGTCGGGGCTTTGATTACCTTATATCTAGCCGAAGGAAAGGAAGAGATCGCTCAAAAAATTTACAAAGAGACAGTTGAATGGTACAAACATAACAAGAAAACCGAGGGTGACTTGACTTATTTGTGGAGACAAGCGGCAGAGTTTCACATACGCAATGGACAGGCGACGGTCGCTGCAAATAGCCTCGAGGAATTACTACGAAGTAATCCGAATGATATGAAAGCGAAAGGGCAATTGATTATGGCCTATTCTGAGGTAACTGAGTTACTACGAAACTAATCCATCTCATATTTTATACTTTCCAGATTAATAAAGAAAAAGCCATAGAATTAGCTTCTGAATTATTTTCCATGGAGGAAATATCTAAAGATTTAGATATTGATACCGTGGAAAGTGCAGTGTGGTTGTCTACTAAAAAATCTTTGCCACACATTAAAGCTGAGAACTCCCCCTCTGTTATAGGGTATATGCCATTGATTATGCAGGGAGGAAAAAAATGACTCTTTAAATTGTAGAACTCCATCATCTGAGAGCTTGGCTGGCGTAAAAAAGAAAAAGAAGCAGCACAAACGCAAAGGTAAATTACCCAAGAACTACGATTCTAAAATTCCCCCAGATCCGGAACGCTGGTTGCCAAAATATGAGAGGTCTGGCTATCGCAAGAAACGTGACCGTCGAACCAGAGACGTTATTAAAGGCTCCCAAGGCACTGCATCTGGTCAAGCCGAACTCTTGTAAGTTACAAACGAAAGTTCACTAACGTTCACTTATTTTAATTTTTATTCTAGTGACTTCTCCTCGAAGATCGCAGACACTGAATCACATGATAGTCCATCGAACGTAGACCCTCCTCAAACTTCGAAAAGCTATCAGAAAGGTAGGGGCCAGCAGAAAAAGAAAAGTAAAAGGCGATAAACGTTAAATGTATTCAAGTTTTTGTTGTTTTGTTCATTTCAGTTCAGTTCAGAAAATTTGTAAGCAAAACCTTATGAAATAAATGTTTTGTTTTTTTTGACATAATTTTATTTATTTTTTATCATCAACATCAATAACATTATTAATCACCGTTTATATTATAATCTTTGGTAAAATAAATAAAAGAAACTAAATCTAGAAGACGAAAAAAATATTTTATACATAATTAATGATAAAATCACTCGTATTTTATTTGCATTTATGATAACTTGAAATGCAATAAAATTTATTTGTTTTGTTAGTTGCATTCGTTTAAATATTCACGCTCCTCGAGGTAATTAGATGTAATGGGATTTTTTTTTATTTGTGTTTTCTTCACCTTTTGAGTTTCAATGTCGTCACCTACTCCAAGCCCCTCGTAATTATGATTCGAAGCTACCTTATCAATGCTGCGAGTCACAAAGTCTTTCTTGTGTTTGCAAGTTCTGTTCACGAATGTTATTTTAAATGGCTCGCCAACGTGAGCAATATTTGATGATGATGAACCATAGGCGTCTCCCTCTTCGAATAGTGCAAACGGTTCTTGAGCGTACGGAGAATTGATTCGCTTTTGCAGATTTTTCAATTCATGATTACCTACGGGTGTGCCGTAAGAAGTGACAGCTCCTGGCGTGCCATAACTCGCCGAAGAAGTGTCGTATTGTAAAGCTGGAGGTCTCTGGGTTATGGGGACTTCGTAGCTTGAGTGAGGCTTTGCGTAGTTGTCAGGTGATTCAAAACCTGAGGGCCCTCGAGGCTCCTGCGATGGTGTCCCATAACTTGTATAAAGTGGCTGCTGAGGGGGATATGTCCCATCATAACCAGTTGATGATGGCTGAGTGTTATAGTCGGGGTAAACTGGCCTGTAATTTTCTACAGGTGGCCCATAATTGTCTGAAGGAGAAGGTAAAGGGGGTAAATCACTTGGGGCAGGTGTCCCATAACTTTGAGGAGGCCTTGATGGATGCGAATGTGAACTCGTAGAAGGATAAATAGAGACGTCATAGCTTGACGTAGGAGGTCCATAAATTGAAGGTGAAGGAATACCGTAATGTGTTGTTGGGGGTGGATAATAACTAGGGGGTGATCGATGGTAATAGGGTGGATAATTTGAAGCCCGATAATCATAGATTGATCGGGACGGTGGTCTGTATGTTAGCCTGGGTGGCCCATAGATCGATTTTGGAGGTCCATAGTATGATTTAGGCGGCCCATATATTGGGGCATAATTTAATTTGGGCGGTCCATACCTCGGTGGTCCATAAATGGGTCTGTAAATAGCCACTGGTCTATAAATAGGAGGTTCACGTTTTAATCTCACGAGGTTTTCATTTAGGACGCAGGATGCACTTAAAATTAAAACCTAAAATCGAATCACATAAAATAATTTTTGTTTAAATATTGAATGAGTACTCACAAACACACTGGTAATAATCTTCATTTCGCTGGCGCGCGTTAGTTAGTAGGTCGAAGACTGCTTTACTACTGGAGGCTTTTAAGAGTGGAACATCTTTATAGCGCAATGGTGTTAAAGAGAAGGATTTTCGTATGCGGAGTGCTAACGGATTATTTTAAAAAGCGAAATCTCCTGCGCTCGAAAAATGCGTGGAAAGTTACGCTAGAAGTGGAATTAATCAATTCGTTAAAATTAAAAATCGAAAACAATTACTTTTTCCGTTCCGGGGAATTTCAAAAATGCACCGCGGATGCTCACGCATCGTGAATACAAAATTTATGGACCGCGCTTTGAATTAAATTCTTTTATGGCCTTGAAAACTAAAGAATTTTCGAAATTTCGTGTTCAGAATTAAATACAAAACGCAAGTGGGTTTATTTTCACGCCGCTGTAATTCCTAATTGCTGGATAAACTCAAGAGATTAAAAGCGTAGCTACCACTTACTTTCTGTAACACCATTTTTGACGTGACATCACGACACGAGATTCTAATACGTTTAATAATTCAAATATTTACATCACGTCCACAAAACCTTTCAAAAATAATTCATTAGCTTGTATGCGCTCACATTTAAATTTACAACTAAGTGAAGAAGTAAGTAAAGAAGAGAAATCTTCGATGTATTCACAGCAAGGAAATACAGGAAGTAATCTTAATTTTATGAGCATTTTGAAATCTTATTAATTAAAAAAGCAAATTAATTTCTTTTCTCTCGACGCATGCAAATTATATTAACAAATTCCATTATATAATACCGCTCATCTTCTCTGATTTGATAACAGCCCTTATGTTGTGCAAATCATTGCGTTGTACCTGTATATTACAACGCATCTCGTGTTTGTGTAATATTTGCTTCGTTTTTTTTTTGCTTGATAAACTCGAAACTCGCCCTCTTCTAATTTCACCATCATTAAAATTGCCATGACTAATTTTTAATTAGCCCGCTATTCTTTGATGGTTTAATTAGAAAAACGGTATTAAGAAAAAGTCGCGTGCTGAATTCAGCTTAAGATTTGTTGTAGTATGTGGAGCACTTTCACCGTAATACATTCTGAAACATCCAGATTCAAATCACCGCGACATCTATTTATATTCATTTATTAATAAATTTATTATTAAAACCTATTATATTAGAAACCAATTAATTCAGTTCAAACTATTTATTGCATTAGCTTCATCTTACTAATAAATTTATAAAATGCTACATTAAATATTTATTAGGTAAATAAATTGTGAAAGCCAATATTTTTTTACTCGATTAAAAAACGCATCAATGAAATATTTTATTTAAAAAAAATGGCTATGATGTGCATGAACTGTTGAGCAAATTCAACCGGAAATTATCTGTGAATTAATTAAATAACAACACTCAAATAAAAGTAATTTTATTTAAAAGTTAATGCGTTGCATATTTCTTTATGGGACAGCTGTAGATGTAACGCGTAACTCCTCCCACCAATAAACTCAAGATGGTGGCCTAGCTTAGTTGGGTAACTGCTTTACCGACGACGTTTCTTTTTTGTGAGGTGCTTCGTGGTGTATACATGTTGTAACCATGAAGGTAAGAGTAATTTTAAAGCATCGTACGTGTTATTATTATAAAATAATTCCAAATATCGATAATATATTTCAATGCATTCACATTACAATCCGCGTATGATGTTTTTTGTGATCGATGGACCAAGTTAAAGTAGATGAAAACACGAGCTACATATTGACTTTGTCTGTTGTTTAGTATAATTTCGCCCTTACATTATGTTTGCTAATCATGTAGTTGCATTTTCTTCTAAAAATTACAAATAATAAAGTGCCCGTGTTTGTTTCAGTTAAATATTTCATACCCGGCGACGGGATGTCAGAAGCTCATAGAAGTCGTCGACGAGCATAAAATTCGGATTTTTTACGAAAAACGCATGTCTGCTGAGGTGGAAGCAGATCCTCTAGGTGACGAATGGAAAGGTTACGTGCTCCGCATTGCTGGGGGCAATGATAAACAAGGATTTCCAATGAAACAGGGCGTTCTAACCAACAGTAAGAAATTCCCCTTAATATTTTTAAATACAGAAATAAAATCAATACTTTCATTTGTTAGTTAGAAACAAAAGTATAGGCAACAACTCGGTTTGTTTTTATTTGTTGTTAAAATTTTGAGGTTAGGATTTCTTGTTGCATAAATATAAATGATACAAATTTTTAAATTGTCACTATAACTTGTACATTGGAATAATAATTAATTAAAATATTTCTTTTATAGGTCGTGTGCGATTACTTTTATCTAAAGGACATTCATGCTATAGACCTCGTCGTAATGGAGAACGTAAAAGGAAGTCAGTTCGTGGTTGCATTGTGGATGGCAATTTGAGTGTTCTCGCTCTTGTCATCGTCCGCAAAGGTGAACAGGTAATTTCCATTTCTGCTCCCCCTCTTGCAGTATTTAATAGGCTTCTTTTAGGAAATTCCTGGTCTTACCGACACTCAGGTACCCCGTAGGTTGGGGCCTAAGAGGGCATCGCGCATTCGCAAACTCTACAATTTAAGTAAGGAAGACGATGTGCGTCAGTATGTAATCAAGAGGCCGTTGGCCCAGAAAGAAGGAAAGAAGTTGCGTTTTAAAGCGCCAAAAATTCAACGCTTGATCACCCCGTCTGTTTTGCAGGTAACGATTTTAAAACAATTTCGAAAGCAAACCACGATCAGGCAGTTTCTTAGAATGCAACTTTGTTCTTTGAAACGTTCAAGTTCGTGGGATATTATTTTGGGTCTCATTGAATGTTGTTGCACTTTCCAAATTGGATTTGTGACGATTCGATTGGGTACATTTTTAAAAATTTTTAATAATGGTGCACTTATTTTGTTCTTTTTTTTTTTAAGCGCAAACGTCATCGCTTGGCTCTGAAAAAGAAGCGTTGCTTGAGGCGTAAGGAACAGGCTGATAATTATGCTAAACTTTTGGCACAACGTAAGAAGGAATCTAAGGCCCGACGACAGGAAGAACTTAAAAGACGTCGTTCTGCTAGCATGCGTGACAGCAAGTCTAGTAATCAGAGTTCACAAAAATAAAATATTTTTTTTAGAGCGGAGCAAAATATTAATTAATTAATTTGATGTGTACAGTATAACTGCATTAAATTTTGCTCTAAATAAATTTTGTTTGATTTTCTTTCAATCTCCTAAATACCTTGGAGGGGGTGTTGGTAAAAAAAGAGAAACACTTAAGTATTTAATAAAATTGTAATCAATACTCTTTGTATATCTACATTACAGATTGACAATTACATTTTATATTTAATTACACACACTCAGACGCATTATGTATGAATGTACACATATGTCTGACGTATACAGGTGCACGTCCAGATAAATGTGAACATGCACACGTACGTAAATGAAGATCCTATAAAATGTAATAGCATGTTTGTGCACGTTTGAATACTATAAAAAAAAAAACATTATGAGATAAAAATACTGGTCGATATGTATTAAGGAGTGCAAAATAAAATGCATGCTAAAAATAATTTCACAAAATTTACTGGTTACAATAAAAATAAATAAATACAACTAAAACTAATAAAAATATATACAAATGAGATGCACGGACAATTGCAAAAAAAAATTGCATAAATATTAAACTACAACGTATTAACTAGTATTCTTCAACAATTAATTACACATTAAAATTATGCAATACTTATATTACACACGAAACAAAAAAACTTTATCCAAATTGAGCTATAATATAATGCCTCATATTTATGCATTTTTTCTTCATCATCGAGTATCGAATCATGCTCACTAACAAATCAAAAAATTTTCTAACAGTGTGTTCTAATTGGTTTAACTGTAAATCAGTTCATTTATTTTGGTATGAAGTGGCTTAAGTTTTCCTATACTGCAGCGTCCCAATACAAGACTTAAGTTCTTTGGTTTAGTATGTTTTATTTATACATAATATGTACATATTAGCGACTAATTTACATAAATTAATTCTCTACAAAAATAGTTTATTTACACAAACATGCTGCATTTGAAACAGAAATAATTAAAAAAAAGAGAAGGAGGTGGAAATTTTCTATTTTGTTGAATCGTTATTAAAGCCGAGGCTAAAATACAAATCAATTCAACGCTGACCAGATATACAATCTAATAATTATCCAATTTACAATCTCCATACAAAAATAAAATAACTTACTTGAACATCATTAATCATGCATTTCATTCAAGTAATTAATACTTTGTATGTGTTTTTTTTTCTTTTTATATACACAATTGGGGTAAACATTACGAATTTAAATTGCACATTGTAATAAAACTGGGCATAGAAAATACGAGTTACATCAAAACATGGTTTCCTTAATATATGGTAATCACTGAGGGGAAAGCAACGGTACACTGGTTTATAAATTCCAAAGGTTACATACAAATGTATTGTTATAATAACCACCGGAGCAAATTAAATTTTTTGCCATGGATTTCAAGCTCTAAATCGGGTTGCTATATTTATATTTGAATAAAATTGAGTGTTTAAAGACCATACGTTATAATATAATTTGCAATGTAATAATAAACTCGACTTAAAATATAAAAATGGCTAGTTATATGGCAGATACGTTGCGTTAAAAAATGTCTTAAAAAATGTATTTTATGCTCCGACTATAAATTAAGAATTAAAACAATTACGCATATGTATGTATATGATTGATACTTCAGTGCACATAAAATCTGAGTATACGACAAACAATATTATTTTATCAATATTATTTCATGGACTTGACTATTATGTATTTTGTTAATAAATATTTTGGCCTTATTTTTTAATATCAACTAGTCAGGCAACATATGAACAAAACTTATAGGAAACATTCCCCTGCGCTCCGGTTCATTTACCACCATTCCTTCCATCCAGTGTTCATCGTCAGTGTGTTCGTTTGTAACTATAATTATTTCTCCTTCCCTAAATGACAGTTCATCGTCATTATCAGCCTGGCAGTCGTATAAAGCTCGACATCTACGATCACCACCTCCATTAGGCGTACATAAAAGCCGACCAGGAATCGAACGTGGGGAAGACAGGGAACTCGTAGATATTGGACTAGATGTTACCTTATGAGGCGGAGAATCCGACGCCTAAAATTTTGAAACACATGCAAAATTGATTACAAAATGAATCAACGCTAAAACAAACAATCAAAAAGCAGATGATGACACTTTAAACGACTCATCGAATTTAATTTAAACCCCATCCATAATAAAAAATTTTGCCGTATGATGAAATGATGACTTACTTTGGACAACATGCTGAAGCTAAAATTGCGATCACTTTGTAACGAGGGCATGAAATCGAATAGCCAAACACAAGGCATGCCAACAGGTGCTTGCTTTACACTTTATATTACTCAGGTATTTATTTCTTTTTTTTTTTTTAATGTAAACAATATTTTGATCACATCATTGTGTAAACATGTAAAGCTGTAAATATTATACCAAACAGCTGATTAATATTTGTAAGCAATAACATGATAAACGTTAATTAAAGAGAACATGCCACAAAATCACATTTACCAGAATTGTCACATCATTCTCTTCCGAAACATTTGCCAAACGAAATTTGTATCTCCTCTGCAAACAACCGAACTGAATATTCAACACAATTCACTACGTTAGTAACATATTTTTCATAACACTAACATTAATTCATTCGAGAGTTGAATGTATATTCAGAGAGAAAATTTATGGTAAATTAATCGTACCCTTCTAGGAGGTGGTATTGGGTTATGCAGGAGCGTATCCATGTCGGATGTCATAGAAGAAATACTTTCGGTTGAGCGACCATTAGAAAGACGTGGACTAGGTGCAGGCGGTGGAGGATTTTGAGGTCGTTTCACTACACCTAATTTATCTGCAGTTTTTGGATCATGAGGTATGACTAGTTTGCCTACAAAAATAAAAGAAAAATAAAAAAAAAAAAACTCACCTTGGTTTATTTTACTAACTAACCCATGTGTATCACAGATCTACCACCCGAGTTTGAATCACTGCTGGGTGAGCGGTTATGAGTATGACTTAGAGTATGGTAACCTGCAGCTACAGGATCCGAAGGTGTACGACTATGACTACTAGGAAGAGTTCCATATATCGCAGAGCCCGGTGGCATTTGCATTCCACTTGACGGTGGTAGAGGTGCTACACGTTTCTTAAGACTTCCATGCACATTTGCTAAAACAAAAAAAAATTAATATAGCCGCAAGAGTTTCACTAAAACAAGTACCACAACTGTTACCAAATCGTGACTTTGAATGTCCACTAAACAATAATCTTATTTTTTGTTCACCCGAAATAAAGGCTCTCTTATTTGATTTATGTGAACATACCAATCACAGGTTTCCGTGACTGAAGTGGTGGAGGTGGTGGCATTTGCCGGTTGTTACTACTAGAGCTACTACCTGATTGCAAGCTATCGCATGTTGAGGACCTCGAACGAAGCGTAATAGGTGAATCCCCTCCTGTGTAGCTCGGTGGGCGAGATCGATTCTTCTTCTCGGGTGTTAATGAACCGTTCTAAATTAAAATAAAGATGCAGTCAAATAATTTCAGATTGTCTTTAGTGAAACACACAAACCCTGTCGTCGATGATAGTTTCATCATCAGAAAAATCAGTAGATCCATCGTCATGCGATAAATTCCAATCTATATTGATGTTATCAAACAAATACTTTTGACGACTTGCTGCGTTTTGTAATAATTCCTGACAGGTGTGATGCCCTAGTTGTTGAGCAATATCCAGAGCCGTTTTATTTTCTGAGTTTCTTAACGTCGTGTCTGCACCGCTTCGTAGGAGAAGTTTCATACATTCATGTTTGTCGTAGAGCGCGCAAAGATGTAAAGCACTGTTGCATCCGACGTGATCATGTAAAACTGGTGGGGCAGTTACCTTATCCAGCCCATGGGAAGGCATGTTTTGTATGAGGAAGTCAACAACTGGTAACGACTTCCCAGTCGCTCGTACAACTGCTCTGTGAAGAGCGGTTTCATCACAATCCTAAAAAAATAATTGCTTTTTATGATGACATATAAAGGGCTTTAAACTTCTTTTATTACCGATAAGGGTAAAGTTGAACTTAAATCTACGTTTTCAGCAAAAACTTGCAGTAATGCATTCAAATCCCCATTACTAACTGCATCCTCCAAATCGAAAAGTTTCTGACGCTCATCTTGGCAAGTTTTCATTGCATAACGCTTATGTACATATTTAGCTCGTATAAAATTAAAACGTTCTTCCCTGAAACAAATCAACTTTAAGCAAAACAATCCGTTTTTTTAACAATTAATTATTTTAGACAGGCACACACTGGGATATAACGAACGTACATAGAGCTGGACGGTGTGGGTTTACTTCCGTATGGTAACCTGGCCTCCATAACATCGTTAAACGTCTGGTTTGTCATGAATCGTGCAAGTAACAATTGACTAGTACCAACATTATCTAAGGTTAGTGATTGAATACGCGATATATGCACTCCTAAATCTCTATGAATTCCCGAACACTCAATACAAACTATAATACCAAAATTAGTGGATAACCACGTAGCGTCTAAAACACAAATGGCACAGTTAAAAAAAAGTGGGAAAGACAGACAGAAACAATTCAAGGAAAAAAAATATGATCAATATTACCGTTCTGCGAATTGCAATCGCAACAGTGATCATTTCCTGGTATCCTCTGTATGTAGCGAATTATCGTTTGCTGTAATTCAATCAGGCTGTGATTAACTTTATCGACACCCGTTTTACTACTGTCATCAAATGCCTTCATCAAAGCCATTTCCTTACAATTTACCAACACTGACATCCATGCGTGTTGATCTGCTTCATCTTCAGCTTGAAAATGATACGTTCTATTATCTACAATAAAAAAAAACATCAAACAGGTAGTTTAATTAACTATCGACGTCGTACATGAAATTAAATCAAAGCCTCTCTTATCATCAGGAACTACTTTAATTTGACACGTCAGTAAATTCACTCTCGTGGGCTGTTTGTTCTCATCCGCATGGCAAATTTCTAAGTAACCTTCAGCCTGCACTCTGCACTTACGCTTTTGCCATACCCTCCGCATTTTGCCTTCGGATTTCTTAAGCAGGTGTCCACTACGTGTTACGCCGTGATGTTTATCACCTTGCAACTGATGCAGCGAATATCCAGTAGCACCCTTATCGGTCGCAGAACCAACCTATTAAGAGAGTTAAAAATCTGGGTCATCAAACTTTTTATACTTACCTCTTTTTCAATGCTAGGCGTGGTTCTTATTAAGTTTCTGAGATCACACAGTTTCCTTTTTTCTTCGTCATGTTTCTGACGAATTTTCTGCAATTTAACGCTGAGATCGGCCACGTAACTACCAAAATGTTCAATAGTTTTCAAACCATCTTGGAAATAACTGAAACGAAACATAATTTTAAACAAAATAACATCAGCTTACTTCTTTGTTAAAACTTACTTTGTTTGCGCATGGTAATATTCGACTAAATTTTGTAATAGATCAATGCCCTTCTTGGTTTTAATTTCATTGTATTTAATAAAGTACTGTACAAAATGAAAACGAATTATTTTAGTTTAGTTGGTAATATGTATGGAATAAAAAATTACCTCGCACATTTGCAACTGAAATAGTCGCCTTTCTTTTTCCATTTCATCTGCAATTTCTCCGCTGGTAATTTCACTTCTGATCATTCCAGCTTCTTTGGCCTGTTGTTTCTTCTCCTTTTCGATTTTAATGAATTTACTCTCGTAATCCTTCCAGGCCTTATCGAACGGTCTTTTCAAATCGCCCTTGACACCCCTGAGATCACCTTTTAATAAATTATCTAAAGGGAACATTACAATGTTATTTAAATTTTGCATGAGAGTTTTCATGAGGGCCGAGAGTTCTTTGGTTACGACTGAGAATTTAGAAAAGGCTGCACCTATATCGTTGTCCTGCTCTTTGGATGTGTCGCTCTTGCTGATTTTATCTAAAGCTCGGGCTAAATACATTTCATTTTCAACGTGCGCTGAAATTAAATCTTATAAAAACAAATCCAGATAAGTAGTGATTGACATACTTGTTCCCGATGTAAGTATGGCTTTTACAGCCTTTTTCATTTTGTTCAGCCCATCTCTATCAAAATCTAATGTCTGAAATGAAATGTCTCTGAATTAAAATAGTTGTGGTCAATTAAAAAGTTTTATAGTTAAAATACGACATGGATATATCGATACAGGAAATGCTATATCTTTATACATCCTGAAAGCAATCCTATCAATAAGGTGTAATGAAAAATATGTTTTTTTAAAAAATTTAGTCAAATATAGTAATAAAAATCAGAGTAATTCTAAAAATATATGATTATTCTAAACATGCACCTATTTACGTGTGTGAATCACAGTTTATTGCTCAGATAAAGTAATTGTTTATGGTGTGAGAAAATAAAATGGAAAGTGTATATTGATCAACATGTAGTATTTTTCACAAACCTCCTCCAATGACGCGATAGTATTTCTGCAATGAGGCATGCGAGAGACGAACGAGGACGTGATAGGGGAGTTGTAATCATCCCTGGTCTCGTCAACAAACTCTGACACCCCGATTAAACTGGGCATGATGAATATTTGTCAAAGATGTCAAATAAGCATCAGATTTCACTTTTAATTATACATACGAAGCACGCATCCCAGTAACATTATGCATTTGCATCACTAAACACTCCAGTCAAAACATTTCACTTAAATTTTCATTAAAACTTTACAAAGAATTAGATTTTATTGATATTTTGCATGGCTCGCACATACCCATCTACTTTTATACGATGTTAATTTGACCACTATCAGCACATTACCAATTTATGTCACTAAATAACAGAAAAACACCAACTAGCTCCAGCGTGAAGATAGTCACCAACCGCGGCGGCCATGTTTCAAAGGCGGAAAATACACAAACTTCGAATTCAAAAAAAGGCAAGTAAAATAATACTTTTCAAACATAAATTATTTACCATAAGTTACTTGTAAATTACTTACGTTACCAGTAATCATCCTCGAGCTCGAGAAACTCACTAAAGGGATGTATGACAGCCGCGATGTTCATTTAAGCAGAACCACCATAATTTAAGGTGTTTTCACCTAAGCTATAAAAAAATTAATTAATTGAGATGTATTTTTAGTTGTTTGTTGATTAATTTTGCATAATTACAAGAAATGTTGATTTTATCGTAAATAAAAAATTCTCTAAGACAAAGAGGGCGCTATGAGCGTTTTTCTTTCGGCGGGAATTTTGAAATTTTATATTTCGTGTTTCCATTTCAATCACTATTAATAATTTTATATGTGATTAGTGACGCGTAATTTACGTTGATGAATTACGCCGAGGGAAAAGTTATTGAAGGTGTAGTACAAGGACGAAGCAATTTGGTTTCGTCAAAGACCCTGTATAATGGTGTAATAATCGCTGTTACGGCGCAAGCGTAGTAAAAAGCGTATGAACAATTGGTAGACTAGTGGATTTAGGTATGTGCTATTTTATCTCGAAGAAATTTTGCTAAAGTTGTTGAACTGCACGAGTCTCCAAAACGATAATGAAAGGTGTTTCTAGGGCAAATTATTAAAATTGTCGAAAATATATAAGTGTGATAAACGTCTGGACTATAGCATAATTGAAAAACTAGGAGGGATACTAAAAAAATGGCAGCCTTACCTCGCCGAATAATAAAGGAAACACAACGTTTAATGCAAGAACCTGTGCCGGGGATTAGTGCAGTGCCTGACGATAATAACGCTCGCTATTTTCATGTTATTGTGACGGGGCCCGAGGATTCGCCGTTCGAAGGAGGTCTATTTAAATTGGAATTGTTCTTGCCAGAGGACTACCCCATGTCTGCACCGAAAGTGCGCTTTATAACCAAAATATATCACCCTAATATTGATAGACTGGGTCGTATTTGTCTGGATATATTAAAGGATAAATGGAGCCCCGCATTACAAATTCGCACGGTCTTATTGTCAATCCAGGCTCTGCTGAGCGCTCCGAATCCCGATGATCCATTAGCAAACGATGTGGCCGAATTATGGAAGGTAAACGAATCTGAAGCGATTCGCAATGCCAAGGAATGGACTCGTAGATATGCGATGGACAACTGAAGACTCACAACAAGTGCAAATACGTGTGTGTAACAAATACAATGATTCTACGCCGTTTCACTTTAGTACCTAAATATCATACAAATCTAGTAACGTAGAACGTTGTATTTGATACCGCTTGTTTTATACAAACTACTTATGGTGTATATCTTATTTCAGAAATACTTGTTGCTATATTTAGTGTAAAATATTTATAAGAAAATTAATTTAAGTTTATCTTCTCCTATTTCTTCTTCTTCTACTTTGATAATGTTCGTTTTAATACAGTTGTGTCATCATGAGTTAATCAGATATTACCTTCCTGTGGATAGTGTCAAGAGCATGATCTCTGAGTTCTAGTTTAGTCTTACACCTGTACAAATTTCTCGGTTCGAGTTAAATGTATTGTTCAAGATCGATTACATACATACAGGCCGACTTTTCTTAGAATTGTTGGGCTTTCTAACTCTCAAGCTGCTTGAATTTACTGTGTTATTAAAATCAGATCCCATGTGTGCTTAGCTGCACTTAAAAGATGATCAAGTAGTGTTTAATGTAAATATGGTATGTAAGGCTTTTTACAAATAAATTCTTTACAGAAATTATTACTTGTCTCTTATTTTTCTTTTTACTTGCTGTCTAGCAATGCGTTCTTGAAGGTCAGGGACACATTAAAATAACTGCAATGTAAACTATACAGCTGAATTAATGAGTTCAAAGTGAATCACATGACTGAATGAAAGCAAAAATTAAATTCAATTCTATTTCTAAAATTGATATTGGTTATTACTGGTTACTTAATTCAAAAGATATTCAGTCACACTCCTCCATAACTCGAATTTCAAGGGACCAAAAAATTACTTTCAGTTAAAGAGATTTCAGTTGTTTATAATATGCAGAGACGTCAATAAATTTCGACTTACAGAAAATTGTATGCTTAAAAAAATTCTAATTTTTAAATAAAGTAATAAATTTGCAATGTATCCCGTTTTGCTCTTATTATTTTTATTGCAATCAATTGATTCGTAACTCGCGCCCTCTATACTCACCCGAAAAATTAAAGTTTTCAATTCCTATTGATAGATGATGCTTTAAATTTAATAATGCCGCTTCTTTATTAATTTATTTTAATAATATTATAATTGAAAAGTTTTAATACGTCTAGGAAGGTAGAATTTTATAATAAATAAATTTCATATTAATAGTGGAATGCTGTATTGTGTTAATAAATTTGTACACATTTGTTACATACAATTTATCCCATAATATAGATAAAGAATTGCTCATTTGTATAATAAGGTAAAAGGGAACTAACGTAAATAAAAAAGAAAGAACGTGATGCAGAGAGAATTGATATGGTTAGATACTAGAATATATTTTAGGGCACAAGGCAGTTTATGTTTGATACACAAGAATGTATGACACAACAAGCCATCGTAAAGTAATAATACTCGCGCAACTTTAATATCACTATCAGTTTGTAAATATCAAAGAAAATACGTAATACGAGAGTATTCACATTCTGGGGGAAATTAAACTTGTTCGGACCATATTCATGTCGATTACTAGAATCAAAGATATACACACACCCCTTACACATAAATATTAAATTTATGTATATACATATATACTTATATAAAATGTATTTCTAGTGACGAGGTCTATCCCTAGACCTGAAGGATCGACTGCTATGACTCTTTTTTTTACGTGAGCCTTATATTTATTTATATATAACATATACTTTATTCATCGACATCAACATAATCCTAAATAAAAGCACAGGAACCCTACCACTTAGGATTGATAATTATAGATGTGAATAGACAACTTCTTTTTGTTTAGAATGAACGGAAGACACTCTACGAACATTAAAAAAAAAATCATTTAGCATCGTAGATTGTCTAAAATTAAATACGGACACAAACTTAAACGATAATTATTTTTTTTTTGCTGACTAGATAAAGTGCTACACTGATTTATGAGCCAGCATTATTCTAATAGTTGGATTAATTAAGCATTTCAGTTTATTAGACGTGTTAATTACTCATTAAGTTTTTAATTTAGAAAGGTTTTTGTTTTTCGAATAAAATAAAATGAATCATCAATCCAACTAATCTTTGGTTTTTACGCTCTTTACATTCACACCAAATAAATACAGTAGCGACAAAGCAGATATGGTTATCACGAAAGCGCAGAGCAAATGTTTTGCACACAGCATAGGTCTTCGCTTGTATTGTCATCAGTCTATTGAGAACTTATATATACAATAAAAAATATATTGATCTGCGACTCAAGCATGACCAAAGTTAATTAAACAATTCCCAATGAGAGTTCAATATCAACTACAGGTAGGCACTTTCAGACCTTCGGTTAGTCTTAGATATACACTGGATTTTCTTGACCCGTCAGCAATCTAAACATTGATGTCGGCATAGTCTTCATTAATATCTGGAAAATAAAGTTGCTCAATTTTTTTCAAGGTTCGGAAAACACAAAACAAACCTCTCCGACAGACGTAGCAAGTAGATTAACTATTTTCTCATGTGGAACTGCTACAACGCTTTGATTGTTAATTTCGATTATACGATGACCTACACGTACACCTCCTCTTTCGGCGATACCACCCCTAAGTAAACTACATATCTGAAACAAACAAATCCTCTTCTCACATCTATTTGATTTTGTTTATATAAGACATACCACTCCGTTTTGAACGCTGAAGCCTAATTGATATTTGGTATCAGGTCTTTTAATTTTTACTTCAACGACGGGAGCACAAGGTACGACGGTGAGCTTGACGACAGTCTGATTTTTAGAATTTTTAATGTAATTCTGACAAGTTGACAGAGGAAGGCCGACTAAACTGACCCCGTTAATTGCTATTATTTGGTCCCCAATGTTAAGCTGACCACAGCGAGCAGCAGCACCTGATGGGGCTAAATTTGCAATTACGACGGTAGGTAGCATCGAACCCCAACCGGATTCGACTATAACAACACCCAATATTTCACCTTTCGCCTTTGGTACTACCACCTAAAAACAAAAATTAACACACGATACTTCGTCGTCCTCAAATTAATTACCTCCTTCTGCATTTCTTTTTTAGCAAACATTTGGAGTTCATCACCAAATATCTCTTGCGAATTTAAAACCTCTTGGTAGTCCATTTCTTTTACGAAACTATGATCTTCGATTCCATTCGCTTTCAGGAATTCCATGTAAGCGACTTGAAATGCCTGTCCGATTGATTGTGCAATAAACTGAGCCTCTTCGCTTTCGAATACATGGCATATCATTTTTGGCGTGCGATTAATTTTAGGGGCGTCTTCCATTTCGTGAGGGACGAAACGACGTCTGGCCATCAAAACAACCAAATCTCCTATGTCTGCTATGTACGAAATCGTTCGGAGTGCATGATCCATCATTATCTCTTTCAAGTCAGTGTTTAAAACCATTATCTTTTCTGTTGAGATGAACAAATCTACTTCCGTGCTTGGTTGGGTTTCACCATCCGGAGCCTAAAAGATCATTGAATTAAATAAACTGTAGGTGATACAAAAACTTGGCGTTTAAAATATGACTTACCAATGCCTAATCCGTAAAAGTAGCATCAATAAAAAAAATAATTAATAAAGTTATTTTGTATTTGCAATTTGTTATATATTTATGCTGAATACTTAAAGTATTTTTAATAATCTGTAATTAATAACTAACATCCGAGGAATATTTTAGATTTACAGTCCGTTTGTACTTACAAACTGTGTTCTATCTGTGATTAAACTTAAAAAAATTGTTTAATGCTGCTTTTTCTTAAGAATGGAAAAAGTAAAATTTCCACACCTTAATTTTAGTAACAGCAACTTCAACCATATTTTTCTTAAGTCGTTTACGCCGTTTGCGGCCCCCTTCTTCGTCCACTTCGACTGATCCAAGGAAATGTAGTCTAAATACAGTTCCCGTAGCTCCGACACCCAATGGTAGCGGATTAAAGTTGTTGTGTACGCGTGTCCCTTCCATGGTAGAATGATCTTTCAAACATTGCAATTTTGTCAGTCCAGATCAGCACGTGCATTAGGACAAAATGGCAATTATTTGAAATGCTCACCCTGTGTGTTTTGTGAGTGTGGTTCAATAACAGGCTCCGATTCCATTTCAACGGGCGTTTCATCATCATAACTAGCACTCTCGGGACTGCTCTGCATGTATGGTGTACCATAACTTTGCAACATTTGGTTGGATGCCTCCTGCAAGTTTACCCTCTCTTATGACCCCGTTAAAAAAAATTCCCCCAATGCTAATTGCTAAAATAATTTTCTTAAGATTTGTGGGAGAAAATCAATCACAACAACGTATGTAACATATTTAACTTAGGCTAGTGCAAAAAAAAATTAAATCAATTCTATGTACAATTTAATGAGGGATAACATCCAAAGCAAAAAAAAAATTGGTAGAAAGGAAGTGCGGCAATTGTGAAACCCAGGGTACAAACATGTAGCAGGCAACCAACCAAATAGAGCACATGAAGCGTGCGTCGGAGCACTGCAGAGTCGCGAGTGGGAAGGGGGCACACCACACCGGCTTCACATATTGTTCATAGCAGGGCACTTTTAATTACAACAAAATATTTACGATTTTCTGGAAGAAATTTTATTCCTCAGAATTTTACAATGTCAATAAAATATTCAGCATAATTTATAAAAAAAAAAAAAATCACTCTATCAACATGCTCATCAAAGGAGTAAAAGTACTAGAATGAGTGACAGAATATGCAAAACACTAATCTCTAGAATAGTATATCAACAGAAAATATTCGAAAGTGCTTAAAAGGTAAAAAAAACTGGGGAGCATGCGTTACCTTTATTCTTGAAACCGCCTCTTCGGCTTGCATCATTCTGGTAGTTTTCGTCGGTTGTCCTTCACATACTAACTGCGTTGAACCGAGGTATCTTGCTCGAAACAACACTCCCTCTATTAATACTGAATGATCAAGCACATCTACAACACATCACCAAACAAATCAAACTTATTTCCAAGCGAACCGCAATCATTCGACAAACTTACCACAAATAAAATCCAGAGGCAATAATAAATTAAGAACAATTTTATTATTATCACAGTTTAATTTTGGTTTAAAAAATGTGTGAAATCGAAAAACACCTTACCTTCTTTGTTTCGACCTTTCTTCTTATTTTCTTTATCCTGTAATTAAAAGAAGAAACATTTAAGCAATAACGACATCGAGTTTCACGAATTTGCGTGCAATATTTATTTACAAATTTCTGTAACTATAAAGTGCATAAAAAAATATAAAATAGGAGTTCTGTTTCCAGGTGTTAGCTACAAGAAGATGTTAGGGTGCATTTGAAACTGAAAACGAAGGTCCAACACAGCATCTACAAGAAAAACAAGATAAACTACTGCATGCCATGCTCACACCTTTTTAAGTTTTATCGACGATATCGATCCTTTCTGACTTTGGGGCGACTGGCTTTTATCAGATGTGGCCGTAGGGGATGATGGATGGGAATTACGGGGCTCAGAGGGAACTAAAGGTAAGGTCCCTTCTTCCAGGGTATGAATTTTAGGGGTTGAGAGACTGTGTGGAGGCATTATTGTCCGACTTTTAGGTTTTCTCCAACCCTACCGATACAAATATCACAGGTTAGGGGTCATGCTTGGTACTAATGAAACTAAATAAGCAGTCCTAGTTATTATTCTTTTATCCTTAGTTTTGAGACTAAATTTATTTACTATTTAGTTGATTCAAACGATTAAAAAAAAAAAACAAATAAATAAGACAATCGTTCATACACTTATAGTACACACACGACATTCGAAACAAATCAATTAATCTTTTTTTGTAGCACAGTTTCTTTTTTAAATACCTTGTCATCGTAAAAGCCTTGATCGTCTGTCCTTTGTTGTCCTAGTAAACGATCTGTTTCCAAATCTGTATCGGCTTCTTCTGTCCCAAAAAAAAAAAAAAACCTGTAATACTACTGATTTGAATATTCTATTATGTTATAGCAAAAAATTTATTTATTTTTCCTCTTTTATCTCTGTATTTTATTACAAATAGCTTTGAATGTAATTATGCTGTGATTACCTTCATCTCCACCTTCTTCTCCGCTGTGGACTTTTCCAGTAGAGTCACCACTAGTAGCCGAAAGTCCTCTTTGCCTGAACAAATAAATTAGAATGAAAAAAAAATATGACAATTTTCCATGTTACCTAGGCACCCACACAGGGCTGACTGCATTTTCTTCGCAGTCTTCCTCAGGATGGCATTTCAACGGTAGTGTTTTTGTTCTCTGCAACGTCAGCCTGATATCCTTTATAGCAGCCTCTACGTCACTCGGTTTTTCTATGCTGATGCTACGATGAGGAGCTGGTGCAGGTGGTGGGGGAGTTTTCTCTGTAAAAATAACGTCCTCAATTTCAAACAAGTAATTGAATAAGTTATTTAAATACCTAAAGACTCTGTGTGTGGATGTGAATGTTGTTCATCATATTTATTACTACAACCATTGATGGTTTCGACAGGTGAAACGGATAAACTGTCCTTGTTCGGTGAAAGTCCGTTCTCTTGGGATTTCGTATTGATATTGCCAGTATTCGCACCTTGATTAATTTCACGTTCAATTTCGGTTATCTGCCGCTTCATCAACATGACGGTAGGATTGTTATTATCAGTATCACTTGCATGACCAGATGACAAGCCATCTTCTAATACTGGCATACTCGAATACAATCGCAAAGAATCACTCGGTATAGCTATATCACCACTAGATCCTAACAGGCCAGATGATGGACCTAACTCATTTTCCATCAGCATCAAAGAAACTTCACTATCTAAATCACCGCAATTTGAATCACAATCAGTTGTTTCAGGTGACAGCGTAAAATTTCTGCTGTGACCCACTTGTAAACCGACTTCAGTCTCACCGAGATCTCCACTGGATCCTGTCCCTATGGACAAGTCTAGGAAGTTATTTTCATGTTCCGTCACATCATGATCCTACAAAATTTATGATTACGTTGTTAGGTCGTTGCAATTTATTTAACGAGAATACCTGAAGGCCTAACAAACTCGTGTTGCTGGGATGTTTCCTCGGAGAATCAACTCGCAAACAAAAATCTGACTGATCCTGCCTGCCCTTGGCCAATCTCTGGCCTACGTAAGAATTGCCAGAGTCACTGGCTTGCCGTCTCAGTTCATATTCTAAATCCTGGAACTCTGCTTCTAATTGATTCTCTTCTTCAGTTGGAGGACATTTGAAGAATTCTTCTAAAACTTTCCTGGTTTCAGAGAATTCATACAAATAATCAAATGTAGACGTGGTTGTTGCATGTGGTGAACTTGGCCTACTCTTCTGAAATAAAACCTATTGTATTTAAGAGTAAGCGTGCTATTTTGAAACATACATTGTAATTAGAATTTCCACTGGTAGGCGTAGCTTCTAATTCACTAGGTGAGTGAACAACTCTTTGAGGAAATCCCGGTCTGGGAGGATAAACACTTGGTGAAGCAAGCAAACTCTGTGCACTTGGTAATTGTGGGTGATTACAGTTCGATTCAACTTGTCTAGGGCCATATCTTCTCGGCGAACCCTCGTAAATAGCAATGGGCAAATTCCCAATAACTTTGGTAACTTGTTCAGGTTCGCTGTTTACAGAATTAAATATATCTGAGGCAGTGTGATTATACGGAGACGTTTCACTAAAGTGCTCTTCTAATCTTTTATTTTCTTCGTGCCATGTATCTCCAATGTCATCAAAAACAACCACTTCACCAGGCAGTGCCATTTTTGGTACCGGACTAACTACCTTTCTTTCATTTTCTGGAGTAATGCGTTGCTGCTCTGTTTCCTGGTGAGTAACCGAGCATATTTCTGTAGAAAACACGGTTTCCGTAAACTCGTGCAGGTTTTTTAATTTTTTCGATTCGTTACAATGTCCCCGCAATTCCCAAACACCTTGCTGGAGCGGTGATTTCTGAAGCTTCTTCTTATCCGTGTCATCACCTATACCGATGCTCCTTGATTTTCTCACTGCTTTACTTCGACTTTGAGAATAAATTTCTCGACCTCCCGCGATTTCTATTATTCTGAAAAAATATTGCACGTTCAGGTGTTGTGTTAGATGCTGTGAGCGAAGGAGTTGTTTAAATAAAAAAGTTATTTCCATTGAGCCTGATATGCACGGTGGTAAAATAATAAGGCAATGTAGTGTAGGCAACATGCAAATAAATAAAAATTGCGATACACAGTGGTAGACATGCTTTAACAAAAGCATGTACCTTGAGTCACGTAACTTGTACGTTCCTCCAATATGTTCATGATCGATTATTACATCGTCATCATCTGTTGAATGAAGCTGACTGTTGCCTCTATTGTCACTACAGGAACCATCGGCCATCCATCTGGCAACCAAACCAAACTGATACAACATGTAAAATATATTTAGCATATAATACCTATCGTTATCCCTTTGGATATTCATTACACTAGTGGTTGAATTGTCTGTGCATACATGATCACGATTCGTAGATATTATGGGGTTCAAATTGATATCACTACGAGGGCGGCACTTCGGAAATAACTTGCTTATCTGTTCCGTATTTTCACTTACATCTACATTATCCAATGTCAACATCTGACTTGACATTTCAGACTCATAAACTCTATCAAATCACCATTGCAATTACTGAAAAAATACATTCAATTAATGCACCTAGAATTTTATTTATTTTTTTAAATAATTAATTCAACGTTTACAGAGAAACAAAGTAACAAGAGTTAACGATACTTTTGCTTATCGGTATTTAATTAAAACTCTGCTTTGCTTATTGCTCTTGAGGTGTCGAGCACGAAGTGAGAACTAGTTTCTGTTTGTAGCTAAATATTGTGGAGCAAAGAATGGATAATAAAAAAAATCATGTAAATTTTGAAAACACCGATAAAAAAATAATATTAGCAAAGGATGGTGTATTTCGGCTCATTCAAACAATGCTTTTCATATTTATCAGTGAAATGTTAAACGAAAAATCTAACAATCCCTTTTTAATATTAAAACTACTTTCAATGGATCATAAAAATATTAATTTGCTATTCATCTTAAAAGTGTCAATTGAAAAATGCAATTCAGTTGATAACAATTTGACAATCGAATGGGCATTTTAATTATGCTTTGTTTTTTCAGTTGTATTGGTATTTTTCAAATTGATTTTTGTCAAGAACTTTTATTATTTGGTATTTAATGGTGTGTCTTTGAGAAGTGTTAGTCAATTACAGGACATAAAACTTGTGTGTAAATAAATCTAGCGATAAAGCGAAATTTTTGCCACTTAATCGGTCAGAACTGGAACAGAAATAGTGTCGTCAACTTTCCGTTCTGCTTTATGTAATTCGAGTGTTAAGCAACTGAATTATATCATTAAAAACGAGAAAAAAAAAACTAAATCCTCGTGCGGTTATTACATTAGCATGCATAACTGGATTACTAACGTATTAAGACAAACAAAAATAAATAATTATTATAGATGTGCTTAAATAAACTTACTAGAATTCGCATTCTTTAAACTTGTAACATTCTCAGAACACAGTTTGAATCTAGGTGCATATTTGATCAATATATAACACTGAACACTAAAAATATTTAGAATATTTTGTACAGTTCCGAGATCTATGATCTAAGATCCAGTGATTGAATCATTTTATGCGATGACACATTCACTGAAAACACGGAGGACTGGGAACGATTTTTTTAAAGTAACGTTTTACCAGATTTCTATTTTGCGTAATTACGGCCACAAAACAAACGAAGATCGATTCATTATTGTATCGGGGAAAGCACACGGTAACGAGAAAACGTAATAAGAAGATGCGAAGTAAACAATATAACTAGGACCACTTAATTGAACGGCGCCGACCCAAAATCAATATTATGCACCGACGACTTGTCTACAGAGCGTTTGATACATGCCAAACGGCTAACCCCTTGCCGTTTCGTTCTTGTAAACACTAGTTTTATACGCGGATTTAACATTTGAAAACGCAAATCGAGGTTTTACGTATATAACAAGTATTTAAAAAGCGTCGAAACGCCGTGCGCCGGTCTGTGCGACGTCACCCGTATTATAGTTAAAATTATTGAGCGCATGTTACTCTATTCGAGATATATTTTATTCTATTTCTGTTTAGTATTT
Source organism: Serrognathus titanus (assembly GCA_039766575.1). Taxonomy (NCBI): domain Eukaryota; kingdom Metazoa; phylum Arthropoda; class Insecta; order Coleoptera; family Lucanidae; genus Serrognathus; species Serrognathus titanus. Next base: position 5,184,985 of record CM077916.1, on the reverse strand, counting down.
TCTATAGCGGAATTGAGAGTTGTATTCATTTAAATTCGCAGCATTAAAATTCTACGACGTTACGACAGTTATACTAAAATATGTAGACGCTCATCGACTTATTTAAAAGTACAAACATGCATGACAACAAAGTATTATTATACAATCCCTGAATTACGCGCTAATATCATCGCGTACGCCACTGTCAACATATGATTCAAACGTCTATTTTACCTCGTGAATATCAGGCGTCCATTTTATATAATAAGCACGTGCAATTATTTACACTGACAATTATTAATCATGCGTATTAACAGACTTATCGCGTTTACTAGCAGAAATGCAATAACTGTAACACACTTTACACCAAAAGCTGTATACCAATAGTTGCCAACGTGACGAACCAACAACAGCGGAATAAAAAAAAGCACTTTCCATAAAACTATCACGCTTGCCAACCTTTATTACAGGCATTAGTTAATTTATAATTTCACCTACCGCCAAAAGATGGCGCTTGTCCTACTACAGAATTAATTTCTTAAATATTTTTATTTCTTAATTAATAAAATAAATTATAAAGCAACAAAATATAGAACTAAATCAGAGCATCCGTTATTCAAAATTGTCATTCAAACAAGCGGCACTCCAACAGATTACGAACAATGTTGTTCATTTTGGTACTTCGCTAACATATTTGGTATCTTAATTGGTTATAATTTTTAGGTACTCTGCCATCTGCTATCGATCTTCCAATTTTTGGGTACACTTTGCTTTGTCTCCATGTAGCGATTTTGTAGCGAAATAACTCTATGCTGTCAGTCGTCATTTATTGCTGTCAACTGTTTGATCTGCGATTGACTGTTAGCGGTTTTATTCTTCATGTTGAATATTAGTAGGTCTGTTCGTAGAACAGTTCTGACTGGAATATGTACCAACGAATGTCTTACATCTAAAGTAACTGTCGTAATTGATCATTACACGGGCCAATTAGGAATAGCACTTCGAACAAATCTAACTTCTGCACCCAAAATTCAAATTTGGCACTCAAATGTCACCAACTCTGTTACTCAAAATATCCCTAGTGAGAACAACACTGATTACGAACGAGTTCAGGAACGGTGAAAAATTTCATACATAAAACGTTATTGATGATTTTTTGAAATAACGATGTGTTATACTTTTATTTTGCAAATAAACGTTTACAAATTACAAAGAAATTTCGAAATAATACGAGTACATATTTTAAAAAATTAATCGATTTTTGAAACGCTCTTCTTCGTTTTCAAACTGAATCTATTAAGATGAATCGATTCCATATAATCGAATCAATTAATTTAACTATCCGCAGTTTAAGCTTTATCCTCCTCATTTTGTAACTCTTTACGACATCGTTAAATAACGATAATCGTTAAGTGATATATTTGGACCAATTAGTACATAAAAATGCGTTGTATTTAAGTACTGATTGGCCAAACTACACCACCTAACGATTATTGTTATTTAACGATGTTACAAAATAAGGGTTAACCTAAGGTGTTAACGGATCGCAACTTATTTACTACCGCAATAGACAGAGTTTGGAAAACATGTAAATATTTTCTACACAAATTACATTACCAGTTTTTATAGTAAATTAAAAAATCACATAACCTCAATTTTTATTATACTTTCTTAATTGTAAAAATACGATATTTTAAAATATTTTGTACAGCCCTAAGCGTATTAGTATTATACCGTATTTTATCATATAATACTCATAGGGCTTTACAAAATATTTTAAAATTTTACTTCACTATGCTTTGTAATTGATCTTTGAATTAAGAAACAGACTCGGTATAGAAAAATATATAGAAACTTCGAGAATCAAGTTGGAAATCTGGTAATTTATTTAATTAAATTTGATTTAGGAACTTTTGATGTCTCCCCATTCATCTTGTCGCTAAGGTTTACGTGTCCTTCGAATCGTAACGTTTTATTTGGCTACCAGTGTACAGCAGTTGCATCCTTATGCGCCCTATATTACCAACGGCTCGACGCCATTTTAAATTTTGAAATGTCATTAGCGCGCGTTAGCTCCAACGTTTTAGTTTTTGCTGTGAAATATGCAAATTTAAGGCTTAATTATTAGTGTTAAATAAACACCAGTTTATAAGTATTGAACGTAAGAATAGTCTTGTGGTTCTCAAGTCAGATCTTGAGTGTTTACCCAAATTTCCAAAGTGTGATCCATTCAAGTAAGTCCCTTATATCACCTCATTTTCTTAGTGTTAGTAATATATTTATTTCTGTTTCGTTATTATAACAAATTATTAAAAAGCCCTGCATATCAAGGTCTGGTAGTCACATCATATCTTCCATTGGCCATGCTTTATAATATTGGTGAAGGTTCGTTTCATTCATATCAACATTACCCAAGAAAACAATCTTTAACATATAAATACTTTATTTCTAATAAAGATTATTAAATACATTTTAACTCCCATAAATAATATATATTTACAATTAGCTCAAAATTGATTTAATGATGAACAAAAAAAAATTATACCTAGTAAAATAATTGTGTATGCATGTAAACGATCACATAATAATTAATAAGATGATAATCATATTGATTTGTATGTACAATTTCATTGTGATTTTACTTGAGGACTTCCAAGAGATCCCATAGTGGTTTTATGAAGAGCAACGTACGTATGCGATTGGTTGAAAGAAGGCATGTGTAGCAAGTTTTGAGTCGATGTAGATGAGGAGACTCTGACAAGACTGCGGTTATACACAATGCATGAATTGATGCAGACGCATCTGAGCCACTAAGATGAATATTATCCACTGGATTAAAAAAAAAAAGAATTTAGTGTTTACTTAACACGTAATGCGTACTACATCATGCCCATTACTCACATTAAGAGTGTTTTTTTTTCCACAATGTGAGTTGCACGCTCTACGAAACCAACATGGTCTAACTTGAAAGCCATCAATCTGTATATGTCACACATGCATGATAAAATGGTAGTTATTGCTCTGCGTATCTAACTTAGTGCTCTTTTTTCTCCCGTTTCTTCCGTTTTTTCTTTTTATCAGTTTGCAGCACTTCCTGTTTCTTTGCAAGACAATGCCGGCAATACCAATCTTCGCTGTCATCAGGTGGAACCTGTATACCCACGCATACCCTGCAGAAGAGAAACAGTTAGGCGAATGACTACGGGATTATATGTGGAAGCGTGCATGAACGATTGCAAAATCGAACAATTTTGTAATCTGTGTCCAGAAACAAATTTGCGATTCGATTGCAATTGGACAATTATTAATCGTTCATGCACGCCTAGGTTTAGTGTACGTATGCAATTCTTGAAAATAGTTACGAACCAGTGATACCATGCATCACAATCATCACACCCTATCATTGGACTGCCATCGTCTTGTCTACCGCAACCAGGACAGATCCAAACTTCATTTCCTTCACAGTCCTAAATCAGCATAAAAAACAGTTAATAAATATATACTTTTAATATGTAGTTATGAAGTAAAGAAAATCTGTTTTACGGCCAAAATTATTTTAAAAATTAGTTTAAAAGCTCCCCCCAAAACCAGACTTTCTTTAGTCAAACCTGACCATAGATAGAGTACGTGTGAAATTTTGTTGGCGAATTCTTTTCAGACGATAAAGATGAAATACAATGGCAAATGCATCAGAAGCGTTTTTATGATACTCTACGTCTAATAGTTATGTCCATTTCAATACTTACCTTCATTGGAATTTGTTGTTTATTAGGTTTAGTCGGTTTCGGCTTGATGGGGTGAATGCGTGGCCTACCTGGACCTGGACCTGATTTAGGTGGTGGGCACATCACCGGCGTTTCTTCTCTCGATTCTTCCTCTACTCAGAAACTTATTTCTTAGGACCCAGATATTTTTGGTTTCTAATTAGTTTTTTTTTAAATGTCATAATGCCACCTTTTATTGAAACTGAATAGTTTTTACAATTTTACAGACTTCTTTTTTTTATGTAACTTTATAGATTCCTTTCTTTGCATAATGATAAATGAAACTGCAAATTTGTTTTTATATAAAATGAATTGTACAAAATTTTAAGTAAATCCAAACTATTATAAAAGTACTATGAAGTGTGGTGTAGTTTAAAAACTAAAAGTTTAAAAAACACTGCTTCTAACGATCACAACAGCAAAAACTAATAAATCTACACAGTGAAAACGTTTGATATACTTATTGTAACATGCACATTCAAGTTCACCAAACCACCACCTTTAGCAAAGAAATTTCATTTCATACATTACCTTGCGAATCATGCTGAGGTGAAAAATAGAACAGTCTAAAAAAAAACTGATTAAAAAGCCTTTTAAGCTAAAAAGCAATAAAAATGAAACGAAATAAATTCAATGTGAGAGTGTAAAATGTAATAAATGATAAAAATCCTTCAGTCTGGTCAGATTTGATTTCAATGCAGAGATGAAAGTTTCAATTGATCGGCCAACTTAACTTGCATCTTTTACTTACTATGTAACTCGATGGTGTTTTAATGAGACCAGTATCTATCGGTTCCCGTTTAACCTCTTTCGTTCGAATTTTAGGCATAGGTTTGAACATTGTTTTCTTCACCTGATTGTTGAAAGAATCAGTAGAAGAAGTAGGATAATTATCGTTCGAAACTGCACATTAAAGAAATCATTGAATATCATTATTACCCAGCTTCACTGCACAAAGCAATTTTGTAATAACATTTTTAACAATGCACGATAAAACTGTTGAAAAAATCATTATTATTTTTATATGTAAAATGATATTTATTTAATGTTTCAGAAAATTACACCACAATATTAAAAACAAAAACGATATCTTCGCAGCTAAAAAACTTAAAAAGCAAGTAATACTCAACATATATGAAGTAAATAAATTTAATCATCACTCTTGAAATTAAATCGTTGCAGTAACAAAATTTCCCTTGTGCAGTGACTTTAAATTTGTATAAATAATTTTAGTAGACTCATTATTTACAACATTAAAAACAATTTCAAATTTTGAATACCTAAAACGTTCTTGAAATATATATTTTTTATATGTTAATATCTACAGTACTAATAATTAAATGCTACCAACTCAGGTGTAGAGTTAAAATAAAAATACATCTAAATAAGTTCATGCATTTAACATGAAATCAGCTAAGTAACTACACAGTTAATTTGAATGCAAAACAAAATTAAAATGCTAATTTATTTATCCCCGTCAGGGATTTATTAAAAAAAAAAAAAAAATGGTGTTAGCGACATTCAAAACTAAAAGAAAATTAAGTGTACCATTAAAAGCTACTTTCTAACAAACAGCATTAATATATCGGAAAATCATCTTACTTAAATTGGTTGTTTGATTTATGTTCTTCGGTTTCGGTTGTCCTGTTACCAGAGCACTTATTTTCGCCAATTCTGGTGACATTTCACGAGTAGCTTCATGATTCACGTTCACCTCTTCTTCCTCCTTTTTTATTACAGGCTTGATATTCCTGGACATAATACTTCTCATAGTACAGGACACAAGTTAAAATTAAATCACTTTGTACGCAGATACTTACAGTTTCCTTGTATCTGGAGTTTCTGGTCTCGGTGATGGTGAACCCAATTTCAGCGTAAGCTTAGGAATAGATACATCATTTTCACGTAACTGTAATTACATTTATTACACATTCACAAAATAAAACTGTAGCCAATCACAATCTAATATTGAACCTGTCAGTATTTAATCTATCATTTAGATAAAGTAAAAGCAATAAAAAAATTACATAAATAAAGTTAGATACCTCTTTCTCCTTCTTCTTCTCTTTCTTTTCCCGTTTAATTTTCACCTTATCTTTCTTTTCTTCCTTGAGTTTTTTCTTTTCAGCCTTATCTTTGACTTTGTCCTTTTTATTTTTCTTCTTAATCCTGTCCTTCTTATCTTTTTTATGTTCTTTTGTTTTCTTTTCAACTTTTACAGCCGGTGGTTCTTCATTTCCGACAATGGGAGGACTAGGTTGAGTTGTAGATGGCGTTGGTACTTGCATCGGAGACTGCAATTTTTCAGCGGGTGTTTTTGGTCTAGGTTGTACAGATGGATCTTCAGGTTTGATCGGTTGCATAAAATTGATAGGCAGAGGAGTATGAATGGGGGGCATAAATTGAGGTTTTCTTAATCCACCTAATGCTAATGGGAGGGGTAAATTAGGGAAGAACGTTGAAGGAATTAAGCCTGGGCCTACATTAAAACATAAAATATATTTCATTAAATGAAAATAATTTTCTTCGGTAATTAAAACTTACCAGCGAATGTCGGAATAGGGAACGGAAATGGTATGGTCGGAGGTAACTGTTGAAATGGTTCTTGCCTTTCAATTTGTGCTTCTGGTGTTTTTGGTCTTAATAAATCAATTTCCATTACATCTGCATCTGTTCTATTCGGACTCACCAATTTTTGTACCTAAATTAGCGCCAGATAAAATTTAAATATTAACAATAACTCTATGTGATTATACCTTTTTTACTTTGGATTTATCTTTCCTTTTTCGCTTTTCCTTTGCAAGTGGTGGACTGTGAGAGATCAATTCTGGTGTCTTAGGTCTTAATGGCGTGCCAGGAGGTGAATCATCATAAAAATAAGCTCGTTCTACTTTCTCGGGTGTTTTATTCACAGGAGGTTTAGTATCGATTAATTCGATGGTTATGTCATTTGATATATGATGCACTTTGTTGGAGGTCTCTATTGATTCATCAATTATTAAGACAGGTGAACTTTCACGAGATTCCTGCCTAATTTCTTCCTTTATTTTCATGATTTTGTTTTCTAGTTTTTCATTTCTGACGTTGGATATTTTCTTGAATATATTTACTTTCTTTTTGTCAGGTTCAGTAAAGAGTTTATCTACATTATCATTGGTGGAAGGTGGTGTTGGCTTCATAGGTATAGGAGTGATGGTAGTATTCAACTTTTCCGTCTTCAACCTTGCTGCAGCTAAAGCCTTGTTTGCTTTATTATTTACGAGTGGTAATTTATTGGCATTATTTAGAATTGGAGCAACTTTTAAGTCGTTATTCAACATGAAGTTGTTGGCAGGCTGAATGGATAATGGATTTTGAACTGCTTTGATCTGTTTTGATTTTGCCACATCTTTCATAGAAGGCACTTTCTTTACTTTATCATCCAGAGGTTTAAATAACTCTTTACCAACTTTATCTTTCCTTTTATCTACTTTCTTAATGATTCTATTCGATCTTGCATTTTGAGTTGGTGGAACTTGATTCGAGTTCACCATCGTAATAGTATCCAGAGAAGCTAGAGGCGTTCGAGATTCTGGTAATTTACCTTCACGAGCTGGAGATATATAACCAGATGTTGTCATCATAACACTGCTAATTTCTCTTGTTGGTCGTCCTTCTTCTTCCATTATAAGCCTACATAAACATTAATTAATGACATTATTATTTTTTTTTGAGGGTTTTGTATTACCGAGGTCGTTTAAAATTCTCTCCTGGTGAAATTTCAGCTGGTCGTTTAAATACAGGTGTTGCGTTATCTACTGTCGCATCTTCTGTTTCTTCTTGCTTCACAGTTGTTTCATTTTCATTTTCATTAGCTAAAAGAAGTCAATAAATTGTAATACCGAGTGATTTCTTTAGTTTTTTATCAACTCTTGCCATGGAATTTGGACGGCATGTCTTAACTCTACTATAAAACAGCATCAAGGAGTGCAATGACGAAGTTTTCACTTAAGCTAAGACATGCCGTCCAAATTTCATGGCAAGAGTTGATAAAAAAAAATTTAAAAAATCACTTGGTATAATGAATTATCATAAAAGGAATGCTGTATTAAACATATTAAATTATGATAATACTGAAATATAATATGATAAACGGTTAATAATTTTATACCTTTGGTATGTGTAAATAATACAATTGATATTTTTATATACAGTTAGATTAAGTAGGAATGTGTACCTTCTTGAATTGCGAACATAGGTGGGAGATGTTCATGTATATGTACCGGTCTTGTTACGACTTCTTTACTCCCAGGCTTTAGAAAGTTCAAGTGATCTTCTTTTGGTATTGGATATTTTGGAACTTGTGTAGGCCCCTGTCCAAAATCCACGTAAGTGACATATTCCTCTAAATCTGCCAAATTTACATGAAATTCTCGGAAAACCAAACCCAAATGGTCTAGATTCGGCTCTGTGCATCCAACTAAAATTAAAATGCTTTAACTCATACTTGTGCCTGTAAAATAATTTATTACATTCATTAGCGTAATCGTTCGCCAATTTTCCCATTTCTTTTAAATACTGAATTAATATATCGGTTAGTATTTCCAATGGTGTTGTGTTTATTGAATGCCATCCAATGGTTTGTAGCATTTTCGCCAGGGACACTTTCATTAAATTTCTGGAATATTGTGCACTCATTTTTGTTTAACTTTTTATAATTTACACGCTTCATAAATATAAAATAATTAGCCCTTGAAGCACACTATCAACAAACCTTCTCCCTCGCAGACATAACTAATTTATGACAGCATGTTTGACAACTGAATAATTTTGCTAGTGACGTGTACCAACTTCATACCTATACGCATTTATGATCTAAAATATAACATTTTTTTTCTTTATTAAGCGACTCATTAAAAAGTACAACATTTAGATTGTCGTAAGTTTTATTTTAAATTATATATATTCATGTATGTATAAAGAAATCATAATGAATAATGTGCAACATTGCCGTAATTACGAATTTATATTTTTGGCCATCACTACCTAGGTATGAGATTCAAAATTATTTCCATTATTAATGTCTGTTAATAAAAATTATGGCTTTAAATAAAGAGCTCGTCAATTTTATTAAGATTAAATTAATTTGGAATTGCTAAATTTAAAGCCATCGGTTATGTATGATTAGGAATGTAAAATGTGAGTAATTTAAGGTATAAACATCAAATAAATTTGTTCTAAGAATAGCAATTGTATTTCTTTGTTGTTTATACTAAAAAAAGCTTCCCTTTGAACTATCTGGCAACGTTGCATGTAATTTGGGTTCGATGCGGTGCTAAATTCACGTGTTTGTTCGTCTTGTGTCATCTGCTTGAATATTGCGCTATCTTCACATGTATCAATACAACACGGTAGTAAGTCGTTTGCAGCCATTCGTGGTTGACGAATTTTTCGAGTGTTTTAAGTGATACTAGTGTTTTCTCGTATTCTATTTGTTGTAAGTAACGTCCTTAATGTATTGCAATTTACTGGTGTGTGTAATTCTTGTGCAAACATGTTTTTACGAAGTACAGTGGCATTTTGTTTGGTTTAATTATCCAATATGGCCGCCTGGCGTTCTTATAAAATGTAGAATTTTTCGCGAATTGACACGCACATTTTTTTGCGTCTATTTATCTTCGTCGAAGCACAAAAATGCGTATGATTGCAATCTGCACGATATTTCCGACTTTTTAGAGCCAACTCGTGTGTAGTGACTAAGCAGAATTTAGTATTTTGTTGGGCATAATTGAAAACTTCAGTGACAATTTATATTTAAATCTTGTAAATTCTGACACTTAAGGGTTGGTAAATCGTGTCTTATTTTTCCAAAACGAAAAGACATATTGATTTATTCATAAGTTGTAAACATATTTCATACATTTTATTGCTTATCATATATGAGTGGCTTATTAATAAAAGTGTCACTGCATTACCATGTATTGAGGTTTTTGTAATTATGCGAGTTATATTTGAAAAATTAACTTGAGTTTCTTTTCAGTTGTGTGCAGTTCTTATGTTTTTGCTGAGAAGTTCTAAAATATTTATGGCATAATGATGTGCGATCATGGCGGAGAGCATATATTACAGCCAAAGTAAGTTATTTTACAATCCTTTATGCAGTAAGATTGTTTTATGTGATTTTTTTAGTTGATGATCAGAGTGAGGACATCGACTATGAAGGGTCGATAGAAGAAGAAACGCGTACAATGAAGATTGATCATAGCCGCCTACGCAAAAGCACTTCGGAGCCGCCTTCCGAGTGCAGAGCTCTCATAGATCGACTGAAAAAATGTAGTCGTATACAGCTTCTCGAAGAACTTTCAAAAATCAGCACTTGGACCTTCGGCAAATGTGAATTAGGCCACTGGAAAGAAGTTTTGTCTATTTTTGATGCCGTTCTCGAAGAAGCAACCGATTCCGACCCTGAAAATAAATGGGCACTTAATTGTGATGTAAAGTACAGCAATTCGGTAAGTTTTAGACTTATTTGTTATGTTAAAAACTTAATTTTTTTTCTCTATAAGACAAAATTCCACTTGTTAAACTAAATTTCCCTCGTGTACTTGAAAACTAGCTTTAATTTTGTTATAGGATAAAAAATTGCTATTATGGATTTTACATTTTACAACATTGCTCATCGAACATTCATTTTCTCGCCACACATACAGGTCAATGGACAAATTATTAGCATTATTAGCTTCAAGCGATATGTCTGTTGTACTTGGAGTATTAAATTTATTATACATGTTTTCAAAAAGGAGTAATTTTATAACACGTATGCACTGCGATCAGCGTTTGCAATTGATTTCACGATTACATCATTTGGCAGAGGTAAGAATGACATTGCTTGTATTGATCTGCCTATCACCATCTATTCATATCTTGTAATACAGAGTTGGGGCGGTAAGGAAAATGGATTTGGATTAGCTGATTGCTGCAATTCTGAAAAACCGATGCCACCATCTGGAACCACTCTTCACTTTGAATTTCATAATAATCAAACTGATTCTAAAGAAAGTAAAACCAAACAAAATATGACTTATATTCATGTAGAACACGTTGATCAAATCAGAAAAACCCCGGCCGAAATTATGAAAGGTCTATTAGCATTGTATTCTATTCCTGCCGATAAAGAGGTAAGCTGCGAAATTATTTTGCGACCGTTTCTGAGTAAACTTTTATTTTAGATGGTTCTTTTTACCCATGTTCGCTTGGCGTATCATTTTTCGAATTATCGAAACAGATTGCTTTGCGTACAAGCTCGTCTTCAGGCATTGTCTGTTCTCGTGTATGCTAATGCCCTGCAAGATTCTGCTCATACACTTCTTTATAACGGACTACTGGAAGAACTAGTAGAATTAATAGAATTAAAATTACCATATTTAGTTGAGATACGTTCTGCAGCGCTTAGAACTCTCACGTCCATAATACATTTGGACAGAAATCCACATTTTCCAAAGTAGGTGTTTTTGTATTTGTTTTTTGTTTTTAAAGTAATGCTAAAATGTGCATTTTTTTTCTTTTTGGAGGAAACCCGGCTCTCGCTTAAACAATATAATAGATGTGACGGGCGCTAGCCAGTACCATGGTTTTTTGCCAGTTTTAGTAAGGTATTGTATTTCATGTCTTACAAGTCAGACTGATGGTAAATTGAGTAAATACGATGATAAATCAGAAGTTGCAATGATTGATGTTGAAAAAGTAGAGCTCGATGATGACACAGCAGATCCTTCAAAATATATGGAATATGTTTCTGATGTGGGGGTGAACTCACAGCTAAGCAGTGACCTGAAAGTGAAGTTTCCCTTACCTTTAGCCACAGCTTTGTTCTCTTTTTTGTATCACTTAGCAAGTTATGAGTCTGGAGGTGATGCTCTTGTATCTTGTGGTATGATGGAGTCTTTACTTCAAGTAATTAATTGGCACGGAATTGAATTGGAACATATTACAGTAATTATTAATTTATCTTATTTAAGTTTTATTTTCTTCTAAATTAATTTCTTTGCAGTTTGTGACTCGAGCTGTAAGAGTAATAGACCTCATAACTAATATTGATATGCAAGCGTTTTATAACCATGGTGGTTTGCAAAGCTTTATAAATAGACTTGACGTAAGTTATTACAATCAAAGAGTAAATCTGTGTATTAAAATTAAATTTATAGGTTGAAGTAAATTTGTGTCTCAAAGAACACAGCTTTGACTTTAGACATGTAGCAGTTGATAATGAATGCGAACGTGCAGGTCCATCCGAGGGTTTGCAAGAAGAGGAATCGATTAATTTCGAATTTCAGCACAATTCTGATAACTTTGGCAAATCATGTCTTCCTCAACGTGCAGCTCTTCTTAAATCTATGCTTAATTTCCTTAAAAAGGCTCTACAAGATTCAACTTTCTCAGAACATATTAGACACTTAATGGAAGGAACTCTCCCCACGTCTTTGAAACATATTATCTCCAATGCGGAATATTATGGACCTTCGTTGTTTTTACTAGCGACTGATGTAGTAACCGTATATGTATTCCAAGAACCCAGCTTATTGTCTACCATACAAGATAATGGTCTAACTGATGTAGTACTTCAAGCTTTACTTGTCAAAGATGTTCCTGCAACACGTGAAGTTTTAGCTTCCTTACCAAATGTATTCAGCGCATTATGTTTAAATGCTAGAGGCCTCGCATCATTCGTAAAATGCAAGCCGTTTGAAAGGCTTTTCAAAGTACTTCTCTCACCTACATATTTGTCAGCAATGCGTAAAAGAAGAAGCTCGGATCCCATGGGAGATGCTGCATCTAATTTGGGAAATGCTATGGATGAGCTTATGCGCCATCAACCCAGCCTAAAAGTAGATGCTACTGTTGCTATTATAAAATTATTGAACGAACTGTGTCAGTTAGGAACTGACCCTAAGTATATTTGTTGGAGACCACATAGTAAATCAGAAGTGTCTCCCAATAGCACACAGCGATCTACATCTAATACTGAAGGTAATTTGAAATTTTAGTTTTTTCCTTGATTAGTTTAAGATTTAATAACTTGCTTTGTATAAAACGAGTGAGTTGTAAAATATGTGAAAAAGATTCTAACTTAGGTTCGTCAGATGATGAAGAAGAAGACGATGAGGAAGAAACGTCGACGTCATCGCAGAATGCCCAAACAGACTCTCAGGAATCCCAAGGACATTCGAGTGAGAAAACTCCAATTGCATTAACTGAGTACATACTGAATGTAACGAAGTTTATCGACGCTATATTGAGTAATAATTCGACGGATGATCATTGTCGAGAGTTCGTAAATCAAGGTGGGCTTGTACCATTGCTGAAAATATTGGGGCTTCCCAATTTACCAGTTGATTGCCCGGTAACAAACTCTGCACAGGCTGTAGCTTCAGTTTGCAAGAGCATTTTAAACCTGGCTCATGAACCTAAAGTTTTGGATCAAGGTTTAACACAGTTAAGCGAAGTCCTCCTTAAATTAAAACCTTTGTATTCCCACCTTGACATACCAGGAGGTTCCAAGTTGTTACACGAATTGGCCAGTGCACCTCATTTGGAAAGTGCTTTCAGTACAGAATCAGCCACGCCATTATTACATGCGATGGGGGCTGCCCATGGTTATGTATTGATGTTTGTTCATGTGTGTCGTACTGGACAGAATGAGATAAGGACTTTGTCTTTGCAACACTGGGGTTCAGAGAAAGGGATTACTGTATTGAAAGGGCTTGCAGAATTGTATACTTCCCTTGTTTGGGAAAGCACTCTCTTATTGGCACTGTGCAGTGATGATGTTATTCCTTCCGATTGTGATTTTGGCCGAGAAGATATGGAAAAGTTAAACATACCTCTAACAGAAAAGGTACTTTTTTAATTAAGATTTTCGGAGCAGTAAATGTAATCTTTTTTTTTATAGCCTGAAACAAACTCAGATACGGCAGGCAATGTCGCTTCAGCTATGGAAGCTTTAACAACAAACCCCCAACCATTAATGGACGTAGATGAATCAGTTTCTCCCAACAAGCCGACGAGTCAGCAGTTAAAGTACATCAAACCTCTGCTGGGGGCATCGTCAAGACTGGGGCGTGCCCTGGCAGAGTTATTTGGCTTACTCGTAAAATTGTGCGTTGGTTCTCCAATTCGACAACGAAGGGGGCAGAACATAGTTGCAACGCCAGCTTTCCCTAGTCCTCACGCACAGTCGGTAGCGACAGCGTTAAATTCTTTACTTGCTAATGGACTTAATTCAGACAAGTTACCACCAAGTCCTGTTCCCAAATTTCGACTTACATTCTTAATATGCAGTGTTGGTTTTACTAGTCCTATGTTATTCGATGAAAAACGGTATCCTTATCATTTGATGCTGCAGAAATTCGTCAGACTTGGAGGTCAAACTACATTCTTTAATACTTTTCAATGGGCCTTGAGTGCTGGTGGGATAATCCCTCCTGAAGAAGGCTTGGAACATCCAAACTTGCCAGAAGGTATGATTTATTTTATTTTAATTCTTTTCAACGAAAGTTTTTAGATTTTAATGTTAATTTTTTTTTTAATTAACAGGATAATTAATGTATTCATTATAATTTCTCTTAGGAACTGGAGAGTTCTTAGATGCTTGGTTGACTCTCCTTGAAAAGATGGTCAATCCAAAAGCCATACTTGATTCACCTCACGTTATAACAACGAAATCACAGACTGCGTTTAAGTCGATTGCTTTCGACCCATTGAAATACCTAATACAAATACACAAGCTCGCTTTTGAAGCTGTGATGATGTTGTGGGGTAAAAAGCCTTTGCCTTCGTACGGAGTGCGAATGAGTGACTCTATTTTATCTATACTGAGACATATTTTACGAGGAGAGAAGATCATTAAGGATCGCTTGACTAAAACTGATGACAAGGCGGGTGAAGATGCGGCAGGTAGTAGCAGTACGTCAGCATCATCAAATGCACGCACAGAAAGTGATGTGAATGCTGAAAATTTAAGGCAGTTATTAGATATGGGTTTCACACGGGAACATGCAATGGAGGCTTTAATGAATTGTTTGAGCGTTGAGCAAGCAACGGATTATTTGCTGTCACATCCACCTCCGTTTTCTGTGTTGGAATCAAGCCGTGGTACAGACATAGATTTTTCAGAAGATGATCAGGTAATCCAGGCGATTGCGATGTCCCTCGGCGAATTAGGGCCTTCTGCAGAGGCAAAGAAAAAAGAAGAAATTCAAGAAGATGTACAACCATTGTCAGAAACTTTGATCGACAATTTTACACACGGTGCTCTGCAGATTTGTCTTGATTTAATTAAAGTTATTCCTGAGTCAGTATTCAAAGTATGTGATCTGCTGGTTACTATAATGAAACGCAACGGACGTGAATTCAGAGATCAGTTGCTGGATGATTTTTGCAAACTATTCACTTACATATATAATTCTTATGAACCTGCTATTAGCAGCAGTAACATAGAAGCCAGTGAATTCGATTTGTTCACCGAATCAGAAAATGCTCTGCGTTTAGCATATTACAGTCATCTGTTCACTTTGTTCTTCGAAGTCCCCTCATACTTTGACATGAAAGGACCATGCGGATTAGCTGTGTACAGAGCAGGTCTTGTTCCGCATTTTATCAACCTAATTCAACTTGCTGAGAAGAATTTGAGTAAGAGCAAAAAAAAAGTTACCGTTCCCAAGTGGTTAACGCCTATTTTGCTGCTTTTGGATTCCTTGGGAAAAGTTGCTGTTAGTACCCAGCGAAAGCGTTACATGCATTTGGTTACTAAGCGCATATGGAAATGGTACGATGTTGTCTCCGGAAAATGGACACCTTATTCACCTACAAATAACAAAATAATCAACGAAGCTTACTGGAACGGTGAACAAACGGCAAGAATTACTTGTGGAAGACGTCGTTATACAATCAGTTTCTCCAACATGCAACAAATAAATGAGGAGAGCAACAATAACAGACCTATTTGTATGACGCCTATAAACATGACGTTCGATAAAGGCAATGATCTTAAACTAGAGGCCTACGATACTATGGAAAACGATCAAGTTACTCTGACTGAAAAAGAAGAAAAACGTTGCATTCCCATTCCGGGTTACTCTGCAACGCAATCGGAAGAAATTGTTCGCAGTTGTGTTAAACTTATGAAACTAGAAATCGACAAAGACACCTTACATGCTATAATGCGCTTGTGCTTACGACTTACTCAAAATTTCGAAAACGCGAAAATATTCGTCAAAGAAGGTGGAATCAGCTGTTTGATTCAGCTGAAAGAATCAATGACTTTCCATGGATTTAGACCACTGGCTACGCTTTTAATCCGTCACACTTTCGAAGGCCCATCTACTCTAGCCTACGCCATGGAGAAAGTTATGCGAGGAAGAGCTTTACCATCTACACCACCCCCATACAAAGAATTGATGTTCATGTTGAGGTCTTTGGGAAGTGCAGTGTCACGTGACCCAAACACTTTTTTGGATGTCGCCAAAGCAACATTAAGAGTAGACATAAACAGTTTTCGCAGAAGTAAGTATATTTATCAGAGAAATAATAATATTAACTATCTTTTTTTTTTCAAGACGATGAAGTGGATACCCGAATGCCGATGAAAACCGAACCTTCAAATCGAACTCAAGCACCTCCAATGAAAGAGCAAGAATCGATGGAAGTCGTTTATGAGTTACTAAATTCACTTGTTCAACCAATCGAAGTTAATCAGACAGAAGAGGAGAATTTCGAAGCTAATAAGCAACAGCCTAGTACTACGACAAACTCCAGAGAATCCATGTGCCAAAGAGCGAGTTACCTGCTTAGTAGCGACACGAATTCCACTGACATACTTAATGTTGATGGCCAAGAAGAAGTAAGACCGAAGATAACTAGAAGCTCCAGCGATAGCGCTACAGAAAATAAGTCAAATAACGAAGTGGGACATAGACCTATTTTAGCCAAACACAGTGTTCTGAAGATCCTCGCAGATGCTGTTGTTTCTTATGCAGGAGTCGCCAAACTTATTACAGAATACACTTATAAGTCAAATGTTGATACAGTACCAGAGGTGAGTTTGTTAAATTCGTTGCTCAAATTTATGTAAATCTCGAGTTTCCAGGACTGTACATGCTTGGCATTTCTATTTGATAACATCTTGCCGATGGTTGAGGGCATATCAGATCGTGATTGTTCCATGATGAGCAGAAATTTGATTTCGGGCATTGCATCTTGCAATCATTCACCAGAAGCTCAGGCGACTTTGGTAACTGAAGTGAAGGCAGCTCTTATCAGAGCTCTTTTAATGCCTGAATCTACGGAGAAGCACACCCGCCTTCAACACATTACAGCAATCATCTTGAATATGATCGAACAGTGCCCACCCGTGCAACAAGTCAGGATTTTTAAAGCGCAGACTTTCAATGCGAATGTTAACAACATTGCTAGGTTAATGTTGCGCAAGGGCATATTCAACGATTTGGCACGTGTACCCCATTGCTTAGATATGTCTAGTCCAAATTTCCCAATCACAATTAATTCTGCTTTGAAACCGATGGAGTGTTTGTCGAAGATAGTCAATCAACCAGTAACAGGAAACATAACTGGTAATATTACCAAGAAAAGGCAAAGACATAATTTAGATGATAACCGAACCACAAATAGTGGCATGACATCTACGGAAGCTACGAATGCACAGGTATTTACTTACTTTTTAAGTAATACTTAACGTGAGTGTGAATTTATTTTAAAAATGTAGGGCGAAGAAGCAGTTGAAGACACAGAAAACACCGAACATGATTTATCAGCCGTTGCTTCAAGTTTGGAGGGTAATCCCATAACTTCTAGTGTTCATGACATCAATGATCTTGAAGAAATTATGGATCAGTTGTTGGAACGAGGTCCAAATGCCACAATGGAAATCGACGATGACACAAATCTAGGCTATGATCATGAAAGAGATGCCACAGTATGTTTTTTTTTTTTTTAATAAATATTTTTGTTGTAATTCATTGATTTTGTTTCAGGAGGAATTAATGAGCACTGATTCTGGTGAATCAGAAGACGAAGTTGACGAAGATGAAAACGAGGAAGAAGAAAACGAGATTGACGATGGTGAGGGCGAAGAAAACGAAGATGATAACGACGATGAAGAAGAGGAGGAAGACATTGATGAAGGTGATGATGACGACGATAATAATTACATTGATTTTGAGAATGGTATACTTTTTTATATCGAATTCAACTAACATAACTGACTTTTTTTTCTTTCTTATTCAGCTGTAGCACCCAACGTAGATAGGGATGAAGATATTGTAATGATTCAGTACCCAGATGATTCTGAAAATGATTCCTTCCCATTTGTACGATGGAATAACAATGGACTTTCTATTCGATTATTTGAAGATGCGGGAAATAGTACCGATCAGTCAGGTAAAGCAATAAAAAACAAATAACCAAAGCATATTAAAAAAAATTATGAATATCCTGTAGTTCCCCCCAGTCATCCTTTGTTAGTATCACGACATAATACTGAAAGTAATTCTGGTACTGTAACTCGAACACAGAGAACGAATAGGACTCGCCGATATCAATATCTACCTTTAAATACAAGGAACGCGAATCCACCTGTTATACTGCAGAGGTAGGTTATGTGTCGTAAAACTATTTGCTATTGCGAATTAATATTGCTATAATATCTGCAAAATGTTCTTTGTATCGACAGTTAATTTCTTTAAAGATATCTCGTTCGTAGATTGCTGGGCCCGACAGCTCAAAACCTCCACTTGGGTTCTAATCAAATGCTAAATTCTCCAGGTTTACGTGATTCTGCTAGGGTTGTAGTAATGGATAACTTCGGTATATTTCCATCTGTTGAAGAACAAATAGATTTTGTTGATCAATCCGGATATCTTTTCGGGCCTAGCATGATGGCCACAAGCAATCACATTCCCGTAGCACTTCACTGGTGGAAAGAAGAATCCAGATATATAGATGGCGAATCGATGCACGACGTCGTCACTTATATCTGTAACAAACTCGTACCTACTCTATTGAAGCATAGAAATGCTGAACTTAATGAACGCAAGAGAAAGAACGAACAAGATGAAAGTAAACAGAGTAAGAGTAAAGGTAAAAGCAACGAAGAGACTGGCTCTAAATTAGAAGAAAATCAAGAGTCTGGCGTAGCCTCTAATTCTGTCACAAATTCAGAAAATATGGATTCTTCTGTACCTGAAGATGTACAACAATATGCTGGGAATGGTAAATCCAATCAGAAATGTTTATTATTAATTAATGTTATTAGATTTGTTTGCAGAATCTGATTTAACAGAATCAGAAGAAGACATTGACGGTGTTCCTCTAGATGATTCACCTTACAATACTCCAACCAATGCAATATCTGGTAACCGCTCTCGCTCACAAAATGAACAACAACCGATAAGAGTCGTTAATCTTTTAGGTAAATTATTTATTCTCTTTTGTATTTTACGCGCATGAGTGGATATATGTGGTGCACTCTACTATTATTTGATTTTGGTTACACTTTCAGACTTGCATCAAGAAAATCGACCTACATCAGAGAATTTCATTTTCCCCAACATGCCATCACCTCCTCGTATGGAACTCATGAATGATGGCCCTGATGAGGTACAAAGCGAGCCAGTTGAAGAACACGATGACGAACATGACGAGGAGCAAGATGAAAACGATGAGAACAGACATTCGGGTCCAGGGAATTCTTGGCTTTCAACCATGTGCCAACGCCCATATTCTCTGCTTGCCACTCCCAGTTTGTTAAGACCATTGTTCCAGTATACTTCGAGTAATAGTTCAGATAGTCAAGTCGTGAATCAATCTGAAAATAGCAGTGGACCAGAACCGTCATCTACCTCTCAGGAACAAAGCAATTCGCCATCCCCTCAGATCCAAATGACGGCTCCTTCTACTGCCTCAGAACAAGCAAGTACTAGTCAAGATCAAGCTTTGAGTGACAATGCTAGGAATTCCGAATTAAATGAAGATGTACCTGAAGGAGTTGATCCGTCTTTCCTTGATGCGCTACCCCCAGAAATGCGTAGGGAAGTAAGTACTTTATAATAAAGAAAATGGGGTTTTTAAACTGAGAGAAATTTATTGTAGGTACTGGAGCAGCATAGAATGTTACGATTACAGCAGCGAATTTCCATGTCTGGCACGTCAGATCAAGCTGTAGCTGGTGGTTCAAATGAAGTCAGCCCTGAGTTTCTTGCTGCTTTGCCACTGTCCCTTCAAGAAGAAGTTCTTACGCAACAGAGATTAGAACAACAACGTCAAGCAGCTGCACGTGCAAATCCAGATGAGCCAGTCGATGCTGGGGCTTTCTTTGAAACTTTGCAGCCATCTTTAAGGACTATGGTATGTGTGTTATATTATTTTAATTGTAAAGTTCTGTTCATGTGTTGCTGTGTCTCACAGATTTTATCAGACATGGAAGACTCGCAAATGTCTGTGTTACCCCCTGATTTGGCTGCGGAAGCTCAAACACTGCGTAGAGATTGGGAAGCTCGTAACAGACAGATGGTTCAAGAGAGATTCTTCCAGAGTAATCTGACAACAATAATCAGACATTCAACTCGAGGACGTTTGGGTTCACGTTTTAGCCCACAAGTAATCAATCATAGGCATGAGTGGAATTGGAGTCAGCGTGACATAGTTCCTCAGAGCAGTACAACTCCGAACATTCGAATTCGCGGCCGACAATTGCTAGACCATGAGTCATTATCCTGCTTGCTGGTACTTCTATTTGTTGATGATCCAAAATTAAACACAGGCCGTCTACACAGGGTTATTAGGAATTTGTGCTATCACGTACCAACCCGAGATTGGGTGGTTAAAGCACTTCTGTCTATAATAGATCGCAGTGTACACGTCAAACCTGATGAGTCACTAAATAAACCGAAACGTTTACCACGTCCCGGCCCTCTCACGAGTAAATTAATAACCGACTCTAAAAACATGGGCAACGGAGCTAATTGGCTGAATATACGTATGGAAGCAGCTTTAGGTTGCCACGCCAATGTGTTTATAGTTAACAAAGTCTCTGGTAAAAGGACTAACGTCACAACTGTTACAATTCACCCACAGGCAGCTCCGATCGTATGCAGAAATGCTTTGGATTTATTCACTTCGTTATCCAGAAGTTTCCCAACATTCTTATTACCTCTCAAACCAAAAGACAAAAGTAAGCTACCCGGTCCGGTCAAATTTAAAAATGAGAACACCGATTTTTGGGATATGTTATTAAAACTCGATGCAGCTAGCACTAAGAAAGGAAAGAGTTTGGCAAAAACTCACAGCAATTTAAATTTGAACACCGAAACTGAAAATACGTCTTTAAGTTTCGAGCAGTCTGCATTTGGACAGTTGCTTGTCATGCTGTCCTCGCCTGTAATACGCAGCAGTATCCATTTAACTGATAAGTTACTGCGTTTGTTATCTGTAATTTCCATGGGCATGCCCGAGCTATCTAAATCATCAGAATCTTCACGTACCAACAAGAATACATCTCAACATTTTGAGAGTGTTTTAGCACCAGAAGCTGCTCTCAATTTAGCTGTGAGTGTTCTTACATACAAAAGTTGTTCTGAAGAAGGTTTGGAAGAAGTCACAACTTTACTCTTGAACATGTCAAATTGTACCATTGACATGAGTTTCATGGTAAGCCCTTACATAATACCCTTTTGCATTTTTTTTTCTAACATATTTATATCAACAGATTCTCAATTTGCTATTAAAAGGAGCTTTGCGCATTGGAGAAATAGTTCGATCTCAAATCCAAGATATGTTGGAAGAATTAAAGAATGTTCACAAAGTACAAAAACGAAAAGTTCAAGAAGAACAAACCCCAAGTACCTCGAAAGGCATTCTAAACAACAGGTTTACCAAAGAAGCCGTGGTTATCACCGCATCTTCAAAGGTTAAGACATCTTGCGATTTGCAGTTACCGTCTATGGTACCTTTGACATCGAAGTCCTCCAGTCAGATATTTTTCTTGCGTGTCTTGAGAGTCATCGTTCAAATACGCGATGCAATTAAAAAATCATTAGAGAAAGGTTTGTTTGTTTTAGTGAAATTATATGAAAGTACGTTCGTTTATTTCAGAGGAAAGAACTATTCATTCGCAGTTAAGTCCATTGAGTGATCAACTGGAAGATTTGGAGAATTTATGGAATACTCTGAGTCAGTGCCTTCTAGAATTGGAGCATACACCTGATCATCATGCCGTCCTTGTACTACAGGTCTGCAGCTACTGTTTTTTTTTTTTTTTTAAATTTAAGTAACTCCTAATTTGTGTGGTGTGTTTTAGCCTGCAGTAGAAGCTTTCTTCTTAGTTCATTCTCCGCAACAGGAAGCAAACGTTTCTTCAGATTCGAGCAAATCAACGAATGATTCTGTCCAAGAAAATACAGATTCTGTAGGCGCAGGCTCTTCCTCGCAGAGTCAGTCTAATGATCTGACAGTAAGTTCGTCGGATACCACTGGACGTGCCAGCGTTCCCCCAGATCAGCTTAAGTTCCTTAATTTTGCTGAAAAACACCGAACTGTTCTGAATCAGATACTCAGACAGACAACGGCACATTTGGCAGATGGCCCCTTCTCAGTTCTAGTTGACCACACCAGAGTGTTAGATTTTGACATAAAGAGAAGATATTTCAGGACTGAATTGGAACGATTAGATCAGAATCTTAGGCGTGAAGAGACTGCTGTACATGTTCGCAGAGAGCACGTGTTTGAAGATTCTTTCAGAGAATTGTATCGACGTACACCTGAAGAATGGAAGAATCGTTTTTATATTGTGTTTGAAGGTAAAACAATATGAATTACAAAATTTTGGCTAGATTGCAATGGGGCCCCCGAGCATCCTCTGCGTAACTATTTCGCCCCCTAATTGGGGCTTCATCAGCAGAAGATTAGCTCGAGAACTTCATCGCAATCCCGACGACCAACTCAAAGATAGCGCGTATATATAATTATAATTATTAAATTTTGCAGATGAAGAAGGACAAGATGCTGGTGGTTTACTCCGTGAGTGGTACGTTATTATTTCAAGAGACATTTTCAATCCGATGTATGCACTGTTTACGGTGTCACCTGGA
Organism: Serrognathus titanus; assembly: GCA_039766575.1. NCBI lineage: Eukaryota > Metazoa > Arthropoda > Insecta > Coleoptera > Lucanidae > Serrognathus > Serrognathus titanus. The sequence continues at coordinate 5,162,103 of CM077916.1, read as the reverse complement.
GATCGTGTTACCTACATGATTAATTCCGCGAGTCATTACAACCCGAATCATCTTTGCTATTACAAATTTGTTGGACGGGTCATTGGTAATTAATGATTTATTAATTTGCGAAAACTCTTACTTAAATTTGTTGTTTCAGCCAAGGCTATTTATGATAACAAATTGTTAGAGTGTTATTTCACTCGCTCGTTTTATAAGCACATATTAGGTATCCCTGTGAAGTACACTGACATGGAGAGCGAAGATTATAGTTTCTACAGAGGTTTGGTTTATTTGATGGAAAACAACATAAATGATTTGGGATGTGACCTCACATTCAGTACGGAAATCAATGAATTTGGCGTAACAGAAACCAGAGATTTGATAACCAATGGCAGAAATGTTCCTGTTACCGAAGAAAATAAAATGGAATACGTCAGGCTCTCATGTCAAATGAAAATGACCGGTGCTATTAGGCAACAGTAGGTCTTTAAGTGAATTTTGCAGCTACTTACTAATTTTTTTTTTCCCTTAGATTAACGGCTTTCTTAGAAGGATTTTATGATATTATACCCAAACGTTTGATTTCTATTTTTAATGAACAAGAATTAGAACTTCTTATTTCCGGCCTTCCGAATGTCGACATTGAAGACCTTAAAGCGAACACAGAATACCATAAGTATCAAGCAACTTCGCTTCAGGTATTTGTAATTTCATTTGATTGAGAAAGTATATAAACGAGTGTGTTTCAGATTCAATGGTTTTGGAGAGCTTTACGGTCTTTTGATCAAGCAGATAGAGCTAAGTTTCTGCAGTTTGTCACAGGTACCTCTAAAGTTCCTCTGCAAGGTTTCGGAGCTTTAGAAGGAATGAATGGGGTTCAGAAATTTCAGATTCACAGAGACGATCGTTCAACAGATCGATTGCCATCAGCTCATACATGGTAAGATCTTTGTTATTTTCTTGATATTTTAATTATTATTACTTTTTTTAGTTTTAATCAGTTGGACTTGCCTGTATATGAAACTTACGATAAATTACGTTCTTATCTGCTGAAGGCTATCCATGAGTGTTCGGAAGGCTTTGGCTTTGCTTAAGTAATATAATATATTTATATGTATACATGGATATAAATATATATTTTTAAGACTGAAAAAGTGTTAGGATTCCACGAAATTTCATTTCTGGAGACCAAATGAGAACACTCAGTTTATTTCTTGTTAATACCATAGATAGTTCGAATTTTTTTTTTAATGTAAATAATATAAGTATGTTGTACAGAGCTAATATTTTACAACTGTGTAATATAAGATGTTAGCCTCATTTGAAAATGCGCTGCAGAGTCTAAGTTATCGTTTGCATGTGCTACTTTTGGTTTTCTTAGTTACTGTATAAAGTTATTGATGCAGAGGCATATGTATTTTTGTAAAGGGCCCACTGGCATTTTGTCGTGATAGATTGAATTTGAGAAGTCAGATTCACTCCTTAACTTTATTTGTTAACTTATAAGGCTACCGTTTTTTTTTGTTGTCATATACTCCTAGTACTAAGTTGATTTGTTATTTCGAAGGCGGTGCTCCTTCATCTCTCCATTTTTATTTCTTAAAGAGTGTATGTAAGATATTAAAAATTTTTTTATGTCAGAGTAAATTAACCTTATTTTATGTTAATGTTAACAGGTGTCACCGAAATGATTTTAGCGAGGTAATGATGATCTAAATATGCAATTTTATTTATGTTTTACAGGCCAAAATTTCTAAGTAACTATACCAGGCCGAATAAATTTCACTTAGCAGATAAATTATTGTGTATTTACATTGTTTTGTGATTATTCTCAATAAACGTTTTCCTTTCAAATATAAAGTTATTTACGTAGTCCTTTTAAGCAAATGATTACATTTTAATTAATTACACCATAATTTATCGCGTCACGTACAATTACAGGTAAGTGCTGGGTGGTACAATTTGAAAAGGTAGATATTTTGGTAAGGGTTTATTAATGTACTGCAAGCAACAGTTAGGAATTAAAACTTGGCGTTCCCCTTATTTTTACCTTCCTGAAAGAGAAGTGCAAGTATAGATTCTTAAAAACTTATTAAATTTGAGCTTTGTTTTAAAAATTACAGGAACCATGCGCATGCGAGAACAGCGCCACCAGTGGCGCCATATTGTTCATTACGAGTTGTTTCAAATGATTAGTGTATATTTTAACTTGAATGTTGTAATAAATTTCAATACCATGAAGGTCAAATATGTACTACAATCGTAAATTGTTATAAGATTGGTATTATTTTCGTGCAATGAGCCTCAAGAAATGTTTTCGTAACACTTATTCATCGTCCCAGGGGGCGCTGAAGCTGAATGCAGAAATGCGCATGGTCCCTATAAGACGTAATGAGTTGAGAATAAAGTTTCTTGGAGAAAATTGTGGAAATATATAATTTATTTCTATGTTTGTAAATTAAATAGTTAATTAAAAATGCATTGAATATCTGTAAGATGATTCAGTCAAAAATATTAGTTTGCCATCTATTGGTGTGTAATTAAATTTGGTTGCCTGATCGATTACAGGAATCTGCAATTGCGTCGTGTACGAACATTTACTCTCATTTTCTTTATTTTATAAATTCAGAGAAAAAAATAGCATTTCTTTGCAAAAATTAATGAGTACGTATGTCTGGGTACAATTGTACTGGTGAATTCACCTTTGAATTGCTATATTTTTGCCCATCACTGTACGTTTTAATGGCGTAATAAATATTAAAAATTCAGTGCGCAATACGTGCCGCTGTGCTCACGTTTGTCTTGCTAAAAAAATTCCAATACACTTCGTGAAAATGTCCGGATGTGTGCGCGTTTAGATTATTTTATCTCTGGTATTTGTGGTGACCTTTATACGCCTGTTCATAGAGGCTGGGCAAAACATGGAATTTTCATGCATTTTGCTGTCTTGGGACAGCGCAGTACGTGATTAAAATGGTGAATCATCCAGAAAAGGAAAATATGGTTTTCCTTTCGGCGGCACGTACGGTTTGATCGAATTTTTACATCGAAGCAATTTTCACTAAGTTTCGCAACTGTACATCGAAAATGTCCAGTTTTATAAGCAAACCTTCTAGTGGGTGGATCCACTCTGATAAAGTTATTTATAGAGAAGGAGCTTCATATTCAGTCAGGGTAAGACTCTTTTACACATTTTAATCATTTCTACCATCAAATACATCTGTTTTTATTTATTGTATGTTACCCTTAGGCAATGTCACTTTTCATTGCTATGTTGTTATTAGTTATTTTTATTATTACTAATAAGATGACCTCTGATGGTACCTATATGGTGACCTTCTGGCCTCAATCCCCTTCAATCTCTTTCTATTACTACTATTAAGATGACCTCTGATGGTTCCTATACTATGACCTTCTGGTCTTAATCCCCTTCAATCTCTTTCTATTGTTTATACAGGATGTACCCAGAAATTATTACATTTTTTTTGTGTCCCTCCTGTTCCAAAATGTTTCTCTTGATCAGTAAAAGAATTCCTTAAGTGTAAATGGGGTGGAAGATAATTTCTTCTCACAACAACCTCATTTTCTTTATATTAATATTTTGTATTGATTCTAGCATCCATAGTTTTTTTTCCATATTGGTTGCTTTAATGTTGTACAGGATTAGCTTCTAACAACATCCTAATAGTTAAGTTTGAGTCGGGAAAGTACCTATCTATAGTGAGCATACTTTCTTTTAATAAAAAAATAAGTATCACTAGTGGTTCTTGTAGTGTAAGTACTTTAAATGAACAGCAATTTTATTTTAAAACCATGTTTCATAAACTAGGCTTTAAGTGACAATTTTTCCTCATATTTATACTTTATAGATATTTCTGAGTCCATCAAATAACGTGAGAAAAAGTATACAAGAGTGTATATTACATTATATCTGTTCATGCTATACGTATCATTTTCTCTTTTGCAGTTCGGTTAAAATAAAATTAATTTTGTTGTAGTATGTTGGATGTATTCAAGTGAAAGAATCGATGAAAAAGCTGGATTTTAAAACCAGATCAAATGTTGCAAAGTAAGTTCAGATTTGGACACGTGTCGTCTAGTTAATTGTTATTCTTCAATCTAAATCCGGAATAACAATCAACTGCGCATCTGAAACTGTCCTTGAATGTCTGTGAATTATATTTGCATGTTTTGAATATTTTTCAGGGTGTGTATCAGCAAAGTATCGGAATCAGCGGGCTTGAAACCTGTAGATAAAAAGCGTAAGATAGACAAGAAAGTTTTACGTGCCATTGATGATGTCCCAATTATGCGCCATACCGGGACCAACGTCAACTTAAATATTTCTAGCTTCAGTTTGACTTTAAAAGCACAAGAGACTGGCTTGGTTATTGCAAGTCATGATATGCCCCGTATTTCGTTTGCTTCTGGTGGGGATGCAGTAAGCACACACCTCTTATAATTCAAGACAAATTTTGATAAATCTCATTTCATTTCAGGACACCTTAGACTTTGTTGCTTACATTGCGAAAGATGCAAAGGAATGGCGCGCTTGCTACGTGTTAGAATGTGGTGGTGGTCTTGCTAAAGACGTTATTTCAACTATTGGGCAAGCATTCGAATTACGATATAAGCAGTATTGCAAACCTTGTACCGCATTTGGGTAAGAATTAATTGATGTTACATACAATAAAATCAAAATTATTTTGTTATAGATTAGCAGCGATGAGAGATCCTAATTCTGCATCTGGAGGAGATGCAGATAAAGATTATTACAATGATTTACCTGGTAAAGTTCCTCCTGATGTTGGTTTACCTCCGAATACCGGTCCTCCACCTGTCCCACCATTACCAACAGTGGTCCAACCCTTCACTACCTTACCTTCAGTACAAACACCAAACCTAATAGATCTTAACTCCGATTTACCCCCTCAAGAAGTACATCATGACTACGTTAATGACAGTGTCGCACTAACTAAAGATCGGGACTTGTTTGATATGCGTAAGTCTGACACTTTGTAAATGAAGAGCTATGGTTCGCTAATTGTCTGAATTTCAGAGCCGTTCACTCAGCCACAACCAAGGAAGTTCGATCCGAGTCAGTTTGTTCAATTGCGAAGTGAAATTTGGTTTCATGGGCAAATCAGCAGGAGTGAAGCAGAACGAAGGTTGCTTAAGGATGGCGATTTCCTCGTTCGAGAGTCTCCGAGTTCTGAGGGACAATTCGTTCTATCTGGAATGCAAGATAATACAAAGAAACATTTGCTACTCATTGATCCGGAAGGAGTGGTATGTATTTTGAAAAATCAAAATTTCATGCTCTTACAATATCAATCTATTATTTTTTTGGGTTTTGATTTTTTAATGCCACAAAATACAGTTGCAGTCATAATTCACGACACTTACAGAAGATAAATTATGTTTGTGACTGTACATTATAATAATGCTGACTGTTCAAATAAATTTTGATGGTGGGTAATGGGCGTAAACAAAGTTCTTTATAAAATTCTTCCACTCTTGCATTGCAAAGACTTCCTCGAAAGTTAAAATAATGAAAAAAATTGAATAGGAATGATTATTAATCTATGTACATCAAACTGTCAAATTCACAGATAAATAAATTTGTTATAATCTCAGTCAAATGTTTTGTTTTCCAGGACATACTTTTATGACGCATTTATTTGTGGAAGCTTGTACTGAGTGTTTTTTAACATGTTTTTATCAACTCTCGCCATGAAATCTGGATGGCATGTCTTAGCTTAGGTGAAAATTAAGTCATCGCAGTCCTTGATGCCGTCCTACTGTAAAGCCGTCCAAATTCCATGGCAAAAGTTGATAAAAATTTTCAAAAATCGCTCGGTATAAGTATATCATGCGTTCAAAAACTCTCACGTTTAGACTTGGCCATGACTTGAGATATAATATGTCTTGTCTTATATTAAAAGGTCAAATAAAGTAAGTTGGTTATGACTACAGCATCGGCAAACCAACGTCAACTCCAAACCTGGGAGATGATTTTTTAAATCGTTCATCAACAATTTGGACGCATGTCTTTACTAAAATAACTTCAAATTAGTGCAATCGATTAAGCTAAGACATGACGTCCAAAATTCACTGAGAAGTTTGATAAAATTAAAACAAATATTGCCAGATATTTTGTAAACAGGAAAACGTTTTCTCGATTAATATAATTGAATAAATTAAAAAATATATATACCAAGAGACTATAAATGATAGATTTATTTTATTAAATTGGCAATTGTAAATTGTAGGATTGTCATCTTCAAATGAATTCGTCTGTTGTCAATTCAAAAATGAAGTTATTTTTACAAATATTCACAATATTGATATCAGTCCTATGACAATTGCCAACTCTAACCTAAAAAATTAACCAAGTACCAAGTAAAAATGAAAATAGCAAACTATGAAAGTAATGACATTCATATCAATTTCTCAGCGTTCCCGACCTACTAAGTTTGCATCACCCATTTATAGTCACGCAGTGTTGCCAACTTAAGGAATATATCCATTTTAAGGGATTAAGAGAATTTTTTTCTAAAAAAAGGTTGTCTCAAATTTTATTTTATTAAAGAAGCTGGACGCTGAAAATTCCTAAACAGCGCAAAGTCATTAGAAGGAAACCGCCATCTATCGAGCGAAGTTTCAATTAACTGTTATGTTTGGATGGTAATAAAAAATTACTTGTGTTGTTGTAAGACATTCAACAACGCCATTTGTTACAACATGTCGAAAGTCATCTGTTACTTGTCGTCAATAAAAGACAAAATGTCTTCTACTTGTGCGAGATATTGAACAGCGCCATCTATTGCAGTTTTTCTTTATAACTTGTTGATCATGTGGAAGCACAGGAAATATTATTATATTCATAAGAGATGAGCCCTATCATAAATTATTCGCGTTTGGCTTTCAAGTAAAAGACACTTAACGTATTCTTTTTTTACTCGCCATTTTGGAAGGTAATAGAAATGACTTGTTGTCAGACATTCAACAACGACATTTATTAAAACATGTCGAAAGTCATCTGTTACTTTCCGTCATTAAAGTACAAAAAGTATTCTATTTGTGCGAGATATTGAACAGCGCCATCTATTGCAGTTTTTCTTTATAACCATGTAGAAGCACAGGTAATATTATAATTTTCATAAGAGATGAGCCTTGTGTCATAAATTATACGCATCTGGCGTTGAAGTAAAAAGCGTAACTCTATCCTTTTCTTACTCACCATTGAGAAGGAAATAAAACTGAAATATTTGTCGGTTTTAACATCGGTGATTGATGACGCAGGGCTCATCTGAGTTTGATAATAAAACTAGGCAGATGGCTCATCAAAACTTTGAAATTTGGAGACAAACTTGTTATTAGTTTGGAAACAGCTCACCAAATATGTGGCGGCGCTATTGTTATATAATAGCAGAGTGGAAAACAGAAACCTGTAAATATAAGTATTTTTTAAATAAATTCTATAGCTAAGAGGTGTAATGCAAAGTTTAAAAGGAGAATTAACAAACTACGTCACATTATCGTTTCCTTATTTCTCTGTTGCTTAAAAGAGGCATCTGGCGGTAAAAGAGTTTGTAACAAATGTTCAAGTCAATTTTCGAATTCGTGTTTACAGGTGACATCTATTGAGTACTGAATACACTATTTTTAGAGCGTCCATTCGTTCCTATGTTGTTGGCTCTCTGAATTCTTTGTTTTTTTTTTTTTTCAAATAGTTTCTATTCCTAATTTATGACCTACTAAATATTGTTCTAAAATCGATTGTCTTTTTGTTTTGAAGATTTTTAAAGTTGTTTATCAACTCTTTCCATGAAATTTGGACGGCATGTCTTAACGTTACTGTGAAATAGCCTCAAGGTGTGCTTTCTCATCGTTTTTTTTTGAGATGATTATTAAATTGTGTCGTAAAATCGATTGTCTTTTGTTTTAAAATTTAATTCAATTTTTTTTTTAATTTGCTTTAGTTGTTTCTTTGTTTTGTCATCATTCTTTTCTAATCGCTTTTTTTAATTTATCATTAATCAACTGAATTGCGCTGTTTTCGTTTGTTTTCTTTAACTCTTACGTTTTCTAAAATTTATTCCTGAATCCAGAAACAAGCTGAGGGATGATTTTCTATGTGGAAAAGGGATTTTTTGAGGGATCTCGCTTTTTGCGCGTTGTTAAGGTGACACCAGCCACGTGGTGTTTATTTTAAGGCCGTTTTACATTGACAATTTATTCATGAATTAATTCATGAAGTTCTTCGTGAATTTATTCCCGAACTCGTTTCGTATTACATTAGTGAAGAAAGCGATGGGCGTTTATAGGTATTACCAATATGGCGAAAGAATTTGCAGGTGATTTATACTGCTACATTCAAACAAATACCATAACCTTGGTTTTCCACTGTTGGTGCGCCTGAAATTCACGCAAACATTGACGAAAAATAGAACTTGGTGTAATTTGCGAACAAATTGACGAAGAACTTCATGAATTTGACGTTAAAGTTGGTGAAGCGACTTCACGAATTAATTCATGAATAAATTGTCAAAGTAAAACGGCCTTTAGTATTCTCATCTTATTTTAATCTTATATAATAAGAGATAGAGATACTTTGAGCGTTTTAGAGCAGTGAAATGAAAACACTTTTAGAATTTTGAACTGCTGGTGTCATTAATTATTAGCAGACTTCGGATATTTCGGAGCGTTTTCCAATAAATGGATACTTATAATTGGTTCTCGTATTGCGTAACGATGGCAACGCTCCGAAACGTCCGAAGTCTGATTATTGTCAAACCTATTGTACCACAGACAATGATGGCAACAAAACATGCAGCAATGTTTAGTGCATGACCTAATATAATAACATCGTCATTAACAGCCCTTAAATTATTAGTCCAATCATAAAACATATTTCTTATGTTGTAATTATTACTTAGGTTTGTTTTATTTGTTGTGATTTCCTGATATTACGGAGCGTTTCCATGGCTACCTAATGAATGGGCATTTTACATTGGTCCTCGTATTACGTAAAGATGGCAACGCTCCGAAACGTCTGATTATTATTAAACCTATTGTACCCTTTTCCATGCGCACAGACAATGATGGTAACAAAACATGCAGCAATGTTTAGTGCATGACCTAATACAATAACATCGTCATTAACAACCCTTAAATTATTAGTCCAATTATAATACATTTTTCTTATGTTGTAATTATTATTTAGCTTTGTTTTATTTGTTGTGGTTCCCTGACTACCCAATGCATGGGCACTTTTCATTGGTCCTCGTATTACGTAACGATGGCAACGCTTCGAAACGTCTGATTATTATTAAAAAACTTATTGTACCCTTTTCCATGCGCACAGACAATGATGGTAACAAAACATGCAGCAATGTTTAGTGCATGACCTAATACAATAACATCGTCATTACAGCCCTTAAATTATTAGTCCAATCATAAAATACATTTCGTCTGTTATAATTGTTACTTAGCTTTGTTTTATTTGTTGTGGTTCCCTGATGTTCCAGAGCGTTTTCATGACTAACCAATGCATGGGCACATTGGTCCTCGAATTCCGTAACGATGGCAACGCTCCGAAATGTCCGAAGTCTGATTATTGTTAAACCTATGGTACCCTTTTCCATGCGCACAGACAATGATGGCAACAAAACATGTAGCATGACCTAATACAATAACATCATTATTAACGACCCTTAAATTATTAATCCAATCATGAAACATATATCTTATGTTATAATTATTACTTAGCTTTGTTTTATTGTGGTTCCATGTCTATTAAAGTTTTATTTTGTATTGCAGGTGCGCACTAAAGACAGAATGTTCAACAGCGTCAGCCACTTGATAAACTTCCATTGTCAACAGGCCCTGCCCATTATTTCGACTGAGAGCGTGTTGGTTCTACGTACGCCAGTACCAAATACTTCATAAACATCTAACCAAGTCAGTGAAACATTTCAATACTTAAATCTAAATGTATTATGACCATTTACAACAAAACTATTATCTGTGAGCGCTTTATCTGTAAAATATTTATTACTCCGGGCTAAGAAGTCCTCGATGTTCCATTCTAAAGAAAAAAAAAAACGATATATTGGTGTCTATAAAATGTATTGAACCCCAATATTTTTTACGTGTTTTTAAAGATTCAAATTATACACATATATATATTTTTTAGCTTTAATATTCTATCGATATAGATGTTTATATATACATACATAAATTTTTAGAATTTTTTTCTTCGGCTATTGCTTTCCAAATCTGATCTGATCGAAAGATGTTTGTTATCTTTTATACATTGCATTTATTTTTTTTTAAATATACATGTTATGAATTTAATGTGATGTTTAGATCTAAGACTAAAAGCTAAATTGAAATTACATCGCAGTCTTGTCAGCATTTAATAAATAATTAGTTTGTGATGTTTTGTTTTTTGTAAAACTGATGTTAGGAAAACCTATTCCCACAACAAGCTTAGGATTTAGAATTTCAAAAAAAAAAATCCTATTAGATGGGTAGTGTTAAGTATAATTATTTTGCTAAAAGCTTCTTCCTTTGGGAAACTCAGTAGAATCTTTATTAATAATAAAATCAACAATATATTTTTTTTGTGTGTAAAGTCTTCATGCAAGGAAAACGAGGTTTAATTCAGATTATCAATTTCAATTCTATTTTTAACAATTAAACAAGAGAAATTACTATTTTAATTCAATTAATAAAGTGTTCAAGGTCATTTTGATTAAATTGTTTCGTGAAAATTTGAATTTTTTTAGCTTGATTGTTCGTCGTATATGCTAGGTATGTAATTTCGGGACAGCTGTATACACGTCGTAGTTGATCAAGATGGCTGACACGACTTCCTGTTGTAGTATTGGTCTTGGTTTATTGAAAAAATTAAAAATACATCTGAGGATGCATTTTGGACTGTGAAAGTTGTTAATTTCCGCTGATATTTTTAATCGCGTTGTTTTTTCTTTTCTTAGATCTAAACATCTCGTAATTTTTTTTCGAAAATTGTAATTTGCATCGAAACAAATGAAACTGACGACCTAATTAACGTTTAAATATTGTTGTGATTAAATTATGCGGAGTCTTTAAAGTTGTATTGATTGAAAATATATACGGCTTATTTTCCGATATTGGATTTTTTGAAGTTCCCAGCCTTAATCCGGAAACGGATGCGTAGATTTTCACGATTGTTGATTGGTTAGGAGCTCCTAGTGCATCTGTCTTTTTCGCGAGCGTTGCAAGTGAATCTCGTCCTTATGAACGAGGACGGAGAGAGAGAAACGAGATGTGACGTCACGTGAAATAATCCCCTCAGTGCCTCCTTGCTCCGTCGATGATTTGGCTACGCTGTCGATTCAGAAAGAAAGTCAAAATGGCATACTGTTCGGTTATAGTTGCATCGTACAGTGTAACCCTAACATAAAGCGCATAAGTCGAGTGTTAACTAACCTAAAATTTTAATTTATAAAAGCCGTTCGTTTTAAACAATTAATTTTTAACGTGGGAACTGTATTTTGAGTTGATTCGTGCGGATTTCGTCGTCCTAGCTCTTACAAAATGGCGTGAACCTTGCATTCGGAAAGAAGGACATTTTAAAACTATTTCAAAATTATTGTTTATAAACAATCATTTTATTAATTTAACGTTATGAAAAGTTTCCGGGATATTTCCTCGTCTATATCAATTTGTTATATAATCGATTTTACGTAGCGTATAAGAATTATAGTGCAAATTAGTGAGACAAAATGCCTGAGGTAAGATCACCCCTTTAAATAATAAATATAGGTTTAATTTTTGTGTAAATCGGTTTTTCTGCATTTCTACGATGTATTCTAGGTGCTACGTCAATGTGAACTCAAGGGCGTGGCTCCATTTATAGTAACATATTATCCAAATTTTCTTCGAGTTTTATTGTTTACAAGTGCTTTTTTCGTGTTTTTACCCCCTAGCCGAGTGTGTTCCACACATTTTTTATTTCCTACAGATTCTAGAAGCTCCAAGGAACTTGTTAAGCCAGAAATTTCGATTTTTCTTGATGGACCCTTTTTAGCAATTTTACTTTAAAGTTTGTGTTTCCAACACCTGCAAACTACCCTATACTCTTTCTTGGACATGACGGGCATATGAGGCTGCCGATTTTTCATTTCTCCAACTAATTTTCTTTGTTACAGCTGCTGCATTAGATAAACTGAGATTTCTTTGATTTTTCTTGAGTTTTTGGCCTTCGGTGGTATTTTTTTTATCTACTCTTAAAACACCCTACACTTACAAGCCTGCATTTATCAGTCTATTAATCTCTTTCATGCAAGAATACCTCCAAATACATCAATTTCATATATCTGCCTTCAAATCAGCTTCTAAACTATTTTTTTAAAAAAATACCACCGTAACAGGTGGCTATTTTTACAACCCCTTCAGTTGCACTAGTGAAAATGCCTAGATTGAAATTTAATATCGAACGATGCAGAATGCAAAACAAAATTTATCTGCATTCATTTAGATGGTTCTTCCAAGTATTAATTGTTTTGCTTTCCTCAGATTACAGTAACATAACCTCAGATATTTCAGTGCTTACATTCCGATTATCAGAAATATTTAGTTTCATGCCTCAATAACTTTCGAGCATTCAAAACTTTGCACTCGGTAGTTTCACAGATTTTTTTAACTTTTTGAGTTGTGGCTGTCTCGTTAATTAATTAACATAAACTTCAATAATCTCACGGTTAAATAAATTCTCCTCATCTTTACAAATATTAAAGCTATTGGCAAACACTTTTCTTTTGAGTGTGGTGTTCGTGGTTTCAACAGTTGTTTTTTTTTTTTTTTTATTAAACACTTCAGAATTAAGAAGGGCCAATCAATGTCAATAAATTGTTTGTTTTCTTACTGCTTAAATAATGTATGCAGGAATGAGTTTGGTGCGGTTGATAATCCTGTGATTGAATGAGTATCGACAAGATTGATCGAACCCCCAAAATAAAATAGGCTTGTTTTTAGACGGGAGACATGTCCGAATCCGATAATTCAGGTTCTGGCTCCGATGTTGAGAGCAAGAGCGACTCCTCCTCCAATAACTCCAGTTCAGACAGGTAATTTTTCTTCTATTTTCTTTGTTCTGTTACATTTGTTCATGTAATCGCTTACAAATCAAATTTTATAAATGTTTCCACTTAAACAAAATAAAATGTAAATTTCTTTCCATTTATATTTCAATGGCTCTGTCAGCTTTTACACTTTCCAAGAAGTTAGGTAAATGTGCACAGTTAATTCAAGGTTGAAACGAAATATGAGTGGTGAGCAAAAAATAAGTAATTGATTTTTTGTTTAATTTCCTGCTTACAGTTGTATTTGCGTTCTTTTTACATAACAATGTTTCTAAATACGACAGAATCTCTTGTGACCTCATTCATTTGTAACTGTTAACGATCGTAGTTGTGTCACGAGGTCAAAAATGCTTTTTAAAATAGTGTAAAACACTAGACTGGATGGTCAATAATTTTAACTAAAATGTTACATTTGCTTAAAAAAAAAAGAGGAAAACCTTCAGCATATTTGTTCATGCTTGAATTTTGTTGTCAAATTGTATTAACATCTGTTGTATTATTTAAAGTTTTTTCTTCATGTAATAAAACCTGCAATTCTGATGATATTTTTAATTGAGCAAAATAAGAAAGTTTACATCTACATGTAAAAAAAATATTTTGTATTTTTTAATTTGTTTTAAACTTGGTTTTGTGCATTTGTAAACGCACATAATGTTTTCAGGAACTGCAATGTCAAGGTCGGTGACTCAGGAGTTCAAAAAAAAAATAATAATTAAGGCCTCTTTTCGGCTGTTGTGATTTTTCTAATTTATTATATTCACTGTTCCAAAATTTGTTCCTGATTAATAAAAAAAAATATTTAAAATTCAAAAAATACTAAATTTGTAAAAGGTTGTTGAACTAGAAACGAAAAGTCAAGTAAATAATTAAACTTTTAAAACGATTTAGTACAGTTTTGCAGACGATTTTAAGCAAGATTTAAAGAAATATAATTTTTGTTCAACTGTTTAATGACTTTTAGATTTGATTGTTCATAAATGTTTCAACATTTTAAATAGAGAAAGAGAGGAGTCGTTAAAATATGGTGTTCATATTTGATATCGTTGTTTTTATTATGTAGTATAGATTCACTGTACAAGTACATCCTTGACATTGCACAAATTATAAATGTTTTTTTAAAGAAAAAAAATAGCGTTGTTAAAAATTGAACAAAGTTGAAAATGAAATTCTTTCACAAGAAATTTTGCAATGACAAAAATAGGAGCAAAGTTGCTATTATTGTAAAGTAAATTCTTTTATAGGACGTTTCATTTCGTTTGTCTTCGAATTTAGTAGCAATATTAATCAATTTTTTTTTTTAACAAAAATTAGGCACTCGATTTTGTGTAGGTACTTTAAATAAAATTAAATTACATAAATGACAAAATAATTCTTTTTAATAGCTATGTGATTGTAAGAAGTTTACTTACTTTTCTTTTATACAGTATTTGCGAATACATATGTTAAATAATTGAGTTGCAAAATATTTTTTTGCAAACACTTTAAAATTAATATTTTTTGAGCTTAAGTTTCCGCGTTCAAAATGCATATTGCTGGTAGCAGTGAACATTTCTTGTCACCTAACTATTTTTGATCAAACAAAAATGGCTAGCTTAATTTTTTCTTCATAAATGAAATACAAATCCTTTATAAAAGTACAAATATGTACACCTATATTCGATGTAGAAAAATCATTGAGTTGCAAATTTATTTAAATTCTCATCCAAAATATTTTTGGGCTTCAAAATCAACAACTTGGAGTGGCTGGTAATAATAAATAATTTATTTTTGAGCAAATCAAAATTACTAGCTTATGATCGAACAGTGTATTAATTATGTATTTTACTTTAATAATAGCAGACTTGCAAGAACATTTTTTTTGTCGCCCAAATTCTCATACAAGAGCTTCAGTTTCATTTCCTCTTGTGCTCAAAATTGATCAAATTAAAATTATTGGCTTAAAACAGTGATTGAGTAGATTATTAATTATTGTACGCCTAACGATTTGCAAAACTATTTAAAAATGTATGGAAGTAGAAAAGAAATTCTCATCCATAAACTTAATTTCCTTTTGAGCTCAAAATTTACAACTTGGTGTTGCTGGTAATAATAAATAATTTTTTTTTAAATCAAATTCAAACTAATGAATGGACGGACTATTAATTGTGTGCTTTACAGCTTGCAAAACTACGTACTTAAAAATGTATTGGTTGCTGAAAAATGCCTGATTTGCAAGAACAATGTACAAATTCTCATACAAAAGCGTAAACTTAATTTCTTTCTGTGCTCAAAATTAATAACTTGGTACAATTTGCTCAGAGCTTCAAGACAATAATCAAATGGATTATTAACAATGTAGGTTACAGTTTGCCCAATCATTTAAAAATGTGTTGAATGTTAAAAAAAGCCTGACTTACAAAGAATATTTGTTTATTGTCTAAATGCATATAGGAAAGCTTAAGCTTCATTTTCTTTAAAGCTCAAAATTAATAACTTAAATACACTCAAATGCAATAGCCGAATAAATTATTAATTATGTAATATGCAGAGTGCAAAACTATTTTTGAAAATGTATAGGGATATTGAAAAAAAAGCTGACGCACACAAAACAATTTTTTTGTTGTGCAAATTCTCATCCAAGAATTTTTTGAGTTTAAGTTTTATTTCTTCCGATTTGCTGGTGGAGCAATAAATGATTATTCTCAACTGATGAATTTAGCTTAAAGCTGCAATGATCAGATAGATTATTAATCAAATACTGCAGTTGAAAAAGTATTTAAAATGTATTGAATGTTGAACTAGTTTTTTTTATTTGCTCGGAGCTTCAAGACAATAATCAAATGGATTATTAACAATGTAGGTTACAGTTTGCCCAATTATTTAAAAATGTACTGGAAGTTAAAAAATGCCTGACTTACAAAGAATATTTGTTTATTGTCTAAATGCTCATAGAAAAGCTTAAGCTCCATTTTCATTAAAGCTCAAAATTATTAACTTAAATACACTCGAATGCAGTAGCCGAATAAATTATTAATTATGTAAGAGTGCAGAGTACAAAACTATTTTTGAAAATGTGTAGGGATATTGAAAAAATAGCTGACTCACACACACAACTATTTTTTGTTGTCCAAATTTTTATCAAAGAATTTGTTTGAGCTTAAGTTTTATTTCTTCTAATTTAGCTTAAAGCTGCAACGATCAGGTAGATTATTAATTAAACACTGTAAGGTCTGAAAAAGTAGTTAAAATGTTGAACTATTTTCTTTTTAATTGACCATATTTTCGTACAAATGTATTTAAACTCTCCTGTGTTCAAAAATTAATGGCCTGATACACAATAAATAATTTCTGATCAAATAAAAATTACTAGCCGTGTAGAACATCAATTGTGCATTTTATAGATTTTTCAAAAAACGACACGCAAAGCACAGTTATTTTTTAGTCAAAATATTTTATTTATGCACTATTAGTGAGGGTTTAAAAAAATCAGAAGACCCAAGGCTTGCATTTCTCTCTTATAATTGCGTTAACCCTTATCAAGAATATTTTTATAATAAAATTCGACTGCACAAATAATCAGGTAACTAAGTACAACACTAGCTTTGAGTTTGTAAGCATGCATTGTGTGTGCAAATTCCGCCAGTACGGGCCTGTGGTTTAAACCGCGCGCAGTAAGGAATTAAAAGTGCAGTTGATGATGCAACATATTTAGGTCCTAAGTTAACCATATTTATTTCGTAGATGCTCACAAGTTTGTATCTTACATTATTATTTTTTTTTATAAACGTCAACCCTTGTTACAGTTGTTAAAAACGGGACGTTGTTTGAGGCGAGTACGACCCTGCACTCACAGTACTTCGTTTATTTATTATTAAACACACACGGTTTATTCTGATTTTTTTTCTATGATTTTGTTTTATAATAAACACGGCCATCTTTAAATATTTGTTATGTATGTACATAAAAGGGCCTTTGGCGCTCTAAATTTCGAAGCCCATTATTTAAATTTGCACGTAAAATTAGTGTTTTCGATGTATAAATAATTTTTGTTGTTATGATTAACACAAACCTTAAATTTACTAGGACAAAAGTGTCGAAAATCATTGTAAAATTGGCCAGTTTTGTGCTACACTGTTTTAATACACGTGATATACAGGGACGTATTCTCCTCACTTAGTCGTTTGAACATAGAATCGTAACATAACATACTTTGCCTTCGTTTTTATGTTACCAATTGAATGAAACACATGTGAATAATTAAGGGGTGGTTTATTTGGACGATTAAAAATATAAATTATCGTTTTTTACGTGAAAATATCCTGAAAATGTGATAGAATTTGCACTTTGGGTGTCTGAAAATAGGCGGAAGTGGGTAAGTTTATCGATTAAACCAGTGGATTTGGTGCTAAATAAATCCTGCGTAATGTTATTAATAATTTCCAGCGTATTTTCGGCGTTTTTACGCGGAAAATAATTTTTTTTTGAAAACTTGTGCTCCAGTAAGATTCATAGGTGATATGTGCGACGTCGGCCAGGCTTGGCTTCGTTGGTGTGCTGGTTCAATCGCTCGGCTACGACGCAAAAGTCCTCGGTTCGAAACCTGCACGCGTCTTTTTTCTTTTTTTTCCTTTTTTCTTTTATTTCATTCACGATTCGTTAACGACAGCGCCCAACATTGGACTTACAACAGCACTTCGTTAATATAATCGCGATTATTAATAGTGCCCAAATGCGCAATTAATATTTTTTTAAAACTTCGTGCGTTTTTGATGGTCATTGGTGGCCTTACAGTAAGGGCAAAAGTTTTTTTTAAGTGAACAATCTTCTGCAGCACTTTGAGACCGTACTTTTTTTCAAGATTTGGGCAAAATATTATTTATTTTGGTTTTGCAGTAAAGAATCCAGGATGACTAATTAAGATCTGTTGAAGCAATATTGTACCAATTTGGGAAAAACAAAAGACTTTTGAAAATTTTGCCCAGAATTTCCTCAAACCAAATCAGATCGACCAGTTTTTGCAACTCCATCTTATTCCAAAATGTGGAAAAGATACAATGGGGATTAAAAATTTTATTACTTAGGAAGAACCATTGCATCCAGAATATGAGCAAGAAATTTGTTGTTTGGAACAGGGGCTCCCAAATTGATTAATTACGGAAGCACTTCATTTTGGTTTTGGATAAGGCTTCGCAATGAGGAAAGTGAAGACTTCCTTCTTTAGGAAGAACTCTCCAGGAACGAACAAAGAGATTCTTGATTTGTGTTTTTATTGGGGCCCCCAATTGACTAGTGGTGGGTCCTTTTGAGCAAAATTTGGTACAAAGATTTTTCATTTTGCTACACAAGTGGGGCAGGATTTTGGTGATGGTTACTCAACTTCAAAAAAATCCTCTGGCCTTCATTTCAATCAACCACATGTTCCCCAAACACCATTTTCATTTTGGGCTAAAGAATTCAAATGGCCGATATAGTCCTTTAACAATTTTCCTTTTTCTTTTGAACGGCCAGGGACTCTTTAAGCCAATTTCTTTTTGGAGAAGGAATTTATAAGGCGGTTTGGTGGACCACCATTTTCCTTCATAAACGAAATACGATTCTGGTGATGGATTTCAAAACACTTCCCTATATTGTTCAGAGCAAAGACAACAATATATAGGAGGGGGGGTCAAGTCTTCATGTACAGTGGTCGTCTTCTATTTACTTTGAAGATTTTCTTGAAGGAAGGATGATCTTCTGGTCTTCCATTTTCCTTCATAAAATACGATTTTGGTGATGGGTTTCAAAACAGTTTCCTATATTGTTCACCACAAGGACAATAATATTTAGGAAAGCCAAGTCATCATTATAGTGGCGTCTTCTAAGAAGAAGGGCATCTCGTAATTTTTCCTTCCAAACATTCTTGGCCTTCGATATCCTTTTTAAGTAACGGGTTTCCACACATTTTCTTTTGGTGTCAAAGACTTTTCGTATTGGTCGACCAATTTTTACAACTATACCCCTTTTAAAGCCATTATATTCATCACAAGTACCATAATATTGAGGAAGGTCAAGTCCTCAAGTGTTACTTTGAAGACGTATTATAGTAGATTTTCCGTCCAATCATTCCATATCCATTTTAGGCAAAATGTTTTCTTTTGGTTTCAAAGGTGTTTTATGTTCGATCAATTTTTGTAATGGTCCGTCTTACGGAGCCGCCATTTTGTTCACCACAAGACCAAAGGTTTTTCATTTTGCTGCACAAGTGGAACAAGATTTTGCTGATGATTGCTCAACTGGAAGACATCTTTTTCATCTGGCGCTCATTTGGATCAATCTTCTGAAACCATCACATGTTCACCAAACACCATTTTCATTTTGGGTCAAAGGATTTAAATGGCCGATATACCCACCTAACTATTTTTCTTTTTCTTTTAAACAGCCAGGGTATTCTTTAACCATTTTCTTTTTGGAGAAGGAATTTAAAAAGTCGTTTGGTGGAATCCTTCTGGTCTTCCATTTTCCTCTATAAACGAAATACGATTCTGGTGATGGGTTTCAAAACACTTCCCTATATTGTTCACCGCAAAGACAATAATATTTAGGAAAGTCAAGTCTTCATGTATAGTGGTGGTCTTCTGTTTTCTTTGAAGATTTTTTCAAAGAAGGACATCTCGTGGTGTTATGATGTATTATCATAGATTTACCTTCATGAGTTTTCCTTCCAAACATTCTTGGCCTTCGGTATCCTTTTTAAGTAGCAGATTTCCAGACATTTTCTTTTGATATCAATGATTATATTCATCATAAAAATCATAATATTGAGGAAGGTCAAGTCCTCACGTGTAGTAATCGTCTTGTGTCATTCTGAAGACGTATTATAGTAGATTTTTCTTCCAATCATTCGATGTCCATTTTAGGCAAAAGACTTTCTTTTGGTTCCAAAGACAAGACAAGGTCAAAACATGGTCAAGTCTTCAGGTGTAGTAGTCGCCTTGTTTCTTTGAAGTTTTTTTTTTTTAGAGAAGGGACGCTTCATGGTGTATTAAAGGTGAATCTACTTTCGTGGTCTATTTATCCAAATAGGACCTTGAATGTCCTCTTTGTACAAAAGATTTCCAAACATTTTTGTTTGGTGCCAAAGATTTTTCCAATTTTTGAAAATGGTTTTTTTTTTGGAGTCGCCATTGTCTTCATGTGTTCGTTTCTTTTCATTTTTTTTTTCTTCAAAGACTAGACAGACATCGCATGATGGTGGATTTGCCTTCATGATATTTTTCCTTCCAGGCTTTTCTTTAACGGAAAGTTCATTGAAGTGTTTACATTTCATTGTTCTTCTTGAATTTGAAACCGTTTTCCTTTCATGTTTGTTCGATCGAATTTTTTCGGGTCTCCATATTATTCAAGCTTTCGCGTGTAAAAATCTTTGAAGTACACCTCATGAAATGATGATGGTGGA
This sequence comes from Serrognathus titanus, assembly GCA_039766575.1. Classification (NCBI taxonomy): domain Eukaryota; kingdom Metazoa; phylum Arthropoda; class Insecta; order Coleoptera; family Lucanidae; genus Serrognathus; species Serrognathus titanus. The sequence goes on along the minus strand of CM077916.1, from coordinate 5,141,571 downwards.
TATGCCTTTATATTTTCTTTACCTTTAAATGGAAAGTTCATTGAAAAGTTCTCTTTCGTTGTCCTCTTTGAAACCTAGGTGGAATATTTGAAGCTAACGTTTTTTTTAAATCAAAATTATATTGATTTGGGGAAGAAGCTTGTCCATCACGCCATTTACTTCTTTAGTAACAGATCTTTCACTATTGTTTAATTTTTTTTTCTCAATTTATTCAACATGAGTTTATAGTTGTGCTTCATATGTAATTGAACTTTTGTGGGGTTGATAATCGTTCTTACAAATGCAGATTCTTTTTTTGAAGGTTTTTGTGAACGTTTTGGTCACACCAATTAAATTACGGTCTCATTATAAATCTGTGGATTTACTAACATTGCCTTATTTAATAATTTTCTTCGATAAAAAAGTTTTGGCGCGTTTTTTTACATTTGGTATCAAAAGAAAGTTGGTAGGGTGTTTAGATACCTGTTGCTAAGGCGTTGCTAAGGAGTTGTTTAACCGCCATTTTCGCCATTTTTTCCGCGTTCTTAGTCCGAGCTGCACGCGTTCGACATGGAGGTCCTGCAAATCTCTTGCATTTTCACAATTTTCGCTCTGATCATTTACTTTTTGCTGTTGAAGATTTACAAACGCATGCGTAGACCAGCCGAGGTTCCAATGAATATACTGTAAATATAAAATTTTGAAATTTTTTATATTAGCCTTATATGGGGAGTTGTCGTTGGGAACGTTTTTTTTTTTTTTCTTTATTTTTTCTAGTGAGTCTGGCGCTTCGACTTCACAATCTGCACCAGAGTCTACCAAGGAACCATCTCCGGCTCCATCTGAACACTCACAGGGATCTGAATACTCCACCCCGAGCCCCCCTTCCTCACCCGAGAAGGAGAGCCAGATGGAAGTACGGAGTACTTAGCAACGATTTATTTGAAATATTTTAACTGTATTGTTTTGCAGGGTGAAGGCGACGTCGCCCCTTCCCCTAGGCGTTCTTCAAGACAGCGCAAGCCCAGATTCTCAGGCTCCGAGTCTGAGAATCAGCCTGACCAGTCCGAAGCAGCCTCTCCGAGAAAAAGGTCCATACGCAAGCGCAAATAAAAAAATTCTTTGTTACTTGCAGCAACACTTGTTCGTTCTTTAGTTCACAATGTTTGTTCCTTTTTGAGTTCCTTGATTTAATATTAGTTAGTAGTTCGGTAATGATGTGCTTCACGCATTATTACTTGGTTCTGAGTTAAAAAGAAAATGTTTTTGTAAATTTTCCTTGAGTTTTCAATAAATAAAGCTTTCTTAACCATTGTTTTTTCTTGTGGCTGGGAGCACTGATTGTAAATTTTGTTCTGCAGCGATGATTGGAAATATAACGATGACAGTTCCTCAGAGTCGGAGGAAGAACGTGAGGTCGTTACTCCTAGCAAACGGGTAGGCAGTAAAAGGTTGCAGCCGATCAAAAGAAAGCCAAAATCGCGTTACACATCCGAGGATTCCAGTATAGATTCCGACGATGATCACCGGAGGGCAGCTTCTCGAAGAACGGCTACAACCTCTGTCAGTTACAAAGAGGCCAGCGATGATGAAAAAACCGACTCCGAAGATATTTTGGAAGTCGAAGGCACTGAAAATACTGAACCCATCATCGAGGAAAAGTGTGAGACCATCGAGAAGATTTTAGGGCAACGAAGGGGTAAAAAGGGAGGTGGGTATTCATCCCAGAAATAATTTTTTTTTTATACCTAGCTCATATCATTTATAAAAATACAAAGGTGTCATTGCATTTTTTATTTCAAACAATCTTTTCATCTCGTAGAAAGGGGGCCCAAAAATATTAGGGTGTGTTTCACTTGAAGCCTCATCCTTGCAGCTTCCTTCAGTGAGGGGCCCCTTAGAATGGGATTGTAGTAAGGCATTATAACAATACCCACTCTAAGGGGGTCCCTTATTGAAGGAGGCCTCAAGGGCGTTTTCGATAATTAAAGCGGTATATACCGGTTAAATCTATTTTCTCACTCTTACATGCATTAAACGCGTTCGTTCTATCTCACTTTCTACCTCGATCTATATAACGCTTGTATTATATACGAGGCAGCTCCAAAAATATTGGTACGTGTCAGATTTAAAGTCATACATTGATTATTTATTAAAAATTGTTATTTAAAATTGCAGTTACCGGAAATATTACTACAATTTACGCAGTGGAAGAGAACGGAGATCCCAACGAAGGTGCCGATTCACTTGTTTTGGAAAGCACCGAGGATCAATACCTAATAAAATGGAAGGATTGGGCTCACATACACAACACGTGGGAGTCCGAAAATTCCTTGAGAGAACAGAAAGTAAAGGGACTTAAAAAGTTAGAAAATTTTATTAAGAAAGAAGTGGATCTGTCTCAGTGGAGAAGGCACGCATCGCCTGAGGACATCGAGTATTTCGAATGCCAGTTGGAGTTGTCCCAAGAACTCCTAAAGAGTTACAATAACGTCGAGAGGATTATATGTAAGTTTTGGTTGGTTTTGATTGCTTGGAAGAGGAGTCTGCAAGAATATTTTTATAGCAAAAGCAGATAAACCAGATGGTGGTGTGGATTATTACATAAAATGGGAAAGTCTGCCCTACGCTGATGCAACGTGGGAAGACTCTACGCTCATTCAGAGAAAGTGGCCAAAGAAAATAAGTGAATTCTGTGATAGAGAGGAATCCAAACGTACTCCGTCGAAACATTGTAAAGCGTTAAAGTATAGACCTAAGTTCCACGAAATTAAATCTCAGCCTACGTATATGATGGGGACGGAAAAGGTAAGGAGGAAATCTTTCGTATTTAGTAAATTCTTTGCCCGATTGGAGCTTAAATGACTTCATAATATTGAAAGATTCAAAAGACTTAAAAGGAATTTCTTTTGTTTGGTAGAATTTGATTCTTAGAGATTATCAAATGGACGGTTTGAATTGGTTGATTCATTCGTGGATGAAAGAAAATAGTGTAATATTGGCCGATGAGATGGGTCTCGGTAAAACAATACAGGTAATAATTACCTCAAGGTAAATACAGGCAGTGGTTTTTTAGATTTTAATGGAAACTATTTTTTATTCAGACCATCTGTTACTTATACTATCTTTTCCACACTCATCAAGTGTATGGGCCGTTCTTATGTGTCGTGCCATTGTCGACAATGACCTCCTGGCAACGAGAGTTCATCCAGTGGGCTCCCGAAATGAACATCGTTACATACCTTGGTGATGTAACTTCAAGGGATATAGTAAGAAGTCTTTTAAAAATTCGAGGCTCTTCTACTTCACTTTCTTTTTTTTTTTTTTCTAGATTCGAAGCTACGAGTGGTGTTATAGCGGATCTAAAAGACTGAAATTTAATGCGATACTCACTACATATGAAATTGTTCTGAAAGACAAAGCTTTTTTAGGAAGTTTAAGTTGGGCTGCTTTGTTAGTTGACGAAGCGCATAGGTGAGATACATTACCAGCTTGGGGTTTAAGACTTCAAACATTCCTTTTTCTTTTTTTCTGCAGACTTAAAAACGATGATTCGTTATTGTATAAAGCCCTCATGGAATTCGATACGAATCATCGATTACTTATCACAGGAACCCCGTTACAAAACAGTTTAAAAGAACTGTGGGCGCTTTTGCACTTTATTATGCCAAATAAGTAAGTGATGCTTCCGTGCACCCGACTTACCCCTCCATAAAATCGTTTCGTAGATTTCAGGCATGGGAAGAATTTGAAAAGGACCACGAAAAGGCAGCAGAGAGAGGTTATCAGAAATTACACAAGCAACTAGAACCATTCATCTTACGTAGGGTTAAAAAAGACGTGGAGAAGTCCTTGCCGGCTAAGGTTGAACAAATTTTGAGGGTCGAAATGACATCGATTCAAAAGCAATACTACAAGTGGATACTCACAAAAAATTACAACGCGCTAAGAAAAGGTGTGAAAGGATCCACGAATACTTTCTTAAATATAGTAATCGAGCTCAAGAAATGTTGCAATCATGCAATGCTTACTAGACCGATAGAAATGGAAGCTCAGCATAATCAATTCGATCACTTGCAGGTGTGAATTCACTTGATTCAAACTTTCACCTCGACTTACGCATTTTTTTTTTTTTAGCAATTGCTTCGGGGCTCTGGAAAATTAGTATTATTAGATAAATTATTAATTCGATTGCGTGAAACAGGTCATAGAGTGCTAATTTTCTCGCAGATGGTACGCATGTTAGATATATTAGCCGAGTATTTACAATTAAGGCATTTTCCATTCCAACGCTTGGATGGAAGCATCAAGGGCGAGTTAAGGCGACAAGCCCTTGATCATTTCAACGCTGACGGATCTCAAGATTTTTGCTTCCTGTTATCCACGCGTGCCGGTGGCTTAGGAATTAATTTAGCCACTGCGGACACTGTAATTATATTTGATTCCGATTGGAATCCGCAGAATGATCTTCAAGCGCAAGCTCGTGCTCACAGGATTGGCCAGAAAAATCAAGTCAACATCTACAGATTAGTAACCGCACGGTCTGTAGAGGAAGAAATTGTTGAGCGTGCCAAGCAGAAAATGGTACTGGACCATCTGGTCATCCAACGAATGGATACTACGGGTCGTACGGTCCTCGATAAAAAAGGTTCCACGAATAACAATCCTTTTAATAAAGAAGATCTCACAGCCATCTTAAAATTCGGTGCGGAAGAATTATTTAAAGATGAAGACGAAAAGGATGAGGAACCAAATGTAAGATTAAAGAACACCCGACCATTTTCTTGAATGTTTTTCTTTAATAATTACTATTTTAGTGTGATATTGATGAAATTCTCCGTCGTGCTGAGACTCGAGATGAAGCTCCAGCCATGGCAGGAGACGAACTGCTCTCCGCGTTTAAAGTAGCTAGCTTCGCAGCTTTCGACGAAGACACCGAGCCATCACCAGATCAGGCCACCGTTGATGAGGAGAGCAAAGATTGGGATGAAATAATTCCGGAGAAACTCAGGAAGAAAGTTGAGGAAGCAGAGCGTAGCAAAGAAATGGAAGACCTTTACTTACCTCCCAGGTCACGCAAGACGCTGCAGCAGATAAATCAATCGGAAAGTGATGGTGAGGAAGGCAAAGGGAAGAAAAGGCCTAAAAACACTGAGGAGTCTGGCTCCAGTGCGGAAGGAGAAGAAAGTGATGAAGAACGACCCAGGAAGCGAGGCAGGCCTCCTCTTGCAAACCGTGAGCGAATCAAGAATTTCACTGACGTTGAGGTAAATTACTCTCACTATAGTAATAGCTAGTTTCATGTAACAAAAACATTTTCATAGATAAGAAGATTTGTAAAAAGCTACAAGAAGTTCAGTGTTCCTCTGAAAAGACTCGAGGCTGTCGCTTGCGATGCTGAACTACAAGAGAAACCACTAGCGGAGTTAAGAAAATTGGCAGAGCTTTTGCACGAGCGTTGCCGAGCGCACATGGGGGAGCACACGAAAGAAAATAACGAATCCAATAACGTTGATGAAGCTCCAACTCGTGGACGTAAAAGGATGAGGGGTCCTTCCTTTAAGTTGGGTAAATTAAGTTTAACATTTATTTTTTTGTGGTTAATTAACATCAATTATTAAAATTTAGGTGGAGTGTCCGTAAATGCAAAAACAATGATGGCTTGTGAGGAAGAACTCCAACCGTTGGATGAAGTACTTGCAATACACGAGGACCGATGTAAATGGGTGTTGGAAGCAAGGACGAAACCCGCACATTTTGATGTCGAATGGGAAACGCTCGAGGATTCCAGGCTGTTGATAGGAATTTATCAATATGGCATGGGATCATGGGAGCAAATTAAAATGGACCCATCTTTAAGTGCGATTAAACCAAACGAAATTCATGTTCGCTTTAACAACAAACGCTTTATTTACAGACATTGGTGATAAAATACTTTTTAACGAAGACAAGAAGCCACAAGCGAAGCATCTACAATCACGATCGGAATATTTACTGAAGGTGCTGAAGAAACATTTAGAGCAGAAGAAAGGTATATCTAAACCCAAACGGCAAAGGAAAACGAAAGACAAGGCGTTGACGAAGGAAATCATCGAGAACGATGACGTTAGTTCAAATGATGAATCTAGTGTTCCTATAAATAGTTCCACCCAACTTACTCTGACACTGCCTAGGAGACCTATTAAAATTAAAAAAGACGAAGAGCAGCAAATGCATGAAGAGTCTTACCTTAAGTTTGATAAGAAGGAAAAGAAGAAGTCTAAGAAGGAGAAGAAAAATGCTGGACCTATGCACTTCACTGCTAATAACGAACCGAGGGCTCTGGATGTGCTTGGCGATTTAGATCCATCTATATTCAATGAGGTAAAATAATTTTCATTAAATTATGAACCGTGTTTGAACATAATTAACTTAACTTTCAGTGCAAGGAAAAAATGAGGCCTGTTAAGAAAGCTTTAAAAGCTTTGGATAATCCAGACCAATCACTATCAGAAACGGAACAAGTAAATCATACTAGATTGTGCCTGTTGCAAATAGGAGAACAAATAAACACTTGCTTAAGCCAGTACACCGACCCAGAAAAAATTAAAGAATGGAGGAGGTAAGCCACTAAATCCCTGCAATTAATTACTTATTAAATATCGTCTTTCTTGCAGTAATTTATGGTATTTTGTATCGAAATTTACTGAATTCGATGCGAAAAAATTATATAAATTATATAAAAAGGCTTGTAAAAAATCGGATAAAAAACAAGAAACTCAACCAAGCACTACTTCAGTTAAAATAAAAGAACCTGATAGGTCGTCAGAAACAACTAGGGGGGAAGAGCGTGACCACGTCATCCCCAAAAGAAAACACGAAAGTGACGAGCGCGATCCCGAAAAGGATTATAAGAAGTTGCACTCTGAGAAGTTAGTCCTTGGTTGAGGTTTGAAATTTTTAATTACTCTTGAATTTTTAGTCGTGATAAAAAAGATAGGAACGGCGAGAAGGAACGGGTTAAGAAATCTCGCGAGGAACCTCTCGAAGATGAGCATGATTGGCCCAAGTATAACGTCAATCGAGGAAATCGTAAACTAGGTTCGGCTCAAAGGCCTCCGTTTCGTCATGATCAAATTTCAGATCGGGGTTCTCACAATGATCATGAACGTTGGAGCAGTGGCCAATCAAGAGATCGTTTCCCCATGGATCACAAACGTGATCGTTTTCCAGATTACCAAAGACATCCGGGGTATCACAGAGAACGTGATCACCCTAGACCTGATAAACGGTGAGAATAAAACTATTTAAATTGTACGTTTCGTGAGATTGTTGTTGTTCTAGATCTCCAATTCTAAAAGATGACTGGAGGCAGTATCAAAGAATTCGTGATAGTGTTCCGCCTCCGATGAATCCTAGACCGATGTACAATAATCATTATGGTGGGCCAGGATTTGGCCCTGGGGCTCCTATGTACCCTCCCTCAGGTGATCAATTTCAACGAGAGTGGCGTCCTGAACGAGATTATCGACGTGATTATGATCGTAGGCAACCTTGAGACGTTAATTTATAGTAGAGAGGACTTTCTTACGTGAACACTGTAATGGAGTCAGTGATGTGTACAGTTTAAAAAAGAATGTATATTGAGAAATTATTGAGAATTATTTGTTTTACTTCGTTATATATAAATATATTTATAACTATCTCTTATTCTCAATAATTTTTCACTCGAGATTGCATTTCTTGATTACCAAAAGAATTTTATACGTTCATTTTGTTGTACAATTTTACTATAGGTGGCTGTGGAAGTGAATGTTGACGTGATCAGGCCTACCTTAAACCTTTGTATATTACAAATTTTGATGTATATATACAAATAGACGATATCTTTTGATATAAATACCTTTTATTTAAATCCAATCCTGTTGTATTTGTACGTAATTTGTTGTTAATTAAGAAATGCTTGTGGGGAGGGGCCAACAAAGTAAAAAGCGTGTGTCTTAGATTCGTACATATGGAGCCGATAATGTAGGCAGCTCTAAGTGAAAAAAAATTCGTGTTGTAGATTGTAGATAATAGTTCGCGCATTCTCATGGTAAATGCAAATCCATCTTTTCTTCAAAGTAAACTGCTTAAAAAAATACAAAACACATCACTGACTTCATTTGCATACATTCGCCGTCGATAATGTAGGCAGGTCTAATTCATGGGAATTCATGTCGCAGTTAATAGATGGCGCATTGTCAAGGCGAATGCAAATTCTTTTCAAAAGTAAACAAAAGATCGGTTTTATTTACAATAAGAAAATATAAAGTTCATTGTTAACTTTATTACATCGTACTAATGACTTTCTATGTCCTTTCTAAGGAATTCAGGATGTGAACGAGCATCTTTCTCTTACAACAACCTCTTCCGACGTGCCTTCTCTCTTCAGCATATTTTTTGTGTCGGTGCACGTGTTTGCCAATGCCATTTGTCAGCAGCAACGGATTAATAAAGATTATTTAACTCAAACAAGGAAATGCGACTGATAAGCTTCAACAAGAGATTAAAAACGTATCGACACTGACGTGACTGACAAGGAAAGTAAAATGGGTTGGTGCTCGAGGCTATGAAGAAATTAGAAAGTAAGACTTTCATTTTTTTAATTCGAAGCAAACTCTTGTGATAGAACCTGTGATAGTGAATTACAATGGTGGAAAAAATTAATCCTATGGTGTACGTGGTGTTTATATCGTTGTTGCTAGATCTACTAGCGTTTACAATGATTCTTCCACTTTTGCCTTCGCTCTTGGATCTTTATAAAACAAACGACAGCAGTGGCTTGTACAGTTGGCTCTCTGATCGCATATATTATTTTCAAAAGATTGTCGGAGCCCCCGAGAAGTTTAACTCAGTTTTATTCGGCGGATTCCTCGGTTCTATGTTTAGCTTCTTACAATTTATTGCATCACCGATTGTTGGGGGCATATCCGACGTAGTCGGAAGGAAGCACGTCATGATTACCTGCTTGGTAAGTAAAACCAACCTAATTTAGTTCATTAATGTACCTGTGCTTTTAATATTTTAGATCGGAATTGCGTTCTCATATGCCCTGTGGGCCTTATCAAGTAACTTTACTCTGTTTATACTCGCCAGATTCCTCGGAGGAATCAGCAAAGGCAACGTCTCGCTCAGCATGGCTATTATTACAGATATCTCCTCAGTTACGACACGTGGAATGGGTATGGTACGTCCAAGTACTTTCTGCCTCATCCTTTTTTAAACCCGGCGTATCATTTTAGGCCCTCGTTGGAATCGCCTTCTCCCTAGGATTTATTTTAGGCCCCTTAATCGGCGCAATGTTTGCACTTTGGGCGAAAAGTAAAACTGGCGAGTGGTTCGTCATACCCGCATCGTTCGCTGCGTGCCTAGCCTTCGCCGATTTGATCTTCTTTGCAATGTATTTCAGAGAATCCTTACCTCCGGTGAGTCCACATTCCCCGCCCCCCCAGGAGGAATTCCCACTTTTACTTACGATGCATTTCAGGAGAAGCGTGCCAAAAGTGTAGGTGAAAGACTCAAACATGCAAGCGCTTTAATAAATTTGAAGCAGTTGTTTGCATTTCGTGCTGTGACCGATGTGGAACCGTCGAAAATCAAAAATCTTCGTACCCTAGGATTTATTTATTTTGCTTATTTGTTTATATACAGCGGCCTTGAGTTTACACTGACGTTCTTGACACACCACGTTTTTAATTATACGTCGATGCAGCAGGGTTGGATGTTTTTTTCGATTGGTAATGGAGATTACGCTTTGTTATCCTTAATTTTGATTTGCGGGTTTTTCAGGTTTAATAATGGCTTTAATTCAGGGTGGATATGTGCGTCGCCTGCCCCATCATAAAATAAAAAGCACGGCGGTGTATGGGCTCTGGTTGATCGTGCCGTCGTTTATTTGTGTTGGACTAGCGACCGACCGTAAATTATTATTTTTGGGATTGTTTCTGTTTGCCGTTTGTAAGTAGTTGTTTTTTTTTTCTTTTGGGGTTAATGTGGAGGGTCATGTGGTGTGTGTTGTAGCCACTGCTATGGTGGTACCTTGCATGATGACTATGGCATCGGAGTACGGCTCAGTTCAGCAGAAGGGCACAGTAATGGGCATATTCCGTTCGCTGGGTGCTCTAGCCAGAGCATTGGGCCCCATTTTTGCTAGTATTGCGTTCTGGAGTGTGGGATCTTCCATCACTTATTTAGCAGGGTCCGTGGCATTGCTATGGCCTGTCTTGAAACTCAGACAATTATAGTATTCTTTTGTATATACGTATAACAAATTTTATAGTATTATTTCATAAATATTTTTTATACTTCCTTTTTTATAAATTATTATCGTTATTTATTATATTTTCAGAGATTCTTTTGTTATAACTTAATAGAACTTCTTGATTATTATTAAATATCTTATTTTTTGAATGAATTCTCATTGAAACTCCCTTAAAGTAGAAGAAATAAGAAAAGCAATTATATTTAAAATAGTTAATCAATTCATTTGCAAAACGAAAGAAATAATCCATCGCTGAAGTCATCACTGCCGCGCCATACTTCTTGATGAACACATCGATGAGTCCAAATGCGCGATGCGATAGTTGAAATTATTAAAACACTTCTATTTTATAAAAAGCGAAGTATTTTTATTTGTTTGAATTCTTGCCTTTTAAGAGCCGGCGACGTTTTAATTTGTGTTACATAATAAAATTAAGAATATGTCTTTTGATTATTAGTTCATTTGTCGTTCAAGTTTTGGTCTAAATGCACTACACGTATGGTGTATGGATGCGTAAAAAGAACTAGTCGCATGGATCAATAAAGTGCAATATTAAAAAGCAACTGCTACTTGTTGCCCGAATTGGTAAATTGGTAAAATAAATTTTGTTTAAGGGGGTTTCAACAGCGAGCGAAAATGATTAGTGATTTTGGTGGTAAGCCGATATACTTTTGACAGATTGTACATGTCCGTCTAGGTTAGATTTTAATGCGGCAAAGATAATTTGAAGTACAAAACCTCTCGTGCTTGTAGGTGTTAACCCCTTGTTACTTCTTAAGAAACTAAATTCCACGTAATTTTTAGATTTTATGAGTATGGGAAGCCCCATAGAGCACGAGTTGATCCTGCAGAACACCGACGATGACCAGTGTATTTTTATGGCGAGCACCTTACTGGACCAGGCCGAGAATTTGGACGAATGGCTAAGTAAAAACGGTCACTTTCTGATAACCAATGATAACATAACAGAAAACTTGATTAACCAGAAATTAGATCCGCTTTTGAATCAGGTAAACGCAGATAGTTGCCTTGATTCTTTGAGTGATTCTGAAGTTACCGATGAAGTAAGAGACCTGGGGACGCTGTTAACAATAACGAGCCCCAGCTCTGAAATCGATGATAACATGAATACATTGAGTAAAATTAAGAAGCAAAACAAGAGTCAAAGCAATTCCAATAAGTTAAATCTTTTGGAGAACCGAATTAAAGCGGGACTTAATGTATTACTTTCTTTCTGTGATAGTAAGTTGTGTGTGTTCTTTTATGATAACGATGATGCCGAAACATTATCTCAGTGTACAATAGAGTTGACTGAAGTCGGTGGTCAGACGTTAGAACCAAAAGAAAAACAGCCGATTGTTGAACTTAGTAAAGTAGAAATTGCGCATGATATTGACATAGCGATGCCCCGATTGCAAACGGAACTGGGCCTGCACATTTATTTATGTCCACTCAGCGATTGCACTTTCGCGTTCTTACGGCTGGGAACAGCAAAACTGCATGCGTTGGTACACGTAGGACATAAACCGTTTCAATGTAATTTCCCAGATTGTACTTGGGCGTTCTATACGTCTTGCAAGTTGAAGAGGCATCAGGAAACGCATTCGAAAAAGAAGGACTACGTTTGTCCTTTACCTAACTGCTTACGTCGGTTCACCACCATTTACAATTTGAATAATCATAAACGTCTGCATGAACGTCCGGCTGATTTACCGTGCCCCGTAAAAGATTGCGAAGAAAAATTCCAAACGGCCAGGGCTAGAGAGCGTCACTTAAAATGTCATGACAGTTCCGAAGCTCCCTTTCATTGTCCCGTAAGTAATTGTAATAAAAGCTTCTTTTTGAATACGGCATTGACGGTGCACGTGAGAACTCATACTCAAAAAGAATCCGAGTTACGCTGCCAGTATCCCAATTGTGGGAAGGTATTCGAGCAGCCGTGTCGCTTGAAAGAACATTCTAGGAAACATACGGGTCAGAGACCGTTTTGCTGCACGTTTGATGATTGCAAATGGACTTTTCCTACTTCTAGCAAGTTAAAAAGACATCAGAGCATTCATACCAATGAGCGTAAGTTTCACTGCACTATTGGTACATGTAATAAATCATTTCTGAGATCGGAACATTTGAAAGAACATACTTTGACACATATAGGACAAAGGACTTTTCAATGTGAAGGTACTTAAACATATTGTTATAATACATAGAATTTATTTTAATTACATAGTATTTGTTAGTATAGCACGAGGAAACATAAGAGGGTGTACATTTTTCGCACTCTTTTGTGTTTTATGTCTGTAATAGAAAATTGACAATGTTGTTTTTTGATAGTGTGTGCGGCAAGTTTTCTGGGAAAATCCTCACTTTATTTGCACATCAAAAAAAATCATCCAGAACAACATCAGGCCTGTGCAAGAGCACTTCCGTTTAATCAGACTTCTGACAAGCCAAGCGCAGATGCTCTTCTGGAACAGGCTATACAAAGTCTTGGCGTTCCCTCTGACATGATATTAGGTACCGGATTACTCCCGGAAGAACCTCTTGAATTGTTGGGTAATGAGAATTTTTCGACAGTAAATTTACGTGACCTGGACTGAGTTTCACTGAACGTTTCAGTTGAAAATTAATAGTTTTCTTTTGCGAGTTGGAATGTCTTGTTCGAGCAGAACAAATGTTAGTTGTAGTCTCTAGCTTCACTCATGTGTTTTAAATCTCGATAGTATTAGCTTCTGTTTTCTTTTATATCACTATATGTCACTCAAATTCGTATTCTATATTGTATAATATGTATATTTTTATAATTAAATAATTTTATTGCCATACTATACTAATGTGAGATAAATTATAATAAATTAATTCAAAGTGGAACGTTAATGCTCTTGTAGTTTAATTAGACAAATAATATTCTTAAAAAGGATTGTTTTTAGTATAAAAGAAATATAGACAAAGTGGATTTTCCTAAAAAACAGAATTGTAAAGATATTAATGTATTGTTCGCTAAGCTTTTTCAATTTTTCTTAACTTTTACTGTAATTTAAAGTAAATGTTATATCAAATACAAGATGTTCTAAATGTATTTAACTTGAAATAATAGTGAGAAAAATTATCTGTTATATTTTAAATTTCCCGCTTCTTTTTCTCTTAGTAAATTTGGCTACGTTTGAATAATGCCATACGATATTCTTCCGTCTTTATTCTTATTTAGAGCCCCGATTTACATGCCTTGCGTGTACGTTGTACAATGTGCACAAAATAATTTCGTGGGAAAGTTAGGTTATGTGCCTTAGTGTGTTTCGTTATTTGAATGTGGCAACATTGTTCGCCAATTAACTGCAGCTAATTTCAAGTAAGTTAAAGTTATTTTTGGTTATATTTACTTGCAATTTACATCCTGATTAGTTTTCTGTAACATTAGTGTTAAATTTTTTTAAATGTCTGTTATCTAACTTGCTAAGTGATGAAGTTTATTGCGGTTACATAACCTCATTTTTTCTAGTTTCCTCCATCCAAGCGTTCTTACCTAGATGAAAAATTGTAGTATAATATATTCTATTTTGCAGGAATTTGACAATTTGGTTTGGTCTTTCCGTTTACCAAGTGATTCACAATATATGTTTACAGGGATTCAACTAATAGTAGATATTATTGAAGACTTCTGAGATCTAATGAAAACAGTCGCATGATGTCGCAGCTCTAATCAAATGGTTCTTTTCAGAACCATAAGAATTCTTAACCAAGGGTTTATGCATCTGAAATACAAAAACAAAAAATATTCTATACTTTACACATAAAAGTTACAAAACGTTCACATTTCATCTGCTTAAATTAGCAAAGTTTCGAACCGTCTCTGTAATCTTGCTAGTATATAGTAGATTAGACTACGCTACTTGTCCATAGATGGCAGCACTAATTCTTTCTCTAAAATTAATATACTTTATTTATTAATTTAATTATAATTTTGCTGAAAATCGGCCTACATTTCTTGATAAATAATTATCAATCGCTTGGCACAAATTTTTATTTTCCTTTCGCGTTTTCCGCCGATAAAATAAAATTCGCCGGAATCTCTCCGCACATTATAAATCTCTTGCAACAAGCACCTCCTCGCCTTTATGTGATCCTGGTAGCAAGATACAAAAATCGCAACAAATTTTGTTGGAATTTTTCCGCGTCGGATGCTCTCTGTTTGAGACCTCCTCGCATATCATATGATCCTGGTACAAGGTTTAAAAATTACAGCAAATTTCGCCGGAATTTTTCCGCGTCGAATGCGCCGGGATCGACACCTCCTCGCGTGTCATATGATCCTGATACTAGAATCAAAAATCTCGTTAAATTTCGCCGGAATTTTTCCGCGTCGAATGCGCCGGGTTCGACACCTCCTCCCGTATCATATGATCCTGGTACAAGAATTAAAAATTGTAGCAAATTTCGCCGGAATTTTTCCGCGTCGGATGCTCTCTGTTTGAGACCTCCTCGCATATCATATGATCCTGGTACAAGGTTTAAAAATTACAGCAAATTTCGCCGGAATTTTTCCGCGTCGAATGCGCCGGGATCGACACCTCCTCGCGTGTCATATGATCCTGATACTAGAATCAAAAATCTCGTTAAATTTCGCCGGAATTTTTCCGCGTCGGATGCTCTCTGTTTGAGACCTCCTCGCATATCATATGATCCTGGTACAGAATTTTAAAATCGCAGCAAATTTCGCCGGAATTTCTCCGCACCGGATACATTTCCTCCACCTCCTCGCGTTTATGTGATCCTGGTAGCAGAATTAAGAAATCAAACGCAGAAATATCCTCGTGACGTCATCAAAATTAAAATTGTTAATAACTCCCTTATTTACTGTTCGATTTCGATGTGCTTGCTTAGGGATGTTCGGAGAGCCCTAAGGAATGCGTTCCCACCCTTTGAAACCGTCAAACTCTTTTAGAAGGGCAAAATGCACAAAAGGGCTGCGCAGTAGGTAACGGAGGGTCGTAGGGCTGCGCAGTTGATTTTCGACAGATGGTAAAGCATGTAGGATGAAAAAATTCTTCTTTCCAATGGTACCCTCAGATCGGCCCTAAGGGCTCAAATAAAGAAGTTGATTTTTTCAGGAACTCGCAGAAAAATCGTGTTTTCCGACGAATTTTGAAGGCAAAAGTGCCCCGTGACGTCATTAAATTAAGAATTGTTTTCCAACACATTTTCAAGAGTAGAATAACATTACAGGAACCTGTAATTACCGGGAAAGATTAGACTACGCTACTTGTCCATAGATGGCAGCACTAATTCTTTCTCTAAAATTAATATACTTTATTTATTAATTTAATTATAATTTTGCTAAAAATCGGTCTACATTTCTTGATAAATAATTATCAATCGCTTGGCACAAATTTTTATTTTCCTTTCGCGTTTTCCGCCGACAAAATAAAATTCGCCGGAATCTCTCCGCACATTATAAATCTCTTGCAACAAGCACCTCCTCGCCTTTATGTGATCCTGGTAGCAAGATACAAAAATCGCAACAAATTTTGTTGGAATTTTTCCGCGTCGAATGCGCCGGATTCGATACCTCTTCACGTATCATATGATCCTGGTACAAGAATTAAAAATTGCAGCAAATTTCGCCGGAATTTTTCCGCGTCGGATGCTCTCTGTTTGAGACCTCCTCGCATATCATATGATCCTGGTACAAGGTTTAAAAATTACAGCAAATTTCGCCGGAATTTTTCCGCGTCGGATGCTCTCTGTTTGAGACCTCCTCGCATATCATATGATCCTGGTACAAGGTTTAAAAATTACAGCAAATTTCGCCGGAATTTTTCCGCGTCGGATGCTCTCTGTTTGAGACCTCCTCGCATATCATATGATCCTGGTACAAGGTTTAAAAATTACAGCAAATTTCGCCGGAATTTTTCCGCGTCGGATGCTCTCTGTTTGAGACCTCCTCGCATATCATATGATCCTGGTACAAGGTTTAAAAATTACAGCAAATTTCGCCGGAATTTTTCCGCGTCGGATGCTCTCTGTTTGAGACCTCCTCGCATATCATATGATCCTGGTACAAGGTTTAAAAATTACAGCAAATTTCGCCGGAATTTTTCCGCGTCGGATGCTCTCTGTTTGAGACCTCCTCGCATATCATATGATCCTGGTACAAGGTTTAAAAATTACAGCAAATTTCGCCGGAATTTTTCCGCGTCGGATGCTCTCTGTTTGAGACCTCCTCGCATATCATATGATCCTGGTACAAGGTTTAAAAATTACAGCAAATTTCGCCGAAATTTTTCCGCGTCGAATGCGCCGGGATCGACACCTCCTCGCGTGTCATATGATCCTGATACTAGAATCAAAAATTACAGCAAATTTCGCCGGAATTTTTCCGCGTCGGATGCTCTCTGTTTGAGACCTCCTCGCATATCATATGATCCTGGTACAAGGTTTAAAAATTACAGCAAATTTCGCCGGAATTTTTCCGCGTCGGATGCTCTCTGTTTGAGACCTCCTCGCATATCATATGATCCTGGTACAAGGTTTAAAAATTACAGCAAATTTCGCCGGAATTTTTCCGCGTCGAATGCGCCGGGATCGACACCTCCTCGCGTGTCATATGATCCTGATACTAGAATCAAAAATCTCGTTAAATTTCGCCGGAATTTTTCCGCGTCGGTTGCGCTCTGTTTGACACCTCCTCGCGTATCATATGATCCTGGTACAGAATTTTAAAATCGCAGCAAATTTCGCCGGAATTTCTCCGCACCGGATACATTTCCTCCACCTCCTCGCGTTTATGTGATCCTGGTAGCAGAATTAAGAAATCAAACGCAGAAATATCCTCGTGACGTCATCAAAATTAAAATTGTTAATAACTCCCTTATTTACTGTTCGATTTCGATGTGCTTGCGTAGGGATGTTCGGAGAGCCCTAAGGAATGCGTTCCCACCCTTTGAAACCGTCAAACTCCTTTAGAAGGGCAAAATGCACAAAAGGGCTGCGCAGTAGGTAACGGAGGGTCGTAGGGCTGCGCAGTTGATTTTCGACAGATGGTAAAGCATGTCGGATAAAAAAATTCTTCTTTCCAATGGTACCCTCAGATCGGCCCTAAGGGCTCAAATAAAGAAGTTGATTTTTTCAGGAACTCGCAGAAAAATCGTGTTTTCCGACGAATTTTGAAGGCAAAACTGTCCCGTGACGTCATAAACTACTGTGACGTCATCAAATTAAACTTTATTACCTGTTCCTCTCTTCTCTCCTAATTTTCTCATTTTTTTTCATTTGTTATTTTATTTTATTTTTATCTTTCTGCTTGCATTCTATTTTCTGTTTTTTATTTAGCTTTGTTACGCTTTGTTGTGTACTTACATCCTTTGATTATTTTTTCTTACTCGGATGAAGAAACTCATTTCTTTTCTCCTGATTTTCTCATTTTTTGTTTCATTTGTTTTTATATTTTATTTTTATCTTCTCTTTGCATTCTAATTTTATTTTTTATCTTGACTTGTTACACTTTATTCTGTATATACATATTTTGCTTATTTTTTGTTATTCAAATAAAGAAACTCCTTTCTTTTCTCGTAATTCTCTCATTTTTCTTTGTTTTATTTGTTTTTCATTTATTTTTATCTTTCTCTTTGCATTCTATTTTCTATGTCTTATCTTGCTTTGTTACATTTTTTGCATATTTACTCAGATTAAGAAATTCCTTCTCTCGTGATTTTCTCATTTTTGATATCATTTGTTATTTTAATTTATCTTGCTCTTTGGATTCTATTTTTTGTCTTTTATCATGCTTTGTATTATTATATTTTGCTTAAATTACTCAAATTAAGAAATTCCTCTCTTTTCTCCTGGTTCTCTGATTTTTTGTTTTATTTGTTTTTATTTTATTTTAATTTTTCTCTTTTTTATCTTTTATCTTGTTTTGTTACGCTTTACATGTTTTGTTTATTGTTTCTTATTCAGATAAAGAAACTCTATTCTCTTCTCCTGATTTTCTCATTTTTTGTGTCATTTGTTTTTATATTTTATTTTTATGTTTTCTTTGCATTCTATTTTTTGCTTTTTATTTTGATTTGTTACAATTTTCTTTCTTTTTTTCTCACTCAGATAAAGCAATTCATTTCTTTTCTCCAGATTTTCTCATTTTTTTGTTTCATTTGTTTTTAATTTATTTCTATCTTTCTCTTTGCATACTATTCTTTGTCTTTTATCTTGCTTTGTTACATTTTTTTTGTGTATTTGCATGTTTCAGATTAAGAAATTTATTTTTTCCTGATTTTCTCATTTTTTGTTTAATTTGTTTTTTTTTTTTACTTTTAGCTCTCTTTTTGCATTCTATTTTTTTGTCTGTTATCTTGCTTTGTTGTAATTTATTGTGTACTTACATGTTTTGCCTATTTTTGTTTTTACTTAGATTAAGAAACTCATTTCTTTTCCCATGATACTCTTCAATCTGCCTCAATACAAATCAGCACGTTATAACTTATTATTATTTATTTTTCTTATATTTTCTTTTGTTTTGCGTTGACTTTACTTTTTTTTGGCATCCTATTTTTTGTGTTTTGTTTTTTCTTCATGTTTTTCTTCTTGTTCGTATGAAAGAAATTATTTTATTTATATTTTCAGTTTTTGTTTTCTTATTTTTTTTGTTTCTTTTTAAATTTGTTCTTGTGCCATTTTTATACATATTCATTACTTGTTGCTTTGCTATATTTTGTTTTTTTATTTTGCTTGGTTGTATTTTTCTTATTTATGTTCGTTTTCTTATTGATCATTTAAAACTCTGTTAACGTTTTTTTTTTTCGTTTCCTGAGGAACATACTACTTTGTTTCGATTAGATTTTGATTTGTGATTTTAATAATATACGTTGTTATACTGAGAGTGTCACGACCCTATTGTCACACATCATAAAACTTCACGAAGTTTTCTCAATCTTTGTTTATAATTTAAAATAACAAGAAATAATTCCCGTCGTAATTATTAGATGTTAAATATGAAATCCAAACGTGGCTCACGTGAATTTAATTAGGAAACATCGTTACGTGAATTACAAAATATAAATTTCTCAAAAACAAAAACTGACGCATTAAAATAAAAATACTTCTAAAAATCAATAAAAAAATCTGTCAGTACTAGCTTTGCCTTGCAAATTTGAAATAAATAATAATTCCACGATTCTAAAAAGCAAATAAAATCAAAATTTCTGGAACGAACTATTTTAATAAGTGCTCAAATCTACCACCTTTCTTATGTGAACTGTGAACGAAATAGAAAAGTATTCTATTCAACAGAGAGCCTTGCATCTTACTGAAGTGAGACTTAAGGCTGTGGTACATTTCCTCCGCGTGAACGAACATTAACGATGTGACAATAGGCGTCTGACACTTACCGTATACTAGAAACGTATGTAAAACCTCTTATGTGGAAGATGTTGAAGTCCTAGGGAAATTATTGAAGTTTCTTACATATAAAAAACGTATAATATGCTCATAAATAATGTTCATCGACTAAAAGTAACATATTTCTATTAACAATAAGCGGAAGTTACTTGGCTGACGTATTGGGTCATTGTAACCCCCATTTTTCAGCAACCGCTGCAGGTTTGTGCTTATCGCCGTAATAAATATCGAGCTTTGAGAATTTGCATTCGAATATCTACATGTTAGTCGATAGAACACCATTTATTCTCGATTCCGGATTGAGTGTTCTCAATCCTTGCTATTGTTCTGCCATCTATTCATCAATTTGACCGGAGACGACATCGCAGAACGTAAAGTTGTAAACAAGTTCGCAATTTGCTTTTTTTTTTGGGGGGGGGGGAGGGGGGCGGCGTTAACAATTCAACGTGTATCGCAACGAATAAATAAAACATGAAAGTACATTTTAAAATTTTTTTTATTTTTTTTTAAGTATAAATTACAAGCTATACTTTGAATCTTTTTATGAATTGTCGATATAGGTACATCAGTAAATTTTACATTTATTCCAAAAATAAAAACAATAAATCTAGACCCATTATATGTGTTTCAAAACACTCAGTTTTAAACATCGTTATGTGTAATATCTAAATTTCTTCTACTTTTTTTTTTTTTCTTTTACACATTAGACAGAAATTAAACGAATTACATTTATAACGTTATAAACCTCTCTTTAGAAACCTCAACCTCGTTGCTGCATCGGCAGCGAAAACCTTTCGAACCATCTCTTAAAATACCCGGTGTCTCTTTTAAAAAGTAAAATGGAATGCTAAAATTCGCACAGTAAAACATCAATGCTTCCTCTGTATCACATTCAACACAAACTGTGTAACTAACAAACAACGTAGATAGACTTTTTTTTTTGGAGCACCCGGTATACAGCTGCAATATCATCAATTGAAATTAACACTTAACATATATTTAGGTATTTACAGTTATATGACTAATAACTTATGGGTTTAACATCGTATTTCATCTAGAGATATACTTCTTGAAATGTTTCTAGCTTCACCGACATTATATGTCGGTGGTACACAATAAAAAACATGTTTCACAGTTAATACATCTTGGTAAGGGGGATGACGGGGTGACATTTTTTTCTTTGGAAGAAGGATCAAGGTTAGTATATAGATGGCACACGATAAGTTTGTTTTTTGATTTAAAGACAAATTCTATTTGCGAGGTCATACCTCGGCAATCTCTTAATTGAGATTTTGCAAAATTGGGGTGTCTTTTCACTTGCATCAGCTACATACTTCGTGAAGTGTGTCGTGAAAAGCTAATTAATTCATCGTGCTAGTCTAAGATGGATCGTTAGACTAACAGAATGGTATCTTTTTTTTTAAATATATTTTTTTTTTTTGGTTGTTTTTGTTGATTTTAGTTGTCACTTCTTACCGGGCGATTTCAGACAAACACAAAATAGGCGAACCATGTTTTCAGCGATCTATAAAATTCACAACCGTTTGGCTACTTTCGTTTTTTATTAAGGGAATGTTTCAAATGCAAATTGTCTGATACGCCCGGTATAGAAGATTCGATATTTACATTTCAATTTACATGTAGATTAATTTGTAAAAATCGTCGAATCTCCAAGTTACCATAAGCTAATGGTATTTACATTTCGCTCGCTGAATCAAATGGCTACCTTAAAGGGATAGACTCGAACTGGAAGTTGACGTAGACAACGTAGCAAAGGTGTAACATGATTATTAAGGCCAATATGTTGACAGAGCTGTTGGATAATCCTGCCGATCCTGTTTGCATAGCTGCAGGTCGCTCTCCTGGTATGTAAATACATAACGTAAGTAGAAATATAAATAGTACAGGAAACCCTCTTATACTAAAATATACATGTGTATAATCTGCATAGCTAACAAATTGTTTTCGTAAGCCGCGTAGGTGTTTTCAAAGCAGCACTGCCTTTGTGTCTCTCTAACTTGCCTCTTAAGTTATTTCCACACACGTTTTCTCTTCAAAGCAAACACCTCGTTAATTTCATTTTTTCTTGCCTCGTCTCAGAAAACACCCAAAAAAGTTTCGAACCAAAAAAAATAAGGTGCAACTTGAAAACTAACGAAAGTAACGTAGCGTTTTTTTTTTCGAGTGAAAAGATCGCGTTCGGAATGTTTAAATTTTTGAGTTAAGAGGGTTCCAAAGGACATTCTTTGTATATTAGAAAATTCTTACCGTTAAGTACGTGGACGCGAACGCTGGCCACGTCTGCATTTGATGGACTGCAAGAATACTTCCCCGAATCGGAAATGTCAGCATGTTGGATGAGTAGGAAGCTGGTGGTAACATCCCCCTTTTCAGTGATCACGCTCACACCACCGCGACTTGAATCGTAGCTGATCACCTATAGAAAATTTTCACAATTAAAATTGAACACAAGCAAAGTTAATTACAACCCAATAAAACCAATTCGTTTTAATTATGCATTTAGTAAACACATTCGACATCATTTCACAGCAACTTTTTTTTTAAATTAGAAACGCTATGAATTTTTCAAATTTAACACTCTCGATTCGTTTTAATTTGATTATTAATTTCATTGTTAATTATTGTCGAGGTACTCAAGAACATGCATTGGTGTGTGTGTACATAAAGGCTTAGAGAAAAGCATCAAACAGTTAGTAGTTATTGCAAACCACTTACTAATGTATTATTGGCTTTGTAATCAAGTCCCAGTATCAGCTATAAAATAAATTGAAACTCAGTTTTTTGCATTCGAGTGCTTTCGTTTGTTTTCAAGTACCAAAGCAGAGTGTCTTAATTTAATTTGTTTTTTTTTTTTCAGTCGGGTGGTTTCTTTGCTTTAAGAAAAAGAAAAATAACAGACGGACTTACATCATCGTGATGGTACCAAAATATGTAAGCGGGTGGCTCAGGACTGAAACGTATCGAACAAGTCAGGTTTATGGTACTTCCTTTATCGACGTGAAGGTCAGGTCCACCTAAAATTGCAGCAGTTGGGACTGGAAAAAAAGAAAGCGTATTTACTTTCGGTAGGTAAACGCGCGCGCAAAACCTCTCAACTCGTCCTGCAATTTCATGATTTTTTTTTCAAATTTAATTCGAAAATACACTTTTGTTTAAAAACTGTAAGGATCCATGGGTTAAAGCGGGATATTTATTCAAAATAAAAAGATTCACCCCGGAGACTTCAACGTGACGTTAGGAGAGTAACCCGAAATGTCCGCTGTGCTTCATTTTTGAAATAAATCGTCTTGTAAATGTAATTTATTTCGAATTTTGATTACGATGATAATATCAAACATCCTGGATTGTATGAGAGTACGTTGAGCGAGGTAGTTTTCTACAGGATATGACGTCGGGGGGTTTTATGTGTCCCCGATGCAAAAACTATACGCGCAACTCGCAGCAGTAATTCCAAACAGCCATTTTCTCACTCAAACTTTCCACCGAACGCTATACATTCCATGCAGAAAACTTCATCAATTTACGTCGACGCCGGCGGAAACAATTTTACCCGTTCGTTTAGACGAAATAATAAAAAGAAATTTTATTATGTGACATGCCGTTAATTTATTAACCCCCTCATAAATCGGTGGGGCTTATTTATTAGTGTCTCAAAAAAAAAAGAATAAAATAAAAAAAACGGGATTAGTAAATTATATTAGTATGCGAAATCACACCTGTGTCCGCAAGCATATTGTGATATATATCTGACATTGGAGTTTCCGAATGCGTGGACGGTAGATTTTCCGGTGTCAGTGCACCTGCAATAAATAAAGACAACACAAATTTATTAAAAAAAAAGGAAGACCACACAAACAGTTGAGTAAAACCAAATTTGGGGCGGCGGTAATAAAGCGAAATTCGTTCTTGCCGCCTTTGCACAGTTAGCGGTAACAACTGGCACAGCTGCGTCACGTACAACTGGTGTTGAATTAAGTGTTATAATTCAAAAGTAATAATACGAAGTAAAATCAAGAAACGTGCATATTAGGAGTCTCATTACTTCCTTTTTATAAAGCTCGGAAACTCGGAGATTAAGCTCCCGAGATCCTTAATTATTTCTTGTTCGAATCCCAAAGGCGCGAACGCTTTATTTATTTATTGTCATTTCGAAGAATAAATCGTCCGATTATTATAATGCGGGTGTATAAGCTGTGATAAGACCAAGAAGTAAGTTTTAATAAATGCAAACGTGATCTGCAAGTTTGCTAAAGTTATGCGATATATGTAAGTTGGAGGAACGTAAATAACATTCCGCGCGATAAATTTTACGCGCTGGATATTGTAATACATCAAACATGGATTAAAATTGAAATAGAGGGGTAGAAAAATCGATGTAATTACTGACTGGACAAACATATTATGAGTGTGTTTCGTGTCGTGTGTTTACTTGTTTTCGTTCGCACGCGTGTGATATTCTGGTGGATTCTAATGTAATTAGTGTTGATCCTTTATTTTCTCAGATGCGATTGTCTCTTGCTTTCGTTCGTTTTCAACTTTAACGTCTATTGTTTATTGTGTAATTGCTAAATTGGAAATTTAAAGTAGAAGTTTTGTCGTTTAATCCGAGCACAAACTTTACGACGAACTAGTTAGTAGGGAAATACGAGGAGAGTAACTCACCCACGACGTTCAGTTTAACAAAATAGCTTCGCACAGGTTGAGTGCTGATCTGACACTCATAAATCCCTGCATCCCTTTTTTGAGCCCATTTAATTTGCAAGGTCCATTCGTCTCCATCATGATGAGTCGACTGGAAACGCTGATCGCTCGTGTAAGTGTAACTACCCACGGTGAGGATGTGTATGTCCCTGTGCCTGATCCAGGACACCTGAAAACGAACACATTATTACATCGACGTTTATAACTCGATGATTCGAGAAGCTTTAACGAGCGCTCCACACAGAAAAAAAAACAATGGTGATTGTTAAAACAACTGTAGCATAATTAAAAAATACATTTGATTTGTACATTAAAGGACAATAAATTTTTACCAAATTGCAGAATATTTTTATTGGTATTGTGTATGCGTGTTAACAATCACGCAAATTGCGTTGATGGTTCTATGTATTGTAAGAAAATTTTACAATTTATGGTGTAATTCTGCACATATCTCTAAGAAAGAAGATCGGAGCCGCTGGTAACGAATTTTGTGATGTGCGTTCGACCTTGTCGTGATACGTGCAGATTTTGTGAAGAAATTCACAGGCTGGAATACGACAGAATTCATTCTGACAATTGCTCGACAAGTTATCGTCCATAGACGTTAAAGAATCATTGGTATTTACCTTCAAATAACTTCTGCAGCACACGTTCATACGGTTTATTTTTCACAATTGCATTCATCATAAATAAAACAAGCGACAGCCAAACATAGACAAGTCTGTTCTTGTTTAACCGTTATCCGCATTAAAGGAGACGCAAATAATCACGTGATTACATCCCACAATTTGCGTAAGATGTTAACATATCCAAGGGTATTTTTTTCTAACGAGTTTATAATTTAATAATTTTCAAATCGTAGAAAAATTTCCATTGCGATTCTATTATAGCTTTACACAATGTGCAGAATTTTCTACAACAAAATGTGAAATTAAAATCTTCACAGCTTATTTTACATAAGATCTAACAACATGCGAGACTTTATCCTCACAATTTTCAACAATTATGTTAATAATTTCTCCACTTCCATTTTACACAATCTTCTGTAAAATCTCACTTTGCCTCTTCTCTCTGTGTACCTGCTAGTTAATATTTAGTGTATTTGTTAAATTTTAATAAATGAATACTTTCGTCTAACCCCAAATCCTTTAACAGTATTCATTTGCCGGGCGATAACTTAAAACGCCGTCGTATAAAAATCGAATGGAAAAATATGATAAATCGCGTATATAAATTCCGCGTTCTTTTCAGCTTTTGTGATTTATAAATTTTAATGCCGTGGGCTTATACTTTTAAATTTTATATAAACAGTCTGCGACGGCAATAACGTCATATGTACAACCCACGCGAACATTCTTTTCTTACGAATTTCACAAGGAGAAGATGTTTACAAGCTGACATATCACACAAAAAAAGGGGCTTATTATTAGTTCGTCTACACAAACACCTAATCAAAGGTGCTCGTTATTTGTAATAATCTGAAAATAATTACAAAAAAAAATTTGTTTATTATACACACACTTTCAAATTTATTTTGCGAAGTTATATTTAGATACGTAATTGCTGCAGAAGGAATTTTTTATTTTGCGCGAATGATATTCTACAAAGGCTGGTTTTGGCAATTTTATTTTTACAAATGATTTTGCAATACTTGGAGCAAAAGGCGTATGGCTGTTAGGAAATACATAAAACGTTCTATTTTTTACATTTTACAGTTTAATGCAGCGCAATTTATTCGTCAAGGGATCGAAGCAAATATTGTATAAAAATTATTAATGTTATTCAAGTATTCAATTTCTGGAACGCACTATTTTAATAAGTATTCAAATCTATCACCTTCCTTACGTGAACAATAAACGAAATAGAAAAGCATTCTATTCAACAGAAAGCCTTGTATCTTACTGAAGTAAGACTTCAGGCTGTGGTACATTTTCCCCACTAAACGAACATTAATGATGTGGCAATAGGCGTCTGTCACTTACCGTATACTAGAAACGGATAAAGGAACTTCTTTCTTTCCTCCTGATTTTCTGATCTTTTATCTTGCTTTGTTGCATTTTATTGTGTATTTACATATTTTGCTTATTTTTTTCTTATTCAGATAAAGAAACTCCTTTTCTTTCCCACGATGGCCTTCAATTGGCCTCAATACAAATCAGCAAGTCATAACTTTTCATTATTTATTTTCCTTACAATTTTATTGATTTGATTTGACTTTATTTTTTTCTTTGCATCCTATTTTTAGTGTTTTATTTTTTCTTTATATGGTTTTCTTCTTGTTCCTACGAAAAAACTATTTTATTCTATATTTTCAGCTTTTTTGCCTCTTTATTTTGTTTTATTTCTTTTTGTTTTGAGATTAAGATTAAGAAACTTCTTCTTTTTCTCCTGAGTTTCTCATTTCTTGTTTAATTTGTTTTTATTTTATTTTCTCCATCCCTTTGCAATCTATTTTTTTTCTTCTATTCTGCTTTGTTGCACTTTATTGTGTGCTTACATGTTTTGCATATTTTCTTTATTCAGATAAAGAAATTCCTTGCTTTTCTCCTGAGTTTTTCATTTTTTTGTTTCATTTGGTTTTATTTTAATGTAATTTTTCTATTTGCATTCTAGTTTTTGCCTCTTTTCTTGTTTTGTTCCACTTTATTCTGTACGTACATGTTTTGCTTATTTTTTCTTATTCAGATAAAGAAACTCGCTTCTTTTCTCCTGATTTTCTCATTTGTTTGTTTCATTTGTTTTTATTTTATTTCTTTCTCTTTGCATTCTATTTTTTGTCTTTTATCTTGCTTTGTTACTTTTTTTGTGTATTTGCATATTTACTCAGATTAAGAAATTCCTTCTCTCCTGATTTTCTCAATTTTTGTTTCATTTGTTATTTTATTTTTAGCTCTCTCTTTGCATTCTATTTTTTGTCTCTGATCTTGCTTTGTTGTACTTTATTGTGTACTATGTATGTACCTATTTTTGGTTTTACTTTTTGCCTATTTTTGTTTTTACTTAGATTAAGAAACTTTTCAATTGGCCTCAATACAAATCAGCACGTTATAACTTATTATTATTTATTTTTTTTTGTTTTGCGTTGACTTTAATTTTTTCTTTGCATCCTATTTTTTGTGTTTTATTTTTTCTTTATGTTTTCCTTCTCGTTCGTATGAAAAAATTATTTTATTCTATATTTTCAGTTATTTCTTTCTTTATTTTGTTTTATTTCTTTTTAAATTTGTTCTTGTGGCTTTTTTATACATATTCATTACTGTTGCTTTGCTATATTTTGTTTTTAATTTTGCTTGGTTGTAGTTTTCTTATTTACGTTCGTTTTCTTATTGATTTTTTAAAAACTCTGTTAACGTTTTTTTTTTCATTTCCTGAGGAATATACTATTTTGTTTCGATTAGATTTTGATTTGTGATTTTAATAATATACGTTATTGTACAGAGCGTGTCACGACTCTATTGTCACACATCATAAAACTTCACGAAGTTTTCTCAATCTTTGTTCATAATTTAAAATAACAAGAAATAATTCTCCTCGTAATTATTAGATGTTAAATATGAAATCCAAACGTGGCTCACGTGAATTTAATTAGGAAACATCGTTACGTGAATTACAAAATATAAATTTCTCAAAGACAAAAATTGACGCATCAAAATAAAAAATACTTTTAAAAATCAATAAAAAATCTGTCAATACTAGTTTAGTCTTTCAAATTTGATATAAATAATAATTCCATGATTATAAAAAGCAAACAAATTCAAAATTTCTGGAACGAACTATTTTAATAAGTGCTCAAATCAACCAACTTTCTTATGTGAACTGTGAACGAAATAGAAAATTATTCTATTCAACAGAAAGCCTTGCATCTTACTAAACAGTCTGCGACGGCAGTAACGTCATATGTACAACCCACGCGAACATTTTTTTTGTTTCGAACTTTACAAGCTGATATACCACACAAAGAAGGAGCTCATTATATCGTTTGCTACACAGACACCTAACAGAAGACGCTCGTTACTTAAAATAAACTGAAAAAATTGCAAAAAAATCTCGTTTATTATGCACACACATTTCAAGTTTATTACGTGAAGTTATATTTAGATACGTAATTGATGCAGAAGGAATTTTTTATTTCGCGCGAATAATATTTTATAAGGGCCAGTTTTGGCAATTTTATTTTCACACATGTTATTTAATATAAACCGAAAAAATTGCAAAAAATATCTCATTTATTATACACACACTCGCATTTCAAATTTATTTTGGGAAGTTATATTTAGATACGTAATTGACACAGAAGGAATTTTTTATTTTGCGCGAATGATATTCTACAAAGGCCGTTTATGGCAATTTTATTTTTACACCTGATTTGGTTAAATTTTTGCATTACTTGGAGCAATAAGCGTATGGCTCTTAGGAAATATAAAAAAAACGTTCTATTTTTTTACATTTTACGGTGTAATGCAGCGCAATTTAAATTCGTCAAGGAATCGAGGCAAATCTTGTATAAGAAATTATTATTATTATTCAAGTATTCAATTTCTGGAACGAATTATTTTAATAACTTCAAATCTACCACCTTCCTTATGTAAACAGTAAACGAAATAGAAAAGTATTCTATTGAACAGAAAGCCTTACATCTTACTGAAGTAAGACTTCAGGCTGTGGTACATTTCCCCCACGTAAACGAACATTAACGATGTGGCAATAGGCGTCTGACACTTACCGTATACCAGAAACGTACGTAAAGCCTCTTATGTGGAAGATGTTGAAGTTCTAGGGAAATTATTGAAGTTTCTTAGACTTAAAAAACGTATAATATGCTCATAAATAATATTCATCGACTAAAAGTAACATATTTTTATTAATAGTAAGCAGCGGAAGTTACTTGGCTGACGTATTGGGTCATTGAAGCAAGTCTTGTATAAAAAATTACTATTATTATTCAAGTAACAAAAGAAAAGAGTCTGACAGGCGTCTCTGGCATTTTTTTAACTTTATATTTACTCGGTTTTCCTGCGTGATTTTTCAAGTATTCAAATTTTTGTCTTTGCGCACAGGCAGACATAAATAAATTTGGAAAAATAATAAATATCAGGTGAGTAGAAAAACCTCATCAAATAGAACTTGGAAAAAACATTCTTTTACATCTAGGATGTTTGCTTGGCCGCCTACTTGTTACGCTGATTAGAATGGATAAGACCACGCATGTACTTTTTACTGAGGAGACACTACTTTTAATTCTGCCTGTACATCACCATCACTGTCTTTTTGTTATTAGCAAAGTCTATTATTAATTAAACATCAGCGATAAACCGAATAAGCGACATAAAAACAGCAACTGCTTGACATGTAAGGGACCATAAAAAGATGTCGAAATGTTTATGAGGGATACGTTACTTGTGGGAAAAATTAAAAGAGACGCTAGGAATTTTTAGCACGGCGATTTGTAATGTTTACGTGTTGTAGTGATTTATTTGTATACCTGTCAAAGGAGATGTTCAAAGTTGTTATTCTCATTTTATATAATTTAATCTACTTCAGGTGATTTGCATGCATTAGTTAGAGTTCGTATTTCAGCCAATCACGTCAATTCTGTAAAAAAAAAACTACAAAACACTTTACGCAGAGAGAAACGACAAAGTGAGATTTTATACAATATTGTGCAAAATGGAGGTGGAGAAATTGTTGAAAATTAAGGAAAAAAATTCTGATATATTTATAAGGTGTAAAAAAATTCTTTATCAAGAAGGCTCTGAACTTGTCTTTATTTTACGACGGCACGTCGTAGCTTAGTACATACGTTGAAACCTTGAATAACTGCGAGCTATCAACAGCCTCAACTGTCAAAGATTTTGTTTACATCTTCGAGGTATTTGTAATAAAATAAATGTTTTACTTGATTAATTGTGTTTTATTATCCATTTTGTAGAAAATCGTAATTAAATGGATATAAAAAGTTAGGTTATGTTTATAATAATCGTATAGTTACGACGTGACTTTGCAAAATTTGCATTTGACATAAACCTACTTGCTAATGGTTTTTATTGAACGCACTTTACCTCTATCTCAAAAAAGTTTACGTTCGTTTCTAGCGAAATTATTGCTCCATTTTGGAGGAAAATGTTCCACGTTAATTTGACTTTTGTACTACAATAAATTCTCGTAAGTGTGAACAAAAAGTTTCAAGACTTTTTAGTATAAAATTCTACATCTTATGTAAAAATTTACTACAAGAGGCTGTAAAGATTTTACTATCATCACATTTTGTTGTAGAAAGTAGCGTGAAACTATAATAGAATCATAATGAAAATCTCTCTACAGTTTGAAAATGATTAAATTATTAACTCGTTAGAAAGAAATTAACTTGGGATATGTTGATATCTTACACAAATTGTTGAATAGTATTGAAGTGGGGTGTAATCACGTGATTATTTGCGTCTTCTTAATAATATTACTACAGATATTATTCTACAATCAAATGTAAACAGATTCTATATATTGTAGGTGTCTATTTTGGTAACAATTTGTATACCATTGTCTTTTGCATGCTTTGCTTTAACAGTCAATCCAAGAATTACTCTGTATATACATTCTCAAATTAATATAGTGAACCAGTTGTACCTTGACCTCAATGATTCCTTATGGCTTGCTTCGTCATATGGTGACTGTGTAATAGGGAAGGAGGAAAGCGTTACAATACACGATACGTTTGATATTTGCTTGCCCTTTTAGTGCAACGCTGACATAATGGCGTCGAAATATACGTTTCCTATGTCTAGTAATTTACTTTTGCCTATGTACCTACATGATGTGGGTGAAAGGAATTTCTCGTTAGTGTTTACCCCGAATCATCATCAAATGCGAAATTAAACGTTCTGCGCGAACTCAATTCGAAATTATTGCATATTTGCAAATTCATCAGACGTGAGTGGAAATAGACCAACAGGCGAGGAAGTTTAAGTTGTAATTCCACCTTTGATCTGCGGATGTTGATCGCCCCGGGAAGGATACACGCACTTCAACAATATACCAAAGCGTATAATTTGTAATTAATGAACAATGTTGCCAACACGCAAAAGTAGATAAAAAACTTAACATAATAATCATATTAAATTGGCAACCGTATTGCTAATAAAATCAAAATATATAGGGTGATAAAAAAAGAAAGTCGTGGGGAATTTTTTTTTACCAACAGAAACAATGTATGTGTTGCATGTATGAGTATGTAGAGAGAGTGTAACGTCCTCTTTTCTGGAAAGTTTATGTGTATATGTCGACGGTCGTAATTTACGGGCTGCAGATCACGAGATGTGACCCCTTGCAGTTGTAGCAAACGTTTCGAAACGTGTAATTAATTGGATGAGGTCCGAAAAATTGCTACACCGTTCGATTTCCGCGATGGCATCAATTTATTTAACGGCCATCCAGGAATAATAACATTATAAGCGATGTGCTAAAGCATGGCGATATCAATGTCGGGCACGCCATCCATTCATAAAGTTGCCTCAACTATTCGTAAGGTTATTTCAAATATTATAGCGTAAGCACAGAGGAAGCTCCCAAATATTTTACTTTTAACTATGCTTTGAGCTTGGATACGTTTAAATGAGTGGAATAACGGAATTCCTTGGTGGAATAAAAAGGGGGCGCGTTAATATTAAAAATTAAGTGAGATTTTGCTATTTCGCAGAAAATTACGTCTACAATTAATTACCCTCGCCCTGTCGGTCCATTTTGTACAACATCGCCTGTTCTATTCCCAGTGAGACTTATAAATTTATTCATTAGTTCCGTCCATATCTTTGCGCAGTTTTCTGCTGACACGGTTTTAAAACGGCCAAAAAAGCTCGGGCGTAATTACAACTGTTCAAATGCTTTAAGCAATTTAGAACTGAAATTGTAGATAATCAATCTCTTTTATTAACAAACGCACCCTTTCCTCTCCGGAAACATTTAAAATGACCTTAAAAACATATGATATTTTAGTTGCTGCGAAGGTCATCATCATTATCATTGGGGAGGGAAAAAAAAAGTAGAAAACTCGACCGGTGGTATCAGCAAAATCCGGCGAGGAAATGTCAGTCCCTTCATCGGTTAGTTTAAAGCGCGAATAGTGTAATATTATCTATGTTGCTGACAAATATACTTTTTGTTGTAAAAAGGGAAAGGGTTCGGGTAGGGTGGACAGGACAGGAGGTTGTTATCTAGGATTGCGTCTGCATTATTCCGCAAGCGAGACCGTGATATATGCAGCGTGGAATGACGTCCTCACAATGGACTATTCTTGCTCGTTTCTAACCTGCCATGTGTATATTACAAAAGCCCACTTTTACGTACCTACTTAAATTACACGCATTTTTTTTTCTAACCCATCAACAACGACCACATTTTATCCTAAATCCCCCGCAAAAATGTCACATGTTTCAGTGGCGTAACTAAACATTTTATTATCTTGAAAACAAATGAAGATACCAATACCACAACGCCAACAAGAAATAATCTTCTCAAGAAACAAAATCCAGAACCCTCTTAGGTAATGGGCCCTTAACCAAGCTTAATAGTATTTACTTTAGATAAATACATGCAACCCCAAGCGACACTAACTTTTGCGTTTATATTTTTGTTGTGTTCGTACTCGCACATTTCCTTGATAAAATGAACATACTGTATTGTATTGCGTTTTAAATTCCGCGATATTGTTAACACCCCTGCTACCTTCTATTTCAGTTATTTAGCTCTCATAATAATGACAATCGCGCCTTTGTATAACGCAATAACAACAACAACAACAACAAAAGATACGTTCGGCGTTTGTTAATTAAACATGTCTTTTACAAAGGCATATTTTTTTTTAATTTACGTGCGGCGTTTCTAGTTATAATTAAAAAAAAGAAACGTAATTTCTTTTTTTAATTTTTCTGCACGAAATAAAATCTGAAATATATCAAACCCAACGGAACAAACTATACCTTCGCGGTGGTTGCCTTGGCGACGATAATCATTTTGAAACAACGAGGGTGCACCAGAGTGAGTTATCGATTGGTGTCGTCTTCTTTGATGTTTTAAAGTATGAATTAGAAAAAAGTCAGGTCGCATTGAAATAATTAACTAAACTCGATTTCGAACGACGACGGCGACGACGTATCATTTCAACTCGGAAGCGCGTTATTCAATTATTTTTTCCGGTAGAAACGGCAAACACGCCGAACAAAAACAAAATTCGTTTTCCACCGATGACTTAGATAATTTCCGAGCGATTTTTGGCCACGTGTAATCAGGTTGGTGGCATCCAATTTGCATCAGGCAAATCCTATTGGCAGATTATAGCAAAATATTAAGCATAATCGGATTTCAACAAAACAATCTTCCTCTCAAAGGATGCACTTAATTTTCTGGAACAATACAAATGAATTAATTCCAACGTTTGAAGTTTACGCTGCGTTTATTTTACATGAAAACTGCAATTGGGATTACTCATAATATATACGATAACTTAATTTGATTGCACAAAGTCTACAACAGTACTAAATACATTGGAAAGATAATCGGATTTTACTAAATCAAAAATCCCTTCAAAGAATTAATTCAGAAATTAAAAGGATTATTTAATTAAATTATGTGTGCACAGAGAAAAAACAATGATAACTTAATTTGATTGTCCAAAGCCTACTATAATACAATATTACTAAATACATTGGAAAGATAATCGGATTTTACTGAATCAAAAATCCCTTCAAAGAATTAATTCGGAAATTAAAAGGATTATTTAATTAAATTATGTGTGCACAGAGAGGAAACGATGGTATTTCTAGAATTTATATCTAGAAATTCCGACTAAAATGAAGAGGCCAACAATAAATAGAAAATATTTACTTCTGATTGTAATTTGCATAAAAAAAAATCGTATCTATCTAAATATGGACTATCAAAAAGCAACCTACAAATTAGAGTAAATCAAATAATACGGAACTAGGCATTGGTCCATTATCTGAATTTATTAAATAATTTTAATTTTTTCGAATAAAAATACTTTATCGTTTTTTTTTCTTTTGTTTTCTGATTTGTGACGTTTAATGCGGCCGGTTTCTTTCCGACAATCTCGTGAATTTTTCTCTTGGGCGCCATCTGTGGAAGTTTAGTCGAATTACGTTTTGTCCGAGCGCGAAATTTGAAATACCCAAAAAAAATTACCAGATTTTTTTTTAACCTTTGGCCCTGGAATCGTCGATCTTCTTTTGTTTTTGTTCTCGTTATTATTTCAAATCAAACTGCGACAAAAGAACTTTAAAAGAAACGAAGTAGTGTGGTGCCATCTACGCAGGTTTTAGTTGAACTACATTTTTTCGGGCGCGAAATTTGAAATACCCGAAAAAAATTTACCGATTTTTTTTTTTAACTCTTCGACGTGTAATCGTCTATCTTCTTTTGTTTTTTCTTCTTATTTGAAACGGCAACGTGTCAAAAACAAACCTTAAAAGAAACGAAATCGTGTGGCGCCATCTATGCGGGTTTCAGTTGAACCACATTTTTTTCGGGCGCGAAATTTGAAATACCCAAAAAAAAATTCCGATATTTTTTTTAACTCTTCGCAGTCGAATCGTCGATCTTCTTTTGTTTTTGGTCTTGTTCTTATTTCATTCAAACTGCGACAGAACGAACCGTAAAAGAAACGAAGCAGTGTGGCGCCATCTACGCGGGTTTTAGTTGAACTACATATTTTCGGACGCGAAATTTGAATTACACAAAAAAAATTGTCGATTTTTTTTAAACTCTTCGCCGCCGAATCGTCGTTCTTCTTTTGTTTTTCTTCTTGTTCTTATTTCAAATTGCGACATGTAGAAAACAAATCTTAAAAGAAAAAAATGGTGTGGCGCCATCTATGGATGTTCAGTTGGACTACATTTTTCGGGCGCGAAATTTGAAATACACAAAAAAATTGTCGATTTTTTTTTAACTCTTCGCCGCCGAATCGTCGTTCTTCTTTTGTTTTTCTTCTTGTTCTTATTTCAAATTGCCACGTGTAGAAAACAAACCTTAAAAGAAAAAAATCGTGTGGCGCCATCTATGGATATTTAATTAAACTACATTTTCCGGGCGCGAAATTTGAAATACCCAAAAAAATTTACCGATGTTTTTTTTTACTCTTCGCCGTCGAATGGTCGATCTTCTTTTGTTTTTTTTTCTTGTTCTTATTTCTTTCAAACTGCGACGTGTAGAAAACAAACCTTAAAAGAAACGAAATCGTGTGGCGCCATCTCTGTATGTTTAGTTGAATCAAACAGCGACACGTAGAAAACAAACCGTAAAAGAAATGAAACCGTGTAGCGCCATCTATGCAGGTTTTAGTTGAACTACTTACCCAATGCTTCTCGCCGTTCCTTCTTTTGTTTTTGTTTGGTTCGTCTTTGAATTTTTTTGAATCTTCGATCTTCATTTTAATTTAATTCCCTGTTATTTGATACCTCATTAAGGAGGCTTTAAATTATCCTTAATAATACCGTGTCCAGTATTGTAAATATGTTGGGCAACACTTGACTTCTCAAACCTATTATACCGGTAATGACTTAAATGTTCCTTAAAGCGTGTTAATATATTTCTTTTTGTTTGTCCAATATATTTATTAGCACATTCATTACATTTAATTTCATAAATTCCTGCTCAACTTCAACTTTATCTTTCAGGTTTCCTAATAAATTCTTTATGGTATTGTTAGTGGAAGAGCTAATCATTGATAATTCAGAATATCTTTAAAAGACAAATTTCTAGTGTCGTCTAAACATAATTTTTTTATTAAATGCCGAGTTATATAACAACAAACACAGACTGCATACCAGAAACCTAATTTAGATCAAGAAAGTCAATTCTCTCTGTATAATGATCCGCGTTTTTAGCCTCAATATGGAATTTTTGTTATCAAGTGAAATTTAAGAGTTTCTTTTTTTCTTTATGATAGTATTGTTTGGTTTAAAGACCCCGAAAAAAAAATGAAGTTAAATTTGTGAAGTTCCATGATAGGAAAAAGGTGTTCGTTATTATTATTAAGTTTGCGAGGTTCCATTAACTTTTAGATAAATGAAACATCTGGATTGCGTTCTGCGTTGACAATTACGGCGGGGTAGATGACAAATTACCTGATGAATTATTAAATATAAGAAATATTGCGTGCGGGTTAGGCACGATGATTTAGTAATGCCGTCGTTACGCAACGTAACCGTAGCGCGTATCTCGCCGAACTATTTTATTTAAACTTGGCCGACCTTGTTCCTTCGCCATAGTTTATGCCCTAATAAAAATCTCCCCTCGGGCCGTAAAATTTAAAACGCTTTATTACGATTAAAATAAACTAACGCCGGCGGAATTATTCAAATTTTCGCTGATTTATTTGCCGCGGCGTTGTTTATCTTAAATGGAACTTCATCACCCCGTTCGGAGACCGCTCCCGTACGTCTATTTTTGAATTTGCATGTTAGGGGCAAATCTAGGCGAATGTTTTCTTTCAATTTTCGAGAACAATCAATGATTTGGGCCAACTAGTTTCTTTTATTGCATGCGGCACGTTATCCACACACGTAATTTAGAATTAAAAAAAATTGGGGGGACTCACCGTTTTATTTCCTAGATTCCTCACGCGGCAATTTAAATAAGCCGACTTCCCAACCAAAGCAGTAACATTTCTAGGAGTCGTAGCATCAAAATAGGGTTCAAGACGATTGTTGGTGCTCGGCGATGCTCCCAGTGGGGTAACTGTTCCAGTCTCTGGTAATGCATTGAAGCCGCTTCCACCTGAACTTTGTACGCCACCATTTACAACCAATAAACCTGAAAAAGTGTTCCGTCTTTTACTACTAAATTATACATCTTCCCTGGGGGGTGCAAAAAAAAAATGAAGACAAACCTCAAGCCCCCCCCTTCAGATTTAATGATGGACAAACAGAAAAAATTAAGCAAATAAAATCGCGAGCGACTCAAACGGATTGTCGCAGCGCCGAAAAAAAAAATTAAAAAAGTGAAATATAGTTCGAAACTTCGATAATATTTTTTCGGGAATACCGAAATTAATTCCCGGCCCGTACACAAATCTCTCCGGGGACACGTGAGACTTGCTAACAGCGATTCCGGCCGCTTCCGTTTCACGCCCGGCCTTGTTTTATGTTCCACAGTATTTTTATTATAATAGAAAAGCTTATGGCAAATGTATCCCATTAATCAAATCGGCCGGATATAAGTTCACGTTTGTTTTTTCTAAAACTCTCCAACTCCATGAGGTTTCATTCAATCGTAATATATATACGTCCGTTGCAATCCAATTCTATTAAGACGTTCCAATAGAGAAATGTAAACGGAAAGAACGGAATCTATTGCATTCATTTACGTCAATGTTATTTTTCTACCTTCTTGAAATGTTCCGTTCTTTCAATGTCTCTTACAAAAAATATATATATTGTTATAAGTTCGACTATCAAAACCTCATTGCACTTTCTTTTTCTTTTTTAAATAAAATAAATACACGCTGAAAGGAAAGGGAAAACATTTTTGCGAATTAAAGAAAACATGCTGCGATATCTTGCGGCCGATTTTTGAACTAAAGAACAAATTAATATTTCATTTTAGAATTAAAAAAGAATCGTTTGCGAAAATTAAATCGGGGAAGATAAATTGAAGATTACTTTCAGGTTTTAGCTAAATTCTAACTAAAACTAATTTTAATTATATGATGTAATCACCTCATTGAACCGAAAATTAGCTTAATGATGCGCGCGAGATAAAAAATTAAAAATCGAACGTGTAATAAAGGACGTGAACCGTGAAAGGCTCACATCGATTTTCCATGTACGAAAGGGAGGTTAGTAAAAACGTAATTGATTTGCATTTTAGCTCAGACATGGAGCGATTTTTTTTAGGCGATCGGTTACAAGGCCCGCATAATGTGGAGTTAGATTAATAGACTTTCATGTGGATAATGTTTTCTGGAGATGTATGCATTTTGGAAAATAATCAAATCGACGCGACGGACGGACGAGGGTCATATCGCATAGTTAGAGAAATACCCTTACGTGTTTTTTGGTTCAT
The DNA here is from genome assembly GCA_039766575.1 of Serrognathus titanus. Lineage (NCBI taxonomy): Eukaryota > Metazoa > Arthropoda > Insecta > Coleoptera > Lucanidae > Serrognathus > Serrognathus titanus. The sequence goes on along the minus strand of CM077916.1, from coordinate 5,103,128 downwards.
GGAGCCAAATAACTCGGGGGTTACACGTATAGGCGGCAGCACGTTCGTAAGCTTCGGCTTAATATGATGTATTGTGGTTTGCATGTCACGCATCATATACGGCTCTGTGGACCGACCGGACGATCCCTCGGATTAAAGCTCCCAATTTGCCATTGTATATCTTTTAACATTCAATAAAATTCACTCTCGAATAAATGTATAGGGTACACTCAGAGCCAACACAAACTAGTGATACTATTGATTTTGTAAGTAAAATAGTTTGGGCGCAAACACCTAAATAAACGGCATGACGTATATGAAAATATAAAACGATACATATTTCTTGGGAAATCCAAAAGAGAAGCGGTAAATTTCTCCGGTGCCGTTTCGGAGGTATGAGAGAAGTCGTTTCCCACGTATTGGCTACGGCGAAGTTTTCGTGTTTATGCGTTTTTGTAATATTATTTCGCTCGGGATAATAAATCCTCCGCCCTTACATTCCAGACGTCAGGGTAAGAAGCATTATAAGCTACGGAATCACGAAATATTTGCAGCAATAATGGCCGACAACGGGGGCAAAGGAGTAAAGCATCTGCACTAGTCAGTGAAATACAATTTCAGTTTATATACACAATGTGACAAAAGGACGAAGAAGAAGAAGAGGAGACGTCTCTGTCATGGTGAAACGCCATTTCTAAAGCTCTATAAGCTCGCCTATTATAATAAGGGTTCACGTTAATACCGACGACATCGATGTGAATTTTAACTCGTTCGGTTCCACAATGAATTTTATTTGATAAATAAAATTAGATAAACAAATTTCGCTTCTGTCTATCTTTTTTTTTTTTATTAATATTATTATTAAATTGATGCGAACGGAACAGAGTGATATTGCAATTTCACGAGTGCCTCTGCGCATACAAAACTAGGAACGACGCAATAAAAATTTTTGTAGCATAATTCCAAATAAAGGTCGCGCATATGGGAAACGTGTTAGACAAATATACCGGCCGTTTGTACCAGAATTAGTATTCTAATGGGCGCTATTATCTGGCTGGCGTTGACCGCTGTAATTATTAGCAACGCTGTTATAATGAAATATGCCTTCATCACTTCATAAAACTCGCCTTTAATTATTTACGAAACGTATTTATTACATCAAGGATCGAATTACTTATAATTGCGGGGAAACTTTCTTGGATTGTACACGACGAGCTGAACCGGAACGCTTTCGGAATTCATAAACTAAGCGATGTTCCCGCGCGATTATCTCAAAACAGAGCCGCAAATGTAAAAATTGCTTACGAAATAAATAAAGCCCTCACCCTGAAGATTTATGCATTAAAAATGTGGTGGCCTGAACCGACTTCTCCATTCTATTTTCGGAGCCAGTTCGAGTTCTTTACATGAGAAATTATTTTGCCAAATTTTATCTTGAAAGATATTTATTCACGTTCAGGTAAAGGATGTGCTCGTATAATCTCCCATCTCCTGGCCCTATTCAGGCTTTAAGATAAAATCATAAGCACCGAAAATGTGAATAAGGATTTAATAGCAGATAAAGCCGGATGACTTCTCTTATCAGCGAGGGTCAAGAATATTTGCCAGAAATTTCGTGTTGAATCAGAAGAAGAAGAAAAAAAGATTATCGTTTAATCAATTAAACAAAAATTTTCTTACGTTATACTCTCTTTTCATTCATGCACAGAGAAGATGGTATTTGTTAAAACGACTGTAGAATGAAGACTTCTACAATAAATAGAAAATGTATACATTTGATTGTAGAATAATATTGCAGTAAATTATAGCACATTTTTAAGAAAATCGTGTGACATAAACTGGGTTACCAAATTAATTTTATAAACAAAAATTGGCAAATACATACCTAGTACTATTTAACACAGTATTTGAAAAGTAATACGGTGAAGGATAGTGAAGTTTTACTCAATTGTAGTATATTGTGTATGCGAATTAAACACTTTGTGTTAACAATCACTCAATTAATATTACTGGTTCCATACAAAAAGTTTTCCCATCTAGTGTGTTCTCATTTTTTTCGCATGTCCACGTATGTTCCTTACTTGACAAGTACTAAACAGACAAGTAAACAAACATAACTTTAAAAAAATTGTTTTATTGATTCGATTTTACAATGGTTTTCATATTGGGAGAAAAATCTCTTATGGTTGAATCCTACTTTAGAAACGCCCCAAAAACCCAATGGCGAATGGACCTATTCCATTCCTGATTGTATTGCAGAATTTCAGAAAAATTTCCAGAAACTGTATATCTCTCCTACAAATTTGTTAATCAACTTCAGTACTCTGGAGGACTATTCAGAGAAACTGGCAGTGTGGCTAGAAAACAGGTATCATGTAGGCCTAAAGTAAGAACTGATGAGGTAGTTGAAAATGTGAGACAAATTATGACTGATGCTTCTCGCACTTCCATCCGTCACCTGTCACAACAAGTTGATTTTTCTGTCGGGACCTGCAAAACTATTCTAAGAAAGGACTTGCAAATGTTCCCTCATCGTTTGACTGCCGTGCATGAATTGCTTCCAGTAGATTTTGAACCAAGGCGAAAATACCGTCATTGGTTTTTAAACAATATTGACAGAGGCGATTCATTGGACAAAACTTTCTTTTCCGATGAGGCCTGTTTCCATTTAACAGGATACATTAATTCCCAAAATATGAGGACCTGGAGTACATATTGTCATTGAAGTCCGACTCCGTCCATAAAAAATTGGTGTTTGGGTAGGTTTAAGTTGGAGAAGATTGATAGGTCCAATATTTTTTAATGGCACACTAACAGCACTTAGATATCGGGAAGAGATTTTGCATCCATTTATTAATCAGTTGCTTGATGACGAGTTGCAATTTGGATATTTCCAGCAGGATGGTGCTGTTGGAGATATTTTAAATTTCCTTCAAGAGTTTTTTGGAGATCGGATCAGAAATATGGCAAGCATATGGCTTCCGCGATCTTGCGATCCAACTCCTTCGGATTTCTTTATTTGGCCCTGCTTGAAAAATTCCATTTTTAAAACGCCCGTTAATGACTTACAGGAACTTACCCAAAGAATCATCGAAAAGTGTGATGAAAGAAACAATCCCCCCCACATTTTGCAAAATGTTTTGAATGGATGTCGCAGAAGAGTTAGAAAATGCCTCGAAGAAGACGGAGGCCATTTTCAACATCTATTGTGAATTCACGTTCAACGTTATTTACAATGTTTTATTTTGTTTGGTTTCAAATACGTAATAAATCGTAATTATTGGTTCTGATTTTCTGTTGACGTTATATCAAGGTTAAATGTCAATTTGGCGTTTACTCATCAAGTAAGGAACATACGTGAACATGCGAAAAAATGTCTGTTTTTCGCAAGCTCTAACTAAAAATTAATCTATTTTGTACTTTTTCGAATAGATGTTCATCTACTGGAAGTAGATGACATTAAGGTGGAATTATTTGACTCCGGTGAAATGAAAAATTCCACCATACTAACACCTAAGTGCTTAAGCTTCACATACTCGATTTTTACATAAGCTTTGTTCGTTAGTTCTGCTCTTTTAACTCATTTATTCTACTTTTCTCACTCCTACTTACATTATATTATATACATCTCACTCTCTCAGATTCAGTTGGTGCAAAAAGTGTAGAAAAATGCAGAACAAACGAACAGACCTATACACTGAGCGAAAGTGTACATCGAAATTTGTTAAGCACGTTAATAGAAGTTAATATTTTAGCGAAGAGTTAAAAAAATCTCAACATTTCTTACGTTTGCATATCTGCCTCTTGGCGCATGCGCGTTTCACACAAAATTGCATGCGATTACAGAACAAACCATAACAAGTGGGAAATTCTTGGAGTTAAGAAAATTCACTACTTTAAATCTAACACCTTGCACGGATGGTCCCCAAAATGAGTTACCCTTCCCCGTGCATTAATTATAATGCAAACGTGTAATTAGTTCTAAACCTGAACATTTCGGAAACGTGACCACCACTGTTCTTAATTAGTTCACGTTTTCGCGAATACACTGTATTTCGAGGCAAAAATAAATTAAATTGGTTTTATAAAAAAATTCAATTGTCAGTATCAAATTTCAAATAAACGGTTTTCACTGTAAGAAGAATAAGAAAACGAATTATCAGTGACGTAAGCAACAGTTTTTGTTTTATTGGTTGCCCTCGGCCATATTGAGATTTGCACCTAACTGTAGCAACGGATTCTAAATCTGATTTCTTTTGGTGAATATTCAAAGAAGTAGTGAGGACAAGTGTGTAGCATTGATAATTAATAACGTAAGTACTGTGTGTGTTTAACCACACCCTCCAAACGATTTTTTTCCGTTACGACAAGTGTAGGACAGTTCTTCACTGTCTTGTGTTTCAGGATGTCAAATTTCTCAACTACTAATCCAGCTCCTGGGCAAGTTCGTTATTATTCTCTGTATCGGCTTCTATCGAGATCATCCAGACGAGCAGCTCGTTATCGTAGACGCAACAACTTTGTACCCCGCAACGCCTTGGAATTTTTTGAGACCTTGATCATGGCGGAAGAACTCTTCCCTAGTCCACCTACTGCAGGAATTGATGAATTTGGACAGCTTCCGGAAGAACTCAGGTCTAAACCATCTTATTTGATAACGAACAGACCTGCAGTTGCCGATGATGCCAAAGAGCGATGTGTTATATGCCTTTCGGAATTTGAAATCGCCAACGCCCTCACCGAAACCGTTTGCAGACACAAGTTTCATCAAGAGTGTTTAGAAAAGTGGCTTCGCTATGCAGACGATTGTCCGCTATGTCGCACGTACCTAGTTGGAAACTTAATGGAAGCTTCAAATAATGAAAACTAACTTCATTTTCAAGTAAGAATTACTTTTGTCTTCGTTTAGATTATTCCAAATTAAAATGTGTGTGTAACTGAATTTCATTCAAATAAATAATTGCGAAAATGTACTTAATGCATTTATAGTGAGGTGAGGGGAGAGGGTGGATTACTTCTCTTTTTTTTGTGTTTCTAAAGTTTGTTAGGTGTTTGGTGAAAATTTTATGCGATTTAACAAGCTCGTTCGAGCTCGTAAAACACGTTGGGCTTCGTTACCTGCATGATGTTAAATATACTTGGGGTGCGCAAGAGATTTTATTAGTAATTCATGGGCACGTAGTACGCCTAGTGTGTCATCAGCATTATTGCAAAATTACGTGTGCCTTTCAGGTGAAGTGTACATCGGTTGCTTTGAGTAAACTTGTTATACAGAACACACCACACGATCTGGAACAATTCAATTTCCCAGTGAGGAATGCATATTGGTATTCTGGTATTCTTGTTCTTATTAAATTTTGATATTATTGCTAACAAAATCATGCGGGAATTTCATTTTCGTCTGAACCGACAATGATAGGCGAATTCCTTCACGAGCGCCAACCCGCTTTTTTTTTTCATAAACATACACACAGACGATCGCGTAGGAAGTCCCAATTTATTACGTTAGTTGAAATTAAGTTTTGAGAATCGCTTCCTTTGGTTGAGTTGTCCGTGATTCATCCTAGCAAAAGATCTGCGTTAATCCGATATATGGGCCCGTAGGTTGAGGGCTAGATTTTATCCGGCGTTTCTTTCAAATGCCAGCGGCTTTTAATGACGTAATTAATAAAGCGTAAAAACTCTTCTCCACTTACAAATCTTAACTTGCGCCTCAATATTATAAGTCTAAAATATAAAAAAAAAAAAAAATCAGAGCGGTACTTTTAAATGTTAAATGAAGATCTACATAAATTACCATAAATTTACCTTTAAAAGTACAAAAAAGAACGTATTCATAAAACATATTTCAAGAGAAAAATCAAGGGGAAGATTGCCTAATATATTATGTAAACTACCCTTTATTATGAATTATTCCCATTTCAAAGACCCCACTGATTTTGTTGTAAATACGCGTCGAAAACAGACGAATTTTATTACTTTCAGATACGTCCGACTACACTTTTAAGAAAAAAAAAAAAAATGCTTCGCATTGGTCCGGAATTGCTTGCGGAAAATGTGAATCACATGCTTGATTGAATCTGTCAAAAATGATCAAAGACTTAAAGAAACATGACACACAAATACACGTTTCGATTTGTCCTCCCCCCCTAAATGAGAACGGATTTTAAATACCGGGTGATCAATAGCGAGCGTGGGGACACTAAAACAAAAAGAAAACGCCCGGTGAAAACAACACTTCGCAGTTGAAAATCTGCGAGCCGGAAAATGTGATCTGTCGCTCTTAAATTTATACAAAATTGTGCGCAAAAAGCCGCGCGAATTCCTGCGAGCACCTCTCCAAAAAACAAAACGCCCCGCCATTATATTACATCACTCCGGATGACTTCTATTCGAATGTGGGTCACGCTGAAATACTTGCATTTAAAACAATGTCCAAGTTAACATAGCAAACGTAATTAATTAATCAACAATATAATGATGACAGGTTAACCAAGTTTAATTCAGGTATAAATGTCCCCTAGTTATTCGTTCCATATTAAATAAACCTCGGTTTGACGCGTGAACGACCGCAACCGATGATGTTGTTAGTTTTGCGACGTCACTTGCACAAACAAGTTTAAATTTCATTACCGACCGATTTTAATTAAACACGAAAGTCATTCCGTATTTGCAGTTGCAGTTGCACTTGGAGCAGTAGCAGTGGCAGTATGTAAGTCCACAGAACGTTCTTAACATTTTCTTCTTTGTCTATGCATGTTTGAACAAACGATTAACATTTGTTTCGTCGAGGAACTACATCTGTGAAGGAGTTAGTTCAGCGCAGATTAGATTGCACACACACACACAAAAAAATAATAATAACAAATAGAAAAAGAGAAGAAGGAATATTTGGTGGAGGCGCCGGATTTCATTCTTTTCTTTTTAAAGTTGGCATTAATGAAAAAGTTTATTAATAAGTGTTACACTAGTTATTGCTACAAAACCATAGTTCTTGTTAAACAAGGAGCCTCTTATTTCGTTCGTCTACGCAAACACCTAACCAAAGGTGCTCATTATTTAAAATAAACTGAAAAAATTGCAAAAAAAATCTCGTTTATCATACACACACTCACATTTCAAATTTATTTTGTCAAGTTATATTTAGACACGTAATTGCGACGGAAGAAATTTCTTATTTTGCACGAATGATATTCCATAAAGGCCGTTTTTAGCAATTTTATTTTTACACATGATTTTGCAATATTTGGAGCAAAAAGCATATGGCTCTTAGGATATATAAAAAACGTTCTATTTTTACATTTTACGGTGTGATGCAGCGCAATTTAAATTCGTCAAGGAATCGAAGCAAATCTTGTATAAGAAATTATTATTATTATTCAAATACTCAATTTCTGGAACGAATTATTTTAATAAGTGTTCAAATCTACCACCCTCCTTATGTAAATAGTAAACGAAATAGAAAAGTAATCTATTGAACAGAAAGCCTTGCATCTTACTGAAGTAAGACTTCAGGCTGTGGTACATTTCCCCCGCGTAAACGAACATTAACGATGTGGCAATAGGCGTCTGACACTTACCGTATACCAGAAACGTACGTAAAACCTCTTATGTGGAAGATGTTGAAGTTCTAGGAAAATTATTGAAGTTTCTTAGACTTAAAAAACGTATAATATGCTCATAAATAATGTTCATCGACTAAAAGCAACATATTTTTATTAACAGTAAGCAGCGGAAGTTACTTGGCTGACGTATTGGGTCATTGAAGCAAATCTTGTATAAAAAAATTAGTATTATTATTCAAGTAACAAAAGAAAAGAGTCTGACAGGCGTCTCTGGCATTTTTTTAACTTTACATTTACTCGGTTTTCCTGCGTGATTTTTCAAGTATTCAAATTTTTGTCTTTACGCACAGGCAGACATAAATAAATTTGGAAAAATAATAAATATCAGGTGAGTAGAAAAACCTCATCAAATAGAACTTGGAAAAAACATTCTTTTACATCTAGGATGTTTGCTTGGCCGCCTACTTGTTACGTTGATTAGAATGGATAAGACCACGTATGTACATTTTACTGAGGAGACACTACTTTTAATTCTGCCTGTACATCACCATCACTGTCTTTTTGTTATTAGCAAAGTCTATTATTAATCAAACATCAGCGATAAACCGAATAAGCGACATAACAACAGCAACTGCTTGACATGTAAGGGACCATAAAAAGATGTCGAAATGTTTATGACGGATACGTTACTTGTGGGAAAAATTAAAAGAGACGCTAGGAATATTTAGCACGGCGATTTGTAACGTTTACGTGTTGTAGTGATTTATTTGTATACCTGTCAAAGGAGATGTTCAAAGTACGGCCCTTGTTTTTCTCATTTTATATAATTTAATCTACTTCAGGTGATTTGCATGGATTAATTAGAGTTCGTATTTCAGCCAATCACGTCAATTTTGTTTAAAAGAAAACTACAAAACACTTTTACGCAGAGAGAAACGACAAAGTGAGATTTTACACAATATTGTGTAAAATGGGGGTGGAGAAATTATTAACAATTGTTGAAAATTAAAGAAAAAAAATTTGATATATTTATAAGGTGCGTTCAAAAAGAAATCCTCATCAAGAAGGCTCTGAACTTGCTTTTATTTTACGACGACACGTCGTAGCTTAGTACATACGTTGAAATCTCGAACAACTGTGTGCTATCAACAGCCTCAACTGTCAAAGATTTTGTTTACATCTTCGAGGCATTTGTAATAAAATAAATGTTTTATTTGATTAATTGTGTTTTATTATCCATTTTGTAGAAAATCGTAATTAATTGGTTATAAAAAGTTAGGTTATGTTTATAATAATCGTATAGTTACGACGTGACTTTGCAAAATTTGCATTTGACATAAGCCTACTTGATAATGGTTTTTATTGAACGCACTTTACCTCTATCTCAAAAAAGTTTACGTTTGTTTCTAGCGAAATTATTGCTCCATTTTGGAGTAAAATGTTCCATGTCATTTGTCTTTTGTATCACAATAAATTCTCGTAAGTGTGAACAAAAAGACTTTATTGTATAAAATTCTACATTTTACGTAAAAATTTACTACAAATTTATCCTAAAGGCGTATTTACACTTAAGAACTGAAGGTGTGTTTGCACCAAAAAACTAGAAGTACATTTACGACTAGTATCTAAAGGTAGGTTTACACTAAAGAACTATGAAGGTTTTGACTGAACTGAAGCTGCGACAATTGTTTCATTTTATGTATGACATAAGCTCAAATTTTGTTTAGGGCAGGATAAACGTATGAGAAGTCGTATTGTGTTGAATTCATTCACTGACAACTCGCGTCGCCATAAATCGAAACGTCTGTTTTATGTCAGACATCTAATACCTCATATACCTTAAGTGAAACAATTCTTGTTGTTTATATCTCGACTTAATTGCTTGAATATGCAAGGTTACAATCAAAAATTGTATATTAAATTGTCTACTTTGTTATTAGTGACGGTCATGCAATGACGTTCGTTAATTGGACGAACGTACAGTGTATTTCTTTTTCAGCATCACAAACGCGTCTGTTTTATGACGAGTATCTCACATACGCAATCTCCTGCAAGTATTTACCTTAAGTCAAACAGTTTTTGTTGTTTGTATTTTCTGTTAATTACTTCGATTTGTTATTGGAGCAAGTTTGTTAAATTAAATAAACCATTTTCTTTGTACAAAATCATAATTATTGTTAAACAACAAAAAGAAAAAAGTTGACGCATGTTACTGAAACTATTTAGTTATTGAATAATTTTCAGCAACACACAGAAAATGTTAAATGTCCCTAAAGGTGTGTTTACACTTAAGAACTGAAGGTATGTTTGCACCAAAAAACTAAAGCTGCATTTACGACTGATATCTAAAGGTAGGTTTACACCAAAGAACTATGAATGTTTTGACTGAACGACAGTTATTTCATTTCATGTATAACAAGATACCTTAAGTGAAACGATTTCTGTTGTTTGTATTTTGTATTAATTATTTTGATATACGTGGTATACATACCATTATGATATACATGGTACATGTACAATTAAAAAGTGTATTTCTGATTTATTTGCAGCGTTGTTAGTAACGATCGTAAAATGACATTCCTTAATTGGATAAACGTACAGTGTGTTCCTTTTTCAGCATCACGAACATGTCTGTTTTATGATGGGTATCTCATATACGCTTACAAGTTACTGCTTCGACAAGTATTTGATATATGACACCCTTAATTTTTGTTGTTCGCATTGTGAATTAATTACACTGACGTGCAAGGTTGCAATTAAAAACTGTATTTCTGCTCGTCTACTTTATTGTTAATGACGTTCGTTAATTTCTGTTTTATGACAGGTCTCTCATATACATCTACAAATACAAAGTGCTTGATGCATGAACAATTTTGTTATTTGCATTTTGACTTTAATTACATACTTTGATGTACACAAGGTGCACAATTCTGACTCGTTACCGCGCGAATCATAAAATGATGTTCATTCGGTTAATAATTGTGTGCGAAATGCAAAAAGAGACAAATAGTTGCAAAGGAAATCATGCATTAACAACTCATAAAATCAAAATATGTGAGAAGCGTGGCGGAACGACAGACAGAACAGTGCGTGATTCACGCGAACCCGTTGCCATGTGCCACAGTTCCCATCTCATCACAGCGACTGATATTATTAACCCAGTCAGCGATACAGTATTTCATCCCTCCGCCAACCCCCGATTACCTACGGCCGCGTACGTATCACCCGCGTTTATGCACGCCCATAAAAGCTTCGCATTTACAACCGGTTTTATTTTGTTCTCTTCAAGACATTTAATGTGAGGTCGTTAAAATTGAAAACTAATTGCCTGCAAAAATAAATAAATAAATTTTTCAAAGTAGCTCACATTAAAAAAAAAAACAAGCATGAACCAGGGATGAATTTAAATAAGTATCGTGTTGCCTTTGGTCGTTTATCCCAATTGTAATTCACGTAAACCTAACGAATGGCGGGTCGTAAATGGGTACGTATATATTACACGTAAACGTGAGCAAAAGTTTTTATAAATATGTGCTGTTGTGTAAACATGAAATCCCAAGTCGGTCACTCAACCGCGCCAGTACAACTTCGACCCCAAAGGGGTAATTTGATTTACGATTTCTAGACAAATATATAGCATTATGGTTTAACTTGAGCTTTAAAGGATAAGAACGTCGGGATTAAATCATCCCCATTCGGACTTGGAAAACCGACTTAATATTTCAGTGTTAATAGAAACTAGAAGAAACGATCGGAAGGCCTAGGGTAGCGTATGTGTATCGCATGTACACTTAAAGCCCTGGGGATGAACCGCATCTGGTATGCATTGCACCTCACCGAGCCTCGCCAACGACCAACGTCAATTTATGGAGACCTCGAGACAGTGAGACGTTAAATATGCATTGTTCTATGGCTAAAACCGTATCTACCTAGCGATAAATTCCTTCTAGATTAACTATAACTGAAAATTCCCTGTTTAGGAACGTTATTTTTATAGATCAAAGTAATTGACGTTGCTCGAGTCAATATTTTTTTAGAAAAGCTTGAAACAAAGATGGCTCAACGTAATTCTTCTTCTTCTTCCCTCCCAACTTTGCTATTTGTTAGACTGGGTCTATTTTTCTCTTTTTCTTAGTTCTGTCTACCACCACATTTTGGGTTGTGGCTTAAACTAAAATAGTTTAATCGCCTTCTTTCCATCTCTTTCAGTGTTGGGTCTTGTTTAGACATGCTTAGGTCTTCTTGTTTTCTCTCAGTTCTTTCTACAGGAGGAATTTTCCCACGACGTTTCCCTTTCTTATGAATTGGTACTATTAGATTGTTCTCCCAATCTGTTAGGAACTTCTCTGGTTTCATTTGGTCTCGTTATTTATTTTGATTTTGACCCCCAACTAATACCGTTAAAAATTCTTGGATTCGAAAAGTGAGTGATGCAAAAAAGGAATGTGGTTCTTAAAATATTCCTGAAGATGTTCTTAGAAGTAAATGCCCTAAAATAAATTCGAAAATAAAAATAGGAATGCGCTCAATATATACAGACGTAATAAACCCGAGTAAAGAAGAACGTTATAAAGGAGAATAAAAGATCACGGAGTATCACGCATGTTAATAAAGAAATAAATAAAACGTGACAGCATGATGGCTTATTTTGCATGTTAAATCAAAAATGTATTACGTATTCCGCTTTCCGAGGGGCATGTTTCGAGATAGTACCACCACCAGCAATTCCTGCGAGTGTATGCTTTCCGTAATGGCTCGCCTTATTGCGGACTTAAATGTGCACCAAGTTTCCGAATAACCCAGACATTACTTAATTAAGTTACTTAAAGCCTGTCTAAAAACATTTAGTCGCCATTATGAAAAATTTACGGCGCTTTACTCTACACTTCCGGCGGATTTGTATGCGTGGAACGGCTCAATTAACAAACACGAAGAAGACTCTTTTGAAGAGAACGTAAACTAATAAAAAAAGCCCCCCGGTTTTATCTGATATCTCGTTAAACTCTTGTTAATGATTAGATGCGGTCGGAACGTGTTTTTTCCGACGGGTAGTTAACACGAAACATGGAACGGGCTTGTTTTAATGAAAGCCTTATTCAAAATCGAAATTGGAATTCTAAGACGAACAAGAAGAAGAAACGGGCGAAACGATTTTGATAGCTTTCCCAAATAAATTCATTAATTAAATTGGATAAATCAACTTCTTCCTGCCCCCCGAGAAGACAAAGAAGTTTGCGTTCTAACAGTTGGTGGAGGCTTAACTCTGCAACGAGGTGTTTTTAATTCAAAACCGAAATAGAAAAAGAAGAAGACTAATTTAAAATCGAGTATGCCCATGATGGCTTAAATTAAAGCGAATAAATCAACTTCCAGTTTGCTCCATTTAAAGCTGTAAAGCGCAACGTTTATTTAATGAATCTACACGTGCTCGCGAGAAAATAAAAATAAAACGGAACGATTTATACAGGTTGTTATAGAGGAAACGCGCATGTATTATGCGAGGAACCCTTAAATTATATCCGCAGTATTAATTTCGTGCAACGCGGATCTATCTATTATGATTTCTTTTTGGATTCTTCTCGTCCCTTGACGTAGGTCCTTACAGACTCTAACTAGAAACTGACTAAGCAACTCGTATCTGCTTGCTTGCCGTTCGGGCGTGTCCCGATTTCAGACGTCATCGATCCGAAGTTAGATGGGGAGTCATGCGTGAACATATATTCCAAATTCGTAACGTAACGTTTATAAACAATTGTTTTACACGCTTTTACTTCCGCAGGAAAAGTAACGACTCAAAGGGCAGACAGTCATCACAATTGTGACACGACTCTTTATACGTTAGGTCACGGAAAGTGAAAATTTCGGGGAAAAACAAGCGACGCAATCTCCTTTTGTTTCCCTTTTTATTTACTGCACTTCAATTACGGATGGACGGTTTGTTAGCAGTGGAAGAGGCGGCGATAAATTTACTAAATACATTTTATCTCTTCGCTTTTTCTTTTTAAGGTGAGTGCCATCTACATTCGAATTTTATTTGAAACTAACTGCGAGAGTGCTCTACGCTTCTTCAAATCGCAATTGTATTTGTTAACACAATTGTAGAATTTATATCTACATATTGTTACTCAAATGAAGACACCTACAATAAATACAAAATGTTTACATTTGATTGTAGGTAGAATAATAATGTTTGTAGGCAAATATTACACATTATTAAGAAAATCATGTAACACAAATAATAGTAAATGTTGAATTGGTTTCCACGTCTATTTCTACGTCTTCCATTGCAGAAGAACTTCCTCAGGGCTTCTCATTAGTCGATGAACCAGTCACATCAACTAACGAGAAGTAGCAGCAACACCATCAGCAGCAGCAACACCACCAGCAGCAATAGCAATTTGGATGTAATAGTAATGAATAGCTTGAACCGCGACATCCTGCGATCACTTTTTGGCATAACATTGCGTTTTGCTACTTAATAAGTTGGCGACCAATTGTGCTGTCAAAGCATATTGAAAGTTTTAAAAATTTTATCGCAAATCGGTTTTGTGCAGTGGATGCCTCAAGCGTCTTCCGTACAGCAGTTTAGGCCCTATTTGGGGCCTCGTCAGCAGAAGCGAAATTTCCACTGGAAACCACACCGACCTGTCCCAGGTTATTCGCATTGAATAGCTTGGATCGCGACATCCTGACATGATAATGCCAATCGACTCCTGGATTTGAACTACTGACATTTACATACATTACATACATACATACATACATATATACATTACATACATACATATACACGTAAAATTTGTCTTTCTGGCACCCAAATTGCATGTGTAATGCAAAAGTGTCACCCAATTTTACAATGTGACACCCGGGGTTGGGTGCCACTTTGTTTTGACCGTTAAACCATATTTTCAGTGACTAGACGCCACCTAGTGTAATAAAACGGATTTTCGAGATGGTGCCAAATTTACAATTTTTGTTCCCGGACATATGCCATTAGTTCAAGGTTTTCCCTCCAGGGGGCGACTGGTTTTTATACACTTTAACTTATACATTACGATATGTACTGCATTTAATGGCACCCATGATAATGCTCGAAAATTGGCAACATCGCTATATCATAAAATGCTTGTTTTCGCGCATTTTGAACGTGTTGAAGATATTCCGCGTACTTGGAGAGGGATTAACGGTTAGATGTACAGCAGGAGAGCGTTTTTTAAAAGTCGACTTTGATCGTAAAAACCGTTCGATAATGATTGCAAATTGGTAACCGTAAACGGTTGTAAATAAAATAATTTAGACCACCACCGAACGTTTGTCATGATCGATTTTAACCGTTGAAAGGCACTCGTCTGATTTAGCCCTTAATAATGAATGACATAACAAGAAAAATATTAAAATTAGCTCTTGAAGGTAAGTTAATTGCGGATAAAATTAAAATAAAGATTTTTAAATGTGAATATAAATTCTTGATTTAGTTTTCAACTGAAATATAACCGACTTAGTTGAACCAAATTGATTTCAAATTGATACCAAAGGTCCCAAATATTTTTTTCTTTAAAAGCTAAGCAATTTTAAAGAAAAATGTTTTAAGCAACTTCAAAAAATAATTTTTGAAAACATTTTTCGTCGCTGAAAACAACACTTTTCCACTCCTCTGCCCAATCACGATGATTGCGAGAAAATTCTAATCACGCCCGCCGATGGTGCTCCAGCAGGAGAGGTTTTTGCGCATTTATTTTTCGTTTTAAGTGTGGGCATTTCTTTATTACTCTTTGGATGATTCGTACGGAGGCATCCCCTAATCTGCCTAGCTGTAGCACAAGAATTAGATGCTAGTCATCTAATCGCACGACGCTCCCTTGCAGATGTTGCCGTTGCAATACGACTTCGCCGATTTTTACCATAATTTTCTCTGTCTTTTAGGTAAGCATTAATACCCACGTGCTTCGTCCTATTTTTCTGGCGATTTCTCGTTTGGAGTAGCGTTCTTGGTGAAGGCTTTGGATTCTTCCTCTTTCTTCGGCAGATAAAGTTTTTCCACGACCCAAACTGTTACAACGTGACAACTATTGTCGAACAATTGTTGACTCGTTGCTAAGCAACGTAATTTTCATTTGATGTATGACTATCAGCTAACGTTGATTAAAAAAAGACAGAGAGTAATCAAGTGTCGCGATGGATAAAACAATTTAACTTTAAGAAATTGCCCAGAATTGGAGGAGTCGAAATTACGAGGCAAACTTTTGCATAGATATTGAAAGTGTATAATCTAACTCCATGCTGACTCTACCAAAATAGTGATTTTTGAACAAAATCTCACCACTCAACGTGTGAGAGTAATCAAGTGTCGCGCACTGTATCTCTAAGGAAGAAGATCGCAGCCGAGTGCTCGTAGCCGCTGATAACGAATTTTGACTCTTAATCGGACAACTAAAGATGTGGGTTCGACTTTATCTTGATACGTGCAGATCTTGTGAAGAAATTCACAGGCTGGAATGCGGCGCAATTCAATCTGACACTTGCTCGACAAGTTCCAGCTTGGTTGATCTATAGACAGTCAAAAATACGAGGATCACGCCGAATTTATTGAGAATAGGAAGCAAGGTTAATATTTTCTAGGATTTTATTTTAAATATGCTCGAAGTAATTCCCTTCAGCAATCCTACACTTGACCATTCTTTCTTTTCACTGTTCAAAAGCTCCTAATCAATCATCTTTCAGAAGACCGCGGGATCAATCTCTTCTTCTGACGAATACCGTAAACCTAACTATTTTCATAGCTCGCTGCTTTTTGGTCATTGTTGGAGTTTCCTCATCTTCGTGAATCCACACACGAGTCTCTTGGCGGGCAGGTACGTCGAAGACGGGAGTTCAAGTTTCGTCACCTATCACTGTTTTGGAAAAAAAATTGGTGTCCACCATTACTTAATAAATTTAAAGTTTCCTGGCAAATTCTTACACGCTCTGCTTTTTGGAAGTCAGAAAGGTGATGCGGCACATAACGACTAACCACTTTTTTTAAATGCAGGTGCTCGTGTATGATTGTTCTAACAGCTGAGGATCCAGTCTTGAGTTGATGCTCTATTACTGCTTTATCGTCCTCTTCAATTAATTTTTTTAAAAGCGGCAATATTTTTGTCGGTAACAGCCGTAGGAGGACGCCCTGCTCCTTTTGGAAGCTGAACAGAATTCCTTTCGCGTTCAAATTCCTTGTATCATCGGTAAATTGTAGCCAAGGAAGGTGCTTGTTCACCAAAAGCAGAATCTAAACTCCTTTTGCACTCATAAGCACTTAAACCTTTTTTAAAATCGTAATAAATCATGATTCGAACATGCTCTGGTTAATTCCATTTTCTTAGTTGTAACATCACATTAAAAAATTAGTAACTTGGGTTCTAACGGACGTAACTTCAACAACTAAACTTCAAGTGACAGATAAAGACTTGCTCTAAATAACACTGTAAGTTTTGTTTTTCACGGCCTACTACTATATTTTCTTATTCTCAATAAATTTAAAGCTTTACCCTCGTATAACAAAGTGAGATTTTACACAATATTGTGTAAAACGGTGGAGAAATTATTAACGCAATTATTGAAAATTAAATTAAATTGCTCCATTCTGAAGTAAAATGTTCCAAGCTAATTTGGCTTTTGTACCACAATAAATTCTCGTAAGTGTGAAGACAGAGTTTCGACACTCTGTTGTATGATAAACATATTACAATAGACAGTGAAGATTCTATTTTCACATTTTCTTCGATAAGGCTCGATACGTTTTGTAAAACTATAACAGAATCACAACATACAATTGTGTTAGCAAATACCACTCTTTGTTCTCTGAGTAGTTTCTACTTACGTATTATTTATTGGTGGCGGTGCTTTTTTTTTGTTTTCTTCGACGTAAATACAAAATCCATCGATCACGCGTGACAATATTAAAAAATAAATATTTCTCGAAGTAAAACCTAAGTAAATATTTGTAAAAGTCGAGGCACAATGCGTGATATATAGTAACGTGTGTTTATTCTGACCTTAACGTATAGACTTAGTGTTTAAGGCATTCTGATATCATAATTTTATGTAAGGGTGTGTTTTGTGAGATGGTAAAACCCGTATATTTTTACGAGATCGGGTCGGGCCGTTGTGGTTTACAATGCGTTTTCTACCGAAACGGGTTCGCCTCCGAAATATTCCAGATAACTCGTATTCTCTATTATGATGAAAGACACTGTTCTGAGCGTTTCTATTGCAAATTGGACAATGGCGAACTTAAACTGATATAGTGCGGCTACTAAATAATACACAAACACTATTATATATATTACAATAAACGCTGGCCGGACTTATTTAGTCACGTGCTTACTCAGTTTATGTATACAGATATTGTTGAGCGACCCAAGTTCTTAGAAACGAATATAATTACTGTCCGGATCTCTGAACTGAATTCAATCGGATAGATACAGAAGTTCTGTAATAGATTTCCAATGGAGTGTAAATAATAAGGAAAAATTTTCCGCCGAATTGCACTGGGCGTATTTATTAAGCATTTCGTATCAATAAGTGATCAATCTCTGTCAACGTGAATGTACGCTACATTAAACAAATTATTTCTGTTTATGTGTTAAACTAAAAGAAAACTCATATGCGACGCGAAACTTTCTTCTTCCATTTGAATAAAAAAAAAGAAGATTAGGGTAGACATTCGACAAAAAAAAAAAGAAAAAATCTTGCCCTCAATTTCCCAATTAATTAAGGAAATCATCGGTGGGGTTGTTTTTCCTCGGCTTGTTTACAAATTAGGCGCTCCAAATAAAAATCGCTTCCGCTATCAGATATTTTAATTTCGTTAAAAATGATTCGTCCTTCAAAGGACGAGGAGGAGAAGAGTGCGAATTGTTCGCTCGCACTTTTATAAAATCAAACGCCCCAGAAGCGTTCGAATTTTAATAAAACTCTTTGTTTGCGCCGGCTGCAACAATTCAATACTTTGTTGTGAAATGATAAAATTTTTATTTATGCCCTCCTTTGCCCCTCGAATAAACAGCTTCGCCATGTAAAACTTTTACGATTTTATTTTATTTTTTTGAGAGGGGAGGGGGCAGTAGATTTAAAACCAAAATAAAACAGAAAAGAACTATTAAGTAATAACGAGTAGTAAGTAAAGAGCCACCATAATCTCTGAGCGGAAGCACTGCTAGGCTAAGGAAACGGAAAATCCCGTCATACTCTGATATTTCAGGATGCGCCCTTAGAACTAACCAACTCTAACACACAGGGGTTATTAATTATTTGATAACGTGTTTCATCCCTCGTATGCTTAAGAGGAGCATCCCTCGCGTTTTAATCGATCACAAAAAAAAGCAGCAAATTAGCGGGAAACAGATAAAATTTTACGAGGAAATTCGGCCGTGTTATTTTTAATTTTATTAGGTGACGAATGAGCTTTTTCACAGAGCTAACGTTGTGTGGCTTCGATCTCTATACGCCCCGAATGAAATTTAATATTTAATAACCTCTTTGATTAAAACTACGAACGTGGCGATATTTAATGACTTTGTTCGTTAATGTGTAATAGTTTGTGATATAAAAGCTTTTCGCACGAGAGCTTTTGTCTTTTATGTTAACTCTGTAATCATTTTACCGACGTACGTGGATTTTTTTTTTTTTTGGAGAACTTCTCGCTCGTAAAATAAATACATTTTATAGCGGGGAAATTAATATATTAAATTACTTATTTGACGTTTCGAGAATTGCAACTTCGAATGAGGACGAGTTCATTTGATCTGTTAGTGATTTCAGCTTTTCATATAACAGAATAAATTTGAGTAAGCGAAGTTCCGCTTCCGGTTTGAAGAAATCTCCGATTCGCGCTGTTACGACGATTTAAATACAGCGCGTTTCCTATTTACTTACTCTTACGTGGTGATGGATATTTTTAGATCTACGCTAACAATCACCAAGTCGACAGGAATATTCGTGAATGCGAGTTGCTTTCTTATCGAGCGAACGGAATTTTCTGATATATGCGTTTACACGTCATTAAGTCTTGTGTTGGGATAACTATTCGTGGCGAGGTGAAGCTTCCAAGTTGCAACGAAACGGTAAAATGGCGCTTTTTTCCGCGAAATTAATTAGAAATATAAAAGCATTAAGATAACGTCGCGTTCGAAATTATTTCCTCGTTCAGGTTCAAAGCACCATTTAAAATTGAATGCATCGACCATAAAAGGACGAACGCAAGCCAAAATTGTAAATGCGCCGCATAAAAATTCAGTGGCCATTTTAAAGTGACGCATCTGCACATCTATGTGTTATATATCGTGGACGGGTTGCAACTTTATGATATGCAGGCCTTCAAATTGCCCACTCGTTGACAGCTGGTGTAAACAAGATAATGCATTTGAATTATTACATTACGTTTCAAGTGTTGCAACGTCACCGTTATATTAATTCCAAACTGGAATTACTCGGCCGTAATTGAAGGATCGTTGAATTAAAATTACTTTTGTCAGTCAATTCCAATTACACACATGGATCCCAATCCTGCAATACTAATTGCCTGCAACGTTAATATAATTAAAAAGAAATTAACACTTACCTGGCGCATCCACCATTTTTTTTATTTCTTTGATAGCGCAACTGCAAGTACTTTTTTGACGGTGTCCAGATTTGGAATGATTGAATTACTTACTACATCGCCTGGTCCACGTTATTGGCAATTACATTCCGATGAAATCACAGGATTGCTGCCTTTGTTGATAGTGAGATAGAACTTTTACATACGCTCGTGTAAATATGAAGCTGCACTTAGAGAGCGAGGTTTAATTATAATTATCAACTTGAAAGTTCTTCACAACTAATTAATCCTGGCGTTATCCAATTTACGAAAGGATTTGAACCAGCTATTTATATATAAAATTTACCCCGCTGCAACTTTGCACTTAATGTATTAAATTAATAAAGTGCGTTCGAAGCGTCTTAGGTAATATCTTCCTTTTAGTCTTTTTAATAATAATAAGAAGAGACTTCTTCTGCTATTAGGGTTTCGCCCCGTTCGCCGTCGTGTCCTGAGAGGGATACTTGTTTCAACATGACCTCGCCGACTTTATCGCGTCAACTTGTTTATTCAATAAAGAACGCCCTAAACAGTGCGGAATCGAATAAAAACGTGTTACACGTTCAAACGAAATCAAACATATTTCTGCGAACGTAAACAAAACGTTATTTCAATATTTATATTTTGCACGTCATTTTTTCTCCTTCTCTTCTTATGTGGAGCATAATCCCCACATTCTCAACCCCACGATTAATGTAGGGTGGGAAACACTTTCGCTTTTTTATATTTGCTTTCTTTTCGCTCAGATATTTGTTTTGCCTATCGGAAACGTCTTCGTGCGATATTGACAATCAAGCAGATACGAATTGTAACAAATTCCACTTTATGTATTCAGATTTATATTAGTATTCTTTTCTCTTCATGCAGAAACACACTCAAATCATATTCTTACAAAGATAATATTCGAGAAGCTTCAAATTTCTCATGAATTTACGAACCTTAATGATTGGGGAATAAAAGGATTTGGATATTCTTTTCATTTATTCTATTCAACGAATAAATTTTATACATTTTCTTATACTTTTAATCGGAAATGCTCTTACACAGAGATATTCGAAAAATGACTGAAAAGAACGAAAGGGAAATACGTCAAAAACAAAAGACAATCGTTTCTCTGAAATACTAACGAAGGAAGACCGCAAAGGTAGGGCAGACGAAATAAGAAGTCATTTGATAATAAGGAACTAAAGAGAACTAGAGAACAAAACGCCGAAATACATAGGAAAAGTAAAAAGTGCCAATGAAGAAAATAGCTTGACGAATAAACGAACTGCGAAGGATAAGTTGAATGAAAAACAAAAGAAAGCCGAAGCAGAAGATCAAAATATTATCGAGAAGCAAAGAAGACTACAAGGTACACGAACGAAAAAAATTTAGAACAAAAAAGAAACAAAAGAGAACTCGAGAAAAGAGCGACGGAATGTAAAGTAAAAGATGACCTAAAAGCATCAACAAAACACGAAAAAATGTCACGAAAACAAAAGAAAGTCAACGAAGTTTGAAACAAAATCAATCAAAAGTTCCAAACAGAGAGCGAAAGCCGCACGAAATTAAAAGAAACACAAAAAACGAAGAATATCACAAGTTAAACGAACGAAACAAGATCTAAAAAAGTAAAAAAAAAAAACAAAAGAGAACTCGAGAAAAGAACAAGGGGATGCAAAGAAAAAGTTGAACGATATTGCTTCGATTTTGCTATTCACACACAATTGTTGGCCAGAAACTAATGTGGCAATCGCTCGAATTGTGTTACTGGTTCCATATATTGTGTGAAAACTTTACTGTTAATGGTGTAATTCTGTACACATCTCTAAGGAAGGTCACAGCCGAGTATTCGGAGCCGCTGATAACGATTTTTGATTCTTAATCAAGCAACCAATGATTTGGGTTCGACTTTGTCTTGATACGTGCAGATCTTGTGAAGAAATTCACAGGCTGGAATTCATTCTGACACTTACTCGACAAGTTCTGGCTTGTGTCATCTATAGACGTTAAAAAATAAGTTTGGAAATAATTTTAAACAATTGTGTTAATAACTTTTCCACCTCCATTTTAAACAGTATATTGTAAAATCTCACATTGTCATTTCTCTTTGTGTAATATCGTTCCGTTTTGAATATGTAGTAGTGTATAAAGCAAACTGTATAAATATTCTTAGAATAAAAAAGAGGATGTAAACAGTAATTTACTTATAGAATTTTCAGTCGGTTTGGTAGGAGACTAATTCGTCCTTTTCTAAAACAAGAAAACGCACTACGGGTCATTAATTAACGGTTAAAAGCCCTCGGTTTGTTCTAAACGAGCATTTTTCTCACTCGGGGCACGCCGTTATTTTTTCTGCGCCCCCGCAGGTAATTAAAATTTATTTACTCAAAAAGGATACTCGCCCTTGGATGTTTCGGCCGTAAGGAAAAAAATTGTAAATCGTTTTTTTATGCGCGCACACGTCAGAATGATCGAGTGGGATTTCTTCCTTCAGTGTAGTTTCTAATCTTTTAAAGATTATCGTAAAGTAAGGGGGTAACATAATAAAGGATTTGCATAGATTTTGCGTCATTTGCATACAAAAACGTAAGAGGGTAATTGTGCACTTAGAAAGCACCCCCAAACGCGCCCCGGAAATAAACGGCCGTATAAATCGAAGAATGAAAAAAAAAATCGATACGTTCTAAGCGCTAATAAACTTCCACGTAAGGAAAATTGAGACTTGATTGTATAGAAAAGTCCTATTTTGTTAGGCGACAGCTGCAACACGCTTTCCTGTCACTCGCTGGGAATTCCCTGGAAACCCTTAGAGTAAGTGGAAGTTTCATCTCGTTTTGTTGTTCCTACACGAATAAACGATGATAATAATAACAATAACAACAAAAAGAAAGCCGGCGCGTGCAACTTAATTTTCTCTAAAGCTAACGCCGCTAATCTTAATAGACAGAAACAAAATTGCGCTTTAACACTCTCTGTTTTTTAATTAAGGATCCGTATTAATTAAGAGAGAAAAGCAATTTCAAATTTTTTTTCCTTCTTCTTCTCCCCTTAAGACGACGTGAACTTCGCCGGCTTCACTTTTACACATTTCTCCCTTCCATCTACTTTACATTACACACAAAGCGTTTCAGAACCTGAATATTTTTTACGCGTTTGTAATTCATTGTATATTTACTGCATTATCATTATACTTTGGAAATTCTTCCTCGCGCATTGAATATAATGTTTCTGTAAAATATTTTATTTTAGAAAGGACGTCGTGGCATACAGGGTGAGATTTAGTCGTATTAACGCGACTTTACCCCGGGACGACCCTCCGTCGACTTCTCGGCTATCGCCAACGTAAAATAAACCACAAAAACGTTATGAGATTATTTACTTAAGTATGTCCGTTGAAATTAAGCCTGTTTTGTTTTCATGCTTCATGTTTCATGCTCCACGTAAGGATAACGTTGTGTGTGCGCCGACGTAAAAATTACACGTAAAGCCCCCGGGAATCCAATTAAGGTGATTTTATATAATTTTTTTTTACCCCTCGCGACTAATTGGGTTATCTGCAGGCTTAGTTGTGCGGCGAAAGTTCCGGAAATATTTAGGTATTTATTTTTGCGCGAAACAAGGACATTTATCCGTGTTACACTCAGGCTTTCCGAGGCGCTGACACTTTCCTAAATTAAACACAACGATATTAACGAATCGCTATTATGTCGATCATTTATTTTTCGCTGTGGTTCACGATCATAATTTATGCTCAGCGCTTTCGGTGCAGTAAGACATTTTAATTTTTTTTTTTCTTCTTTCCGTCCGTTCCGACTCGGATAGATCCAGCACCGTTAATTTATACTTGAAACGGCTTTACGTTTCAATTCATTGCACGCTGCCACAGAATCCTTGTTATCACTACAGATTACGGCGCAAATATTTTACAAGACGTCGACAAATGTTACCGAAGAGAAGTCGATAATAAAATCAGGAGCGAGAGAAAAAAAGAACTCGAGTGCTATTTAGGTCTTATTAATAAAAAACGCGGCGGCGCTTTTTGCGAAATTTCCGAATAAAATAGTCCCTTAATTAAAATACCTGGTGCATTGAGATGATTCGAGAGGCGAGTTTTCCGGCAAACACAAGAGTTCTCTCAAATTAAAAACGAGCGAAATTAGTTTCGGCGCTCGCGTAATAAAGTCGAAAACGATCGGTGAAGAAGGTGGCCTAAATTAAAATCGACTACAACGTCTTCTCTTTTTAGAATCACCCGAAACTAATAACAAATATTCCTTTTTCGCGATTTCCATAATAAAAAAAAAAAAACCCGGCGCCTCCACCATTTCTTCTAACAACGTGAAACTTAATAAAACGCAAATTATTGATTGCACGTTTTATATAAATAAATTTAAAAAGAAAGAACGATGTAGAATAATTTAATAAACGCATATAAATTGTGGTGCGGTTTTGAAAAAAATTTTTTTTTTATATTCACACTCACGCATTATACTAACGAAAAAATATTATCCCATTTGCATGCAATTTATTCCGGCATTGGTTTATTTTAATGTTCGTTTTTATATTCTGCGAATGCGTTCGTTTTTTCCCCCGATTTATAACCGTTTATAAACGGGCCGTCCAAAAAAAAAAAAAAAAATCCAAAACTAAATTCTATTAGTGGCCTCGACGTTTTTGATTGGACACTGATAGAAACGACGACGACGACGCGTTCGGCATACGAAATTCGCATTTAAATGTCGAATATCAATTTCGGGTAGCTTTTGATTTAAATCTAATTCTGTTATTTAGCCGATACGCCGACCATAAATTTCGGCCTTACTACGAACATTATGTTGCAACAATAAACAGATATTATCATTACATTTTACAAACTGTCTTCCATTGTGCAGCGGCCGAAGTTATTTATGTGGCTGGTGGTAAATACGAAATAATCACTTTAATGGTTTTGCGGCGGTTCAAGATTGCCAACGTTAAAAATTAATTAAACGCTGCTACCGCTCGTCCTAACAAACACACATCAAATATGACGCGAAATGACATTCGATACGCGTTCTTGTTTTTTTTTTTTTAATTAATTTAGGACGAGGTTGCAGTTTGAATTTCTTTTTTAATTTAAATGTTCTTATTATAGTGGACGAGTAAATTAATTCGGTTTAAAGTACGTGTTGAATTGGGTCCAATGTATAATCGATACCAATTTGGCGAACTATGTATTTGCATGACAATTTCATTAACTCCTTCTGTCTTTGGTGTATTGCTTTCGAAAGTCCCACATCTGTGCTTTCCCTGTACACAAGGCAGACGTGGCCGTCCACACTTAGAAATTTCATCCCTTCTAAGTAACCCTCGCCTTGTATTTCATTAACATGATTTCGCTTAATATCTGAATTAACAATTTACCGTATTGGCGCAGAAGAAGGAAATCTTCGGGGCGAAACTTTCATTTTCTCGGGAGTTAAAATTTATCTCAAAGTTAAAAACGGAGGTTTATCGCGGAAGTTTGATGTTTTTCGGTCGTATATACACGGAAAATATTCAAGGGAAAAGATGGTAATCAGTGTTAAAAATGAGGCGTCAAAGTTCGGCGTCGTTCGCCGTGTGTGTTTATAACATAATTTATCTTTGTTTTCCCAAAATGATTACCTTGCTTTCCAACGGTGAAAAACGCATGCACCGATATGATAAATAAATGTTGAAGAAAGCGTTCGCCGTTTGTTCTGCGTTCTATTCACCGAATCAATTTACGGAGCATAAACCACCTCTTTCATGAATATTTATGCGTCGGGTATGTTGTCTAGACTGGTTCCAAAATGCATTACATAATTATGCTACTTAATGCCCTGAACACACATTTTCGTAAATTGGTTCTGAAACTTTACTGACACTTCCGCACCGAACATTAATACAAATCAGAAACCAACACTTTTTCTTCTTCAAATATTCAAACTCACCAAATACAATTATAGTCGCTGGCCTAAACCAGTGACGGCGAACCCATGAACCGCCAGCATATTTAGAGAGTAGATATTTATGAAAATTGCGATTTTGTAGAAATTATTTTCTTTTCAGAATAAGGTTTTGCATACAAAATTAGTATTATTATTCAAGTAACAAAAGAAAAGAGTCTTACAGGAGCCTCTGGCATTTTTTTAACTTCACATTTACTCACATTTTCCTGCGTGATTTTTCATGTATTCAAATTTTTGTCTTTGTTCACAGGCAGACATAAATAAATTTGGAAAATAATAAACAAAAAAATTCTCGTAAGTGTGAAGATAAAGTTTCCATACTTTTCTGTATAAAATCTTTTGTAAAAATTTATTACAATAGATTGTTATTATTACAATAGTTTTCCATCTATTTCTCTCATTTTTTCCCATGTTCACATGTGTTCCTTACTTGATCCGTACCCTAAACAGACAAGTAAACAAACACAACTTAAAAAAATTGTTTTATTGATTTGATTTTACAATGGTTTTCACATTGGAAGAGAAATCTTTTATGGTTGAATTCTACTTTCGAAACGTCCAAAAAATCAAGGGCGAATGGACCTATTCTATTCCTGATTGTATTACAGAATTTCAGGAAAAATTGGTATTAGTTACTTGCAAGAATGATGAAATTAAACTGAATAAAAAATTTGTATCATTTTTAAATAATTAATAAGCTACGCCTGTTGTTAATATCCGCGGCTAAATGATTTTAATTAATATCAAATATAACTGAATGACTCGGTAGGGGTTGGCGTCAAATTATTTAGGGAGCAAGACTGAATCGAATGCGGTGAAGCGTCGTCTCCGAAGTGATTAAGTCGATACCGTTTGCTTTAGAATAATTGCTCCGCTAACGTGTTGACTGTCAATTAAATTAATTGGAGTTTTTTTTTAATGAAACATCCTACTGAAATCCTCAAAATACCCGGCGGCGTAAGCGCACGCAAAAAAAATTATGTTATTTCTCTCGAGGAAAATTAAATTCGTAAATTTTAAATTCGTTCTATTGTTGGCCATGTCATTTCGGTATGTCATTATCATATTATCTAATCTTATTTCCACAAATAACCGAAAATAATGGATGCCATCATCGTAATTCATTTATAAGTCGGTCGACTTTCTTATCGATCGATCATTTCAGTTCGCGTCGAGCGGTTCCGCATGAAACTGAAATAATATTATTGTAGTCGATAAACTGGGCGAGATCGATGATTATTGTTTAATTAAGCCCCGACACTAATCTCGGTATAAACTGACCTAGCCATTGTTCTTCAAACGCCGTTTGATTTTAACCTTTGCGCTCCGTTCGAGCTTGAATTTCATTAAAAACGTTCGGCCGGCCATGTTTCTCTTGTTTGGTCTGTGCGTTGCAGCTAAACAACGATCATTTGGGGAATTAATATCGCAATTATGTAAATTTGTTTTCCTTATTAGAGCTATGCATATTCATTTTCAATATTTGCCTCTCTATACACCACGGCATTATAATTGCTGCAAACAACAACTGACATTGATATAGATGGATGTTAAGCGATCACTTTCTGTAGTTTGAAGTACATTTATTTCCATGGTATTAATGGCTCGGTTTCGGAGCAGAAAACAGAAACGTCGGCATTAATGAAATTCTCGACGGATTAAAATGTGAAACGTATAAAAAAGAATCATTTTAGAATGTCGAACATTTGTGCGAAATAACAATGGCATCGGGCGATCGTAATTGATGAATAGATTGGAAATCAGTTTAATTTTCTAATGGATTTAGCGGCATAAAGCGGAATTTCTATTAAAACCCATCAAGTCCGCCTTGTAATAATTCAATCCACAGAAAACAAATTAATTCATTTTGTGCATTAGCCCCATCGAATAGGTCCGCGATGAAACATTATAATATTACCTAGCACGATGTAATCTCCACATCGTAACTATTAATCATTATGGCCATTGTTCGGTGTCCACCGATAAATTACATCATCGTAAAACTTCACAGAACTCCGTCTTCAATTAGATATATGTATGTGCGGGGCGAGTTTAAAATAAATCAATACAAAATTCATTCTGAAAGCTTTCTGGCTCGAATGCCATCAATCAAAAACATATTTGGATTTATCATAAATCTTCACGGGGGGGTCTTTTATTTTCAGTTATAGTCACCTGGTGAAATTAGAGCTTAATAACTTATTCCAGAATGGGTAAATGAAAAGCAAAAAAGCTCGAGGGCGAAGAAGTACTTTACATAGCCATCAATTTTATTCGCTTCTTAATGCACGGTTTATTTCCGTTCGCGTACGTTTCCTAATTGAAATCGGCTTCAAGTTTTGCGCTGGAAACTTTATTTTCACGTCTTAAGTACGCCGATATTAAACTTACGAAATGTGTAGACAAGTCTCAATACGACCGACTGCACTTTTATTTCGAAACCCAAACTCGTAAATGTTTAACGACTTTGTCGCCGATAGCTTTTCGAAAACCACATTACATTTTTTAATTAAAATAAAATTAGTCGCGTTCTACTAGGTGTCCCCCCGTCTGGAAAGTAAATTTACATATATTTTCCTTTTCGTTTTTCGCCATCCACATGACGCAAATTAAGAACCTCGGGGCAATCACCCAAATAATTGCGGAGGGATAATTTTTCATTTAAATGTACACGCAATTATTATAGCTTACACACGGGGACGGCCTTAATTCGGAAAAGAAAACGTTCGTGTAAATAATAAATAAATTCCCAAAATCAATCCCGAACTATTTATACTTCTGCAAGTAACGTTAATCGATTTGTTATTTGTTTCAGTGTATCGCCAGCGCAATCTGAAAGGGTTTTATTTATAGTAACGCGTATTGTTTGAATTTCCTTGAGTGGAGAGAGCGAGAGCTTGTAAACATTAATGGGAGAAAAATACGCACACAAAATAGAAAAGAATTGGCTCGTTACGTGGCGAACACACGTTCAAAACTCGCCGTAAAATTTATCTTGGACTTATTACGAACTAACTTATTTTTATCGTCCAGATGTAGTAGGGCTTTCCTTTTTTTTTTTCTTTTTAATTCGATTTGATTCGACAAAATTTCGAAACGTAAATGCGCCATACTATTTCATGGCTTGTTTTTCGTTTGTGTGTGTGTGTGTGTGTGTGTGTAAATGGTAGTGATGACGATAAATTCTGATAATGTTCTTTCTTTCCCTTGTTCGATATTTTGTAGTGTTTGCAATAAAGTACCTGTCCGAAGCAGATTTTGTACAACGTCCAAAGGCACATATAAAATAGTGGTAAGAGGGTCAGGTTGCACATAAATATGATACTTAAGAAACTCAACCAAAAAATCGCATTGATTCGCGTGTGCTCTTCCCTTTTTTTAGTTTAAAATCGGTGATTGCACAGAGAGAAATGACACAGCGAGATTTTATACAATGTTGTGTAAAATGGAAGAAATTATCAACATAAACGTTGAAAATTAAAAAGAGAATCGTATATATTTCCACCTCTAACTTAAATGTAAAATGTCATACTAATTTGATCTTTGTATTATAAAAAAATCTCGTAAGTGTGAAGAAGGAATATTTGGTGGAGGCGCCGGATTTCATTCTATTTTTTTTAAAGTTACACCAGTTATTGCTAAAATAAATTCAATAAATCTTTCTACAAAAACCTGTTCTTGTTGAACAGGATCCTATTATTTCGTTCGTCTACGCAAACACCTAACCAAAGCCGCTCGCTATTTAAAATAAACTGAAAAAGTTGCAACAAAAAAAATCTTGTTTATTATACACATAAATGAAAAAATCTTCTAACACATTTACTATTATTTGTGTTACATAAGTTTCTTAATACTGTGTAATGTAAACATTTTCTATTTATTATTTTAGCAATGTAGATTCTACAATCGTGTTAACAAATACCATTGTTTTTCCTCTGTGTGATTTCATCATCATGGTATTTTTAATTCCGGGCCACGTTCTTATGTTTGTGTTTGTATTTACACATGCGACTCAAAATTTAATTTTAATCCTTAATGCTTTTAACGCACGTAATCGCTTTATTTGCGGAGTTTTAAACGTTTAAAAAATTATTTGTATTATCAGGATTACATTTCAATCAAATGTATATGAATAGCACGTTTGCGAAATTTATCGCAAATTTAAATTTAATGCAGTTATTTAAAACGATTCCCTTAAAATTGAATTTTAATTCACAATTATTAGTGCTTTAAACGCACGTTATCGTCTTTTGTGAGGAGTTTTGTGAAGGTTTTAAAAATTATATGTATTTTTCGTATTCAAATATATACGAATAGTACGTTTGTGAATTTAAATTTAGTTCGGTTATTAAAAATAAATAAAATGTGCTCTTGATTTGTAGATAGGAGAATTAAACTGAAAAACGGGATTAATCGTAAAGAGGTTTAAATTGAATGTCTGCGTGTATGTGCAGGTTACAATAAGCATTGTTAAAGTGAATAATGATATTTGCAATCGCCGTGTGTGCAGCGGAATATACCATAGTTGAAATAGCGTAGTATAATTAGAGGCATCTATCCGTTGAGGGTTCTATTCCGCGGTCAAACACAATGAAACCAATTCACCCTAGTACCACGTTCGATAGCTTGAATTGTATCGCTAAACTCAATTAGAACGCTGACAATATAACAATTTACTACAATATGTCTAATGATGAGGAAATTAATAGATGATAGCGGAGGAATCTGCTGTTTCTGAGCCTTGCTTTTTCGCCTGTTGAAAGCACAAAGCAAATAACGTTTAGTGTTATGTAAATTTCCGAGCTTTGAGTTTCGCCTGGTTAAAGCTCGAAGCTTTTTTTTCTTTTAATTTAAATAAAATATACTATTATGATAGATGACGCAGAAAGAATCTGTTATTTCGGAGTTTTCGCTTGGTGGAAGCTCAAAGCGTATATTTTTTTTTAAACCAAACAATGAAAAGGTTTTCGTTGTTTTAATCGTGGTAGCCCTGAGCAATGCAAATGTAACAATATTCCAGGTAGAGAGGAAAAAAAAAAGGTAAATACAACAACGGCCGGGAAATATTTAGCATTTCGAGCGCTCCCGCGCCGATAAACAAAATATTTACGAAAATATGAACGAAATTCGAAATCTCGGGGGGGAATTCGCCGTTTCTTATCTCGGCAAACGTGAGGGCAAAGGCGAGTAATGATAAAGTGGCGTGATAGAGCGCTGTTTATTTCACTCTCGTCGTCGTTGGAACTCATTTGGGCCTTCTGTTGTAGGACAACCACAACGGTCTCACAACTTAACGACAGCTGAATCCTAGCTACACCTGCGTGACAGTTATGCCGGCAAGTTATTGCTCAGAGTGGTCGCTTCCGACCATTAAACTCGCGGTCGAACCTTCTTTATCCACTTGTCAAAATCCGATGGCATTCCTCTATTCCTGATATTAACCCTCTAATGTTGACCCATTATACCAAAAGCGTATGCATATCGACCTCCATTTATAACCAGAACATCACTGCTTTAATGCAGGACTCTACTAAAAGCTTCGAAATCTATCACATCACATATTCCTGTTATACATCAGTCTTGAAAACAATCTGCGTTCATTCTTCGCCCATTTAATTAAATGCTTTCGCTTTTTAATCCCATCTTTGCAAGGTGAAGCCATGCCTGGAAGTGTTCTGCATTTGTTCTTCCTTAATTTCATTGAGATTGTGAAAAAAGTTTCCAAGTTTTATTCCCGTCTTCATAAATCTAAAAGGCTTTGGCTTTGTCTTTCTGAAAACTTTCGATGTTCATTCTTGGGAATCCACTATTTTCTCAAGATGTTTGCATCATGTTTTCTATTTTTTTATTCGTTGCGAATCTATAAGCGTGAGCGTGTAAGTTTCAAAACCCAAAGGTTGTTAGTACAGTTGTCGCTTGCTTCGAAAATAATCAATAAATACAGGGCGAGTTTAAAAAATAGAGAAAGTTTAAAACGTCTGGAAAAGTCCCTGCATTAAATATTACAGCGACAGCTCGATAATACTATAGTAAGTAGTTTAGATAGTTCCATTGATGTGCTCTATAATCAGCAAAGTTTGTATTCAATTTCCTTCATCAATATTTTATTATATCGGAACTCGAACTCACGGCGGTGTCTGTTTACATCGTTAAATTTATAATTCTTAAACGTCCTGCAAGTTTTATGCTAAAGTAATCTCGCGGTGAACTTCGGAGTTATTCTGCTCCGTTAGTTCCCGAGATTAGTTTTTTTTTTATCTGAGAGGGCACGAGTTACTTCTGAGGGGAGAGTTGTTACCTTTATCCCGTATCCCGCTCTCACATGTTTTATTTAATAAAGGAAAGGGACAATTTATTTATCTTTCAATTGCCCTGAAGTATTAAATTTTTATATCTCTCCGCTTCAGCGTGTACAGTAAAAAATTGCCGGAGTGTAAAAGATTTCTTTTTTTTTATTAACAGTGAGCGAGTGAGTTTTGAGATTAGTATGTATAAGCAGTTAGGCTATTGTTTTCTCGTAAAATTGTTCAATCATGCAATTTACATAATAAAACGCTTGTTTTTGCCGTAAAGCTTAACTACTTATTAAGTAGTAAAGGAGCGTCCTCGAAGTTTTGTATTGATGGCCCTCGTTCTACTGGATTTTTGCTTTAACCTCGCAAGAGTATCAGCAGTTGCATCTACTCTCCAGGAAATCTAGGACACAACACTAGAGTGGCATTGATTTTCATAGCGAGCAGTATAAAGTTGTTTCTAAAATTTCCTCGCACAAAGCGTAAGGGATGAAAGCTTGCTATCAATTTACCTTTGATGTAAACAGTGCCTTCGAAGATTTTACCATTTTGTTCTTAATAATTACGTTAGACGCGGAACTTATTTAATCAAAGCCCTTCTCTTTAAGTGAAACTAAAATTCTTATTCCTTTTACGTAGTTATTTCTACGTACATGTTAATGTTTCTAAGAAAAATTGTGTACATACATTTTGTGGAATTTCATTATTTTTAAAGTTAAAACAATTTCCTCGGGCTAACTGCGGAGCTGCAATTTCACTCCTTCGCTCGTCTCTATTTATACAGCGAGGAGATAAAATAACTCCTTACCGTCTGTTTAAGTACATCTATAAAACTAATAAATGTGTCTCAGACTTGTAAATAGAGAAACTGACTCGTTCAAATCTTTAAAGAGGCACACATACGCACGCATAAGTTCGTTAACATATATGCAGTGATACCTATAGCAATCATATACATATATAGAAATAATTCATCGCATGAAATTTCGATTACATTCGAAAAATCAGCTGAAATACAACTACAAGTTTAAAAGTAATTAATTAAGTCGACAGTAGTAGAAAAATTAGTAAATACCTAATTTTGGTGACTTTAATAATTCCGAAAGGCAGTGTATGTACGTCCCTAAGCGTCTGCGCCTCTCTTTCTTGTTGAAAAAGTCCTGCATTTTATGGCTTTGCATGCGAACTTGTACGGGTGCGTGGAAGCCCCTTTAAACAGCGAAGTCACAGTAGTAGGTCTAAAAACCTCCGAATAAAATTGTGTTCCTTATTTAATTATCGCCATTTAAGTTGGAGATTATTTTTTCCACGTAAAAATAAAAATGAAATTCCCCCTTTCTTAAAAATGGAATTCACCGACTACTTTGTCGTTATTTCTCGAATCAAATTGCTCGTTTACATCCAACAATTCAGGGGGATTTTATAAATTGCTCCGTCACACGATTTCACGTCTCGTTATTTATGAAGACAACTTTGTTTCAAGCAACACTAAAACGTCCTTATTATTCTATCCGTAAATGGTACATTGATGTTTATGTGATGTGTGAAGCGATGAACCACCCCGCACGTCCATCCCCCAAATCACTTTCGTACTTTATTGCGTATGTATCGAAACGTGCAGGGTTAATATTTTTTTTTTTTTGAAACGCGTTAGCTCAAATTAATTTAGTGGAACTTTAAAGTTCGAGGTTCGGGGTTCGTGCATTTTGCGAAGTTTTAAAGCTACAAGCGAAATGTGATTAATCTTTAAACAAAAACTGTCAGTATTCAAGTATGGGTTTCGAGGGAAAACTTTTATCATCACGCTTTGTAACTTTGCCGGCCGGTCGGGTTTTAAAAACCTAATTTAACGTTAATATTTAAACAAAAATATTTCGTCACCGGCGACCTTAATTCGCGTTTTACGCCCGCCTTGTATTTTTAACGTCCGAGCTATCGCCCGGACGGATACGTCACTTATTCCAAAGTTGGCGTGTCGTTATTTATTATGCAGAATTTAATTCAACGAGGAGATCGAATACGTGTATCCTTTGTCCTGTCTCTGTGTTTCCGCTCGCTCGGTTATGAATGTACTTTTGTGGTGTGTGGAAACGCTTTTTAAAGAAAATCACCGTACGTAGGTATTTGAATTATGTACGATTCTGATTTTGTTATGCACACGTAATCTGGACCCGAGGTGTATTATAATAGCTTTAAGTTTTCGGAAAGACCTTGGCCTCACTTGAATAGAATTTTAGTTAGGGGTATAAACTATATCTTACCGGATGAAATCTTACGGGCCTACCCTTAAGGTACATACATGAAATAATAACGAGGGCCACCCTCTTTGTATCTGCATAAACGTGTTTACTATACACAATAACGTTTTAAGGATTCTTCTAAAGGAAACAATTCAAACCTTCATAAACACAGGGAGATATGACAAAGTAAGATTTTACACAATAATGTGTAAAATGGAGGTGGGGGAAATCATTAACAAAATAGAGATAAAGTTCCAACACATTGTTGTATAAAACTCTACACTTTATGTAAAAATTTACTCCAAGATTTTATTTTCACATTTTGTTCTACAAAGTCCTACACGTTTTTGTAAAAATAAACTGAAAAGAATAACTATAGCCCCGCAACCAATTTTTATTATTATTCTTTTTTTAATAAATAGCTTGAATTGCGACATCTTGCGATCACTTTTTGACACAACATTGCATTAGGAATGACACATTGGAACTAGTTTGCTACGTACTAAGTCATCCCGTGCAAGGCGGCCAAGCTTATTGAAAGTTTTAAATTTTTTTATCACAAATCGGTTTCGATTGTAGCATCTTCTGTACAGTTTTCTGTTAGTAAACAATTGGACCTTAATGGCTTATATTTTAGAACAAGAAGGAAAAACTTCTTCGCCGAGAAAACAGAGGAACATTTGATGTCTCTAAATTTTCCAGTGTTTTGGCCAAGGGCTTCGACTTTGGATGGAAAAGGGAAACTTAATTGCTCAGATAGATAGAGATGGTTGACTTAGCTTGTGCAAAAAGGCAACAGTTAATTGCCTAGATAGAACAGACGAACGTTTGAGTTGCAGTAAGTGATGGCCATAGTAACTCATATTTTGGACAAAAAAAAACAAACTTTATTTGTCCAGAAAGACAAGGAAAGCGTTCATTCTAGTTTTTCTTACGATATATGTGATTTATCCATAAGGACTTATAATTTGGGCGAAGAAGGGAAAAGTTAAAAACCTAAAAAGACAGAGTGTACGACCCTTCTTGCAGTGTTCATATTGGTTTAAATTTTGGACAGGGAAAAAAGAAGTTATTTGTCCAGGGAGGCCAAGAATAGCGACAGTTTCATCGAGTAACGAGAACCAGCAGTTAAACCACCAGAACGTCGGCAATAGAAGCAGTCGTGACGCGGTTCCAACCGGAAGGCAATTCGATTGTGGACCACGACCGCGGAAGCCTTCAAGTTAAATGAAGAATAGGGACACTAAGTGCTTCTAAATTTTTCATTGGAGTTCTTCTTAGTCGAATTAAAATCTGACCTTCGTAAGGATGACCTCAGCCAAAAATGGAACAAAAATTGATCAACTGGTCAAAGAACTTAAATATTAAACGAAGAAGAGGCAAGTTAATCGCTGAGAGGGTGTTTCTAAATTTTTTTATTGAGCAATTTATTATAATGATTTGACCATAATAGCTTATATTTCGGACGAAGATGGGCCTAGTCAGCCAGAGCACACGAATATTTGAGATGGAGACCTTCTAACAACAGCCATGGAATCCATAATGGCTAATATTTTGGACGAGGGAAAAGAAAAGTTATTGGCCCAAAGAAACAAAGACAAAAAGAAGAAGGTGAGTGGCTATGCCCTCAAATCGGAAAACGACTAAAGAAAGAAGAAGGCAAGTGGATAAACAATAAAAATGCACAACACTTAATGGAAGAAAAGGATAATTAGAAAAGTGATGAAGGTGGCTATGTCCTCAAAGTGTAAAACGACTAAAGAAAGAAGAAGGCAAGTATAAAAATAATAAATATGAAAAACACCTAATGAAAGTAGAAGGTAAGTGGAAGAATGATGAAGATGGCTATGTCCTCAAAGGTGGAAAACGACTAAAGAAAGTGGAAGGCAAGTGGATAAACAATAAAGATGAAAAATACGTAATGAAAGATGAAAGTAAGTGGAAGAGTGATGAAGGTGGCTACGACCTCAGATTGGAAAACAACTAAAGGAAGAAGACAAGTAACGAAAAACATCTAATGAATAAAAGAACAAAAAATATTTTACTACAAACATCATTCTACAAACAAACGTAAACATTTTCTATTTATTATAGGTGTCTTCATTTTAGTAACAATAACTTCTGCAATTGTGTTTACAAATACCATGTTTTCTCTCTGTGCATAAGAAAAGTTTCGAAGGCACATAAAATTTACATGTAAAAAAATTGAATTTAATTAGAATTCAATTCGACATCGAATTTCCGGGTTGCAAAAGAAAATTTTGCAATAAATTTTTTTACGACGGCACAAAACGTCTGCAGGAATATATAAATTTGTTTTTTGTTTTGATATACGATCGGAGCATCACTGCGAAGCAACATTTTTACTGGCAGTAAAAACTTCATATATTACGGGCCACGGGGGTAGATCTCACACTGTATTATTTTTTATAAGGCAAGATCAATGAAGGGATCATGGTTTATTGTAAGACAGGAGTTATTCTACATCTGCTCCAGCCGCATTCGATCTGGGATTCCCGGTCGCAACTTTGTGTACACAAACCTGGCACGCGCTCAAATTTTTTTTTTGAATTAATTTCATACCTGGTTAATAACGCGCCTCACGCTCAATCTACTTGAGCGTCGCTTAAAATTTATTATTTTTTTTTTATTCGACTGCGTTCACTTGAAATATTGAGCTTTTGATAAATGAAAGCGACATTCCGAGCCGCCGGTGTTTCCAGGGTTGGTAATAAAGTTTTGTTAATTTATATGTTTGTTTATGAAGGCGAGTTCTCTCCTTCATACGTTTTCGCCGCCCACTTTTCAAACAACTTCCAATATTAAATTTCACGTTCCGCTTTGAAACATCACCTTGTATAAACTATGTAACTTAACGGTAGTTCGGTTACGCAATCAATCACTGCCACATTACGATATAATCGATTAGAAACGAACCCTGTTTCCTTTTGTTTGGGTTTTTTGACCTTGAGAGGATTTAAACTTGAAGAGGCGCCTTTATTTATTTATTTTTTGGAATCAAATAAAATAGTGAGTTTCGTAATAGTCGAATTTCAAAATCCCAGTGGCACAAGACGTCTCGGGGGACTAATATCACATCTCGGCAGACTTCCACGACCCCTATCCACCCCCGAGTTGCTCAGCCGTGCGACTCCTGGAAGCGATGACTTAAAACGTTAAAATCTTGCTCGTATATGTTACTGCGAATGCCAACTGCGATCCGGCCTGTAAATTTCACCCAAGTTTTTCTCTTACGACGAGCGAAAAACGTCGCCTTATTTTTAAAGCAGTCTTCCTTGATTAGCGCGATTTAATTAATCCCGTTTTCTAACAAGTTGTGAAACTTTAATAAATCATAATTTGTTGAATGTTTTTAATTTGGTAATAAAAAGTATTTCATTGTTGGTAACATCACAACATGTGTGTGTCGTAAAAAGGCTGGTATACACTTTTGTTTGCACAAACTTTCAGAAATTGCTTTTTGGTGATTTTTTTTTTTGGAAAATATAAGCGAACTTGTTTGACAAAGTCATCAAGTGTATGCCATGCTTAACACCTATAGTTTTATTTTAGTTTGCAATAATAAACTGCTTTTTGATAGCGAGTGAAATTTGATACCATTGCTGTTTGAAATAGCACAAAAATATATCTTGATATAGTAAAATGTGTCGGCTGGAGTTTTTTGACGCGGAAAAATTAGGGCAATTTCGTTTATTTTATTTGTAAAACTTGTTACCGTCTAGCTAGATACTTTCACCTGTTGTTCTAATGGCGAAATAAGTCGGCCGATTTATCTCCGCGAGGTTTTTTTCTTAGCTCTCGAACGAAATAAAGAAACCGCGCGTTTTATTTAAAATAATTTAAAGCCGCATTTGCATGTAATTACGCGGTAAAGTTTGAATTGAAAGTAATCTAGTAAAATAACAGAAAAGTGTGCGATTTGAATTGTATAGTGTATAGTAGGCTTCTAAGGAGCTTACCGGACTCCCACTTACATTAACTTCATTTACATTAGAATCGAAATGTTGCCTTACATCTCAATTTTCTCACTTCCCCATCTCTTTCGAGTTCTTTCTCGTTAAGGACTGCAATTTTCTCTCACTTTCGCGTCTCTGTTATTTCCTCGGCGTCTTTTATTTCTTTCAGTCGGTATAGTGAGTGATGTATTGTTATGTTTAGGAAATCTATTTTTCCAGACATCTACGGAATGAATGATTACTTGTATTACTTGTTTTAGGCGAGCACTGAAAAGGCAATGCATTTTAAAGCAAATATTTTAGACACGATTCAGAAAATGAAAGTCTTGTAAATTAATTTTATATGCGCAGGGAGAAATGAGATAAACATGATTGTTGAAAATAAAAAAGGTTCAGATATATTTACACGTCTACCTTAAAAAAAGTTTACGTTTGTTTGTTGCAAAATTATTGCTCCATTTTCCAGTAAAAAGTTACATACTAACTTGACTTTTGTACTACAATAAATTCTCGTAAGTGCGAAGATAAAGTTCCAACGCTTTGTTGTATAAAATTCTACATCTTATGTAAAAATTTACTACAACAGACCGTGAAGGTTTTATTTTCACATAGCATAAAGGTCTACACTAATACACTATAGTAGAAGCTTTCAATAATTTAAAAATAATTAAATTATGACTCATTACAAATACCTTTGAACACTTGTAACATAATTTTT
Source organism: Serrognathus titanus (assembly GCA_039766575.1). Classification (NCBI taxonomy): domain Eukaryota; kingdom Metazoa; phylum Arthropoda; class Insecta; order Coleoptera; family Lucanidae; genus Serrognathus; species Serrognathus titanus. The sequence goes on along the minus strand of CM077916.1, from coordinate 5,063,783 downwards.
TTTTTTTAATTTAATATTGAACTTCAAAGGAGAGCTTTCAATGATATGTTAGGACATGAACCTCTCTCGTCCCCCTCAGTTCTCTTCGAAAATTAAGAAATTTGTGTGATCCAATCAAATAGGCAAAATGCAAAATAGAATCTAATTGAAGATTTCCCGCCGGGGGTTTAATGCAACCCTGCATATTCATTACGCAAACATCCGATTATCTCAGGGTGGCTCTCCCGAAGTTAACACAACTAACTTACACATTTGGCGCGGGCTCGGCTTTAATAAATCGAATGAATCGAAAACTGGCGACGATAAAAACGTGATTTCGGCCAACAAATTAATAAACAAAGCTGTCACTTGCTAATGATGGTGGAAACAGATCGGGAAAGGATCACGTGTCACGCCCGTACATTAATTTTAATTATGCTTGGGTTATGGATACGTGATGGTATTTAATAAATGCGCGAAGATAGAATCGAAAAAATCTTTCAATCAATCAAAATACTTGAAATAAATAAATCCGCTTATCTATTGTATTATTATATTTGGACGATAAATAGCAGCTGGATGTGATTAAAAGCGCGAACCACATAATACACATTAATCACAACTATGTATTATTACAATGGGATTTATGTGTGAGCAGTTGAAGGTGGAATAACTCTAATTTAATTCTCTAAAAATAATTTGGTTATTCCGGGCAGGTGATGTAATATAAATTTAGGGGCAATTTAATTAATATTCGTTTCACGTTTTTTTTTTTTTTATCGTCAACACGGACCGTCGACGCTAAACGGAGAAAAATTTAGCTTTTATTTATCGCGCGCAAATAATTGCATTGCGCTCTGGTATATATTGACATTAAAAATATCAATACTATGCTCTCCCCTGTCGTTTAACAGTTTGATTTTTAAATAAATCCTCCGAACGTGAAATTACTTTTATTTCCATAAAATTTCGCTCTGTATTTACAATAATACATCACGGACTCGCCTGAAGCTAACAGGAAATCATTATTTTTTTTAAAAAAACAAAATTTACAGGGTGGCACATCCGCGCGGTAAAGTTCAGTAACTTCATTACGTATACAAAAGTTTCATATAAGAGTTCAAAAGCACTAAATAGTCTGTATTATAAAAACATCAAATTTAGTAACGTTTTTATAATACGAGGGTAAACCTGAATTTATTGAGAATAGGAAAATCTAGTAGGTCGTGAAAAACAAAGCATACAGCGTTATTTAGAGCAACTCTTTATCTGTCATTTGAAGTTTAGTTGTTCAAGTTACGTTCGTTGGATGATAGCTTTAGTAGTTTGCAGTAGCACCTGACTTAGCAATGTGCGATTTTTGGCTATTTTTTGAGCTCGAAAGAAACTTGCGGGATAGAAGGTTTTCGTCAGAAGAAGAGATTGATGCCGCTGTTCACGCTTATTTTGAATGTGTTCTGAAAGATGACTAGTTCGGAGCTTTTGAACAGTGAAACGAAAGAATGGTCAAGTGTATCACTGCTGAAGGGAGCATATTTAAAATAAAATCCTAGAAAATATTAACCGTGTTTTTTATTCTCAATAAATTCAGCTTGAACCTCGTATACCGCAATTTTTATGTTACTTTTTAATTAGGTGTAATTTTGGTCGAGTTTGTTGACTTTTCGAAAGAAATAAAATTTCTGCGACGTGATACTAATGAATTTATTATGGAAACCCCCTGCCTCAACCACTACGCGCTCTTGCGTATTTAACTTACACTTACGCTTCACACAATGGCTGCGATGAATGAGTAATGTCGCGCAAAATTTTGCGCTCAAGAACTGAGTCAATATCAACAAAATTAATTTGGACTCCTCGCTGCGAAACGAAAAATACAAGTAGAGAAAAGGCGGCAAGTTTATTTTGACAGAAAATTGTAGAGATTCGTAATGAAGTTCCGGATATTGCGCCATCTGTCGGAAATGGACCATTTCGGGCACATACACAATTCGTTGACCCCCGCCTTTACTGTCTACCCTTCCTATTCATTTAACCATCATTACGTTACACTAACTATCCCGTGCCATTTTTATGTCAAGTCATTAAACCTTACTATTTCAGAACGACAAAGAACAAAAATAGTTTTCAGGAATAAAATTTAATTTTGAATCTTATCCTTAATGAAAGATTTTAAATTCGAGATAGGTTATAAATCTTTTGCAATGCGTTTCTGTCACGTTTGGTATTATATTTTTCTTCATTGTTTTAGTTTTTTTTTTTGTCTTTCGTCGTCGTATCCATGATCAATTGCCCGCTCTAATTCCGCGTCCTCCGCTCGCCCTTTTTACTACAACGTGCAGGATGTTTGAAGAGAACGAACAATGGCGCGTGCGTTTTTGTCTAAACGTTAAATGTATAAAGCGAAATACTTCGTGCATACGATCGGCCCGTAAAATTTAATCCTGCAGGAGAGAACTTTACGAGAGCTATTAATTAAAACGCGAACGTAATTGAAAATTGACTTAATTATTATGAAGTTACACGCAGCTGGAAATCATTATTTGTTGTTGCTTTGCTCTGGTAATGAGATGAATTCCTTTCAAATTGCTCACAATGGGTTCAGATTGAAATAGTTGTGCGATATTTTGAAGTTAATTTATTCAGCTCAACATTGTTCTAATTATCATACTCATAAAGTGCATAGTAATTTGGCCTCATCGTTATTTATTATTCCTGAAACAGAAAACACCGAGCGGCAAAAATTTGTTATTCTAATAAACCGTCAAAGCAGAAAATGGCGTCCCGTAGTTTACTTAAATACTTAAACAAACGTCTCGTTTTTTTTTCTGTTGCACGCAGGAACTTATTAAAATTCCCGGCGTGTCAAGATGAAATAATCATACAGACGACTTCACGTACGGAAAACAGCTAGTTTTTCGTATATGTTTCAATGCCGAATGAAAGGAGTACTTCGGCAAGTGTACGTGACGTCGATGTGAAAAGCGCCAAGTTTCTTCGAAATACAAAAAGCCACATTGTGGCCTAGCAGGAATATTCCGATCGCGGTGGATTTCAATGGCTCGATTTTGTGAGCATTAATTTAGAGCGTTTTGTGCTCGTCAGATTTAATTGTGGATTTACATCGAAAACCGAAATCCAAATGCGATTATATTACCAACTAATTGTAAGTATGACTGAATGAAGTTTATTCAGGACCGAATTTATATGGACAATTGTAGAATTTGTTACTAAAATGAAGACACACCTACAATACATAGAAAATGTAGTAAAATACTATACATTTTCAGGAAAGTCGTATAACACAAATAAAAGTAAACGTGTTACCATTAATTGTGTAAATTAATTTTATAGACAAATTGTAAACATGTTATGTGAATTGTTGAATTAAATATTATTTCATATAGAAGCTTTTTCCATTTATTTAGTAAAAATTGACAAATATATAGTATTATTGAGCACAGCGTTTGGAAACTAATAAGTAAAGGATAGTAAATGTTTACCCAATTGTAGCGTATTTTTATCGATATCGTGTATGCGAATTTTACAATTTGTGTTAATAATCGCTCAAATTGAGTTGCTGCTTCCATATATCATGTGAAAATTCCACAGTTAATGGTTTAATTCTGTACACATCTCCAAGGAAGATCACAGCTGATAACGAATTTGATTTCTTCGCCTCCATTTTAACAATCTTCTGCAAAACCTCACTTTGTCATCTTCTCTGTGCGCATTCAACATTAAAATGAGGAATCAACTGCGATTCGCGAAAAAAATTGCGAGCAAAAAAAAATAGAGAGAATGAATTTTGATTATTTGCAATAAAAATAATGCAATCAATCAAACTGCAATTAAAGTGACCGGCGACAAAAATGTGAGAAATTTTGCGGATGTATTTTAATTAAATTTAAAAACGGAATTGCCCGCGGTGGTATTGATCGCGTTGAAATATGTACGTATACAGTTTTGAAACGTAAAAGTGCGCGAGTTAAATTTAGGCCTTTGTGATAAATTCAAGAAATTAAGGGAAGATTCAAATTCTAAACAGCGGTTAGAGAGGACGGGATGGGAGTGTCGGTGAGAATCGTGAATGGGAGAATTTCTTGTTAAATGAATTCAAGTTCGCAAGGCGTACTATACATTTATGTATATGAAATAAATATCAGACGTTAAAATCAGGAGACCAGTAAGATAGAACGAGAAAGATAGGGTAGACCGTGACGAGCACATTAATAGAGTTAATATTATAACAACTTCATTTAAATTAACGCTGCTCTTGCCCATTCTGGAGCGCAGCTTCAACCTATTTATGTATTCCAACCGACATAAATTCCTAACAAGTCATTTACTAGGTGGGGTAATACATTTAAATATTTGCAAAGTACCTCATCAAAGGATTAGTTCGCCTTGAGAATGTCTACTACCTAATAATGACATTAAACAGTGATGGTGTGGTTAAACTACACAACATTAATACCCTCACTTCCTTCTCCCTTCGTACTTCCGCAAAATCTAGGCGTATTAAAATTTTCCTTTAAAGTGCGTCTTTCCGGACCAAAAACCGTACGTATTAATTTATGCGTCAGAGATGTTTCGGGGGCGCGCAAAATCTTATTTAATATGTAAGGCGTATTTGGGTAATGCCCCGGAAACTAAATTACACCTCGCTATTTTGTTATTTAATATACTAGAACAAAAAAGAAAACGAATTAAAAAACCTCGCCGAGCACTAAACATGCTGCTTATATCCGGGAAAGAATTTTTCAATGGCGCGAAACTGATGAAATTGAAATTTAGTTTACTTTCACGTCTTATCGGGAAGTCGAACGAAAGGAAGGAGAGAAGATCTAAACTTACGCTTTTGTTAGTATACCACTGGGAATAATTACGGACTCTAAGGTGAATTACTGCTCGTAAACACATACTACCGTCATTCTGTTTCTTGACGTCATCGGTCTTACAACACAGAAACTCATATTTCGCTCCCATAAAACATACTCAATTTTTATGAATCTATTTAATTAAAAGCTCCAGTTTTTCTTTTCGATTCAGGAACTTTAATCAAAAGGACGCTGATAGATACGAAAGTGGCTAGCCTCCGCCTACCCTGTATATACGTATGGAGCCCTTGTGAAATGAAATTGCATTTTGCCTATTATATTGCACCAGTGCGGTTTCTGATAATGATAATGTAAATCGCGGCGGTTAATGAATTCCATTTAAATTACTCAAGTTCTATGAACTGTGTAATTCATAATTACAAATAACTGCAAATAAACAACACGTAATTGCATGGTTATTTTAAGCATAAATAATGCAGGTGTCACGTCGTACGCTAATGGCTTTCGTTGTTGGATCTTATTATAAATAATAGCCTTCAATTTGCGAGTACAAAATAAGATAGTAGAAAAGCTCCGATGTAATAGAGTACTTTTTGTAGGGGGGAATCACAGTAAACATTTTATATCTCTATAAAAACTTTACGAAACGGATCTCCGGACGTTCTCTCGTATTTGAGTAGCGTTTAAGGGCGAACTGAATCCAGCTTAACTTATTGCAAGGGCGATCAATGAGGACGTGGGTCAAATTCTTCGTGGGGTCCAAAAATCACGAACTCACGAAATATTAAATATCCTATTCGGATCAGGTGATCGATGTTGATGACTCTAACTAGTTAACGCCGTTAATGATCGAGTGACAGCTTAAAACAGTTATCTCCCTCATCATTTACCGAAGCGATAATCGATAGCTACGAGATGAACGGAAAGGGGAAGTGAGAAGAGAAAATTAAATATTTTTGTTTTATCAAGGGTGTAACGTGAAGTAATCGGATTTAATTTTTCCTGCAAGCTCCTAGGATAAAATGTGTAAATGAAGTTGGAACGAGTCGTTCCTATAATAAGAAATTAAATGTAATCCTAGTCGTGACCGCAAATCAAATTCTACTTGCAGTTCGCTAGTATGTGTGCGACTTAATACTATTTCGAGTCGACGATTCCGCTACCGAGTCTAGCTATAAGCCGAATCCAGTAAATCAAGTAAAACAGAGAAACGGGAGACCGGGTTGCGATGCAATTTAGAGCTACCTACTTCCGAGATTTTATTTGGTCTACTTAGGATGAATTATGAACATAACTTACAACTTCGTTGCATATTTTATGGACGATCTACGCATTTTTCGCCAAAGCAGGTTTAATTCGTTAAAATAACATTAGCCTCGCGTACCTGAAACTGGCCCGGGAAGATAACATTACGCGGCTAAAAATAAATCACAGAAATTAGCTCGGAAATTCAATTTTCCTTCTATCAACGAACCCTTTCCGACAACATACTAAAGCGAACATTTTAGCACAATAAATTAATCGATGTTAAAAAAAAAAGTGCGTAGCTAATTTATAATTTGCATTTCACTCTCTGGTTTGAAATTAGCTTCCACTAATAACAGCCCCGATAATTTCCGGTGGATGTTAATGTGCATTACGTTTCAGTAATTTCGCACAATCACTTCTTAAAAACTTGCAATTTTTTCTTGTTTCAAGCAACACAATGGAATGGAGAAGTAGAAGGCGAAGGCGACGGCGAAGGCGAAGAAGAAGAAATTGTTTGCGGTGAATTAATTAAATGAAGTTAAAATTTCGTTTCCCTTTGAGAATCGATTTTTGGTAAATTCAAAAACGATTTTTTCCATCTGCGTTTTTGGTAATGAGTTAATTAACTGGAGCGGAATATATTTCACTTCATTATCAGCTGTTAATGTAGTAACAGCGTTTAACATCAAAGGAAATTAATTTGAAATTTCTCCGTAAAAGTTATTTAGTCCTGCGATATTTTGTTCTCTTTGATGCCCGCCTAGGAAATTCGTTTTGTCGAGGAATTTCGACTTAAAACACAAAGGCAATTACGTTATAAGTCGATGATCGAAGCCGTAAATCTCGAGCGGAATATTAAAGATAAATATATAATTGTTATTCATTTGACGCGTAGAGTTTGCTTTCGAAGTTGAAGACAATGATGTGCTGTCCGGAATTTCTTAATAGTTTGACTTGCAGAAGGGACATCGGATGTTACTTCCTGAAGGTCTGCAGATTTTGTGATTTGTTGAGTAGTGTAGAAAAGTTTTATCTCGTAAGGATTTAGAAGTAAGTCACCGAAGGTAACAAATCACTAAAAGCAGATATTCTCTTATTTCTCCTTTTTTTTTTTCCAGGAGAGTTTTAAAACTACTTTGAGTCGCGTCATTTATATTTTAATGCCCTCAAACGATGAAAAAATGAAATGAGAAACGAAAGTCGAGTTAACAAGGAAGCCGACCTTTTTTTTTGTGTGGGCACGAGATATGAACTAGAAAAGATTATATCATAACTCTTTTATTCTTCTCTTCACATACGAACGACTTTGAGTATTTAGTTAACAAGCGGAGATTCTTTTAAAAAGAACTTCTTTCTTTCGCTTCCACTAGAGGAGCATGTAGGCCTGCGAAGCGAAACCGCAATCACTTCCTACATATAGCCTACTTAAACCCAATTCGAAACGTCAGTATAGCAGATTCCTTTATCGCTTTCCACAATTCACTCGTCTTTCTTTTATTAACATCTATATATTTTATTCCGGAAACGCAATATGTGGGTTTAATTTATTTCTTTCGATAATTTGCTATTATACGGAGCGAAATGACACAGTGAATTTACACAATATATTACACAATTATTGAAAACTTTTAATAAAACTCGTTATACATTTGTTTGGAGCAAAATTATTGGCCCATTTTAGAGTAAAAATTAATTTACTGTTTATTGTTGTTCGTATGACACATGCAATTAATAAGTAAAGACATACTTTGCTTGTTGCTATCTCAAGTCATGGCCGACTCCAAACGTGGGTGTTTTTGAACACACTTTAGTAATGAAAAGTTTAGATTGCGACATCAAGCGTTATTCTATTCTACAAACTATTGTGAACATTTTTTGCTTGTTGTACGTGTCTTCATTTTAGTAATTCGCAGATTTTTCCTTCTAAAATTTTAATCTGTATTTCGATTATTATCTGTCCGTAACATTTCATCGCTCTTAATTCGATTGCTTTTATTATTAAAAGCTCGTTTGGAAAATCTGCGTTGCCAGAAGAACTTTTTATATAATTTTTAAGCCCGAATTTTCAATTAAGCTCTCCATTATTTGTTATTACCGCGGCGTAATTTCATTTGTTATTTAATCTTCTTGAGGGGGGATTTTAATTTCCAATTCTTTCGAAAATATTTCGAACACGTAGAGACGTCAGTAATTCAAATTCTAAAGCGCAGAATGTATGTATGCAAACACTGAATTCGTCCGATATTGTTCATATGCATGCCGTGTTGCCATATGAATAGCAAAATTAAGGTGCTTATAGTTTCTGTGTTGTAATTATTATATTTGAATGAAACTACCAGACGACATTTAATATTCACGCGGAATACTAAAAAGCCACGCGCGCGATGTTCTACTTAATTATACCTATTGTAATTATTTAATATTCTTGCAGTAATACGTACAAGAATCACCCTATATTTTATTTCACATAAACGGACTAAGCTTCCTATGAAACATAAAAATGGCGGATGCGCCGGGGTTTTATTATATCACATCTAAAATTAATGACGGGAAAGCAAAAAAAAAAGCATGGTGGATGCACCGGCACTAAAACATTCCATCAAATCTGTTTGTAAATATTTTAAGCAGCTTTTAAATTAAAGAAAAGCTTGAAATATGAAGTAGTTCCTTTAATGCATTGAATAAATTGAGGATTCCACGAAACTTAAATTTTATTGGCAATCACTTGCATAACAAGGAAACTTTGAAGTAGTTCTCGCGTTTTCGTTTAGTAATTTTATTGTTACCTCAGAATCGGCCGACGCTGTATATAATTAGCGAAAGAAACTCTTTCAGTTTGCAATTTTTGTTGATGAAAATTGTTTGTTAATTATACAAAATAGTTTGTAATTTTATGGGATTAAGATAAGAATGAAAGTTTAAACGCCTCATGTATGTCTTTGCACACATTCAAAATTAAGCAGTCAGACTGCAAATGCATAAAAATAAAAGAGATAACACGTTTTTTGAAATTTACTTCTACTTCATCAATAGAAAGAAAAAGCTGCCAAGGTCTTCGCAAATACAAAAACAAATTCGATACTAAGCAAAGCCCCATATATTTAAACGGAAAATGGAAGTGATGTGTCGCGTAACGTTCAAGAATAACATAGCAGAGATTTTTTAATTTAATAAATAAATCAAGCTAATTAATAAGTGGCAAGTGGGTTGGCAAAAATTAGCAACATTTTCTTGATTAGTTTTCTTCCTTTTACAGTTTTGTTTATCTTTTAAAAAAATCAAAGGCGTAGGTTTTAACAACATAAAAAACCACCCCCATTCGTTTAACTTAATCCTGATTTCTTATATATTTGGGGTTGTTTGAAACGAAAAAAGAAATTGTTTCAGCTGCGAAGAAATAAGAACGTATAGGTATGGAAAATTTTCCATTTATTTAAATTGTTATTTGCTTCGCAAAAGAATGAATATATTGGGGGGGTATTTTTACGAGAAACGCGTGCGTTTGATTACACCCGGACGAAATAAATTAAAACATACAACCGTGGGGTGGTTCCTAAAATCTTGCATTTCATTTTACGACAGCTAAACTCCTACTAATCCCCGAGTTTACGCTCGCGGAAACGTGAAACTATGTGTAAGTTTTGCATTACGCCTGCATGAAATTCATCTTGATTATTTAAGAACAGCCCGTAAAACAATTCGTACTAAACGTGCATTACAATAAATCTCGAATGAATCAGTTTATTAGGGCGTAATAAAATTGAAATAATTCATAAGTTAAATTTAAATTTTCGCAGGTCCTTGTGGCCTAGTTAACGTCAAACGCAATGCGCGTGTTGTTTGTAACATATGCACGAACATCGTTACAGTATGATGCATAAATAAAATTTAACGTGCGATTTCCTGTTCATGAATAACATTTTTTTTTTCCTAATAATAAAATGAAAATTTTCTTGGCGAATGCAAAATATTTATTCTAGACTTGACTGCATCTGTTGCGAAATTCCACACGAAAAAACGAGACGTGAATATTATTAAGTCGCCTAAAAAAATATGATGTTATCGTGAAGCATATGTTGGCCGGAATATCCGATGATATAACGGGAGGGTGTTTATGTAGTCTTAATGGAGATGGCGAACGCCATTAATTTAGAAATGATAACGGCAATCAATTTCGGGCCCCAAATCTAAAAACAAACGTCCCGCTTTTTTTCTTTATCCTCGATTTATCGGCCGCTAAAATATTTACGTTACAATTTGTCGTTGAGCAAATATTCATCATAAAATGAAGTACCGGATATAGAACCAAACAAAGACGAATTTATTCAATAATTTATGTTGTGTACATAGTTAAGAAATACGTGCCACAGAGAAAACACAATGGTATTTGTTAACACAATTGTAGAATCTATAACTACAAATTATTACTAAAATGAAGACACATACAATAAATAAAACCTTAACATTTGATTGTAGAATGATGTGTACAAAAAGTTTGCTCTCATTTTTTCGCATGTTCACGTATGTTCCTTACTTGATTAGTAAACGTCAAATTGACATTTAATCCTGATATAACGTCAACAGAAAATCATAATCAATAATTACGATTTATTACGTATTTGAAACCAAACAAAATAAAACATTGAAAATAACGTTGAACGTGAATTCACAACAGATGTTGTAAATGGCCTCCGTCTTCTTCGAGGCATTTTCTAACTCTTCTGCGACATCCATTAATAACATTTTGCAAAATGTGGGGAGAATTGTTCATTTCATCACACTTTTCGATGATTCTTTGGATAAGTTCCTGTAAATCGTTAATGGGCGCTTTAAAAATGGAATTTTCCAAGTAGGGCCAAACAAAGAAATCCAAAGAAGTTGCATCGCAAGATCGCGGGGGCCATATGTTTGCCATATTTTTGCTAATTATCCGATCTCTAAAAAACTCTTGAAGGAAAGTTAAAGTAACTCCAGTACCACCATCCTGCTGGAAATATCCAAATTGCAACTCGTCATCAAGCAGTTGATTAATAAATGGATGGAAAAGCTCTTCCCGATAGCTAAGTGCTTTTAGTGTGCCATTAAAAAATATTGGACCTATCAATCTTCTCCGACTTAAACCCATCGAAACACCAATTTTTTATGGATTAAGTGGGGCTTCAATGAAAATATGAGGGTTTTCTGTACTCCAGATCCTCATATTTTGGGAATTAATATATCCTGTTAAATAGAACCAGGCCTCATCGGAAAAGAAAGTTTTCTCCAACAAATCGTCATTGTCAATATTGTTTAAAAACCAATGACAGTATCTTCGCCTTGGTTCAAAATCTGCTGGAAGCAATTCATGCACGGCAGTCAAACGATAAGGGAACATTTGCAAGTCCTTTGTTAGAATAGTTCTGCAAGTCCAGACAGAAAGATCAACTAGTTGTGACAGGTGACGGATGGAAGTGCGAGGAGTATAAGTCATAATTTGTCTCACTTTTCAACTACCTGATCAGTTCTTACTTTAGGCCTTCCTGATACCTGTTTTCTACCAAACTGCCAGTTTTTCTAAATAGTCCTACAGAGTACTGAAGTTGATCAACAAATTTGTGGTTCAAAAATAGTTTCTGGCTGTGTCAAACAGTTGTAGCCTATGCGCACATAAATTAGTAGTGAGGGACCGAAAAAAAAGGCGGAGTTCATCTGCAATCGAGGATAAATAGGCACATTTTTACGAGACAGGTTTTGTGAAAGACCTGATCTCAAAATTATAATTAGTTTTTAAAAAAGAAGGGGTACAGGTTTTGCGAAAGACCTGTTCTCGTAGATTATGAATCACGAAAAACCTCTGACGAAAAGTAAGAAATACAGAAAGAAATAAAGAGACCCTGAGAGTAACAAATAAGAAAAACAATTTTGAAAAAAAAATATTTACAAACAATTACACAGGAAAATTTTGACTCCGAACAACACAGTATAAAATTAACAAAACAACATGGGGCCAGCCACTTAACATAACACCGCAATAAATTTGGCACCCAGCTAGGGGCACCACAGCATAAAAATTGACGCCCAACGTGGGGCCCACATAAATCACAACACTAGAACATGTTAGTTACATATTTACACATTTTTAAGAAAATCGTGTAACACAAATAATAGTAAGTATTGCCATAAATTCTGTAAATTAACTTTATAGACAAAATGTAAATATGTTATGTAAATTGTTGAATTAAATACTGTTTCATATAGACGATTTCTTCATTTGTTTAGTAAAAAATACACCAAAGGATAGTACATTTTTACCAATTTGTAGTATATTTTTATTAATATTCTGTATGCGAATTATACACTTTATTAACAATCGCTCAAATTGTGTTAAGGTTCCATATATTGTGTGAAAATTTTACAGTTAATGGTGTAATTCTATACACATTTCAAAGGAAGCCCTGTGCTCGCTGATAACGAATTTTGACTCTTAATCGAGCAACTAAAGGTGTGGGTTCGACTTTGTCTTGATACGTGCAGACCTTGTGAAGAAATTTACAGGCTGGAATATAGCAAAATTCATTCTCTTTATGAAATATTATTTGAATTAATTAAAAGATATGTCCCGTATACAATATGTAAAAATTCAAAATATCCTAAGTGGTATTCTAAAAAAGTTATTAAACTTATTAAATTAAAGGTCAAAATGCGTAAAAAATACATTAAAACCAAGTCTGTATTTTTCTTACACAAATTTAGAGAACTTAGAACTACTATATTAAGGTTCAGCTGCGTAATGGCTATCAATATTTTTTTGATAAGTCTCAAGGTAACATTGTCAACAACAGCAAGAATGTTTGGTCTTTCATTAAAATGAAATCCAACAGAAATTTCCTTCGGACTGAAATGTCCAATAGTAGTAGTAATTTCACAGGAAATGCAGAGATTGTTGAGGCATTTCCCACGTATTTCAATAGTGTTTTTCATGACTCGGAATCCCAACTACACAGCGATACGCACAATATTTTATTTAATTATTCTATGTTAAACAATATGTTACTAATGATGAAGTCTAAAGGGCGTGTAAAAGATTGAAGAATAGTTTTACTGCAGGTTGTGACATGACTCCATCTTTCTTAGTGCGGGATTGTGCATGTATCTTCGTTATACCATTAACCATTCTATTTAATTTGTGTATAAAAGCAACAACTTTTCCGAATATATGGAAGGAGTCCAAAATTACTCCTATTCATAAAAAGGGCAATGTAGCTGATATTTCTAATTATCGTTCTGTGGCAATTATAAACAACTTTACAAAGCTATTCGAAATGGTTATATATTATAATATGTATTCCTCTATTAAGAATTTTATTAACCCTAATCAACATGGTTTTGTAGCGGGCAGGTCCACAGTCACTGATTTATGCCACTTCACGCAGTTTGTTTCAAATCAACTGGACAATGCAGGACAAGTTGATGTTATCCATACCGATTTGGAAAAAGCCTTTGAGCGTGTAGATCATCATCTTTTACTTCAAAAATGGGTTTTTCTCCTAATCTTGTCGCTCTACTTAAGTCGTACTTATTGAATAGACAATCTTTTGTGGTTATTAATTCTTTTAAATCAACTCCTTATGTACCTTCATGAGGAGTACCACAAGGTTCACTTGGGTCCGTTATTGTTTTTGATTTTTATTAGCGATTTGCCGGAAATAATTACAAGCGAGATGTTGTTATTTGCTGATGATGCAAAAATTTTCAAGTGCATTAAAAATGATAATGACTGTAAGCTCTTACAACAGCAGCTTGTTAAGTTGGAAAACTGGTGCAAAGCCAATAGACTGAATATAAATGTAGATAAATGTAAAGTCGTTTCTTACACTAGAAAGAAAGATGTTGTTCTATTTAATTATAAACTACTGTCATCTTCAATCAAAAGAGACGCGAGCTTTAAGGACTTGGGCGTAACATTTGATCATAAACTCACTTTCAAGTCACATGTTAATAGAGGCCTAAAATGCTTGGCTTTATAATACGAAATTATCGCGAATTCACCAATTTAGATACTTTTGAGGTACTTTATTTTGGTTTGGTGAGATCGGTCTTAGAATACGTCTCTTTGGTTTGGTTTCTGTATTACGGTTATCAAAAGCCATTAGTTGAAAATGTTCAAAACAGATTTTTAAAATATTTATTTTTTTAAAAAACCAGCGTATACCCTTCATTCATACCTTATTCTGAATTGCTGCGATTATTCACTTATGATCGTCTGGAAACACGAAGAATTATATTATCACTGATAAATATGTATAAACTACTAAGTAATAAATTTTTTGATGATTTTTTGTTATCACAAATTAATTTTAGAATACCAGATAACCCTCGATTGAAGGATACCTTTAAATGTCCCCGAGCGCACACAAATCTGTTAAAACGATCTCCTATTTACATTATGACAAATTATTACAATGTAATTTTGGAGAAAATTGATATCAATATCTGTTCTCTTAATCAATTGAAGGATGTTGCTCTGCGTTGTATTCGTTAAGTTTTTATTGCTGAACGTTTTCGTTGAATATACTCCATAACTGGCAATGCTGTTGAGTATGAATAATAATAATAATAATACCCTTACTAATAATAATAAATAATTTCTGCAACACTGTATTGAATTCACGTTCATACGGGTTATTCTTCACAAATTCATTCATTCAAAACAGGCGACAATCAAACATAGACAAGTCTGTTCTTGATTATTCGCAGACTCACATACGCCATCTAATCGGCATACGTATTAAATGGCCAATAAGAAGACGCAAATAATCACGTGATTACACCCTCACTTCAATACTATTCAACAATTTGTGTAAGATGCTAACATATCCAATGGTAACTTTGTCTCTAACGAGTTAATAATTTAATAATTTTTAAATTGTAGTAAACTTTTCATTGCGATTCTATTATAGTTTAATACAATGTGTAGAACTGTCTGTTCTACTAATTTTTAAAAGTTTTCAACGATTCTTTTAATAATTTCTCCACCACCATTTTACACAATCACTTTGTCATTTCTCTCTGTGTGTGTTTAGGCGTAGAAATTGGTGGATGCGCGGGTAAGTACGTTGATATAAACTTAGAAGTTGAGTTAAGAAGGGAAATTATCAATAAAGTAGTAGAGTGCTGCAGTCGTCAAATCAAAGAGAATTCATAAAGTTAATAAATTATTAAAATATAGAATCAGTGCAGAAAACTTCGTTGACGTTATCAGACGGAGGAAAAGTAATAAATAGTGACAGCTGTCGCAACTTAGTTCCATTAACGAATTGTAAACTTTATCAAAGGACGTCATTTTTTATTACCTTAGCTTTGATAAAGTCGGCAATTCGGTCGGCGGTAATTAATGAGATTTATTTGTTGGGGATCCGTATAAAATGCGATAAAACATTCTTCATACTTTCAGCTGAAATTTCTTGCTCCGTTATAGCATAAAACTAGGGAGCGCATGCATTCAAAACCGGTTTGAAACTTTTACGATGTTATAAAGCTTTTTCTTCAATATATTGGGGTTAGAATAAGTTTAGATGTACCAGCACCTTTGGCGTCGCGACGAAACTGACGACAAGTCGAGGGAAATATATGTGACAAATAACTTTATTTTTAGCGACGGCGACACTCGCAAAAAATACAACCGAGATAAATCTTTTCTAACAATATCTTTCGATTAACTTTTACTTTTATATTAAACACGAAGAAACGCGACAAAATTTAAAATTAATGTGGAAGATATAATCCCGGGGTGGGTGGTGTTCCCTTCAACGTCATTCAACTTGTGTGGCAAACATTAAATTACAACAGGCCAACGCACTTGCCCTCAAATCCCTGGCGTCTCTAATCACTCGCAGTAGGATTTTAGGGGTGCATATATATGTAAGGTTTTCAATTTACAAAGACGAAATGACAAGAATTTCCGGGCGCTTCTTCACAGACATAATTTTCAAGCGCCGAACTATTAGAGGGCCTAACAAAAACGAAATACATAAACAGGCGGTTATGCAATAATAAAACTTGTTTACGAGATGAACTTATAAATCTGGGAGGGAAACTAATCTAAGTTATAAAAATAAAAATGCCCCCACAAAGACGAATAACAAGATAAGTGTAACTGCAAATTGAGGTACACATAAAATTAAGGGTGGGTGATGCCGGGGCACTTATACGAATGTGCTACGTAGCACTAAAGCAAGAAATTACACCGTCGCAAATCTCCTGCTCGGATTAAAAAAATCATCTCGCACAAATTGAGTTCTCCCCCCTGTCCAAAAAAAAAGAGCTCGAAGTTTTGTATGTATGTGTGAGAGGGTGCAGATTAAATTTCTCTTGATTTATTTGTAGGGTGCAGTTATTTCTCAGGTGCACCAACCAAGTGACAATATACGAGACGTACAATAATTTCCGGGAGCGTAAAACTTGAAATGAAAATGTACTCGCCGTCGGAAAGCGGAAAATCGAACTAATAACAGAGATAAGAGCTTGGATTCTATTTCAGACGTTCAGGGTTGGAAAATTTTATTGGCTTGCGTTTTAAATTGTGATATTATGCAATTATTTTGCCTGCGCTAATTTAAGATGAGAGATATTGCTACATCTAGTAACTCGCGCTGTCAAGTTCGCACTTGACTCACTACAAAGTGACAGACATGTACTCATGCTTGAGTGTCGTCCACTTTGTTGCGGTGGCAAAACTTCTTTAGTTACAGTTAGTTTAACAAGGTTACTTTAATGATAAATTGTTGTGTAGACTTCTCAGAATAAAATATAAAGCGAATATCAAAATTTCCTTTTCCATGACTGGCATAAATTATTATTGGTCGGAAACTTAAACCTTACACAGTGTTTAAGTCTAGAGCGAGTGTGTAAATATAATTATGATTATTTGGCTTAAGGAAATGAAAAGGGTAGGAAGGAATTAAATTTTTTATTACGTGTAGGTACCCTCATCAACTTCCAAAAGAGGATTATGAATTCAAGCACATTGTAGAACAATAATACTAAAATAAGTTATGCATGAATATTTGATGGGAAACTCAGGAAGTGGTTGAGTGTAATTAGATGTGAATTCCTAAAGCGCGTTCGTTATTTGAGGTTAGACGTGAAATGTATTGAGTAATATTGCCTAAAATGCGTTGAAAGTAGAAGTTTGCAAATTGAAATGAGAAGCGGGGCGGATAGGTAGGTAGGTAGGTAGTAAGTAGGAAGGAAATTAATATTGCTAAGTTTCGCTTTTAGGAAAATGTTTGGAAGTTTCGGAGCCGACGCATTTCATTTAATTGTATTAGAACTATCAAAGACGTGGCACCTTAATAATTTCGTTTAAAATTCTGCAGTAATAAGTTCAGTTTGGTTGTTTATGAAAAGGGAAAATTAAGCCCGAAGCGGAAGATCGAATCCCAGGTGAGAGTAACACTACTCGCATGCTTGTTAGGTTTAGTATGACCCCCTCAGGCATTCGGGTAAAATGCCGACATAATATCTTGATCAGATCTGTGTATACCCAAGAGCATCTCAAGCGTTCTACCTGCTCGTATGTAAATCACGAGTTGTACCTACTAGATAATGGACAAAGTTCTCGCCAACACTAAAATATTTCCCTTCGGAATTTAGAAGGTACGATTCTCACTATGCGTATAACTTCCGTTTCCTTGCATTATTTACAAAAAAAAACCCCATACACGGCCGCATGCCAATTCCTTTCAGGACTTCCCCCGTTCGTATTTAAATGGCTTCTTAATTCTAATCCACTTTTAAAACTTTTATACATACAAACTTTACCGCTCAAAACAAGGAACATATTCCAAATAACTTTTATATTGAAAGAGGAAAAAAAATAGAATTCGAAATGTGTTCTTTTTTTTTCCTCCTTCGTAATTTATTACTGCCAAACTTGAGTACTAGAAATAGTAAACTAAATAACTGTGTTTTTCTTTCTTCCTCTTAAGAGTCAGTTTATTCCATTAGCATGGGGTGATTTGTAGTTGGAGCTTTTTTGTTCCTTAAACGCCTTATCAAGTTTCCTCATCCTTTGTTGTTCGCCTGCGTACGTAGCTGTTTGTTTGCGGCTGGCCATCGATTTTTTTTTAATTTATAAATGAGCGAGCGTTTTTTTTTTGGGACGCTGGAAAATAGGAGACCTATTTCCTGCGACCGTTCCTGATGTAAATGCCTTGCGTAGATATAAATTGCATAGATTGGATTTAAACCGCCGGCCGGGCTATTTTTACACTCTTAAACCTATTAACGAACTTGTCCTTTTATCTTTTTTTAATCGAATGAAACGTACCTGCACATCCATTTTCGGTTTTTATGTTAAAAGCTCGCTCTTAATTTAATAATAAATATATATGTAGGCACGTATAAAATTGAAATGTGTCGTGATTTGGAAATGATTATTGTTTATATTTTAAAAACGATTCCCATGTACGGTAAACACTTTGTTAAAATGACAATGCAAAATTTTAATTAAACTCCCAATATAATGTTAATGTTTTATTAGGTAGCGTAATTAATGTAATATAATCGAGTGGGCGAATGAATTTTAAATTCGGGTTTCGTGTTAATTCAATTAATAACATTTCCGCGTATGTTTCTGCTTCTATGGTTATTAATTACATTGGCGTTTTAGTAGATTAAGTACTTTGCTCTAGGAGCATGATAACCGCAGCGAGTAATATTTACTGAGAGAGGATATGTGAGAGGACTTTGAGATGAACTATCTTAATGACAGTCACATAGTAGATGGCATGTCAGTGGATGAACGTTAGAAAGTTAAAGGACGGAATCCTTTGAGAAACTTGTCGTTTAATGTTACGCCAAAATATCCGCATGGCTTAGTAATTGTGTTTCTCTGCTTTTTCCTTAAACGACGTTTATGACTGAATAAACCATAATGAAACTCAACGGTGTTTATGATTTTTACGTTTACTTTCAAGTGTGTGTAAATTTCGCGTAATATTTACGTCAACTTTTAGTATTAGGGGAAACATTTGCATACAAAACAGGCTGTTAACTTCTCTACCCATTTTATATTCCCCCCTCTGACTTACTTTGCTCTCTGAATATTCTTTAAAAGTCACTAACTACAATAAAAGTTATATATGAGGTTAAAATGGAAACACTCGTATTTTTTTTTCCTCGCCGAGCTAAATATTCAGCTGTTTACACAAGTAATCTGGGGAAAGAACGAACGGTGTGAAATACTTGATTAAATCGACGACATATTTTTGTGTCAATACTCCTCGACCCTTTGACTGATGATGTTCGCGGCCTTAGAAAAGATTTATTTGCTTCTTCTATTTCACGTCATTTATTTTTTACGACGGCGAAACAATATATTCATTTACTTTAATAAAAATATAATAAAAAAACCCACCTCCTCCATCAATTCTATTATCATTCATTTTATTAAATAATTCTTAAACAACAATACAAAAAAATAGGACGACAGAGCTTTCACGTCCTTACGAGTCCTCGAAGGCGCTTCTAAATTTCGAAATAGAAAACTAGAAACGAACATTTTGTTTGCGAACTTGTTGCAACATAATTTTGAAATTAATCAAATATAAATTATTATTTATGCAGTGTTCACATATGAAGTCCTTTGTCGGTTATAATTTGAACCGCATTTAAATTTGCATTCGCGTTCGCTATAAGTTTCCAAATGAATATTAAATTTATTATTTAATATTTAGTTTTGAATTGCGCCGAACTATGCATTTCCACGGCAACCCAAACATTGTTGCGCCCGAAATTTATATTGCAATCATCACCAAAAACCCCTTCGCCTCGCACAGAACATTCGCAAATAACTTCGTCAAAACGTCATGAATTGTTATTTTATCTAACAAAGATAATCGCAAAAAAGGTGCGGCAGATAAAAAAAAAAGTTCGTCCCGATTCGGGGCTGAGACTGTCGATAAGCGGATACAGTTTTTTATTTACATTGTTTTTCTAGCTCGCAAAGATGAAAGTTTGCGCCCTCCCTCTCCCCGGGCCTAAATCTTTTTATAACGACTGAAAAAATAAACCAAAATAATTTAAGTTCCCCGGGAAAAATCTTAGGCACTCAACTACATACGCATTTTTAATAAATCACGTGGGCGAGTGACGTTCGTCAATTATTGATTTTCCGTTAAGCTAACGACGTCTTACATGTACACCGAAATTTCCATACGTAATACACCAAGGGCCGCGAGACTTTTGCTTAATCGAATTCATTAAGGACGCGATCTTAAAATAGGCGAGCGCAACATAAAAACAAACTTGCTTCTTTTTTCCTCTTTTCGTTTGGCCGGAAAGAAGTTCGACTTAGAACTTGTTTGTTTTCCTTCAACACCGGAAGCAAAAAGGCACTACTTCTGAAACTTTGACGGACACACCGGGTCGTACATATTAATATAACACGTCGATCAAACCTTTCAAGGAAAGAAACCAAATTATATTAAGTAACAAACACACTTTTGATTTGTATGGGATTAGTCTATATATAGTATGTTTCGCTTTTACTTTGCAGGCAATAGTCCTAAGTACATATACTAGCCTTATGCCTAGTACGAAGTAGAAGCGAAGTACACAGAGAGAAAATGTTAAAAATTAAAAAAAAAATTCAAATATATTTCTACTTCCAAAATTATTGCTCCATTTTGGGGTAAAAGATTCCATGCTAATTTGACTTTTGTACTTCAATAAATTCTCATAAGTGTGAAGATAAAATCTCAACACTTTTGTTGTATAAAATTCTACATCTTATACAAAATATTACTACAACAGACTGTGGAGATTTCATTTTCATATTTTGTTGTATAAAATTGTGCACATTGTGTCAAACTATAATAGGATCGCAATGAAAAGTTTTCTACAATTTGAAAATGATTAAATTATTAACTCCTTAGAAAAAATTAACATTGGATACGTTAACATCTTACACAATTTGTTGAATCACGTGATTATTTGTGTCTTCTTATTGGTCGTTTAATACGGATAAACAAGAACAGGCTTCTCTGTGTTTGACTGTCACCTGTTTTATTTATAATGAATGAATTTGTGAAAAATGACCCGTCTGAACGAGAAATTAAACAAATTAAATATTCTTTTGACTTATCTTTTAACGTCTATAGATGCTCCAAGCCAGAACTTGTCGAGCAAGTGTCAGTACAAATTCTGCCATATTGCAGCCTGTGAATTTCTTCACAAGAGCTGCACGTATCAAGACAAGGTTGCCGGATTAAGAGTTAAAATTCGTTATCAGCGGCTCCGAGCACTCGGCTGTGATCTTTCGTAGAGATGTGTACAGAATTATACCATAAACTGAAAAATTCTCACACAATATACAGCCTGTGGCATTTTACCGGGTTTGTTCAATAACGCTATCTCAGAATGCTGGCGCATATTCGAACTACCATCTCATGGTAGTTCCCGAAAATTTCAACACGCAATCAGTGAAAAACCAGCTGGTGCAGGGAACATGCCTCAATCAATGGTTATGGTAAGAGAACCAGGGCGAGCACTAAATGGCTGCAGACGGGTCTTGGTCATAGAAAAAAAAACTTTCGTCGTTAATGAGATAATAATTATAAAAGTTACATCTGTATTTTGCGAATACCATAAAAAAAGCCTAATATCTTAAAAACCATAGCGCATAGGTACTGGAACTCCTTATCAAACTTACCCTAAAACTATCTGATAAACTCGAATTCGTTATAAAACATACGGTGTTCCATTTAAAGTAAAGAAGTTATACAATGTACAGCGATATTGAGGCATACTGTACACTTCAAAATAAATTACGCGGAGCTTGAAAGGATGATACTTTTGTATAAAGCATTTTTTCATATATTCAACAGGAACAGCGTTATCGAAGAAACCCGGTTAAATGCCACAGACTGTATGTGTAACACAATTTGAGTGATTGTTAACACAAAGTGTACAATGTAAACATTTTTTTATTTACTGTATGTGTCTTCATTTTAGTAGATATAAATTCTACAATTGTGTTAATAAATATCATTGTTTTTTCTCTGTGTATGCAGATGTAACCATTTCTGTCCTATCTCCCCTTTTTCCAAGTTTTAATGCAACAATCTGTATGTATAAGAAATCTGATTTGACAGGTATTACTTAATATAGCATGTCGATTAAATCTTCCGGTAAAGATACGAAATTTGATTAAGTAATATACAGGGGAGGTTTACTTTCGAAGGCTTTGGCGTTGTATTGTGACTCGTGAATGGAATTAATTTATACATAAGCATTGAAGATGAGATTGTACGCGGGTATACAAAAGGGGGATGTTTACTTTCAATTTGATTGGAGTTTAATTTAAATATTAAAAGTCTAAGGGTTCGCATTTGTTATTTATTGTCGAGTTCTGATCAAAGCTACCTAAAGTTAGAGTCAAGTTGTTTTCTCAGCAAATAATAATTGGTTTCTTGTTGATGCGAGATAAAGTTTACCTAGAGAGGTTGTCAATTTGTCAAGTCCAGTGGAAGGTCTCGGCGCCAGCATTCTGTTAAAGAGTATCGCCTTTCTCCATTCTGGTTTGTGAATTTTAGCTAGAGTAGACTTAATTTCCTCCGCTATTAGTTGTGCAAAGGCGTCGTAAATATGTTTACCTTCTCGGCATGACCGTCATTTTTCTTTTACCCTTTTGTACACGGGTTTCAATTACATCTAATTAGACTAAAAAGCTTCGCACTCCTTTCATTAAATTCCGAACAACTATTATACCACACTCGAGGAAGAAAGAAAGAAAAAAGCAGCCTCGATAAATTACTTCGCAAATAAAAGCGTTGAAGTTTGTGCAATTTTTTTACACGTAGGTAGATAAAAACTCGAAAAAGTTTTCGAGACTCGGGGCGAAATTACCATATAACACATTTGCTAATTAATAATATATAAAGTTCGTTTTCTACTGTGTCAGCCGCCCGTCTTTTTCATCTCGCCGCCCTATAAATTATTTCCTTTCTTTAATGAAACTTTAATATATACAAATGATAAATGAATGCATTAAACGAGTCTTCTCATTATTTAATCGGATAGACAATAACGTCACATTATCATCCACTGTCTAGTTGACGACTTGGAACTTTTTGTTTGTTTCGAGTTAAACAATGCGCGGACGATCCATCTTAATTACAAAACCAGTCTGCGCCCTTTTTTTTTTTGCTTGGTCTCCAATGCGCAAAAAGAATTCTCATTTTTAAGTAAACAACGCAAAATTTATCGCGTACTTAATGTTATCAGCGGGGGTCAATAATTGATTTATCGCAGGGGGTTCCCTAAGTATATAGGTTTCATATTTGGCCTAGCTATATTTATAAGTAGAATGTTGGCATTCATGGGGAGAGATAGATAACGTCCAGCATGCGTATAAATTTACCCGGATTGCACCCAGTGGGCACATTGTGAAATATCAGTTTAAATTAACACCTCTATGCTATTTCAAGTTAGCAAATTACGTCACGCCCTGCGAACCAATCGTGTTCGGCTTTCAACCACATTAGTTTATGATTTCGGTGTAATTAAATCCCTAAATCTACGAATTAATATTCACACGACGTTTCTATAATACCAAGCTTCATTCTCTTCTTCTTACTGTTAACAGTTTCTATTGCTTGGTATGGACCCGGCTTAAAGCACTCATGCGTTTATTATTATTTCGCTGGAATCGTTTCGAGTTAAAATTGAAAAAGAAATTGTAATATTACAGTTTAGGTATTTCAGTGAACGTGAGTTAGGGTTTAATATTTTATGAACTTTAAATTTTGCAACGCACGCGAGCGGCCACAGGGAGATATGGTCTAGTGCCATAAATTTCGGTGGCAAAGTATACTAGGAAAATAATGGCGAAAATAGCCGCAGCATAAAACGGGTTGATTAATCGCCGAAATTAACAACAAATACTTGAGATAGAATCGCATTAGAACGTCGTCCGCGCCGTATCAAATAAAAGTGGAAAGAACGAAAACTTTCCCGTTTACGGCAAAACATTCTAAAGAGTTTCAATTTTCTGAATTTAATTTCGTCGATAATTGAAGCCATCGAGACTGAATGACTCCACCATAACTGCCGAAGTTGAAACAATCGCCAGACGGCGGGCATATTTTCAACCCTGCGGCCCCCAAAACGATGATGGCGTGAAGATCGTCGGGTTTAAGCTCAAGTTGATGGTGTCCGGTTAATGTTTATGTAGATGATGCACTAATATCGTGTTACTGTTAGAACAACGCGACGTGTTAAGGATATAAATGATGTATCAACTTGTCGGAAACGGTTGATTTATAATATTTGGTTGGCGTTACACTTACTTACGCACGTTTGTGATTGATGAAAACTAAAACGCACCTGGATTTATTATTATTAAACTGTCTCGCTTAATATTCACCCCCATTTCTTTTTAAGATTAATTTACACAAGACTCCGAATTATTTTTCTTTCTTTTATATATCAAGTAGAGAACACATTCTATTTTGCTTTGTCGAGCAACTTACGTGAGTGCACGCAGCTAATCGATAGGAAATAAAAAAGAAATTAACATGCACATTTCTTGGTCTCACGCTTTCATTATTCAACATGCGTGGAAAGTAACCTACGTGAAAAACTGCCTTAATAAACTAGAATAAATAAATCAAGAACAATAAACGAATTCTTGTAATGTGCAGGGAGTTGATTAAATTTTCGATGATAATATTCCCCGAGATTATTGATTTTACGGCCGCTTGATTTAATTTTCGAATCTGAAACTATTTTCCAGCTTGACGATGAAGTTTATCGCTCTTTGATTTTATGTGCGAAGGATTTATTTCTTTCAATGTAATTCGTACGTTATGATCGTTTAATTTTTATTGCGCGATCGACTTTATTTCGGACTCGGATTTAATTGAAAACTGAAGTAAATTGTTAGTTCGAGAACTATTCTAATAACAGCGGCGTTCGATTTGTCTGATAGAAAATCGAACCCCATTTCAGCTAAATATTATTAAATTATATCTGCGTTTCAAGTTGAAAATATCAACGTAAAATATTCGAGAACTTTGGAATTTATTATAAAATCTCAAAGAAAAGTATTTGCTCTGTATACGAAACCGTAATTAAATTTCTCCCAATAAAACTACTTCGTGAAACTATTTAAGGATTTTATATTTCAATTTTCCTCGAGGAAATTACGAGGTGGGTGGAAAAAACGTTGATTTCCTGATGAACCTGTCTTGCGTGAAATTTTGAAATTTGTATAAAAAATCCAGGATGGCATTCAAACGTGGATTGGGTAGTTTATTGGTAAATTGTGGATTTGATTAGGGGTAGATTAGCTATCTCACGTTATGTGTACTACGTGTTCCTCTATGAGGTATTTACTGGCAAATCGACTGCAACTCACTTGTCAACACTGATAATGTAACGATGACAAATATACTACCGGTACACTAGAGAGGTGGCCATTACGAAGCATTAATATTCAGAATTACAGTTTTAGAGATTTCACATCGATTTTTGCCCCCGAACGACCGCACAACAGCGTATGGGGTGAATAAATTACCGAATGCGAAACGTAAAATACTATTTAAATGATTGATCGCTATCAGAGCAATACAAAAAAAAAGTCAAAATTGTTTCGCTTTTCTAAAGCCCCGACATTAACGAAGTCAAATCAACCAGAGAAATTTTTCACAATAATAATTATTCCAAGCATATTAATTATTCATTAAAATAATTTCGCACATGAGTTAAACTTCGAAAACTATTTTACAAAGGACGGGTGAGTTATTTAATTATGCATTGCGTAATATTATATCACGTTTAATAATGATAGCTAGCTTGTTACTTGAAAGCTTGGAAGTTAATATTTTAGGGTCGGGATTATATTCTGTTTAAGTGTGATGTTTTATTCAGATGGAACGTTATTTATAGATACACGTCTATACGCTTCGTTTCTCCTGGCGAACAGACGTTGCTAATCGTTTATATTATTTCCCAAAAACGCCGTCGTCATTAATTTTACATCACCGGAGAGAATCATCGATGTGATGAACAATGTCTTTTCCTCTCGAGGGGCTTCTTGTTATGCACAGAAGGAAACGACCGAACACATTCATCAAAAAAAAAGAAGAACTGAAAAAGGTAAAAGGAACTTGCCTGAAGCCAAAGGATGCATATTTTCTGAGTGACCGTCCGCGCATTTCAAAGAACAGGTAAACAAAACAATGGAGATCAAAAAATGAAAAAGCGATTACCCTCGCGTTCCATTATCTGACGAAAATCAAGCAGCTCGCTTACAAGTAAATGTGAATAGTTAATTTTGCAGGCGAGAGAGAAACTTCGGTTGTTCTCGGCATCTGAAAGTTATTATTTCTGTTATATGCCTCCAACAGCACGAAAAACTTTTGCTTTGTTCTTAAAAGTCTTATTTCCTAACCGAGTTACATGTCCAAAACGTTTTCTCAAGAGGAACTTTTAAGCTTGCCTTCAAATCAAATATTCAACTCAAGAAAGAACTATATTTAACATAATCCTTCACGTTTTGTTAACAAGTAAGTATATTTAAATATTCAGGAAATTATACAATAACGATTTCATATCCGGGATACTACTGCATACAGCGAGAAATGACACAACATTGCGTAAAATTGAGATGAAGAAGTGTTCAAAATTGAAACAAAAATTCTGATATATTTCCACCACTATTAAAAAAGTTTACATTTGCTTGTAGCAAAATTATTGCTCCATTTTGGAGTAACAAGTTCCCATACTTTAGTACAACAATAAATTCTCGTAAGAGTGAAGATAAAGTTTCAATACTTCGTTGTATAAAGTTCTACATCTTATGTAAAAATTAACTACAACATTGGATAAATTGGATAAATAAATATGTTGCGGTTCATAATGGTTATACTCCGCAAATAGTAGATAATATAATTAGGAAGTTAGCTATAGGAAACGGGTCGAAAATTCCAGCAATCTAACATCAATTTCATCTCCAGGAAAATTTGTAAAAATGCCTTTCAATGCGGTTTGCACTAAAGGTTTAAATCATAATTTTAAAACTCAAAACTTACGTTTAGCTTTTTCTACTAACAATACCATAAAGAATTTATTGGGAAACCCGAAAGATAAAGTTGAAGTTGATCAGAAATCTGGAATTTATGAAATTAAATGTAACGAATGTGCTAATAAATATATTGGACAAACAAAAAGAAATATATGAACACGCTTTAAGGAACATTTAAGTCATTACCGGTATAATAGGTTTGAGAAGTCAAGTGTTGCCCAACATATTTATAATACTGGACACATTATTAAGGATAATTTAAAACTCATTAAGGAAGTATCAAATAACAGGGAATTAAATGCTTACGAAATTATTTTTATTCGAAAAAAATAAAAATTATTTAATGAATTCAGATAATGGACCAATACCTAGTTCCGTATTATTTGATTTACTCTAATTTGTAGGCTGCTTTTTGACGGACCATATTTAGTACAGGTGCTGCAGAAATGATTTCAATGTTTCTAAATGAAATATTCCTTTATCTTATTTTTTAACATCTATAGGTGACCCAAGTCTATAATTAGAGTGTGTAAATATATACCTGCACACAATCCTGATGTACATCGTGTTATTATTCGTCATTAACACTCCCGGAAATGAAGGTTTACGTTTTTATCCGACCTGTTTATCTCATCATCATTGTCGTTCATTCGAATTTAATTCTATTTTTCAAGGCAATACAAAATTCCACTAAAAATTATTTAATACACAGCGAGAAATGACATGAGATTTGAGACTTTACACAATATTGTGAAAAATGCTGAAAATTGCTGAAAATTCTTTATAAAAAATTCCAAACAATTTCAACTCTACCTTAAAAAAGTTTACATTTGTTTGTAGCAAAAATTATTGCTCCACTTTGGGCTAAAAAGTACAACAGTCAAAAACTGGAGAGTTAAAGCTGGTTAATTCAATTTTTTTTAGTTTCAATATTACTTTAAAAAAATAGTAACTTGGGTTCTAACGCACGTAACTTCAAGAACTAAACTTCAAATGACAGGTAAAGAGTTGCTCTAAATAACACTGTATGTTTTGTTTTTCACGGCCTGGTACTTGATTTTCTGTTTCTCAATAAATTAAGCTTTACCCTCGTAATACAATTTGAGTGACTGTTAACACAAAGTTGTACAATTCCCAGTATCAGTAAAAAATTACACTACAATTGGGTAAAAATTTACTATCCTTTACTGCATTAGTTTCCAAACACTGCGTTAAATAGTACTATATATTTGTCAATTTTTGCTAAATAAATGGAAACATCTATATGAAACAGTATTTAATTCAACAATTTGTATAACATGTTTACGTTTTGTCTATATTAATTTACACAATTTATGGCAACATATTTATTATTATTTGTGTTACATGATTTTCTTAAAAATATGTAATATTTTACTACAAACATTATTCTACAACCATTCTATTAATTGTAGGTGTCTTAATTTTAGTGATAACTTCCAGATATAAATTCTAAAATTCTGTTAACAAATACCATAGTTTTTCTCTCTGAGCATACATTATAAAGCCCATTTTCGTTTTGATCGGATTCCCTAATATTCAATCGAGAGGGGGGGGGGCACACAAATCATATAAAAATCGCTCACCATATTCACTCGCTCTCTGATTACAAACTTCCATTAAAACGTTTCCTATCCAAACACAAATTTCCATTCACGGACGCGTAATTACGAGTAAGTTAGATCTACTATGTGAAGTAGTTTGCTAATGCCTCGGATATGTTAATTCAGGCGCACTTTCCTTTCAGCGAAAAACACCCAATTAAAATAAACACGCGGAATTATTTTCCGATTCCAATAAAGACAGCTGTCTCGAATGAAACAATATTGAAAATGTGTTCATAAAAGAAGGAGATTTTCATCTTCTGCTTGTGCTTTCCGCTTCGCCGATCAAAGACTTTGCCGCCGTTCATTGTGAGGCGGTTTTCCAAGTAACGTCGATCATATATGTGTATGTGACGAGATTATTTTACTGCACGTTCTTATTTTAAGGGAAGAGTGAAAACCAAAACGATTAAAAAATACTTTCCCATATCGTGCTGAAAATTTATTTTTCTTATCCCGACGTTATTATCTTGTCACGGAATAAAACACTGTTATAACCAGCGTGAATGCACAAATTTCGGATGTATTTACTGCAAAACCTGCACAATAAAAGCTCGACATTAAAACGACGGCATAAATTTAGTTCAATGTTATGGCACAGTTAAAATAATAATAAAAGCTTAATGCAACAACCTTCACCTGCCACCGCCCCCCCAAACACTAAAACCGGCTTTAATGAATACAGATCACTATGAAGTCATTAAAAAGATGGGATTGGAAATTGAGATTGAATATGCGTGCAGTGTCATTTATCAAAAGTAAGAAAGTAATAAAGTAATTGCTATGGTAGAAAAACATGCAATGGGAAAGGGTTTCCGATCGCACAGTAAATTTACTTGGGCGTCAAAATTATTTCTGCGTTTTCCTTTCTTAGCTTCAAACAAAATTATGCTAATTGGCGTTCGCGAAAATTAAACTGATAAATTTTATGATGATGACAGTGAGTTATGACGTTCTTTCCGAGGGGGGGATGAATTTGATGTGCAATTTTTCGAGGCCGTTCGCACACCTGAACGAACTGGGAATTATGTAGGGAAAAACGAATTAATAAAATTATTCCCCTCGTTTCGCAAATAAAAATATGGCGTGCACGCTCTGGCTCTGTTATTCTATGAACATTTTCATAACGAGTTTGTACGAACAGCCGTACAGGATGTCTACAAAACCTTTGCAGGAAACACGCTATATATTAGTTCAAAAATGAGAGGTGGCAATAACGTGAAGAACAAAGAAATTATAGAGGATTTACACAAAAATCCAATTCACTTTCTCGTAAATTCTAAAAAAAAAAATTGAAAATAAAAGAAAAGAATGAAGTGGGAGTAGATTTCAACGACGGCAACGGTTTATAACAATAAATCAAGTAACGCATAGCTTAGGGTATTTAAAGTTGGAGGTGAAAAGAAATTTTGTTTGAATTAACGTAAAAACCGAGCGAGTTTCTCGAACAATTAGTTTCGTTATCGTCGGGAATTTATTTAATTTAGTTCTCATTAATTACCGGCGGAAAAGTTTCCGGCAGTTTGTTATGTGGAAGCTGTTTTCGGTTTAAAACGGAAAACGCTTTCGGTCAATACGTTCTTCAAGTTGCAATTCTTGCGGGGAAACTTTCTTTCTATCATAACGGGCGAAAATTGTTCGCGATAGACAGACAGAAAGACCACAAACACCCTCTTGACAACTTTTTGTAATTATCTGTCAAGCGAAGCTTTAATACCTTTCTTCCGTGGAAGTTTGTTCATGAAAGCTATTGAAAAATTGTTTTGTTTTTATTATTACTCGCGGCTATTTATTCGGGTTTTTCAAATATAAAGTATGGACGTAATTATTTTTTCTTTTCGACAATACATTTCAAAGACTGATTTCAACAGCACTTAACGTGCGGTAGCGTGACCAGAGAAAAATCGAGGACAAGCCGACGGGGATTAATCGATTTTTTTTCGTGTAAATTTAGCGTCTGCTGTTTCAAAGCTCAATCGTGTGGTTACACTCGTATATTTGCAATTAAATACCGCGTGATCATTGAAAATCGCACTACGTAACGTAATACGTGTATTTCATAATACTGTTTCGATACGTATGAATTTATTTTCAGTTTCTGGCAATATCGGAAACAGGGTGGACAACGTTGCGGAGGAAAATATAAAATTCACCTGTTCCATTTAAATTCACGCAGCATGCACCGACAGGTATAATTAAATCACAACACATCGGCTTGGGCTTGATAATAGAATTTTCGGATTTGGTAATTTAATAACGATTAGTTTTTAAATACACCGTATAATATTTTAGCGGCTTTTAAAAACGATACCTTCACACCACCGTCGATAGATAACTCGCGCTGTTTAGTCTAGCAAATCCGCAATGTCAGAAGAAACTTGCCGAAGTAATTTTGCGAGCGAGAAATTATTAACTCACTAATTATTGATAAACAGGAAAACACAGTGAAATAACAGAGTCCGAAACTTTCTAATTAAAGTTCCTGGACGAAATAATTGATAATTAAAAAAGTTTACGTTTTTACAATTCAGTTTCGAAAAGAATTCAACCGGAGGAAAAAAATATAAATTCAATGGGGCGCAAACTTTAAACGAAACAATAAAATTGATGCTTCAAGTTCTTAATCATTATGTGAAACGCTATTTCTTTGTGAAAGCCGGAAGCTCGAGAACAAGGGCTCTAGGGTGTACTCCTTCAAGAGTAAAATTAAACATGCAAACGCAAAGAAAGAGATTTTTATTCATAAAAAGTAACATTTTCGATTTTTAACTACAATAAAGTCTAACAAACAGTTTTAACGAACGAATTATAACTGCACAGTTGGCAACACTGAAAGGCAAATCACGAATTTGACAACACAGAGGTTAGATTTGTGCTTTCCAACAGTACTACCGATTTTTATAAAAAAATAAATCCATCGATTTTGAATACAATCGGCCAGTCTAATCAATTCTAACGTTCGGCTACTCCGATTTTATTTTAATAACTGTCTTTGAAGATTAGGTACTGACATTTATCGAACTCCAGAGACACCTATCGAAGTTTTTTACAACTTTCAATCAATATTTTGCTTGCTTCTTTCAAAGCAAATCACGAATTTCGAGGTTAGATTTGTGCTTTGCACAGTTGGGAACACTGAAAGGCAAATTACGAATCTGTCAACACAGAGGTTAGATTTGTGCTTTCCAACAGTATCGATTTTTATAAAAAATAAATCTATCGATTTTGAATACAATCTGCCAGTCTAATCAATTCTAAAGTTCGGCTACTCAGATTTTATTTTAGTAATTGTCTTTGAAGATTAGGTATTGACATTTATCGAACTCCAGAGACACCTATAGAAGTTTTTTACAATTTTCACTCAATATTTTGTTTGCTTCTTTCAAAGCAAATTACGAATTTCGAGGTTAGATTTGTGCTTTGCACAGTTGGGAACACTGAAAGGCAAGCAAATCACGAATTTGACAACGCAGAGGTTAGATTTGTGCTTTCCAACAGTACTACCGATTTTGAATACAATCGATCAGTCTAATCAGTTCTAACGTTCGGCTTTTATTTCTATAATTGTCTTCGAAGATTAGGTACTTACATCTGTCGAACTCCAATGACATCAATCGAAGTTCTTTATAACTTTCCATCAATCTAGAGTGTACTCCTTCAAGAGTAAAATTAAATAAGCAAACGCATAGAAAGCGATTTTTATTCATAAAAAGTAACATTTTCGATTTTTGACGAAAATAAAATTTAAGCAAACGTAAGAGTTAAAATTGCAAGTTGGGAACACTGAAAGCAAATCACGAATTTCGAGGTTAGATTTGTGCTTTGCAACGGCACTATCCACTTTAATGGTTTTCTTTAGAAAGCTCTACCGATTTTGAATACAATCTCCAATCAATTAAAATCAAATTTAATTTTCAGTTCTAGAAAAAAATTGTTATAAACCTTCAGGTAGATTCCTGCAAAGAAAGGTCAATAAGAGCGATTTCTGTAATTACTGGTTGGTAAGAATTGGTTGAAAATCGGCTTTTTGATGAGTTTGAGTTTTTCCATGTGTGTTATGTTTTTTCCCCATGTCTTAAAAAGTTCTGGTATTTCTTTAGAAGGTTTAATAAATTGTCTTTGTGATATTTATCGAAATCAAGAGACATCTATCAAAAGTTTTTACGACTTTCTATCCAATATCACGTTTGTTCCCAAAGGAGCAAAGGAATTTGACAACTTCGAGGTTAGATCTGTGCTCTGCGACAGTGCTGCCAACTTGATCGATTTTCTTCTGATAGATCTGTCTAAATTTCTATCCAATTCTTTCCAAGCAATTCATAATTTTCTTGTTTTGATCCAATTATAAATTTATTTGATCTCTTGGTACTTTAATAACGGAAAATTGAAATGTAAAGAAAAGACGTAGTCTTTAAAGCGCGGCAAGATAAAATTTGCATAATTGCTTAAGCAAGGATTACTTAATTGGTTATAATAAAGATTTAAGGGCGACCTAAATTAGTATAAACATTGGAGTGCGTGGAATATATATTTCGTGCAGTACACACAGACGGTTCCGTGGTTAAGCTTACGTAAATCTCCGTTAAGATTTGTACATGTAGTTGTGTCACCGTATGAAAATATACTGCTGTTCCACTTAAGGTACAGCGATAGAACACGAATGAACTTCGCCTGCAAAATTTATGGATTAATAATTCTTTAAATGCCCCAGAATTCCACCAAAAAAAAAACTTTCATTTCGCGCAATCAGAATCGCTTAAAATTGGTAGAAGTAATTTTGGATTTATTTATCAAAAATACTCGGGGTAATTTATTAACGTTAAGCAAGGACCTCTTCTCAATTCGAGAGTAAGATTAAAAGGAAACTTTAAATTTAACCAGGAGGGCAAAAAGGAAAAACAAAAACTTGAAAAAGAAGTCGCCCGGTGAAATGTAAGATCTCACTCCCGGAACTTTTAAATTGCTTCGGCTAACCCGCCTTTCCAAAAATAACAAACAATCCAATAAGGCCTATGAAACACCGCACCGGTAATTAAAGAATTGCATCTGCGCTCAAAGGGAAGCAGAAACGTATTCAAATTACTTTGGGTTATAAATAAAAAACGACGTTAACTACCTTCGTTATTAATCGCTAATTTAGTCCTTTTACTTGGAAAGCAGACTCAATTTACTCGTGGCTTTTAGAGGAAATAATAAACAAGGACGTCGGCGTTTTGTTTTACTTTTTGTATTTTCAAAAACGTATATCGAACCCTTTTATTTTCTGCTAAACTGGTTATGTGATAAAATAGTTTAAGAAAGTCAGGTCCTTTAGATTTATGGGGAACACAAAAATTCAACTGTACCGTAATCCTCCCCGTGGACCACTTTCTGTCTACTTTATGTCCATAGCTCGATACGGTCGCTAGCTTCCCTAAATTTCCTTTCTATGGCCGGTCAAGACGAAGAGTGAAAAAGCCCCGGCGACTGCAAAAATAATAATTAATTTATATGGAAATCGCTGGCTGAAATACGCTCGTATTTTATGGAACCGTGCAAAGCTGGAAATGCGAAACGGAACGGCTTCCGGAGTATCAAAGACACTCGAAAAGATTTTCAATATGTTCTGCTTTGAGAAACACATGCGGGCGAATTTTTAAAATAAATAAGGATTTATAAAACAAATAAACCTAGCAGCTATCGAGACTTAAAATGACTTTATATCCGAAAGAGATTTTCTTCGCCCATAACAGTATCACCCTGATAAAGCAATTTTTTTTTTGTTTTAAAGAAGAGAAACTCATTTAATTTTAGTGACAACCCAAAATTTAATGAAATAATTTTTTTTTTTTAATAAAAAGAGACGTCGTTTTCTGGGGTATTGGAACTTGACCAAAACTTCGTGAAACTTATATCACCCCGAAAGGATGCACATAAAATCGTCCGTGTCGGCCTCATATCTGACCCCGAGCCAAATCGAGGAGTTCAATCATTCGTACGTATGCGATTTATGATACAAATCCGAGTGATGCGACGGAGGTTGCATGTTCAGGATTTAGGACTTTGACTTCCTACTCATTATTTAACGCCTCTCAAGAAACATCCTCCTTTTTTCTTGCATGGAATTCAACAATTTCGAAAGCGCTCCCCCATTGGAAATTGCCCCTCCGCCGCTCCATTGGAATTTAATGATTTAATCTTAATTATCGGGGTCCAGCTTGGGGTTTAGTTAGGAGTTTCCACGCGAAATAACAACGCTATTCAGCGAGTAACCTGGGATGATTCATATCGTTCAATTTCGCAAGTAATCACAGTCAGAAACGAGCAAAATAAAGCAGATAAATCTCGAACAAACCCCCGATACCTCTCGTTCAAAGTTGCGTGAATTTCATTTAAAACCAATCTACCCTTTCGAATTATAATTTCGGACTTCACGGGGCAGTTTAATTTTATTTCAGAAAATAATGACTTGTGTTATCCCGAATCATCTTACTTGCCTGAAATCTTATCCGGCACGAACTATCTATCCCTTTTGACCCAATTATATTATGAATTTCTCACGCAGCGAGGGAGAGTATTAAACGCCGACCCCTTTCTCATCGCGAAGGGCCGGAAAAAGATTGAGCTGCAACGTTGCAAGCTGAAATATGTAAAGACAAATAAGTCTTCTGCGAACACTACCATTTACCCAATGAATAGAAAGTGAAACTTTACTATCAAGAGATTCCGCGTCTTTTGTGCTCGCAAACCACCGAGCGAAGAGCTTTTGTCTCGTTCTTTGTTGCCCGACGTCGTACCGTTAAAAAATTCCCAGATTATTTCTATTGTTTTATGTTTTACGAGGGGATCGTTTAATTTTCTACTTTTCTTTCTCCTAGAATGTATTATTAATAAACTGGCAATTACGAGGTGCTATCCAAAGTTTCCCGGAATTAAACGGTCAAGAGATTTAAGGCAGAGAAGTGACGTATTGAGAAAGTTGAGAAATGTGACATAACCACATCACATTGAACTCACTAAAACTACGATGGAGCTGAAACAGTGGTGTTTTAAACTCGTAAAGTGGAAGTGCAGGCAGGAAAAAGACTTTCAAGGAGCATTTTAAGGACTAGGATTTTAACGTCAAGCCATAAGAGGATTATTTCAGGAGCCTGATGATATTTAGTTCTAAACAAAGTATAAAATTGTTTACGTATGAACTCCGGTCATTTTTGATTTGCACCTCGTATATTAAATTAAAAAAAAAAACAATATTTGATCTTCATTTTCAATTGTCGTTATAACGCGAATGTTTCTTGTAAAATAAATAAATAAATGGATATTTAATAAATAATCGAGCATCAAAATACAATGTACATCGTTTTATAACCCACATCGATGATATAACTAAAGATAATGATAATTTTTGGTTTCCACCTCGTATGATACAATTATAAATATTTGAGTTTAATTTTAATTTGTTATTATAACGGGAATGTTTGTTCTAAATCGAAGAAGAATAAACGAGTGGGTATTTATCAAATAAACTAGAATCAAAGTATGTGGAAGATTGTATCGTTTCATAATCGAGGGATAAACGAAATCGACCGTGGCCGGAACAAATGCGCAAAATAATTTTGAACAAAAGAAGGAAAATGACGTTTTAATTAAGCGATTAATAACTACTAACGAAGTAACGGGATATCACAGTCAAATTAACTGATAATAGCCGTTTCCGGTGCTTTTGTTGTAGTGCTCCACACGGTTCGTTTTTGTGCTTGCATCCAATAATAGCCTTGTTGTCATTTTATTTTTGTGTGCCTCGCATGAAACATAATTTATAATTTAAAACGCTTCCGGGATGGATTCAACAACAAAAGAACTAACACTACGGAAAATGCGCGATGAAAAATTAATTCCAGGTAATTCTGATTTGCCTTTTTTCGCGCGCGCTCTTAAATACGAGTGCGTTCGATAAAAAAAAAGTTAGATACGAGGGAGATTGAGCGAAAAAAAGTAATTAATTTCATTGTATTGCTTTGTTGAATGTTGATCGTTTAAAAAAAAAAAAAAAGCGCAACGCTGAAGTTTGGATGAGGACGCGTCAGGATCAAAGGGCGTGAAATTCATGCATTAAAGGAGTATAAAAGCTCACACATTTTTACAAAGTTAAACGGCCAATTAATTAGGAAAATACAGGAGGTGAAACAAAAAAGAGAACGTAATACATACTGTAGATCAAATAATTTTGTCGCCGTTCACAATGAAGCGTGATTTAACAAAGCGACTCCTTTGAGAATTAAACAACAAACGGGTTTTAATACAAAATAAATTTAGGGGGAAAGCGAGGCGGAGGTACGGTCTGATTTATTTTGTAATTTGTCATTTTTAATACTTCAAAATAACGAATTTGAATTTTTTTTTAAACGCTCGGATCCGCGGGCATCGGAATTTATTGATATTTAAATTAATTTCAGCGGAAACGTCGCCGTTGCATTTAATACCTGAAATAATGGAAATATTAAGAATTTCCGCCGGAATTTATTTCACCGTTAATATTTCTTATTCACAGCACAATTCCGGCGCGGAAATAATTTTTGTGTTGCGCTGCGAATTTCACATTCACCGCACGCAATACACAAAAGCTTACAACAATAATCGGAAATCATTTAAAACAGATTCAATCCCGCTCGCAGATTAAAACGTCAACCATTAACTACTCTCAAAGCTAATACAAAAGAAAAAAAATCTGCAAACACAAATGCACACACTGTTTTAGTTTAACCTTGCATTGTTACATTTGTTCTTTAGTTCTGGAGCTAATCACCTAAAATGGATGGTAATTTAATTTACAATTCACCTAAAAAAATACGAGCTTAAATTAACTTTCCCATAACGCCTTCATTTACTATTTTCGAGTGAAACAATAGAATGATTATAAAGTTCGAGTAGGCAGGCAGCGCTAGTTGCGAAATTAATTTTGAGCTTCCGTAAACTCCATTTAATTTAATTCACGTTTCGGCGTTATTGCATTTCATAAGAAACGTGTTCGAATGCAAGTGACGCGAACGTTTATAAACAAGAACACATTACACCTACGTACATATTAAAAAAAAAAAAAGAAAACGTTTTCCCCTCCCAGGATTTCCAACAAAGTTAATTTCATTTAAACCCGCCCGAAATTTTAAAGTTTAGCACGTCCTTACACTTCATAATATATCAAAAGTTTTTCAAGTGCCCCGGTTATTATGGAAGATTTATACGAGATTAAGTAAAATTAATTTCCTGTCGTGAGAAACTATCCTTAGGGTAAATATCTTACAATTATTTCTCCTTCCAAAAAAAAAAAAGGCGAAACAAAGGAGACAGTTATTTTATATGAAATATTTCATTAACCTTGTTTGTAACGTAATTTAAATTTTATTACAGTTTCCCTTTTTTTTTGAAATTTCTCGACGTGTAGGCTCAGAGAGTTACAAATGTAGATAACAATAAAGCCATATCGTTCCTTTCTTTTTTATTCCGTTATTAAAGTACTAAACGGACCTTTTTGCTTTCCTTTTATTTTCCGGGCGATAAATAAAACGTGAATCGAAATTGAAACGGCATCGTTTTGGGGCGATGAATTTTCGCGATGCACGCGACGCAAAGCGCACATTCGTGACGCACATTGTGTCGTAATTCCGGGTTAATAATAACGGTTTTGTTGGTCGCTCTTTAATAAAGAAAGAGTTGCAGCAAGCCCCGCATAAAAGCCCATCGTTTCACAACCGTGTTTATAAAGTTGATTCCAACACTCATCTCAAGATTTATTTAATTTTCCTTTCCAGACCAGCCCACAAGAAATTCCTTAATTTTAAAGAAACTGTTCCATCTGATAATCATTTAGACTAACAAAAAAACGTAGTCAAAATAGAATGGAATTATCGTTGCAAATTACTAAAGCATTAAACAGAATCACTTTTCGTCAATGTTAAGATTCTAGGTTTACTTTAACTCAAGGAAATGTAAGTGAAATTAGTTAAAACGAAGTTTTTCGAGTTCGATGATGAAAAAAGAATTTGTTCTACTTCATCACATAAACCATCAGAACAAAATTACCTCATTTCTAGAAGCTTACATGAAATTATCGTTGCGATGTAAGAAACCGGCATTTTAGCAAATCATGACTAAAGCCCGGATCTTTATAGGCAAATTACCTAAAACTTTATTTAAGGAAAAACATAGGCAATTAAGTTTTAAACAATTATATTACAATTGTAATTATAATGAGATATTTTTTTCGTGCCTAAGTGCCTAGTTTTAAGCGCCTGTAAATTTTTGTTGTTGCCTATTTTATGCCTAAAATTAATTCTTGTGAATTGTTTCTTCTGTTTGGGAAAATAAGTATTTGCTTGCCAAAGCATGGACGTGTTCAGCTAGACTCAGCGCTGCAACCTTTTCGTAAGCAGCCGAAAAATGAAATTCAAAATTTCTAAATTTGATGCATGAAAGAGTTTAACACTTTAACTGTTAATATAAACAATCTCAGGCCGATGAGGAGTCCAAGCCAACACACTGACTCTCTTTACGATAATTGGCCTTTAAGGTACGTTAAATTAAATAAAGATCCTGAGTGTGTGAGAACCTCACGTGCGCAAGGCAGCGGAACCAGTCCAAAAACACCTCTCAATCCCTTGAGGGTTAGGCAACTTAAGTCACCCCAGTGACCTAAATGAGCGGGACCAAAAGGGGGATTCACACAGATGCCACCACCTCGCAGTTGCGAACTACAAAAGGGGCTCGGGCTTTGAAAATGTAAACAATACATATTCATGTAATTTTTATAAAATGTTCGCCTTACCCTTTTCGTGAGCAGAAGTGTCCAACTTATTATTTTATTTTTATATCTTCGTTCAAATAAAAAAAAATGTCATTTCACTTCTTCTTTAACTTTATTGTCGACCCCAATTTTGAGAGTGGATATTCCAATGTAAATATTCCTGGTGATGTACGAAATGAAGACCTTTCGCCTAGAGCCCCATAGAGAAATAGAAAAGCTGTAAAGAGGTCCTCTGTTGCCAAGCCCTCGGACTACCCTATAAGGTAGGAAACCATCTCATGTACTGCCTGGATTTTTTATTTAAACGCCAACTTATGTCCCCTATTTAAAGCGGGTTTTTACAATACATTCCTTGAGGCGAATTATGTATAAATCACTTGTACAGTTCCACAAGCCCGGAAGAACCTCCCTCCGATTTCTTCATAAATGACCAAGTAACTAAAATAAGCATTAATATTTTTTCTATTATTAAACGACGGAAAAGGAGAAATTATTAAACGCCTAATTTTTCTTGGGCTGCCTATTTCTTGGGCATTAACTGTCTATTTGTCTGCCCAATTCATTCTTTTTAAATTCGGGCTTTAATCATGACTGACGATAATTGCATTCGCAGCTGCATATTGTGTTATCAAAAAGTCGCTGAAGTGACTCGTAGAAAATGCCATAATTATATAAAAAGATTTATTTATTTTAAATCAAAGAGAACAATCGATTCAAGGAAAGCTTCGATGACTAATAGAGCAATTGTCAAATTTTATCCTACATGAAAGCTCGAAATTTCTGTTTTGAACTGTATAAAAGGGCGAATGGCTTCGGGATTAGGTATCATACAGCCACTGGACGTGCGATCATACCCATCACCGAGAGTTCGAGAGCGTGAATCACTCTCAAAGAATGTCATAGTGTGTGATCAACTTCCAAAAATCCGTCCGTTTCTTTATATTTAGTATCATGGTTTGGATGAGAGAATATTAATTTATTTGCTAATTAGTTATGTTATAAAAATTATTTTGAATGTGAACAAGTGAATTTGCATTGTTTTCGAATAACATCGTCGTGACTTTTGTGTAAAATCATATTGAGTTAACTTGTAAGTACATTTAAATCTAACATGTGTGTAAATTATGCTCTTTATGTTTCTTACTTAAAATTGTCTTAATTGTTAATTTAAAACTGCTTCTTTCCAATTCTTTAATTTGGATTGTAATTGTTCTACCAACTTTGAATATACACCCTTATATATATTTTCTCTTTATTTTTAACTAAATCTCATTTCGTCGATCCCGAAAAATATATTTAGTGGCTGGTAAGTGCCAAAATCTCATTCCATACGAAGAGGGCGTTTGAGTGCATTTCCTGGCTAAATAAAGCTATATAGAATTAAATTGAACAGAGTTTGAACGCTTCAAACTTTTCGTCAGTGTTAACGGTCCTAGATTTACCATAGAGTTCAAGGAATTGTAAGTGAAAATTATTTAGAACGAAAATAGAAATGCGAGTCTTCAGAAGAAGCGACGTTTCTAGGAGTATTCAAATTAGAAGTTTTAAATGGAATAGTATTATTTATTGGTTATTCTAGATCTGCTTTAATTCAAAAAATAGGAGGAAAATTTAAAGCAAAGTTAAACTGAACGAAAATTAAATGAAAGAAATCAGATCTTTTGTCATATTGATTCTAGATTTATTTTATTTCGAGAAAATGGAAGTGAAAATTAGTTTTTCAGGCGAGAGTCACCAGAAGAAATTCAGTAATAAGAAAATCTGTTTTACCTCGCGATTTAATGCTTTGGGGAAAAAAATTGCTTAACCAATTAAAGTTCCCACCCTGCAGCAACTCCGTAAAAAGATGAAACGTCGACAAAAGGAGGAGATTGTAACTCGGTTTTCCGGAAGTCAAAAACAAGATGGCTAACGACAACGGAAGCTTTAAGCTGAAATGCTTTAGGAAATGACAAAAGATTATTGTTGATTTGATTTTGAATCTACATCAATAGAAGGAAATAGCAGGAAAATTGAAGTGAAAATATCTGAATAAGAACGAAATTGGAATCCACAGCAAAAGGTAATGAGTTTATATTTAAAAAGTTATAAATCGTAAGGATCGCTTACATTTAATGCAATTTCGTCCTGAAATTTCTTAACTTCTTATTGTTGATGTAGTGAATAATAGATACGGTTTACCTTAGTTTTATGAGAGAAATTCTTAGTTGGATAAGTTTGTTCATTGTGCGCGGAGTCTCTTCAATAATTTCCATTAAATTAAAATCGCGTGGTTAAAAGTTTTGCGAAAAATATTCTTACTATGAGAAGTAAATGAGACGTATAATTTACAAATGATCTGTCGAGAGTCGTCGCCTTTTCTAAAAGAAATTGGCAGTAAAGTAGGCGAACCTCTGTTTTAAAAAGTTAATATTAAATTGTGGTTCGCGGTGAAATTTCTAATTAGTATCGTTACGTTGGATTTTAGATTCCCAACTTACGTTGTTAAAGTTTTTAGAAAGTTTTCCGCGCCGCTGATTAAAATACGTAAAAGTTGGATTTTCTTGGGGAATTTTTGGGGGAGAAAACAGAGTTCGCGCTAATGGATTGCCCGAATCGATCTGATATTCGCTTAATTAAATGGCATTTAGACAAGTTTCCTTAGTAATTTAATTGGGAGCGTTAATACGATATATTCGATTCTCAGTTTATTTACCAAACAGCACGAAGGGATCTCGCATTGTTTTTATTCCAGTAATAAAGACTCTTAATCCGGGGGGTTTATTTCTTGTAATCAATCTTAAAGCAGATGACAAGTTTTGTTTTAAGAAAATATTCAGATTCGCTTGTGCTGTTCTAATATTTACTTGCGTTATTTGGAAGATAAACGCAAAGTTTCGACGTGAACACGTACATAATTAGTGATGTGCAGCACTTTAACTTTGTTTACCGATTTTGAGCAAGGGAAAGAAGAGATGTGCCTGATATTAATAAAGTTCGATGTGTTTTCACGTTGTTTGAGTTGTTATCTTCATCTTCAGTCTTAAGGCGAGATACTAAAAATTAATAAAGAGCAAGTTTTTAATCTCGCCGACTGTGCAACAATTTTTAATCATAAACATTGAAAAATCTAAATTAAAAAGAGCTTCTGTCCTACTTTCTGCTTTATTACATATTCAAGCGACTGAAACGTTCCTGAAGCGGCGATGAGTTTTTGTTTTTATCGTTCGATATACACCGTATCATTTTATTATTTTAACTCGGGGAGAACCATACTGGGGGCAATACAAGAATGCGAAGAAGACATCCGCGATAATATCAAACTCAAGCGCGCTACTGGAAATAAGCACTTAAAACCGTTATGCTGAACATCTGAAAAACGGAGTGTATTTTCAGCGCGAGCTTCGCTCAATTACTGACACAAAATACGCAGCTTCAATGACTGAACGTTATTGAATTAATGCCTGGATCAAATAACGAAAAGTTCTGCTGCTGCTGCGGTTCGTTCTTGTTTATCTAGTATTTCACCGCCATCAAATTATCGTTTGCTTCTCGATTTTTATAAATATTACGAGCCTCGATGGTAAATGGTTTCTCCAAGTCGTAAAGCGTCGCTGAAAATTAACAACATGGCCCGTTCTGATGACTGTAATTTAACAAACGACCGGCAAAGATTTTCGATAACTAAACGGGCATTTATTTCTCTAACTTTCCTAACGGTCCCGGTCGGGCAAACATTGATCACTTTCGGCCCTTGTAACTCGAGGAATGCATCATCATTTCCTACAAACGTTTAATTTTTTTCAAGTCAAAAATAAGCCAACAGAATTATTTAAGAAAGAACGGCATTATTCGTCCCTGTCCTCTTAAAGTGGCAGTGATACGTATTTGCAAGGCCTCCAAAGGCTAAACTTGTTAGCAGTAATTGAAATTTAAATTGAAGATCATTGAGTAATAAAGGCGGCGAAACAAAGAGCCGCCGTATTGGCAATTATTTAATTTAGGGGGGGACCACGTTTCGTGCAATTAGCGAAATGGATTTTGGAAGTGCCGGCGAAATCCAGAAAAAAAAAGAGGGCATTTAATATTCGACGCGGAGGAAATTTCTGCGAGAATATATCGCCGAGATTTCGCATAGCCGAACATAGGCAACAAGATCTAGTAGACGTCTAAACCGAACGAGAATGAATACTCATTGCCATCCGAATGCAATGCCACATTCATTTTTCACGGCGCGTGCTGATATTTTTCGCCGAGCTTTGTTTGCTCGTATCCATTTTACGCGAGGACGACGCTCTTCGAATACGTAACCATTTTTGCATGAAACAATTTACCACCGAACTCACATCATATCGAAATGCGCAAACATAATCGGGGGATTGAAATTAAACGCCCGATTTTATTTGCTACTTGTCGGCCGAAAAGCGCAGATCAAATTTTAACTTTTTTTTAAAGGTCCATTCAAAAACAAACCTTTGTGTAAAAGGTCCGAAATCGAACAAAAAGAAAATAATCAAAATGCAAAGCAAACTCAAACAATCCTCTTTTGAGTACGGTTTACACAGAAGTAAAATTAAAAAAAAACTCACGTGTGTTTGCAATTTGGTTGACGAATTTGGAAAAAGCAAAAGTAAAGATGTTATTAAAAAGTATACCTCGAAATCGAACAAAAACAGAAAGCTCACTTTTGGAGGCTTTTGAATACTGAACAGCAGAGAAA
Source organism: Serrognathus titanus (assembly GCA_039766575.1). Taxonomy (NCBI): domain Eukaryota; kingdom Metazoa; phylum Arthropoda; class Insecta; order Coleoptera; family Lucanidae; genus Serrognathus; species Serrognathus titanus. Next base: position 5,019,544 of record CM077916.1, on the reverse strand, counting down.
TAATTGAAATACCTTGATTTGAACATGGTAAGTCAAAAAAGGAAAGCAAGCAAGTCAGACGTTTATTTAAAAAAAGGCACGTACCTCGAAATCAAACTAAAACAAGAAATTCGTTTTTGGATGAAGACAGTAACTCGAAAAAGAAGAAAAGCAGAAAATAATCAATTTGAGAGCCAGATTCGAAAGGATTCTTTTTTAAGTTATGATCAAGTACACCTCGAAATCGAACAAAAACAGAAAGCTCAGTTTTGGAGGCTTTTGAATACTGACCAGCACAGAAAGAATTGAAATGCCTTGATTTGACTAATATTAAAAAAAAACCACATTATTGCGAGTTAGACATCAACGAATTTATTATCTTTGGAAAAAGGAATGATGTGCAGAACGATTTTAGAACTCATAAAATTCATAGAAAAAGAATGAAAGAAGAAATTCGGACGTCAAACTTAAAATTATTTTAAACAAAGCCCGACTCAAATTAGGCTTATTTTTTTGAAAAGGCTTACTCAAGTATATTACGAAATCGAACAAAAACATAAAGCAAAAAGAAAATAAGACGTTTACTTAAAAAAAGGTACGATCAAGTGTACCTGGAAATCGAACTAAAGCAAGAAGCTCGTTTTTGAAGACGGTAAATCGAAAAAGGTGAAAAACAGAAGGTAATCAATTTGAGCGCCATTCGAAAGGATTTTCTTTTAAGTTATGATCAAGTACATATCGAAATCGAACAAGAACAGAAAGCTCACTTTTGAACATGGTAACTCAAAGAAGAAAGTAAGCAAGTCAGACGTTTACTTTTAAAAAAAGGCATGATCAAGTGTGCCTGGAAATCTAATTAAAGCAAAAAGCTCGTTTTTGGAGACGGTAACTCGAAAAAGATGAAAAGCAGAAAGTAATCCATTTGAGCGCCAGATTTTTTTTAAGTATACATCGAAATCGAACAAAAACAGAAAGCTCACTTTTGGAGGCTTTTGAATACTGAACAACAGAGAAAAAATTGAGTTAAACACATCAACGAATTTATTATCTTTGGAAAGAAAGCAGAAATTCCGACGTCAAATTTGAAATACTTTTAAAACAAAATCGGACTTAAATTGGGTTTGTTTTTTTGAACAAAAACAGAAAGCTCTTGGAGACGGTAGCTCTAAAAAGGAATAAAACAGAAAGTACGGGACAAAAGCTGAATTTGCTTGTCGCTTTTAAATAGTGAACATTTTTAAGGATGATTAAAGTATTTAAAGAAAAGGATGATTTTAGAATTCGTAGAATTCATGGACAATTATGTTTTTACTCAAATAAAACTAGAAGAAAATAATGAAATTCCGAAGTAGGAACTAATAGGATTTTGTTTCAAGCAAAGATCAGTTTACAATAAATATTTGGAGGTAAGTTCTGCGGTACAAAGGTGAAGCTGACAAGTTTGCGATACTAATTACCTTCTTGAAGTTTATAGTTTCAATTAAGTCTTGACTAATCGGTTGAGTTTGGAACTACGGAAACGCACATACACAATCCAAGATTGTAGAAGCGGGTTACAACAATAGTAGATCTTGTCGCTCTCTGACGGACGTTTCGTTTATGAAATCTATTTTACACGTCGCATTCAAATGGGGCCTTAAATTTATCATTTTCCAATTTGCGGGGAGAAATTGAACTGATCGAGGTGAATTACAAAGGCGAGCAATTTTAAAACTCGTTGACACTTTCGCCGAGGAAACAGGGGAAAATATTTTGAACATTTATGGGAACTTACGACGCAGGCAGCACGCCATGAATAATTATGTATTGATTACCTTACGGACTGCCCCGGGCGATGAATCAGCAAATTTTTAAATCGAAGCACTGCGTACAATAAATGTCGCATTATTACAAACGAGCTGATTTTAATTGGGCCTAAGCAGCCCTAATCCCTTCGTTAGCAACAATTTGTTTGATTGGATAAAGTTGGCCTGAAACTTTTGTTTTTTGAAAATTTCGGCTTACCAGGTCACTATCTTGTTTATATCCTGTGTAAGCTCCCTGTAGAATCATAATCCGTTCATCATTAGTTTAAATTTCCCCCCCCGGATTTATTTGTTTTTTCTTTTTCTATCCAAGTCGAAATAACTATCGATTTTTAAATATTTATTTTCGGCTTTCATTGCGATTCGGCTTTAGAATGTATGGACGGTAAACCATAAAACTTCCTCGGGTGGATCACAAATTAAACCTCTGTCATCATTTATATTTCATACCTTACCTGAAGCTACGTTTTCAATAATGTAATCCGGAAACACGCGACAAATACAAATTTAACTATTTATTAATTTTGGAATTGGAGCGCGCCGGAAACTAAAAGAAAAAAAAAGCCCGGATTGAAAGACAGAATAAAAAAATGAGATCGTTCCATTCATCAAATTCATTTTGATTGGCCAAATAATAAATCACTGCCTCGGTGAAAAAGCGAGAGATCTTCGGTGGCAATTGCGTGTTAGAGAAAATTTAAGTACGTACTAAGAGATAGTTAATTTGTTTGTCTTGTTTGAAACGATTCATCACACTCAAATTTTCCCATCTGACACGTCGTAATATTTAATTTGAAATTTATAGTGTTGTTTTTGTAGCGCGAGCGAATGCAACAAATCAAAAGTGCACGGACGTTAATAGAGAGTGATTTCGTTTTCTGGTTTAGGTTTTAGGGAGTGTTACGGACGTCGCGACGCGTCGAAGATTATGCAACGTCGAAGTAAACAACTTCACCATTGATTCGAGCGCTTCCTAATATTTCTGTGAAGATAGTAACTGAATTTTAGGATTGCTATCATTTACAAAATCGTGATTTGGGGGAGAGTGTGTTGGCAACACTCCAAGACATTGCTCGACGTGGATTGGTGACTGGGAAGAGATCCAACAAACTAAAACGAACGTTGGTACGTGCAGCATTTCCAATAATTACAACAGTTAGCTCTCCCTCACATAACACGAAAGCCAGAGAGATAAGAATGTTCATACTACTATTATTATTCTAATTTAGTTCGTTCTTAAAAGAAAACTTCCAAGAAAAAATACTGAACTGAAAAAAAACTATCTAGTGGTATTAAATAAATGAAGGCATGAAAAGTAGTTTTAATTTCAATTTGATGTAATTTTTGATGTCTATTTTTTTTTTTTTTGGAGAAGAAATGATTTACACGGTTACATACCAGGCAGAATGAATGTTGCAGCTCAACTCACGTTTGATATCACTCACCTGGAACAAAAACATCAATTTTTAATACAAGCTCCTCGATGTGATGACACGATGTATCGTACAATTTCAAAACGGGACAGCTTTCAATATTAATATTTTAAATGAACAACATGTCATTGTGCAATGTTTGTATGCCCCGTGTGCCTCTGCTGCGGCCGTTGAAATTCAGAAACATGAATAGTTTATGTGCATGAAGCGCGACATGACAGGATGCTGACAATTTGAACGTTTCAAGTTTTATTGCAAATAATTTCGGCGCGCTTAAATTAAAACCGGGAGTGAAAATTTTATAAATCAAGAAGTTGCTCGCCGCTAGAGAAGGGGGGCGATGTTTTATTTAGGTGAAATTAGTTAGGTGGTGTATTCCGTAGAGGACGTCGAGTTTATATTTGTTTGAAAACTGAAATAAAATCTGCGGGATAATCCAAAAAAATACGCGTTTCCGTGAGAAAGCAAAATTGGGGTCGAAGAGGAAGCGTTGGAATTTCCCGATAACAGTATCGAAGTCACAATATTATTTTTATTCTTCTCCCGCTGATTTATTTATTCACGCGATTCTAAATTTCAGGATCGGTTATGCTTTACGGGCATTAGTTCTCCTGCACTTTGCGGATTAGAGGTGGCGATAGTTTCGCTGCACTTGTTACGTAATTAAGCGGCCATAAAACAGCGGACTGTACCCCGTTTAGCTGGCTACGTAATGCCTAACTTCTCTAATTCAATTTCAAATACTCAAATCCTGGAATCCTCATTTGCAATTGCGATTTAATTGTATAAATATTCCGCTTTATAATTACCCCATATTTATTTAAAAACCCCTGCGCTCGCGTTATGTTAACAATAGCAGCTTCCATTTTCCATATACAGTTGCTCTTATCTAACTCTCTCAAAGCTAATGTATTTAATTACATTACGGTTTACACACGTCGATGATCATTTTTACACAGAGAGAAATAACAAAGCGAGATTCCACCTCTACCTCAAAAAAATTTACATTTGTTTGTAGTAAAATTATTGCTCCATTTCGGAGTAAATGTGAGTAAAGAGTGAAGATAAAATTTCAACACTTTGCTGTAGAAGATTCTACATCTTATGTAAAAATTTACTATAACAGGTTGTGAAGATTTTATTTTCACATTTCGTTGTATAACATTTTACACATTGTGGAAAAACTATAATACAATTTTCTACAACTTCTGATCCCACTGTACCTAAATTGTAGGTCCTTCCAAAAATACACAAGGCAGGTAAATTGGTGAGACCAATCGTGTCCGGTATAAACTCACCCACTAACTCTCTTTCCAAATGGTTGAATAGTGAGCTCAGTGCGCTTCCCAATCCTCAAGATAAGTTTTCAGTAAAAAACTCAATGGAGTTTATAAATAAGATTAAAAATATTTCTTTAGAAGAAGGGGAAATTCTGGTCTCTTTTGATTTCAAATAAATGGCGAGTTTTTTGATCTAGTTCAAGGGACCGCAATAGGAAACTGTTTGTCTCCGTTTTTGGCCAATTTATTTATGAGTAAATTCGAAAATGACGTAAGAGAAGATAATCAGTATTTTCCAAGAATTTGGTTGCGTTATGTTGATGACATTTTTGCTGTTTTTGATACCAAGAAATGTAATTTGGAAGATTTTTTAGATAAATGGTGCGATTCCCTTTTTAGATACTCGTACAATTAGAAACAGCAAAAACGAATTAGAAATTGACATTTATCGTAAAGATACAAATACTAGCCGGTTTAACGAATCTCAACATTCAGTACAACACAAATTCACGGCTCTAAATAGATTACTCTCATTTCCACTTACTAAAGCCAGATGTGATAAAGAACTTAAATGTATTAAGAATGTTGCGGTTCATAATGGTTATACTCCGCAAATAGTAGATAATATAATTAGGAAGATTAGCTATAGCAAACGGGTCCAAAATTCTAGCACTCTAACATCAATTTCATCTCCAGGAAAATTTGTAAAAATGCCTTTCGATGCGGTTTGCACTAAAGGTTTAAATCATATTTTTAAAACTCAAAACTTACGTTTAGCTTTTTCTACTGACAATACCATAAAGAATTTATTGGGAAACCCGAAAGTTAAAGTTGAAGTTGATCAGAAATCTGGAATTTATGAGATTAAATGTAATGAATGTGCTAATAAATATATTGGACAAACAAAAAGAAATATATTAACACGCTTTAAGGAACATTTAAGTCATTACCGGTATAATAGGTTTGAGAAATCAAGTGTTGCCCAACATATTTACAATACTGGACACGGTGTTATTAGGGATAATTTAAAACTCATTAAGGAAGTATCAAATAACAGGGAAATAAATCCTCACGAAAGTATTTTTATTCGAAAAAATAAAAATTATTTAATGAATTCAGATATTGGGCCAATACCTAGTTCCGTATTATTTGATTTACTCTAATTTGTAGGTTGTTTTTTGATGGACCATATTTAGAAATAAACGAATTTTTTTTAATGTAAATTAAAATCGACCGCAATATGTCGTTTTTGTTAGGTCAAAAATCACCCGCTAGATGTCGCGACCTAAATTATATATAAGGGGGTGCTAGAGACAGTTAAGCGCATTTGCACTGGATATTTGATAAGGAGAGGATTCTCCGAGATAGATTTGCTGATGTGCTCTTAACTCCTGATGAGTGGATGTGATCTTCTCTAATCTGTAGGCTGTTTCTTAACACGCTTTATTTATATATGTTTATATTTTATTATTTTTCAGGGATATTTTTTAAATATTTAAGGCAGTATCAAATAATAGGGAATCAGATGTTTATGAAAGTTCTTTATTCGGTAGAATGAGAACTTTTTTCAGGAGAATGGACCAATACTTATTCTGTATTATTTGATTTGCTCTTATTTGATTACGATTAGTTGCTTTTAGGTTTTATGAAGTACTTTTAAATTGGTAGTGTGTGTATTGAAGATGGCAGCTTAGCTGCCGAAATACGTATCTACGAATATAAAAATTATTGTGGGCGGAGATTAATTTTTTAATTACACAAATTGTTCAATAGTATTGAAGTGGGGTGTAATCAAGAGACGTAATTATTTGCATCTTCTTATTTGGTCGCCGGAATTAATCGAGCAAGTGTCAGAATGAATTCTGCCGTACTCCAGCCTGTGAATTTCTTCGCAAGGTCTGCACGTATGAGGGTAAAGCATTGAGAATAAGAAAATCTGGTAGGCCGTGGAAAACAAAACATACTGTGTTCTTTAGAGCAACTCTTTGTCTATCATTTGAAGTTACGTTCGTTAGAACCCAAGTTACTAATTTTTTTGAAGTGATATTACAAGTCAAAAAATAAAATTAACCAGAGAGCATTTTCGAATCATGATTTATTATGATTTAAAAAAAGGTTTAAGTGCTTATGAGTGCAAAAAGAGTTTAGATTCGGCTTCTGGTGAACAAGCACCTTCCTTGGCTACAATTTACCGATGGTATAAGGAATTTGAACGCGAAAGGAATTCTGTTCAGCATCAAAAAGGAGCAGGACATCCTCCTACGGCTGTTACCGACAAAAACATTGCTGCCGCTAAAAAAATTAATTGAAGAGGACAATAAAGCCACTTATGCAGTAATAGAGCATCAACTCTAGATTGAATCCTCAGCTGTTAGAACTGTCATTCACGATCACCTGCATTAAAAAAAAGTGGTTAGTCGTTTTGTGCCGCATCACCTTTCTGACTTCCAAAAAGCAGAGCGGGTGGGAATTTGCAATGAAACTTTAAATTTCTTAAATAACGGCGGATACCAATTTTTTTCCAAAATAGTGACAGGTGACGAAACTTACATTCCCTTTTTCGACGTACCTACCCACCAAGAGAGTCCTGTATGGATTCACGAAGATGAGGAAACTCCAACAATGACCAAGAAGCAGCGAGCTATGAAAAAAGTTATGTATATACCGCATACATAACATTCAGAAGTACGGGCCTAGTAAAGGCAATTAAGCTAGATGGACAAAAGACAGTTACAGCTAAATGGTGTACTGAAAAATGTTTGCCTGAAACGTTCAGTAGGGTTCCAGTCAAGGGAATTAAGCTTCACCATGATAATGCACCGCCCCATACGGCAGCTTTAACTCTCCAATTTTTGGCTGAAAAAAACATAAAAGTAATAGAACGTCCGCCGTATTCACCTGATTTAGTAATGTGCGACTTTTGGGTATTTTTTGGGGTTAAAAAGAATTTGCGAGGTGGAACGTTTTCGTCAGAAGAAGAGATTGATGCCGCAGTTCACGCTTATTTTGAAGGTATTCTGAAAAATGATTGTTTGGGTGCTTTTGAACAGTGAAAAGAAAGAATGGTCAAGTGTATCATTGCTGAAGGGCATATTTAAAATAAAATCCTATAAAATATTAACCGTGTTTTTTATTCTCAATAAATTTTGCTTGACTCTCGTATTATGACAAGGTCGAAACGATATCTTTAGCAGCTCCAAGCACTAGGCTGTGATCATTTTCCATAGAGATGTGCACAGAATTAACTGTGAAAATGTTACTAAACATTATTCTACTATCAATTGTTAACATTTTCTATTTATTGTAGGTGTCTTCACTTCAGTAGATATAAATTCTACAATTGCGTTAACAAATACCAATGTTTATTTATTTCAAATTTACATGAAGGTTTTCACCTCTCCTCCACCAATAAAACTACGAAGTTGAATAATTGAAATACAATCTCTTACCCCAATTATTTTATATTCGTAGATAATACGTATTTCGACAGCTACGCTGCCATCTTCAATACACACGCACGCACTCACAAGTTCATGAAAGAAGATAGGCACTAGTAGAACTGAGACTACCAAATAGGAAGAAGCAAACAGGTTTTCTTCCCTGCCTTCTTTCAAGTTTGAAACAAACAATTCATATATAGAGCGGCGTATATAATTTTTTGACAAACTAATCCATAAATGAAAAAGAAAATCTTGTCGATTTCATTTGCCAGTTGAAAATTATTTTATAAAGTAATTCATTTAAAAAAGTGTGTCTTCTGCATTAGAATGCCGAATCGCTGTCTGGCAGTGTCGGACTTTTATGAATATTCATGTCGGGTGAAGTAACTTGGACACTTAACAATCTAATGAAGAATCCTTTCCGATACAATCAGGACGAAATGAATACATACAACTATGAAGTTGAATATCTCTTGCCCCAATTATTTTATATCTGTAAATAATACGTATTTCGACAGCTACGCTGCCAACTTCAGTACACACGCGCGCACTCACAAGTTAAAAGCACTCCATGAAATCTGAGAGGATGCTCTCCTCCCCAAACTTCCAATGCTAAATTATTTCGGAATATTTACATTGAATAACAACTTCTTAAGGGTAAACAGTAAAATAATAAATTGAGCTTCTTCTCGCCAATTCATGAAGGATTGAATGAAATCAAGAATGTCATTAATAAATCGTTATACGAGCGCTCAAACATAAAACTTATTTCAACAATAATTACGGTAATGACTGGCAGAGCATGAGCATAAAACGTATTTCTCGGCGGGAGTAAAAAAGAAAAGAAGAAGAAGAAGGGAAAAAAGGTGAAGCAAGCGAGATTTAACACATAAAAGTTCTCCGTTTGCTTCGCTGGCGCTTCACCTTTTGAAGTTCAATTCACATTACAACTCCTAACGAACACTGAGGTGAAATATTCGCATTCGCGTTCAATTATGTCAGAGAAAAGAATATAGTTGGACGAGAAGAAGATGCAAACTGGAAATTCTGGCACTGGGAGAGAGATGACTGTTGAAACTGAGAGATCAATACAAAACGGGGAGACTAAAAGGCGCCCAGCACCACATTTATAATATACCAATCCACAGGTGTAGGCAAACTTTAACGCCATTATCGGGATAATTTTATACATTAAAGGCGAACGGAATTTTAATTTGTTTGTGTTTAGAAAAATTGCTTTTATCGGCGGTTCCATTGTTTACTCGACGAACTAATAAAGACCGATTTGTCACGTCTTTAAAACGAAAATTGAAAATGAAAATTTATGCGGCAGCAAATTTTCAAATTGAACCGACCGCTCACACATCCATATTCTCTTGAATGCAGAACGCATTCTGCATTTGTTGCAACGTGATTCGATTAAGAGCTCTTTTTCACAGCGAACTTAATGCAATTTGAAATAACAATTTTTTTTCGAACGCGCGCACCGCGCAATGTTTTATTTAAATCGCGATTTTGAATTTCACATTTAAAGCATAAATACAATATATGCATTTATGGGCGAAGCAATTTATTCCGAGGGCTGCATAATTTCTAAATTTCAGTCCGCAACAAAGAATGCATTTTTATTCCGGAAGCGTATACATATAGTAATGTTACTTTAACAAACTTATGCTAAAGTACTGCAGTAAACTTTCAAACGTGCTGATGAATAAATAACTTTTCCAGTGGGCGATCGCCGGCGTTTTCCAGACTGGTAGAAAAAGGTAGGTACTCGCATGTAAAATGTTGATTTATTTCAGGTTAATAGAATACAACAGAGTAACTTGAAAAGTTTATTTAAATCGATCCCTGAAGGGCTATAATATGAGGAAATAATTTCTTATACATTGACAGTTCACGGTGGGTCCAATGAGTTATCGTCGCCTTAGATTCAATACTGCAAAATATTACAAAGAATTCGTTTTCTTGCAAACAAATTTTTGAAAAATGTAGCGCATTACAAGTGACTATGTTCTTTCTCTGTGTGTGTGCTATGTTTCGGGGCAAGCCATAAAGATTTATGTTTATAATTCCGAGGGAACCCATAAATAAAATATTGATGGAAATGATTGGACACGAAAATAAAGAACAGCCGCGTATTTGGATTCGCATCGTTTTTGTGTATCGTGTCAGTCGTATTGTCAATCACTTATAATAAATGTTTGCCCCTGCTTGTATCGGTGTTCTATTTCGTCGTCAGACTAAGTTAAACCTGCATACACATTTGCATCAGATTTGCATATTAACTTGACTATTTACTCTCTTGTTTAGACACACGAGTTGAGCAGCAAACTATTTTTACTCGATTAAATTTCCATTTGAGTCTACTTTACGATCGATTCGATTTTCACCACCTGATATTACAAAATAAACGAAACTCTTCACTTCTCGGAGAAAAACAACGAGAGAATATTTGATTTGCGTATTTTTAGTTTATAGAACGTGCATGTAATATTAGAACCGAATTATTAATGAACGAAATGTGTTTCGGTTAATGTTCCGAAGGGAAAAATCGTTAATTTCATCGATACAACACTGCTGACGTCAGATAGAACCACCATTAAGATCTTCCCCCCTGAATGTACTACATACTTATCCGCAGTATAATAATAATTAAGGACCCATTGTACATAAGTGCATGGCACAAACATTAACACACTCCCAAGCCCGAGGCGACGGCAAAACGCTGAGAGAATTAAAGTTATAATTCAACGAAATGTAAGTCGCCTGGATTAACAAATAAATGAAAAAGCTTTGCACGTACGTATTAGGATTTCTGATGTGTAATACGATTTGAAAATCAAAATTCAGAGGCGCACGTATCAAACGCAAGACAACACGAAATATCGACGTCAATTTAGGATACGCGAAGAATAAATCTTCGCGTTTTATTTTTAGTAACATTTGGGAATCGCTGTTTACCAAAATTCTTTTCGGGTTAACAATTTCACTCGGTTCCGAGATTTATGAAATAATAACCTCCACATATTAATCTTACATGGGTGGTGGAATTTCATTTTAGCTCCAGCAAAATAATTTAGCGTCGACGAAGTTTTAATGAAAAATTAATATTAATTAATTAAATCTTGTTTTATTTCTCCCTGGTCAAGAGAATTTCGGAGAGGTACTATTGCTTATTTTTGATTAACTTGATTAACTTCAGGGTCAATTCCACTGTATGTACGCAGAGAGAAATGATAAAGTGCGAATTTGTACAATATTATCTAATTTTTTAACGATTATAGATGACCAAGCCGGAACTTGTCGAGCAAATATCAAAATGAATTCCAGCCAGTGAATTTCTTCACAAGAGCTGCACATATCAAGACATCGTGTGCACAGAATTACACCATTAACTGTAAAATTTTTACACAATGGAATGATTGTTGACACAATAACAATAAAAATATAATGAAGGTAGCTTCTTGCCCGGTGAAATTGTTTGATAAATTATCTCAAACGGACACTGGAAAACAGCACAAATGCTCGACGTTTCACTATCGCTTGATAGTTTCTTCAGGAGAAACTATCAAGCGATAGTGAAACGTCGAGCATTTGTGCTGTTTTCCAGTGTCCGTTTGAGATAATTTATCAAATAAAAATATACTACAATTTATGGTAACACATTTAGTATTACACGATTTCCTTAGAAATGTATAAATACTTTATTCCAAACATTATTCTACAATCAAATATTTATCGTAGACGCTTTCATTTTAGTAACAATTTGTAGATTTGTAAATTCTAGAATTGTGTTAACAAATACCATTGTTTCTTTGTCTGTGCGTAAGCTCCAAAATATGTCGGTGGACATTAAACTAGAGAATCGATTCCGAAGAAAATCTCTTGCAGGAAAATAACAACGGTTAGATGAAACGGTCTTTAGTTTCGGAAGGCCCCGGCTCTATTACTTCTGGTAAACCACGATTAATGCGCCCACCGCACACGCACTGCCGTTTGGGTCCGGCTGAAATGAAATGGAAACGGAAACCCAGATTTAAATTAAAATAGATTTTTATCTGTAATTGTACTCTTCTTCTCTGTCTCTTGCAATCTACTCGCCGATAATTTAATTCCAAATTCTACGTACGTACCAAAAGTCCATTAAAACTTCTGTTGCGCGACACTTCTTTTTTTTTTGTCCTCTCGTTTACCAACACAAATATTTAAATAAAATTTCCGCGCTTTAACGTAGAAATTATCATCGAGCATTCGGTGAAAAACGTAAGCAGGATTACACACACACCAAAAAAAAAAAAAAAAAACTCCGCTCTTCGTTATCGTTTCTACATCGTCACATATTTATTTTCCGTGTACAAAGCAGTCGACTTTAATTCGCATTTCACCACAGTATCTCAAATAATCCCGTTAAATTAACGCGTGGCAGATGATGAAAGCCCGGTGTAATTCGAAAATAAAACGAGTTACATCCAATTACTTAAAAAGCATTTGCATGAAGACATGACATCGCGCAAGTTGATTTTAGAAAAGGCACAAACGTCCGCTGTTTACTTACGTTTCAAATTGCTTTTAAATATTTGATTTACCAAATAAATAAATAATTCAAATTTGAACGTAATTAATAGCAGGCCGACGTAAATAAGAAAAAGAAGAAAAAAATAATAATCGAGCTAAGAGCTTTCAGTCACGGAAATATGCAAATAATTACTATATTTACGCAACATTCTTTTCCATTTCGATTAAATTTATTACAACCAATCAAATCCATTTGTATAATTTATGGCAACAAATAATCATGTTTGGCTCGGGTTATGTAAATAGTCAATGCGTTTCCCATCTAATGACGTTAATTAAACAAATTTCTGACGTGGGTACATAAATTTTGATTTAACTCCATGAATTTGGATCGAAAATAATCCTGCGAGAGGAAAATCGACGGCGTAAGAAATCAGATTAAGATCACTGTCAGTAAACAACAGCATAAAATGCAAATTTCTGATCTAATTATTCAGTTAATTCGCAAGACCTTCGGAAGTTCATATTTTTCTTTCCGTAACAAACTCTGAATAAATATTTACTTACGAACGAAATTAAAGATGGGTAAGCAAAACAAAAAAAAGCGAGTAAACTCTTCTTCTTATTTTTTTTTAATTACAACCTAGTAGCGCGAATTTGTTATAATTTATTTCAGGAAATACGTTAAGACCGACGGCATATGAAATTTCCGGTTGAGCAGCGCTAAATAAATGCAAATTTCCTGGCAATATTTCCGCGATTCAGGTTAATGAACTACACTCTTTAAATCATTAATGGCGCAAATATTCTAATGAAGTTTCGAGCCCTACTCATATACAAACACAAACATTCATAAATCACGGCGATGAAATCAGTAGGTGTTTTGTAGTTGTATAAATCATGGTTTTAAAATAAAATCGCCGATCGCGGCCTTTTTGAGCAAATTCTCATTTGTACGGCGCGAAGTGCTGAAACTGTAAATTCGCCTCCATCCTTTCTAAGATTAAAAGGTTCCAATCACTCTGCAGGGGTAATTTCAGAATGTCGATGCGGTGGCTTAACAGGCGAACAAAATTTGTTTAAGGCGTGTAACACATACAAATCGGCAAAATCTGTTCTCATCTGTTTTGGTTCGAACAACTTATAAATTATTCTATGTATTTCGAACACGTAAACTAACTGAACTAGAAAATTTAATGATAACAAGTTTCCCCTTCCACTCTTTTTTCAGTTTATTTGAATTTAAAATCCGTCTGGGAGTCCCTTCAGGTGAGATGTATACTCGCGTTTGATAGTGTAAACAGTCACTGTTTGCACAGAGAGAAATGACAAAGTGAGATTTTACAGGTAGAGAAGTTACTAACACAACTGTTGAAAACTAAAAACGAATATCCACCTCTACCTTAATAAGGTTTACATTTGTTTGTAGCAAAATTATTGCTCCATTTTGGAGTAAAAAGTTCCATACTAATTTGACTCTTGTACTACTATAGATTTTATTTTAAAATTTTGTTGTATAAACTTCTATACATTTTATAAAACCTTAAAGAATCGCATTGAAAACTTTTCTACAAATCGAAATTGATTAAATTATTAACTCGTTAGAAAAAAATAGCATTGGCTACGTTAATATCTTACACAAACTGTTGAATAGTGTTGAAGTGGATTGTAAACATGTGATTACCTACGTCTTCTTATTGGTCGTTTAATGCGGATGACGTTAATTCAACAATTTACATAACATGTTTACATTTTGTCTATAAAATTAATTTACACAATTTGTGGTAACAAATTTACTACGAGGGTCAAGCTGAATTTATTGAGAATAAAAAGCACGGTTAATATTTTCTATGATTTTATTTTAAATATGCTCGAAATAATTCCCTTCAGCTTGACCATTCTTTCTTTCCACTGTTCAAAAGCTCCTAACCAATCATCTTTCAGAATACCTTCAATATAAGCGTAAACTGCGGCATCAATCTCTTCTTCTGACGAAAACCTTCTGTTCCGCAAAGTCCTTTTACGCCCAAAAAATAGCCAAAAGTCGCACATGGCTAAATCAAGTGAATACGGCGGATGTTCTATTACTTTTATATTTTTTTCAGCCAAAAACTGGAGAGTTAAAGCTGCTGTATGGGACGATGTATTACCATGGTGCAGCATAACTCCCTCGTCTGGAACTCCACTGAACACTTCAGGCAAAAATTTTTCAGTGTGCCATTTAGATATAACTGAGTTTTGTCCATCTAGCTTAATTGCCTTTTACTAGGCCCGTACATCCGCAGAATACCGCAAACCTAACTATTTTCATAGCTCGCTGCTTCTTGGTCATTGTTGGAGTTTCCTCATCTTCGTGAATCTATACACGACTCTCTTGGCGGGTAGGTACGTCGAAAAAGGAAATGCAAGTTTCGTCACCTGTCACTATTTTGGAAAAAATTTGGCGTCCGCCATTATTTAAGAAATTTAAATATTCATGGCAAATTCTTACACGCTCTGCTTTTTGGAAGTCAGAAAGTTGATGCGGCACAAAACGATTAACCACTTTTTTCTAAATTCAGGTGATCGTGTATAATTGTTCTAACAGCTGAGGATCCAATCTTGAGTTGATGCTCTGCATAAGTGACTTTATTATCCTCTTCAATTAATTTTTTAACAGCAGCAATGTTTTTGTTGGTAACAGCCGTAGGAGGACGCCCTGCTCCTCTTTGATGCCGAGCAGGATTCCTTTCGCGTTCAAATTCCTTATACCGCAGGTAAATTGTAGCCATAGAAGGTGCTTGTTCGCTAAGAGCCAAATCTAAACTCATTTTGCACTCATAAGCTCTTAAATATTTTTTAAAATCATAATAAATCATGATTCGAAAATGCTCTCTAGTTTATACCATTTTTTTATGAAAATTAATTAAAATTGTGTAACTGGCAATATAGAAAGTGTTAGGAAAGAGTTTATACATGTATTTCGGCCTTATTGGGCTTCATCAGAACTCAGAATTTTGTTTTATTGAAAAATTTTGAAAAACTTACTCCTTTTTTGAAATTCTAAAATCCCAAAACACAAGAACAGGAATTAACACTTTCTATATTACCAGTTACACAATTTTAATTAATTTTCATAATTTTCATCTGGCAAGAAAACTTAATTTTATAATTTTTCCATTTTTTTACTTTAAAAAATTAGTAACTTGGGTTCTAACGAACGTAACTTCAACAACTAAACTTTAAATGACAGATAAACAGTTGCTCTAAATAGCACTGTATGTTTTGTTTTCCATGGCCTACTAGATTTTCTTATTCTCAATAAATTCAGCTTTACCCTCGTATTATGATTTTCTTAAAAATGTGTAATATTTTACTACAAACATTTTACAATCTAATGTCAATATTTTCTACTTATTGTAGATGTTTTCGTTTGTCTTTATCTTTGTTTCAAAACAACGTTCTAATGCTCCAAATGTCATTATATCACTAATTCTGTCTAACATCACTTCTTCGCCTTCTGGAATTTGTTGGTCATTTGTGTCTAATATCAACTGTAAGTCCTTCTTTGTAAGGTTTAGCTTCAAAAAATCTCTATTCTTAAACATAATTTTATTTTGACTGCGTAACTTCTTTTCTAAAGCATCATCAGACTTTTGTGCATCAACTTCATCTTCAGTCTTCACTTTTTTAGCTGGAATATCTTCCTCTTTAAGTGTAGGTAGTTGCTTTTTAATTTGTTTCTGACTCTCCTTGTTCATGGCTGCAAAACCTGGTAATTGGTCGCCATTTACGAAATATCCTAATTCCGACCGCAATTTAGCAAAACATCCTAAATGGTGCCACATATCTTGGCCTCCATACTTTCTTCCTACTTCTGTATCAAAAGATTCTTATCTCTTCCTTCATTTTTTGTTCACAATCTCTGTAATGTTGCTCTACTCGATTTTGAAATCTTTCAACGCCTGTATATTTTCTGCATTTCGTTTCTTTCCCCTTGTAGGAACAACTACTGGCGAACCAGAACCTATTTTATCCTTAATTTTTTGTTGATCTTCCCAACTCAAGGATCAAAGTGTTCAATGTCATCAGTAGATTTTGGCCTCTGCTTACCAAAGAAGCAAGTATAATAATACCAGTTAGGGGTTTTCTCATCAAACATCGAAGACTGTAGGTACCATTGCAGCTAAACGTAGCGTGTCTTTGCCGATTGGTGATCTGCATCCCTTACAAGATGCACGGCTACTTTAAAAGGCAAATCCATTATTTTCGATTTAATGTATCTTATCACACGTTTCTGTTAAGTGTTAAATCGCAATCAAGTTCTGATATTTCCAATAAACGTAAAACAAATACCATTGTTTTTCTCTGTGTATGTTTATTTCAAATTTACATGAAGGTTTTAACCTCTCCTCCACCAATACAACTATGAAGTTGAATAATTGAAATACAATCTCTTGCCCCAATTATTTTATATTCGTAGATAATACGTATTTCGACAGCTACGCTGCTATCTTCAGTGCACACGCACGCACTCACAAGTTCATGAAAGAAGATAGGCACTAGGAGAACTGAAACTACCAAATTGGAAGAAGCAAACAGGTTTTCTTCCCTGCCTTCTTTCAAGTTTGAAACAAACAATTCATATATAGAGCGGCGTATATAATTTTTTGACAAACTAATCCATAAATGAATAAGAAAATCTTGTCGATTTCATTTGCTAGTTGAAAATTATTTGATTACGTAATTCATTAAAAAAAGTGTGTCTTCTGCATTAGAATGCCGAATCGCTGTCTGGCAGTGTCGGACTTTTATGAATATTCATGTCGGGTGAAGTAACTCGGACACTTAACAATCTAATGAAGAATCCTTTCCGATACAATCAGGACGAAATGAATCCAATTTTTCCCCGACTTAATATAATTAATGCTATTTGCCAGACGACGCGTTAATACCAAATTCATTTGATCGTGCATATTTTATAAGTGCCCGCCGATCGATGTCCCGGGCGTATTGTAATATCCAGTAATGTAATGAACACGACACACATCGGGGTTACAAATCTCGGGCAAATTCTCACGTAACTCGGCGAGCTTAAATAAAATAAATAAAATTAAGTAAACGCTGCTGTTGGTCTATTGTTCCTTACAATACGAATGCGAGCAATAAATTCATTACCGTACCATTGTGGCTGTAAAATTACATTTTTCAATGGAACCCGGTTAAATCAATTGTTATTCTAAATACTAACTAGTTTTAAAAGGCCGGGGAAAATATTTCCGGGCGACTTTATTGATTCTGCTTGTACATCTGCTGGCCGGTAACTAAAGTATTGAAGGTTAAGAGATAATTGGTAGGAGACTTAGATATAGGAAATCGAATGACTGCAGTGGCTATCATTAAATTTCCAATAATTTCGACTCCTAGAAAGACCTATATATAACTTCATCGGATCTAATCGGATTAACGATATGGTTTTATTATTCTCTTTTGAGGGCAAAGTCTAAATTAGAACAAACATATTAAATTAAACGCTTGGGGACAAACTTATAAGAAGTACTTCATCAAAAATTAATTAATTATTAGAAATTCTAAATTATATGGAATCTTCAAATAAAACTAAGAGCCACGTGACCTTTACTACGCCAAGAGGCGTTCATTTGTTTATATACCTGCAATTTCGGTAAGCGAGGGATCGATCAGATGACGTTCGTGATGCCGATGGTGACAGTTTTGGTGATGGTGACGTGGCTCTCAGTGGCTGTATATATCAAATAATAGAAAGCTCAGTTAAGGGGGGTGGATTGATTTAGCCTTGGATTTCTTTTTATTAGGGCTCGCACGGAAGTACGTAATATAAAAAAAAGGAACTCGAAAAATAATACATGTGAGTTTGCATTAGCACGGAAAATGCTTCGTGGTAATATTTACAAATAAAAAAAAATTATCGGGGCGTTAATTCATCACGCGAGTAAAGCTTACGGCGATAATAACGTGCCCCGTGTACCCGAGGAGTTAAATATAGAGCGGCGGCCGTTTCAGATTCATGTCGTCTGTTATTCTTGGATAAACTCCTTTACATATTCCAAACATGTGTTAATCCCTCGCATGCAGTCGGATATCAAAACAAAATTTCGTTCGGTTTTTAAAGCAAACCCTCTACGCTAATAACTTTACGTAAATAAACGTCAAAGTCACGTCGCGTGTAAGCAAATAAACACTTAAAATTAGACGGTTTTAGCTAATGTTAGAGAGAAATTTTTACGTGCGAAATAGGTTGCGAAAGTCTAGATTTTAGGTCACTGTTAAATGCAAACAGGAATAAATACGAGGGGCGTCCAATAAAATCAGGGTACGTACAACTTTCTTATAATTTTGCACCGGATGTCAACTTGTGAAATCGTTCACGAGCGCTGTGTGTACACTGAGGAGAAACAATTCACTTCAATACCATTAAACAATTTGTGTAAGATGTTAACATATCCAGTGGTAATTTTCTCTAACGAGTTAATAATTGAATCATTTTCAAATCAATGCGATTCTATCATAGTTTTACACAATGTGTAGAAATTTATGCAACAAAATGTGAAAACAAAATCTTCACGGTCTGTAGTAGTAAATTTTTACATAAGATGTAGAATTGTATACAACAAAATGTTGTAACTTTATCTTCATACTTACACAAAAGTCAAACTGGTATAGAAGTTTTTACTCCAAAATGGAGCTACAAACAAATGTAACCTTTGTGTATAACTGCTTATTATTTTTTGAATGAAACCTCGTAAAATAGTTAGAATACAAAAAAGTGCAATCGATAATGATATTGAGTGGTTAGAAGATATGATTTGATTAGTGAAATTTGAAAGCGTAATTTGATCATTTGAGTTTAACTCGAAACAGTACATGAATTGATTTATTGAAGTAAATTCGGTATATGTATAGTTGTACCTGACTTCGGCAGAGATTTCCATTATGAACTTGCTTTCAGATATATTAGAATTTCATTACCGACCCTTGCACGTCATTCAGCGAATATATTACTTGTTTACCGGTAAAACGAGGCAACCACCGACCGAATCGGAACGTGCTCGTCACTTGATTTTCATCGTGGCATTTTCAGCCTGGAGAAAGGAAGCCGAACTGTTAGGTCAAACTTCTTGGGTCATCTTAACATAACCGCTAATAAGACCGCGCACGTTATTAATAAACCACCGGCTTGCGGTTATCGGGGCCGTTTATTTAGTACGAAGTTTGAACAATGACTTAATCTGACCAAGATTATTTAGCAAAAATACTTGCAGTTCCAAGCGATTAAATGACGTAACTTTTATTTTCAAACCAGCTCGTCGTATTTAATTAATTTCGTTGAGTGTATTAAACATGAATACATTATTTTTTAATTTAGCAAACAACTTTTGATAATATTATAAACGACGAGTAGATTCCTGAAATGACACATCACATTTTTGTATGGTGTGTTTGGGGGGGGGGGTGTTCCGTCATTGTTTAATTTCGCAGATGTCGCCCCGCAAATTATGTAAGCGGCAACTTTATGCTGCAACAACCGGACGATAACAATGGACGTCCAAAGTTGGAAAAATAAATCATTGTGAATGATATTTTCATCCACCTGTCCTGACAGTGTAGCCAAATCGTCGGCCATAATTCGTGATCACCTGACAGCCCATAAAACTGAACGCGATGTTTAAAAATGACAATGCGCTAATTTATAAATAATTATTGGCTTTACGTCGTCTCCGCCGTCGTTCTTCGCCCCGGCCAACAAAGAATGGGTATTTATATTCCACTGTCGGGGATTAATTCTTTAACTTCCTCATTCTTTCCTTTCCTCGGGATGCTACGTTCGAAATGAATTATTAAAATTAAATTTGTAAATGCAACGGCGCTCGGTTGTTACTTCCAACATCTTTCGTTCATTAAATCTCGACGTTTAATCAACTTCTTTTCTGTTAACAGCTTTTCATGGTGTATGTCATATTCGAAATTAAAAAAGAAATTTAATTGAATTGTTTTCGTTTAGACAGGCACACCCACCGTTTTCTTGAAATTTATAGAAAAAGTAAGCCACACGTGTCTAATTGTAAGTAGAAGAGTTAAGTGCGAGTGCGGTATTGTGTAAAATGGTGGTGGAGAAATTAACACAATAAAGCTTCAACGTTTTGTTGTATAAAATTTTACGTCTTATGTAAAAATTTACTACAACAGATTGTGAAGATTTTATTTTCGCATTTTGTTGAATAAAGTTCTACACATACACCTCTATGAGGTTAATGGTCCAGGACCAGGTGGGGTGTCTGGTTTCATCTTTCTATCCTCTGCAGCTTCTGCCATTCCATTTGAGCACTGATAATCGTTGGAACACCTGGAGATAAGTTAACAAGTGGTTGATGAGGCATCATCCCGTGAGGTAAATCCATTCCGTCACCACTCTGAGCGTCTTTCATATTTTGATTTTCAGGAAATAACATTTGTTGCATTTTACGTATAGTCCCTAATTGTTCTTCTCGATGCTGTCTTTGCAGTGGTGCTAAGTTTTCATCAGGCACTTTAACGCCCTGCAATGAGGGCTGCACATTTCCCAAAGACGGGCTGCAAGGGTCCATGTCGGGAACAACCGTTACCTACACCTTCCAATCCTTCCAAGTGATGGTTGTTCTTTTGGTCCCATGACAAGTCATTATCAGTTAAACCTACCATATCCTCCAAACTTTCTGAACCGAGAAAGGAATCCAGAGACGGTTGACTTTTCGGGTCTAGACTAGGACTGCGTGTGCAAGCCTTTTTCATCATGCCTAAGTTATTTAACCACGATGCAGCGTTTTGTCTAAATTGAGTTACTCTTAGAGAATGGTTTTCCAGGTACTCTTTCGTGCCAGGTTGAGCACAGTGATGGGTGATAATAGAAGGATAACGTTCTTGGAGCACTTCATCTGCACCAGAATTCGCCAGTGTTGTAGAAAACACACATATTTGGCGTTATTGTTGCTCATACTGCACTTCTATATTACTAGATTGTTTATTAATGTCGTTACTTGCAAGCGGTTGAACTCCATTCGGAGGTGCGAGGTGAGGAGCAGGCGCTGTTGATGGCAAACCCAAACCAAACGCATCACTGGGCAATTCAGGCTCTATGCGTTTTTCCATTTTAAGTGGCAAAGCGATAGTGTTAGCTGTTTATTCACTTTCTGGCTTACGGTCTGTTGATCCGTGCAAAGAACCAGTGTTTGTAGAGCCACCGTTTTTGGTGATGGGTCGACCGGACAATAGCTGCCTGTCGGATCATCTTCCTCCTTGACATGCACACCGGTGCTTGTAGGCTCCTTATCGGAGCTGCCTGGCTCCTCCTTCACACCGTCCGATCCCTTTCCGGGTTTTTCTTTGATCATTTCGCAGTCCCTAGCACTTACCCCTACCTCTCATGCGGTGAACTCACTATCACTATACACTCAACATGTCAAAATCTACAGTTAAGCTTTTAACCAACCACTATCACATGTTTTCACACCTTCCACTTTTGTAATACAGTAAAATTATGTATGTCATGTTGAGTAAGACTCCAACGTTGGGATGTAAAAATTATTGTAGTGATGTTTCTTATATATATTTTTTTGTACGGCCTTTGGTTGCCAGAATTGCTATGTTCGTGGTCACTTTGGGTTGTTTTTGTCAATTACTGTCTTTATGTATGTGGGTACGTGTCTACTTTCTTTTTGACTTTCTCTCAGGGTTTCTCTTTGGGTCGCTCGGAATTACCCACTTCTCGTATTATGGCCCCACGACGGACACATACAGTGACAAACACAGAAATGTGAGGGGAAGGGGAAGGGAGTGTCAGTGTTAAATGTATATGCGTCCGTATGTGTCGGAAAAAGAAATAAAAAAAATTTATCGAAAAGGTTGTTGTCTGTCCCAAAATGTACACCGGTTAGCACAAGTCGGTCATGTCACCTCGCCTTTCACAAGGGCCGGTGGGCCTCTTGCACTATCAGATGTATATTTTGTTAAAAGTGGACGCTCTGTACCTCCGATCACGCATGTGCCTCAATTCTTTCACAAGAGAGAGGCGCCCTTCGACAATACCTAAACATCTCCCGTTGTCCGGTGTTTAAATAAAAGATTTCTTTTGTGTTGTCACGTATACCCTACCTGGAAGCGTCGTCCATGTCGTTGGTTAAGGAAAAAGGATACAGGTATTCAAGATCCAATAAAATGTTCTCTTTCTTAATGAAAATACCTCGTCGTACTAAATAAGAATAAATTCTACTACAAACATTATCCTACAAATGCCATTGTTCTTTCTCTGTGTATTATTATATTTCTGGTAAAGAAAAAGTGAATGTGTGTTTAATTGCTTGGAAACATTTAATGAAGGTATTAAAAAAAAAAAACGAAATGAAATGAAGAGCGGACGCGAATAATTTAATGAGTTTGGCGTGCATTTACATCTGGTAAATAAAAGAAAAGTATATGTTACTGCAATCTACGTGGAACAGTAATGTAATTTAATTATGCGGGATTATTTTAAAAAACATGCAACCGCCGGTGGAGGTGTACAGCAAGAAAATCCCACCCGAGTACAATAACCTAAGCTCGTGTGAAATATTTGCATCGTGCGGCATAAAATTACGCTCTCCGGTATTGAAACGAGTGGCGTTAACGTTGCGTAATTAAAAACTCAAATTTGCATAGTTAATATAACAGAGAGCGAAACAGAATGTAATTTATAAAGGGGCGACCGTCTTAAAACTAGCTAAATCTGACCCTCGTGTGCTAAGAACAAAGCAGTTGAATAGTTTCTCTCAAAGGGTTCCTACATTTACCTACCTTTCCGGATTCGGTTGCTCTAAATCAATATTCATTTGACGAAAGTGCTAAACTGCTCGAGGAAGGAAAGAACGAGAAGTAATATTGTATCCTTCCTATCTGAAAGCGCGAATGTAAAATTTCTATATTCGCGTTTTATTGTTGTGTATTAACCGTTCGAGTACCGTGAATAAGAGCCATTCCTCTTTATTAAGCAACATTTATATTAAGATTTATCTAAACGATTTATGAGCACTGTTAGCGTAAATCAACCCATCATCAGCTCCTTTCTTTCCCTCAGGCCATTTTCCCCTCTTAATAACCCATTATCTTTCCCATACAAGCAAAAAGATTATCACTCTACCTCATAACGACATTTAAATAACCAAGATTTATTCATCTTTTTGTCTAGAACGACGCGATCAAGTTGCATTTTAAACAAATGTGAATAAAGCGTAAATTAAAGCGACGTGTAAAACTCGCTCCTTCATAAAACGTGATTACACGGTTACAATTTATTCTTTGTATTGTGCGCACTTTACACTTTCGGTAGATTTACGTAACAGTTACTTGCGGATTTATATATTTGAGCTGGGAGCAGTTTGTTCTTGCTAATGCCTTCGCCATTGTATTGCAAAACCGGAGCGAAATTATAGCCAACTTATTTTATATGCACGCGAAACTGAAGTTGGAAAATTAAAGACGTCGCACACAACCTATTGTTTTATTTATTATTTCACTTCCCTAATTTACATTTGAATCCGTTTTTTTTATCGATAGTTTTAGGTCAAATACCTACAAGAATTCGTTTTTAATTCTGTATCTTTCTCTCAGTGATTAATTTAGAACGAAAATGTCGACTTAAGTAAAGAACACATTACATCACAGGACGATTGTTTTTTTTTTTTTAGATAAAGTAATTTTAAAAAGGTGTGTATTTGTTAGTAAAAGAGTATATTATGTCAAGCACTTGGCGGTCAAAACAAAGTTTACTTTCCCCTTGTTCCCATAAGTAGTATAATATCGCGAGAAAGAGGAGAACGAAGTGAAACGTCAAAAGGTGAAATTGATGGAATATATGACACACACTTAACGAAATATATGAGACAAGAAAAGATCCAAGAAGACGCCGTTTGGAAAAAAGTTTCAAACGCGTCGTGTATAACAAATGATAACTATTTCTGCGAGACAGTTTGCCGTCCTCGATTTTCTATAAATAAATAAATATAATTAATAATTTGAAACTTGCGGGGCCTGTAAAGTAGAAACAATGACACCCCCGCTTGTTTACTAAATATTTATATTCGCGCACTTTGATTACTTGCAAAAAGGGAAAATTCCCCATCGCCCGAAACTAAACTTTAAGACTTAGCTGACGTTGATTGACTGTTTCCCGAAAATTCTTGGGCCCTTTGTGCCTGTTACTTTATTATCAAAGTCTCCGAGATTTTGTTGATTTCGCGCGACGACGAATTCTTTCAGACCGGAAGAAAGTCGAACCTTCAAAGAAATTAACGTTTATTCAAAATGCCATCTGTAAAATACGCGAGGCGAAAAAAATTTCGAACAGAAATCGATGGTGTTAGCGGAGAGACAACGATGGTGCATTGGGAACTTTTTCATTACGCCATAATAAGGCGGCGATTTTTTAGAAGCGCGGGAACAAATCGTTGTATAATAAATCAGAGCGTATCTCTTTAGCTCTTTAACATTTTATGATTCTAAAGACTTCCGTTATCGCAATTCAGCGTTTATTCTCGTCTCTGATATTTCGCTAGTCTTAAGCGCGATTTACACGGTCGAATAAGCGATCGTTTTAGTGTACGATACAATACCCCAGAGCAGTCAATGCTTTAGGCTTTCATTATTCAAAGCAATTTTGTCTCCCTCACTAATTTTACTTCGATTTTAAAAAGATTCAAGCCAAGCTTCGGCACATCAAATCGAAAACAAAAAGAATCTTTTCTCTTCAATACACAACCTTACAGTCTAGAGCTAGCAACGTTGAAAGCTACAGAATTTTTTAATGGCAAATTCGAGTTCCTCCGAAGCTACAAAATCGGTCTCACGCCCGAATTCAGAAACATTCAGATGAGACCGTCTTATTCTCATCTCCAATTTCGTCTCAAGTTATACTGGATTTAGAAAGAACTAGTCACTCTCAATTTTACTTTGATATTCATAAATAGCTCGAGATGAGCGATTAAAGTAAGAGACGATTGATATCAGACTTCTAGTATTTTCTGAATACGAACCGAAAAAATTAGTATGTCACTGAAATCGTCTCTGGATTCGGGCCTCAGTCACTGACGTGAGAGTCTAGCTAACGAACCCGTTTGCGTGTCTAAGGAGCAGGTGGCGAAACCTCACTTGAAGTAGGATAATAAACATTATAATATCAAATACCTATTGCCATTGATAATATTATAATCATATTTCCAGACCATTTTGATTTTGCTGTGGCCACACAAGATTGATGTAAAATTGTAAGGATGCGCGCTCACATTCACATTTTATATATAGAATACATATAGAATGATGACAAAAATTAGGTTGCTATTATGTCAACAGATCGTAAAAAAGACTTGTTTTTAATTACTCTAGGCAAGCAACCGCTAGAAAACGTAAATATGACTTAACCATAGATTTCTGGTCGGAAAATAAGACGATTTAAGTTCTTGAAAAAAATAGGTAATTGTACTTATGACTAAAAAACCCTTAAATCAATTTCGATGATATTTGATTTAAGGGCCTATGGAGAATTAAATCAGATTTCTAGATAGTTTTAGTAGTTAGCACTAGGTAGCCAGTTGCGAGTGCACAGATCTTGCAATAATTTTTTCGAGGTTAGGAAGTTAACTTCAAGGAATTACTATCTTGAAAGAGGTACTCAATAAGAAGCTTTTTCGTGCCTTTATAATTTTTGATATCTCTTTCGGTTCAGTTACAAATTAGGAAAACCTAACCGTCTACAGTGTCTCTTATTGAATACGGGGGTAAAGCTGAATTTATTGAGAATAAGAAAATCTAGCAGTAGGCCGTGAAAAACAAAACATAGAGTGTTATTTAGAGCAACTCTTTATCTGTCATTTGAAGTTTAGTTGTTGAAGTTACGTTCGTTAGAACTCAAGTTACTAATTTTTTAAAGTGATATTACAAGTAAAAAAATGGAATTAACCAGAATCATTTATTATGATTTTAAAAAAGGTTTAAGCGCTTCTGAGTGCAAAGAGAGTTTAGATTCGGCTTTTGGTGAACAAGCACCTTCCTTGGCTACAATTTACCAACGGTATAAGGAATTTGAATGCGAAAGGAATTCTGTTCAGCATCAAAAAAGGAGTAGGGCGTCCTTCTACGGCTGTTACCGACAAAAACATTGCTGCTGTTAAAAAATTAATTAAAGAGGACAATAAAGCCACTTATACAGTGATAGTGTATCAACTCAAGATTGGATCCTCGGCTGTTAGAACAATCATACACGATAACCTGCATTTAAAAAAAATGGTTAGTCGTTTTGTGCCGCATCATCTTTCTGACTTCCAAAAAGCAGAGCGTGTAAGAATTTGTCATGAAACTTTAAATTTCTTAAATAATGGCGTACACCAATTTTTTTCCAAAATAGTGACAGGTGACGAAACTTACATTTCCTTTCTCGACGTACCTACCCACAAAGAGAATCGTGTATGGATTCACTAAGATGAGGAAACTCCAACAACAACCAAGAAGCAACGAGCTATGAAAAAAGTTATGTATGCGGTATTCTTTAGAAGTACAGGCCTGGTAAAGGCAATTAAGCTAGATGGACAAAAGACAGCTCAGCTAAGTGGTACACTGAAAAATATTTGCCTGAAGTGCTTAGTAGAGTTCCAAACAAGGGAATTATGCTGTACCATGATAATGCATCGTCTTATACGGCAGCCTTAACTTTCCAATTTTTGGCTGAAAAAAATATAAAAGTAATAGAACATCCGCCCTATTCACCTGATTTAGGAATATGCGT
Organism: Serrognathus titanus; assembly: GCA_039766575.1. Lineage (NCBI taxonomy): Eukaryota > Metazoa > Arthropoda > Insecta > Coleoptera > Lucanidae > Serrognathus > Serrognathus titanus. The sequence continues at coordinate 4,992,286 of CM077916.1, read as the reverse complement.
CTTTTGGCTATTTTTTGGGCTTAAAAGGAATTTGCGGGATAGAAGGTTTTCATCAAAAGAGATTGATGCCGCAGTTCATGCTTATTTTGAAGGTATTCTGAAAGATGATTGGTTGGGAGCTTTTGAACAGTTCATGCTTATTTTGAAGGTATTCTGAAAGATGATTGGTTGGGAGCTTTTGAACAGTGGAAAGAAAGTTGCGGGGTAGAAGGTTTTCGTCAGAAGAAGACATTAATGCCGCAGTTCACGCTTATTTTGAAGGTATTCTGAAAGATGATTGGTTGGGAGCTTTTGAACATCCAATTTGGTCGGTACGCTTAGCGCACCTCGGTACCCAGGCTTCCGCCCATAACCTGATTGGTTTTAACGAGCGACCACCACCCCTAAGAGGCCAACACCAGTTGAGGGGTCCCAACTCCCCCTCCCCTTAGTACTCATGTTAGAAAGGCTTCCCTTGCAACGTTAGATGAGTCACCGTTCGAGACCACTTGCGCGAGTCTCTCCCACACATGTTATTCTAACCCCAGCTTCTGTTACCCACATACGTGGGATAGGGTAGCTAATTAGGTTAGTTTTAAGGCTAAGCGGCGTGTGGTCTGCATCGGTTCTCGTCTCGGATACTAGGCTTCGGTACATGGGGGGCCGACACCTCAAACGATGGCACCCTACGCTCATCTTGGATACTAGTACCCCATGCCTTCCACCCGATACCTCCGCATCGACTCTAAATAGGAGGCGATATCCGTTTACCCAGCAGGATGACGGTGGGTAGGGTCGCTTTACTAATTACCCGGTCTCCGGGCACATACGCCCAGCATGGGGAAGGTCCAGTCCCCAACCCCCATGCTCGCACTCATGTTAGCAAGGCTTCCCTCGCAACGTTTGATGAGTCACCGTCGAGATCGCTTACGTAGACCTCTACCACACATCTATTACTAGCCCTAGCGTACGTTCTCCACGAACGTAGGATTGGGTAGCTAGACAGGCTAGTTTTAAGGATGGTCGGCGTGTGGTCTGCACCGTTCTTCGTCACGGATTCTAGGCTTCCGAACAAGTGGCCCGACACCTCAAAGGATGGCCCCCTACGGCTCATCTCGGATACTAGTACCACCTGTCTTTCACCTGACACCTCTAGCGACTAACCGTCGTAGCCAATGACAACAATGACGACATCGGCCACCCACCAGAGTTTTTGAACAGCGGAAAGAAAGAATGGTTAAGTGTATCTTAGCTAAAGGGAATATTTCGAGTATATTTAAAATAAAATTCTAGAAAATATTAACCGCGTTTTTTTTTCTCAATCAATTCAGCTTGACTCTTGTATTGTATACGCTACAATTTTGCATCAATATTGTCAATGTCACAGCAAGTTCAAAGTGGTCTGGTAATAGCATTAGAATATGACGATAGTTACTGAATAAAAAAAGAAAGATCTTTGGAAGTGTATTGTTTATTTAACCTATTTCAAGGGAAGCTTCGCCAGCCGCCCCTTAGACACGCAACCGGGTTCGTCAGCCAGACTCCCACGTCATTGACTGAGACCGATTTTGTAACGCGGAGAAATTCGAATTTTCCATTAAAAAATTCTGTTAGGTATCAACGTCGCTAGCTCCTCGACTATTACGTTATTGCTATCTGTTCTAATACAGAGATTTTCTGTTTTATATGAAACAGGGCTAGTCGGTTGTTACACAGAGAAAAAACAACGGTATTTGTTAACACAATTGTCGAATTTATATTTACCTTTAAATAATTTCTGCAGTACTGTACTGAAAAGGCTTATTTTTTACAAATTCATTCATTAGAGGTAAAACAGGCGACAATCAAACACAGACAAGCCTGTTCTGTTTATTCGCAGAGTAACGTACGCCACCCTTTCGTCATTCGCGTTAAACGGCCAACAAGAAGAGCAAATAGTCACGTGATTACACCTCACTTCAATACTATTCAAACAGATTGTGTAAGTTGTTAACATATCCAGTGGTGATTTTTTCTAATGAGTTAATAATTTATTTTCATTTTGCAGAAAACTTTCATTGCTATTTTATTATAGTTTTACAAATGTGTAGAACTTTATACAACAAAATATGAAAATGAAATCTTCATAGTGAATTTTTACATAAGATGTAGAATTTTATGCAACAAAGTGTTGAAATTTTATCTTCCCACTCACGAGAATTTATTGTAGTGGAAAAGTATGGAACTTTTTACTTCAAAATGGAGCAATAACTTTGCTACAAACAAATGTAAACTTTTTTAAGGCAGAGGTGGAAATAAGTCTGGATTTTTTTCGAAATTGGAAACAATTGTGTTAATTTCTGCACCTCCATTTTGGACAGTATTATATAAAATCTCACTTTGCCATTTATTTGTCTCTGTGTATGTTATAGTATTTGTTGATCTTATCTTCACGTTACATCCGAATTTAGCAATTTTGATTCTCCCACCAACAAGTACCTACCCATCACTTGTTGATAGCTTTGCAAAAAGCAAGTAAGAGAGTATCTTGAGATTCGAGGGGATCGACTTTATTTAATTTTCTTTAAGGATCCGTTCGAATGTAATTGGCAACGATTCAAATCGAACATTTTTGGAATGTCGGTGATTTTTTAAATTGTAAAATTTATTTTGGCAAGAGAATTCGCTATTTAAATATGTGCTGGGAACGTATACATGTGCATGTGAGGGTGTGTGTACGTGTATGTGTGATGCAGTAGTGAAGCTAGACGGAAATTTATCTTTATTTTGTTAGCACTAGGTATACATGAGCATAATGTATATCAGAAACACCTGGTAGTAGGTAGTGTTAGAGCAGGCGTATTTACAAATGTCCACGGCAAAGATAAACGACCATTGTAATTCTGTTTAATACGAGCGGAACTGGGGGTCCAAATGCGCCACCGATGATTGTAAAATACTTCCAAGCTCGGGAATTACCAACATTTTCGACATATTTGCTCCCAGTTCTACCAATCGCGGAAATAAATCGACCAAAAAGACCGCCACGCCGTCTACTATTCCATTTATACTTGAAACCCCGCGTTAATTTGTATTCGCACGCGATCAATACCTTCAAAATTTTTAATTTAATTAATGATTTTTTAAAAACGCACGTTTTTAGCTCTCGGGGATAATTAATTTCATTATCGGCGGCAACCCCCAAACTAAAAGAATGTTTACTGGAGAGAATTTTAAATCCAATTTCGCTTTCGAACTTCTTCCTTTTTAATAACAATTTTATGTTTGAGTAACCAAGCCAATGATTTTAAGTTCCCTTCTTTTTACATCGCCCGAGAAAAGAAGTTTTATTTTGTTTGGCACTTCGGGAAATTTCCGCGTACGTCTTCGCGTATTAGAAATTTCATATTCCTGACGCCCGAGCAATTTACTGGAAACTAGAAACGCGATGTTACACAACAAAATGCGCGAAATGCAATCGTTTTTCTATTTTCTATGGTACTTCCTCGCTTTGAGCTCGAAAGCTGGGGTTTAAGGCATTCTATTATTATTCGCTTGAATTATTTCAACTTCCTCGATGTTATTTGTTTAAATAAAACTATTATTATTTACCGCATTCCATTTTCTCGAATCAAAATTAATAGGAAATTGTATTTTTTAATTGCTAGGGCTTTGTCCGAAATGATTAAATAAATCCTTATAAAAGCCTAAGTTGTTAATGATGCAGATGGAACGAGTTTGGGGGATTAAATTTTTTGCGTAAAACCTCCTGGACGTTACGCCTAATAATTTGGCCCAAAATAAATTCGCAATATGTAAAAAAAATGCCAAGTATTTAAAGAAGATTAAATTACTAGTTCCGCTTTTGGTATATCCGCTGGGATTTTCCTGCGCTTTAAAGGATTTTTTGTAATTTATTACGCTATTTATTTACTTTAACCGAATTCGTTTGCGGCGAGTACAGTGCATGTAGGCGAATCCGATTAATTTTTAGAAAACTAGATTTAAAAGCTTATATGATACACGACCACCCTTTGAAGCGTCCCCCTTTTTTCCTTGGCGAGCGTTTCCCTGAAAACAAAAATATCGTGCCGATATTATAATTTCGTTGAAAAGATATTTCATTTCACTCGCACATAAATGCAGGAACTCTATTTATGACATGGCGGCACACGTGACAAGGTAATTGTATATTTCTTGATATGTGAAATACGAACGGCACGCACCTTAAATATTTAATCAATACTCGTCTGTACTCGACTACAAAAAAAAAAAAATAAAAATAAAAATCAGAATTCTTTTGCTACAAAATATCGGCGGCCGCATTAAGTTATTTATTGACCGACGTCAGGATTTGCAGTCCTCAAAATTTCCTTTAACAATAGGATTTATTCGGCCGTGGTTAGGTTACATTCGGACTGGGGATTTATTTAATTTGGAGGATTTGAAAACCAATACGTGAAAAAACAACGCGGATTTATTCATCGAAATTCTTCTTAAAAACCGATCATGCCCGGATGAACATGAAAGACACACGTGCGTTTGACATCCCGTCATTTAATTCCTGATCGCTTTTATGTCCTGTTTTTCGCATCGCGTACTCACGATTAATAAGAAAGAAAAAAATTAGTTTCTATTTTCGTTCTGAAATTAAATTTGCTATCAGTTTGACAAATTATGGTGTTGTTATTAATAAAGGCAAACATCTGAGAAATTGCGCATTGTTTTGTATGTACAGTTATGTGACAAACGGAATAATAGATACTTTGATACTCTGAGCGAAGTTCAAGTAATTACTTGGACCTCACTTTGAGGATTGTGGGGAACTGCTTGACGGTAATTACGGGCTGGTACAAAGGCGTTAGAGAAACATGGCGGAAGGCGACGACAAAAGTAGACGAATTCATACGATAATCCCCGGGCTAAAACATTTAATTTTTCTCGGGATTAAAATCGGGAGCGTCATGGAATTGTCTTAAAAGCCGTTTCGCAACGAACACGTCGGGAAAACCTTCACGCCTACGAACATGATGGAAACAAATACGCTGAATTTTCCTTCGCTGTAGTCCACGTAGAACACAGGAGCAGACCTTCCATTCTACGTATTTGTTTCTGTCGCTTAGAACTGACAGTCCACAAAACACCCTCTTTACTTCACTTAATAATGTTTAAGGGAATCACTTCGACACCTTCTCTCTCCCCCCTCCACCTCCCAACTACAACATCATTAATCTAATCAGAATCATAATTTATTTTACTTTCAAACAGCATCGATCCGATTCAAATTTGTCACATCTCAATAAATTCATTCGCCTCAATGTCCGATCATTTTCCATTTACTTAAGCAATTAACATGTGCAACTAGCCAGCCGCACGTTCCGTACCATTTACTTACCACAACCTCCGTGTTTGCTTTTAATTTAAAATTAATCGTCCGGTGTTTGTCACTTATTCAACAAACGGGTGTCCGATTATTTTATCAAAATCTACGGCGTGTAAATTTTTTAGATTAAATCTAAACGCGCGCACATGTCGCCGATCTAATTAAAATTTATATGCGCCCTGCATGCGTGTTCCAATCGGAACTATCAGCCATGATTTCATATTTTATTTGTCGTTAAAATAATTAATAGCCCGCCTGATTTTGTGTATTACATTTAATTCGTTTCGTTAAATCAATATTCCGCGCGGTTTCCAATTAATTAGCTCTCGTATCACATCATTTAAATTTCTTCGTACTTTGAATTATGAACCGGGACAAATTCTGTCGCGGCAAAGTATTAGCTTCACGGGGTGAAGCACGTCTAAAACAAATCCTTTAACATAAAGTTATTAAGCCGGCGTAATAAAATTTTTGGCGCCCCGGCGCAACAAGAAGTGCCGAGAGGAGGTGTTCCGAAGGGCGATCGATGTGAGGAAAATCGTTTTTCCGGAATTAAAACGCCGCTCAAAAATGCCATTTTAACTTTTAATGGACGACGCGGGGGAAAAAAAGGGGATTGTTTTCGGCGCTTATTATCGGCGGAAAGTTCGCGAAACAAAAACGAAATCGACCTTCCGTACTAATCTGTCCTCGAATATAATTTACAGATGTACTAAACCGAAAAAAAAAAATAATTATAAACCACACGCAAATTTAAAAATGCACGATAAGTGTTTTCTAAAGTTTTTCGTTATTAAGAGATATCCGAGGGGGTTTACAGGTGGATTTCGTTTAATAATTTTCTTGTTCCGGAAATAATTTGTGAATTAGGAGTTTGTTTCTTTTATCCAGATTTGTCAAAAATGTAGCGGGTTTTCGGGGAAAGGAAACAAAACTTTCGCGTGTCACATAAAAGCAGCAACGGAATTCGAAGAATAACGTCGTAATTACAAGTGAAAAGATGGAATTTAAAATGATAAATTATCGCTGCCCGAAAGTTTGAAATGACAATGCAACTAGCTAAAAACTTAAAGCGAATAATAAAATTAAGAGCCCGGAATTCGCCTTATATTAAGTTTTATCGCGAGACAAGCAATTAATAACAATTTTATCAGTTTCTGGAATTAATTTATATTTCCGTCCGGAATCTATGGTCCAGTACCTTCATTAAATGTAACAACTCAACGTTCGAGGGATTAATTAAAAAGGGTCGCAATCGTTTCCTTGATATTTATTAATTTAAAACAATGTAATTTTGGCGTGATAAAAACGGCCCGCTTTGAAATATTTAGATATTAAACAAGTGTTTACGACTCGAGACAGATTGTCGAAAGAAAACTGAAGGAATGTAGTAGATTAAAAATACATCAAAGTCAAGAGGATGACGTTCGTTTTATGAGGATATAAATCTTTCTAATAACAACAAGAACTGGATGACTTCATTGGGAAAAAATTCATCAAGTGATTCGCATTCACTTAATAATTCAGGTGCGTTTTTTGACTTTTCAAAATCACAACAGCTGTGAAAGTTACAGCCGAAAGGATTGTTGTATAAACATCGTGTAAATTAAAGGCGCGAAAGAATTTATTTCTTGTGTATAATAATCGTTAATTTTGAAAGACGAACTATTCTAAAAATACGTAAACGTTTAAAATTATCCGCTTCCACAATGCCGAAAATAAACTGTCCGCTCAATAACATAATTAACGGACGGCATCTATCTTTAAAGTTCATGCGCCTTATCGCAGGAACGAGTGTGGGAAACTCATTTCGGAGGTTTCCGAGATTTGTGCGACAGAGATGAATCATATATTGGATTTTTCGGGGCGCGGATAATTTACTATTTTCCGGGCAACACAGTTTCTCGAATAAATTTGCATTTTCGCGCGTTCGTAACCGCCGAGAAAAACTAGGATAATTGGCTTTCGGTAGGCAAAAAAAAAATATATATATACAGAACGGAAAATGTAAATAGCCCTCGCTAATTGAACGCGCGAAGGAAAAGTGCGGAATTAACGTTTAAACTAAAATATACCGACGAATCGTTTTTTAAATCCCGCTTCTAAAAAGATAACTTTTAAATTGTGGGTGTACTTAAACCTTGCTGATACATCTCGACGTCAATTTACACAGGGTCAAAATGCCTAACTCCTACACACACACAACTCTCCATAAATCTCTTTGTTACACTCTACACAATACAGCGATAAAATCTTTACTGCAAAATATTGCCATACTTTTCTCGATTTAAATTTATAAGTTTCTTTCATTTTTTATCGTCCATACCCGCGGGGAAAATTCTTAAAGAAACAGTACAACAACTACAAAGACAATATAAGAATAGTTTCGAAAGAAAATGTCCACAAAGACACAAAAACTGAGGCAATAATAAAATATTTTTTCTTTCAAACTTCTTAAAGTTCAGCGAGTTGAGTGAATTCCATCTCGTTTTACTACTTCCAAGGAGCGTTACAAATTCTTAGGAGGCACAACAATAAACGACGGTAGCAATGTAAAAGAAAAACGATGTGAATAGTAAAGCGACTTTCATTATTTTCAATTCAACTCTAAACTGTAATAACTCAAGAAATTTCAGGATTATTAACTTCAAAGTATACAGAAAGAAAAACATTTATAGAAATTGCTACTGAAATGAACACACCTATAATAAACATAAAATATTTACATTTGATTGTAAAATAATGTTTGTAGTTAAGTATTACACATTTTAAAGAAAATCGTGTAATACAAATAATAGTAAATGTTGAATTGGCTTTCGGTTAGAACTGAGTCACGACTGCTTCTACTACCGACGTCTCGTTCTCCATTGCAGAAGAACTTCCTCAGGACTGCTGACGGTTTTGCTACTATTTCTCGTTAGTCGATGAGACAAGTCACATCAACCAAAGAGAAGTACCAGCAACACCACCAGCAGCAGCCATTTGTGATATAATAGCAATGAATAGCTTGAATCGCGACATTCTGCGATCACTTTTTGACATAATATTGCATTAGAAATTGTAGCCAGTTTGCTACTTAATAAGTCATCCCATGCAAGGTGTTGTCAAAGTATATTGAAAGTTTTAAAAATTTTATCGCAAATCGGATTTGCCCAGTAGACACCTCAAGCGTCTTCTGTACAGCCGTTTCGGACCTATTTGGGGCCTCGTCAGCAGAAGCGTAGCTCGAGAATTCCACTGTTAACCAAACCGAATCGTCTTAGTTATTCATTATGCTTTGACAGCACGCATGGCTGACTTGTATGGAATGACTTATTAAAGTAGCAAACTTGCTGCAATTTGTCAATCCTAATGCAATACTAGGTTAGAAAGCGATCGCAGGATCTAAACTTTTTGTACACTTTGTGTTAACAATCACTCAAATTCTGTTACTGATCCCATATACGACGGTAAAGCTGAATTTATTGAGAATAACAAAGTCTAGCAAGCCGTGAAAACTAAAACATAGTGTTATTTAGAACAACTCTTTATCTGTCATTTGAAGTTTAGTTGTTGAAGTTACGTTCGTTAGAACCCAAGTTACTAATTTTTTAAAGTGATATTACAAGTAAAAAAAATGGAATTAACCACAGATCATTTTCGAATCATGATTTATTATGATTTTAAAAAAGGTTTAAGCGCTTATGAGTGCAAAAAGAGTTTAGATTCGGCTTCTGGTGAACAAGCACCTTCCTTGGCTACAATTCTCCGATGGTATAAGGAATTTGAACGCGAAAGGAATTCTGTTCAGCATCAAAAAGGAGCAGGGCGTCCTCCTACGGCTGTTACCGACAAAAACATTGCTGCTGTTAAAAAATTAATTGAAGAGGACAATAAAGCCACTTATGCAGTAATAGAGCAACAACTCAAGATTGGGTCCTCAGCTGTTAGAACAATCATACACGATCATCTGCATTTAAAAAAAGTGGTTAGTCGTTTTGTGCCGCATCACCTTTCTGACTTCCAAAAAGCAGAGCGTGTAAGAATTTGCCATGAAACTTTAAATTTATTAAATAATGGCGTCCACCAAATTTTTTCCAAAATAGTGACAGGTGACGAAACTTGCATTCCCTTTTTCGACGTACCTACCCACCAAGAAAGTCGTGTAAAGATTCACGAAGATGAGGAAACTCCAACAATGACCAAGAAGCAGCGAGTTATGAAGAAAGCTATGTATGCGATATTCTTCAGAAGTACGGGCCTAGTAAACGCAATTAAGCTAGAAGGACAAAAGAAGTTACAGCTAAATGGTACACTGAAAAATGTTTGCCTGAAGTGTTCAGTAGAGTTCCAGAAAAGGAAATTAAGCTGCACCATGATAATGCATCGCCCTATACTGCAGCTTTAACTCTCCAGTTTTTGGCTGAAAAAAATATAAAAGTAGTAGAATATCCGCCGTATCACCTGATTTAGCAATGTGCGACTTTTGGCCATTTTTTGGGCTTAAAAGGAATTTTTGGGATAGAAGGTTTTCGCCAGAAGAAGAGATTGACGCCGCAGTTCGGGCTTACTTTGAAGGTATACTGAAAGATGATTAGTTGGGAGCTTTTGAACGGTGGAAAGAAAGAATGGTCAACCGTATCATTGCCAAAGGGAATTACTTCGAGCATATTTGAAATAAAATCCTAGAAAATATGAACCGAGGTTTTTATTCTCAATAAATTCGGCTTGACCCTCGTATTGCGTGAAAATTCTCTATCCATCTCTAAGCAAGAAGATCACAGCTGGAGCTGCTGATAACGAATTTTGACTCTTAATCGGGCAACTAAAGATATGGGTTCGATTGTCTTAATACATTCCGGGTTTGGTCATCTATAGACATAAACATAAGTTAAAGGAATATTTAATTTAAAAATATTCGTATTTACCTTCAAATAATTTCTACAGCAGTATACAGAATTCACGTTCAGACGGTTTATTTTTCACCAAATTCGTTTATTATAAATAAAACAGGCGACAGTCAAACACAGACAAATTTGTCCTTGTTTATTTATAGAGTCACTCTATCCATCACCATCCGTATTAAATGGCCAATAGGAAGACGCAAATAATCACGTGATTATACCCCACTTCAATACTATTCAACAATTTGTGTAAGATGTTAACATATCCAATAGTGATTTTTTCCTAACGAGTTAATAATTTAATCATTTTCAAATTGTAGAAAACTTTTCATTGAGATTCCGTTATGGGTTTACGTTACGTGTGGAACTCCATACAATAAAATATGAAAATAAAAGCTTGTAGTAAATTTTTACATAAGATGTAGAATTTTATCTTCACACTTACGAGAATTGATAGTAGTACAAAAGTCAAATTAGCAATGGAGCAATAATTTTGCCCACAGCAAATCTAGAGGTGCATAAAATTTCACTTTTCCATTTCTCTCTGTGTAAAAGGCAGCATCTTCAGTGACGTTACTTTAAAATAACAGTGATGAGCCATTTATTTGGAATGCCTTTTAAACTTTACATCCGGTAGGTTCTTTTTTATATTTATTAAATCCGTTGAGTTATTCGTTTTGTAACTAAGAAAGAAAATGCGATACGTCAGGAGAAATAATCGCATTAAAAGTAAAAAAAGCGCGTCGCTTTGTGAAAGCTGATTTACAAATTTGCTTCATTACGCAGTTGTGTAACACAACCTCAGACGTAAACGTACGTAATTACAACTTCAGAGGGTTCTTTATATTATATTTTGAAGGAGGAACGTGTAGTAAATGGAAAACGGATAAAGACAAGTGTGTTAGGGTTGACTTTTATCAATCGAATAAATAGTTAACAACTTGCGCGAAATCCCGCAGACGTATTCAACGTACTTCTGCATAAAGTAATGATGAATAGAAGTTTGCGATGTATATGACACGTAAAGGAAAAGAGAACGTACTCGTAAGCAACTAATTTAATACTGTCAAGGTAAAATTGAAATTAGCTTGGGGGAAATGTGAATTTAAATTATCGATTGTCATGTTATAATTGATAACAGCGTGTGAATAAAATGTTGAAATTGTTTTATTTGAGTGTAACCGACTGAAAAAGCACCCTGAATGAGAGAGGAGAGTTTCCCAAGCTTACCTATGTAGGCATTTAGGAATTTGATTTATGGCGTATACGTTTCCACCAGTCTCATTTACTAATTAATATTAATTAGAGGCGAATTAGGTATGCGTTATTACCTAAATTCCACTTCGAGAATGTACCGTTCATTGCGGGTGTAATTAAGAAATTGAATCAAAATATAATGAATCTAAAAATCTGATTTTGCTCTTCCTCTTCGGGGGTGGGTGGATGTGTTTGAAGTGGCATCGGTTTACAACACAATCAGTAATAATTCACGATATTAATTAGGGCATGAAACTGTAAATTATATATTGATTAAGATTTAGTTGAGGGCAGCAGATTTCAAAGTTGGTTGGACTGGTCAAACTTACTAATGCAACTTAGTGCATAGCCCCACGTTTCTACCTTGGCTTGTTTGGGTAAATTAGTTATTTTAGTTAGACAGGGCAATTATAGAATAATACCTCAGATATGCCAGGGCACGAAGTCCGGCCCCAGATTAAAGCTGTAATTGTTGAGACTGATAATTACATATTTGTTCTACCACATTAAGTTGTATCTAGAACACGTCAGAATTTAACGGCGCACGGAAAGTTAACTTCATTGTTTTGGCGTGTTGTTTAAATCTAAAGAAGACGCGCTGTCAGAAAGTAAAATTACGTATTATACCTACACCTATGGTGTGTGCGTATGTGTCTCCCAGTTATTTTCGGATTGTATTTACGACGGAGGAACGTCCTTAAATTCTAATTACGTTACACAATTACAACGCAATTCCGTAATAACTCCAGGGCAATTACCACCCTGCTAATTAAGGCGCAAAAATTTCCTACTTTTAATCATCCAACTTGCGACGAATCAATTTACTGCAATTATCAAACTGCAGGCGCTGCAGCAAACTTATTACGCTTTTAATTTGTTAAAACGCAACAAAATAAATCAAATTTCAACTCAAAACACACTTGTCACTTTAAAAAACATCCCTAAGTCGCGTGTTTCCATCAATACCCTCCGGACCATTAAAAATTAAGAGTGACGAGGTAAAAAAAAGGGGCGGCAAAGAAATTAAGTTTTAAGGTGAATCGTCGGTGAAATTTAGAAATAAAAGAGTAGCAACATCCACTTACAAATTAAAACCGAAAACTATGCTCAGCCGTGACTTGAAAAATAAAAATAAAGGGAGTTGTCTAATTAGTAGAACAAAAATAGAAAGTGTCAGACGCTACTAACTATATTTGCAAATCTTATGCAATTTTAACCAGGTGATCGTCCCGAAAGAAAAAAACATTTTGTTTTATGTACGTACACAATAAAGGAAAATTGTGCGAGTAAGTAAATAGAATGTGTTCTATATTAGAAGCAACGTAAATAAAAAGAACTGCATATTTGTTATTATGAAATAAAAGAGACTAACCTGTGTTGATGTAAAGTAAGATGATCCTCATTGGTTTCTTCACAATAGATGCCCCCATTCTGTCGAAAATTATGCGTTCATATTTTAAACAACTACACAGAAAACAGCGAGTGAATTGTAGCAACACATGAATCGCATAACAGTGAAACGCAAAGTTGATGTCACTGGTTCCGTCGGAACACTGTTTATAAATTTTTTACATTTCATCCAATAACAACGATAACAACATAAACGCAATGATTAGAGTAGTAACAACGTACGTGATTAAACTTTGTGTGTATCCACGTCTGTACGTGTCACATTTCTCTAACTAAATAATTAAAACAACAAATTACTTCGTAAACTACTGAAATACCTGAAATTTTGGTGATAATTTAGGAAAATTGGGCCGATATGAGAGCGCGTTTCTTTGAAGAGAAAAGCCGGCCCTCTCGGCTTTACGTGAAAATGCAACCCTGATACTGATTGACACGTCTGGCTAAGCGCGTCACGGCGACAGCGTCGACGGATCAAACGATACTAAATGCGCGTCGCGACGCTGCTAAAAGGGCACCCGCCAAGTTTAAAACGCTATCTGCCGTCGAAACAGTGAAACTAACTACATATCCTCCATGTTCAAGCATCGATCTTCAACAACGCTGTGTTGTTAACTAACTATTATGCGCGAGTATAAAAATTTAATTGCTTTAATAAAAAGAAGAAAAATCCAGAACAAAAATCGAACTGAAAAACATCGCCCGATTAACTGAAAAATGCAAAGGTAAAACAAAAGTTGCTAACGAACGAATTTATTAATTATAACGGGATCCTATTAGGAGATTAATCAGATCGTTTAATGAAAATTTTCAGTGCTTAAAACAAGGTGGGGAATTTAAAATACATGCAGTGTATTAAGGGGTGCATTTGCATATTATTAAGTAGCTACAGCAGGTTCAATTTAATAGATATTAATAGGTGTTAAGATAAAGTGGGAGCGAAAACAAAAACGTGAACGGATAATAATTTCTTTGTATGCTGCCCCGTGACGATAAGACAGATGCTCACTTTAAAATCGCCAAATTTCAGCAAGAGCGCATGCAATCCCCCCGTCCGAGTTTATCAAAGGATAACACCTGGAAAACCAGCGAATACTTTTATTCGCGCGGTAAACAATTTCCTATTCCTCAAGTTTTTTGAATTTATACCGTACGGAATTTCGCCGCTTCAATTAATTATTTGAAGGAGGCAAGCGGGTCACGAAATACTATAAATCCAAACAGAAGCGAGTTAGATAAATGCATGAGGAGGAAATTGAAACCGAAATTAAGCTGCGTCATTATAAAAATATATCACCGCCGGAGCTTTATGGCTAAATAACTGTAAATTTAATTTGCTATTCTTTTCGCACGTAAACGACGATTAATCATAATTCGTCTTCCTACTATCTTCCCGCGCAAATTCAATTAGTTTTCATGTCCTTATCTTTCTCTTACATGACAGGTGGCCCCATGAAAACTAACAATTACGTATGAGAATACGCTTTTATTAACGCACACAAAAAAAATTCATTAACGAACGTCACTTGCGACTTTCATTAGAAAAATAAAAAAAAAAGAATTTAGAAACATTGAATTAATTTTCCTTATTATGAAAAATGTTTATCATAAACAAAAGCATAAAAATTGAGTTTTTTAAACAAGAATGAACGAAGGTAAAAGAAATTCATCACACTTTCGCATAATATGTAATAATAATAATAAAAAAAATGAAGTGAGCTTTTATAAACGCATAAAATCGACAATGTTTCGTAGTTAAAAATTCAGAGGCCGTTTTAATTTTAACTCGACCATATAATACGTGTATTCATTTTTACGTGCTCCATGCTTCAGAGAGCCCGAGGAGTTTTTTATTATTACGATGCCGTAAGTCCGAGAGAGGATTTCAGCTCCTCGCACTGTCGAGGTACAGATGTTACGTTCTTTTATTTTGCTTTGATACCTGGCATAAACTGTTTTTATTTTGCAGACGTTGACCGACGTAATTAACTTACAACTCGCGCGCCATCTGACCGAATATGTTAGCTACAGCGAAATCCTCTTACTTCGAGGGCAATCAACATCCCAAAACGATCAAATGAATTTCTACCTATCGAACTCCATTTCTAGTTCATACAATACACGTATCATTCGTTTTTATTACACACTTAATAGTATTTAGGAAAAGAAATGAAACATGACCACATTTTTGTGAAGACACCTTGGATACTTGGATACTTAGAAAGGCGATTAACGTCGCAATTCCTGTTTGATTCAACATCATATCGTTCGTTTGAATTCGTTCAGAATTCATTTGTATAAAAATTGACTTGAGAGTTGTGAAAAATTCAGGGATAACAAAAAAAAATTTAAAAAAAGCCCTTTGATGACCGATAAAATGAAGAAAACTACTCCCAGAATTGTTTTAGAAATTAACACAATTGTAGAAAATTAAAAGAAAAATTCAGGTATACCAGGATGGATCGAATGGTGTCTAAAACGAGACGGAAAAAAACAACTTTTTGGGGAAAATCGTACTACTCAGTCTCCGTCTCAGTCTCAGCCCTACACATTTAGTCTAACGCTTTTCAAGACCTTTAAACCCTTCAAGAAAAGAGGAACCATCTAAACCTTCGAAATATCTATTTACAGCTTCGGTGATTTCAGTATTTGATTCTTTCCAGCCAACCATTTCTTAAGATTTGGAAACCGGAAGAAATCCGACGGAGCCAAATTTGGCAAGTGTGGAGGATGATCAATTAACTGGAATCGTAATTGGTGTGGTTTCGCCTTGTGGGTCGGGGCATTATCCTGGTGATACAAAACTTCTGTCTTTGCTAAATGAGGCCTTTTAGATTTAATTTCTTCGTTCAATCTGTCTAATAACGACGCATAGTATTCACCTCTTATTGTTCTCCCATGCTGCAGATAATCGATAAAAATTATTCCTCGGGAATCCCAAAAGACAGTGGCCATGACTTTCCAGCAGACGAAATCGTCTTGGCCTTCTTTGAAATTGGTTCACCACGTGCTGTCCACTGCTTTGATTGCTCTTTGGTCTCCGGAGTGAAGTGATGTACCTACGTTTCATCGACAGTCAGAAAAAATCTTTTGGATACGTTTGAACATGTTTAGACATTGCTGACAAGTGGTCATTCGAACTCGCTTTTGGTCGATTGTCAGCATACGCGGCACCCATCTACCAGGTAAGCTTTTTCATGTCCAAATGTTGTTGTCGCGTGAAATGCCTTCTGCCTATGCCATCTCTCTCAACTTTACTCGCCGATCATTCATCACGACTTCTTGGACTTCTCCAATCATTTGTTCATCGGTAGCCGCTTTTGGCCTGCCAGAGCGCGGTGCATCCTCAATGCTTGTGTTCGACCGCGTTTAAACTCAGCAACCCATATGAAGGAGAAGACTCACCATGAACATCGTCTAATTCCGTTTTTATGCCTTTAGCTTTAAGCCTTTTCAAAAGAAATGCTTTATCACTGCACGGAACTCGTTTTTAATTTAAGAAAGCTTATACATTCTCAGTGTATCCGTAAATCACGAGTATGTTTGCTTACTTTGTCTATGGTTTGGTAATATGATACGGTGATGCGTTTTAAGCAGAGGGATGTAAGAAAAGAGAGAAGGTAAGGCGGTGAGTCTCCAGGCGAGCTTTGAGCGGTAAACGTGTTGGAAACGTACGAAAAATACTCTCGATCGCGAGTGTTGTTAATAAAATGTGTTACATGTTTGATTATAAGGGTTTTATGTGGGATATCAGCCTTGAGAAGGCGATAACTTGCGAGAGATAGTATCGGGCTGGAGATGACGATATTTTGGTAAAGATAGTTTTGCAATACTTCGACCTGACTTAGCGAAGTGAAGGGACCATCGGGTGTGGCGGAGTGCTGAGCACTTGTTGAGGATGGTGTTGTGTTGTCACCAGCAGTACGACATCGCCGGAGAACGGTCGCGATGTGGCAACACTGTTAGAGGACCGGTGATGTCGGTAAGCAGCTAGCTGAATACCTGACCTCGTGGATTGACTTGGTGTTGACTGTGATTAGACCAGTGTGGCAATCACTGAAGGAGGCGGTCAGCACCAATGATTCTGAGAACGTGCGCTCAGAAGGCAAGGTATGCTAATATCCACTTGGAGTCCGCCTTTACGCATGTGAAGTATGAAGATGGACATTCGAGGACACCTTCTCCGTGAGCTTCTACATCTACAGAGAGCTGCTGCGTCTAGGTTCACCGCTGGAGTAAGCGGGGCCGGTAAAGGGCCCCGGTGAGTAAAATGTTCCACATCGTTGGGTAGATGCTCGTGAATTGTTACTTGTAATTTTGCACGACACCCTTGTCAAATCGAAAAGCGGCGCCCGGATGTTAAGACGTTTACCCTCAGCTCTGCAAGCTGTCGCGAGAGAGAGAGAGAGAGAAAGAAAGCAGGGAAAGAGAGATCTAACCAAAGGGCGAGTGAATGTTTATTGTAACTCCGTCCTCTGACCGCAATACTTGTCAATAATATTTTAACAAAAAAAAATATAGCCAACATTCATGATATAGAAAATGTATGATTTGTTTACTTTGATCGACAGTAACGACTTTAGTTTATGCACGATCTCTCTGAAAATTTGACAGTAGTTGTACGAACAATGGCGCTTTCAAAAGCAGTGAGTAGGATGAGCACGTAACGCCATCTTCTGGTTCGTTCTAGAAACTTTCTGATCTATCCTCGTACTTACACGTCCTTACCTTAAAAAGTTTACGTTTGTTTATCGCTAAATTATTGCTCCATTTTGAAGTAAAATGTTCTATACTAATTTGACTTTTGTCCTACAAACAGACAGTGAAGATTTTATTAGCACGTGTTGCACGAGGGTCAAAATTAGTAACTTGGGTTCTAACGAACGTAACTTCAACAACTAAACTTCAAATGACAGACAAAGAGTTGCTCTAAAAAAAACACTGTATGTTTTGTTTTTCTTGGCCTACTAGATTTCTTTATTCTCAATAAATTCAGCTTTACCCTCGTATAAAGTTAGTCACATTGCGTAAAACAATAATAGAATCACAATGAAATGAATGGACGTCGAAGTTAGTTTGACATCAATAGATGACCCAAGCAGGAACTTGTCGAGCAATTGTCAGAATGAACTCTGCCCTATTCTAGCCTATGAATTTCTTCACAATATCTGCACAAGGTCGAACCCACACTTCAGTTGCTCGACTAAGAGTCAAAATTCGCTATCAGCGGTTTCGAGCACTCGATTGTGAACTTCCTCCTTAGAGATCTGTACAGAATAACAGTATCATTAACTCTAAAAGTTTCACATAATGCATGGGACACAATTTAAGTGATTGAAGTTTTCTTAAAACCGCGTATTTCGACCTCTAGGACATTTGACAGCTTCGAGTTTTCTTGTCTGAGATTCTATAAGACATCTGGGGTAGTCCTGATTCAGACTGTTCTATCAGAACTTCTAGTTGGCCAGTCCAAAATCCTTATACCAACCTCATTATGTTATCCTTAAACTATTCGTGCTACTTGTGCGCGGGCATTATCTTGCACTAACGCAAATCTGTCACCTATAAAACCTGCGTAAAGTAGTCCATGCACTTCAAACATGTCTCATAAGGATCTTTTAGCGGTCATGGTAGAATTCTGTATGTCCACTAACTCTGTGCGCCCCTCCAAAGAAATTCCGCTCCAAATCATACACGAACCATTTCCAAAATTCACAGTATTTTTGAAATTGTGTGTTTCTAATTCTCCAATTCATCTGTACGTCGACATACGTTTGTCTAAAGAGGACATACAATATTGTAAAATCCTCCGCAATCCATGGTAAATATTTTCTAGCAACCCTGTACATTTGTAAATACGCAAGTTTTTGATATACAGGGTGTGTTCAGTTAATAACAAAAACTGCAACTTTCTGATCATCATAACTTAGACTAAGTATTTCCACGTTTGATTTTCTTTTATAATATAATCCTTTTACGTCAGATAATAAATACAAGATAACCTATAATTTGAATGTTTTGCATATTGAAAAACTTGGTGGTATGAAGGTTGGGGTGGGATTTACGTGTGTACGTTTGTAAGATGAAACCGTACGTGTACAATTTAAAATAAAAGCACATCAATTAAAGAATGATAAAATATGAAAAAAATGCGGCAGCAAAAAGAGGGAATTTTTTTTAATCTCGAATCTAATTACGCAGTTGTTCACCATTAAAGTTGGCTAGGCACGCGAATATGGCAATTTTTATGTAAATATAATCCGTTCCGTTAGCGCGAATTCTACCCGACAATGTACGTACACAAAGAACAAGAATTCTCATGCCAGCAGTTCTTAATTATTTATGAACGTAAAGTGGAGCAAAGTCACATAAAACATTTTATCAAAGGAATAATTACAGTCGGCGTATAAGAAGAACAATAATATTCTATAATTGTAGTGCAGGCTTCAAAGCAAAGCAAAAACACACAAAAATGAAGAATGTGATTAAATTTATATTAAAAACGAAATCCACATTCTCTTGTTGAGCAGTTATTTTCAAATATTAAAAAGGAGTTTGTTTAATTAAAAAAGAAAAAAAAGTGTGTTGCATTGATGATATTGAATTGAGACCCCTACATTAGTAAAATAGGATCTGAAAGTAACTTAGAAAAGAAGACAAATACAAACGGAAGCCACCCTTATAAGCCAGTAAAAATCCAAAGACGTTGGCAAAAACCGCAAACAAACACATAATGAAGTTTTATGAAAAGGCTGCCTGCCTCTTCTTTTATCCCGGTACATATAAAAGATCGTTTGCAAGTTAGCTTTAAAGAAACATATGCATATGCTTATTTATAGAAAATATCCTTAACGAGAACGCTTTTCATGTATTTGTTACAGATTTTTGATTTATAATGATGCACAACGTATCTGAGTCGTCCTTTATTATACGCTTCGTATGAGCATCGAATTCAGTTATCGTTATTTTTTTTTTTAAACTTTGAATATGTCAAAAAAAAATTACAGATGTAATTCGCTTTCATATATTTCAATTATTTTTCATCAAAACGTGTTTGAACACCGCCCGCAGAGACGTACGTGTATTGAATAAATTGCGGAAGCGTTTCGGAGTCCCAAACTTTTGATATCCAAACAATGTTAAGCCCGCTTCATATTTCAGAATTACAGATTTTATTCGTATGACTTGATTTAAAATTTAAATTTTACAATTAAAGCTTTCCATATTTGCGTTTCATGTCACGTCGTTCGTATCCTACAAATTCTTCTCGTTACAAACCCACACATTAAATAAACCAGAAAAAAAAGTTATACTTCAAATAATAAATCGATTTAACATAACCGTGACGTAATCCTTTTAAGCTACGACGTTTCTAAATTGTACAACGACCGCATGTGACGTCTTAAGCAGCACGTGATTTAGTAATTAAACGGTGAGTTAGAAATAAGAAAACTGTCGCACAGTGCGTTATTTTAATGCAGGGTTTATAATTATCACCGGGGAAAACTTTGCTAGATTTATGTAAACCGTATCTTATTTAGCTGAGAAGGTGAACTAATCACGCGATTTAATCATTACTTCGTCATCTTCAACGTTTAAAAACTAAAATACCATTGCCAGTCTCGTACAAGTAATTTCGTAAATAAATAAACAAAGACTGTTGTTGTTTCTTTCAAACTAGAGGAATCGCTTTATTTTTTGGGCAAAAAAAGTAGTTGGATGCGCGCGCACGTTTTCAATGCAAAACAAAACATAGGGTATCACGATAAAACAACAGGTATACCGTGCGTGCTGATGAAAGTAACAAATTTCTATTTGCGTTCGTTAAATATACGAAAAGGAATGAAATATTAACGAGTTGTGTTAACGTATTAGACTTAATGTATTAGTGGATGAGATATCCGTGCGAAAGAGGATCGATAACAAATATCTTTTATTAATAGGACAGGAACGTTGTAAATGAAATTGGGTGAAACGCGAAACCGCAGTGTGGGGGGGTCTCTAATTATCATCGGCTAAGTTATTTATGGTCGTATCAATTAATAACCAAACCGATTAATTACAACTACAAACGATGCGTTAAATTCTAGCGTAAATGCGGCGTGATTAATATTTTAAATTTCACTTTTAATAATTAGCTTCCGCCGTTTTCGATTTTCGTCCTGCAGAAATTTAAGCGTAAACTCGTTTCTAAACTTCGCCGGTTTTAATTTCAGGAATATTACGAATGCCCCGCTCGGTGATTTGTGGCTTGTAAGTGAATAGTTTTCCTTCGGAGGTTAACTAAAACGGAGGGATATTAATTTATAAGTGACCAGATATTACCAGCATTCCTATTGTCCATTTCGACTCTGTTATTCTAGCTATTTGAGGATATAATACCGGGACTGTAGCTTACTAAATAAGGCGACTTAATGTTACAATTGCTACATTACTAACTTCGACGTCCATTCATTTCAATGTGGTGATTAATTATTAAATAAAAGCGTTAAAAATACTGCA
The DNA here is from genome assembly GCA_039766575.1 of Serrognathus titanus. Taxonomy (NCBI): domain Eukaryota; kingdom Metazoa; phylum Arthropoda; class Insecta; order Coleoptera; family Lucanidae; genus Serrognathus; species Serrognathus titanus. The sequence goes on along the minus strand of CM077916.1, from coordinate 4,970,896 downwards.
AGGATTAGACGAGTTACTTATGAATTTCTAAAGCGAGAATTATTTTGTGTAAAGCAGCGAATTTCCGGTGCTGCTTCAAGGATAAAGAGAAAAAGCAGCTCTTGATAAATGTTGGAAAGTGTTAATTGGAATGGATGTTAAACACAATTTGAGATGGCAATTTGTTCCCAGCGTTATGATAGAGTAATACAATGTAGATATTTATCTTGTTGCATTGCTTGACTGAAATACTAGGAGACGGAGAGTTTGGAAGATGGCTGCCATTCGTAGACAGTAATTAGTGTTTCTGTCTCTGACAGTTCTCATCCCCACAATGCATTCCTAAGATTAAGAGCCGGAACCTCCACGGCGGTCTTTCCCATGTATTTTCTTCTAATTTACATAACTATTTCAGATGTTTTTAATGCCCCCAAAAATTCAAACCGATCACGAGCTTATTATAACAAATTTTAACGTTAGTGTCACTAAGTTTGTTGTTCGCCGAGCGCCCCAAAAAACCTTCGCGTCTTACCACCACGAAAAAAAATTTAGAAATGCACAAGTCTGATTTACCGGAGGAATTACATTAAATTTACATTGTCATAAGACCCAGTGCATATAGCTAGCAAGTAGGTTAATGTGAGTACTAACTCAACGTATGTGACAACAAATCTATATTGTGCCCGACGTTATTGGTGAAACGCTATGATGGATTACTTTCTAACTTTACCTATGCACGTCGACTCGAACGTAATTTATTATATTATTTAACTACCAACTTTAAACCGGAAGCATAATTTGATATTTTCAACCCTTCCACGGGAAATAATAGATTTTACTTCCACGCGCCATTCAAACAAGTCAACTTACGAAACTAAATAACACAAAAACAAGTCTAAATAATATTTAATTAACACAAAATCGTTTTAATTAGTCCAAAATCAGTTTACGCATGAAATAAACGCTCGCGCTAATTTAATCCTTTTAACATAACAAAATCTACTGTTACAAGATAAAATATTTAGTAACCAGAGATTAGGGTGAAGTAAATGTCGTGGAACGTGAGAAACGTGGAAAATATCAGGTTTCAACAAAACATAAACTCGGTTATAACGCGCGCTTATATTACAAAACATTTTACAATATTTAGAAACACGTAACTTAATTAGATTAATGAGCTGGTGGTTTTCATAAGTGCACGCTAATAACAACGCTTACATCAATATAAAATGTTCGGGGCGATCGAATATTAGATAAGAGATTTTATCACATAACGAAAATAGTAGGTTTCGCCGGTTATCATGAATAAATGACGAGGGTCTCTTCCGTTATCCTGTAAGATGTCCTGGCAGATATGACCTACTAGAAACTAATTAATTAGCACTGATTACATTTAATGCAGCATTTAGTAGATTATCTGATCTGCCCTGCGAAAGTTCCGGCGAATTTTTACCTTCCCTTGAATTTTACTTTACTTTAAAACTTGATTTAAGTATCCATATTTTAGAAACTTATTACGCCCGACCGTATTTTTAGCTTCCTTTTTTTCGTGAAACTTGCTTCATAAATTGTGCTCTATTTATGAAATAATACCGTAATGAATACTTGAGGACAAATTTTACAACTTTTCCCCCTTGCATCGACTTTGTATTCACAGCGCAAACTTGAAAGAAAATTTTTTTTTTAATTTGTTTTAAAGCACGAGAAGCGAGAAATATTTAAAATACGGCAAAAAAAGTTGTCGAAACGATTGAAATTTATTGATTCGTGCGACGCACGTTTTAATGAAAACCGAATTCCCTCATTCAATTTCAACTCATTTAAATCGCGGTTATTCATGACGTAATTTAATTTTTTTTTATATGTATGTGTCCGGGAAAAGAAAGGGCGTCGAAAAAAGGTTTCAATTTCACGGCATATTAGTCCGATATAAATTTCGCTTGCGCCATTCAAAATGACATAAAAACTTTCGCAGGTGTTACACGACTTGGTCGGACCGTATCTGTTACGAAAACAACTGCGATTTCTTCTCGCCGAAGCGAAAGAATTATTAATATTATTGTGAATGAAAGAATATCGCGAGATATCGTGACTCAAAAACTCGGAGGATTTATGCTTGGATGTTTCCGCGAAAAATTTATTGCTTTCCGGGACTCCGGGTATACAGGGGCACCCTCTACGAAATAACGGCGCAAACAAGAATCGACGCTTTCAGGACGCTATTTTCAAATGCGCAAAAGACCTTAGCGACACCTCAAGTGTTTAAGAAGAAAAAGAACGAAAGCTCCTCGTCAATCAAATTAAATCTAAGTCAATTTATGCTTTCCGGGACTCCGGTTACATGGGGCTCCATCTACGAAACGACGACGCAAACACGATTCGACACTTTTGGGATGTTATACTCGCAGGGATGGCGAGCCTGTTTTTATCAATGGGTCAAATTTAAGTTAAAATTTTGCAGTAAAGTTGGCCGTGGGTCAGATACATCAATTTCTTCCGAAAGTGTACACACTTCATTTTACCTGCGATCCATCGCTGAGAATTTTGAAAATTCTGATTAAAAGGCCATTATTTTATTTATTAAATACAACTGATCTCCGCCCACAATAATTTCAGATCCGTAGATACATATGCCATCTTCACAACCACCTAATAATACTAATAATTATAAAAAAATAGAAATAATGATTAAAATAAAATAAAAAAATCGATCTCCGACGAAAAAGAATTTGAAACTCAAAGCCTATAGCAGAAAGCCTGCAAGAAAGTCAATGAAATACAAAGTATTTGATACAAAGGAACAAATGAGAAATGCAATCAACTACAAATAAGAAAAATGAAAAGAAAACACTTACAAATTAGATAAAAAAAGAAAAATTGAAATAAATCACAAGGACATAATCTTTTTTTCAAATTTTGTGTGATTTGAGAAAAAATTAATAAAAAATCCAGCAGAAGACTTTGAAGATGAAACCTTACCAAAGCACAAAAGAAAAGTGCAAGAAATCAATAGAATATAAAAAATTCATTCAATAAAAAGAAAGTTTAAAAAAAAATTGTTGCAAATCGGTTTTGATTGCAGTGGATTCCTCGAGCATCAGCTGTTTCGGTCCTATTTGGGGCTTCATCAGTATAAGCGTAGCTCGAGAATTCTACCACAAACCAAACCGACCTGTCCTAGTTATTCGCATTTGCGATGTAATAGTAATGAAAAGGTTAGATCGTCCTGTGATCGCTTTTTTCATGACTTACATCGCAAATGCGAATAACTAGGACAGGTCCGTTTGGTTTGCTTCTGTTGATAAGGCCCCAAATATCCACTGCAATCAAAACCGATTTTTTTTTAAATTTCATTATACTTTGACAACTCGCATGGCCGCCTTATCTGGGATGACATTTTAAGTAGCAAAGCGGCTGCAATTTGTTATCCTCATACAACATAGGTCAAAAAGCGATCACGGGATGCCGCGATCTAACTTTTTCATTTAATAAAAAGAAAAGAAAACAAAAGCGTAATAAAACAAATTACAATGAAATAAGAAAAAGATGAATGAAAAGTAAATGAAGGTTGACTATATTCCTTTCTTTTTGATTTTGTCACTCTTGGCGAAAAATAAACAACCGAAAACACACTTAAATAATGATCCACGAAATTAAAACAAAATAACAAAAGAAAAATCGATGATTTTCGGATGGAAGGCTTTGGAAGATGAAAAACTGACCAAAAATACAAATTGTATTATATTTATGCATTTATGAATTTTATAATATGGACTCTAAAGCATCACTATCGCTATCAAAGTAAAAGCGCACAAAATACGACAAATTCATTAAATCAAAAGAAACAAAAACGAAATAAAACAAACAAAAGAAGATTCCTCATTTTGATTTTCAGCATCTCCCCGTAAACAAAGGAAAGCACACATTAATTTAAAAGAAAAAACAGGAAATTAAAACAAGAAAATCGGGGATTCTCCGGTGGAAGGTGTTTAGAGGTTCAAAAAAAACAAAAGAAATCAACAAAAAACAATCAAAAACGAAATAACGAGGAATAAGATGAATAAAAAAAATCCTTCTTATCTTTTCAAAATAGTAGCGCACGAAATCAATAAAATACGACAAATTAATTAAATTAAAAGCAACAAAAACGAAATAAAACAAATGAAGTAACGAAGAATAAAATGGAAAAAAACAAAAGAAGATTCCTCATGTCCCCGTAAATTTAAAACAAAAAACAAGAAATTAAAACAAAAGAACCAAGAAAAATGGCGATTCTCCGTTAGAAAGCTTTTAAGGTTCCAAAAACTGACAAAAGAAAACAAAAGAAAAACATAAGAAATCTACAAAAAACAAAAACAAAAGCGAACTAAAACAATCAACAACGAAATAACGAGGAATAAGGTGAATGAAAAATAAAAGGAAGTTGACAGTACTCCTCTTTTTAATTTTAATAATAATAATAATAGCCTTTATTTATGTGAACGCAATAACAAAAGAATAAGAAAAAAAGTGAGCTCATGAAACACACAAATCGTTGTCACTCTTCGCGCAAAACAAACAACCAAAAACTCACTTAAATAACGAATAAAGAAATTAAAACAAAAAAATCGATGATATTCGAATAGAAGGCTTTTGAAAATGAAAAACTGACAAAAAGAAAACAAATTTTATTATATTTATGTACTTATGCCTTTCATAATATGGACAATAAAGCGTCACTATCACTCTCAAGATAAAAGCGCACAAAATCAATGAAATACGACAAATTCATTAAATTAAAAGCAACAAAAACGAAATGACACAAACAAACGAAGTAACGAAGAATAAAATGGAAGAAAAACAAAAGAAAATTCCTCATTTTGATTTTCAGTATCTCCCCGTAAAGAAAGGAAAGCACATTTAAATTAAAAACAGAAAATTAAAACAAAAGAACCAAGAAAATCGGCGATTCTCCGACAGCAAGCTTTTAAAGGTTCTAAAACTGACAAAAGAAAACAAACGAAAAACGCAAGAAATCAACAAAAAACAAAAATAAAAGCGAAATAAACCAATCAACAACGAAATAACGAGGAATAAGGCGAATGAAAAACAAAAGAAAATTGAAGCACTCCTTTTAATTTTAATAATAATAATAGTAATAGCCCTTATCTACACAAACGCAATAACAAAAGAATAAGAAAAAAAATGAGCTCATGAAGCTCACAAATCGCTAGGGTAACCGCGCAAACTTGACATTCATTGAAAATGACATTTCGAACATAATTCGCTGTCGATCTTTATGAGTCAGTGGCGCCAGCGAGTAAACACTTGAACTAATAAATTCCGTAGGCCGGATATGACACACTGTCCCGTGAAATCTAGTAGGTCGTGGCAAATAAAATGTAACACGTATTATTGAGGAGACTATTTTTTAACGTTTTCAATTTCCAATCGTTTAGCAATATTTTTGATCACATATTTAATTCTGACCATTACACTGGAAATACGTTATTCTCGCGAGAATAATTTTGCTTTGTGTTCATTAATTGCATAACAACTCTCTTCAATGACATGTCAAATTAAATACATTTTAAAAAATGAACCGGAAACGCTTTAGTCCCGGGTCAGTGGATGAAATTAATATTAAAATTCATAACATTAAAAAATAATCTTCCGAATACCACCCAAGATTTTGTTGAATTAGAAAATAATTCGCCAGATTTTTTCTCAAACTTGTTGCCTGGTAACAAGTTTTCCAAAAAGAATCTGTCGGATTATTTATACTCAATCTCTTGTGACATTACATATGAAAATAATTTCCGCAAAATCGAAACTTTTATGCACTTTATTAATATCTACAAGGGTCACTCTAAATATGCTAGCAAGCCATACCGTGACCCGCGGGCCATGGTTACCCCATCACTGTGCTATACTGAGCTCAGCGACAACTCAAATACTTAAGAAGAAGAAGAAAAAACAAAAGCTGCTTGTTAAAATAAATCGGAATAAAATTACTGCCCGGAAGCTGCGATTATATGGGGGAGTCCCTCTGTGAGGCGACGGAGCAAGCACGAAACGACGCTTTCAGGACCTCAGCAGCACCTCAAGTACTCAAAAAAAACGAAAGCTTCTCGTTAAAATAAATCAAAGTAAATTTACTGCCTCCTTTGCTTTCTGGAACTCTAGGGTTAGATGAGGGCGAAGCGATGAAACAAACGATATTTTGGACAGGGCGAAAGATCCTACTTTAGCTTTCCGGGAGTTCCGGTTACTCAGCGCTCCCTCTATGAAGCGACGAAGCAAACTCAAATCACGATTCTATCCTGAACTGGAAATAATAAACGGGCATGACCTAGGAGAAGGAAAGCTTCTCTTCAAAATAAATCTCCGCGACGCTCCAGCTCCCCCTATAAAGCGTCGGTGCAATCACGAATCGACGCCGAGGTTAGGGAACTAAAATTTAAGCAGAAAGCTCCAAGGTAAGAAGAACTCAGCAACACCCCAAGTATTTCGAAGGAAAAAACGTCCTGTTTAGAGTAAACAGCAAATAAATTAGCATTTTACAAAATAAAATCTAGAGGCAGACACAATCTGTTTGCACGAGAACAGAAATTATTAAAAAAAAATCGTAAACGCACTGAAAGAAAACAAATTATTTAATTTTGAGAGCGATTATTACAATTTTTTAAACGAAAAAGACATTGCGTTGATTATTGTGTTAATTTCGTCAATCAAAATTATTTAAAAATTTTGTAACTCGTTTAGTTCCGACGTACAAAGCACAGATGGCGAGATAGTTTGTCTCGAAAGCTTTCGGATTTCATTTCAAACCATGCACTTAAATGTAGGTGGTTATTAAGAAAGTTACCAAACGATTGGCTAAATGCAAATAGAACTCTTTTAGAATGGCAATGTGTTTATTTTTGAGTTTGGATAAAAAAATGTTGTAATACGTGAAATAGGGGGTAGGATGAGCGAATGTGAACGCGTCGAACTGCAAAACGCATAAAAGAACCGCACTGCAACCACAAATGCTCACTTCACCCTCGCTTTATGTTCATTAATGCGATGTGGCACGTAATCCCCTTGCATATTTCAAGCCCAGCAAATATTTCCATAAAAACACGGAAGTCACAGAAGAGTTTAAATTACGACGCTTAAAGAGCGTCTTCGAAACTACCCTTAATTTTTTTAGTAAAAAAAAAGAAGTGTTAGTTTCAAATGAAAATTAATACTAATGTTAAGACTGAAATAATTTCGGGCAAGTTTGAAGAATATGCGCGGAAGGATGAAACACAGCGAAATGAAAGACAGATTTAATATCATTAAAATTCATGGGGTCGACTTGAACGTCAGTTCTGTGACATTCGCGACGCACTGCAGACAAGGGTGGCCAATAAACGTGGTATTCTAAGGACTTTTAGGAAAGAATTCAACCCATTCTGATGTTTTCATTTTGTCCGAGTTAATTTGTTTTTAACGCTTTTCCAAGCTATGCGCTAATTTTTAATGAAAGCCACCACCGCCACCACCACCACCATCCCCCCGACTCTGGTGAGGGTTTATTAACTAACAGTTCAATTAAACGCAATCGATGGTTATATTAAATGGTTTTAGTTATTAATTGTGTAATTCAAACTTGACAATCAAAGAAATTATAAAAGTTTGAGGGGGATGGGGCGGAAGATGGAAAGACGGAGGGAGTACTTGATTTTTGAATCGAGCTAATGACGGGAATTACTGAATCTGAAAATTTCCTCTAGGCTATGTGCGAAGTTTCTACTAATCTTTAAGTATGTCTGGACTTTTCAAAGTAATAAAATAAAAAGCATTTCAGTAAAAGGGGCTAAATTATTTACGAGATTCTTATTTTAATTCGCTCTTATCTCGCAGTGAAAACACAAGTCAAAATATTAGTCGTCTCGTCCCGAGATGTTCGTAATAAATAAATTTCTTTTAATTGGCATCGTTCAACGTCAAACGAAAGATAAGGTTTTATCCGAGAGCCCGTATCCTCAACGCCGAAGGCGATTTGTTTAAAAGACAAATATTTTTAGATTAATTCAGGAAGAAACTGGGAAATCTTCAGCTGCAAATCATTAAGCGTGTAGGTCAATTAAAGAACGAAAAAAGAATGAAGCCATAAATCAATGCTGTTCAACATATGAGACGGTGAAGTGTCTTAAATGAAAATATACGCAACAAGGGTAGTTTTGTCTGAGTAGTGAGGGGTAAATGGGAAAAACTTTTACGAGAAAGGATAATAATTCAGTTAGTAGCGGAAAGACTATGCTTCGAAAGAGACAACTTCGTCTAGGAGCTGCACAGATTTTTATTCGATTTGTTAGTAGCAAAGCAACGCAAAGTATAATGTTTTACCCCTTCATCAATTCAATGTTAAACTCTTAATCTTAGAGTGCCTTTAATTTATATATTAAAAAAAATAACATAATTATCGGCTAGATTTGAAATAAAAGTTTTTTCCTTTTGCGACTTGAAGTGGCATAAGCAGAGCGTTGGGGGTTCAATCTCAACGGGGGCGTCCAACCAGAACATTTTAATTACAAACGCGGCTCGTTCTTTAAATTTCAAAAGTATGCGTCGCGAAATGTGGAAAACTCTTTAAGTTTCTGCCAAGACATGTTTGTGTGTTCTCACTCGTAATTAAAATTTTAAAACGGAACTCATTCATTATAATTTTTTTCTTTCTCCGGGGAAATTTTATTTCACGCCCCGGAAAATTAATCATATTTTCTACCACGTAAAAAAAAAACGTAAAGAAATAAATCGCTCGGAAAGAACATAAATAGTAAAACAGTAATTGTGGACGTATGTTTACATGAGGAAAGTTGCGCGATTATATCAGATTTTATGGTCCCGTTTCCATTTGGTCCTGTATTTAGTCCTTAAGTACTTCCTTCCGAAAGAATAATATGTTGTCGAAACTATATCCAATTGAATTAGATTTATAGTGATGAAATCTTCGACAAAATTAAACTCTTCGGTCCTTTTTTTCGTGTCATTAGTTCCGTTCGTTCGCTCACGCCGCCATACCACCACGTCCCGTTGTCCTTTTTTTTTTTTTAGTTTGTTTCGTTCCACCTGGCTCAATATATTTCGTGCTTTTTTTTTAATTAGGTGTTGAACAAGTAAACGAGCTCATTTATTTTATTCAACACATTTCACGTTTCGCTGCTGGAAGTAACCAGAAATCGTAATACAAAAAAAAAATACACGAAAATTATTAAAGGGACTAAAACACACACATACACGCACGTCGAAAATTAAAGACGGGTTATAAATCTCCGCTCTAATGCCGTAATTAATTTCCATTTCAGCAGTTGGTTAATTGAAATTCCGAAATATAACTGATTGTCATTTAAAGTCACAGGCGAAGCGCCGTGATTTATTCGATTTGGCTTTTATTTTTGCACAGGAGCGTCTATAAATTAATCTGCAGCCTGAATGCCATTGCAGTAATTGGTAATTATATTTTCAGGATAATGAATTGCTTAAGGATGCTTCTACCTTTGAACATATTACTCATTAGAACGCTCGGGAAAAATTCTCTTTGTACAACGGCGATATTAAAAACTGGAGATTTTTAAACTACTCTAAACAGCAATTTAAAAAAAAAAGCAAACAATAACTAATTCATTTCTAAACCATCAAAAGTATGTACGCATACATGTAGGTATACTCTTTCCCAAAAGAATTCGTTCGATTTGCAGTTAAACAAGGCAAAAATGAACCTTATTGAAATACTTCTTAAGATTATCATACTTTTGGAAGGCAGTATACATACATATGTCATAGCTTTCCTTTGGCAAATATTAGTAAAAAATAAATCATAATTTTCTACAATATTTTTTATGCAAGTTCTTGTATGTACTATATACATATAGAATTGGAGATATTTGAAATGAAAATATTTGGATTAAATCGATTAGTTGGGGTTGATAAAATTTGTATTGAATATAATCGGTGGGAATTTCGCTGATATATTAAACACAAACAGGTATGGGGCCCACGATACCGGTAATCATAGGGAACTCATTATTGCACGCGTCCGGCGGATGATAGCTGTATAAACAGTGCCTTTCACCCTGGCATCGTCGGACATTAGATACTCCCATTAATATAAATTAGCGAGAATGCGTCAGTTCGCTTTAGACATTTGCCTACCTACCTACCCTCCTGTCCAACCCCTCGCGCACTTTTTACCTTATTGCCCCGCTTTGTTTTCACCTATAACCTAATTTGAGTTTGATGTAACCGCCGCTGATAATTATGCTTATATTTCATTGATTATAATATTTATTACGCATTAGGCCTCCCCCTCGACCGGTAATTATTTTAAAACGGTTATCAAATTAACGTCGCCGCGAAAATAATTTATTTCTATTAGCTGTTTATGTTAAAGACTTTCGATTCGGGGGCCCGAAATTAATATAAACTGTTTCTAAAAACTCGCATAGATTCATAACGCGGACGGCTAATGCATATCAGCCCTCTATTGCGAAAAATTTCCACCCTGACTTCCAATTAAACGTTCACGCTATTAATCTGTTTAATTTCCGTCCAGTGGGCGACGACAGTGACGGACGACTATGACTGGCGAAAAACTACTCATTTTGTAACAAACCTGTCCGACAACAATCCACACACACACCACACTCACAAAAAAAAAAATACCAGGTCGAGTCAAGTTTCTAATTATTTATAAAAAGAAAAATCCAAACTACCAACAAAAAGTCTACTCTGCTTTGAATGGTTTCAAAATTTTTCTTTTTTAGAAAACGTATTTTGTATCGAAAATTTCCCTAATTCCCAATTCATAAAAATAGTCTGGACATTAAAGAAAAGAGAAACGTGAAAAAAAAATCAACATAAAAATAAGGGGAGGAAGTAAAGATACTTTAGAATGACGTGCTGAATACTTAAGTGTTATGAGAAGTCAATACGAGAGTTCCAAATTTATCAAGTTTATTACAAAATAAACAAATGTTTTATAAATAAGAAAGAAAACTTAACAGAAAACAAAATTATATGCCACAAAGTTAGTTAGTTAAAATCAACACAGGCATTCCGCGAGGAACTATGTTGGGACCTTCGTTGTTTGTTATATACATAAATAAATGATATTTCACGCGGATGATATTGTTATCACACGACAAATCGAACTTATGGGGTTGTTGCAAATAAAATGGTAATTATGTTGTGAATCTGAGTGCATAATAAAATTGTAAACAAATTGGAGAAAGTAGATAAGTAACATGTGTACAAAAATTTTTCCCATCTAGTGTTTTGCTCTCATTTTTTCGCATGTTCACGTATGTTCCTTACTCGATCAGTAAACGCCAAATTGAACTTGACATTACGTCAACAGAAAATCATAACCAGTAATAACGATTAATTACGTATTTGAAACCAAACAAAAGTAAAATGTGGGGAGAACTGTTAATTTCATCACACTTTTCGATGATTCTTTGGGGAAGTTCCTGTAAATCATTAAAGAAGTTTTAAAAATGGCCCAAACAAAGAAATCCAACGGAGTTAGACGGCAAGATCACGGAAACCTTTTGTTTGCCATATTTCTGCTAATTATCCGATCTCCAAAAAACTCATGAAGGAAATTTAAAGTATCTCCAGCAGCATGGGCCGTTGTACCATCCTACTGGAAATATCCAAATTGCAACTCGTCATCATACAGTTGATTAATAAATGGATGCAAAATCGCCTTGGTTCAAAATCTATTGGAAGCAATTCATGCACGGCAGTCAAATGATAAGGGAACATTTGCAAGTCCTTTCTTAGGATAGTTCTGCAGGTCTCGACAGAAAGATCAACTTATTGTGACAGATTACGGATGGAAGTGCAAGGAGCATCAGTCATAATTTGTCTCACATTTTCAACTACCTCATCAGTTCTTACTTTAGGCCTTCCTGATACCTGATGCCAGTTTCTCTGAATAATCCTGCAGTGTACTGAAGTTGATTAACAAATTTGTGGTACAGAAATACAGTTTCTGGAACTTTTTCCTGAAATTCTGCAATACAATCAGGAATAGAATAGATCCATTCGCCATTGATTTTTTGGGCGTTTCAAAAGTAGGATTCAACCATAAAAGATTTTTCTTCCAATGTGAAAACCTTTGTAAAATCAAATCAATAAAACTATTTTTTTAAAGTTATGTTTGTTTACTTGTGTGTTTAGGGGACGGATCAAGTAAGGAAAACACGTGAATATGTGAAAAAATGAGAGCAAGTAGACTAGATGGGAAAAACTTCGAGTACACATGCTAGTACAGTTCTGTTCAAATAAATCTAGGACAACTCGTGTAGTGTAACTCTCAATTTCACATGTGCACATAAATCTGGGACAAATTTTTGTTGTGTTGTAATTGTGGCTTTTAACCTTTTTAACTAGATATTAATAAATATTTTGATAACGGAAAAAAAGACATTTATTAATGATGATAATGATTAACAATACAAAGTAAGACAAAAAAATCATACTTTGTTTGTCTACCGTTTTTTTGAATGACTTCCTCGAGTCTTCTCGGCATGGAGTTAATTAGGGATCATCCTAGATCTTCCTTATCTGTTAGTTGCTCCCATGCTTCTTCAATATGCTGCCAAAGTTCATCAGCAGTTTGCGATTGAACATTTCGTTTTTCAAGAATTTTAACCAAAAATCCCCAAACATTTTCGACTGGACTGTTTGAGGGCCATTGCAAAACGTCGATGTTATTAATCCTAAGTCAGTTTCTTATAATTTCAGCAGTGTGGATAGTACAATTATTTTGCTGAAATACAAGGTGTTTCGTAACTTCATGAAAATAAATTAAATAATGAAAGTTTGGATGAAAATGAATAGAATCAACCATTTTTTGTTGAACAAAATTTTCGAGAAAATAAATAATTTTGTCGAACGGGTAAACCGTTTGAACGTCTCTGGTTTAAGTTTATGATTTTACGAAGAATATGAGTGATGTAGTTTATTGTTAGTCATCGCCGGCCGGGCCGGGTAGTTTGAAGGTGTACGTTGAGGTGGTTGCACGAAAATTTACTGAAAAAAATGGCAGAATTTACAAATAGTGATTCTAGTGTACGGTCAAAGTGGGCAAAACGCATTAGCGGCGGCAAGGCGTTTGTATGTACAGCATTTTTCAAACAGACATTTGCCAACCAGTGCCACATTTCTCTTTGTTGTGCAAAGAGCGAGGGATACTGGAACTTTAAGGGCACGTCGCGGAAGAGGTGGAGGACGGCGGCGTCCACAACGCATCCTAAACAGAGAAGAAGACATACTAAAACTTATCGAGAAACATCCTTCGTTAAGTGTACGTGATAACTCAAGACAAACGCATTTATCGTCCTTCGTTGTTTGGCGCATTCTTCGCGAACAACAATTACATCCGTATCATATTCAAAGACTTCATGCTTTGCTACCAACCAACTATGCTCTACGCATACGTTTTTGTCGTTGGTTACTGCATAAACAACAGGCAAATGCGAATTTTGTTGATAATGTCCTGTTTACCGACGAAGCTATTTTTACCAGAGATGGGGTGCGCAATTATCGCAACATGCATTTGTGGGCCGAGGAAAACCCTCACGCAATTCGTCGCGGCCATTTCCAACAACGGTTTTCTGTTAACGTGTGGGCAGGTATTCTAAACGGCAATTTAATCGGCCCGTTCGTCTTGCCGAACCGTCTCCAATACTTAAATTTTCTACGAACTAATCTTCTCGAGAATGTGAACTTAAATATTAGAGTAACGATGTGTTTTATGCACGATGGGGCTACACCTCATTTTCAACGAGAAGTACGTGCTCACCTCGACGAAATTTTTCCTGGTAGATGGATTAAAAGAAACGGGCCGATCAGGTGGCCTGGACGTTCACCCGATCTAAATCCGCTAGATTATTATCTGTGGGGACACGTAAAAGCGTTGGTATACGAAGAAGAAATCAACACGTTCCAAGAATTGAACGATCGTATTAACGCCGCATTTCTCTCTGTTCGACAACAAAACATGTTTCATAACGCCCGTGAAACATTACTTTGTCGAGCAGATTTGTGTTTACGAGCGGCCGAGGGAAGGAATTTCAGCCGGCACCGAGCCAGAGGTTCTAAACATTTGTCAATGAGTTATCGGTTGAGAGTAAGTTTTATTTTAGTTTTTATTTCCGTTTTATTTAGATGCATTTATGCACACATCTCATGTCTAACACGCCATTATTTTTTTTTCCACGAAGTTGCGAAACATGCTGTATAAAGTCGTCGGCAAACACGTTGGACCGTTGGAAGCATGCCATATTCTAAAATGTCTCTGTAGGCAATCGCAATAGACATTTAAGCCTTCCAGATGTCCTTCTAAGTTTAATGTATGCCTCACTGAAGCGAGCTTTACACAATATATGAAACCAGTAACACAATTTGAATGATAACACAAATGCAACAATCAAATGTAAACGTTTTCTATTTTCTGCAGGTGTCTTCATTTTTAGTAACAAATTGTAGATATACATTCTGCAATTGTATTAACAAATACCATTGCTTTTTCTCTGTATGACTAGAAATAAAACCTTCCAGAAATCATAAGTATACACGCACAAAACTATTAGATAAAATAGGAATGAAACACAGATATGACAAATATAAAAAGAGGAAAACGAAGTGTATACCAGGCTTTAAAAAATTAAAAAATGATGCATCAATGTTTTTTGTTTTGTTTAAAATTGGGGTGAATTTTTGATTTATTAAGAGTGTAAAGCGTAGTTGGCTGCGCGATCGATTATATTTAGGGTTACGTAGCACATAATGTATGCATTTGAAAATTCAAACACTTGATTTCCCTTTACAAGGAGATAAGTTAGACACGAGGAACTAAAGGGGAATAAGATTCCCATGGGTGTAACACTTCTATATCGGGATATTCGTTTGAGGATTCGCTCCTAGTTACTCTTTGATATGCATACGCCGCGACGGCGTGCCGGACCGCCGTCATTATAGCAGATACACCTCTGTTCCGTCACGATGTAGATAGAAACGCCTCTGGAATATTAACCACTAAAGTACAATTAAAATGCAGACGTAAACCATAATTACTCTTAACGAATAACGGCAGGCACGGCCGCTATTTTTATTTTCACGTCCACCGTCCGAGCTCCGGCAGGAAATTTTAATTTTTAGAAAAACAGAACACATTCGAAAGCAATTTTAAAATCGTCGGTAATTCAATCGCGGATCTAGGTGGGAGACGTTTTGCGACGTGGCAAAAACAGAAATTCCCCGTTCCCTATATCGGAATTGCAACTATATGAATTGAATTTTAAGTGCGACGATAGTTCCGAAATTTTATCGCTGAACTTGCTAATTCCCACCGCAAACCTGCAGGACGTACGCCACAGGAATGAACGAGCCAGGCAGCGTTTCAGTGTTAATACCACATTCTTTAAATATCTCTTTTTAGTTAATTATAATTTAAATTTAGAAAAAGAAAAACATTGAAACGCTGAGCGGTAGGTATTCAAATGTGAATTAACCAAACAATACAAGATTGGGTTATCCTTCCATTGGAAGTTGACGGGGACAACAAAAGGAATGTCTGTGTACGTGGATTTTATTTAATTTATGTGAGGTAACTAGATCTATCGATCTTAATTATTATCAACTGATTCAGAGTGTAGACGTGCGGTTACGCTTCCTCTCCTATTCATCCGACCACTGCACTCGTCACTGAACAGAAACAAAATTGAAATTGTGCTCTAAATCAATTTACATACATTTAAATTAATTGAAAACCAATGGGGATTTCAATCAGAGAATTGTGAAATTGTACTTAAGTTACTAATGAATTGTCTCTCTGTGCTCGTTACACAAATAAAATGTTTATTTAAGTAACGCTCTTATGTTAAGAGTATGAGTGAAAAAAGATTTAATTGACGATAAAGCTTAATTAAACTAATTTCCGTTGGAAGTCCTATTTCCCATTTGGTGCAGGCGATGATGCGTTGGATCCCACCCTAGTGCGATACATTGTGAATTTTTACTGTCGATGAAGTTATCTCATTACGGAAATGCAGTTTTCCGAGCGAAAAATTTCATCGATAATTTTCGCTCCTAATAACTCACGGACTTTTCACCCCGTGACTATCTCTCTAAATTGGACGTGCGATTTCTATGCATTATGCAACAAGGCAGACTCGTCGAGTCATTTCGAAAAGAGAAAATCATTTTTCGGTGTTTATATAAGCAAATTATTTGTTTGCGAGTCGAAACAAGTTGATTTAAGCGAATGGTGTACACACATGACGATAATGTGCTAGTTTTCATATTAATGCAAATGCAGGTAAACGAATAAGTTCAGAAGATAGCGAGGACGTAAAGAGTACATAGAGCAGATAAGGACCCTGCTCAACGTGTAAGAACGTTTACAGTGTTTTCAGATTACCTGAGAATTTAATGTATTTTCTCAAGTAGATGCTCGAGGGCAAAATTGGAACATGTCGTTGAATATTTTAAAAATAATTAAATTCTCTATCGGCTTGCGCGAGCGCAAAAATTATTTTCAAAAATGTTGTTTTCATTACCAAATACTAATGTATGTTACAAATCACTCGGCGATGTTTCAATATCCCTCGCTACATCCTGTAAACACGTACGTATTTACATATTTACACGCGAGAGTAAACACAAGAAATCGTAAGTAATCTATTTCTTTATTGTTTTATTTCGGAACAATTACAGAAGGAGCAAATGTGTCTCGTCAGTTACACCATTTTCGAAAGCAAATAAATACGGACGCGAAAGAAAGAAGGAAAAAGGTCGTAGTAAATAAGAAGAGGAATGTTATATAAAGTTATTCCGCGCTGGGAATAATTAATTTAGCTTGGCGTGCGTTATTGGAATTGTTTATTGCTTGTTTCGTTTGTGAGAAATAAATGCCGCCGTAATGATACCGGGAGTGCAGCAGTAAATAATAAAAATAATCTCGTAATTGTTTGAAGAGCATAATTCTAAAATTCTTCCCACGTACTTCCTTGGAATGTCAATAAAAATACCACTTGAAAATCAAGCAAACATTCTTTAGAAATGAGGGTTGAAACTTTGCACTGATAACGATAATTGTTTGACAAGAAGTATAACTCTTTGCGATGAGGAAAGGCGGGAGCTGCCCGCAGGTAAATAACGAACAATAAATTACGGCGAGATTTATGGCTGAATTTTAAATTTAGTTTTTAATTAATTTCGCTAGAATGCAATACTTCTTGACTCAACTCCGAGAAAAATGTGCAAATTATATTATACTTAATCTGCTGACAAGGCGTACAACGGTACAACATATTTTCCGCCCTGATTTCATTTTTTCCCTCTTCGTAATCTGCCTTAAATAATACAACTCTTCAAGCGGATTCTCTAAATTACTCCCGCCAACCTTTATTAACAAATAACGCGCTTTTTAATTAACCGGAAAAAATACTAAATCTGCTTATAAAATAACCCCCCTCGTCATCGTATTATACACCCTTAATATCGTCAAACAAACTTTTAAATCATCCCTGAATTTACACAGCTCTGATAACACAGTTTTGTTGTAAATAAAGAAAAACGCAAGCGCATTTATCTGGTGATTAAACAAAATCCAATTTAATCGTTATTAGGAAAGCATGATACCTTGAGGATTTGAATTCTCCTCCCCTCCTATGCATTTCACTAAAGTATTCCATCTTCATGATAATAATTCCCTTGAATAACTGAAGGGGTAAGTGGATTAAAGGAGGTACGCAAAATTCGAGTTATTTACACTTCAAACCGATTTATTTAATAATCTACCATAATCAGCGGGTTTTATGATAAAATATTCAATAATAACTAATTTATTTATGGATAAAGGTGGTACGTTTTCGCTTATTGATGGATAAAGGTGCTATGATCACACACCTTCATCCTTTTTCTTCCTGATTCAAAATAAAACCATTAATCTTTAAAATGTTTATTCATTATTTCAAAATATTTTTATTATTAGTTTTATTATGTCCTTCTAATTTGCCAAAAAATGTTGGAGATACGATAATGTCATATTATCACTAACTGCACTTAAAATGTATGGTATAGATTTAGAAATTTTATAGCAAATCGGTTCTGATTGTAGGGAATACCTCAAGTATCTTCTGTATCGACCTTATTTGGGGCCTCGTCAGCAGAAGCATAGCTCGAGGCTTCAACTGCAAACCTAACCGACCTGTCCCAGGTTATTCGCATTGCGATGTAATAGCTCGAATCGCGACATTCTTTTTGACACAACACTGCATTGGGAATGAAAAATTGCAGCCAGTTTTCTACTTAATAAGTCACCCTAATGCAATGTTGTGTCAAAAAGTGGTTACAGGATGTTGGGATTCAAGTTCTTCATTACTGCGGCCAAGCAGCATATTGAAAGTTTTAAAATTTTTATTGCAAATCGGTTTTGATTGCAGTGGATACCTTAAGCATCTTCTGTACAGCTGTTTCGGCCCTATTTGGGGGCTTGTCAGCAGAAGCGTAGCTCGAAACTTGGCCGCCTTAAATGGGATGACTTATTAAGTAGCAAACTGGCTGCAATGTTGTGTCAAAAAGTGATCACAATAGAAGCTATTCATTACTATTACATCGCAAATGCAAATAACCTGTGACAGGTCGGTTTGGTCTGCTACGCTTCTGCTGACGAGGCCCCAAATAGGACCGACAGCTGTACAGAAGATGCTTAAGATATCCACTGCAATTAAAACCGATTTGCTTTAAAATTTTTAAAACTTTCAATATTATTATTTCAATATTAAGTAGCAAACTGGATGCAATTTGTCATTCCTAATGCAATGTTGTGTCAAAAAGTGATCGCAGGATGCCGCGATTCAAGCTATTCGTGTAGATTTACATTGTGCAAGTTATCATTAACAAAAGTTAAGCGATAAAAAGTAACAAAGCAAAATGTTTAAATGTTTATTATTCAAAATTACGCTTTTGTGACATACCACCTTTATATCCACTTACCACTTCAACTGTCAAATTACTTACGATTACATAAACTGATAAAAAACATTGTACTTAATTTGACAGTTATTATTTTATAAAAACAGAAGAGCTTTTTATGTAAAGCTCTCCCAGAGTTAACAAAAAAATATTTGGTGAGGCAACTGTCAAATTACTTGCGCTGTTATGAAGTAATTAAAAACTTTCGAACTAATTTAACAGTCGTCGTCAGAAGTAAATAATATAGTAAAGATGGTTTTACTAAAGAAAAATACAACGTGTACTAGCGCATTTCCAAAAAAAAAATGCGTCTGTGTATGTCACTTTGACAACTGTCAAATTACTCGACATTATGAATTAATCAAACACGTAGTTTATTTGATAGTTATTACTTTATGCAATTAGTTTTATGTAAAGCTCTCCCATAGTTACCAAAAAAGAATCTTCTTTGTTTACTTTGACAGCTGTCAAATGACTTAAAACGTTAAGAACTAATTAAAGACATCGTAATTAAGGTTTTCTCACAGGAAAATCCATTGCACATGGACGTGTTCACAAAAAAGAATTCGTCTTGATATTTCGCTTTGACAATTGCCAAATTACTGTCATTACTTCATTAGTGAGTGAAATATTATGGTAAAGATGGTTTTCTTACAGAAAACTACACTGTATATAGGGCGCGTTTGCAAAAGGAGTTGCGTCTTTGTATTTTACTTTTACAACTGTCAAATTACTCATGACATAAGTTAATTAAAGACTGTACTTAATTTGACGGTTATTATTTGATAAAAATGGTTTTACATAAAGATTTCCCAAAGTCAGCAAAAAAATTTTCGTCGTAACAGTTTATGTTTATAACTGTCAAATTATTGTCATTGCTGTATTAGCTGTCAAACTGAAATAATACAGTAAAGATGATTTTCTCACAGAAACATCTATTGTGTATGGGCGTGTTCACAAAAAGAATCATCTGGATAGTTCGTTTTGACAACTGCCAAATTACTCATGACATGAATTAATCAAAGACCCTGTACTTAATTTGAAGTTATTACTTTCTAAAAATGGCTTTATATAAAGCTCTACCAGAGATAGCGAAACAATTGGTTTGACAACTGTCAAATTACTTACGATGTTATGAAATTGCGTCTATGCATTTCACTTCGACAACTGTCAAATTATTCATGACATTATGAATTAATCAAAGATTTGTACTTAATTTCACAGTTATTATTTTGCAAGAAATGATTTTATGTAAAGCTCTCCCAGAGTTAGCAAAAAATTTCCAGCTTTGATAACTGTCAAATTGCTTACGACGTTTTGAACTAATTAAAGACCATGTAACTGATTACAAGTTGTTAGAGTCAAATAATACATGATGTCCAGATCTGTTACACATGGGCGTGGCTACAAAAAAGTGTTCGACTTGATAGTTCGCTTTGACAACTATGAAATTGTTCATGACAACGACATGTATATTAATTTGACAGTTATCAGTTGTGGTAGAGATGGTTTTCACACGAAAGACTATCATGTATGGGCGTCTTTACAGAAAAAAAATCTTCTTGATACTTCGCAACTGTCAAATTGCGGATAGTGATGATGTTATTAATCAGTCAAGGACATCGTAATTAATTTGACAGTTGTCGTCTTGATGTTCGCTTTGACAGCTGATAATACATTTTTTATATAATACAATTTTACGAATTTGAAATAAAATATCTCATTAAATTAATTAATTAATATACAGTTGGTTTCCTAGAAAATATATTATGTATTATGTATGGAAAGATATTTTGAGATATCCGGCGAGAAAGAGTTTGGTAAATAGTAGTTTTTTTTTGTTTAGAAACATATCCTATACATTGTTTCATATCAACAAATGTTATATAAACAAAAGCAAACATATTGTCTAGACGTGTCAAACAGCGTTCCTCTTGTAGATACAAGAGAAGTCGGGCGAACCCGGCCCCAGATGTGACTAGTCATATCTAACTTTTGTGAATCAGTTCCGAAAGAATTACTCGAGTCCGTGCCCCGATCAAAGCCACCGAATCAATAATACATAAACAAGATGGGCCTTCTTGGATGATGCTGAATAAATATTGATGCAATTTTTTTAATAAATCTTGCTCCGAACATTAGTTAAATCTGAAGTAGCGGGGAATAACAAAAAAAAAAAAAAGAAAAGTTGAAATGAAAGATGTAACCCTCGTAAGAAAAGGCGACGTACAATAAATTCCGCTTATGTTTAGTATAATTTCGGTGTCGGCATTTTTATAAATGGGCCCCGAGCTTTAGTCTAATAAAACACATTCTGGGGTGGCTACGTCTCTAGCCGTTTATCACGGGGTAGTTAGTTACGACTCGCTGTCTAAAGGTAGATTTGCTTCTTTTCGTTTTAATAAACTTCAAAGAAAATTAAGCTCGTATTATACAAAGTGCGTAATAAAAATTTATTCCTTTATTTCGGCGTCCCCCGTATAAATAAAGCGGACGCGTTTTGTTTACGTTTTTTGACGTTCGCCCCGCGCGCACAAAAGAACGAAAATAAACACGAAAACACGGAATTCCTTGCACCACCGACAATAATATTTTTAGAAGCGATATGGAGAGTTATTTTATTTACGCTATTAAAACCGGGGAGTTAAATACCGGGGCTCAAATAAATGCATTTACAAAAGCTGGTTTCAACTAATCGCAGTTAAAATGAATCACATTAGCACAACAATTTAATTAAGCCACTCTATAATCATGTAATAATTTGTTAATGGAATAAAATCATTTTATCTACTATTTATACATTAAATCACTCATCCATAATTACAACACATGTATGTATTTACGTGATAATTAAACCAATAAGACACATTTTTTCAACATTAATTAAATACTCAAAAGTAAAATTAATTTTAATTTTAACAGTAAACTGCGAAAAAAATCATATTGATTAAAAAGAGTCTCGCTGTTAGTATGTAATAAAAAGGCTTTATTTCTTTAACTGAAAATCGAAAAATGTGTAAAAATAAAGCACTCGCCTTTTATTTACCTTTTTGCAACTCGAAGTGTAATTGTAAAGAACAAGAAAAGTATCACTATCGTTTTTCAAAAAAAAAAAGCAAAACTTACCCTACTACGATGCTCACGTTCCAATATACTTTCCATGGTTGGGGGTTGGGGAACATGAACACAACACATTGCTAGAAAAAAATAGATTTCAAAAAGAGGAACCAGGAAAGAAAAACAAGCAAATATAAAGCAGGTCTTAGAAAAATACTGAAAATTTCTTTTCAATTTCCAAAAAAATATTGTGCATTTTTGGTGCAAGTTCTAAAGCAAGAGCAAAAAAACTGGCAATCTAATTCAATTTTTACATACAGATTGACCATGAGAAGTTGTCCTAACTTTTCTATTTGAACTCCTAGATTGGTTAATTGAGAATAACTTTATAACATTCCAAATATGTTGTGACGATAAAAAATGTAAACAACTGAGACTTTCCAAGGCAGTTCTTTTTCTAAGATTATCATAGAATTGATTGAACAGGAAAGGACAAAAAGCTTTCCTACTTTATAGAAATTTAAACAAAAGACTAAATTTATTTACTGAATAACCCAAAAAGCAGCAGGCTTAGATTAGGGACATTTTGGAGACGTAAACAACAAAGTGAAAAGAAATAGTTTCAAGGAAAAGATTGGAAGCTTTAGTAAAGGCAAGATTAATTTTGCTTGAAAAGCAATGTTCCAAAAAAATGCTAATGGCAAACTCATTTAGTTTTCAAAATTTAATATACATAGAATGTTTCTATTTAAACTTTTACAAAGTCGAAGAAAATTTTTGACAGTCCAAATACGCTGTGAAGCAATTGAAGGTCTCGAAAGCTAGATGATCGTATCTTTTAAATCTTATCATAGAATTGAAGAATTTAGATCAAGAAATTTTCCTGACTTCTCTGGATTCTGGATTGGTGAGGGGGGTGAATAAGAATTCAGGTGCACTTAGGCCACAATTGGGGCCATAGTACTACCCCCATGTTCAGCAGTGTTTGACTGTTAGCGTTCTTATAAAAATTGAAATGAAAAAGTTAGCAACTTGTTGTGAACGTCTTAGACTTATTTATTAAATAATTCAGAGAAAATAGTAAGCTTAGATTAGCAATTATTTTAGCGACTCATTACCTCAATTAATTTTCAGAGTTTAGAAAACAAACAAAAAAGAAACAATTACAATGCAGGCCTTAGAAAAATGCTGGATAAGTAGATTTCCTTTTAATTTCAAAAGATATTGGGCATTTTTATCAAAGTCCAAGAAACAAGAGCAACTTAACGTACAAACTGTTCATGGGAAGTTGCCTTAACTTTTGTCTATGAACTCCTAGACTGGTTAGTTGAGAAAAACTTTATAACATTACAAATATGTTGTGGCGATAAAAAATGTAAATAATTCAGAGTTTCGAAAACTAGACAGTTGCTTCTCTGGCGTTATCATGAAATTGTGCAAGGAAGGTCAAAAAGGTTTCCTACTTTGTCAAAACTCAAACAAACGACTTAGATTTACTTACGAAAATAACCCAGAAAGCAGTAGGCTTAGATTATGGACATTTTCGAGATGCAGACAACAAAATGTGAAGAAATAGATTGAAAGTGAAGGCTGGAAGCTTAAGTAAAGTCAAGTTATTTTTACTTGAAACGCAATGTTCGAAAAAATTGTTTTTTTTTACATAAATTTGATAAAATGCGAATGGCAAACTCATTTAGTTTTCAAAATTTAACATACATAATACAAAATATTGGAAAAGTTGTTTTTTTTTTCTAATTTCAAAAAAATATAGTGCATTTCTTGTCAAACCTCAAAAAGCAAGAGCAAAAATCTGGCAATCTAATCCAATTTTAACATACAGACTGTCCATAGGAAGTTGCCCCAACTTGTCAATTTGAACTCCTAGACTGGTTAAATGAGAATAAATTTATAACATTACAAATATGTTGTGAGGATAAAAATGGAAACAATTGAGAGCTACGAAAGCAGTCGCTTTTCTAACATTGTACAGGAAAGGTCAAAAAACTTTCCTACTGTAGCTTTTTTTACTGAATAACACCGAAAATAGTAGGCTTAGATTAGGGACATTTTGGAGATGTAAACAACAAAGTGAAAAGAAATAAATTCAAAGAGAAGGCTAGAAACTTTAGAGTAAAGTCAAGATTATCTTTACTTGAAAAGTAATGTTCCAAAAAATAGTTTTTTTTACGTTCATCTGATAAAGTGCGAATGGTAATCTCATTCAGTTTACTAAATATTTGACTGTGCTGTGATCACAAAATATAAAATCTTTTAAAACAATCGAAGTTCTCGAAAACTCATTTTTTTAAATATTACCATACAATTGAACAGGGAAGGTCAAGAAATTTTCCTAATTTATAAAAATTGAAATGAAAAGTTAGCAACTTGCTGTGAACGTCTTAGACTTATTTATTAAATAATTCAGAGAAAATAGTATTCTTAGATTAGAAATTATTTTGGCGATTGATTACCTTGATTAATTTTTAAACTAAACTAAACTAAACTGCTTTCTGTGAATACTCTGTATATTATTTTCATATTATTTTAGCCATGTACGACATTAGCGATTTTCGTTCGATTCCTACTCGGGCAATTTTAATCTTCTTTCTTAATTTACACGCAGATTAATTATTACAATCCATGAGGGAAGATCATGAAACTCTTGTAAAATTCAAATAAAAAAAGAATTGCGTCCCGTGAAAACTGTGTCACCATTGTTATTTTTTTATTGTTTTTTTAATCCCAGTGTTATTTTGCACTTGTAAAAATGTGCGAATTTAAACTCCTCCACGAACAATAAAAAAAGACAAATCTAATTTTCTGAATATCTGTTTTATAAACAAGGATAATCCAAGGACGTTCTTTTTTATTAACGTTGTTAATTAAATTATGTAATTAATCACGCGTATTTAGTTGAAAAACTTACCTTGGTTTTATCAATTTGATTACAGTTTCGTGCACCTATAATAATTCACATTTTTACAACACACTTCGTCATTAATCACGATGAAACTGCCAACTATCCAGGACACGGGCGCAGGTATGTTGTACGTACACCGCTCAGCGCGTTTACAGAGGGCCAATCAGGTGCAGTTTTACGGACTTAAGTCAGGTAGGTAGGGGCCCCTCTGTCCAAATATAGTAATATCTTTTTTATCGGTTTCATTACATCACAAAACGTGCTATTATTTTAATGACTCACAAAAGTTTTTACAACATGTTCTTGTCCTTAACAAGGACTGCGAAAAAAATCATATTGATTAAAAAGAGTCTCGCTGTTAGTATGTAATAAAAAGGCTTTATTTCTTTAACTGAAAATCGAAAAATGTGTAAAAATAAAGCACTCGCCTTTTATTTACCTTTTTGCAACTCGAAGTGTAATTGTAAAGAACAAGAAAAGTATCACTATCGTTTTTCAAAAAAAAAAAGCAAAACTTACATTTTTACAACACACTTCGTCATTAATCACGATGAAACTGCCAACTATCCAGGACACGGGCGCAGGTATGTTGTACGTACACCGCTCAGCGCGTTTACAGAGGGCCAATCAGGTGCAGTTTTACGGACTTAAGTCAGGTAGGTAGGGGCCCCTCTGTCCAAATATAGTAATATCTTTTTTATCGGTTTCATTACATCACAAAACGTGCTATTATTTTAATGACTCACAAAAGTTTTTACAACATGTTCTTGTCCTTAACAAGGACGCAAGCTGATTATATTCAACGATAGCTTGTTTTACAGATAAATTTTTTGTTAACAACTCAACAGCAACTCGTGATAAATTCACACAAAACAAAAATTACTTACGTCTATGTTCAATAAAAAAAAATTATCCTGATTTAATTCATAATTTATATTTACTTAAACATTTTTAAGAGATGAATCTTTCTGATAATTTTGGTTCTTTTTTTTTAAACGTTTTGTTATGTTTGGGGTAAAATTGTGGTAATTTTGGAAATTTTTCAGATTTTCAGTTGCAAAACTGAAGTAAACATGAGGATATTGTACAAAACTCGATCAATTAAACGCCGAGAAAAACCAAGCGCCCGAGTAGTTTCTTTTTCATAAATTATAAGAAAAAAGAAACTCGAATTTTTTGAATACAAAATTAAATTAAATTTGATGTACATTATACAGGGTGTCGCTAAATAACGTGGACGTGGCTTAACCACAAATTCCTGGGCTCAAAATAAGACGATTGAACCCAACCTATTTATATCCGAAAGTGTTTCGTTAAGCTAGTATTCTATTTCAGAATTCTTGAAAAGAAAATCAATTTTTCTAATAAGAAAACAACGCTTGAACTAATTTGGATGATATTTGATATGAGGACCCACAGGCAGACAAGTCACCTTTCCAGATGGTTTTAGTAATTTGAAGTGAACAGCTAGTGCACTACCACAACAATAACTTTCTTGAGGTTAAGAAAATAACTGTATTTAATAAGTTTTTAGAAAGGAGGATTCATTAGGAAACTTTTTCGTGTCTTTGTAATTGTTGCTTATTCTTACAGTTTAGTCGCAAAATAGAAAAATCCAAGTGCTCATTGGAAAAAGTAGGAAATACAAGAAGAGCATATACCTTTTACATACATAACTAATTTATTTTTAAAAAGAGTCATTCCTTAGTAAACTTTTCTGTCCTTGCAAATTTTGATGCCTACTATGGTTTAACCAAAAAAACTGTTTGCAGTAAAAACTCTGCAGCCATTTAAATTTTCTGTTTTTTGACTAAATTAATAATTCGAGGATTTTGACAATTTCGAAAAATGCCATTTTCTGACTAAGTATAAAAATCACTCGGTATATCTGATATCGGGCTAAATAGTTTTTCAGAAAGGCACAAATTATTGCCCTAAAAAGTTCTTGTGATGCCGACTTTTTGGTGGTCACTGTAGAAGTCAGAAAAACAAAGGGCATTCAGTTTCATAAAAAATAATTATGAGACTCATTAAATATTTTTAGTGTGTGTTGTTCCTCTAAATAGTATAAAAAATGAAAACAATTGAGAGTTTCGACAACTAGACGGTTGATTTCTAACATTATCCTAGAATTGAACAGGTAAGGTCAAGCTTTCCTACTTTATAACAAATTCAAACAAGAGACTGTAAATTTATTTACTGTATAACCCAGAAAGAAGTAGGCTTAGGAATTAGGGACATTTTGGAAAAGTAAGCAACAAATTGAAAAGAAATAGGTTTAAGGAAAAGGCTGGAAGCTTTAGTAAAACCAAGATTATTTTTGCTTGAAAAGTAATGTTCCAAAAAATAGCTTTTTACGTTCTTTTGATAAAATGCTAATGGCAAACTCATTTAGTTTTCAAAATTTAACATACACAGAACGTTTTTATTTAAACTTTTACAAAGTCGAAGAAAATTTTTGACAGTCCAAATACGCTGTGATCAGAAAAATAAAACCTTGTGAAGCAATTGAAGGTCTCGAAAGCTAGATGATCATATCTTTTAAATCTTACCTTAGAATTGAAGAATTTAGATCAAGAAATTTTCCTGAGGAGGTGAATAAGAATTCACGTGCACTTAGACCACAATTGGGGCCCCCATGTTCAGCAGTGTTTGACTGTTAGCGTTCTTATAAAAATTGAAATGAAAAAGTCAGCAATTTGCTGTGAACGTCTTAGACTTATTTATTAAATAATTCAGAGAAAATAGTAGGCTTAGATTAGCAATTATTTTAACGACTCATTACCTCAATTAATTTTTAGAGTTTAGAAAAACAAGCAAAAAAAAGAGACAATTACAATGCAGGCCTTAGAAAAATGCTAGAAAAGTAGATTTCTTTTTAATTTCAAAAAGATATTGGGCATTTTTGTCAAAGTCCAAAAAACAAGACCAACTTAACATACAGACTCTTCATGGGAAGTTGCCTTAATTTTGTCTTTGAACTCCTAGACTGATTAATTAAGAAAAACTTTATAACATTACAAATATGTTGTGGCGATAAAAAATGTATATAATTCAGAGTTTCGAAAGCTAGACAGTTGCTTCTCTGGCTTTATCATGACATTGTGTAAGGAAGGTCAAAAAGGTTTCCTACTTTGTAAACGACAAACGACTTAGATTTACTTACGAAAATTACCCCGAAGGCAGTGGGCTTAGATTAGGGACATTTTGGAGATGTAAACAACAAAATATAAAGAAATAGGTTCAAAGTGAAGTCAAGATTATTTTTACTTGAAAAGCAATATTCCAATTTTTTACGTTCATTTGATAAAGTGCGAATGGTAATCTCATTCATTTTTCAAAATATTTGACCGACTTTAGTTGTTTTGCTTCTTTTTATAATAATAAATTATGTTTTCCTAAACGTACTCTATTCTGATTTGTGAACTCTCCTTTGAATTAGTTGGGGGAAGAGTAAAGAGTGAGTAAAATATGTGAAGAATGTTTCATTAAGAATATAAATAGCTGTGAAATCGTAGTAAATTTTCCCGGGTAGTAGTACCTTTGGAAATTCATATTTTCCGATGAGAAAAAGTAATCTAAATGTAATGGGGAGTGGCAGGTCAAATGCGGTTATACATTCTGAATACGTAGGTAAAATATAGATTGGCTATTGACTTTTGATCGCTGTGAGGGCAGTTCGTTAACACAACTTTCTGAATGTTAGGTTAATTTGTAAACTGGCCACGAGACGTACGCTCCGAAACACGGCTCATTTAGTCCCAGTCCCTGTCCGTCGACTTTAAGAATAAGACGAAAAAAAGAAGAAAAAAGTTGGCAAAGTTTCTCTAATGCGGTTTTCGTCGGCCAATATAATTTTTCGAGTATTTATGTAGTGATTGAAGTGCTCGGTCGCAAGGGCAAAGCCAAGAGATGAGCGGCGTCATTTATTAAGAATTCAAGACGAATCTGTTCCTTTCGATTTCGAACTTTTCTAAAGTTATGGCCATTACGAAGGGCCCTAGTTCGGGCATACGTGCGGGACGGACTCTGTTTAGTATGCGACCTACAGGGACACCAATCGCGGATCACCACAAATAGCACCGATAACACAGACTGCCTCTATTACTATGCATCGACCGCAAGTGGCGTTATTATCGGTCGCACACGTACAACGCGCCATATTACTACTATAGCTGACTAGCTATAGATTCTCGAGCTGTAACTATGCTCGTAAATCTCCACCACGCTCGAAAAAGTTAATTATGACTAAAAACGATGATTCCATTTTCCCGAGGAGCGAGACCAATTTTCCGATAATATTCTCTTAACTCCATGATTAATTTTCGTCGTCACCACTCAAGACGCAACTCGATGGAATATACTTCACTTATTAGAAAATAGGTCAAAGGACTTTCATTCTACAAATTTAATACGCATGCAAATCAACCACGTGCACAATTTAATTACCGACAGGCGCAAAAAAAAATGCTTCGAGCAAATAATACCGTAGTGAGGGGTTTCTTCGAGTCAAGCAAAATTTGCTAGGTACCTTACTAAGCTTGGTCCTGTGGTTAAATGAATTAAATCCGCACGTTACATCGCTCGCCCCATGACAGACATTAAATTGCCGCCACCCTTAGCGGATTCGGTAAATACGGACGAGGACATATTTACAATCTAACGCGAATTATTTTCCGCACATGTCACCCTGTCCGCGTTATTATTCAATTTCTTGCTAATTTCACGATGACCAATTTCATATTGACACGTGCATTTCAATTATTAACTTTTTTTATCATCACAGGATAACTTTTTTTTGAATAAATGAAATCTAATTACATTTTTTTCGTTTTTATTCTTTAGACGATTCACATAAGGAGCATTGAGTTGAAGAGTACATCAACTTTGATCAATTGACGTTTGACAGATGCCAGCTGCCAATAATAACTTAACGTAACAAAACCTAGAGTGACAACTATTTAACTGAACTCAAGCTAATATATACATTAATGCAATTGCACTTATACAAAATAATTGGAAGCAAGCGAATAATGGTGGAGGTGCCGGGGTTATTTCTTTTTAATTTGCATGTTTCTTCTCCTGCTACTTAAATTAAATAAAATGAAGGAAGAGAGACTTAATTGAAAGAACGCAAAACATGCGAAAATAAATTCACGTAAGTCGAGATACACGAGATGATTGTTAAATATAATGAGAAAAACTGTTTAGCCTTTAGGAATGGAATAATAAAGTCGTTCGTTACGAAGTTGAGTATTGTTTTATAAAGAAATATGGTGATAAATTTCTATACGGTAGATCTGTGAAATAAGAGGTGACAGTATGGCGTAGTTCGTTGAATGAGACATGACGCACGTTGACAGATCATCCGGACGTACCCCAGGGACTTCTCAGGCTAGACTCTACATTTCGATGAACCCGCACCCCGAATGTTAATCTTGAACAGTAATAGCTTATATGCCCCCGTAACGTGCATCCAACTGATTTCATACGACAGATGTCAATTCCTGAATTTATAATGGGTTATGCAAACGAAGAAAATCTATTTATTTGAAAAAATTAGTTCCTTACGTGTCTAAACTGTAAATAACAGTTTCTTTTTGTTTTCTGTACGAAACGAAGGCAGAAAGCTGAGTTTATTATATTTTCATACATTTTCACTTCGAAGTAAAAAGTTCAGAAAGTTAACAGGTTTTTAAACAAAGTTATGCAAATTTAAAAAATTCGAAAGCTCAAGTTATTACGAAATACGTCCTGGAAGAAGTTGCAAAATTCGACTTGCACGTTAATACTAAATAATTAACAATTCAAATTTATTTCGACGTGCGACAGGTTCAGCGTGTTTGTTTGTGTTTTCGACGAAATTGTTGGTATAATCCAATTAACTATCGTTTTCACATTGTGTCACATCACATTACCCGAAATATTGCCACTTTTGTCCAACTTGATACTGTTGACGTTGAAAGTGCATTCGTAAATTTCATGCTTTATCGTTCGTGTCTTAATAAACTCAAATTAGTGGAGGACCTATCAACGACACACTAATCAATAATAATAATAATAGATAAAATCAATTATCTTAATTAACTATCAATAAAATACATAAAAAATATTTTAAAATGTCTACATTCGATGTAATTTTTTACGAAATTTATTTCCTAAAATATTTTCTTTCCTAATCTAAAAATATAAAATCACAATTTATTATTGTTATTGTGATGCCTGTGTGGTTTAAATTCTTTTTTTTTAATTGTCTTACCCCTTTTTAACTCTAAAAGAACTCTTCCAGTATCATTTGCTTAGCTTCTGCTTACACCTCACCTCTAAACTTCATTAAGAAAGAGATCACCTTACAGATGCTTCTAAATGGCCAATGTTTTTGGCAATTGCAAGTTGAAAATCATAAATCAACCAAGTCATAACAAACCTTCTTAAATTCAATTCCTAGGCCTGATTTTACAATCGTCGGATAAGCTGAGTGTACCATTATTCTTGGACTAAAGTAAAGTAGATATAATGTAGATGAAGAGGAAGGTTAAAGGATTATTCCATGATTGTAAAGCTGTGTAGATTAAATTTGGTATAAAATCAAGATTCTTAGGCACTTCTACTTTTAGAAGTTTTGTTTTAACTTAAGATCGATTCGAGTAAATTAGAACTGAACCAAGAAATCCAGACGTCCTCCAAAACACTTTAAATTGTTCATCACGAAGTCTTCAGAAGCAATTTTTTTCTAATCTAATTCATGTATACGAATTTAAATAGAATATAGAAAAATGCGAAATAGAAT
Organism: Serrognathus titanus; assembly: GCA_039766575.1. Lineage (NCBI taxonomy): Eukaryota > Metazoa > Arthropoda > Insecta > Coleoptera > Lucanidae > Serrognathus > Serrognathus titanus. The sequence continues at coordinate 4,939,151 of CM077916.1, read as the reverse complement.
TAAAAACAGCAAGAAATGTTTACATTTTCTTAAACTGAAAACAAACCGTAGACAAAAATTCTGCGTTTTCTGAATTCCTTGACTACTTGCAACGTCAATACAAGGGGTCAGTAAGGCAATAATTAAAATTCGACAATACCAAAGAATTAGACAATTTCAAAGAACGATTTCTCTGTCGAACTTTAGCGCTGCCAAATGCTATAGCAGATGACTTTCTTGGATTCACGCACAAGAAGTGGTCATTTGATATCTCCATTAATTAAACCAATTGCCAACTTTAGTCTGGTAATTCAAAACTATAGTACAGTTGAGTATCATCAACATAAAGATGGGAAGAACTTGCTTCAATCGGTATATAAAAATTAGAAATGTACAGACTACAAAAAAACGGCCCCATTGCAGAGCCTTGTGGAGCACCAGATGTAATTAACTGATTTCCTACAATCGCTTAGCAGCTTTGCAGCTGATGATCAATAGTATCAAGTGCTTTTGGGTAATCAAAAAGTAATGATAAATAACTAAAATCAAAATGTCCTTCTGTTTCCAAAGCATCTTTTCCAGCAGGTTCAGGAAGATTAAAAATTAAACGAAATTAGAATTCAATTAAGATTCGATGAAATTTTAAAACCCCTCTAAAGACATTAATGGGTCAATCGCAAACCTTTTGCAGCAATTCGTTTCTTAGATAGTTTTATGCATATTTCAGTGGAGATCAAAATTTGAAATAAAATTTCTCAGAGTTCTTTAATGCTACTCTGTTTTCAGAGAATCTTCTCCATCGCATTCTGTATTGCAGCTTTCAAAGTAAACCTTAAGATTAAAATCTGAACAAAGTAGAATATTAGCAAGGTTTCTAGGGGCCCTACAGAAATTCTGAATGCTTCAACTCTGAAGTTCTGATTATTACAAATTGGATAGAATTAGAATTGCACCGAAATTTGAGAGGTTTTCCAACGACTTCATCTTACAACTTACGAAGATTATTATTTTTTAGGCAATTCTTGGTTACTTGGTAATGTAGCTTCGAAGTTCAAACTGAAGATTAACAATTTGGTCAAATTAGAATATAACCAAGGTTTTTAGACTCCTTCAGTAATTTTGAATGCTTCGCCTCTGAACTTATGGAATTTGAGCTGAAAATTAAAGATTCGATTGAAGCTCTCCTGCTTCATCGTAGACCTTCTGGATCCTTGAACTTCAGACACCTTAAACCCCCTGTCTATTAAGGAGGCAATTCAGGCGTATTTCATTTCAGTGGATTTCAAAATTAGAAATAAAACAGAAATCTTAAATGATGCCCTAAACGCTTATATGTTTTCAGAGAACATATTTTGTTTTGCACCTTTCAAGTTTAAGCTGAAGATTAAAATCTGATCAAATAAGAATATTTTTAGATGCCCTGCACAAATTCTGAGGGTTTGGACTTCAAAACTTTTGATTTCCAACTGAAGATTACACCGTCTGATAGAATTAAAATCGCACCAACATTTCAGAGGTCTTCCAAAGTCTTTGTCATACAACTTGCTTTCTTCTTAGACAATTCGTTTGTAATTTCAGTCGAGATCAAAATTTGAAATAAAACAGAAAGAAGGTACCGGTATTGTAGCTTCGAAGTTCAAACTGAAAATTAACAATTTGGTCAAATTAGAATATGACTAAGGTTTTTGGACCTCTTCAGTAATTTTGAATGCTTCGCCTCTGAACTCAAGGAATTTGAGCTGAAAATGAAAGATTCGATTGAATTGAACTTTTGGAAGCTCTCCTGCTTCATCGTAGAACTTCTGGATCCTTGAATTTCAGACACCTTAAGGAGTAACTCCAATGATTTAAAAATCAATCACTTAGAAGTGTAACAAAATTTTAAACGCCTTTCCATAGGTTGCCTAAATAGGCAATTGCTTTCTTGGATGGTACTATAGATTAGCAAAGATCAAATTTTGAAATAAATCCGAAATCTTTAGATTAACTGGAAGAAGTACCAACTCCATTTTAAGATGATGATTCAAAATTCGGTCGAAGTGTAATTGGTTAGGGACTTTAGCTTTATTTTTAGGTAACCCTATTATGAGGTAGTTTTGATTCAGTGGAAACCAAACTCTTGGCTTTTAAGTTGAGGAATTTGACTCCTGAAGTTTTTCCACAGAACTTTTAATGGGGATCAAAATTCAGAGTAAAACCAAGTTTTTAAATTGGTTCTGAATTGTCAAAGAATGTCTTGGTTAACTTATGATTAAGTAAAGTAATGAAGTGTGTGATTTGGGGGTGTAAAATGAAAGTGTTATTACTTTGGAATTATAGGTGGTTTTGTGCGTTAAATCTGTTTAAAAGAAGCAAGAAATTGTTATTAAAGTTTAGCTTTAGAAAATAACGGAGTTTTCATGAATCTCTTGGTCTTCCGTTTCGTTCTCTTTTCCATTGTGTACAATTAAGGGAACGTTTCGCTGGTTGCGTTTTATAGACACGAAATCCTATTCTCTTCCAGTTAAGTTTCCTGTCGATTGTTGTGCCTTGTTAGGCAATAAAGTGAGTTTAATATGGAGAGTTTAGCGGCGGAAAGTTGTTTCGTATTAGGTGTTCTTCGAAGTTAATACATAATTATAAAGCGCAAAAAGTTTTTGTTTTGCCGATTTCGGAGTTAAAGTCGACGCTGATATAAATTCGTAATCACGAAATTATACACGGGGGGGTCCTCGAAAGCACGAAAACCGAAAGTAGACGGGAAAATTTCGATGCATAAATTGTTACAGAAGGATTCGAGATTTGGCGTGTCAAATTGGCCAGCAGCACGTGCATGATGTTACACATTGCTCGTTGGTTTCTACCTGCGTTTTACAATTCTAATTACATATCTTACATGTTCTAGGACCTCCCATGCAACGTCTTTTGATTTTCCTATTGGTTTATTGGTGTGGCCTTGCGGTTCGTCATTGGTTAAAACCGACGCCAGGTCTAAAGTATCGCGCATGAGTGAAGGTGCGGGTGGACGACGCTCAGAGAATTGTCAGTGCACCTCTGGTCTTCGTTAATTCTGTTTGTGTTCCTCTATTCCAGAAAGACGACAACACGCGGTCGTCACAAGTTATTAAACACGCGCGCGGATTTGCAAACGCGAAAGCTTTCCTCCACAGAGTATACACATACCAGCACGTAAACTTTTCCGACGACTAACTTTCCAAGCTGAAGAAACTCATCTAACTTACAAAATGTTTTACAAATTTATTCAGATTCGTGACGCTCATAAAAGACGGTGCGAAATACTTCTAATTTTCTTAGCTATTTTGTGCATTTCGCATGCCGCTAACTCGTCTGGGGCTACTTCAAACGGTGAGTAAACTTTTATGACCAAAGCGGTCTCCTACAAATTTAATCTTGGCGTGGATGACAAGCTTTGAAACTTCACTTTATTCATTCAACTTCATACTTTGTTTACACCATCGTCTACAAATTATTCCACATCAATTTTAACCCACCATCCCGCCACAACGAATTCCATACCTTCATTTTTTTTTCTTTAAGTTCAAACTTAAGGGGCAGTCCAAAAGTTAAACAAAAACATAAAAAATAACGTGTAAAATCGCTTGGAAATTTTTGCCAAATTTTTTTAATCAATAAAAAAATCAATTCAAAAAATTATTTAATACAAGGAAATAAATGCAGTTAATACCATACCATTTTTCTTTTAATTTTGAAATCAAAACACAGTACAGTAAAACCTCTCCATAGTAAACACTATAGGCCATATGAACTGTCCCCATTATAAAGGTGTACATATTGCAGAGTTTCGTGTAATTTTTTAATCAATATAGAAAATCAATTCAAAAAATTATTTAATACAAGGAAATAAATGCAGTTAATACCAGATTCTTCACTTTTATCATTTTTCTTTTAATTTTGAACTCAAAAAACAGTACAGTGAAACCTCTCCATAGTAGAAACTACAGGCCACAGTGAACTGTCCCCACTATAAATGTGTTCATATTGCAGAGTTTCATGTTAATACATTATACAAATGTGAAGGATCCATAATAAAGGAGAAGAAGTGTCCATAGTAAGAGGTTTTACTGTACTAAAATTAAGCCAAAATATTTTTTGAAATCGCTCAAAATCTTTTCAACTATCCATGGTAAAAAATAAATAAAATTTATCATTTTTTTTAACCACAAAACAATAAATTCAATTATTTGCAACCTTCCAATAATTACTTTTTTCCAAATTTAAAACTCAAGACGTAATAAATTTTTTTTTTAAATAAAACCTGGGCGAAAAACTTTTGAAATTTTGAAGCTCCAATCAAATAAATTTTCCACTTTTAAGAATAAATTTAAAAAAATGATTTGTAACCCTTTCAATAATTCATTTTTATTTCGAACTTTAAAGCTCAAAATTTTTCAGAAAGTAAGCGGGGAAGAGTTTTAAATCGCACAGAAAATTTTGAAATTCCTGCCACTTTTTCGAACCATAAAGACAATATATTCAAAAGGACGATTTGTAACCCTTTTTTTTTGCAAAATTTAAAATTCAAAAGGCGGTGCAAAAAATTCGACAAGATCTGGGCGAGGAAGAGATTTAAGAAAGCGCAGAAAATTTCAAAATTTCTATCAAATAAAAGATTAACCAACTTTTTAAACCCCGAAAACAATAAATTTCAAAAATGTGCAATGGTTTGCAACCCTCCAACAATAAATTTCAAAAATGTGCAATGGTTTGTAACCTTACAACATTTCATTCAAAATTTTTAAATTCCTGCCAAATAAAATGAATCACATTTTTTATACCATACCACACCATGCCATCTTCAGTACACGCTACCAAGTTAAAACCACATATATATGTATGTATACAGGGAGTTCGAAATCCTACACTATTTTCTGTGAGCTTGATATCAATAATCACATCTATCACATGAAGGTTAGAACGAAAACCAGTGCCGACCTGTGGCGTGCATAGAACATTCATGGAAATTATATCCAAACCTAACCTAATTAATGAAGAACATAATTATTGTTTAATCAGATTGCTATGACTATGAAATAAACCATTTTTGTGAATGAACGGCAATGAACTGTCAACAAAATCTTAGGATATCTAGTAACTTTCCTTACGTTGCTAACTTCATTTTAATAATTGGATATAAATATCGATATTAAGCTCGTGTAAAGCAGTGTAGGAACAGGACAATCAATTTTGATCTCCCTGTATATGTATATAATTAAATGAATAAAAGTTATTAACAGAAAGAAAATAATATGGGCCGTAAAACAAATTAAATTAACCAATTTTTAAACCATGAAAACAATAAATTTCAAAAGTGTAACCCCCCAATAACACCTTTGCGTCTGCAAAATTTAGAACTGAAGAGGAAGGCAGTGTAAAAATTTAAACGGGCGAAAACCTGTTAAATAAATGAACCATTTTTTCAAACCATGAAGACAATATATTCAAGACAATGATTAGTAACCCTTCAATAATTCTGTTTCTTTTTTGCAAAATTTAAAATTCAAAAGTCAGTGCAAAAATTTCGGCAAGATCTGGGCAACAAAGATATTTCAAATAGCATAGAAAATTTCTATCAAATAAAATAAATTAAATTAACCACTTTTTAAACCTTCAAAACAATAAATTTCTAAAAAATATGCAACGGTTTGTAACCCTCCAATAATTCAGTTTTTTTCTTCAAAATTTAGAACGGAAAAGGAAAGCCGTACAAAAAATTTAACAAAAGCCTGGGCCAAAAACCGTACAGAAAATTTTCTAATTCCTGTCATATAAAATAAATAAAATGAATCACTTTTTTATACCATAGAAACATAGCTACATTCAAAAAATGTACAATGTTTGGTAACGCTTCAGTAATGCATTATTTTTTTTTAACTCAAAACGCAGTGCAAAAATTTTAATGAAATCTGGGCGAAATAGTCGTTTAAAATCACACAGAAAATTTCGAAATTCCTGTGACATAAAATAAATAAAATTAACCACTTTTTTAAACCAATTATTTTCTTTGATGGGAATTCAAAAATGTGCATTGATTTGTAACCCTCCAATAATTCGTTTCTTTTTCTTCAAAATTTGGAACCTGAAAAGAAAGGCAGTGCAAAAATACTAACAAAACCTGGACGAAAATTTTTAAATTCTTATCAAATAAAGTAACTAAAATGCGCTACTTCTTAAAAAATAAAAACAATAAATTCAAAAAACTACTGGGCAGAGTACTTTACAAAATTCGCGCAAATTTTAGCGAAAAACCAAGCGAAATTTATTTCATACAGTTGTGACTGATGTATTTTACATTTTACAATTAAAATAAACTCCAAAATTCCAAACATATACGATGATTAGTGGCCCCTTTTTCTTTTGTTTTTTTTTTTTTTTCAAAATTTACAACCAAAGTTTTGATTGGACGAATTGGAGTTTTAAAATAGCTCAGAACTTCCTACCAAATAAAATAAATTAAATTTACCGTTTCTTTTCAATTATAAAAATAATAAATTCAAATATTATGGAACCTCTCAATAATATATACAGGGTTTTTGTCCCGTTTTGTTCATATTTTGGGAACATAAAATAGACTCAATTCTAAAGCTAAAAAACACAAAAGTGGTAGGTTGATCTTTATTTGTTCTGAAGATACAATCATTTGAAAGTATAAACAACAAATAATCAGACTTAACTTCGTGAACCAAATAAAAACTTAATGACATTTTCCTCCCTGCTGAATACAAGCTTGTGCTCGTATGCCAATAGATGAAGTAACATTTCTTATTTCACGAATGTTTTCTCGTAACTGTTGAGCAGCATGCTGAATCTTTTCTAACAATTCCTCTCTGGCGTTTAAAATGTTGCTGTGTGTACACTAAAGCTTTCTTGGTTCCCCAGAGGATTATGGTCAGTGGATCTAGATGGCCATGCAACATGACGATGACGTTTGTCAAAAAACAAAAACAAACTTACTAAATGTCACTTTCGTGGAAAAACATTTATCGAAAATGCCTTACCGATTTTTTAATGAAGAGTATGCGGATATGCATTTTATTTATGGTTTCTGCAAAGGGAGTGGACGTCAAGCAGTTAGAGAATACAGGCATAGGCGAGTACCACATTACAGAACATTTGTAGAAGTACACAGACAATTTAGAGAGTGCGGATTACGTGGTTATCTTTTCGACAGAGGATTGAATTTGCCAGCAGATTTAGATGAACAAATGTTAGATCCAACTATTAGTGTATGTCGAATTAGCAGGCAATTTGGACTACTGTTTGGCGAATTCTTAAACGTGAGGGCCTTCATCCATATCATTATCAAAAAGTGCAAGGTTTGCTTGAAGCAGACCACCATTGTCAATTAGTTTATTCTACGTGGATCCTAAGACAGCCACGACTAAATTTGCATTTCTACAAAACAGTGCTTTAGAAAGATGAAGCTTCGTTATGAGACGTGCTATTATAAATATAAAAAACCTACACAGGTGGGAATTAGAAAATCCCAAGGATGTAATACGCACGTCTAACTTTCAGCATGAATTTTCTGTGAATGTTTGGGTTGGATGAATCGATAATTTGGTACTTGGTCCTTACATTCTTCCTATGAGATTAAATGCGGGGGCAGTTACCTGCAAATCCTTATTAAGGAATTGGCAAAGCTTTTAGAGGATATTCCCTTAATCATAAGAAGAGATATGTGGTTGCAAATGCATGGTGCACCTGCACATCTTCCTGAACGACAATTATCCACGATGGATTGGTCGTGGTGGTCCGGTTGCAAGGCCACCTAGATCCCCTGACCATAATCCTCTCGATTTTTATTTCTGAGGAACCATGAAAGCTTTAGTGTACACACAGTTACGAGAAAACATTCGTGAAATAAGAAATGTCACTTCATCCATCGGCATACGAGCACAAGCTTGTATTAAGCAGGGAGGAGGACGTTTTGAAAATATAATTTGAAAATATCATTCGAAAATGTCATTAATTAAGCTTTTATTTGATTTAGAAGTTAAGTCTGATTATTTGTTATTTATACTTTCAACTGTCTGTAACTTCAGAACAAATAAAGACTGGGCCACCACTTTTGTGTTTTTTAGTTTTAGAATTGAGTCGATTTTATGCTCCCAAAATTTGAACATAACGATACAGAACAACCTGTATATATTTTTTTAATTTAAAACGCAGTACAAATTTTTTTAACAAAACCTGGGCGAAATGGGTTTTAAAAGCGCATAGAAAATTTGGAAATTCCTATCAAATAAAATAAATAAAATAAAATCAAATGTACAATAATTTATGCCCCCCCCAATAGTTATTTTGTTCTTCCGAACTTAAAACTGACTGTGTAGTAGTTACAATCATTTTAACGAAAATTGGGCGAAAGGGAGTTTTAAAAACGTTCAAAAAATTTTCGACGGATAAAATGAATAAAAGAAATATATTTGGGGGCCGTTTCATATTTAAAAAAAAATCATTTATGAATGTGTGTGTGCTCAAGAAAATAACTGTAACTATAAAAATTTTCTTAAAAATTCCTTTTGTGTTTCAATATTTGCTATTTTTAAAATATTTGCTCCTCTCTTGCTTACACCAAATTAAAATTAATTCATTATTTAAATTCCCTTTTTTAATTAAAATTGCATATTTAAAACAAAATGATGGAGGTATCTGCAAAATGTCTTTAATTTTTATTATCCCTTTCTCTCTTAATTCTCTTCAATTATCCCTTTTCTTTTAATTCTATTCCTCTTTTTTCCTAATCTCTTTAATTATTCATTTTTCTCTTATTATTATTATTCTTCTTCATTTTTCTCTTTCTGTGTACAATCTAGTGTCTAGGGCAAATAAAATTTGATCCAAAAATGCTTTCTATGTAACATTTCTTTAGGTCATTCTACACCAAGTCACAAATTATTAAAATTATATATACAGGGTCATTCACGTAACATGTAACAGTTAATGTCTTAGTAAGTACAAATGTAAGTTGTTAACAGGAAGTATAGGCAACTTTTGTTTTTCAAATGGAATGGTATATTTTTTTAGTTTCTATACAAAAGCAATTTCTCTCGTGAATTCCTACTATTTCCATAGTAGGAAAATTAAAATATTAAAAATGTTGAAATACTGAAATATGCAATTCCTTTTGAAAAACGAAATTTGCCTATACGTGCTGGAAGTGAAAAGACATATTCCATACAGTAACTCTCTGCGCACAGAGTTATTAAGTTGAAACGTCACAAAATACGGGAACGATGTAATCCAGTTAATACCATTGAAAGCAATTAATCCGGCTATTAAATTTTCCGGTTTTGTCAAATTAATATTTAAAACTTGCGTGATTTGAGAGCGGCAAAAAAGAATAGTCGAATCCCGTGCACAATATGGAACGGTAATGATTAGTGTTTAAATCCAGTGAAACGCGTTATTAAACACGTGATGAAAAATCCGAACGCAAATTGTTCGACGGGTTTTATTCAGGGGTAAATCAGTATAAACTACATCGGTAATTGAAAATTATAATAGTCCCGTGCATTATAATGTATGTAATATTAAATAACTTGTTTCGTTAACAGTGGATGTTATGCAGTACTCTGTGAAATTTTATTAATTTAGTTTCAATTATAAATCAAAGATAATTAAAGCAAATGAAGTACAGGCAAATAGGATACAATTCGTGCGTAATTATTTATTTATTTACCGCGTTTTGGTTTGGTTTATGGGGTATACAGTTAAAGCAAGAAGCGAGAACGTAATGCATTAAGTTTTAAATTGATTATTGGAAACATAAAAATAGACGTAAGCGAGGAACTTTCCTGTTTTAAATTTCATATGTTAAAACTTGTAATAAAGTTGACCGCCTTATAGAATTTATATTCCGAAAAAAGTTATCCCAGCAGCAAAATTTAAAACACACGTTTAACTTGAAGACGTCGGGATCGTGCCATAAATTCGACGTCCGTTATTCTCTCGGTAACTAACAGTATTTACTATGTATTAAATCGCAGTTTCAATGTTTAAAATTGTAAAGTACGTTCAACTTTATTTACGACCAATTGCATTTACGCGGAACGCAAAATTAATATTATTACCTCAGCTCTATCTCTCTCACTCTGCTCACTTAGAAATTTTACGACGTAATCTTTTCCAAGTCTTTATTGCAATCGAAACTCTATTATCAAAAAATTTATTTCAAATCTCTTACAATTTTAACCATACATTTGCATACAACTAGTTATTTATACATATTTTGTAATAGCAGTTACGAAAGACCAACAGTTTTCCATGCAGTCAAGGACTCCGTCTTGAGACCTCTCTTATCAATTATCCTCAGTTACCAATTCCCAGATTCGTTGACTTTCGACAATCTTTATGAAAATCAAAGAAAGTTGTTTAAATAAAAGGAAAACACCGACTCATTCTTTTCCATTCCATAAGGATCAGACATGGAAGCTCAATGGCCCAAATAGTCATATTTTACTTATCTTCAAATTTGTAGACTTAATTAAATATTTAGGCCTCACCACTACAGTACTTTAGAGACAAAATGACAACAATAAAAATAATTTAAACAACCTCCAATGCAACAATCAGTGAACCATTACTTTTTATTTATTTGATATCCTTGACTCACAAGGTATTAAAAAAATCTGTATCCTTGATCCTGTTTTATTTGCCCCCAAACCTAATTCCTAAGGCCTCATCAAATCCACTCCCAAATTTCCTTTCTGTTGCCTGTTAAGGATTCAACTTCCAGGATGTAGTTTTGGAACTAAATTATTTTGAAGTGCTACGAGAGGTTCTATTTTCATTCATCCTTAAAGTATTCTTCTTTTGTTAGTATTGCGTAAGATCTTAATTAGAGTGAAAATTTTTAATCCCAGGTGTCCCAAAGTTCTCTTTTGTTTATTCCTGATTTTTTCTTTAAAAGTTTTCTCAGCTCCTCTCTAATGCAGCTCGCCTGCTCTTATCCTTGATTTAAATGTGTCCTTCAATCAATCCCCGAAATTGGTCTGCTACGCTTTTTGTTTAAATTTACCCTAAAAGTCATCACTGGTCCTTTCCAATCCAACTCCAAAATTTGTCTGCTGTAAACTGTTCTAAAATAAAACAGAGATTTTCACTTTTTTTTTTAATTTATCTTCCAAGTCATCACTGGTCCTTTCTATTTCAGCTCCAAAATTTGTCTGCTGATTTACGAGGTGGAGTTTTAGAAGTAAAACGCAAAAAGCTGTCTGTACTCTTATTTTTTTATACAATTGGGAAAGTGTTCGTATCAAAATCGTTCTCAAAATGGATCTTTTAATTAAACAGTTAATTCTGTGTGGGTTCGTTCAAAACATATAAGTCCAAATTACTAAAGTTGTTTGTTTTTGAAGTCTCAGTTCAAACTCTTGTAAAATAAAGCAGAGATTTTCACGTTTTTTGTTTCAATTTATCCTCCAAGTCATCACTGGTCCTTCCTATTCCAGTTCCAAAATTTGTCTGCTGGTCCACGAGTTGAAGTTTGAGAAATAAAACTCTTATTTTTTTGATACATTTGGAAAGTGTTCGGATCGAAATCGTTCTCAAAATGGATCTTGCAATTATACAGTTAATTTTGTGTGGGTTCGTTCAAAACATGTAAGTCCAAATTACTAAAGTTGTTTATTTTTGAAGTCTCAGGTCAAACTATTGTAAAATAAAGCAAAGCAGAGATTTTCGCTTTTTTGTTTAAATTTATCTTCCAAGTCGTCACTCGCCTTTCTATTCCAGTTCCAAAATTTGTCTGTTGGTTTACGAGTTGGAGTTTGAGAAATAAAACGCAGAAAGCCTCTTATTTTTTTGATACATTTGGAAAGTGTTCGTATCGAAATCGTTCTCGAAATGGATCTTTCAATTAAACAGTTAATTTTGTGTGGGTTTGTTCAAAACATGTAAGTCCAAATTACTAAAGTTGTTTGTATTTGAAGTCTCAGGCCAAACTGTTGTAAAATAAAGCAAAGCAGAGATTTTCACTTTTTTGTTTAAATTTATCTTCCAAGTCGTCACTCGCCTTTCTATTCCAGTTCCAAAATTTGTCTGTTGGTTTACCAGATGCAGTTTGAGAAATAAAACGCAGAAAGCTCTCTGTACTCTTATTTTTTTGATACAATTTGGAAAGTGTTCGTATCAAAATCGTTCTCAAAATGGGCCTTTTAATTAAACAGTTAATTTTGTTCAAGTTCAAGTTCAAGTTATTTGTTTCTAAAGTCTCGGTTGTAGCAACTTTCAGTTGAATAATTTTTTGTACAGAGAAAATTGAATGGAATATTGATACTTTCCAAAAAAACGAGAGAAATATCTGTAGTGTACGTTAAATGAATCGATTTGAAAAGTTTAGCACTTAAAAGAAAAATGATGAACTGAGTTCTAGAATTAATAGAGTGCATGAGAATAAAATTTGTAACAAAAATCTGCTCTACAGCGATGCAGGGTTTAATGTGAAAATTAATCAAAACTGAAACGCATAACAACGAACATTATTTTACGGAGCAGGCGAGCTAATTTTAAAAACGGGGCCGTTCGTTCATCGATTAATGCTGAAAGTTTGTGCATAAATTTTGCACATGTTTACGTTCCTTGTAACGCAACTATTATACAGGTAATTGGAAAATTTATTTTGCCTTCATGCGGTGTGCTTGCATTACGCTTTGTATGTTGTACTCTCTGGCAAAATAGCTTCTCATTTTATTTTTGTTCGCTCTATAAAATAATTGTTTCGCCTAATTAACTTTAATTCGGATCAATATGAATGGTAAAGTCAGTTGCTTATTAAAAAAGAGAGTTTGCAAATTTATTACGGAGAATATTAAAATGCAAAACTGCGAAAGAAGTAATTGAAATTCTTGTCCAGAATTAAACAGTAAGTTGTATTCGTCTTCTTAATGATACTTGAAAGGTTGTGCTTTGAAATGCGAACCAACGTGCACCATATTGTGCACTTTTATTAAAAATGCACCATCGTGGATCGTTCCAAGCATTTCAACAATTCCTTCCGTCCTTCCTTCGAAATTTTATTTGCATAGGAAAAAAATTGTGCATTTTCCTCGACGACTTAATTTTCCTTCGTGCTAGTTCCAAGGTGAGATGGTAGTAAAGTTAAATTTGGATATGTGAATGGCAGAAAAGAGACGTATGATTGTTTCTACGTGCCGGTAGAAGGTTAAACCCTCGAACATATTCATTCAATTCGTAGATACAATTTCACCCCCTTTGGCTTCTTACGAGTCTGCAAACGTTTCATCGGCATCGATGAGCAGAATGACAAGTAAGACCAGTAACTGTTGTATCGAGACTTCGGAACAATTCCCTAAATTTTTTATATACGTTGATTTTTTGTCTCGGTTTTACTTAGACGTGCAACTGGATTTTTTCTTTATCTGCTTCGTACATTATAAGAGATCTCGCTGCCTCAAACGGCTCCCGTAGGTGTACTTACCACGTTTCTACTTCATCATTTTATAAAATCACATTTTTGCACCGCAGACCGTCGAAGATGTTTAATTTTTTTACCAGCCGTTTCCGAATTTAATGTCACGTGCGAGTCAATTTTCGTAGTTTGTCACAACCTATACTTTAGCTAGCTTCCACCCTAATTCGTTCTGAGCATGCATTATTTAGCAATACGTAATATCGCCATACGTTGATTAGGGGTGCTTATTTTATCACCCCATGGATGTGCGATGAATCAGAACTAAACATTTCGCCCTTGTCGAGTACACCCCACCCTCATCAAAAATAAGGATTTATTTGAAATTTACATATTCATAAGGTCCCCAGTTCCTTTCTCTAACTAACATGATTTATATTACGGAAAGCTCAAGTATTTTCCCGTCTTTAATAATCCAACAATAAATTACATTGACACTTTTTACCTCTCTATCAATTTGAGCCAATTTTTCTTTGAGAAGTTCAGCTTTAACAGAAATTAAGTTATAAATCATGAGAGGCCACTGCGATGGAAATATAATTAATAAATAATGTTGAAACGTCGAGGTTGGCTGAAAAAAGCTAAGTACACGATTACGGAGCCATTAATTTAGAGAAAGGCATTAACGGGCATTAAATGACACTGTGTCCATGGAACGTGCGGATTAACATAGTAAATGGATGAATTCTGAGCAAAAGGGAAAGAGATAAAGCCCAATGAACGCGCGTTATTTATTCTTATCGGAGCATCTTGCTGTATCGTATCGAAAAGATCCCTTATTGTGAGAATGAAAATCGAGACGATTTAGCGTGCCAAACTTATAAAGCCTTTTGATATCTATTTTTTTTCTCTACAAAACATACAAATATTTTATGGACTCTACTTAGTAGGAGCACCTATTACGAAAACATAAACAAAAATGATTTATTTTTATGACGAAAACACAAGCAATTTAACTGAAAAGTAAGCCACTTCACTTCTTGAGATTATTTTACAGTAAAACCAGGGCCGTAGCTAGGGGGACATCAAGGAAGGCTGAGCCTGTCCTGACTCGAGATGATATTATCATTTTTCTTTATTGTTGTCATTCGATTGTTACTCTTTTTTCCCCAATAACTTAACTTTTCTTCATGAGCGATTGTCAGTTGTTTTTCTTCACCCACAACTGTCAACTGTTTTTCTTCTCCAACAACCGCCAGTTATTTTTCTTCGATTATTAATTGTTTTCCTTTGCGAATGTCTATCTTCACGAGCAATTGTTAATTATTTTTCTTCACCAATGTCTGTCAATTGTTTTTTTCCATGAACGGTTATTAACGATTGTTTTCCTTTACGAACGGCTATCAATTATTTTTCTTTACGGACGATTGTCTATAGATTTTCTTCTCTAACGACTGTCATTTATTTTTCTTCCTGAATTATTAATTGTTTTCTTTACGAACGATTATCAACTGCTTTCTTCACGAACGATTGTCAATTTTTTTTTATCAATTTTTTGCTCTTTTCTTTCAGTTTTATTTTCCGACCTTCTTTCGTTCTGTAGACTTTTTTCACGGGAGATTCTCAATTGTTTCTTTTCATGAACATTTGCCAATTGTTTTCCTTTATTGTGAGTTGTTCTTACGTTATTGGCTGTTCTCCTTCAGTACTATATCACGACTTTGTTTTGTTTTACTTATTTATTTAACGAGCAGTTATCAGTTGCTTTTTCTTCATAAATGATTTTCAATTAATTTTTTTCGTGAGTGGTTATCAATTGTTTCTCTTCCTTGTAAGTTGTTCTTTCGTCAATTTTTACTTCAGTTTGACTTCACAACTTTCTATTTTTTCTATTTTTATGAACAATTTTCAATTTTTTCTATTTTTATGAACAATTTTCAATTTTCAGGTATTTCTTATGCTAGATCGTTCCACCAAGGTCATTTTTATATTGAATCGTTCCATGAACGTAATTTTTATGCTGAATCGTTCCAAGAAACTCATTTCGATGCTGATTAATTCTACGAATCGCCCTCTATAGCACAGGAAATATATTTTCAGGTCATTCTTATCTATTGCTCAATTCATGTTGATTCTTATGCTGATCATTTCAGGAATCACTCATATAGCAAAAATACTCTCACGTCATTTTTCACGAACTATGCTGAATCGTTCCATCAAGGACATTCTTACGCTGAATCGTACCATATGTAGCAGAGGAAAAATATTTTCAGGTCATTCTTACGCTGAATTATCCGCACCATAACAAAGTAGAATTATTTTCAAGTGAATCTCATGCTGAATCGTTCTATCAAAGTCACTTTTATGCTGAATCATTCCATCAAGGTCATTTTTATGCTGAATGAATACATGCATCGCCCTCTAAAGCATAGGGAAATATTTTCAGCTCAGCTTAATCGTTCCGACAAGGTCATTCTTATGCTGAATCTTTCCATGAACGTCATTTCTATGCTGAATCGTTCCAAGAAACTCATTTCGATGCTGATTAATTCTACGAATCGCCCTCTATAGCACAGGAAATATATTTTCAGGTCATTCTTATCTATTGCTCAATTCATGTTGATTCTTATGCTGATCATTTCAGGAATCACTCATATAGCAAAAATACTCTCACGTCATTTTTCACGAACTATGCTGAATCGTTCCATCAAGGACATTCTTACGCTGAATCGTACCATATGTAGCAGAGGAAAAATATTTTCAGGTCATTCTTACGCTGAATTATCCGCACCATAACAAAGTAGAATTATTTTCAAGTGAATCTCATGCTGAATCGTTCTATCAAAGTCACTTTTATGCTGAATCATTCCATCAAGGTCATTTTTATGCTGAATGAATACATGCATCGCCCTCTAAAGCATAGGGAAATATTTTCAGCTCAGCTTAATCGTTCCGACAAGGTCATTCTTATGCTGAATCTTTCCATGAACGTCATTTCTATGCTGAATCGTTCCATTAAGGTCATGAATCAATACATGAATCGTCCTCTAAAACATAGGTAAATATTTTCAGTTCCCTCCTATGCTGAATCGTTCCGAAAAGGCCATTCTTGTGATGAATCATTTGCAGTATAACGGAGGAAAGTTATGTTCAGGTATTTCTTATGCTGGATCGTTGCATCAAGGTCATTTTTACACTCACTCGGTTCATGAACGTCATTTTGTGCTGAATCGTTCCATGGAGACAATTTCTATGCTGAATAAATCTATGAATCGACTCAGGAAAAATATTTTCAGGTCATTCTTATGCTGAATCATCTTCTCTATAACAAAGTGGAATTATTTCCATGTCAATCTCATGCTGAATCGTTCTATCAAGGTCGCTTTTATGCTGAATCGTTCCGACTAGGTTATTCTCAAACTGAATAATTCCCAGTAAAGCTGAGGAAATATATTTTCAGGTATTTCTTATACTGGATCGTTCCACCAAGGTCAGTTTTACACTGAATCTTTCCATGAACGTCACTTCTATGCTGAATGGTCTCATCAAGGTCATTTTTATGCTGAATCAATACTTAAGTCGCCCTCTAAAGCACAGGAAAATATTTTCAGTTCACTCCTATGCTGAATCGTTCTAACAAGGTCATTCTTATGCTGAATCTTTCCATGAACGTCATTTGTATGCGAAATTAATACATGAATCGTCCTCTAAAGCATAGGTAAATATTTTCAGTTCACTCCTATGCTGAATGACTTCCAGCATAACAGAGGAAAGTTATTTTCAGATATTTCTTATGCTGAATCGTTCCATGGAGATAATTTCTATGCTGAATAAATCTATGAATCGACCCTTATAACTCAGGAAAAAAATTTCAGGTGATTCTTATGCTGAATCACCTTCTCTATAACAAAGTAGAATTATTTTCAAGTCAATCTTATGCTGAATCGTTCTATCAAGGTCACTTTTATGCTGAATCGTTCCGACTAGATCATTCTTATGCTGAATCATTCCCAATATAACAGAGGAAAGATATTTGCAGGTATTTCTTATACTGGATCGTTCCACTAAGGTCATTTTTACACTGAATCTTTCCATCAACGTCATTTTTATGCTGAATGGTCTCATCAATGTCATTTTTATGCTGAATCAATACTTAAATTTCCCTTCCTGAAATATTTTCAGTTCACTTCTATGCTGAATCGTTCCGACAAGATCATTCTTATGCTGAATCATTCCCAGTATAACAGAGGAAAGTTATTTTCAGATATTTCTTATGCAGAATCGTTCCATCAAGATCATTTTTACATTCACTCGTTCCATGAACGTCATTTTATGCTGAATCGTTCCACGGAGATAATTTCTATGCTGAATAAATCTATGAATCACCCCTCAGGAAATATATATTTTAAGGTCATTCTTATGCTGAATCGTTCCACTAAGGTCATTTTTTTCTGAATCATTCCATATATAACAGAGGAAAAATATTTTTTTTACTATATAAAATAGTGTTTTGTCAATAAACAAAAAAAAAACGGGGCAGATCACTGTATATGAATAAAAATGTGTACATTATGATAAGTTTGCCCTGAGGAAAAATAAAGAAAATGCTGGTATGAATCAAAGAAACCGAGTAAGTAATTGGGGTTGAAAAGTAATTACGCAATGGATAGATAATTAATAGTAGTTTAAGTCCACGGAGCTCGAGTAGTTTTAACATTATTAAATTGAAGGGTCGTATAAATGGAAAAGTCAAGTAATCAATTTAATTCGTTAATTGACGATATCGTATATTAAGGGCGTGTACACATACGCGCGCACACACACACACAAACACTTAATGCATAACCGTTATCTGATAAGCTATTGATAAAGAAGACAGATGCTTAATGTATCACTCCCTCGTTATAATTAGTACGGTAATTAATTAACATTGTTATAATGCAGACGGTTACGACTATGAATGCTAATATTGTACAACAAGCCTCAGTTATGCGCCCGATATTACGGTTACAGCTCTGTTCCGAGATTTAATATACAACTTATACAGCTACCGGTGAATCTTGATGGAAACCACCCCAAGGTAAAATCACCTGTTTAAAGCTACCGTAGTTTGTAGCGCAATAAACAGCTAGGATGCGAAAAAAAGAAAAAAAATCGAAATGAAACGTCTTCAATCAACATTTTGTGTGCGTCTCCCGTTGATCAAATTCAGCGTTCGGTTTGCTTGATAAAATTACGGAAATGAGACCACCTTTTTCAGAAAAAATCTTGGTTTCCCTCGAGGTAAATGCAAAACGGGGCTGATGGCAGAAATTAAGGCAACATGCTACGCTGTCGAATAAACCATGTTACATGGATACGCAGCCACGATTGGAAATAAAAATAAAATACCTACTCGCTTATATTGCAACGCTGTAGGCTGATTTAAATACAAAATTTTCTTGTTTTTTTTTTTGTTCCACTCTATGTGTGTTTCTAGGACGCAATAACATTTTCCTCCTTCGTTGATTTAGTCAATACTTAAAATTCTAACTCAATATTCATATCTTTGTATCGTTCTTCCTATCAAAGTCTATATAAAGCATCCGTCAGGATGCGATCCTTCCTCTTTATCTGTATCATACTCCTACATTTCATATAAAATAACACTAATAAAAATTCCTTTTATTTATGGAAATGGCAGAAATATTCTCAATAGAATCGATCAAGTAACACCTACACGTTTTTATTACACCAAAAATAATTTCACGTTCTGGTTAAACAATAAAAAGAATCTTATTTGTTTTAGAGGAAAACAAAGCTAAAGAAACGTCAGTAACAGGCCGAATGTAAAAATAAGAAAATAAATATGATGGTCAAGGATACGAAATTACCTTGGGGCGATATATGTGCTATATATATATAAAATTGGTTTCGTCTGTAATTTCATCGTCGATTCTGATTCTCCGCTGTACTAAATATTAATAAAAAAAATAATAAACAAATTAAGAGAAATTGGTTGCGCATAAAATAGAACGCGAAACTGTCTGCTTTTATTTGGCCTAGCTGAGATTTATACGAGGAAGGTAACGTTGTAATGAATTCAAAATTACAAGCTCCAGAGAATGATGAG
This sequence comes from Serrognathus titanus, assembly GCA_039766575.1. NCBI lineage: Eukaryota > Metazoa > Arthropoda > Insecta > Coleoptera > Lucanidae > Serrognathus > Serrognathus titanus. Next base: position 4,919,667 of record CM077916.1, on the reverse strand, counting down.
GACAGAAAGCAAAGCGGAACGGCAGGAATATTGCGCCGTATTAAAAATGGAAATATGAAAATTATTTGCGTTTAGTGTTTGTCAAAGGCGAATTAAAGTAAATTTGAGATGGTAATTAAAATTATTTCGAGACTACAATTTTTGTTTGATTCGTTCCGATAATTAAAGAGAAGGAAATGTGTGCGGGCATAATTTGAATGTCTTTGATTTTAAAGCGCCGGGACACACCTGTTTCGGATTTCAAAACAAAAGTCCTTCGGTTTGAAATTCGAATTGAAACTTCGTGAAATAATCATTATAACTTTTGATTGGGGCATTCGAAACTTGAGATATTTTTAGAAAACGGAGACAAACAGGAAATAATTACTTATTTAGACTTGAATGAAATTATTGAAATGAAGGACGTAAAGGGAATTGTATAATATGACCTGGAGAAAGAGTATGAATAGAGACGGGATAAAGCACAAAGAATAGGAAGTGGGTTGTTATATCGTTTGGACGCCTAACACGTGACTTAAAGATAACGTGACCAGGCTGTCACGCAGCTAGAATCGGAAGCATTAGTGGCTTCTGCCTTCGATAACACGAGACATATGTACGCCACCTCGAATTTACGAGGGGTGTCGAAATACTTCGATGTACAATAAAACCTCTTCAATATATAATATCGATTGTCATAGTTCAAGACTACGTGCTTATCAGATTTACGGCACATTTTTTAACGTCTTTAATAAATACTCCTTTTCTTCATCGTCGTCGTCGTCGTCTTTGACCTGCGAACTTCTCAAGAAAAGAATTTGCTCCATTTCCAATAAAGCACTGTGACAGAATTGGATTAAAGGACACGCTCATATTCATCTTGAGTCGCATTCGCCATCGAAAAATCGACGCCTTAAGTTTGTTACAAAAAAAAAATTAACGGCGCCCCAGTCGAAAATCGATCATTTCCCGACTTCAACCCACAGGATTGCGAAGGGATTCGAAGCAAAAGCCACAGGCACGGAGTCTGAGGTACGCAGAAAATTTATTTAAAAGAGTAAACATCAATTATAAGGAAGTCAATCTGAATTTATCCATCCTATTAAAAATAAAATTCGAAAAAAAATTACTCCGCGTTGCACTTGTCTTTAAGCGCAAAGATTTATTTGAAATCCTTGCGTTTCCTTTTCTCATTCGCGAATAAAATTTAAAGCGCACGATATTTATGGCAAAATAAAATACGTGATAGCAAAAATGATGCATACATAGAGACGTCGCATTTTGTAATACAATTTTCGTATCCTTATTTCTGGAATGCCTGCTTTGTTCCTCGAATGTTTTCCTTTTAATATATGTACGTCGGCTCGAAATTTCGCGGCGTAAATAACACGAGCACACGTTCATAAAATTTTTTATCGCAGCTCGAAAGTACGTACAATACAAACTGCAGCGTTTCCACATAATTAACTAAGGCGTAATCTTATTTTTTTGACCGTCGGGATGAAAAATTTAATGTTATAAAAAAAGGGATGAAAAAAGGGAGCAAATTGGAGTACTAAACGATGTAATGAAGTAGAAGTGAAGTATTCGATTCAAAGGTTATAATAGTGTTCGCAGCAATGAATCTTACTTATCTGAAAGTTAAAAGATGCGAAAACGATCGAAACCCCATAGTGACAAGTGGTAAGTTAGACCTAGGCCAGATACAGATAGTATAAAAGATTTATTGTTATTTCACCAGGATTTAGATGGAGCAGTCCACCCGGGACAAATCCGCTCTGATGGAACCTATTATCACTAGCCTAACCCCTCCTTCACCCTACTGTACCACACTCTATGGCTCACGGTCCTTCCTAATTATGGTCACTAATTATTTTGCTATGATGATGATGATAATTATTTCACGCTAAACGACTTGCGCGATCCGTGTCATTAAGAAGAATTTATCGTGACATATTAATTGAAAGGCAACCGTCATTAACAGGCCGTAAATTTCCACACTACTGTCGGACATAAAAAAACTTTTAAATGTACGTTAACACGAGCTCGTTAAAAATATACTTATGTAAAAGCTGCATACGTAATTTTATGGCGTACTTCAAAGTTGTTTTATATATTTTTTTGCGCTCGTAAATTAAAATTTCCAACAAACGCAATTGTTATGCTCTACTAATAAGTAAACTAATTATTTTCTTAAAACGTACCGCCAACTTTCTACAAGGGAGACGGCCCCTGCCACTTCACTACCCACGTTTCCGATTCAGCCATATTCTATTTGATAAACCCCTTTAATTAAAGAAACGTGGGGGGCCGCAACTATTCGAGATTCGCTCGAGCAAAATAAAAATTGCCGTCGGCAAAGTCAAAGTCACACAATTTCATTTCCCCTTTTAATTATCAATAATTATTTTGTTTTACGTACCGGGCGCAAAAACGACGAGGATACGTGCTGATCCTTGATCCAACGGAATTTGGAGGACGCAGCGCGAATGAAGCTAATCAATTTAAAGGAGTATTAATAGTGTTTGGAAATTCAGCTAAAGTCCCTAACTAAGTTACCGCAAACGCAATTGCTCGAGAGTTGATGACGTAAAACGTCACTTCTTTCTCTTATCTACAATTTATAGCGCCAATACTTAAACAACAATTTTCTATTTCATACGCAACTTAAAGCCAAGAAAAAAAATGGTGGAGGCGCCGTGTTACGTAATTTAATCTTAAAGTAATTCTTTTTTATTTGAATGCTAATATATAAAATGCGACGTTTAAAAGAGAACAAGCAAACAAAAAAGTTTGCGTAAAGGCTTTAGTTTATAAAGTACCATGAGGGATATCGATTCGCAGCAATTCGCAACAACTGTATCCGCAGTTGTTGTTCAAACATCGCGCTCAAGTATAGTTGCATCAATCAGGATATGAAAATGCCAACGCAACGATAAATTTCCCCGAACTGACAGGACGGGCGAAATTCTAGGTGCGAAAAGAAAATTTAATGTTCTTCATGTCATTATTATCGCGAAAAATTCGCTCGGGGATGGATTTTTCGGTGCGACGACATCGGTTTCAATTAGAACGATTTTAATTAGGAACTAGCGATCCGCCCCCGCTCCTCCCCCCCCCCCTCCGTCCGGATTTACTCATTTCGAGGCAATATTTTTTTATTCATTTAAATGAATTCTTGTTTACCTTACTTTCACAAATGTTTGCTTTTTTAATACATACCTGCTTTTATTATTTTCAGTACACGGTGTACGTATCGCTTTTATTTTCCAGCGTTTCACATTCACAAACATTTAATAATAATCGGTTCAAACAGAAACGCGAAACGATTTTTCCAAAACGAAATGTCAACAAAATATTCTATTTTATTATTACGTAAATACTACGAGTTATTAACAATAAATTACTTACTTGCACCAGCCTGTATAGTTTGAACTAAATTTTAGTAAATTAATAATAAAATTGTCATGTTCATAATTTGGCTTTTAATAGGGCAACTAAAGATGTGGATTCAACCTTCTCTTGACACGTGCAGATCTTGTGGAGAAATTCACAGGCTGGAATTGGGCAGAATTCATTCTGACACTTGCTCGACAGGCAATGGCCAAACACAGACGAGCCTATTTTTTATTTATTCGCAGAGAAGACGCAAATAGTCACGTGATTACACTCCACTTCAATACTATGCAACAATTTGTGTAAGGTGCTAACATATTCGACTGGATATTAACGTAATTAACGAATTAATAATTATTTTCAAATTGTAGAAAACTTTACATTGCGATTCTGTTATAGTTTTACGCAATGTTTAGAAAATCTGAAAATAAAATCTTCACAGTCTGTTGTAGTAAGTTTCTACGTAAAATATAGAATTAATTTATTGTAGTACAAAAGCCAAATTAGTGTGGAACTTTTTACTCCAAAGTGGAACAATAATTTTGCTACAAACAAACTTTTTTAAGGTAGAGGTGAAATTGTATTGGAATTTTTTAAAGAATTTTCAGCATTTTTCACAATATTATGTAAAATCTCACATCTCATATCATTTCTCTCTGTGTATTAAATAATTTTTTAATGGAATTTTGTATTGCCTTAAAAAATAGAATGAAATTCGAATGAACGACAATGATGATGAGGTAAACAGGTAGGATAAAAACGTAAGCTTTCATTTCCGGGAGTGTTAATGACGAATAACACGATATACATCAGGATTGTGTGCAGGTATAATATTTACACACTCTAACTTTTACCGACCAATTAAATTAAGAGCTTCGATGAAAGCGTCGGCTTGACGCTAAATCGAAACCGTCTGCGCCCTGAATGAATGACAATCATAATTCTCCAACGTGTTTTATACGTACCTATTGGATGCAAATTCTCGTTTTGCCTTTCATTTCGATATTAAATTAGCATATCGAATGTGTGACATTCTCATTAAAAATGGATGTGCGCGACCTGCGAGAAATATTAAACGATACTTTGCTTTTAATCTTTTATTAAAAAAAAAAAAAAAAAAGATATATCATCGTCGGTTTTGTTTCAGCTTCCGGTGTTAATACAACAAAATTTTGCCTGAAAATCAGATAACGTGTGTGAAAAGAGTGAAATGTCTGTGTATTCTTTGGGGTAGAAATGAACGTCATTTATGTTTTATTAAAATGCAAATGACGACAATGCGTACATAAAATGCAATAATAAATATTAAAATATGGAAAGGAGACAGATGTAGCATGTGATTCATACACAGGAAGCGTAGTGTACACTAAATCTTCCTGTCCCCCTGCAAATCTCATATCGTAATTCTTTATTACCCCAACCAAGTAGCAGCATCGCTTGTCTTTTCAACTAATTTAATTTCGCCCGATCATTGTTGCAATGTAACGTTTAAGCCAATAAAAAAGAAAACCCGTAAATATTCATAAATCCTTTTCCTCGCTCGCTTCGTAAAATATTAATCATAATTATGCAGTTGTGTGCTGCTTGTTTGCGCGAAATTAAAACTTCCAGATGTCATTTAATTAACGAATTTCTATTTCAGAAGTTAAAAAGGAGCGTCGCGATGATTTCTTTTTTTTTTCTTCTTCTTCTTCGAGATTTAAACGTGTTTACAACTTTGTCTCCCCCATCAAATTTTCAACTACACTGTTCTCATCTTCTACTCTCAAATTAAATCAGAAACTGAGTGGGTTACGCTACGGAAAAGGCTGCGAATGTCGCCCGACTCACTTAAATTTTACCTTTTAAGGGAGGAAATAGATTCTTCAATAATGATACTATAATATCCTTCAAGAAAATTTCATTCTAAATTAACTCTCGTCCTTTTTTTTTCTTAAATTTAAAATACCATATTTATTACATTTTATGTTTAAGTCGTTAATTTGGATTTTTTCTTTGGGGGAGGAGGAGGCGAGAGATGTGATCTTGTGGAATACATTGAAAACGAATGAATCGAGATGGTTATCGGCGATACCTTTTAAAATAATTACACGTCTGATAAAACCGTATTAAAACGAACCGGATCAAAAACAAGTCATAAAATGATCCTCCGATCTATGCGCCATTAATTAAATACGGTTAGCGTAGCGAGTTAGCAGAATAATGCATGCGCCATCCATAATGGCTGTCAGAGCTCGCGTACACTACAAATGTGTGTAATGTATTTTTGGGAGGCCCATTAGCAGAATAATTTGTGCATGCATGCTCGTACACACGCTGAATAAACGATTATACATATTTTAGACTTTTATTCTGATTACTCTTCATTTATTATATTTTCATATCAAACTATTATGAACTTTTATTACACGTTCATTCGTTTTCCGCTTCAGTTACAGGCAGTAAATATTTTGAATTTAATAGAACGTAAAAAGAATTTTTTCGCTTGTTGTGCTGCACGCCACATAAAATTTAAGTAATATATCGGAAAGAAAGAAATAAACGATTGTGGTTCCTACAATGAGATGGAGCGTGGTGTAAGTCCAAACGTGCGATCAAGTATCTATCAATAAGAAATAAAAAACCGTGTAAAGCGACATAAGAAGAAGTGGGTGGTTGTTCCACGCGGGCAAGATTGGATTCGCCCCCTGGAGCGTACAAAATGTGCGTGATACCGCGGGCCCCAGATTTGACAACTTGACGTCCCACTGAAATACACAGAAAGGAAATGTTTTCTTCACAGTCGTGGTGTTGGCAGCAAGTACAAACGTTCCCTCAAACTGCGGAAAGTCAACTCTACTACCTTCCTAAAGGAAGTATTATACTTCCTTCTACACTTCCACCCAGATGTTATCGCGTATTGTTACGTGTTCACGTTGAAAAATTTAAAGAAATATCTTAGCCTCTTTTTTTTTTCGACGAACTAAAAATTCAGAAAATTACAACGTCACAAAACTAAAAACATAATTAAAATAACGTCAATCAGGGATGAAAAGGGGTAGCATATTTTTGTATTACGTCTTGGCCGGATGCTTAAGTTTTATAGCGAATGTTTTTATAAAGCAGGGCCAAAATGAATCCGGACTAAAATCCGACCGGAATAATTAAAAAACTTAATTGTGTTTTACGATTTTAATTTGTGCAAGTGCGGAAATCCGGCCGCGGAATAAACAGCACGCCATCTGTCGGATTTTTAAACGGACATCGCAATCAATTAACGTCGCCTTCGATTTATTTATATTTTCTTTTCCGTGGTATTAATTTGAAAAACGCGCTCACTTATTTGTTTATTTTCAAGAAAGAAACGCGTGTTACGAGTAATCGGGCGTAAGAAAATATCGAATGTTATTGTATGGTGTTTTAAAAGCGCGTAAAACCCCCTTGGGAGGGTTAAAATTTCTAACCGGGTAGTAAATTTCCCCAAAACTCGGCAGCTCTAAATACGTAAATGTAATGTAAACATAATATAATTATACAAATATGTATGTTAAGTTGCATGCAGCTATAAATAATTTAGGGCACGAGTTCCAGAAACGTCTAGTTTACATTATTTTACCGACGTAAAACGAGGCTGCCACATTGTTTATTTTATTTATAACAAAAATAACAACTGCATTATCAGAGAATAACTCGAGTGGTTTTTACCAAAAAAAGAAAAAAGTTGGTTTTGATAAAAAAAATTAAATGAGAGTTTAAAGCGAATGTACTTTATCAGTAGGGTTGTTCGTCGAATTGGAATACATTATAGACTTGGTGGATACATAATCCATGCCCCGCCCCACGGGATTACCGCTATTATCAGTGAATCAGCTTGATGCATTTTCTAATTACCAGACAACGGGTCCGGAGATTTATACGCCAACAATACACCGAGCGTACGGAACGTAAAATGCTTAGGCCCCTTCTTTGCTCACGCGTAAATCCATTAACATAACAAAAGAAATTCCTCATTAGATCGCATCTTACATACAACAAATCAAGATTTAAGCACAATGAATCTCACTCGTTATATTTTAATCTCACACATTTAACACCAAAATGGCATCCGGAATTTAGGAAGGAAATAGACTTGTTGATGTAAGCCAGAAATCAGGAATGTTTTGCAAATGTTTCCTGAAAGAGTAACTCGACAATATTTTTCACTTTGTGAAAGTTTCACGCAATTTATCATTCGCGCTTACGCCATAAATCGATAGAGCACACTTCAGAATGACATCCAAAGACGTTTCGCCAAAGTAGAAAAGTTTCTAATTTCTTTCTATGTTATTTTTGTATTCAAAATAAAGTTTTATTAAGTGCTCGTTTAAAATAAATACTTCGCAAACGAGTTCGGCAAGTGCATTCGGTGGCTGTCAACCAATGCGGGCGTATCAATAAAGCATTTTCTAATAAATAAAAAAAAAAAAACTCGAATTTTACATCTCGGATACGCCGCTGTATAACAGGAAATTTCACCCCGAATGTGTCAACTATTCACTATTCACGCACAAAAAACCCGATTCGACACGTGGAAGAATAAACGAATCAACGTCACGTGATGTCAATAATACAAATATATCACATCTCATACTTAAGAATTAACAAAATTTATTCAATCGTTGCAAATTTTGTTAAAAACGAAAATCTACCGGTACACACTTAATTAACGTTAACGTAATTGTAGAATTTATATGTACAAATTGTTACTAAAATGAAGGCACTTACAATAAATAGAAAATGTTTACATTTGACTGTAGAATAATGTTTGTAGTAAACTATTACGCATTTTTAAGAAAATCAAATCAAGAAGATCACAGCCGAGAGCTCTGAACTTTGATCGGGCAACTAAAGAGATGTGGTTTTGATACGTGCAGATATTGTGAAGAAATTCACAGGCTGGAATATGGCAGAATTCATTCCGGCTTGGGTCATCTACAGACGTTAAAAAATTTAGAAACTTTCGTATTTACCTTCAAAAGAGTCACGTTCGCCATCTAATCGTCATCCGCATTAAGCGGCCAATAAGAAGACGTGATTACATCCCACTTTAATACTATTCAACAATTTGTGTAAGATGCTAACATATCTAATGGTAATTTTTTCCTAACGAGTCAATAATTTAATCATTTTCACATTGTAGAAAACTTTTTATTGCGATTCTGTTATAGTTTTACGCAATATGGTGAAATATATACAACAAAATGTGAAAATAAAATCTTCACAGTCTTTTCTAGTAAATTTCTACGTAAGCTTTAGAATTTCATACAAAAAAGTGTTGTTGTAACACTTACGAGAATTTATTGTAGTATGAAAGTCAAATTTTTACTCCGGAAATGGAGCTACAAAGAAATGTAAACTTTTTTTTAAATTAGAGGTGGCAATATATCTGATTTCTTTAATTTCCAACAATTCTGGTAATAATTTCTCCACCTTTGTCATTTCCCTTTGTGTAAGTCTCTTTTGTAACTGTCGCGATTTAATAATTCGATCGAAAATATAATTCTGAAATAATTCATTGGGTGACTAACATGTGTACAAAAAGTTTTCCCATTTAGTGTGTTGCTCTCATTTCTTCACATGTTCACGTATGTTCGTTACTTGATCCGTACCCTAAACACACAAGTAAACAAACATAACTTAAAAAAATTATTTTATTGATTTGATTTTACAATGTTTTCACATTGGAAGAAAAATCTTTTATGGTTGAATCCTACTTTCGAAACGCCCCAGAAATCAATGCCGAATGGACCTATTCTATTCCTGGTTGTATTGCAGAATTTTAGGAAAAATTTCCAGAAACTGTATTTCTGTACCACAAATTTGTTAGTCAACTTCAGTACTCTGTAGGACTATTCAGAGAAACTGGCAGTGTGGCTAAAAAACGGATATCAGATAGGCCTAAAGTAAGAACTGATGAGGTAGTTGAAATTGTGAGACAAATGCTCCTCGCACTTCCAACCGTCACCTGTCACAACAAGTGGATCTTTCGGTCGGGACCTGCAGAGTTCTTCTAAGATAGGACTTGCAAATGTTCCCTTATCGTGCATGAATTGCTTCCAGTAGATTTTGAACCAAGGCGAAGATACCGTCATTGGTTTTCAAACAATCTTAACAATGACAATTTGTTGGACAAAACTTTCTTTTCCGATGAGGCCTGGTTCCATTTAACAGGATACATTAATTCCCAAAATATGAGGATCTGGAGTACAGAAAACTCTCATATTTTCATTGAAGCCCCACTCCATCCACAAAAAATTGATGTTTGGATAGGTTTAAGTCGGAGAAGATTGATAGGTCCAATATTTTTTAATGGCACACTAACAGCACTTAGATATCGGGAAGAGATTTTGCATCCATTTATTAATCAACTGCACGATAACGAGTTGCAATTTGGATATTTCCAGCAGGATGGTGCAACGGCCCATGCTACTGGAGTTACTTTAAATTTCCTACGCGAGTTTTTTGGAGATCGGATGATTAGCAGAAATATGGCAAACATATGGCCTCCGCAATCTTGAGTTATGAGGAGGGCAAATATTAATAGAAATGGACTACTTTACAATAGAAGACATCAGTGCTTGGCATTTGCGGACGACATTGCAATTCTAGCAAGAATTAAATAAGAGCTACAGGAAATGGTAAGGAAATTGCAAGAGCAAGCAAGAAAAATGAGATTATATATAAATGAATCAAAAACGAAATACATGACTTGGTCGGATAGGGAGTATAAAAAAGGCCAGCATCTAAAGATAATAACAACGGAAGAAAAGGAATATAAATTTGAAGAGGTGGACAGATTTACTTACCTAGGAAGAATGTTCACAAGGAAGCCGGAAATTAAAGAGGAGATACTTGCAAGAATAATGAATGTGAATCGAAGTGTCTATATATTGAACAGGCTGTTGAAAAATAAAAGAATATCTAGAGAGGCTAGGATAAGGGTATATAAAACGGTAGTACGGCCAATAGTCGAATATGGAGGTGAGACGTGGGTGCTAAGTAAGGCGGAAGAGGAAATGCTTATGGTATGGGAAAGGAAAATACTGAGGAAGATTCTAGGCAGAAAAAAAATAGGGAATATATGGATGAGAAGAACAAACCAAGAGATAGGAGATCTATACAAAGAACCGAGTATAGTGGCGAGAATTAAAGCACAAAGACTTAGGTGGCTCGGACATATAGAAAGGATGCAGGAAGGTAGGATTCCTAGAAAACTATTAAGAAGTGACATAGGAGGTAAAAGAAAAAGTGGAAGACCGAAATTAAGATGGAAGAAGGAAGTAGAAAAGGATTTAAAGCAATTAAAGATTGTCAACTGGAAAGAAAAGGCGAAGAACAAGAAAGAATGGAGAAAAATAGCAAACCAAGCCATGGGCCTGTTAGGCTCGAAGTGCCTTGAGATCTAACTCCATTGGATTTCTTCCTTTGGCTTTACTTGAAAAACTCCATTTTTAAAACGCCCGTTAATGAGTTACAGGAACTTACCCAAAGAATCATCGAAAAATGTGATGAAATAAACAATCCTCCCCACATTTTGCAAGACATTATCGCAGAAGAGTTAGAAAATGCCTCGAAGCAAACGGAGGCCATTTTCAACATCTGTTGTGAATTCCCGTTCAACGTTATTTTCAATGTTTTATTTTTTTTGGTTTCAAATACGTAATAAACCGTAATTAATGGCAAATGATTTTCTGTTGACGTTATGTCAAGATTAAATGTCAATTTGGCGTTTACTGATCAAGTAAGGAACATACGTGAACATGCGAAAAAATGAAAGCAACACACTAGATGGGAAAACTTTTTATACACATGTTACATATACATGAAGTTAATAGATTTAATTAAACCTGATTTATTTTTGGAAATTTGATTAAATGGTAGTTGTTTTATTATTGTAACTGTCATAATTGAACGCGTCGAATAAAAATTATAATTTGTGATGCTGTTGGATAATTCATTGTATTGTTAATGTTGATTCAAGTTGATCCCTTCATATGTGGGGATGTAACGAATTTATGAAGCGATACGTGTGGAAACTATCAGCGCCAATCCTAATTACCTTTCTAATAGAATTATTTGGCGTGCAATGTGAAATATGGAGATTGGAGGTAATTCATTTGATGAAAATTATCGGCCCTTCACGGAAAACACGGAACATAATTCAGGGGGATGAGAGGCGGAGGCGATCGAAAAAGTGAGTTGATTCCGTGTAATTTGTAAACGTGTGTTTTGAGGACGAGAAATAATAGTGAAATGACGAGAATTTCCATGAAAGGATTCGCCGTTAAAACGTGACAAAAATACAAAGCGAAAGATAAAACGCCCGGGTATTATTTATTTTTATTTATGCGCTCATAAAGCATACGTAGATAAGTACGTTATAATAAATATTGCGTAGACTGCGTAGAACTAGAGGTGGCTTTGTAATTCTGCATGAGTTCCCGAACTAACCCTTCAGCTAACTACTTGTTATGCATTACGTAACATTCATTTTGTGTTCCTAACTAAAAGCAACTGAATTTTTCATTTTGCGTACACAAAGACGCGAGTAGTTCCATAAATTTTCGTTCATCATCGAAATAATCCAGTTCGCAATTTCAATTCAAATAATCACCAACGAAAAATTCGGCGCTGCGAGCCTTTAATTACTACAATTATTTATTCAATTTGAAATCCAGAACAAAATTTTTACACAGAATCCTAGCTCGACTACAAACGCGCACGTTTTATTGTTAATAAATACAATCGTAATTAACCTCGGAATTTCATCGGCAATAAACAAATTATTAATTCTATGTAATAAATATCAGAATAAAAATAATTCGTTTGTTTTAAATATAATTCGCCAAATTAAATGAACCAAAAAAATTATTTCGTTGGGAAAAAAAGCCCGAAATCATCGCTATATTAATTTTAGCAGAAGTACGAAAGTAATATTAAATATCTCTGGCCGAAAAACCTGTAGAATGCCAATAAAGAAGAGTTAGGTGTGGCTTTTTTTTTGTATGCTATATATCAGAGAAACTTCTATAATTTATCGGAGGGCCGTAGGAGCAAAGAATTTCGCAAATACGAGAGACAATTAAGCAATAAATACGTCATGAAATATATTTGGGGAAGGAATGCCGGAGGTATTTCGTTGATTTAACCCAAGGAATGTTGTCCGGTTGTCAGAATACATGCTTAATTGACATGCAGTTGTGGTCGTTCAGGACGATATTCGCCGGAATTCGCACAGTTTCAGATTGAAGTTGCTGCATTAACCCGTTTATTTTATTGTCGCTTTACAATTAATCCCGGAATTTTTTAATTACAGCTTTTAACGAACGCTTCCAAAACACACTAACTTATCAAGTGCGCGCGTAATAATGCGGGATGATGGACCAAACCAACTTGTTATAATTAATGCGAGGGTTTTCGCCTTAAACATGTCTAAAAATAGGGCAAAGACGTCAGCAAGTAACTTTCCCTTATTTACGAACACAAGCGATAACTAAATAATTATAAAGCAATTTTTATTAATTTTGACCAAACTATTTTTAGGTCAAACAAATGCCCATTCGAATTCGTTTACATTGATATTTCATGTGCATCCAAAACAGTTGCCGACCTGCACATTTGTAAACACGTATGGAAATGTAATCCTACGAGGGGGTATTCATATTAAATTAACCAAAACCTTCTTGCATAAATTAAGAAGCAGTTAGCAGACTTATTACAAATGTCATTGCGAAATTTCACTTAAAAAGTGAAGCGTACATGAAATCTAAATTACTTTTCTGGTTAAATTTAAATGAAGGGGTGCAATTGCTTCGTCACGGTTTCTTGTGTGTAATTTTTTGTGTTTGAGTTTAATTGTGTTTGTTTCCCTTGGAAAATTGAACCTTGTATTTTTCATTGGCGATTTTTTCGTGCGTTTTCTTCTCATTGAATCTCTCGCCTCCTTTGAGGAATAAACAGTGCTAAATAATAGAAGCGAACTTTGCTCGGTAACAAGGCAAGCAAAGCATGCAGTTTCATTAATATTTAATTTACGCCAGTACCTGTGTGTGTTCGGGACGTAACGTAAGCCGCAACTAGAAATTCGAATAAATAAGCTGCGCAGCTTCCTAGATCGGCCGGTGGTAAATTATTCGACCGCGTTCGTTATTGACTGTGGCCTGTTCTAATCTGCATTGTGTATTATTGTACAAACAATAACAGAGTCCATGTATATGTGCCGAGGATGCTCTGATAATGAGAAGATTACAATTCATGTGTGTTTGTGTAAACTTGGGGGGTATGACTAGATGTTGCCACACTTTAATTAATTCGATGGTCTCGGCTGCAGGAGGAAAAACAATCAAAAAGAATCGATTTTCGTTTTCTGGAATTAAATTTCAAATGAAATCAGATTAAAAAGTGGCAACCACCAAATTTGAACTGAGCGACTTGATAATATGTAATATGTACGAGTGGATATTGTCCTATTAATAGAGTTTATCCGCAGTTGATTAATTAATGTGGCTTTGAAATTTAATTAAACCAGTCCTATATGAAAACGAAATGATTAAATATCGGCCGGGTTTAATTTTAATGCGGTTTTGTCGAATCGAAAAGCAATTCCTTACTTATTCGGAAGATGCGACACAATAATGTAGATATCACATAATGTAAATCAGTCCCCATGTTGAGTGGCAGTCGACATCAATATTGCTACCATATCCACTTAGTTATTTGTTATGCATTCAACCCCAGACTGGCGAGGTCTACAATCCGAGATCTTCACACTTCCATCGTGGTATGACTTAGCCACGTTTGCATTATGTATTCTGCAAATCCTTCAGCAGATGGTACATCTACACATCCAATATAAAAGGATTTACACAGATAAAGAAACTAAATGCAATTGTTCGAAACAGGGGAAATCATTTTTAATAAAACACCGAACTTTTGAATGCGTACGTAAACAAAAAAGGTAGAGCTTTTAGGTAATTACATGACTGACGTCGTGTGCGAACTTGAGTTTCAATCAAAGTTAAAAATTGAATTGCAAAGTAGAGGAGCTTATAAATTTTCTTGCGCCGGAGAAAAAGAAAAAAAGAAACAAACAGCAAATAACAGCCTGTCTTGAGAACACGTTTATATTGTTATTTTACGTATGCACGTACGGTAGAAAGAAAGTAAGACGATGTGACGGCTCGCATATAGCATTTTAAAAACAACCAGCCAACCACCGGTGACACATTCATCACCGGCATCCTTTTGGCCATGCTTTCCCAAATATGATGAGAAATCTTTGATAAATGATTTGCCGCATTTAATTTCAAATAAATTACCGCGTCGCATCTCTTACACTTTCGCCCGCCCCGACCAAAGGAACAAAGCAAATTAGTAATGAACCGAAATCAAAGAAAAGCCGGATTTCGTATTCCGTTTGGGTTATTACAAGCGATAACAACGTTCCTTCATACTTTGACCTTAATCGAATTAACTGCAAAAACCTAAACAATTTACGGCTACGAGGGAGTTTTCGATTACAACCTAATTGTCCTAAGGCGACAAATCTCTTCCAGAATATTATTTCAAAGCTTGGGCTTGCCTTATTTAAATTTCATCTTTATTTAGTTGCTTTCGATTGAAGCTTGGAGAACCAGAAAAGAAAAAGAATATTTGATGGTTCAAGTGATGCGAAAAGATCAGTTCACAGTTTCCCTTCCAGAGTAGTTTTTACATTCTTGAAGTTATTTTAGACTAAAAATAAGTTGCGTTGAGTTCCGATCTTGAGTTGATTCTCTATTACTGCATAAGTGGCTTTATTGTCCTCTTCAATTAATTTTTTAATAGCAGCAATGTTTTTGTCGGTAACAGCCCTAGGAAGATGCCCTGCTCCTCTTTGATGCCCAACAGAATTCCTTTCGCGTTCAAATTCCTTACACCATCGGTAAATTGTACCCAAGGAAGGTGCTTGTTCACTAAAAACCGAATCTAAACTCTTTTTGCGCTCATAAGCGCTTAAACCTTTTTTCAAATCATAATCAATCATAATTCGAAAATGCTCTTTAGTTAATTCCATCTATCACTTTAAAAAAATTACTAACTTGGGTAACTTCAACAACTAAACTTCAAATGACAGATAAAGACTTGCTCTAAATAACACTATATGTTTTGTTTTTCACGGTCTACTAGATTTTTTTATTCTCAATCAATCCAGCTTTACCCTCGTATCAACCAAAAAGTAAATTGATATGAATTGGGGCATTTAAAATAAGAACATTGGGAGAGGAGATGGTTCGAAAAGATCAGTTTACAATATAACTGTCAAAGCTCTTTCGGAATATTAATTTAAAGACTTATTTAATTTTCAACTGAAAGTGAACTGTGTTGAATTGGGGGCATTGGAAAACTAGAGCAGGAAAAGTATGAGGTGTTTCGAAAAGATCAGTTTTAATAAAGGGTTTGAAATGAGAAATGTTTTCCGGTGGGTACGTATTAAATTAGGGAGAATTTACTAAAATTGCGGCAGAGTATTCTGGAATAAGCAAATTTATTTATAGCGTGATATTAAACGCTTCTTGAAATATAAATTCTTGGTGGTATTATGGGTCTTAGTTGGAAAGAAGGGAATCTGTGAGAAATTAGATGTGACGGAAGCTTAATTTAACGAGCAAATATCGTGGCGGTATATACGTTCCGAAAAATGTGGGAGGTATAAATAAAATTGTACAGTTGGGACGAGTCGACGCGAGAATAGCCTAAGGTGGTAGAGGCGTCGCTTCCAATGGTTTTATCAGCGAACGCCCTGCCAGAAGACTACAACTTGATTTATTATGTAACGATAAGATCGCAGTAGTTACGCTTTTACAGGTCCACTGTCTCCGTTTTGTTAATCAATAATAAATGTTATTGGAAGATTATTGAGGAGATTATTCCGAGTCACGATTTCACCTTTAGATTTAACGCCAATTTCTTACAATTACTCCAAATTTATTAATCGAACGACCCTCCATGAATCTGAAATTTCCAACCCCGGTTATAATTAACAAATTTTATTTCACCAATTCAGTCAACAATAATTAGGAATTACAAAAGATTTTTTTTTATTACGAAACGGAAATTCTCTCAAATTAATTAATACACGCTCGAGTCCCCCCCCACAAGATTTTTTCTTATAAATTCAGCGAATAACAAAAATATTAAAATCAAAGATTTAATAAACGTGGAATGGGACTGGGAATGGAAATAATAATGAAACGAAATTTATTAATACCAGGGCGCGGGGTAAATTTCTTAAATTGTTTTGGAAGGCATAAATAAATGGAATCTCGTTTTATATGAAAGACTTTAGTAAATAGGCGGTACGTGCTAATGTAATATTCTTTTAGATTGTGGCATGTTGGTTTAGATGTAAAGGTTTGTATCCGAGTTATCTAGCTCGTTTTATCCGTTTTACCGAGTTCACAGGTGCAAAGATCCAAAGACGCAACAAATATTTGTTGAGCAGAGTTTATTCGAAGTCACGTTCGCAGTTTTGCTTGGCTTCATCTTACGCGTTCAGAATGTTCGCGGAGGTTGCTTCTACTGTTTTAACTCTGTGTACTTTAAGGTCGAAGATAGGGACGAAGCAGATGAGAGAGAAAAGTCATCATGTTCCGACTCCAACTTCTAATTATCGATCCTAAATCTCTGCACAGAGAAAAAACAAAACAATGGTATTTATTAACACAATTGTAGAATTTATTATGTTTACATTTGGTTGTAGAATAATCTTTGTTGTAAAATATTATATATTTTTAAGAAAATAGTAAATATGTTACCATAAATTGTGTAAATTAATTTTATGGACAAAATTTAAACATGTTATGCAAATTGTTGAATTAAATACTATTTCATATAGACGATTTTTCTATACTATTTAACACAGTGTTTGGATACTAATACAGTAAATAATCTTCACACTTACGAGAATTTATTTTAGTACAAAAGTCAAATTAGTATGGAACTTTTTTCCCCCAAAATGGAGCAATAATTTTGCTACAAACAAATATAATTTTTTTTAAGGTAGCGATGGAAATATATCTGAATTTTACACAATATTGTGTAAAATCTCGTTTTGTCATTCCTCTCTGTGCATACAACACATTTTTCTTATTCGACGAAACTTCAAACTCACAGTTTTTTTATTTGAAATTAAAAAAATCCTAGATGCAATTAATTTTACGGTTCGCTTTGTCGGAGTAATTGTTGTCTGAAGAAAGTGAGAGTTCGTTTTTTTTTAAAAGGGAAAACGAGGGGTGTTTTGTAAAATTGAAATTGACATGTTAGGTTTTTGTGATATTCTGAGGATAAGAGTAATAAATGTGGTTAGAGGTGGCATTCCAGAAGTTGCAGAATTAACCCGCAACATGAATTGTACAAGACAAGTCCCTAGGCACTTTGTTCCCACGAATAACCATTTTATCACCACCCCTGCGTTACTCCTCAAGCCAATAAACCTGCCAAGCGGCTCGTTCATTTGATTCATTCCATATTCCGGCCTGGTGTGCAATTTACATGTTATCGATATTTTTATCCTCGTTATAAAATCGTTTTACAATCAGCCATCTTTAGTTCTGCGAGTCATAATAATGGGACAAGCGGGGTTGTTTCTCTAACACCGGGGTATTACCTGACGGGATTTGGCGCTCTTAGTACGAACGATTTCCATCTTTCCCCCGTACACGTCTCTCTTCCGTCGTTTAGTCCTTTTATGTGTGTAATAATAACGATTCGCACACGCCGTGTTTGTTGACTTTAAGTACCGGAATGGAAATTATAGATAATCAATGCATAACCATGTCGGTCTTCCATTTTGTTTATGCAGCTGTTGGGTAGTACGGCACGAGTTTTTTGCCCGTGCGAATTAGATTTGACTTTTACCCTTCGGAGTTTCCGGGGAATTACCGATAGCCCGATAAACTTATCAATCCGTAGGTGTGTGAGTGGTGTGGCGAAAAGATGTACAGATCCAGGTTGTTTTGCGCTCGGCCGACCTCAAAACCGCGAGCGATGCTTTTGGGGATTATGTAGCGAGTTGGGAAGAATTGTTAAGTCAGCATACTTTTTCATTCTCCGCCGCTGCAAAACTTGAAAGGAAGACATTACTATCATAAGACAATTTTATTAGGGTTGTCTACATAAACATAATGTTTGCGGTGGCTACGCTTTTTAAACATCTCATCCGAAATGAACGTTCTTTTTAGATTTGATGTAGCGCGTTACTTCTTCGTCTCTCCCTTTTTGTCTTACAATTTATTCCGAGAGATGGAATCATCTAAGACACGGACGGCGTCTTTTCGTTCTCCGGCATGACGTCTCACATATGAAGTTATGGCACTATCGTCATTCTGAGCAGAATTTCAATTGGAAATCACGTTAAAGATTAGGAATGACAGGTTTAAATTTAATATGTATCACGAGTACTGCTTTCGTGTGTTTTCTTATCAACCACCGTCGCTTCGAATCACTCGGATTCCGTATAAATGTGTGTGACTTTGTATCACACTTCATGAATAAGAAACATAAAAGAAAACTCAATTTCAGTCCCATATGTTTACCTGATAACACGAATTGTATTAGATAATATGTTTTTCGAACTTATTCATAACTTTTTCCTTTCTTGTGCTACATTTTTAACGCGCATTTCTATCACATCCAACTTTTTCTTGTATCACATCAGCATGACATTCCCCAAATTACACCTCGTAAAAACCAAAACATTTTCTACTACACGGGGAAAAATAATGGCATTTGTTACCACAATTGTAGAATTTACATCTACAAATTGTTACTAAAATGAAGACACCCACAATAATTAGAAAATGTTTACGTTTGATTGTAGAATAATGGTCGTTTACACATTTTGAAGAAAATCGTGTAATAAAAATGTGTTACTATAAATTGTGTAAATTAATTTTATTATTACTATTTTAAATTGTTGAATTAAATACCATTTCACATAGAATTTTTCAGGAAAAATTTCCTGAACTATGCTCCTGCATCACAAATTTGTTGTTCAACTTCAGTACTCTGTAGGACTATTTAAAGAAACTGGCAGTGTGGCTAGAAAACAGATATCAGGTAGGTCTAAAGTATGAACTGATGAGGTGGTTGAAAATGTGAGACAAATTATGACTGATGCTCCTCGCACTTCCATCCGTCACCTGTCACAACAAGTTGATTTTCCTGTCAGGATCTGCAAAACTATTCTAAGAAAGGACTTGCAAATATTCTCTTATCGTTTGATTGCCGTGCATGAATTGCTTCCAGTAGATTTTGAACCAAGGCGAAGATATTGTCATTGGTTTTTAAACAATATTGACATGACGATTTGTTGGACAAAACTTTCTTTTCCGATGAGGTCCGGTTCCATTTAACAGGATACATTAATTCCCAAAATATGAGGATCTGGAGCACAGAAAACCCTCATATTTACATTGAAGCCCCATTCCATCCACAAAAAATTGGTGTTTGGATTAAGTCGGAGAAGATTGATAAGTCCAATATTTTTTAATGGCACACTAACAGCACTTAGATATCGGGAAGAGACTCTGCCTCCATTTATTAATCGACTCCATGATGACGAGTTGCAATTTGGATATTTCCAGCAGGATGGTGCAACGGCCCATGCTGCTGGAGAAACTTTAAATTTCCTTCAAGAGTTTCTTGGAGATTGTATAATTAGCAGAAATATGGCAAACATATGGCTTACGCGATCTTACGATCTAACGCCTTTGGATTTCTTTGTTTGGCCCTACTTGAAAAATTCCATTTTTAAAACGCCCGTTAATGATTTACAGGAACTTACCCAAAGAATCATCGAAAAGTGTGATGAAATAAACAAATCTCTCCACATGTCGCAGAAGAGTTAGAAAATGCCTCGGTGAAGACGTAGGCCATTTTCAACATCTGTTGTGAACTCACGTTCAACGTTATTTTCAATGTTTATTTGGTTTGGTTTCAAATACGTAATGAGTCGTAATTATTGGTATGATTTTCTATTGACGTTATGTCAAGGTTAAATGTCAATTGGCATTTACTGATCAAGTGAGGAACATACGTGAACATGCGAAAAAATTAGAGCAACACACTAGAGGGGAAAATTTTTTGTACACGTTATTTTGTGAAAATTTTACAGTTAATAGTGTAAAGAATAATAACACAGACGAGTGCTCGGAGCCGCTGATAACGAATCTTGGCTCTTAATCGGGCAACTAAAGATGTGGGTTTGATACGTGCAGATCTTGTGAAGAAATTCATAGGCTGGAATACGGCAGAATTAATTCTGACACACGCTCGACAAGTTCCGGCGTGGGTCATCTATAGACGATAAAAAATGAGATAAATTAATATTTCATCTAGAAACCTGCGTGTTTACTTTCAAATAATTTCTGCAGCACTGTACTGAATTCACATTCAAACGATTTATTTTTCACAAATGCATTAATTATAAATAAAATAGGCGACACCTAGTCAATAACGCCATTATTTATCGCCGAATTCGATGCGTCGTCGATGCTACGTCGTGGTCTTATGATGGCATGTCATTTGGTGTTTTCTTAGGCTTTTGTACCAATACTAACCTAAGCTTCTTCCATGTGTTGGGGAACGCGCCTTAATCATTCAGTCGTTCTTCACCTGTAGGAATATAGTTTTGTTTGCCATTGGGGCGGCTTTCAGTAGTTCCAGTGGAATAGTCTGGCCCTGGAGACTTCTTGTTCTTGATTTTGCTAATTGCTCGATCTAGTTCTGTGGATATAAATCGTGTGATATCTTCATTTTCTATGACTACTATAGACCAAGTCTCGGTTAGTTCCGTAGGAAACAGTCGTTCGATTTGGTTGAGTTTCTTTGCGACAAGTTGAAAGCCCTTGCCCCACGGATAGTTATCCAAGTCCCCACATAACTCCGACCACATGGTAGTCTTTTGTTTCTTGTTGGTTCTCTTCAAGTCGTTTTCATCACCTGTAGGAATATAGTTTTGTTTGCCATTACGGCGGCCTTCAGTACTTCCGGTGGAATAGTCTGGCCCCGGAGACTTCTTGTTCTTGATTTTGCTAATTGCTCGACCTACTTCTATGGGTGTAAATCGTGTGATATCTTCAGTTTCTATGACTATTATAGACCAAGTCTCGGTTGGTTTGTAGGACACAGCCGTTCGATTTGGTTGAGTTTCTTTGTGACAAGTTGGAAGCCCTTGCCGCAGGGATAGTTATCCAGGTCCCCACATAACTCCGACCACATGGTAGTCTTTTGTTTCTTGATGGTCCTCTTCAAGTCTTTTTCATCACCTGTAGGAATATAGTTTTGTTTGCCATTACGGCGGCTTTCAGTACTTCCGGTGGAATAGACTTCTTGTTCTTGATTTTGCTAACTGCTCGATTTAATTCTGTGGGATATCTTCAGTTTCTATGACTATTATAGGCCAAGTCGCAGTTAGTTTTGTAGGAAACAGCCGTTCGATTTGGTTGAGCTTCTTTGTGACAAGTTGGAAGCGCTTGCCCCAGGGATGGTTATCCAGGTCCCCACATAACTCCGACCACATGGTCTTTTGTTTCTTGATGGTCCTCTTCAAATCGTTTTTTATACCTCTTCGTGATATAGAACAGATGTCTTTGTTCTAAGCATTTGTTGCCATTAGCCCGACTGTTTCTTGTGCATGCCTTTCGTTTGTCCGCAATACCTTCCGTCCACCAGTAAACTTACAAAGCTGGACATGATTAGTATGGAACTATTTACTCCAAAATGGAGCAAGTATTTGCTAGAAACAAATGTAAACTTTTTTAAGATGGAGTTGTTTAATTTTAAACAATTTGTTAATAATTTCTCCACCTCCATTTTACACAATATTGTCATTTCTCTCCGTGTATTCACGGTGGGTGCGCTTTCGCTTAAATAATTACGCATTTAAATAAATTATACGAATCTCTTTCCTTGTTTTCGTCTCGTTTATTTAAATTTATTGAATCATAATGTATAAAAAAAGAAAGTATTCGATTTTTGGGATCGTGTGATTCTGCTGAGATTGTAAAGAAGTGCTAAGGGTGGGAACTTCCGCATGTGTTTGTCAAATAGACTTTCACACATGCAGTCGTGAAAAGAGGTTTCGAGTGGCTGGGTATAAATTAAAACTTTCTTGGTTTTGCTCGTTTCTCGCCGGGGTAATTGGAGGAATTCGATTGAATGCGGACTTGTTTACGTTCTAATCGTGTTTAAGCGAACTGTGGAAGTGTAAACACTGCAAGACCTATATATTTTCATCGGGGCTGACCGTTGTACGCTTTGCTGGGCGTATCATCGCAATAAGGTGTATAATTTTGCATTTAATTTGCATGTCAGATGATATGGATAACAACATTTTGCTGCTGTGTGGAGTTACATCGGGTTTCGGAATGCTATTAAGTTTCTATGCATATAGAATGAAGAATGGTGATGCCAATAGCCGACAAGGGTGTGAGCGTGACCGAACATGCATCTCATCCTGAGGGTGTCACTTACTCACGTGGCGTGCGTCAGGGACGAAACCCGTTATACATGCGACCACCATTTAGCTCCGATTGCAATTATTTTAATGCAGAATCTCAGTGTGTGCCGCCCTCCATTTAACGCGCTTAAATTATATCGATCCATTCCACTAATTACTTCATAAAATCACCCGTCGATCATACTTTCCTCCAGGTTAAAATGACGCGTTATGAATCTTTTAATTGAAATGGATGGGCAACGTGGGGAATCTAATTTCGGTCAGCCTATAATAAAAAAAAAAAAACCTCCTGGTTTCGATTCACTTTCAGTAATTACGAATGCGTTTCGACTTTATTTCAGCGAGTTAGCGTTAATAAAAAGACAAATTGAAAGAAATATTTCCAATTCTAATAATAAAACGTGTTATAAGAATGGGACTTATTTCTAGTGTTACGCTGCCGGTATTGTGAATTCTTGTCGTTCTCGTAGCAGGAAATGAACAAGCCAGAGTCGGGCGACATGTCAGGCTAAGATATTGGTTCTTGCTCTTTGCCAGTACCATTACGACGCGTTTGATCTGAACAGACGCGAAAATTGCTTATCTGAACAATTCATCGCCGTCCTAGGTACAACCTGTAACATTCTCTTCCTCCCCCCCAAAAAAAAAAAACCAAATCAATTAATCAATCGAATTCATCCAAACAAAAAAAAATAGTATAGGTAATAGGTACTTGTTTAGGAAAGTAGAAGTTTAAATGAAGTTAAGTAAACGTCGGCCGAAGTTGGAAATAACACAAGAACGAAATAAGAATGAGTGAACGAGGTCCGTAAAGAAGACGCGGTAACTTTCGTGTACTTCTTCAATTATGCAAATATACGTACGGCTTCTTAGAAACCTTTTCCATCAAAAAAAAAAAAAAAAAAAAGAGGAACTCCATCTCTCACCGATTGCCATAAAACATAACTGATTTATTATCGTAATCTCGGCGAATCTCCGCGCGCAAAAATCGAGAGAGAATTAAATATCTGATGCTACTAATTAAATCTGTTCGCTCGTAACGATCCGGATTTTTTTCTTTTCGGGAAATAAAGTTTTAAGGTATTGTAAAGGGTAACTGTTGTTCGCAGTAGTGATATTTGGTCTTCGCCCGTCATGAAATCTAAAGGAAACAAGTTCAGCGAACCGGAAACTCTAATAAATGAAGTGCGCCGGATTCACATTGTGCAGAAACGTTCAGTATTCAAAACACTTGCCTCTGCGTTTAGAATTGCCTAGAAAATTGTCTCAATTTAAAAATTAGCTTTCTTTTGTTACCTTCCTTAGCGTTTCAAAGATCGCAGGGCGTAATGGAGTTCGTAAAAGCTTGTAAGTACAACGTTTTAAAAATGTATAATGCGAACGAACGGTGCTTTGCTGATTTTAAGTTTTCTCCTCTTTTTTTTTTTTAGCTGAAACAATTACTGGCCGAAGTAAGCTGAAATAAAGGTTAGATTTTTTCGTTCTCTTATAATTCGGTTAACGTAAAAGCATTTACTCGCGCGGGATACGAATAAATTCCAACCGTGACAATTTTCTTTTTTTTTATTATTATTAAAAGCACGCAAAATTCGTTCGATTCTGCCACCGCACCACCGCAGATATTTACATAGACAAAGATGAAATCACGAGGTCAGCCGTTGTTATCGTAAGCGGGGATGTAAGAAAATTTAATGCAGATAAAACGCTGAAGACACTAAAACATATGGGAACTAAAATGTTAGTCTGGATTTTCGGGACGAAACTACCAAATTATTGTGCTCTATGTAGACCTAAAATGATAAAGAACTGATTTATTTTCGTTTTATATATTTTTTCCTTTTCACATTCGATTAAACTTCTGGTACGCTAGGAACAAAAAAAAATATGGTGGAGGCGCCGGATATAATTTGTAATTAAATTAAATTTCGATGGTGATAATGTTTGGTCTGTGAGGGGAAAAAGTTTTGTTCAGATTGAATTTATTTAGGGAATGTAAATATGAATAATACCGAGCGATAATTTTGATTGATGCCGTTTGTTTCACGCGAAGTTTCTCCGAGCACAACTTCGACGAGGTGTGTAACTTTGAATGATTGCCTTTGCACTCTTTGGAGGATTGAAGTAATTTGGTGTTCGGATTTTCTGCCCGCCTTGTTTAGCAAAAACAGGATAATTTCCTGTTAGGGCTTATTCTTATCGATGTCTTTTAATTAGACTATTATTGAACGTCATGTCGACGGTTAAGAGGATTAAAGACGGCTTCGCAGTCGAGAGAATTTGCAACAGGTCGCCTGCGCGATTGTCTTTTCCTCACCCGCCGTAGGCCCGCAATTCGCCTACACCCACCCCCTTCAACCCACTCGACTGGGAGACATTCATTATTTCAATACAATGAACTGCACCATTTAGCAATTTTACACCAAGATTACACACGTTAACACGGACCTTTCTAACCCTTATATTATCAGCGAAAGATTTGTGCACTCCTTTCTATCACAAGAAAATTCTGATTTATTTTACCACCACCATCATGTAACTTACAAGCTACATGGTCTCCAAAAGATTGATAGTATGGTCAGTTATCGAATAATACAGTGTGTATTTATCTTGCATGTTGGTTAAATATATATTTCGAAACTTTATTGGCGTAGTTATATTTACAAAGGTGAATAAGTACGTGTATTAATTAAACTAGTTGGTAAATTTATAATAAATAATGTTGAACGTTCACCCCCTGCGTTTCACGTTCCAAGTCTACGGGTGTAGGGTTATTTGAATCTCAAGGGATTACAATGCTTTGAAAACTAAGATCAACAATTGCGGACTTCCAAATACGACGTACAAGGTTCATAACCGCGATTCCTGCCATTTATACACTATTTAAGGGAAAATTTATCGTCGCTGGCGCATAAAACATAGAAAAATACAATGGACAAAGGCCTTTGTGTCGCTCGCTTTTAAAATTTAGTGCACTCCCGCTCAAGTGAATATACTGTTAAGCAGGCTTGCGCAAATTTCAAGCAAAAATCACTACTCTCCTTTGCCGTGCTACTTCAGAATTTTACCCTTTGTGATATTTACTAAATAACCTCATTTCGGACCGGCGCATATTTGTTTTTCGCGGGGAATTTTCACCCGAACGAAACAAGTAAATATTATTTTAACTGCTCGGTTACTACTTTTATCTTCTTCCTCTCGAAATTTATTTTACGTTAACCCGTTAAATTACTCTTACCAGTTCGCACAAAAATTTACAAATACGAAAACGTTTTATGTTACCTATTAAATACAGGATCCCAGGATGTCTCATCGTTGTTTGTGAATTCGAGAAACGCTGTTTTAATATAAATATTTGATCTTGGTGAAACGATCCAGTGCAAGAATGGTCCAAAAATAACTTTCCTCTGTTATACATGGAATAATTCAGACCTTTTCTGAACGATTCGGCATAAAAATGACCTTAGTGGAGCGATTAAACATGAGAATGACCTTAAAATATACTTTCTGTATTATAGAGGGCGATTCATAGAATTAATCAGCAAAGAAATAATTTTCATGGAACGATTCATAAAAATGACGTTCAGATATTTTTCCTCTGTTATACTGAGAATCATTCAGCATAAGAATGACATTGTCGGAACGATTTAGTATAGGAGTGACGTGAAAATATTTCCCTACACTTTAGAAGGCGATTCATGTACTGATTCAGCATAAAAATGACCTTGATGCAACGATTCAGCATAGAGAGGATGATCCATGGAATGTCTCAGCATAAGAATGACCTGAAAATATTTTCCTCACCTTCATATGCTATAATTCAGCGTAAGTATGTCCCTGATGGAATGATTCAGCATAGGAGTGACCTGAAAATATCTTTGCTACCTTACTCATGGAGTAATCCAGTATCAGAAAGGCCTTGACCAATTCTGCGAATGAGTCAACATAAGAATGTCGCTGTCGAAACGATTCAGCATAGGAGTGATGCTTTAGAGGGCGATTCAAATATTGATTCAGCACAAAAATGACCCTGTTGGAACGATTCAGTATAGAGAGGAGAATCCATGGAATGTCTCAGCATAAGAATGACCCGAAAATATTTTCCTCAGCTACATATGGTATAATTCAGCGCAAGTATGTCCCTGATAGAACGATTGGGCATAGGAATGATTTTTGCTATGAACAATTGACTATCATTCGCGAAAAGAAGTACTTGAAAACCATTCACAAGAAAAGAACATACAGAACAAAACAGAATTGTGAGATAGTAAATAAACAACTCACAATGAAGAGGAACAATCGACAATCAGTCACTCATGACGACAATTAATTGAAAATTATTGGTGAAAGAAAACAATTGACAATCATTTGCGAAAGCTAAAACTAGAACAAAAGAAAGTTGTGAAGTCAAACTGAAGTGAAAGTTGACGAAAGAACGAGAAAGAAAAACAATTGCTAACCACTCACGAACAAAATGAATAGAAGTTTATTTATGAAGAAAAAGCAATTGATAATCGCTCATTAAATAAATAAGTAAAACAAAACAAAATCGTGACATAATATTGAAGGAGAACAGGCAATAACGAAAGAACGACTTACAATAAAGAAAAACAATGGCAATTGTTTATGAAAGGAAACAATTGAGAATCTACAGAACGAAAGAGGGTCGTGAAATAAAACTGAAGGAAAAGAGCAGAAAATTGATAAAGGAAAATTTGACAATCGTTCGTGAAGAAAGCAACTGACAATCTTCGCAAAGGAAAACAATTAGTAATTCGCGAAGAAAAATAATTGATAGTCGTTCGTAAAGGAAAACAATTGTTAATAATCGTTCATGGAAAACAGTTGACAGTCATTGGTGAAGAAAACTAATTGACAATTGCTCGTGAAGAAAACCAATTGATAATCATTCGTACAGGAAACAAATTAATAATCGAAGAAAAATAACTGACGGTTGTTGGTGAAGAAAAACAATTGACAGTTGTGGGCGAAGAAAATCAATTGACAATCGCTCCTGAAGAAAAGTTAAGTTATGAGAGAAGAAAGAATGACAATGGAACGACCACAATAAATAAAAATAATAATTTCATTTCAGGCCAGGGCGTCCCCCTGGCTACGACCCTGCACTAAACACATCAGCTTCGAGGTAAGCACAGATTTAACTTGTAATATTCGTTGAGTTTTTAGGTTATCCATTTTACTATGATTGTAAGTCCAGTGAAATTATTTACTTTCACTCGTGACGAAGCTGTCAAACGATAGCGAAACGTAGAGTGTAGAGATAATTCATTACGATTGTAAAGGCCATAAATAAAAGATCCCTTCACGGTACTGGTTGTTTTTAACTTTATTATTTGTTTTAGTTTTAATTATAAGTTTTAAATTTGTTGGATTTGAAGGTTTGACCCGAAAGAGGCAGTGGAGGCAAGAGAAAAAAATGTTTTCCGACGTACAAACAAGCGTGATTTTAATTCCTGTGAAATTTTGCAAGAAACGTTATTGCAACTCGCTCACTAGATCTGAACCTTCATGACTTTTTTGTACAAGGTGTTAATTAGGCTTTTTTTCAATCAGTTCTGATTTTTGTAATATTTTCAACTACACTCGGTTAAAGGGCAGCTGGGACAGTGAAGGCAAGATAGCCCGTGAAGAAACTGAAACCTGATAACGTCATTGAAGTTGTTTTCAAATAATAAGTCACTCAAACCACCCTCGTATTTAAAATATCGAAATTCATGTAGTATGATTCGGTTTTTGTTGAAGCTTCCTATTTCATTTTGTTTGAAAGTAAACACGGAGGTGAAACAACTTTAAACCAGCACATGTTATTTATCATTAACTCAAAAGTAAATGAGATTTTGAAGGTCTTAGTGCGAACAACGTTTTTGTCTGAACTTTCTATCTATCTTATTTGGTTCCAAAATTAACTGACTTTAGACGAGCACTGCATACAAGTATAAAAAGCCAATTTTTCCATTTAAAACGAAAACGGAAGTATTATGTTGCGTTGATAAATTCAAAGGTCGCGTGAAGCATAGTATTTCGCAAAAAATTTCCGTTCGTATCACGGTCGGCACCGCTTACTTCACTGTATACAAAATTCCGGTTTCTTACACATTCAATGAATTTTCATAAACGGACAACAGAAATACCTAAACGCACTTCTAACATTTGGGATATATTCGATCATGTCAGGATTGTAAAAGCTTAATTCGATAGGAACGGATTTGTTTAATGATAGAAAAGAATGGACTTAGTTTTAGTGCGAGGAAGAAGAAGTTGTTAAGAAAGATTGATAAAAATAAGTAGGGGAATGCACCTGACTGGAGCATGAACTTTTGAAAATTCCGGTTATTCCGTGAGTTGCTGCAGGATAATCCATCTCAGAATCGGAAATTAAAATCGATTGACGCGGGAGCAACACAAGGAGAAGTCCGTTTCACCACTGCTTGACAAACTTGCGGACGGAGCTCGCTTGCGATCGGATCCCGCATATGTGACGCCAAAACTTTGTTGTAATATACGTCACCAGTTGTTTACTCGCCTCGTGTTACAAGCTGACTGATCTTTATTGTTGATGCTCTTTCATTATTGGTGGTGGTAGCGGCGACGTATGTTTTAATATATATGTGGATCGTGTTTGGCGAGTTGATTCAAAATAAAAAAAAACGAGCCCGAGCAAGTCGACGGATCGTTAGCACGTTTTCTGTGAGCTTAATGAAATAATCTCTTGAAACGGCGTAATGAGAGTAGCCGTGTATCACTAACAAGCCTTAATAATCGAGCCGGCGTTTGAATTTGATTTGAATATGAGTCGATTCGTTAAATTTTGATAATAACGTAATCGGCGCGCTCTTTCACCACGTATGCATTATAAAAGAGGCGGGAGAGTACTGCAGTGCAGAAAGGCAAGGTAAAACGCAGGGTTGAATGTTTTATGCTCTTGTGATACAAAACAAAACTCAGTTAGAACCTGCAAGAGGGCGAATAATTTAAAGCTGTTCTGTGAACTTACAATTACTCCACAAACATATTCACGTACGTAGGGCGTATGCAAACCGCGTATCGGCGGTGGTAATAATACGAGGCATAAAGTGAAGGCGATTTAGCCTCACCGTATCGCGATGGTGTTGTGACACGGCGTGTTGTGTTGGGAATTTCAACATCTGTTCCTTGTTCCGTCTTGTCATAAGGAGAAAGACGTTTTCGAGTTGGAGGTTGCGTCTTAACACGACGCGATCAAATCTGCTGCATTATCTCCGAGAATTACGAGCCTGCACTCAGGATTAATTCCGAGTGCCGGGCTTCATTTAACAATCAACTTGGCCTTACCTGCTCGGAAAACCTTAATGAAATTGTAATCTTTTTGCAGCGAAGATTGCTATGACAAATAAGCGTCGTTTTACTAAGTCTCTTGCAGCCTAAGTGCTGTTCAGAGATCGCTCTGACCGCGCCCTCTACTTCCGACGCGTGTTACATTGATTCTAAGTGACACTGACACGCCACGAGTGGGAACTTTATGAAGTCTAGCACGCCACGATTCAACTTAATAACCCGCGCACAGACAATTACCTATACACAACCGGCCAAAAGGCGATTTCATAAATCTCTTGCTTTCATCGCTCACTACCTTCTGCTTTCATTTATTGATCCGGACGACCAGGACCGACTTTACACATGGGGCCAACAAAGTCAACTTCTTCTATCATCAAAAACCCATTCCATTAACTCCCCAAAAATTACTCTTGGCGTTGTACTAATTTTGGGGCTAATTTGAAGGCACCATCTTCACTTACTTCCAGGCTAAATTTCTTTAAGATTGATTTACGTCATGGGTCAAAAGCTTTTGGAAATTCTTTCATGTAAGAAAATAGAACAATTATAGAATTATAATCCTCAAGGTTGAATTTTTGGATGAGCTTTCATGAATGCAGGCGGAAATGCAGCTTTATAGCTCTTGGAACAAGTTCACGCAAGAGAATAGAATAATTATAGAATTATAACTCAATAATAATCTCCGATTTTAACATGGGGCCAACAAAGTCAACTTCTTCTATCATCAAAAACCCATTCCATTAACTCGCCAAAAAATTACTCTTGGAATTTTACTAATTTTGGGACTAATTTGAAGGCACCCTCTTCACTTGCTTCCAGGCTAAGTTTCTTTAAGATTCATTTACGTCATGGGCCAAAACCTTTTGGAAACTTTTTGTCTTGGAAGAAGTTTACGTAAGAAAAATTATAGAATTATAACTCAATAATAATCCCTAAGGTCGAATTTTTGAGCTTTCATGAATGCACGCGGAAATGCAGCTTTAAAGCTTTTGGAAATTTTTTCTCTTGGAACAAGTTCGTGAACTTGAAAATAGTACAATGGGGCCTACAAAGTCAACTTCTTCTATCATCAAAAACCCATTTCATTAACTCCCCAAAAAATTACTCTTGGAATTTTAGTAATTTTGGAGCTAATTTGAAGGCACCATTTTCACTTGTTTCCAGGCTAAGTTTCTTTAAGATTCATTTGCGTCATGGGCCAAATCTTTTGGAAACTTTTTCCCTTGGAACAAGTTCACGTAAGAAAATAGAATAATTATAGAATTATAACCCAAGGTCGAATTTTTGGAAGAGGTTTCATGAATGCACGCGGAAGTGGAGCACAAAAGCTTTTGGAAACTTTTCTCTTGGAACAAGTTCACACAAGAAAAATTGAGTTTTATAAAAGAAAATTAAATTTGTTCTGAAATTTGAAAGCTTTTGAGATCTCTTTTGCCTTTCATTACGTATAACAAGCTTCACATAAAGAGCAATTATAGAAAAATATATTTTTTGAGTTTTGTAGAAAAATCTGAAGTCAGTCCTGAAACTTTAAAGCTTTTGGGAACTCTCTTTTCTTTTTTCTTGTAACAAGTTCACGCAAAGAAAAAATAGAATAATTATAGAGATATAAATCAATAATAATCCCCGACTTTACACATGGGACCAACAAAGTCAACTTCTTCTATCATCAAAAACCCATTCAATTAACTCGCCAAAAAATTACTCTTGGAATTTTACTAATTTTGGGGCTAATTTGAAGGTACCATCTTCACTGCTTTCAGGCTTAGTTTCTTTAAGATTCGTTTACGTCATGGGCTAAAAGCTTTTGGAAACTTTTTCTCTCCTGGTACAAGTTCACGCAAGTACTTAGAATAACTATAGAATGGGGCCAACAAAGTCAACTTCTTCTATCACCAAAAACCCATTCCATTAACTCCCCAAAAAATTACACTTGGAATTTTACTAATTATAGAGCTAATTTGAGGCATCATCTTCACTTGCTTCTAGGCTAAATTTCTTAAAGATTCATTTACGTCATGGATCAAAACCTTTTGGAAACTTTTTCCCTTGGAACAAGTTCACGTAAGAAAATAGAATAATTATAGAATTATAACTCAATAATAATCCCCAAAGTGGAATTTTTGGATAAGCTTTGACGAATGCACGTGGAAATGCAGCTTTAAAGCTTTTGGAAACTTTTTCTCTTGGAACAAGTTCACGTAAGAAAATAGAACAATGAGGCCAAACAAAGTCAACTTCTTCTATCATCAAAAACCCATTCCATTAACTCCCCAATAAATTATTCTTGGAATTTTACTAATTTTTGAGCTAATTTGAAGCCACCATCTTCACTTCCTTCCAGGTTAAATTTCTTTAAGATTCGTTTACATCATGGGCCAAAAGCTTTTGGAAACTTTTTTCAAGTTTACGTAAGAAAATAGAACGATTATGGAATGATAACTCAATAATAATCCCCAAGGTCGAATTTTTGAATGAACTTTCCTGAATGCACGCGAAAGTGGAGCACAAAAGCTTTTGCAAACTTTTTCTCTTGGAACAACACAAGAAAATTTGAATTTTGTAGAAAAAGTTTAAATTTGTTCTGAAATTTTAAAGCTTTTGAGATCTGTTTTGCCTTTCTTTACGTATAACAAGCTTCACATAAAAAGCAATTACAGAATTATATATTTTTTGAGTTTTGTAGAAAAATCTGAAGTCAGTCCTGAAACTTTAAAGCTTTTGGGAACTCTCTTTTCGTTTTCCTTGTAACAAGTTCACGCAAAGAAAAAATAGAATAATTACAGAATTATTTTGTTTTTGGGTCCTTGTAACAAGTGCACGCAAAAAGGAAAAATTTAAATTATAATTTCTGTACACAAATTTGAATTCACTCCGGAAACTACACGAAAAAAAAGTTACTAAAACGTATAGCTTAAACAATCTGACTAATTGTCTACCTCTGCTCCATGCAAATTAACTGTAATCGTGTTAAACTGCTTTGTCTCGTATTAGACTTTCCGGAGGCCTGTTTTGGAAACAGGATCGCCATTGATAAACACGAAAGGGGTCGTAGCGCGGCCGCCCCCGATATTTATCACTTACCGCATACTTTTTAACCGTTTGTTTACAGATAACCCAATTAAAATTTATTTACAACTAATTATTTCAGGTTGTATTCACTCGACCGTCCTCCGTCATTCAATTACGTAATGGTTAATCGCTTTCACTAACGCAGATTTATTAAGCCACATTACCTAATTGCATTGGTAGCGTCTTTTTTTTCCTTGGCATGGCGTATCTTTTTAAATAGCTTCTGGTCGTTATCTTTTGGTTGGGTTGAATTGGTCTTGTTAAAATTGTAGATCCGAGGGAAAATTATAAATGCAGACTGGAGCTTCTTGGTGGCAACGAACTCATCCGATTTTTCTCGAACTTTGTTGCACTCACCGGATGAGACAGAATTATTGCACGTTCCCCAGTAATGGCGTGAATGTAGAAAATCATTGTTATCATATCTGCAACTATCATTAGCCTCAAGGTGTTCAATAGGCTTCATGTGAAGCTGCAGTGCGGGCGGATCGATACACCGTTAGGTGTATAGTGAGTGGCTTCGATGGCAGCAGGGGTTTACTCGGTGCTCTGATTGCGCCCCCTACCCAGACCTAAACTACCCTCGGCCCACCTTGACCGTCTGCCCAATGTAATGATGCCAATCGACTTTTCAACTACATTTCGATTCTTATAAATAAGCGTTCCGTTTTTATAACGCATGTAGTAATATCCTATTCTATATAAAAAAAAGAAAACCTTTTCCTTTCGGGCCAAATCATTTTTTCTTCTGGCTTTCGTCTTATTATATTTTTTAAATTATAAATCACGTTCATCTCATTGTCATTGTTAACTGGTAACTGTTTCTTAATTCCAAGAACGACTACGAAATGAATTGCCTGCGGAATACGAGGTAATTATATATTGATAAATTGAAATAGAGCTTTCTAAAGGAACGTGCGAGTAACAGAAAACTGACTATGAAGAGGCATTTGTTGGGGAGGTTGAATTGCATTAGCAAAGTTCGAAGTTGTTCGCGCCCCCCCCCTCGAGTGCCGCTACCTTCTAATTATTATACGAAGAATTATCATTATGTGAAACTATATTTAAGTTAACGTTTCTCAAACAACGGTTTATATTCTCTTATTCATACAACTTAATTGACATTTCTAAGTTTGCTAGTTCGTCGGAGAAACATTTTAAATTATATTAATATCGTATGAGCTTTACAAGTTGCATTACAATACAAAACTTACGCAATTAATTTTTGGAAACGCAAAAAATTCAATCAATTAAATCTCTGGATGAGATAAAGCTGCTGGTGTAAGCACAATCTAATAACAACTGCCCTTCTGGGAAATAAAAGCTGATGCCAAAACTAACGATCAATTAAGTTTGAGGGGGAGGGGGGTACCTTTAAATGATAACGTAAATAGGAATAGGTTAAGCGTAAAGCGGAAAGTAAAATTCTCGTCCTCGCAAGTGGATTTTAAGTACGGAATCCTTATTACATATTGTGTTTCAAATCTGTCCGAGAAATTTTCAAGATACTCCTCAGCTTCCGCATCCAAGTCAGGACTCTGGGGAATTGTTTTGAAATAAGACACCCTTACTGCCTTCGAGTTATTCAATATAGTTGGGAATCTAATATGCAGCGAGAACGTCGTGTACTTACTTAAAAATTGGCTTTAATAGCAACGCAAATTTAAATCAATATTCCACGTGTAATTATTTTTTTTTTACGTTCACCAATATTTCAAACCCAAAACATTTACAGTTAATACAACACGCCATCATAATTTACGTCGAACTATGTATGTTGCAGGTATTTGTGGTATAATCGTAATGTTTAGCACTTTATCATGATCATCAATGTGTCAGCAAATATTAACGCGGAGCTATTTCCATATTGCTTTCAGAAAAGTAACGCCAATAAATTTAATTAACCCCTATGAATAACACGTGTGAAACGCGTCGCCGTAGAAACGGGAGTTTAAATTTTAATCGTTCTGAAAGAATTCCTAATGGCCGCATAAAGTTGTTGTGAACGATTTAATCCGCGACGTTTCTATGAAATTCCTTCGTTTTGTAAATGAGGGTGTGAACAAGAATATTAAACAGAGTTCTCCGATTTCCTCTCCTCATTCTAATTTTTGCTTATTGTTTAGTGCACAGAGGAAAAGCAATCGTATTTGTTTAACACAATTGTAGTATCTATATCTACAAATTGTTATCAAAATAAATAGAAAATGTTTACATTTGATTGTAAAATACCCATTTTTAAGAAAATAAACACAAATAATAGTAAATTGTATAAATTACTTTTATAGGTAAAATAAAAACATGTTATATAAATTGTTTTATTAAATACTATTTCATATGGAAGATTTTCCATTTATTTATTTAATAAAAATTGACAAATATATAGTACTATTTAACACAGTGTTTGCAAACTAATACAGTAAAAGAGAGTAAGTACATTTTTACCCAATTGTAGTATATTTCTATTGATGTTTTGCATGCGAATTATACACTTTGTGTTAATTTGTGTTATTGGTTCCCTATATTGTGTGAAAAGTTCATAGTTAATGATGTAATTCTGTACACGTCTCTAAGAAAGAAGCTGAAAGCCACTGATAACGAATTTTGACCCTTAAGGACAACTAAGTTCGACTTTGTCTTGATACGTGCAGATCTTGTGAAGAAATTCACAGGCTGCAATACGATACAATTCATTCTGACACTTGCTCGACAAGTTCTGGGTCATCTACGAGGGTAAAGTTGAATTTATTAAGAATAAGAAAGTCTAGCAAGCCATGAAAAACAAAACATACAGTGTTATTTAGAGCTACTCTTTATCTGTCATTTGAAGTTCAGTTGTTGAAGTTACGTTCGTTAGAACCCAAGATACTATTTTTTAAAGTGATATTACAAGTAAAAAGAATGGAATTAACCAGAGAGCATTTTCGAATCTTTATTTATTATGATTTCAAAAAAGGTTTAAGCGCTTATGAGTGCAAAAAGAGTTTAGATTCGGCTTTCAGTGGACAAGCACCTTCCTTGGCTACAATTTACCGATGGTATAAGGAATTTGAACGCGAAAGAAATTCTGTTCAGCATCAAAATGGAGCAGGGCGTCCTCCTACGGCTGCTACCGACAAAAACATTGCGGCTGTTAAAAAATTAATTGAAGCGGACAATAAAGCCACTTATGCAGCAATAGAGCATCAACTCAAGATTGGATCCTCAGCTGTTAGAACAATCATACACGATCACTTGCATTTAAAAAAGTGGTTAGTCGTTTTGTGCCGCATCACCTTTCTGACTTCCAAAAAGCAGAGCGTGTAAGAATTTGCCATGAAACTTTAAATTTCGTAAATAATAGTGGACACCAAATTTTTTCCAAAATAGTGACAGGTATGACGAAACTTACATTCCCTTTTTCGACGTACCTACCTGCCAAGAGAGTCGTGTATAGATTCACGAAGATGAGGAAACTCCAACAATGACCAAGAAGCAGCGAGCTATGAAAAAATTTATGTATGCGGTATTCTTCAGAACTACGGGCCTAGTAAAGGCAATTAGGCTAGAAGGACAAAAGACAGTTACAGCTAAATGGTACACTGAAAAAAGTTTGCCTGAAGTGTTCAGTAAAGTTTCAGACAAGGGAATTAAGCTGCACCATGATAATGCATCGCCCTATATGGCAGCTTTAACTCTCCAGTTTTTGGCTGAAAAACATAAAAGTAATGGAACATCCGACGTATTCACTTGATTTAGCAATGTGCGACTTTTGGCCATTTTTTGGGCTTAAAAGGAATTTGCGGGGTAGAAAGTTTTCGTCAGAAGAAAAGATTGATGCCGCAATCACGCTTATTTTGAAGGTATTCTGAAAGATGATTGGTTGGGAGCTTTTGAACAGTGGAAAGAAAGAATGGTCAAGTGCATCATTGCATTTACCGATCCTCCTCTTAACAGTCAGGTGTCCTGTTGGTAACCCCATGATGATCTTGAGTTGCGCCCAGGTCAAAAGCAAAAGTTCTGCAGGTCTCTTTTTGCAAGGACCTCTAAGGAAGGTCTTGCTGTGGCGATGCCCTAGTCTGCTTAGGCAGAATCTGTTATGTTCCTCGTTTATCCAGTCACTAAAAAAGCCCCAAATAGCGTTCTTGATTACACCGAGGTCAGGTTCAGGGCTAAGGTATGCTATACCCGTACCCTCCCTGGCTAGTTCATCGCCTCGTTCGTTGCCGATAATACCCCAATGACCTGGCACCCACACCAGCATGACGCAGTTGTATTCCGCCAGGTCACTGAGCTCACTTAAGCATTTCCACACCAGTTTAGAAGAGATCTTTGAGCTTACCAAAGCTTTCAAAGCCGCCTGGGTATCGGTTAGGATAAAGATCCGCTTATTTGTGTAAGCCCTCCTTTTGTTTTACCGCGCGCATTGTAATATAGCGTATATTTCTGTTTGGAATACGGAGGCAAATTGGCCCAACGGGAAGCATAACTTATCTTTGGTCTATGCCCGTATATTCCAGACCCGGCACCAGTCTCAGTTCTGGAGCCGTCCGTATACCAAATCAGACTTCCAGGAGGAAAGTTCTGTTCAGGTTCCCGACGCAGAGTTACGTACGTCACCTAATCATCATCCGCATTAAAAACAGCCTGTAAGAAATCACGTGATTACACCCCACTGCAATACTATTCAACAATTTGTGTAAGATGTTAACATATCCAATGGTAATTTTCTTAACGAGTTAATAATTTAATCATTTTCAAACTGGTATAGTTTGACACAATGTGCAGAACTTTATACTTTATTAATGTGAAAATAAAATCTTCACAGTCTGTTGTAGCAATGTGTAACAATTTGCTACAAATTGTTCCGTAAGATCTAAAATTTTAAACAACAAAGAGTTGAAACTTTATCTTCACACTTACGAGAATTTATTGTACTTTTTACTCAGAAGTGGAGCAAAAATTTTGCTACAAACAAATTGTAAACTTCTTTTGGGTTGATGTGGAAGTATATCTAAATTCTTTTAAAAATTTTCAACAATTGTGGTAATGATTTCTCCACCTCATTTGTCTCTGTGTTGTAGCCTACTAATCTATTTTGTTTATTTCAGTGGTCACTGAAGAACCTGAATTCACGGACATCATCGAAAACATAACGGTGGCAGCAGGTCGAAACGTGAAATTCGCGTGTTCAGTCAAGAATTTGGGAACCTACAAGGTGAGTATGGTAATTAATGTGCGCAGGGAAAAACGCTAAATAATCTCCGTGTAAGGATAAATAAGGCGGAACGGTAATTGTTTTTGTATTCCGACATTTCATTACCATGTTTTTCGCATTAAAGCCTCACGATTAGCGTTATTTATGCGTTCTCTGATCTGAAATCGACGCCGAATTATAAATTTAGATTCTCCTAATTGCGAAAATATTTTTGCGTTTAATAAGCGATCGCAGACGGGCCCGTGTAAATAATTAAGCAGGGTTTATTAACTAAATAGTCCAGGGCAAACAAATATCATCGCATATTTACCGAAGGTAATCGAAATTTAATATTATTTAAAACGTGTTTGCTTTTTCTATTTGGTCCGCACGGGTTAGCGTTGTTTTGCAAAATAACTTGTTTACTTTGTATTAAAACTCTAGGTTGGTTTTTGAAACAATTATTTTAATACTGCAGAGGTAAAACAATATTTGTATTTAATTCAATCCGGCACCTCCACCATTTCTTTTTTAATGTAGATCAAATTTGATTGAAGCAATCTTTTTATTGTAAACGTGTTTTGGGTAAATTTAAGAATAGATTGTGTATGCAAGATGAGACTTTTTCACATTGTAGTGAAAACTAGAATATAACAAATGGGAATTTCACCGTAAGGCAGACGCAATACGGCGCATGATTGATTTGTTCATGGGCATCAGATTTGAATCAGTCGATTCCATGCAGATAGGAAAGTCAATGCCGGTTTCTGGGAAACTTTTTCACCACTCAATTTTCTTAGCCATGCCGGTCTGGTCTGACATTACTTTTTTAATACATCAGCCGTCGTCTTTGCTCGCAAAGAAATTGGACACTGTTTTTAGAGGAAGGTTTTACTGATATCTTTCGATTGAAGAGAGTTTTTCCCCCTTGCGAGTAATAGCTGTCCGTATATTTTACGAATAAAAGACGTTTCATTTAATTTTCGGTATTTCGCTAATGATTTTTAAGAGCCGCCGCCGCTCCTTTCACACACACACACCCTTTCGTTTCGTTTCGAAATTATTAAACATCAAAATCCGATTAATGATTACACCGGAGACGCAAAAGTTTATTTGTTTAATAAAATTCAATGCAAATTTCCCCGGGATAGGACGATGGAAATTTTCGGGTCTTATCATCATAAAACAACGACTTCGAGAGACTTCCAAATACTATATTTGCATTGGATTGATTCTGTCCTGTTCGAGGCTATGCTAATGTAAATTCACCCCCCCTTCGCCCCCACCCCCGAATTTTAATTAGTACATATAAATTTATTTTAAACTGCCGAGAGATGTATAACACGCAATATATTTGCACTACATTTTGTGGAAATAGTCATAGCTTTATGGTGAGGATTTATTCGAATGACAGCCGTCCCGGAGGTCTACTTCACAACTTTATTGACGCCTCAACTCACTAAACTCGTGTAAAAACCATCCACGTTTGTTTAATGCTGTTTTTATAGCTCATGACTCATCAGGATGTACTTACGAGTTATCATCATCAATTTTATTTATTTAAAAATCTCAGGCACTCTTTCGAGGATTGGGGGCGGAGGAGGTGATGAAGATAATCTAATTTTAAATCGCGTATATAAAATAGATAGTGCGAGTTTAAATAAGGATTTAAGGATTAGAAGATCCGATTTCAAAGCAGGTGCAAGTAAAGCCAGGATTCTTTTTTTGTTTCATTCGCCTACGAACATGAAACGCTCAGAGTAAGCCCCAAAAACGTCCACAGATTTAATGTTTCTTCTTTTTTTTAATTCCAAGTTTCACTTTTCGGTCTATTATCGATTCCGTATGCGATGATATTCGATGTATTGAAATGTAAAATATTCAAAGGCGTTTATATTATTTAAAAGCATTCTGGTGCCTTAAAGATAGGTGAAAGGAAAGAAAGAAAGAACGAAAAAGAAATCCGTAACAAAAAATGGAATAATCTGTGTTTTAGAAGAGTAGCTGCGCGCTAAAAGTTTTATAATATGTGATACGTTGTTATTTTTTGTCAAAACAAATTTGTGACTTGTTTATGACGTAGTGTGTGCGAGAAACTTTTCACTTTATATATTCTTTTAAGGTGAAGTTTCGAAGGGAAAAAAAATTATGTTTGATGTGCACGTTAAAAATAAAAATAAAAATAAAAAAAGTGCGGCCTCTTTAATCATTCATCGCGCCCGTTCAATTAAGGATAAATTTCGCTTTGAGAGCTTGTAAAAATCATAATACAAATTTCGCTAATTAATAAATATCACCGCGAGCTCAACTTTGAACAATAATGCTTAAAAACAAAACTCATTACTGGGACAGGAAGCGTTTGCTTGCTTTATTATTAAGCGCTTTTTCGCACAAAAACGTCATGTTCTTTGTTACTTTTTCGCCCACGGCTTGGAACTTAGCCATCGGTTAACTTTCACGACGAAGTTCTCCAAATTTGTCTTATTTAATTATTAAGTTTTTGCTAATAGCTTTTAATGCAGAAGAAACGACTTCCTTCAACACATTCGTCCTTCCGAATTTACATAATCCATTCGCTTGCGTTGTTGAGACGTGCGAAATCTGAAAATCGTAATTTCAGGACCACCTTAAATTTTATAAGATCTTGAATTCGCTTTTATGGAACGCAGAATGTAGAAGATAATCCATGCAAGTTCGCCTATAGTCGACGAACTTTTTCCATTACAGCCCAGCTAACAGACAGACAATGCAACTCAACTCAAAGGACAGATTAAAAACAACTTATGCCGGATATAATTTATCACCCGGCTCGATAGTATTAAGTTATGGCCGACGGTTACTATTTTATTTTAAATGTGCACCCCATTTTTCAAAAATAAATTTGATTTATGTTAGATTTTAACAATAACTTTTATTGTCATTTTATTTAATAAACCAACCATTAATGAATCGGAATGTAATTATCGGCATACATCATTAAATCATACACGAGTTGTTTAATAGCTGGTAAGATAATATCTTCTAGTACACGTCAATCGACCATGTACTATATCATATTTACTGACACACGCATACACGTATCTAATCTGGAGTTTAATTATACGAACTTGTTACCATAATCGATCTATTTAATAAACAACTCCTCCCCCCAAAACATCTCAAAGAATTTCGAACCCAAAAAAAAAACTAACAGCGCCCCTTACAGTGGCACTCAAAAGAATTTTGAACTAAAAAGAATTAAAAAGTACACAGAGAGTAATGACCAAGTGAGATTTATGCACATTTGGAGAAATTATTATTATTGTTGAAAATTTAAAAAGAATTAGATACATTTCCACCTCTACCTTAAAAAGTTTACATTTCTTTGTAGCTCGAAGTAAAAAGTTCCATACAAATTTGACTTTTGTACTGTAATAAATTCTGCCGTATTCCAGCCTGTGAATTTCTTCACAAGGTCTGCACGTTTCACGACAAGGTCGAACTCACATCTTTAGTTGCCCGATTAAGAGTCAAAATTCGTTATCAGCGATGCGTACAGAATAAAATTAATTCACGCATTTTATGGTAATACATTTATTTTTCTTGTTTAATATTTTGCTACAAATATTATTCTAAAATTAAATGTTAACATTTTAGAAAACAATTTGTAAATATAAATTCTACAATTATATTAACAAGCACCATTGTTTTTTCTCTCCATGCAATATTTTTTCTTTTTAAATGTGGGGTGTCACATCACCTAAATCGATATACTTAATCAAGAACCACCCCCCTAAAGCAGCTCTCAAAGAATTTTAAATTAAAAAAGAAAACTAAAGAACTAATTTTTTTTTTTTTAGTATGAAAGTGTCTCGTCTCATATTTTATGAAAACCAAGAGGGTATAAATTAAAACGTCATAACGATGATGCGGCGTAATGCGTCCTATGATTATAAAATTAAAGTGGGTCACATTTCCGACGAAATAACATTAGAGACAATAAGCAGGACAAAGGCGGTTAATTACATTTGTTAATAAATTTTCTAAAGCAAAACGCATAAAAATAACTTAATAATCCAATTGCACCGTGTTTAAATTTTCGTTTACGTTCCCTTTCGTAATTATCGGACGGGGAACCAAATTTGTAACAATTATTCTTTTGTTTTGTTCACGTTTTAAACAAGTTTTCGCCGCTCCGGACGCAGCGCAAATTACTTCCACGTAAGTTTAATTGAAATTTTCATAATTTTGTTTTACCACAGGCCTAATTATTTTCTAATTAAATATTATATAATTTACTCGGCCAATCAAATTTTATCTAATATACTCACTTTCATAAATGTTCTTTACATACAATCATAGGCATTCTAACATTTTTCGCAAGTTCACGTACGTTCCTTACTTGATTCGTACCTTAAACACACAAGTAAACAAACATAACTTCAAAAAAAATTGTTTTATTGATTTGATTTTACAGTGGTTCTCACATTGGGAGGAAATTCTTTTATGGTTGAATCCTACTTTCGAAACGCCCAAAAAAACAATGGCGAATGGACCTATTCTATTTCTGATTGTATTGCAGAATTTCGGGAAAAGATTTCCAGAAACTGTATTTCTGTACCACAAATTTGTTAATCAACTTCAGTACTCTGTCGGACTATTCAGAGAAACTGGCAGTGTGGCTAGAAAACAGGTATCAGATAGGCCTAAAGTAAGAACTGATGAGGTAGTTGAAAATGTGAGACAAATTATGACTGATGCTCATCGCACTTCCATCCGTCACCTGTCACAACAAGTTGATCTTTCTGTCGAGACCTGCAGAACTATTCTAAGAAAGGACTTTCAAATGTTCCCTTATCGTTACATGAATTCCTTCCAGTAGATTTTGAACCAAGGCGAAGATACTGTCATTGGTTTTTAAACAATATTTACTTGACGATTTGTTGGACAAAACTTTCTTTTCCGATGAGGCCCGGTTCCATTTAACAGGATACATTAATTCTCAAAATATGAGGATCTGGAGTACAGAAAACCCTCATATTTTCATTGAAGCCCCACTCCATCCACAAAAAATTGGTGATTGGATAGGTTTAAGTCGGAGAAGATTGATAGGTCCAATATTTTTTAATGACACACCAACAGCACTTAGATATCGGGAAGAGATTTTGCATCCATTTATTAATCAACTGCATGATGACGAGTTGCAATTTGGATATTTCCAGCAGGATGGTGCAACGACTCATGCTGCTGGAGATACTTTAAATTTCCTTCAAGAGCTTTTTGGAGATCGGATAATTAGCAGAAATATGGCAAACATATGGCCTCGCGATCTTTGAATTTCTTTGTTTGTTCCCACTTAAAAAATTCCATTTTAAAACGCCCGTTGATGATTTACAGGAACTTACCCTAAGAATCATCAAAAAATGTGGTGAAATAAACAATTCTCCCCACGTTTTGCAAAATGTTTTTAATGGATGTCGCAGAAGAGTTAGAAAATGCCTCGAAGAAGACGAAGGCCATTTTCAACATCTGTTGTGATTTCACGTTCAACGTTATTTTCTATGTTTTATTTTGTTTGGTTTCAAATACGTAATAAATCAATAATTATTGGTTATGATTTTCTGTTAACGTTATGTCAAGGTTAAATGTCAATTTGGCGTTTACTCATCAAGTAAGGAACATACGTCAATTTTACAACAAACTATACAAGGTTTCCTTTCAATTTAATTTTGCAACAAACTGTACGTGTATACAGTTTTATTCCATTAATGATTCACTGTTTTTTTTTAGATGACAAATATGTATTAAAAAAAAATAATGAATGCTTTGTTTGTTTTTCACGTCGTAATTGAGTTAGGTTTTTGTTTTGAATTCGAGACCTTTAGTGTGGTATAACGAAATCGATCGTAATAAATCATCCATGTAAAATATTGGATATCTCCCAAGCCCAATTTTCCCGAAACGAAGTGAACTTGTTTACATAAACGCGGGGTGATGAACTGCCTTCATAATTCGCGCAAGTTATAAC
Organism: Serrognathus titanus; assembly: GCA_039766575.1. NCBI lineage: Eukaryota > Metazoa > Arthropoda > Insecta > Coleoptera > Lucanidae > Serrognathus > Serrognathus titanus. Next base: position 4,875,186 of record CM077916.1, on the reverse strand, counting down.
GCAGAAGACGTTCCGAAAGAGTTCGTAATGCAGTTGGTGGTGGTGGTGTAGCATTTAGTAGGACCCCCAGGGTCGTAGTGGTAATAGGCGTTGTGTGGATGTAAATACAAGTGGCCAGCGCAGCGACAACTATGACAAAGAAGAGAGACGGAAAACGCTGAGACGGGACACAAAATCAACGGTCGAGAAAATGAGGTTGAGATGCTGTGGAGCGAATAATGGAAGATGCTGTGCGTCCCTCGGATGACGGTAGCCGTTCTGCCCATTGTTATCCATGCATGTATTCAATCTATCTCTCTTACACTCGACGTGCATTAGAATGCAGGACACACATCTCTAAATAAAAATCCACTAATTACTATTTATCGTTATTACCTACCCTCACACCCTATCATCCATTTTTTTTCTCCGTTTACGCGAATCAAATTTGAATTCCCTTTTTTTTTCTTTTCTTAATTCAGTTAGTATCGAAAAAATATAAAAGAAAACGAGAGGGGTAATTTTAATTTACTAAGAAGTTTCGATGAATACTAAGAAAATTCTACCGTTCGAATGCAATCGTGAAAATTGTTTTTCTCGTCACAAATTTTAATTGTATTGTCTTCCTGACTGAGCTCCATTCTCCTCAGGAATGTGTGATGACAACGGCGAACTTCAGAAGTTGGTAACTAAGCGAAACGTAACCATTGGACTGCAGTATTTTTACGGCTGCAGACAATATGTAATTCAGTAGCGATTCGAAGGGAGGGCAAGAGATGGGGAGAATCCTTGATTACAACGTTGATATTATTAGATTATAAGCCCGGGGCAAGGTCCGTTAGCCTGGTTTACGGGGTATCTGTTAAGTCGGATGTTCAATAATAAATATTGTTACGGTGCGACGAATTTCGTTTAAATCTGACGACTTCGCTTCATTGTGCATGCATTATTTTCCGCAATTCTGACTTTCGATTTCATTTTAACCAATAAACTCCGATACTCCAACGTATAACGCAGGAACATCTCTGCAAAATCGAATCTTTATACGTGTCAATGAGCTTCACAACTTCATCTTCCACATTTTATTTACGTACATATACAAGAATTTCGGTTACGTAATACCAGCAAAATCATATGTGTGAAGGTTTATAAATAATTAATTTACTTCGATCAACTGCGCACTGAAAAAACAATGACACAATTGTAGAATTTATGTATATCTACAAATTGTTGCTAAAATGAAGACACCTATAATAAATAGAAAATGTAGAATAATGTTTGTAGTAAAAAATACTACACGTTTTTAAGAAAATAGTCTTGATACGTGCAGACCTTGTGAAGAAATTCACAGGCAATGCAGCAGATCCATTCCATCTTGGGTCCATTTTTGTCGTGATAGTAACTTTTACAAACGATGCAATAATCGTCATTATCACTGTTGGTGCCATCTGAGGTATGATCCGATGGAATCACTACTGCATTCTTCATTAATCATCTTTGGTGCTTCAGCTTGCTTTCTTATTATTGTTTTGCCTTTCTTAGCGCTATTATTCTTCTTGCTTTTTCTTATTTCCTTTCCTTCCTGTTTTTCTTGTAGCTTTTGACGCTTTCTTTCCCGCACGTCCAATGATGTGATAAGTTCTGCATGCTGCTTGCGTGGATTCGGCTTACTAGGTTCTGGTACAACAGGGGCATCCAATTTGGTCGGTACGCTTAGCGCACCTCGGTACCCAGGCTTCCGCCCATAACCTGATTAGTTTCAGCGAGGGAGCACCACCCTTAAGAGGCCAACACCAGTTGAGGGCTCCCGACTCAGCCCTCCCCTTAGTACTCATGTTAGGTACAACAGGGACAGGTGGAACTCCTTCGAACGACACTGAAACTTATTCAACATTAGAATGTTCATTTTCAGCAGTAGTACAGGGATCATTTTCAACAGCGGTATTGACGTCGTTATCATTAGCTCCTGCAATGTGTTCAACTACATAATAGGTATAGTCTGGAATCTTCGCCGAATTGTAGGGAAATATCCCACAGGCTTCAAACCCTGACACTCCATTCTGGTTGGTTACAGCTTGCTTCCAGGCTTGGTTTAGATTCCTCCAAATTGGTATCTGGTAATTCTGAGTCCAATGCCTACAAGTTTCATTCCAATAAGTTTTCAGTGGTTTAAAGAAAGATCTGTTGAGAGGTTGCAACCAATGGCTGATAATGAACAGATAATGTGAATGTCGTTTTCCGCTAAAAAATCTAAAATATCCACGTCATTGCAATGTGAGGCTTCGCCGTCAAGGACCAAAACAATCGGACCAGGTTCTTTTCCGGGGAGAAAATGATCTTTTATCCATGATAAGGAAATAGTGCTTTTGACATAGGCTGAATCAGGAGACATCTCAGCAACAGATCCTGGAGGCATGTTGTCCTCAAACTCACGTAATTAGATCACGTACGGTGGAAGAAATTTGCCTTCTGCGTTGCAGCAAACGACAGTACTAATAGTTGCACCTTTTTCTGCACTGGTGGGACTTTGAACATCTTTGGACCCTTTCGATGCGATTACTTTCCCGGACTTATTACACAGTTGCAAGTTTTATCCATATTGAAAAGCTCCCTGGGTTTGTCCATTAAATCATGTGTCTCTAGGGTGTCTAGAAGTATCTTAAAATATTTGGGATGTCTTTTCATGAAAAGACGAAACCAGTCATATCCTGCTAGCTCGTTTTCCTTATTGAACCTGTGTTTCATCTGATTTTTTTCAGCAAATGTGTAAGCTAGATCCCTAATATCGTTACAGATTGGAGAATACCCAACTTTACTTACTTACTTTCCCAAGACAACCATAGGGACCTAGACTCCCTTTATCTAAGTGATTCTTGCTCACCCTCCTAAAAAGAGTTCACAAAAGAATTCCAAATTCTTTTGCAATGGAATTGGCACTTCTAGTTTGATCCTGCAACGTCAGTGCAGATTCTCCTCTGTCCATTGCCCTCTGGACGACTTTCTTACATACGTCCGCATAGTTCACTGCAATAAATAAGTACGTACCCACACGTAAAATAAGTAATTTCCAGATTGGCATCTTATCCAACACAATTTATGCAACTAACCCCAATGTGTTGGGGAAGACGCCAAGCTCCTTCAGTAAATCAAACTTTGATGCCAATTACTTCTGCAAAAAATAGGAATAACAAGAAACTTACCTTTATCCCAGCTAATAATACGCCACAATTGAAAACTGCGTCCGTCCTTGATTATTGGACAAAATACTAACTTTCACACAAAGCCAAAACTTCACCGTGTTAAAACTTGTCAGTTAATTTTACCGACTTACTGACTTTACCGACATGTACGCTAAGATAATCTGTAAACTGCATTTTGCGGACATCTACTTAACAAACTCTGAATTAGGGTGCTTTGGCGTCTACCCCAATTTAGCCTCTTCCCCCCAATTACCTTATTTAATTTAGAAACATTCGTATTTACCTTCAAATAATTTCTGCAGCGCTATACTGAATTCACGTTCAGACGGTCTATTTTTCTGAAAATTATTTATTATGAATAAAACAGACGACAGTCAAACACAGACAAGTTTGTTCTTGTCACATACGCCACCAAATCGCCATCCGCATTAAACGGCCAATAAGGAGACGCAAAAAAACACGTGATTACACGCCATTTCAATACTATTCAACAATTTGTGTAAGATGTTAACATAACCAATGATAGTTTTCCCTAACGATTTATTAATTTAATCGCTTTCAAATTGTAAAAAGCTTTTCATTGCGATTTTATTATAGTTTTACACAATGTATAGGACTTTATACAACAAAACGTGAAAATAAAACCTTCACAGTCTGCTGAAATAAATTTTTACATAAGATGTAGAATTTTCTACAACAAAATGTTATACTTACGAGAATTTATTGTAGTACAAAAGCCAATTTAGTATGGAGCTTTTTACTCCAAAATGGAGCAAAGTGAACTTTTTAAAAGTACAGGTGAAAACATCTATTTTTTTTTTAATTTTCAATAATCGTGTTAATAATTTCTCCACCTCCATTTTACACAATCGCATGTCAGTTTTCTCTGTCTGTCTGTCTGAGATTAACGAAGATAAGAGCCCTGGTAACCATCACTAATGTATTTTTTTGCTGGGATACTTACGATTAGTGAACCCGCCCCTGTTGAACCCTACGGTCTTTATTTAAAGTGAATTTATGTTCAATTCCCAAAGCTCAATAAAATTTATGTACAATCAAAAACAAGCACTATTTAATTGGATAATTTGTGTAAAAACGCACCGTCGACGTCGAATAGAGGAAATCGCATTAGCCTCGCGGAAAACTTGCCCTGAATATTCGAGCGTTACGTTTTAAAATTCATTCGCACGTAGTGATTGAAACGGTTTTGTCCTTTACGTATACCGTTAATTTCGCTTTTTTGTTTTAATTTGAACGAATTAACTTCGGCGAGTGCGTATTCTTTTTCGCGAGATGAAATTATAATTATTCTTACTTTTCGGGCTTTCAGTGGGTAATCGCGAGGGCAAACAATTAAATTACAAAGGCAAAGAGGAAAAGAATAAATTCGACTTTGCGATTGTTTCAAAGAGCGTGTGTTTTCTTAATCCGGGTGGAATAATTAATAATAATTTGTTTGACAAATACAGGTAGGAATAGCCGAGCAATTAAGGAATGTCACCGTAACACAATTCAAGGAGCAGTAAAGGTAAACCGTAGACAATCTACCCCCTGCTGTGGCATCTGTTTCGTCTTCATTTCAGGAATGCAACGCTTACCTGCAATAAACATATATATCAAACAGACATTCAACCTCCTTGAATGACCGCTTACACGCCGAGGCAAACTTGTAAACTTAGAGTATTGCACTTGACTGTACCCGACTGGTGTAAAGCCCTCACTAAGCCTCAGAACGTGCGGTCTATCTCCCAAACTGCGAATGGCTTCTTGACACCCTTCTCTGTCTCACCAGGCGCAAAGGCGTATGAGACTCCTTTTTCAAGTACTTCGCAGTTTAACGCCGGATTCAAACTATCACCGACTACGTCGTTACATCACATCAAACCCCAAAGATCTACGAATGAATCTTTTTTTCATCGAACGACAATTTCTCAAGCATTTAACACTTCATTTTTTTTTTCCTTTCGCCCGCACACCCACGTCAATCCAAACCGTTTTCAAAGCCGAAAGCGAAATGTTTTATAACTTCAATTACTTTAAGCCGTCTAATCTGTTTATAAAGTACCCTCACCGCAGGATATCACTTCCCTATTTTGCATACTCACTTTGGCGAATTTTAAAGGTGCCACAACCGAGCCAATCGATTTACACGCAAATGAAATTAAACTTGGCCAGAGCTTTCATATTTTTTACTAGCAAATATTTTCATATAAATTAATCTATTCGATTTATTCTAATTTTACTAACAGCCAAGGCACGAAGTTGAGACGAAGCGAAAATAGGTGGATGCGCCGGGGAATTTATTTTTATTAATTAAAATTACGGCAAACTACGAGGGATATATTGATTTGACGTGGAAGAGAGATTATGCAACGTATCCAGACATGCATGTTATTAAAATTCGTAAATAAAACCCCCATTTCTTATCAAATCAAATAAGGGGGAAAGTCTTTTGGAAATCCGGGGAATCGATCGTCCGGATTCGTCTTACAAGTGCATATAAAAACTACATGTGTTTTGCGACGACGGGGTCCGTGCCCGAACAGCTTGCGGATCCAGTAAAAACCTTTCCTCCTCCAACTTGCCTCATCACGAACTTTGAATGTTTTTATTGTTGATGAGCGTTTATCTAGTTTTATGCAGGATTCATTTCTACTGGTGCTGCTGTTTTACGGGCGGAAGGAAACTTTATTATGCTAAGCAGGTTTTGAAAGTAAGGATGCGGTGTTTTTCGGTTTTAATATGTTAGAGTATGGGCAACGAAAATGAAATCGAACATGAGAGGGAGATTTAATGACGCAGAACAAAAAGGGAAAAATAAGCGAAGCAGGAAGTATCTGTAATATAGACTAATTGATGGAATAAAGAATCGATAGTGCGTTAACTACATACTGACAAAATAACAACTCTGTCTGATTAGTTGGCGGCAGTGATACCGGGCGTAGAGCCAGGAAAAACAAAGCTTCCTCATGCACCCCGGCTGAGTGTGTAAACGTGGATAAGTGGTAAACAAGGTAGTAAATTTCCCTGTGCGCTCAATGGCGCGACGGCTCGGGATCTCTAGCCTTTTCCCGCGCGTTATTATATCGCTGGAAATAGACGAGACCACCATGTGTTTCTTAAGGATGACTTACAAAACAAAAAACCCCCCGGAATTCATTTTTAATGCCCAAGGTTTCCTTTTACTCTTTACATGACTGCGCAAATCTCTCCCTTAATTAGTCGATTTAATTCAATTAAAAAAACACGCAGTAATTTGGGGGATTTCCCTCCGAGCACTTAAGGTATTACGAACGAATAAAAATCTCCCGTGTAAAACCTGTAAACAGTCGTGAATATAAAAAAGGGAATTCTTGGCGATTTGTTGCGATAATAAAATATAACGGCGTTAATAAAATTAAAGGACAACAGGCCGGTTTTCTGGGTGGCGAAAAAAGTCGTCGAGCTCTCGTTTTTATTTCGTCCTCGAGTGGGCGCAGATTTAAAACTCTTCTTGCGGATCCCTCAGCTTTTTTTTGCCGCGCTCCGTGGATTATACATATTTATACATGACATTCAACAGGTTTACACCATTAGCAATTAATTTGGGCGCTCCACAAAACAAGGATTTGCGTCCCGGAATTTACATCGCACGTGCGCCCTTATCGAGAGTGAATTAATTTTTGTTATCATTTATTTTACAATGGAATTAGATTTATGAGGGTTGATTTTATTGCAGTCACTATCATTATCAAATTGGTTGCGCTAATTAAAAGTATTTAAAACATAACGGGCTCCTCCGCCATTTTTTTTTCGTGTGTTATTGATTTGCTGCTGAGAAAGAATTATGACGAGAGATGGAATTATTATTGATGAAATAAATTGAATGAATTCAGTGCGCTTCGTTAATGAGCTGAGATGTGAAATTAGGAGACAAGAAAAAAAATGTCTGCTTAATACAGTCGTATTATTTAGTTTTCCACTTGATGAAATAAAGAATGGAATAAAATTCAAAAATTACGTTTCGCGAGATAAAGACGGTTAAGGTGGAAAAATGATATTTTAATCTTAGTTCATTACACGGCGATTTAATCTGTTCATCAGATTGTGGATCGGGCAGTTCCATTTTGCTATAAAGTCTCGGATACGCTTTGACAAATGATAACTGAGAGAAATAAAAGGACTTTTGATGGCGTGGTGGAATCCCGCACCTCCACCGGAATAAAGCCTATGAATAATTTCCACATTTCTTGTCTCAAATTTCTTTATCTCTCTTCCTCTCCGCAATTCGATTCTAAAGCTGGCGGAGTATTTTATTCATTTTATACGGCGACGTCGAATCCCGCTACTTCTCGTCACACTTGTAAAACACGATAAGCGGCATTAAGTTTAAATTGTAAGTTGAAATTATTCAAAACTACTTCGTCTAGTGTGCGCTATTTACGGAACAAACTTCTCCTTGAGGAAAAAAAAAACAGCAACGTCGAAAATCTGTTCAATGGGCGCAATTTTGTTAAATTTACTACCGAGCTTTTTCGCTCTCTGAATCTACCTAGTTAACTGCCTCGAGCTTTTGATAAATTAGACTCATCATACTTTCCAACTTATTTAAGTCAGAAGAGGAGAGGAATTTTTATTTTTTCGTAAAATATAGATATAACTCTTGTTCTTTATTTCAGTAATTCGTAATAATGATAGCGCTGGTATACCTTAACGAGATATATATTTGATCGTATCTCCTCAGTTTTATGTGCTCTTCGCCGTTTACTTCAACTAATTGCCATTAATCTCGCTCCTTCAACGAACATAAACGCATACACCCTCGACCTTACTATTACCCTCTTTTATTTAACGGCCATTTCAACTACAATGTAAACAACTTTTCAGCCACGAGACAAAAAAGAAGTATGTTTAATAACGAAAGAGGACAATTCGACAAAAACCACGTGACATATTGGTTGTAACACATGTAAGTTAAATTCTCCCGACACGATGTATAGGGATTGTACCCTCGACGTAGTGCCTCAGCTGTTCGAAGCGACTACAGTTCAAATTATCTCATCATATGCGTAATATTGTGGGTTTGATCCTATCGATTTTCGTCTGAGAGCAGAGCGCATGAAATTCAAGTCGTATTCAGACAATTATTTGACGAACGTTCAATAGGCACGGTAATCATTAAAAAAAGGGCTTTTCCAGATGGGAAATAAAAATCCCTCTTGAATCGTAATTACACACTCCACTTTGAAACGTACAGTCGAACCTCGTTAAACATCTCTAATTATTTCTCATGAAAACAATAGACAGAATTATTCGATTTTGTACTTACGTAGAACATCATTTCTCGATGGTTACAAAAACTGATCTAATTTTAAATGTTAAAAACCCCTGAAACAAACGTAACCATGAAAAACTCAGCTTATGTAATTAATACATCCAATAATTATAATTAATCAAATAAAATACGACACACTTGCTTGTGTGTATGATTCATTATGTGTTGTTCACAGAGAAAAAACAATGGTATTTGTTAACACAATTGTGTAATTTATATATACAAATTGTTACTAAAATGAAGACACCTACAATAAATAAAAAATGTTTATATTTGATTGTAGAATAATGTTTGTAGTAAAATGCTACACATTTTTAAGAAAATCTTGACTCTTAATCGGGTAACTAAAGATGTGGGTTCGACCTTGTCTTGATACGTGCAGATCTTGTGAAGAAATTCATAGGCTGAAATACAGCAGAATTCATCCTGACATTTGCTTGGGTCATGTATAAACATTAAGATAAAGAAATATTTAATTTAGAAACATTCGTATTTATTTATTTTTGTATTGTGGATGACAGCTTTGCTATTGAAATACGCACACCATAGTGATACGAATTAAAAATTGCAGAGAGGGAGGATTATGATTGTTATGAAAGAAATAATAAAAAGCTGTAAAAGAGAATGAAAAGAAAAGTGTTATACCCCCAAGCCACCCTTTTACAATTAATAAAACGAAATCAGAATTTATAAACGCTTTAGTTTACTGGCATCTTTAAATGCTGGATAAAAGAGCGCTTGGATTTGTTGAAAATTTCAGGAAAATATTTGAAGTTGATTTAGAAGAATTGATTTAGCTAGGTTCTACTATATATCAAGATAATATTTAAAATTTTAAATGTTTAATTTGGGATAAGGAGGGAAGGCGATGGTGAATACTTCGAAGAAAAAGAAAAATAGTAAAAAGTAGTTGCCATAAAATTTATAGATTATAGCGCATGTAGAATAACTAATTAAAATGTTGAGTAAAGCCCGGGAAGCAAGTACGAGTTAGGCCGCATCCGCAATCGGGCAACCACATTATAAACACCCGGTGTACGGCGTATCTCCCCCACAATAACTGCCATCTACCCCTCCGCCCCGCTGCACCCCTAACCCTTACATGTACGTGTGATTTTACATAATTTTATCACACTTCTGTAATATCTTCTTATATTAAAGAAACTGGAAGTCGAATTGCATAACATTAAAAGTTTTCATTTCACAAAAAGAATGTGTTCCTCCTCCTTCCGCCTCTGTTGCTCTGTTGCATACACTGCTGTCATGACTTTCAAACATTAAATTGAATTTCAAATGCACTTACATTATGAATTAAAAACACGTACAGACATGTGAGACAAAATTACTTTTCTCATTCGAAATGATACGTGATGCTTTATTTTCTACGTACCCGCTTTTCGTACCTGATTATTTATGTGAACGTGATATACAGAGCGCAATAAATCTCTCTTTATTGTTGTTAATATTTACCGTTGTTGAATCCAACTTGTTTGTTTAATATCGGACGCATGAAGACTGACCGTAAAGACGGGACAATATAAAAACTTTACGTCGTCGCTACCTCCAGCAGTACTACAACAATAAGGCAAAAATTAAGACATTGTTTTATAAACATTATAAATTTTTACTATTTAAGACGCATAAATTTTTATTCACGCTCGTAAATTCCATCGGATAAGGAAGCTTCCAATTTCAAAAACAATTTTATGTTACGTCAAACATAAAATTCCTCAGTACTTATATTTATTTTTAAGGGGGCGGGGGTGGAGGTGAGGGAGGAAAATAATAAATAAATAGCTGGGGCTTTTTTTGTTTTAGGTGGCTTGGATGCACTTTGAACAATCGGCTATTTTAACCGTGCATAACCACGTCATAACCAGAAACCCGAGGATAAGCGTCACCCATGATAAGCATCGGACGTGGTTCTTACACATCAGCAATGTCCAAGAGGAAGATAAAGGCAGATACATGTGTCAAATCAACACTGTGATAGCAAAAACCCAGTTCGGATTCTTACACGTCGTAGGTAAGCGTTTTCCTTTATTAATCGCAAATTTATTTTTGCGCAAAATTATTTAAATAAAACTCGAGCCCTGGCTTTCATTACTTTTTGCAGAAAAATTAATAACGTTCACTGGCGAATCAATTTATGCCCGTAATTACTAATATCGTATTCAAAACGAATTCAAAGCGCCTCGCTGTATTGAATAAAACAAATTTCGAATGTACGACCGTATCAAAAGCTTTTTTTTTATCGATAATATAAAGGAAATGAATTAGCGAATGAATATGTTTGTATATAAAATCAGTAAAAACTAAAAACCGAATCGAACTGAATTTGTTTAATCGTAAATTATAAAAAGGCAGGATTATTTATTTAAATTGATTTTAGCACACATGTTAAAAAAAAGAGAGCCACGAGGGGTTTTCTACACAGAGAAAAAAAAACGGTATTTATTAGAATTTATATCTACAAATTGTTATTAAAGTGAAGGCACCTATAATAAATAGAAAATGTTTACATTTGATTGTAGAATAATGTTTGTTGTAAACTATTACGCATTTTTAAGAAAATCAAATCAAGAAGATCACAGCCGAGTGCTCTGAACCGCCCATAACGAATTTTGACTTTTAATCGAGTGTGGATTCGACCTTGTCTTGATACGTGCAGATCTTGTGAAGAAATTCACAGGCTGGAATAAGCCAGAATTCACTCCGGCTTGGGTCATCTACAGACGTTAAAAAATTTAGAAACATTCGTATTTACCTTAAAAAAGTCTGTTTTTATTTATTCGCAGAGTCACGTACGTCATCTAATCGTCATCCTCATTAAACGGCCAACAAGACGACGCAAGTAATCACGTGATTACACCCCACTTTAATACTATTCAATAATTTCTATGCTAACATATCCAATGGTAATTTTTCTGAAATTAACTAAAATTGTGTAACTGGCAATATAGAAAATGTTAGGAAAGAGTTTGTACATGTATTTCGGCCTTATTAGGGCTCATCAGAACTCTGTGCCTTAAAAAATTTGGATTATTGAGAAATTTAGGAAAACTTACCCTTTTTTTGAATTTCTTAAATCCCCAAAAAAAAACAGGAACCAGAATTAATGATAAAAAAATGAAATTCTTTTGCAAAATGTACAAGGAAAGCGATTGCAATCTCTAGCAAATTCACAAAAGTGACATTTTTAATGTTTTAATATTAAAAATTTCATTTTTTTTATCATTAATTTTGGTTCTTGTTTTTTTTGGGATTTTAGAAATTCAAAAAAAGGGTAAGTTTTTCTAAATTTTTCAACAAACCAAATTTTTTTAAGGTACAGAGTTCTGATGAGGCCCAATAAGGCCGAAATACATGTATAAACTCTTTCTTAACACTTTCTAATTTGGCAGTTACACAATTTTAGTTCATTTCATAATTTTCATCTGACAAGAAAACTTGATTTTATTTTTTGGTAATTTTTCTAACGAATAAATAATTTAACCATTTTCAAATTATAGAGAACTTTTCATTGCAATTCTATTGTAGTTTTACAAAATCTATAGAACTTTGTACAACAAAATGTGGAAATAAATTTTTACATAAGACGTAGCATTTTATACAACAAAATTTTGAAACTTTGTCTTCAGATTTACGCCAATTTATTGTTGTACATAAGTATGGAATTTCTTACTCCAAGATGGAGCAATAACTTTGCTACAAACAAATGTAAACTTTTTTAAGGTAGAGATGGAAATATGTCTGAATTTTTTGAACATTTCTCAGCAATTGTGTTAGTAATTTCTCCACCCCCATTTTCCACGATAATATGTAAATTCTCACTTTGTCATTTCTGTCTGTGTAACGGACAAGTGCGCTAGAATGTCTGTATTTTATACTATTTTTTCAACTTTGTTTCTTAAATGTAAAGAAAACTTAAAAATTTGAGTTATTTTGTTACATGCACAAAGAATGCGCAATAAAAAAAAAACTTTCTTTAACTTTTCCTTAATTATAAAAATCTTGTAGCAGTTAATTAAGCGCAATTAAAATAAGTGATAAAGGAGAAAGTTAACTTCGTCTGAATTATATAAATTATATAAAAGGAAACTTTGCGTTTTGTAATTATTTTTTTTTGTGTGAGGGAAAGTGATTAGAAGTTGTGGGGGAAAGCAAAACGCCGAAATGGAATTTTTGGTCAGCGTTTTGCGTGGCGTTTCGGGGGAATAATAACAAAAGGAGTCGTCGACCGAAATTCATAAATTAACGTTTCAATAATAGAAACACGAAATAAGATTTGCCGCGATTAAGGAAGCCGTCATTAAAACCAGAAACAATCTTCGCAAATTATAAGTTAAGTTTGGAACAGTAATTTCTTAATTAACAACTGTGACCTCCTCATAACTTATTGTTCATCTGCTGCTACTGCTGCTGAGAATTCCAAAGACAAAAAGACGAACTGCTGCCGCATTCACCGTAATTAATTGCAATACTTTTGACAATGCACTTGAGATTATACAATCGTAACTTGCCCTGGAGATGCTTACCTGTATTTCGCATACACGCGAGCTCTTTGTGTCTCACTTAGTACTACTAATTATTTTAAATTAAAGGAAGAGGGATAAAGTGATTCTGTTTTAAGAACCCCTGTCTGACAGCGACTAATTTGTAATAAGAAAAAAGAGTAACATTAACTCTTGAAGGGTTTTAGTTTCAAACTCCATCTCTCTGCTTGCAACAGTCATACATAATTCATTATAATTGCTTACGAAATATTTGTAAATCCCCTCGCGTAAATTTGATTTTATTGTCGAACGTGTGACGTCCGTCCATCGATTAGGGTAGACGTAAACAAAAACCAAACTCGCCACCTATAATTAAAACGCCATGTGAAAATCATCGCCATTAGATTTTTATGTGCGCAAATAAAAGCCTTTTTCGGTAAACAATTAAAGCTTGAGTTATGTTTTAACAATTCATTTTCCTAGTAATTTATACGAATATAATTATATACTGTTATTTGTGTGCGCGTTTTACAAATTACACTATAAAACACGACCGTATTTAAATGTTTAGAATAATATTCATTCCACGTAAAATCTAACCATTGTTTATCGAGTTTATTGATATAAATTCAACCGGGACATAATTGATTCTCTGGGCAAATACCAATTACCATTTCACTGTTTACTAATTATGTACCAGTTCGTTTGTTAGCATCGTAAGATTATTTATACCAATAAACGTAATAGAAAATATCAAATCGTTTTAATTAAAAAAAAAACCTTTTGCCATACAGAGTATACAGATTAAGAAAGAGAAACAATAAATAAGGAATAATTGTGCTGAAAATAAATAAGAAATTGAAAAACGAGCTCGCTCCAAATATGTTATTGTAAACATCCTGAAACTGGTTGAATATAATACAATTTTGAATTCCTTATTGAGTCCAGCAGTCGACTGAGATGTTCCCCGAGGGAATCGGCGATTTGTCCGCGATTCACATCGACAGGAAACCGGCCTTACAATCGGTGATACTCAGCGATCATGGAAATCGTTTGAACGTCCATTCCACCTTTACAATCTTATAAAATTTTATCTAAACGTTTCTTTTACTTGTAACGTTACACAATAAACAAAAATATTCGCAGACAAGTTTCTGCTTGATTAAAAACTTAAACGTCATATTATTTACCGAAGTGAAAACGACGAGATATAAGCGAGTCTTGATTTTTAATTAAATTTTTCGACGTACCTTATCGAAGCTGTCAAGCTATTTTTACAACTCGGGGGGGTATCTCCTTTTGCTAAACAAAGTGACCCCCAGGAAGTTGATCGAAACGAAAAAGTAAAAGTTTATTCGCGCGCACGCGTCTAAAAACTCGTTTAATTATTCTGAATAATCGTGTTGACAAACCGATAAACGTGTGCAATAAATTATGCGCGCCGGTTCGAAATATGTAAATTACGAATGAAATCGACGATTTATCTTTGATATAGATGAAACAACCTCTAAACGAACACTCAACCTAATTTATTTGCGTTTATCACACCCGGACAATTAACTTTTAATTTATCATTAGCACGCTAGTTTTTCTTCCAAATTCTGCTTAGAATTATAGAAAATGTGATGGTGGTGATGGTGATTTACAGTGAACTAAACGTCCCCTATTTCTGGTGTAAGGTGAAGCCGTCGTTAAAGCCATTACCTGGTCAATTACATTGAATCGAATCGCGGTTTTGGAACTCGGGTTATAATTGAAATCTGTGGGATGGCTGAAATTCCCTTAAATCTAGTAATTGTCAGCCTTTGTCCCAGAATGTGCGAACTTGTAATGCCTTATCTATTGTGGGTGCCTCCACTACTCTAATTTTAATTTCCACGCCGGCATTTAAAATCTGATCGATTCAATTAAGCACAACTAACAGACTGACAAATTAAATCCAGGAAAATTAAAAAAAAAAGCAATTAATTTGCATTTTCCAAATTAGTGCTTTTTTTTTAATCGTAACAACACGAGAAAAACAAAATCAATTTCGTTACTAAATTCCTTCCCCTGATTTCAATACGAGCAAAAGAGATAATTCCAAAAATGATTTTTTTTTAAGCAATCATCTGTACTTTTAAAAAGTTCACATTGCTCCATTTTGGAGTAAACAGTTCCATGCTAATTTGACTGCAATAAATTCTCGTAAGTGTGAAGATAAAGTTTCAACAATTTGTTATGTCAAATTCTACATCTTATGTAAAAATATACTGCAACAGACTGTGAAGGTTTTATTTTCACATTTTGTTGTAGAAAGTTCTACACATTGTGTAAAACTACAGCAGAATCGCAATGAAAGTTTTCTACAATTTGAAAATGATTAAATTATTAATTCATTAAAAAAAATTACCATTAAAAAATTAATCTCCGCCCACATTAATTTTTATATCCGTAGATACGTATTTCGGCAGCTAAGCTGCCATCTTCAGTTCTAAGTGCCACCGATTAGAAAACCATTCCTGAAATTCATTTTTTACTTAAAACTATGACTGGAGAGAAATTCAACAGATGGCGCCACCAAAACTAGTAATAGAAACTGACACAGATAGCGCTGGTGAAATGTATACCTTCAATTTTTGTTGAAATTTAATTTTAAGCTATGGTTGTACAATGACAATTTTAATGGTTCCTAAATGCCTTGGGTTAAATTTCCTTAAATTCTTGAAATTAATACTCATTGATTGAATTTTCCGCTTAAAAAGAAAACAGTTGGCGCCATCAAAATTTATTGACAATTTTTTTTTATCCAATTTCGACCAGAACTTCATTACAAATTATTTAAAGGATTTTTAAATGAAAATGTACACTTATGGTGTGATCATAAAAATATAATTACAAGGATTTGTTAACAGATGGCGCCACAAATTCTTTTATATAACAGAAAAACTCACACTGGTGGCACCACACACTGAATTTTCTTTTCTTTTCAATTGCGATTGAAACCAGAGCCGGGCCAAAGGGCTCCACATTTTTACTGCACTAGAGCCCCGTCAATTAGAAAGCCGGTCCTGACTGAAACTGATAACAAAAATGATCCTTGGGTTTTATTTGTTAAATTTTTTCAAATCTTTAGGACATTTCCGGATTAGTTTGATTTGTGAGATTCTTCTGCTCACAAATTGTGCTTGAAGAAAATTTTAATAGATGGCGCCTGTAAAATTTATTAACTGAAATTCACATAGGTGGTGTTAGTAATATTTCCATTCAATCGCAAGCTGCAATTAATCATTTTCGTGGTTCATAAAAAAAAGTTGTTAAAGAAATGAGTGATAGATGCCGCCACTAGGAATAAATTAATGAACTTTGATTAGGTCGTTTAATCTAACAATAATGAATTTCCTGGAAAATTCTTGCAATTATTTCTAATATAAAATTTCCCCGACTGGATTTTCGCTTAAAAATTAAGGTTAAGGAAACAGATGGCGCTAACAAAGTGTAACAAAATGGCGCTAGAAATTTTAAATAATATTTTTTCAACTGAAAATTTAATCAAAAAAGAAAAATTCAAATAATTGTAAGACATCTATATTTATGTGATTTTAAGTGATACGGAAAATCGCGATAAAAATATTTCAAAAATATGATTAAAGAAATTTTGAATAAGTAGAAGGGGCCAGACAATCTTTTACGTAAAACTACATTAAAAAAATTCTCCTAGATTGCACCATCGAATTTTCTTTTCTTTGCTAACGATTTTTATGTTTTATTTGTTAAATATTCTAAAATCCTTACGATATTTCCGAGAATGAAGTGTTTTGAATTAAATGTTTTGCTCGTAAATCGTAGTTAAAGGAAACCTTAACAGATGGCGCCGGTAAAATTAGAAATTTACCTAGATGACGCTACTGAAAAATTTTTCAAGTCAATTGACATTTAAAACAATTTTTTTTATTAATTTTTAAATTGATTTTTGCGATTTTTTGTACTTCTTTAATATAACAACTAATTTCGACTCATTGACTAAATTCATTGATTAAACGTATCACTTGCAAGTCGTAGTTCAAGAAAACCTTAGCAGATGGCGCGAGTAAAATTAAAGAAATTTCATAGTTGACTGACGCCACTGATTTTTTTTAAGTTAATTGACTTTCAAAAGAAAGTTTTTATTAATTTTTAAATTGCACCGAAGGATTACTTAGATTTTTTGTTAACATCTTACACAAATTGTTGAATAGTATTAACGTGGGGTGTAGTCACGTGATTATTTGCGTCTTGTTATTGGCCGTTTAGGTGGCGTAACATGTTTACATTTGGTCTATAAAATTAATTTGTTTTGTTTTGTTTGTGTTAAACGATTTTCTTAAAAATATATTACTACAAACATTTGCACAATCAAATACAAACGTTTTCTATTTATTGTAGGTGTTTTCATTTTAATAACAATTTGTAAATATAAATTCTATAATCGTGTTAATAAATTGTTTTTTCTTTGTGTAGATTGTAAAAGTAAAAAGAAATTTAGCGCAAGTTAAAACTGAAAAGAAAAATTGGAGTACCAAACTAATAAATAAAACTGCATGTACCACATGAGTTGATAATTTACTTGCACATCCCTTTTAATTTTTCTTTTTTTTCTTTTTTTTTAATTGAATATCATTTGCATATCTACGAATCGCAAGCAAGGCAGCGTGCAAATGTAATTTAACGAAACGTTGTACGCGGTCTTTTATAATTTCGCTGAATGGGGCGTTTCGTGAAAGCCGTTCGTTCGAAATACATTGAAAGCAGGAGTAGAAAAAAAGCGTGCTTACCTAAACAAGTACTTGTCTCGGGGTTTTGTACTGTAGTTCTTTGGTTAATTGATACGTTATTGAAGAATTTCCAGACCGTGGTGGATTAATTACGGGCCCAAGTGGATCCCGGCCGCAATGAATCGCTCGTGACACAGCAGATCACTTTTTAGGAAAGTCTTTCGTGCGCTCGCCACTCGTGACTATACATATATTAAAAGTGTTGGAACGACGAACTTTATTACACTTTTATCTTTTGCTCTCGCAGGAAATTTCGTAATGGCAGGATAATCGTAAACAATTCGGAATTAAACTTCTCAAAAACGCGTAAACACAAACATATTGCGTTTCTATTTATATTTCCGCGCTCGCGAATATATATTTTTTTTTTAATAATTCATTTGTGAGGGGTGTTTATTGTTGGCCGAATCAATCAATCATATTTTTATTACGATTACAATTGAGCGGGACAAAAACTCGCCGATACGTAAACAAGTTTTGTCAGTTTCGCACAAATTGCCGTACAATGTAAAACCATCCAAGTACACAAGGAATTATTACGACTTGGAAATAACATGTTTACCAAATTGCGTCAATTGTTTCCCCCGTATTTATACGACTTCAAATTCATTTTGAATTTACCTTTGTTAATCGAATCGGAAATCCAGGACTTAAATAAAAGAATTCCAGAAGAAAGGAAAATGTTGTTTTCTTTTTGGTTTGAGAGCGATGGGGGTAAGAAATTTTGATTGTAATATACGAGGGTAATAATTAGAAAGGACGCGGTAATAAAAACGCGTGCAGGGGTATTATGGGAATTAATTTTTTCTTACGGGAAAGTGTATACATAAACATGATGAGTTCCACGTCTTCCTGATCGCGGAAATGATTGATGATACACCACCGTATGTCTAGTTCGTTCAGACGGCGTACGGCGGACATTGGCATACAAGCTGTCGAGTATCTGGGGCGGGCACAGATTAAAGCATTATTACATTAGGGGAATCCCGGCTCGATACGCCAACGCCGCTGTTGAACCATGTATTGGATACCAGCAGATTGCACTTTTCCACCACAGCTTCTCTAAAATTTATTGAAAGCGTTTCTGTGATCCGATCTCGAGATTTTATTAACCGGAAAAATTATTAACACGGCTTAAAATTCAAAGCTTTCTATAAATCATCCACGCCGTCGAGCTTAATACCTGAACGACCCTAATTCAAAAATTTATTCGCGAAAAATTCAATAAACGCCGAACGCAAAAAAAAATTAATCATCACTCGCTGGCAATTCGGGTTAATTAGTAAACATGCAAAGTTAGATAAGGTGGAGGTAGACGTGATGTTCAAACAAGACTTCATCTTATAGTTCTTGCGGCAGCGCAGGGGTGAGTTTAGGATTGTGTGGCCTATCTGTAAATCTGGGTTTCGTTTAGCCCCCAAATTAATGCAGACCTCGTGCCACAAAGTCAACAATTACGTTACATCGAGTAATTTTCAGTTTTGCGTCCCTTATGTAAATCTAATGAGTATCAAAACTGCGCGCGCGGGGAAAAACGCCGCGTCTTCGCTTTTCCACGCTTTTTCCACGCATCAATGGCCGAAGGTAAAATCATAATTTAATTATTTATAAAATAAACATTTTACGCGCTCCGACGAACCCAAAGTTCCTTTACCTCGCCCTCTTAACGTGTTTACTTACGTTTTTCTTTCTTTGCTTTCACTTTTTAATCGTTAATTTTAAATCACGCTTTTGATTAACCCTTATGGCGAATTTATCAGGTTTTCTAGCGCATCTTTCTAGAAAGAAAAAATCTAATTAACGTTGTTTTTGACTGAACGATAAAATATAACACCAAATTTTTATGGGGAACTTTCCATTGTCTCGGTAGTAAAAACGCAATTCCAGAAGGCGGAATGATTCCAATTAATTTGCGAGCCGATAAAATTCCAAGAGTTTCGTGTGTGTTTATGCGGAGCACGTCTTAGATTAGTTGAGGAGGAGTTGGTTTCCTCTACAAAAGATGATTATTAATTCACGAGTGTTTTTGCGTTTTAAATTGGCACGCGAGGTGAAAATGCGATGGAAGCAGACGTATTTGATTGAAATTTGTTTTGTGTAAACCTAACAGGAGCTTTGGATGCTCTCATCTATTGACAAGCCGCATTTCGACTCATAACGGTGTGAAATCCACTTCGAATCATGTGCTTTATAAGGAACCGTTTCCTAAGATCAAAGACTTTATTACACTACCTGCTTCCTGATTAGGGGAACGGAATTATCGACGTTTATTCTCAGATAGCGGTTAATAAGAAAACTTCGACTTATTAGATTTGCGAGGAGCTTTTCCAACGCAAATATTAAATTTAAAGCTAATTTATTTCTGCCCTTTCTTTATGTTTTATTCAATTAGCGTTTTATTCGCGATAGAATCGATCGCCATCAAAAATATCGTACGGAACGATTGTCATCACGGAAAATTTACGATGCAAGTTCACTTTGTATCCGGGTGGATATAACCGCGAAACAAAACTTACTATTTTATTGCAACAATGCAATTCCAATGAATTACAATATTTACTGCTGCTTTTGTTTCATGTATTCTCGGCGACTTCTTCAGATACACTCCAAGAAAATTTTGCTAATATTTAATGTGCTGTATAACAAATTAGGGACGTGAAATAACGGGCCACTTGGCATCTTGCTCGATTCTTAATGCATCGCAGTTCTATTTCTATATTTATTTGAATTAATAACCGCAATATTGAAAAAAAATTGAGTAAACGCAGAAGCGCATGAATTCAAAGAGTTGTTTAACAAAATGTAAATTTTAATTTTGAAAATAATAGACACTGCAAGCTCGCAGAGAAATACTGCGCCAAATAAATTTCCATTAAAATTATAACGTTCGGGCGTTATTGCCTTATATACTAACGAAACTAATTTATGAAGTTTGTTTAAAAATAATTACTTCATTATCCGCGCAAGCCAGTCGACTTTAAATTTATCGCCGTTTAAATTTTGGAATTTCTCGGATTGTCGTTTAAAATAATTACCTGCTGCATAAAAAGGTAGTGAATGAGGTTCGTCACCCGAGAGAAGAAACGCGGATACACTTAGCCCGAAATGAATTACCTGTTATTAAGGAATGGGCAAAGACTCAATTGGAAGTTTCGGCTTCGACAATAGCTTACATTTAACCGCATTGGCGGGGCGCTTAATGAAAGCGCTCGACCCCCCGAGAAGAAATACGGCCGCAATCAAGTGGACCTTTAATGCGTCGAGGAATTGTGAGGGACATGGCCTGTTTCAATTCCTTTCCGGTCGGCCAATCAGTACCAGACTGGGAAGAACTCAGTTAACTAAACTACTGCTCGTTTTATGTCCTGTCGTGTACTCCTTTCCATTCATCCACGATGAAACGCTGATTAAATTAAAATATTTTTGACGAACGTCCGAAAAAAATTAACAACGCAATCAGTAAACGAGGAAAACCAAGTCTTGGTCTTTTGAATTTCTCAAAAACAAACACTTAAACCAAAATTAAATTAAACCTTTCATCTTTTTTTTTATCATACACGAGGTTTGTTCTAGCAGCACTGTTAAAAATTGTACTGAACATGCGCAGTGACACTTTAGCGACGCGAATTTGTCATTGCGCATGTTCAGTACTGCTGCTAGAATAAAGCTATGATCTTCACACAGAGAAAAAACGATCGAAGAACTACAAATATCTACAAATTGTTACTAAAATGAAGACACCTACAATAAATAGAAAATGTGTATAATTGATTCTAGAATATTGTTTGTTTGTAGAACAAAAATATTAGTAAATTGTGCTTCTCTCTTTTAAGAATTAGTACGAGTAAAAGCCATGACGTTTCTTCCTCTTCTCCTCATCATGTTTTGAAATTTAGAAAAACAATTAAATAGTAAATGGCAACTTTGACAATTTATACCTACTTCACAGATATTTTCTTTTAAATAATAATACATGGAGCTTTTATTATTACAACAAGTTTTTTCATGTATTTTATTCCACCCATGCAAAGAAGCATGAAATTAATTTCCACGTTGTACAACAGCTTTTCATCAGTTCACATGGAGCAAAGCTCTTAAGTACGGTGCACTGTTAAAACAAGGATTAATATTTTAGGGGGCGTTTGTGATTTTAAAAATTATTTGCGAGGTAATCAGCTTTTTTAAAATAAATCCGATCCGTCCATTTTGTTACTAATTAAAACGCGTTGCATGCGTTTTTATGAAATGAAAGCTAAAAAAAAAAGTGTGAAATAAAATTAACGTTTACTGCACATAGTTTTCACTTTCCTTTTGGCCTGTTCTTCTTCGGAATGAAAAGCTTTTAAAAGAACATAAATAGAAAATGGGCGAATAAAAGTCGAAGTCATTACTTTGTTTATTTTGCTGCGAGTGGTGATCGGTAGCGTTGCCGGGGTTGATTGTGAATCCAATCCACGTGATTCCGGTTGGCCGTTGGAAGAGTGTAGGACACGGGGCCCTTGTGGTTTAAAGATGAACTTTGACCCTCCACCTCGGGCCGTGCATTATTATTCGCTGCAGCAAGTCCAATGCTCGAATGCTGCAAACTTTTTTAACTACCAGAATTCATTAAGAATTTCTCTGTTGATAAAAGTAAGATGTTTCTACGTTTCATTTCACTTGAGGTAGACACGCCGTTCCCATACTAAATACCAACCCTCTACGTGAAACTAAACTTTAATTTCGACCGGGGTCTTCCTTCTTTTATTGAAATAAAACCCGACGAATATCATATTAGATTTTTGCCAACTATAATTACAAGATTTTCATTAAGTTTTAATTGAATTTTTTTACGTGTGTGTGTGTGAGTGAGTCAGTCAAATAAAATGATTTTAATTTAAATAGCAAAATGATGTGCGACAGTAAAAAGGAAATTAAAAACTCTGGGCGAAAGAATTTATCTAAACATTAATTTTCTCTTGCACTTGAATATAGGATTTGCCTTAAATTCGATTTATATGCAAAGCATTGCTTTGCCGATATGTCCGACTAGACAAAGCCAATTAAAATTTGCAATATAAATTTTGAAACGTTCGTGTTAAATTTCTTTTTTTGTTGAATTCGTGGTGGCAGTGTATGAAGGCCAGGGTTATGCAGAACGTACAATAACTCGATTTCTCCTTGCAGTTCCGCCGAATATAGATGATTCTCAAAGCAGTAGCGACGTTATTGTCCGGGAGGGCGTCAACCAGACGCTGACCTGTAAAGCCACCGGTTCACCCCAACCCACCGTAAAGTGGAAAAGGGACGATAACTCCAAGATAACCATAAATAAGACACTTGCAGGTTTGTAGATGCTTTTCCAAAACTTTTTACTTACCACTAACATAGTTTAATGTAAGATTTTTCAATTTTACTTTTAACACGTAATTTTACATTAAACATTTTATTTATTTTTAATTTCCAGTAACCGAATGGGAAGGTGAAACTTTACACTTAACCAGAATATCGAGACTAGATATGGGAGCTTATCTGTGCATCGCGAGTAATTCGGTTCCGCCCACGGTCAGCAAAAGGATCAAAGTGAGCGTCGACTGTAAGTATTTATCGCTGAAACTATTACGTTAACAACAAAAGGAAAACAAAATAATTTTGCGTCTCACCGTTGTGCAGTATATTACTGGGTTTACTTGTTGATTCTGCTTCAACACACAACAATATCTCGGCGTTCTTTTGCTCGTCGTTGCTTTTTTTGTTCTTGTATTACGGATACGGAGAATGTAAGTTGTTATTAAAGTTAAAACGTCGATATTGAATGCGAGACGGGTTTTTCCGGCGCGAAACTTTCTTTATTTATGCGGATGCACTGATCGGCGGGTGCTTGCGTTTCAAAGGGAGGTCGCTCAAGTTAATAGAATTATTTTCCTCACCCCTTGACTGTGTTGACGTTGTACGTAAATGGCAGATATTGGGGCGTCGAGTAAAGTGAACGAGGAACTATTTAAATTGTTTAAATGCAAAATAGTAGTATTAGTGAGGATCTTAAATTGGCAAAAGACGGGGGAGCAGAACAGAAGAATGATCACGGACATTCATCTTGTCAACACGTTGGAAAGAAAATCGAGAACCGTCAGAGACTATCAGGCAATGGGTCTGAATCAGAATGCTGGGCGAGCGCGGTTATTCTTGTCACGGGTATAAATGTTACATTAGACCTGATCTCGGAGTGTTTGTATTTATCTCGGTGAGGCAGAGACGGATTCCCCGCAGACAGGTCGCGACAGCCGACATTTCACCGGCGCGTTCTACTCGCGATTAGGGCTTGGCTTGCTCTTCTTTTCCACTGCGATTTGCATGCTTTACACATGAGCCAATTTGCCCTCTCTTCCTCCTTTCTACATATGCATGCTCGAAAAGGCGTCTGCCGTACTCGAACAGATACTGAAACTATAATGAATTTCCACACGTTTTCCGTTTTCCTAACTAATGCACTAACATGTGGAAACCAAATACCAACCCGACGACATTTTCCATCCATATAACTCTACTGCATCGCAAACACGACTCCAACCATCGCACTCAAAGAATTCTACTTTAATCTAACATTTCCTCTAATTTATTACCACTATATTTCACAAAATTATACCCAAATTCTTCCAACGGAAAATTTTATTTGCGACAACAAATCATCCTCACAAATCATGGTCTAATCCCTCATTGCAGTCTAGAAAAGACCAAAACAATTTCAAAAAACTGAAGGATAACGAATATGTAAAATTCTCTGCTTACTTATGGAAAAAAAGTTGCAGGAAATCACATTCTTTAAATCCCCCACCTCCTCCAATGATTTTTTTTATATCGACAGTACGTTGCAGGAAACCAAGGGTACAAGAAGAGTTGAGGTAAGTACAAGAGATCACTTCCAAGTAAGAAAAGGACTTAAACAAGCAGAATATAAGCAATAAAAGATGCAGGCAGGATTTCTCCATGGCAGAAGTCATCAATGTCTGGCGTATGCAGGTGACATCTTATTCAAGGACCTGCAGGAGGACATAACACGATCATTAATAGAAGCAACAAAGAAAAAGAATTTTTAATGTGCTAAATACGTCTCTTGAGAAAGTAAGAACGTATTTGAGAATTTTAGTGGATAGCAGAACACAGATTGACTTAAGGTTAGTAAAAAGAAACCTTCCCCAGAAGATTCAAACCAAGGGTTGAATCCATTCTCAAACTGACACTGAATTACAGCTGGATAAAGAATCAGGAAGTGCAAGGAAAGTTGGAGGTATGGAACAGGAAAATACTGAGAGGGATATTTGGAGAAAGAAAAATAGCAGCCGGATGGGAAGGACGAATTAACCGTTAAATAGAAAAGAAAAGAAGAATTTTTAATGTGCTGTAGATGTGCTGTATGAGGAATAAGAACTTATTTGGGAATTTTACTGGACCGGAAAAGTGATGAAACAATACAGATTGACTTAAGGTTAGTAAAAAGTGGGAGACCTCCCCAGAAGATTAAAGTCAAGGGTTTATGAACCCATTCTCAAACCGACACTGACTTACAGCTGGGTAATGAATAAGGAAGTGCAAGGAAAGTTGGAGGTATGGGAGAGGAAGATACTGAGAGGGATATTTGGTGGAAGAAAAATAGCAGCAGATTGTAAGGAACGAATTAACCAAGTCCCCAACTGCAGTGGTTACATCACTTAAAAAGATTAAAGGACGACGGAATGATAAAAAAGTTCACTCCCAAGTGCGAAAAGAACTCAAACAGGGAGCTCCATGGTCTACAGTCCTTGTTAGCATAGCTTCAGAAAAGGCGATAAAAAAAGCAGGCAGAAGTCATCAATGTCTGGCCTACGCAGATGACATCTTATTTAAGAAACTGCAAGAGGACACAACACGATCCTTAATTGAAGCAGCGGATGGAAATTTGATGGAAAAGAAGAGAAGAATTTTTAATGTGCTTTAGATGCGGTTCTTGAGAAAGTAAGAATTTATCTGGGAATTTTAGTGGATGGCAAAAGTGATGAAACAACACAGATTGACTTAGGGTTAGTAAAAAGCGATAGATGCACGGGAGACTTCCCCAGAAGATTAAAGTGAAGGATTTATGGATCCTTTCTCAAACCGACACTAGCTTACAGCTGGGTAATGAAGTGCAAGGAAAGTTGGAGGTATGGGAGAGGAAGATACTGAGAGGGATATTTAGAGGAAGATAAATAGCAGCAGGATGAGAAGGACGAATTAACCAAGCCTCCAACTGGAGTGGTCTCATCACTTAAAAAGACTAAAAGGCGATAGAGTGATAAAGTTCACTTTCGAGTGAGAAAAGAACCCAAACAAGGAGATCCATTGTCTACAGTCCTCTGAAGAAAGCGTCAGAGAAAGCAATAAAAGATGCGGGTAGAGTTTTCTCCTGAACAGAAGTTATCAATATCTGATGTATGCAGATGATATCTTATTCAAGGAACTGCAGGAGAACATAACATGATCGTTAATAGAAGCGGCGGATGGAAATTAAATGAAAAAGAAGAGAGAGAATAGAAAGAATTGGTCCTTGAGGAAGTAGGATCGTATCTCGGAGTTTTAGTGTAGAGCACATATGATGAAATAACAGAGATTGACTTAAGTTTAGTAAAAAGCTGCGCGGGAGACATCTCCAGAAGATTTATGAATCCGTTCTCAAATCGACACTGACTTACAGATGAGCAAGGAATAATGAAGTGCAAGGAAAGTTGAAGGTACCGGAGAGGAAGATACTGAAAGAGGATGGGAGAGGCCAATTGAGAAGCGCCCCGACTGCAGTGGTTAGATCACTTAGGAAAAAATAGAGGATAAAAAAAAAGATTAAAGTGAACGGTAGTAGGCTTAAAGGAAAAAGTGCTCATGGATTAAAGGCGCGTAGTAAAAGAAATAGAAAAACGTTATAAAGTAATGGCCCTAAATGACCTGTCAATGCTTTTTTATGTTGCTACGTCCCAATCGTCAGATCATATCATTTTGCTTG
This sequence comes from Serrognathus titanus, assembly GCA_039766575.1. Lineage (NCBI taxonomy): Eukaryota > Metazoa > Arthropoda > Insecta > Coleoptera > Lucanidae > Serrognathus > Serrognathus titanus. The sequence continues at coordinate 4,848,412 of CM077916.1, read as the reverse complement.
CAGTCCTTTTAGACTATATCTGGAAAAGACGTAATTCTCAAGTTCAGGAAAAGAAGGCCTATATTTTCTTTTCTTTTCAAAAAAGAAAATCTGCAGAGATTTCAAAAGATGAAAAGATTTGAAGCTCGAAGGCCAAAGTCATTTTAACAATTATCGATAAATTTGGTTTAAACTGGAGGAAAATGCATGGAACTCGTAGAAAAGGAGTTATTTAAGTTTTTCTGTTTTCCGAGCAAAGCACACAATGAAATTAAGGATGGCTTCAATAAATCAATTTGTTTGCAAGTTTAATTTTGGGGACCGTCGTGATTTGCAATGGTTTCCCTTGGAAAAGTTTTTCCTTTGGAATAGAATCTGGAAAGCCGGTATATTCTGCAAACAATATTCAGAGAGCTATGCGATGAGGAATTTTTTCGCGCGCTTACTTTGCGTAATAACGAAAGGAAATCTCGCGTAATTAAATCTCGCAAAACAGAAGCCTCAAGAATTTGGGTGAGATCTCAACTCGAAGGAAGAAATGAGGAGGAGGGGGCGATCATTATTTACGTTGCTCCTTAATTTGTCCTTGATAAGGAAGCCGTACGTTGATTATGCAATATAAATTCTATGACTTAAAAATCGCAAGATACCTTGGGAAATCTTTTGATACGATAGCGATACAGCTGCGCCCAAAAAAAAAAATCCCGTCGATATTTATATTAAATTAGAAGGTGAATTAATTTTTTTTTCTCTAGCATGGCCATAGTACGGAAACAAAGCCACACTTGGGTATAATACGGTATCAATTAATCACATCCTGTATATGATGTCATGCGCCTCCTATTACAATCTCCTATTGCAATTAATTATTGATGTGACGGATCGTAACATGTATAAAAGGGCATTAACACCGTCGAGCTCATTCTTATTTTATTTTGAAAATCAAATTTGCATCCGCGGTAAATGAAACGCGATAAATATTTTGTTGGGGCGTGTAACAACAACAGTCAATGGTCACTGTTATTATGGACGCATTTCATACATTAATCAACTGCTACAATTACCGAGTTAAATTAATTGCTCATATGCTCATCATAAAAACAAGTAATTAATAATTACGCGATAAATTATGAAATCGATTTAATTAATCGAGTGCGTCCTTGTATTTAATTTAATCGCACACGCGCACGCCAAAAAAAAAAAGAAACGTAAGCAGAACTATTTTCCATTGTTTCATCCTCTATTGTTTCCCCCTTTTTTTTAACTCGCCCCAAATAAAAGGGATATAGGAAATTTCGGTTTATTTGTTTCGTACATTTCGATTGTTTTATTCATGCGGCGGCAGAAATGAAAAAAAAAAAAGTCGCGGCCAAAGTAAATTCATGTACAAGTTCGAACAATTACTGCTCTTTTCATTAAAACATTGTTTTCAAATATTGTCTCTTTCATTGACGGTATTATTTATTGGACGCTTTTAATAATTGTGTTTTTGTGTGTATCTGAAATCACACTGCTTCAAATTAAGCCCAGAATGCGCAAATACTAACCCTCTTGTGTACCAACAAATCTAACACGTTGATTTCAAAGCAACAGAGCAAATAATTAAATATTCAAGAACTCCCTGGCTAACTAACTACATTAACTAGCTACGGCTAAGCGGTTATGGCAGGAATAAATGCTGGCTACATTAGCTGACCATTGTACAACTGCGGAGTATATAATTTCGACACCCTCTCGCTCGTCCATTGTAAACCTGACAGTCTGAATTGCATAATAGTTCCTGGCCGGACAATGGATACTAATTTATGCTTAGGATTGTACGCTCATTTCTCTGCGAAATAAATGTCTTGCTGTCTTTCGTTTTTATTTATTTAAAAAAAAAACCTCTTTCAAAACTGCAAAATTATTCATCCCCTATAAATCCATAAAAGTAGATGCACGCGAATAAAAAAGCACAAGCTTTGATTACGACATATTTCAAGCTCTTAAAACACAAACTAAAACATGTCTTATGGAACTTGTTTTTTTTTTTTTAATTACATCACATATTTCTAAACCAACCTAAGCAGAATTGAAAAAATTAATTCGCACTAATAATTAAATCTTGTTTATAGGAGCAAACTGAAAACAGTAGTTTACTTGAAAGCTTGAAATAAAACGCCGAGAGAAATTGCAGATTCGACTTTGCATCTTGATGCCAGATTAAAATGCACTGATTAAAATGCCCTCCGTAAGGTAGTTCCCCGGATTATGTCGGAGAGTGTATCGCTGATTTTAATTAATATTCAACATTAACTCTCCCGAAAATTGTTGGTTGTGCTAGCAAAACTGTGTCCTCCTGGATTATGGTGAGGATGGGCCCTTCGGCAAGGTAAACATCTTGCAGGTTTCAAAGCCTTAATATTATCCCAGATAAAAAAAATACAGTTTCATTCACTTGGGGGTTGAGGAAAGTGCGTCGGGTTGGTTTATTATTGTTATTGTTGTTAAAAATTGGCGGCGGGGTATGTAAAGGGAAGGAAACGTAATTCCCTAAAGTGTGGCGGTAAGCGTGAAGCCGCGAGAATGTTATGCATTTAAAGAGGTTACAAAAGGTAAATGATCATGTAAACAGTACGGTTCTTTTTGAGTAGTTCAGTTCGGCATTCGGCATTCGCAAATGCGGAAGTGAAATATCGCCGTGCATACACCTTTCTGCCTCCAACTGGCAGGCTGCTTTGCATCCTATAATGAAAATACATTTAACCATTTCTGTGGGCGAAGGGGGACTCAATTTCGTCCGTCCCGATCAAGCGACAGCAGTTAATCGATTGCTAACGCGCTTTGTTGTTGCAGTTCCTCCCATGTTGTGGATTCCTCATCAGCTTGTCGGAGCACCCTTGGCATACTCAGTTACTCTGGAGTGTTTCACGGAAGCTCATCCGAGTTCTTTGAACTACTGGACCAAAGAAGATGGTCAGATGATTCATGAATCTCGGAAGTACCACACGATCAATAACATCGGCGTTCCCAACTACAAGACCCACATGCTTCTCACCATCAACAACATCCAACAAAGTGATTATGGTACTTATAAATGCGTCGCGAAAAATCCAAGAGGCGAAACGGACGGCACCATTCGGCTTTACAGTGAGTATTCCCCCATCCATTGTTCGATCTTCCCCGGCCAGATAATAACAGACGGCGCGGCTCTCGCGCGCGGTAATTAAACTACGTAAAGTAATTAAGATTAGACACTCCAGTCGGTATCAGTAACATCTTAATATTTGGCTCTGAATGGAATAAATTATTAGTGCGGCGGTAAGCAAGCCGTTTAGATGTCATAAATTATCCAGTTATGGAGCAATTTGCCATAAAAGTTAAATCGCCGGACGACAGCTATTACGTCAAAAAATACTTACCAACGATCGTAATAAAGCCGCCCACACACGCCTCAACATGCTCGTAGACAACGCAACGTTACCATCACTTTGCAGCATGTGCGTCTACCCTTAAATTACACTTCATTAAACTAAATTAAACAAACCACACTCGCACAGAACAATAATAATCAATTGTACTCCAGTATTTGGTTACTAATATTATGTAATTTTCGAATTAAGTCGATGGCAACTCAAGGGCAACTTCTTCTTATTCAAAACATCACATATTTATCTTTTTTGAAGTCCATCATCGCCAATAAAGGTAAGTTGGTGGAATGAGAAAGGTTTTGATAAGAACTTTGATCGTATCAAAGATTTGAATGGTTGAAAATAATGATGTATAACATTAGGTTTGAATATCTTGAAGTATATGTGTACGAGCATGTTTCCGCGTGTGTAGGGGGTTCATATATTATAAGCTTAAGCGGTCCGTTTCCAAAGAGTTAGAGGAAAGGTAAGGGAGTCAATTGTGCTCGTCCGAATCATTCAAATTACTAAATACCCCCGGCGGGACGCACATGAGAGTTCCATTTGTCAAGTCCGCTTCCACTATCGTCGCTCCGCAAAAGCTAACCTGAACGCACCAGACAGATGTTCGATTAGTTAAATGGATCGAAAACATAACAGTGTCAAGATTTTCATTCGATAGAAAATCAGCATGATGACGTATATACGCTAACCCCGCTGCTTTAAGCTGTAGACGTAGAAAGCAGTGTTTACGCCAATGATAAATAGCTGTCCACGATGTATTAATCATAATTTATACAAATCTTCTCGGAATTATTTTTGATACGTACTGTGACGTCTGCATAAAATTTGATTAAAACGAAAAATTGGTGGATGCGCCTGTAAGTTATGAATTTAATTTCGTTACGTCACAGTACGTGGTCGTAATCGATTTGTATACGATTGTGATTTTGATGTGGTGATCGTTAAGAGATAGTTTGCAAAATTTGCAGCAGCTCTTAGCATGATTAGGGTGTTTAATACATGTCGACAACATCAATATGTTCTGCCACTGTATGCATGTAATTGGTAGTTGTAACGAATCAGATGGGGATAGGTCCTGCATTTTTGTTACTGTAAACATGTATTTTAGTGTATGCATTAGATAATTTTAAATGTTGTGCGTTGGGATTAACAGTAAATTTCCTTGGAGAATCCGCGACTTTAGGGGCGAAGCGTCACAGACGAGGTAAGTGCTGTGTTTTACCATGTTTATCTTTCTCATAACGCGCGCATAATTATTATATTTTGTGGGGGGTGGGGGGCGAAGGAGAGAGGGGATGTATCCATGAAATCGATAAAAAAATTGCTTTATGTATTCTTAGTGTGTATGTGTTTGCTTTGCCCGGTAGGACTTAAACGGTTAACTTTGTTAAGGCAGATGGTTGACGGTCAACATACATAATGGAAGAACGCAACCTGACGCCCCGTAATAAAAAGGGAAGTTTCCAGTGTAAAAAGCAAAACCGCCCCCTGGAATTTGATTTATTAGTTTACGAGCGTTTGTCTTAAAGAATTAATGAATAAAGTATTTGGCATGCATGTATTGACATGTAACAAAACATTCGATCTCTGTCCCACCTCGACTTCCACAGTTTGTCTGTCTGTTAGTTACCATCATCTCGGTTTGTAAGCTAACCGTGACATCGCCCCATCTCCTTCTGTGTTTCCCACTGGTCCCTTTTCATCTCACAACGTGACAAGATTCGCAAAGTAACACCGTGTTCAACACGTGTCGTTTCTATAGCAACAGCTTGGCCCAACATCCCGCTACTTGCTGACTCCTCTCGCTCGTTCCAGAGATCATTCCAAAATAATCCTACAAATGTGCGTTTTCACTTGAAAAATTGCTGAATTATTACTACCGAATAACCGCCCCGAATGATGCACTCTCTGCCGTTTTTCTTATTTCGCCCCCGACCACTTATATTTCATATTTATTCGCCGCCCTGTTTTAAGGCGTTTTAATTCAAATTGGGCAAAGCTACCTCATAAAGCGGCTAATATAAAGGAGCGGCAAATTTTACACCACTCGACTGAGTCGTTCAACACCGTATCTAATCGAGTTTTAGCATTCAATCAGTGTCAGTGTTCAAATCCCGCAATTCATCAACGATAAAATGAAAATGAATATGTCGCCATGCGGCGGGCAGATTGTCATGTCGCGGTAACGATCAGGTCGACGAGATGCAACGACCTAGGGAAACTCCTACGCTTTGCACTATTTTACAAAATAAATTTCAGAACTTTGAAATGCACTTACCCATATTATTTGGACACCGTATTTTATCGAATCCAAAAGGTGTCCCAAATATTTACGATAACCTTGCATCAAATGCAATTAATATATTTTTTTTTATTTCAGAGATAGTGAAGTGCGGAAAATTCTTAAATTATTATTATTGATCGTTAAATACTTGGGATAAACTTTTGGATGGCCAAGGCAAATTGATGCATGTTTTTGTCGTAGCTTCTTCACCACCAACCACCTCACCAAAGCCGACAACGACGGAAACACCCAGCAGGATGAAGGACATATGGGCTAGCGGAGATCTGAACAATTCGGTTTATGGGAATCCCTCTTCTCTCACTATACACCTCGCTGATAAAGGTATCTTGAGTTTACTTCGACACTCGAAATTTTTTCACCCGAGACAGTGGCATAACAAATTAAAACATGTTGTCTTATAAACACCTAAACCTAATTGAGGCAAATTGAATAAATTTCGTTGTGGGAAAACAAGAAACTTTTTGCTTTTGATTTGATGTAAATACCCCCTCGTGTTATTTGGAATTTTGATTGGACGTCGTGGAAATTGATTAGTGGGGAATCTAATTTAACGTAAGTAAATGTTTGTACCTCGTTTAACTTTATTAGGAAGACGTATCCGATATGAGTCCCTCTAATCACGACTAATTTGTAGCAGGCTTCATATGTAATCTCTTCATCGGTCCGAATTTCCTCGTTTACCCCGACGACCTAAGATGTTATTTAATCCGAAGTCATCTCCACTCATGCCTCCGACAAAACAGCTAATTCAATAAGCAGAACCGACGTCCAAACTTTTATACAATCTGGCCTGTCGCATCGAAGATTAAACTATGCTAATTGCATTCGAATGTGTTATCTGGATCGCAAGTTTCCAGGAGGTTTTATTTCTGCGTGTATAATTAATTTGTATTTAAAGAAGCTAAAGCGTCGTTAAAATAAATTTCGGGGCGTAAGAGAAAGAAGTGAAAAGAGCGTCATCATGCAATTAATATTAAGTGGCAGCGAAAGAACTTTTCATTAAAAACATCCAGAAGTTGAGAGTTTCCGTCTTTTATTAGCCGTGTCTTGTTTTTTAAAAAACATTCCTGAATGGTCAGATCGAAGCCCTCCACTTCGAAATTTTTAAGAACATTTCATAATGCTGTTTAGGGAGGAAGTAAATAAAAAACGTGGACGAACTTTTAACTGCGATTTAAATTGAAGTCTTAATTTATTTCGTGAGGAGAACCGGAACAAGAAATATTATATCCTCGCCTATTATAACCGGTACAAACAAGTCACTCTTCGTTATAAGTTTTTATGTTACTAATTAAACAACTAAATTAAGAAACGAGGGCGAAAAATCGGCGAATTTAAAATCACCGGAGAAATTCCACGCGCAAGTTCCCAACGTGAATTTAAATTTTAGTTTAGTTATTCAAACGCATCGCAAAAAGGGAACGATTCGGAATTATCGATGTTCGTATTTTTCTCGTTTTTGTTCGTCCTTTTCATTAAACATCTAAGGTTTGTTTCATCGAGGATCCTTTCAGACTCATTCAAAATCGTTATTAAACAAATTTTAGCCTCAAAGAGAAAAATTATTTCGATTCTAAACCAATTAATCATCAAATGTTAATTACTAACGTAAGTTTCGTTATTTTATAGGTTCCAAATACCAATCCAATCTTAATGAAATAGATAAATTCGAGCAAAAATCCGGCTTCGACGTTGACAGCAAAGGGGTGAGTTATGAACGGCCCTCTTCTGGCGATAGTTCTTCGGGTAAGTTTTTTCGAACTTTAATTATGACTTATCGACTCGGAATGTATTATTCTCCGAAACGCTCATTTAATCTCATCAAATCGAGATATCTACTTACAGAAATGAATTAGACACGCATGTCGTGATGTGTCGCACATTCTTCTTCCACGAAAGCAATAAAATATTTAATATATCGGCCCTGGTATGTAACGGGAGGGATACTGCGGATTAATTACAATCGGAAATTTTATTTGCCCCGATAAAATATTTATTTATATGCAAGTGCCAATAAAACAACTATTTATCATTTAATCTTCGAGCGATCGAGAGAAAAGAATTTTTCGTTTTCGTTTCTCAATCGAATTATTAGATTAATTCGATTTCTAAAAGTGTTTTTTCGTTTAAATATTTTAAGTTTGATGCTGAGCTTTCGTTAGGAGGGCACGTGTAGATGTTTATCCTTTTATCGAGAATCATCTTGTGTTTGTTAGGCTTACTTCGTTCGATCGCGCCTGAAAGTTTTATCGAAGGATAAACGGCCCTTCCAGTTTGTTTTAAAACACCGAATATTGTTCAACGTTACTAGGGTAACGATGACCAAAATTTTCCGTTAACAGTTTTATTAGCCTTGAAAGTACAAAGTGATCGAAACAGAAAGTTATCCAGAGTACTAACTTGAAAAAAAATTGTGTTGGCAACGCTTATTATCTTCATTCAGCTTTCCTTCAAACTGGATTTTTTCTTCCAACGTGTTATGCATGCATGTACGCAGAGAAAAAGAAGCAATGATTTTTGTTAATACAATTATAGAATTTATTTCAATAAATTCTTGTTAAAATATTTACATTTGATTGTAGAATAATATTTGTAGTAAAATATTACAAATTTTTAAGAAAATCACGTAACACAAATAATAGTAAATGCGTTACCATAAATTGTGTAAATAAATTTTGTAGACAAGCACCTAACGATGTGGATTCGATCTTATCTTGATACGTGCAGATCTTGTGAAGAAATTCACAGGCTGGAATATGGCAGAATTCATTCTGACACTTGCTCAGCAAGTTCCGGCTTGGCTCAGCTATGGACGTTAAAATAAGATAAAGGAATATTTAACTTAGAAACATTATTATTTACCTTCAAAGAGAGTCAAGCTGAATTTATTGAGAATGAAGAACGTGGTTAATATTTTTTAGAATTGCTCGAAGTAATTCCCTTCAGCAATAGTACACCTGGCCATTCTTTCTTTCTACTGTTCAAAAGCTCCCAACCAATCATCTTTCAGAATACCTTCAAAATAAGAGTGAACTGCGGCATCAATCTCTTCTTCTGACGAAAACCTTCTACCTCGCAAATTCCTTTTAAGCCCAAAAAATACCCAAAAGTTGCACATTGCTAAATCAGGTGAATACGGCGGATGTTCTATTACTTTCATATTTTTTTAAGCCAAAAACTGGAGAGTTAAAGCTGCCATATGGGGTGATGAATTATCATGGTGCAGTTTAATTCCCTTGCCTGGAACTCTTCTGAACACTTTAGGCAAACATTTTTCAGTGTACCATTTAGCTGTAACCGTCTTTTGTCCATCTAGCTTAATTGCCTTTACTGGGCCCGTACTTTTGGAGAATACCACATACATAACTTTTTCCATAACTCGCTGCTTCTTGGTCATTGTTGGAGTTTCCTTATCTTTGTGAATCCATACACGACTCTCTTGGCGGGTAGATACGTCGAAAAAGGGAATGTAAGTTTCGTCACCTGTCACCATTTTGGAAAAAAATTGGTGTCCGCCATTATTTAAGAAATTTAAAGTTTCATCGCAAATTTTTACGCGCTTTGCTTTTTAGAAGTTAGAAAGGTGATGCGGCACAAAACAACTAACCATTTTTTTTTAAATGCAGATGATCGTGTATGATTGTTCAAAGTCAAATTAATTTACTCCAAAATGAAGCAATTATTTTCCTGCAAATAAATGTAATCTTTTTTTAAACTAGAAATGGAAATTATCTGATTTTTTTTAAATCTTTCAACAATTGTGTTTATAATTCTCCACCTCCATTTTACGCAATATTGCATTAAATCTCACTTCGTCATTTCTCTCTGTGTAGTTTGTAATTGTTTGTTATAAAATTCCGACATGTGTATTAAAGCGTAGAAAATAAAATTTTGATGTGGATGTAAAGATATACGTACAACAAAGAAAAGGAAGTAATGAAAATTGGAAAAGACGTATGAGAATGGAAGCGGAGCGTAAAATATAACCTTCTGTTTAGCAGTTGCATTTTTATGTTATGACGTCATTTTCAATAAATCGATGTTAAATCAGGACGTAGATTGAGACGTAGGGAGAGATTATCATCGGCGTCGTAAAAATTCGGGCAGTAAAACACCGAAAACATTCTAAATAAAAATATCTGCATATCCGGAAGAAATCATAAAGTAAAAGAAGTTCGGGACCAATAATACGAAAAAATAAGACGTAAACTTTATAACATTCCCGAACGCATATGCAATAAAGCGGTGCGAGGGAGAAGGCATGTTATATACCCGTCGCATTTACACAAAACATTTAATATGTAAATGATTCCGAAGAAGAGGCCAATTTAAAGATTGACCCTTTATTCTGGGCATACAAATGTGGCACGCGCGACTGGGATACATAATTCAGAAACGGAATGAACTTCTCTTGCTGTCCTTTTTTCATAAGGATTTTCTTAGTCGAACTCGGTCTCTCGGGATTGACTTATCTGGCTACCAACCCATAACATATATAAGAGATCTGAAGTCGTATCATCGTCGTAGGATATATAATATATATACCTACACTACCTACATCAAAACGAGATATTAACTTAGGAAACTTACCCTTGTACGTAAACTAGATTCTCTTCAGAATTTTACAAAGTCTTGTCAATCAAACGGAAAATTTTCTTCTTCCGGATCTCCATGAAATTTTCCTGCCCACATTTTTTTCTCGTGTATACGCCACTGTAAACGTTTTAAAAATACACAAAGAAAGAAATGGTATTTGTTAACTCAACAACTTGTTACTAATATAGAGACACATAGAAAATAGAAAATGTTTACGTTTGATTGTAGAATAATGATTGTAGTAAAATATTACCATTTTTAAGGAAATCGTGTAAATGTGTTGCCATAAATTGTGTAAATTAGATAAAATGTAAACTTGTTACGTAAATTGTGTCGAACTAAATACTATTTCACCTAATCGCCATCCGCATTAAACGGCCAATGACACGTGATTACGCCCCACTTCAATACGTTGTGTAAGATGTTAACATTCCTATGATAATTTTTTGTAACGAATTAATAATTTAATCATTTTCAAATTGTAGAAAACTTTCCATTGCCATTTTATTATAGTTTAGTAAGATACATAAGATGTAGAATTTTATGACATGCGTACAAAAAGTTTTCCCATCCAGTGTGTTGCTCTCATTTTGTTGCATGATCGCGTATGTTCCTTACTTGATCAGTAAACGCCAAATTGACATTTAACCTTGACATAACGTTAACAGAAAATCATAACCAATAATTATTGATTTATTACGTATTTGAAACCAAGCAAAATAAAACATTGAAAATAACGTTGAACGTGAATTCACAACAGACGTTGCAAATGGCCTCCGTCTTCTTCGAGGCATTTTCTAACTCTTCTGCGACATCCATTAATAACATTTTGCAAAATGTGGGGAGAATTGTTTATTTCATCACACTTTTCGATGATTCTTTGGGTAAGTTCCTGTAAATCATTAACGGGCGTTTTAAAAATGGAATTTTTCAAGTAGGGCCAAACAAAGAAATCCAAAGGAGTTGGATCGTAAGATCGCGGGGGCCATATGTTTGCCATATTTCTGCTAATTATCCAATCCCCAAAAAAGTTTGAAGGAAATTTAAAGTATCTCCAGCAGCACCATCCTGCTGGGAATATCCAAATTGCAACTCGTCATCATGCAATTGATTAATAAATGGATGCAAAATCTCTTCCCGATATCTAAGTGCTGTTAGTGTGCCATTAAAAAATATTGGACCTATCAATCTTCTCCTACTTAAACCTATCCAAACACCAATTTTTTGTGGATGGAGTGGGGCTTCAATGAAAATATGAGGGTTTTCTGTACTCCAGATCCTCATATTTTGGGAATTGATGTATCCTGCTAAATGGAACCAAGCCTCATCGGAAAAGAAAGTTTTGTCCAACAAATCGTTTTTGTCAATATTGTTTAAAAACCAATGACAGTATCTTCGCTTTGGTTCAAAATCTGCTGGAAGCAATTCATGCACGGCAGTCAAACGATAAGGGAACATTTGCAAGTCCTTTCTTAGAATAGTTTTGCAGGTCCCGACAGAAAGATCAACTGTTGTGACAGGTGTTGGATGGAAATGCGAGGAGCATCAGTCATAATTTGTCTCACATTTTCAACTACCTCATCAGTTCTTACTTTAGGCCTACCTGATACCTGTTTTCTAGCCACACTGCCAGTTTCTCTGAATAGTCCTACAGAGTACTGAAGTTGATTAACAAATTTGTGGCGCAGAAATACACTTTCTGGAAATTTTTCCTGAAATTCTGCAATACAATCAGGAATAGAATAGGTTCATTCGCCATTGATTTTTTGGGCGTTTCGAAAGTAGGATTCAACCATAAAAGGTTTTTCTCCCAATGTGAAAACCATTGTAAAATCAAATCATTAAAATTTTTTTTAAGTTATGTTTGTTTACTTGTCTATTTAGGGTACGGATCAAGTAAGGAACATACGTGAACATGCGAGAATTTATTGTAGTACAAAGTCAAAATAGTATGGAACTTTTCACTCTAGAACAAACAAATATAAACTTTTTAAAAGTAGAAATGGAAATATATCTAAATTTTTTTCTTAATTTGCAATAATTGTGTTACTAATTTCTCCACCTCCATTTTACACAATATTGTGGGAAATCCCACTTTGTCATTTTTCTCTGTGTCGATTTCCATGACATTTTTCTCTTGGTACACGCCACTATAAATCTTTTAAAAATAAGGAGACGTAAATGTAGACGAAACATCAAAGTGCACCGGACATTCGTATACAGGTCAATATGAGTCATAGGAAATTGAGAAAATTCTATTTCCCTACGAACTTTATTTTCGCCTCGCTATTTCCATACGAGCTTATAATGCAGGCATTTTTTCAGGATAAAAACAAGTCTAAATTGAAACAAGGAGCGTTGTAATTTGTAGAAACGATCTTCTTACGGGCTTTAAAGTTAGAAACGCTCGGGAAATGTAAAGTGGACGACCTCACTAAAGGGAATATTATATGCGGATGAGAAGAAGACATCAAAGACAATATGTGTTCAAACTGTAAATCTTAAGGCGAGCCCAAACTTTTTTTTTATTTTACGCTAATACCTGATTGCATTTCTAAAGTTATCTTTTCGATATCGCCTGGGATAATTTAGGATATTGATTGGGCGCAATAACACATACGATAATGTATAATCAATACACATACATTATAAATTTACCCTCGTTCAAAATAAACTAACAAAAATACAACAAAGCCAACACAGATTTGCATTCATTAAATCATTTGTTGACCGTATTAAATTATCGCATAAAAATAATAGGGGGAGGCGGCAATTTCATAATACCATTAATGGTATATTAATAAGGCAATATCTTTTTAATCATGCACGTATTATATACACCGGCAACGCAGTCTGAAAATATAATGGCCGGTTTCGCTGGCACGAAACTTTTAAACTCCACATCGTGAACCCGAGAAGTTTCTTAATTACATTACTTGGTCGAGTCCGGTCGGGCAACTTAAAATTTGACATTACAATATTATAGGTTTGTAGACTGGTCTGGAATTAATTCCCGAATCCTCCTCCTTAATTACACGACGGCAAGTGTGCCGACAATAATTTTAAACAATCTCGCTCTATTCTGCTTATTTATCTCTCGCAGTTTTCATTTCCCAGAAATCTTATTGTATAATTACTAGAGAGAGGATAATCAAGCAAATGTCACCCCTTAATTTTTTTTTCGCCTAAACATCCGCGCTCTCTGGTAATTCGTTCGGAATCCTGTGAACTTATGCGTTTGTTTTTGGTTTGTTTCAGGAAATATGAAGTCCTTACGCTCTTTGTGGATCTTGGCGATTTTAATATATCACGGATTGCGGTGAACGAATATCCGTATCCTGGTCAAGTTATGTTACTCATCGGTAGATATAGTGAATTGGTAAGTTCTGTAAACCGGGACGCTTTCAGACAAAGCATATGTGTACAATTGTTTATATGTAATCTATTTTAAATGAAGACTGAAATCGGTTAGGATGATTATTAGTTTTATCATAGTAATAGCTGAGAACGACACGCATGTATACTGCACAGAGTAGAGAGTAAAATACATCAGATAATACAGTTTGTTGAATTTATGACGTGAAGGCAACACATCGCCGCTTAACCCTAATAATAAATAATATAATAATAATAATAATAAAAATAAGAATGTAAGTCCGTGTGCTTTACGTGTTTTCAATTAAACGAAATCCATTTCGCGTTGTTATTATTATAATACAAATGTATTTATCACTCCAGCCATAAATTATACAAACTGTATCTCACTCGCTGCTGCTATCTTAAGGAGTTTTAAGGTAATTATTTGAACAACTGCGAAAATCTAAACAATTTACTGCGTCAGCAATTACCACTAGCGGATCTCTGTTACATCAGCAAACCGTTATGCGAAATTAAATACAAATATTTATTTTTCATCGTGTTCTATTTATTTACGCTCCGTTTACATCTAGGCAAAAAAATCTTTTTTTTTTTTTGGCCAATAAGTTTCTGATTTCAACAACGAATCAAATTTAAACAAAACAAAACCAAGATGTATGGCTGGGATAAAAAAGTTTTGATCAAACAATTTTATTTGAGTGAAGAGTAAATTAAAAAGTAAATGTAGCTTTTGTAGCGTCCAATGTATGCGTTATTCATGTATATGTACAATCCACGATGAAAATATTAAGGTGGGCCTTGTAAATATTAGATAATGAAAAAAATATATATACAGTATGGTTGTTTCCTTGGGGGCGTGATCCGTTCCGTAGGCGCACAACAAAAGTGTCCACGTCGACCTAATTTTAAATATCTTTTTAGAAAGGGTTAGAGCGCTACCTTAAAACAAACAGGGTATTAGAAATTTTTAGTGTACGTACTTTCCTGTCGGTAAATAATATGCAAATCACCTTTTGTTGTGGGCGGACTAAATGGACACGTTCGGTTTAAACACGTTAAAAATGAGCTTACATTAGAGAGAATCTATATTTCATTTGGACGGTAACGACGATAAATTCTGTTTTACAAAGATAATGTATGTAGATATTTATTACCCCCTAAAAGATAAACGTTAATGTAAGAATTTCATTTTGTATTATTAATATTATTATTAATAACGTGAAAGGAGTATTTTATTTGCATATACATACATACATATATATAAATATATACACTATGTATTGAAAATGTAAATAATAAAGTTCTAGAACATCATCTGCACGAGTCTTATTTCATTCACCTTTATAAAATCAACATTTATTTTGCGAGATGATTTATTTCATTCTCTGCTGGTGAAATTTAAGAATTCCATTTTTGCTTTTTGCTGGTGGTTCCGGAATTTGCGCAGCGAATCTCCCAATCAAAGGTAAGTAAAAATTAAGTAAATTAGTTTCTCGAGTAATTACACATCTTGAATGACCGACCTTTCCCGTCGGTGAACGTGCCCTAAAACCTTGATTTCCTCCCCCTGTACATATGCTTACAAGCTGCTTGCTTTTCAATCGGTCGAGTTAGCGTATTGATTTAGCTCGTTTCGTAAATGTCTGGGATCGAAAAAGGAAGGCAAGATTCCTTTTTTTTTATTTTTATTCTGAGACCAACCAGATTATTTTATTATAATTAAAAAATATTCGAAAAGGAGCTTCTTAATTTCGTACTTCCTCGTCTTGAAATTTATTAATTTTTCAAATGCCTTGCGGTGAGAATATTGCAAGGCGAAATTTTTCGGTGATAATAATAGAAGAAAGTTTAAAAGCGGAAAACGTAGCACCACCGAATCGCAATTTGAAATTAAAAGTGGCTGAAGTCGAGGTTAATCCGTTGCTTTGTCACGACAACAATTAATTAAGCCTGAAGTGAACGCTGTGACTTGAAGGCTGATACTAAGTGGGGTTATTTTATCTTGTCAGACGGATGGTTACGTATTAATTTAAGCAAACAAAGAACGCAAGTAAGTCGGGCAAATATGAAATTTAAAATGATATTGCGTCAACAAAATCAAGCGCTAACTCTCAGGACCGTCTTCGAGTTCCTTTTTATAAAACTCAATTTCACGTACGCGAATTTCGTTTTCCCAGTTAATTGCAATTTTTGAAAATTCCCCTCTAACAACCATCAAAGATTCGGCGCATATTAGGAAATTGAAACCCTGTATTGAAATATACCGGTTTGCTAGATACATTAATATCGAACAAATTTAATTTAGGAAAGTGGGTTCAGTGATTTTCTACTAAACTTTCCGAATGGTTTCCACTAGTTGAGTATGATTAAACGAATTGAAAGAGAAACATATACGCGAAAGTTTCCGTGTTTATATGGAAACTTAAATCTAAATAAATATATTTGCTTCGTAATGAAAATTAACTCCCACGTTACTAATTTAGTTGCGTTGCGTAGTTCCTCTGTTTATTTTGGTGTTTCCTAACAGGGCACTTAAGGAGAAACTCCCACATCAAATTTCCTCCTTCGTTTATTTCGTTCCAATTACATAAAATCTCAATTTCCAATTACATCAAATTCCAATTTTATATTAAAAAAAAAAATTCCAAGCGAAAGACACCGCCAATACGAAAGAGATTAAAGCACCCTCTGAATCCCCTCCCTTTACATGAAAGGTATTAATAGTTTAAGCAGAGAATTTTACGAAAATTAATGGGGTGCAATTAAATTAAGAAGTTAATTAGATAATCATCTAGGCGACTCCTTTTTTATATGAAATCACGTCGTTTATAATCTCGAGGCAAATTATTAAAAAAATTATCGAATCTTTTTTTGTCCCTTCCTAGTAGCCGCATAAATATGCAAACTTTTAATCACATTTCCTAATACCTTAAAAATATTTGAAAATAACTTTTCAATTAAAACAATGTGAAAGTACAATAGAAAAAAAGAAATCCCCGGCGCATCCACCCTAAATTATTTTTAATAAAATATTAAGCTGGCTCGTTAATTTTTGGTTTAAAATAAGCTACATGAAATATTTCCCAGAAGACGTTGTTTTTTACGAGCCACCCTAATATGTATGTTGTAGAGTTTTTTTTTCTTAACTTTCTAAGTGGAACAATCAAAAATCTTGTCGGGTAGATGAGAGGAGATGAATAGGGAGAGTTTTAAAGATAAGCGCGGTCGCATAAAAACTTAAATTGTTAAACGTCAGTGGCAAACTAAAAGACATATTTACAAGTTGAGCCGCAGTAACGCTGTAAAACAACTAAACTTTCAACTTCGGCCATGATATGCTAATGAAGATGGCTTAACTTTGAATGAGCTATCTGATACCAGGTTAATTCCGTACGTCCTATAATTCTTTTTTTAAATTACCGTCATTTTTTTAACGAGGAAATACATTTGGGAAAGCGAAAGCTGATAAGTACGCAAAAGAAAAGTTTATTTAATTTGAGGGCAAAGCTCCTTTGTTGCGTTGCAATCAAACGCAAGGTAGCAGATGGTGTTATCTGCAATAATCAATCCCTTTTCACAAGGAGAAAGTACACACAATGGGCGCTTACCGTTTACAATTTTTCTGCTGCACCTACCAGCTCTTTGAAATTTCCCAGATTTTTCTATACAAATGGACCCTATTTGCATATTCAATTTACTTGAGTTATAGAGTAGCATTTGGATCATTTCATTAGAAAGGAGGAAAATACGGGTCGACTTTTATATTATCCGCATCGTTTTAAAAGTGTATAAACATTTAAAAAAGAAAAAAGAAAAAAGAAAAGAAAAGAATCGTCGTAATTATTAATTGCGAAGAGAATCAAACAAGGTGTATCACAAAGTAATTATAACTTCAATACTTAAATATTTAATTTGCCTTTCTTTTTTGCAGTTAGCTAACGAAGGGTGAATAAAATTAGCTCGAAGTCGCAGAGAAAAGAAAGAGTTATTTTCTGTGCGGACTTTCGAGAAAGAATTATTTAATAAAAGCACTTGTAAACGTCTATTCATATTAACATGTTTAAGTTGGTCATACGAAAGGTGAATACTTTGTGAGTCGTAGATCTTGCTCTCGTATGCGGAGGGTGCTCCAGATACTTTACACAAACTTCAAGTTACCGCTATGTAAACTACGTCGGTAAACTCTGGTTGTGTACTCTACTCCAGCTTTGGCCGAAAAGCGATACAATCAGGTGAGCTTACTTTAGGGATGAAGTAAGTAAGTAAGTTTTGAGGCAAGATTGTTTATTAGCTAATTTCTGGTTGGGTTTATAAAACACGGATAACTTTAATACATCTACGAATTGCTTACCAGGGTTTCGAACTCTCGCGCTTTTGTTACCTACCCCCCAGACAAACGTCGACAAATATTACTCCACCGAAACACAGGTGAAATCCCCGCCGTCGATTGTTTATTTTATCTCTCTTACCCTGCCTGCTTGTTCTACACACGTAAATATAAATTCGTTATGTAAATGAAACCCGTGTGCGTAAGCTACATGCATCAATTCGCCTCTGCTTTTTTAGATTTTAACTCCAATTTCCGAGCCAATTATAACTTCAAAATAAAACAGAGGCGACGCCTTGAATATGTAAAAATTACATCCCAAAAACAACGTCACCCTCAAAGCAGAATCGCTTACATAAATATTAATTATTACGCGAAATATTTAATCCTGCACTCGACGACATCGAGACCAAACTTAAACTGTTTTCACTGAAAATATTTCCTTTTTGTAAGTACTAACTTAGAACTTCGGCTTTGTAATCATATTAAAACCCCGAAGGATTATTTCTGTAAGAAAACATCAACTTCTCTCTCCATTAAAACACAACAAACAATATTTACTACAACGTTACTCACAAATATAAACGACGTACATGACTTCATTCATTCTATCAACTCACAACAGATCAATGAAATACTCCTTCTATTTTTTTCTCAGGTAATTTTGATTTTCGGCATCGAATTTAGGACTTCGTGTCTTCTCCCATCTCCTCCTATCTTGAGCTTGTTCCATCCATGACATACCCTCTTCTTCTCTTCTCTACTTCATTCCATTACTTTCTTACAAGCTTCCATATCAATTTAATTGTCTATTTTATCTTCGTTATTCCTGTCCTAACATCTGCCTTATACTTTCATGTAGTGTTTCATAATACGTGGATCTCGAATTTTCTTATGACATGGCCTTCCGAGGATGACTGAAGTTAAAGTATCATTACCAATGGTCTTATGAAATAAAAAAATAAATGCAATCCATTTATTTTCGATATAGCTTTAAGCATATCCAATATCTAGGTGCGATTTATTTTTAAAGGAACACTAAGCAGAGAGAAATGACAAAGTGACCAATTAAAAGATTAATTTTGTATCCATAAATACGTATTTCGACAGGTAAGCTGTCATCTTCAATGCACACACTACCAAGTTTCCGAAATACGTATACACTTCTGGACAAAATTAAGGCACCACCAGTAAAATTCAAAATAAATTTAAAATAAGATATCGAAATTTAATGAAACGAATAAATATATAAATCTAAGTGGTTCCTTACAGTTTAGTCGATTTAAGGGCTATTAAATTTAACAAACTTTAAAATACTTTAAATCTTTAAAATACCATTGGTCTTCTCATGAACTTATATCCTAATTTGTAACAAGTTAACAAAACTAAAATTATTAATAGCGTGTATGCCCTCCTTTTACAGCAATACACGCAGCTAATCTTCTTGTCATGCTTGAACAAGCATGTTAGAGAGTTCATCAAGTGTTACTGGTGGTCTGGGTGCGTTTTTCATTTTGTTGCCCAATTGATCCCAGAGATTGCTCAATGGGATTGAGATCAGGGCTTTTGACAGATCTCTCCAAACTTTGGATATTTGCATCTTTCAACGCAGCTGCGACAATGTTAGCTGTATGAGGTTTGGCATTGTCTTGCATAAAAATGAATCCATTGCCGAAATTTTCGGCAAATGGTTGAACATGGGGTACTATAATCTCGTCTCTATATCGTCTTGCTGTTAGCGACCTATTTCGCATCAAAAACAAATCTGTACGACCATTAAATTGTATGCCACCCCAAACCATTACAGACCCCCTGCCAAATTTGTCAAATTCTCGAAGGTACATGGTGCAAATCGTTCGCCTGGTCTTCGTATGACTGTCGCCATTAGAAAATAAGAAACTCTGTACATCTCTTAGCTTTTCACACGCTTCACTCATATATTTAATATTTGACACACAGCTTCTTCAACTTCACTTTCACTGTCCAAATCACCGTCTTTATTGTCAGTTGTTAATTCACCAATTATTTCTTGAATGCCTAAATGGGGACTTTCCGTCAAAACATTGCAATCAATAGATGCAAAATTTTCCAGGCTTACACCATGTGTAGGAAAAAGCTGTGCTAGTGGAATTTCGTCTACTTCACTGAAATCTTCTTTTTGCTGAACCTTTTCAAAAAATCCCGCTTTTGCAAAACATTTAGAAATTGTAGCTGGCGAAACGTTTTTCCAGGCTGCTGATACCCAAACTAAAGCACTAGTTAAATTAATGCTTTTTTCTGCATCTTCGAAAGAAATTTCGCTGTTTGTGAAGCTTTTTATAAGAAATTTTCTGTATCCCACCTTGAAGTTATTAATAATTCCTTGATCCAATGGCTGACAATGGGATGTGGTGTTTAGTGGTAGAAAAACAATCTTCACATTTTCAAGTGTCAATTTGGGATGAGACGTTGCGTTATCCAGAAATAATAAAACTTTTCTATTTTGTTTTCTCATTTTTTCGTCAAATCTTCGTCATAATCTCTGTTGTCATCCAAGCTTTTTTTATTAGATACCCATTCCAACGGTAGTTTGTTAATATGAGATCCTTTAAAACAACGAGGATTTTTGCTTTTCCCAATAATTAACGGATTTTCCTTGTCACCTTCCATATTTGCGCAAAATCGAATTGTCAGTCTTTATTTTGGACTTTTTTTACCATTACATTTATCGCTTTTTAGAGCGAATGTTTTGTTCGGCATTGCAAGATCTAAAAAGTTCGGTTTCGTCGGCATTGTAAACATTTTTCGGTGAATACTCTTTCAATAATGTTTGAAGTTTCGCTTTCCAAGTTTCAACGTCGTCCACAGAAACATCAGCTCACTCTCCGCAAATTGTTTTAAAACTTACATTGTGTCTTTGACGAAATTTTTCAAGCCAACCATTTGAAGCTTTAAAACTCGTAATCTGTAAGCTGCTTCCAAGACTCTTTCTTTTATTAAAGGTCCAGATGTAGGAATGTTCTTATTTGTAGCTTTGCAGAACCAATTGTAAACTACTTGGTCAATCGCCAAACCTTCAGTTTTGGGAAATTTTCTCTTCTGCCCTGCATTAGAACCTTCTTCAAAGAGCCTCTTTAAGTCGGATTTATTTTTTATAATTTCATTAACTTGTGTTCTTCCAACACTAAACTTTTCAGCCAATTTCCTAGCACTGGTACTAAACTTTTCACTTTCTGCAATAATATCAATTTTCTCTTTAAGAGACAAACGTTTTCTTTTTAACGAAATAATTGTGGGGTATGTGTAGGTATGCGTCATGTATGTAGTAACACAATTGAACATGAACTAACTCAAAATTAGTATTGTAAAACTTTAAATACGGTTTTTAGGGTCTGCATTCTGATATGCTTTACATGGAAAATCGCCTTTAATGACGGTCGGTATTAGCAGGTAAATACCAGTAATCTGGCCGGCAATGAGGGGTGAATTTACAAGTATGTTTCCTAGAAAATTTTCTTGCAAGTAGCCGTGATCGTTTTTGAGATGTGCCCGTTATTGGAAGGGTCATTTATATGGGTGTTTTCATAGAATTGGTTTTAGCATTTGAAATATGGCCGATTTTAGAGGTGACCGCTTTTAAGGGGTGGCCGAAAAGAGAGGTTTCACTGTAATAAATAAAATTCTACAATTGTGTTAATTTTTTCTCTGTGTATTTGAGAAAATAATTAAAACTTGTAACGCCCAATTTGAATCAACAAGCTACCGAAAAACACGTGATTGAAATAAATTTTTGGAAAAAAAAAGGCGATGAAACGTAAAACGAGCTTGAAACTTTACAATAAATATTTAGAGGGGAAAACTGCGGCGGAAAGTGGACGGGACAATACGAAATTACAATTAACCGCTGATGTAGTATGATACTGTGCATTACATTTCGCATAGCACCAAATTAGAATGGCGAGACCGCATGCTCGTACCCCAAACACGCACCATTGTTATGGTGTGATTTGGGATTATGTGCTATTATATTGCGGTAACGCTAGATTTGTTGATTTTAAAGGTATGCACCAGGAATTTAATAATTATTGCGTCACATCAAATTCGACGAACAAGAAAGGATTCTTTTTCGATTCGATTTAATTAAAACGAAGCACGAACGATATAATATATGCGTACGTCATAAGCAGATGTTTGCAAAAACATATCATTATCATTTTTGGCTTGGCGTTGTAACTTTGCCAGTGCAATGTTTGATGTTTACTTGTTTGTAAATTATAGGGCATGAAGAGGGTACTTGCAGCCCTTGTGTGTGTGCACACACATAACGTTTACTGTGACGAGATTTACGGCCCTCACACCTGGATGTGATTATAATGGCAACGGAGAGCAGCAACAAAATCGGAACGATTGGATTGCACCCCCGGAACCGCGAAACAACCGCGCATTTGCATAATCGCCCCGATACTTTCGACTTAATCGAAAAAAAATCCGTACGAACGAGATTAAGACCTGGTTAATTGCCCCGGAAAATCAGGAGAGTTTGCCTCTATCTATCGAGCATAATAAAGCAGATGGCAATCGATGAATACAAATTCCGCATATCCTATCTGTTCGCTTGATATTCATCGTAACAATATATGCAAATTGCTATCGTACGTTATTAACACCCATTCGATTAAAAAAAAATTAATAACTAAATTAAACTTATTGTTTCACGTCAGCTGCTTTAAAATTAAATTACAAATCGCTGCCTAAAATACAGGTATAATAAAAATATCTTCGGTTTACTTTACTCATTGGCTCATCTGGTCTTCGTTAAGTAACTTAATATAATAGCCAGGCTTGACTGCCTCTCTCGACTCGTTATCGCGATGGGGATTCGCTAGCATTGCAACTTTATCATTTTACAAGCTCACTTTTTCGTCAAACCATAAAATAAAAAAGTACCTACGTATATACCTCAGGATACACACGCGATTTTTAATTATTTAAAATTATAGGGTCTTAAACAATTTTGAAATATTTGCAAAAATTTATAAATCACCGTGGCTAGAGTTCCTGACTCGGGAATTCTCGAACTCGATTTTCAGGGAAATTTGCTAAGTTTGATCCCGGGAAATTTCCGAGTTCTGCTTCTCTTCTTTCCACTCAAGACAGCTGTCCGTCCATTGCCTCTCACGTCTCATTATCCTCTACGGGGAAAGTAAATATATACAGATTGAAGACTTTCACTTTAGCCGATGGTGATTTCATGAAAAGCAACAAAGAGTATACGACTTGTAATATTTTAAAGAGAAAAAGTGCTGTGCTTGCATTCTTATGGTGAGTAGTGGGCCTGGGCAGAATGTCGTGGGATTCAGGGAAAACTGCAGTTATACGAATAACAATCAATGGATTGTAATATTTTCAAAAGTACCAACAAATAAATTAATTGCTGTTTGTACAGAATTTTTACTGTAATATCATTCGAGGATTTCAATTTTTTCAGTGGTATTAAGCAAAGATATTTTTTGTTATTATTCATCTGTGGCTTGGGTGCGACTGCTTTAACATTAATGCACGTTTTGGGTAGTCTCATAAGCGCTCCCCTACCTACAACGAAGCAAACTACGCACACTATACCCTTCTCTTTCAAGCAATCGCATTCACATGTTTATTGCTCTGCATAAACAATTGTTACTCTTCATGAAACCACTTTAGGCTAAAGTAAGAGTCTTCAAACGGTATATATAATTTATTTTCCAAATTCAGAAACCGACTGCCTGATAAAGCATTTAATACACTCGTTTTTCGAACTATTATTTTAAGAAATTTAAAAATTTGTTTTGTTTTGATTTTGATTTTAGTCCAAAAATTTACATTTTAATTTTATTTCGTGCATTATCCACTGTTTTTGAGAAGTGATTTGATTTTTTTTATATTATAAAAGAGAAGTATATTTGTCTTGTTAATTTTAATTACTTCTGTTGGTTTTTTTAAGTTTATTATTAGATTTATTGTTTTGTTAAATTACCAAAAATGTTCCTATTTAAAAGATAAAACTAAGAGGATTTTTTTAAGTAAATATTTTGTGTTGAGGCTACTAGGAGACTAATATGAATGCGAGACTAATTTTTGTATACTTAAAGGTCGAATTTAAACGACCTTCTTGTGTATTAATTGATTATTGGCTTTAAAATAACGGTTTCTTAATTTTCTTTTGTATTTCTCGATTTTCCAGGAATTCCCGAGAACATACGGGAATTCTCGAGTCCCTAGAAACCGAAAGAGTAGAAAATCCAAATCCAAAATTGCATGCAAAAAATGTCTCTATAATTTATCTACTGTAACAATCTTTTGTGGACACCTTACACATAATTTTCAAGTGCGGGCAACTTTAATTGCAATTCATTAATCGCAGATATATTTGAAAATTTAATGCACTTCTCTAAAAGTATGAAATGTCAACCCTGTATATGTAATTAACAATTTCACGGTAGATTTTCGAATATCGTGTAAAACGACTTGGAGAATACGCACGAAATAAGAAATCAAAGTCATCCGGGCAGTTCTACACAAAAGGGAGAAGTTATCTTGCAATCACCATCTGTAAATGTGATAAACGATCCTCCTTTGTCATGACGAAGAGTTCCTGAAGGAGTGTCGGTCATCAGCAGTCTTCAAATATCCGGGAACCTCGGGCATTAAAATTCCAATTATTACGATGGCTTCTTTTTCCACCCCGTGTCCTCACTAAAATTAACTGAGTTTGTACGAAATAAGTGGAGATGACGTTATTTATTTTATTTTTAAAATCCAGAAACACACTTGTTGTTTAATAATCGATGAATGATCGAAGCAATCTTGTTTTTTTTATCACGGACACCTGCTTGACATAATTTGCTTCAACAACAACAAAAAATGCTTTAAGATTTAATGAAATAAATTAGAAAATAATTTTTGCTTTTTTTTACAGGTGAATGCAATAATGTAAAATAATGGTCGTACATTTTGGGTGTCCCTGAAACGGTTACATATTGGTTAACGCAATTCTTTTCACAGATTAATGGCCCGGTCCTGAAAATCGCCGGAGAAAGGGACGGCTTAGATCGATCTTGACAGAGTTCATTGGCGAATCGCAAATTCTTGAATGCCCACTAATGGCGTTATAATAGAAGCCGGTCATTTATCATTGTTATTTCGCAGACTAATTTTTGTTCTGCATGCAGCCAACATCCTCTTAATCATTTTTTTTTACCGAATTAAAGGGAATAATTAGAATTTATTACATGCATATCTAATATCTATTTATTTTTGCCATTAGGTAACAAATTTTATAAGAACAAAATAATTTTATTTCTTATTGAGGACAGTTATAAAGAAGCCTAACATTAAAACGCAAGCCTTGAGAGCGTTGCGATTTTAAGTTGATAGTGGCATGCCGTTGTCCCAATCCTCCCCCAATTATAGTATAATATCCTCCCTTTCCATTATTATCAAGGTCTTGAATCTAAAAAGCATTTAAATTATTATCAACAATACAAAAATGCAATAAACGAATTTACCTCGATGCAAATAATGTCACGATCACTTGGGACGGAAGTCGGATTGGGAAATACCACATTATGCTCGACATACTGCAAGAGTTTCCCCTTTACCTCCACATATTCTTGGTATAGTTCTAAATGACTAAAATAATCAAGATAATCAAAATAAAGAAATTAGGGCTTAAGTTCTTACCATCTGTCATAGTTCAAGCAAACATTCAAATTGTGAGCATCAACTCTGGATGAGGGCAAAGCCCTGCACACTGCGAAGACCACCAACAACACTAAACCAAACTTCAATAGCGCCATTATTAAGACAGGTCTTGTAAC
Organism: Serrognathus titanus; assembly: GCA_039766575.1. Lineage (NCBI taxonomy): Eukaryota > Metazoa > Arthropoda > Insecta > Coleoptera > Lucanidae > Serrognathus > Serrognathus titanus. The sequence continues at coordinate 4,822,579 of CM077916.1, read as the reverse complement.
CCAACCGATTTTTTTTTTGTTGTTATATACCACTCCTTATCTAAACATTTTGTTTTGGTCCTTACTAACGATAACCGATAAAATCAGTACAATATCAGACCACCCAAAAAAGAATTTGTTAATTGATAGAAAATGCGTCGGCTTCTATAGATGTAGAGATAAAGATCTTACACTTGTGTAAACAACACTATTTATTAGCCAAAAATTTCGCCGAATTTATTTGGCGTTACATTTCAGGAATATATTTGGACTAAGAAGTTGTATCCTTTGCTGCGTTGAGATGTCAGACTTATCTGCGCGAAATTATGGCCGTTTCCACCGTTCACAACCCTCGGATAGCCTCCACGATCGTTGGTGTCTTGGTCTACAATCTGAAGGGGGAAAAAAATAAGAAACGCAAATATTTGGTGGGGGGTTGGACTTACTTGAACGCACACGATTTTCTTAGTTAAAGTACCACTTTGAGGGATGAAGATTGTTTCGGAGACGACCTGCAGGAATTTGCCTTCCTTCGAGTGACGACCTTGGTATTCTAACTTGCTGGATTTTAAACAAAAATTAGCTTCACTTGCACCAACCAAAAAAAAAAAAGAATGTCTTACGTTGGAGTTCCAACACAATCGTAAATGTTGTGCTCATCGCTGCGTTGTACAGGGCCGGACGCAGCAAAAGTTGCGAACGCTAAAACTAGCAGAGCAGCAAGACTGTAGTAAGCCATTTTATTAATAGAGCCACTCGTTTGAAGGGGTTTATATATATATCAGCTTTTTTCCAAAAAAAAAAACCAAACCACTTGTCGGTGGAATTTAAAAAAAGAGAAATGAGCTTTGATCTGTGGAGTTTACCCTCGGCCACTTACTTCGAAGATAACTTTCTGTTTTTTGGAGGAATTTTTATACACTTTCTTTTATCAATTTCAATCGTTTACAATTCTTTTGTAAATCGGGCAAGCGTAGAGAAAACGAGAAAAAAGAGTAGGACGAAATTGTTTCACGCAAGTCGTACAAATTAAAATAAACCCAAAGACTCCGTATTCTAGGCAGTACATTTTTAAGTGGGTTTGCACTGTTAGATTTTTAATGGTATTTTAATTGGTAATTGGTAATTCTTTTTTAACTCCATCAAATTAATTTAACACGTAAGCAATTCCTTGCTTTTTGGATTTTGGCTTTAATATCGTAGGGTTGGTAAAATACATGTCTCATTTGAAAATTTCCAGAGCAACTGCTTTTTTATTTAACGAAGGACTTTTATGTAATCATAACATCCCCTCTGAAATTGCGTTAGAGCGACGTGAATGAACAAATCCCCTAAATCTGAACTCCAACTATTGATGACAACATCTACATAGTCCTCGATCTACGTTATTCGTCGTTATACTTGCTTATATAATGAGACACTCAAGTTTGGAGCGACGATGTCGAGTGTTCGTCACATTCAAATCGTTGTTACTTGTGCAAATACATACGTGGCTCCTTTTCTCGTCATCAAATGTGTGCGTCTCTTCAAACGCTCCTTTACTTCTTTGCGATCCTAAAAAAAATCCAATCGCCAAATAATTACAGCGCTCAGACAAATTGTGAAATAATATTTAAAACTATTTATTTAGTAACAAATGGAAAACACTTAAAACGATGATAATCATATTTACCTACTCGTATCAAAAAATAAATCAAGAGGTGTTTTATAAATACAATCGAAACTAATAATCAATTAACTGATATAATGTTTTTTTCCGTTTTTACGCAATTACTCCATTGTGTTGCCTAAATCGCGAAGCCAAGTGCTAAAAATCTTCGAAATTTGACTCCTTGCGACTTTCACCGAGGAGGGATCCTCTGAATTACTCGCCCTTAATTCCAAATGATGAGCAGCATTGGGCATGACGATTGCGTAAGTAAACGCAGTAGACTTCAAAACACCCCCGGAAGTCCAAGGATCAAGCAGGCCATTTGTGAAAATAACGTTGGTGTACTGGGCCCTTTTACCACCGTACTCTAAAATAGCCAAATCATCACGTGTGATGGTCACCCCAAATTGCCTCTTGCAACTTTGAGAAAACTGCGTGAAATTCCAAGTCGATTTTTCAAACATCACGTTATCATCAGTACACATTGGCATAATCATTTCAGTACAAGCCTATTTAAGAAAAACAATTAATAACAAAAACAAAATAGTTGCGGATTTCACCTGATAATCCCAGGCGTCTTCCCCGACGTTTGGGGATGTTTCTGCCAGGCTAACGCACTTGGTTTTCCCAGTGTAATTCGTGTAAACCGATAGGCCATCAACCAGAGCTTTCAGGAGAGTTTTTCCGGTTAATCCTGGCGTTAAAAGTTTGCTACAAAACTCTTTCACAGGGTAGGCAGGTAAGGGCGCTAAATAATCCGTTGGGTATGGGTAATTCACCATGGCCAAATTACCATAAACATCATTGATCCAATCGGTTAATTTCGCCACGTCCTCTTTGCTTTTTAAAGGGGCGCATAATTTTAAAGTCGATGATAGCCAGGATTTACCTTCATCTGTCGATGTGACGTCCCTGTAGGTGAAGATCGAGTTATCCCCATTTTGAAATCGTTGAAATTGAATAATACCTTATAGTTTTCCAACTGTTTTTGATATTTTTCACGCAGTTGAGGTTCGACGAGGAACTAAAAACGCTGACGAGTATATTATTAAAAGCGTTGCACTTAGTGAGTCCAGAAAACTGGAAAATGGGGGCGGAAGACGCGAGGGCCGCATCGACGGATCCGGGATATTTTAATCGAATCCACGCAGAAAGCATGCCTCCATAAGAACCCCCGACTGCTATTACCGGACTTCTTCGTCCGTTGTTTTTTGCCTTAAGATCTCGCTGTATAAAATCTATTAAATACACGTAGTCCGCAAGGGCTTGCGTTGATGTTAAATATCCCCAGTGAAGCGTATCGGAGAACGACTTATTTCCAAAGGGCAAAGACTCTCCGTAGTACCTAAAAATAATTAATTTTTATTTTTATTTGGTTGGGGCGAGTGAGTTGGGGTTACCTATGTTCTGCGAAAACTATCAGGCCAGAAAATGCTTGCGCCAATTCCCATATGAGTCCGGTGTTTTGGGCGAAGGTCTCGATTTGTCCCTCATTTCCGGTGTAAAACAAAACGGGCCCTTTACTCGCCCAATACGTGTTATTAATTAAATACTTCAGTTTAAACGTTGTATCGTTAGCGAAACTTAAAGATGTTAGTATTAAAAGAAGCGCTGATCTCAATTTTTTTTTGGACTCACCTAAAATGATCGAGGGGTACGTCGATGTATTTAGTTTCGTAAATATACGCCGTTGTACCAAATTTAATTACAACAAACAACATCAACAGCAACAAACACGGATAATAACAACAAGAGCGCGACATTGTCGGTTACTTCTTCGCATAGGAACAATTGTGCACTAGTTAATCGTGAACTTTTGAACCGCGATAAATATATGATGGTGACTAGAAAAAAAAATCACATTCCATCCGGCGTCTTTGCAGATTGTGAAATAAAAACGTCTATTTACCTTAGTTACGATTGCAGACTTTAATTAAACGGCATTCCACTGATTGTGACATGTATAAACAAACCCGACGATTTACTCGGTAAATTATTTATTAAGCTTAATCGCCCTTGCTCCCCACAAATGCGATGCAATCTTCATTAAAATAAATTACTCCTTACAATTAATGAAAGATTGCACTTCTTGATTTCCACAGCATCTGGTGTTTGTTTACGAAAACGCTTTGTTTATTGATGAAGACAACTGCAAAACCACGCAGATTCCTCATAATTAATAAATAACTAGAAAATATTTGCTGATTCATTCGGTTCTAAAATAAACACTCTCGTCAAACACTGTAAGAATTCAATTAGAGATGAACACAAACAAATTTATTTGCTATCCCTTGGGATTATTGATCTTTTTATCTGCCAGTTTCAATATGCCTCATATTTTTGTGAAATAAAAAATATTAGTTTAAAAAGGCAAGAGTGCTAAAGCACAGAAAATTACAAAATTAAAAATATTTCAAAAACTGCTGCATTTAGGTATAGGGATACTTTATAATTTTCTATTCAAAATTACCTGTAGATTCTAAATTTGCAAGAAAAAGAATATGATTCCATTTAAAATAATGAATTTGAAGGCGACTTCCGGTGCAACCGGAAGTTCAAACACTTCGAAAATATTTTCGTTAAAAACCGCACTACCAGTACAAATTTTCAGAGAAAAATAATGAAGGCAAGAGCGTAAACTTCTAATGAACGAGTTCCATGAACCACCCTGTATAAAATTTACTTCAGTATAACCTAATTGAAATATTAAATTAAGTATTAAAGCATATATTAAAGTAATCTTTAGTTCCGAGGACTTTACAGTGGTAGCAATTAATGAGTAAACAATTTACTACAATTTAATAAACATATTAATCCCCCCTTCCCACCTCTTAAAGCAAGAAAATTATTATTTTCTCTAAAACCGTTTTGCAGAACTAAATTCAACAATACCCCCCCCCCTTAAAAATCCCTTTAAAAAAACAGATTTACTACGAAAGAAAATCCTTTACTATAATAGCAGGAAAAAAGCGGGAAATTCTTGGAATAGGTCAACGACCCTCCTGCCGACCAATCAGAACACGCCAATTGCCCTTCATTATTTTCCATTTTTCATTCACCACCCCGAATTCTCTAAATAAAAAAAGAACACGACAAATATAATAAAAATCAATAAAAATCATCTTATTTTTTTGTACGTAAATTAAAATTAATTTATTAATGGGTATTGCTTTGCAGATTGAGAATTTTCTGAGCAGCAGTTGGTAGCATTGCAGTAACTAGAAACGATTATGTTGGCGAATATTTTAACTTATTTACAATGAAATTAAATAAAGTAATTTCTTTAATCGACTCTACTGCAGTAAGTATACTTTTATAAAGAGCTAGTGCAATTTGCAATAAGAATTTTTAACCTAACCTCAAATTATTACTGATACATAATTTATATAATATGATTGCATGTTATTTTGTAAAAAAGAAGCATACACACTTGGAATCCTTAAATAAAATCGTTATAAGTAAATATAATAATTGTTTCTTACAGTATTGATTGGACAAACGGATACTTCTTTAGCAGTCCACTCTTCCTCTTCAGTTTGTGAATGTAAAAAAGACCGAACAATTCATCCTCAAAACACATAATGAAATAAGGAGTTTTTTTTAAGTTGTAGAAGACTGCGAAAGCACTTGTATATAGACCAGCCGAAGCTTCATACCCAATTGTGATACGCTAAACACTTTAGAGCTTCTTATTTAAAGTAATGTAAAATAAAAATTTACTAATATTATTAGCCATTAAATATAGTTGCACAGCATTGCTAAATGAGTTTTATTAAAGGCTCTAAATTTTGGCGCGTTTTTATTAAAGTAATAACATCCGTTATTATTTCAGGGTGGCGACATCTGTGGGTGTTAAAGAGATTTATAATTTTTAAAAGTAGCACCGTTACGCCGATTTAATTTATAATCACTGTCTGTGTAAGCAAAATATTCTGCAATTTGTAAAATTGTAATGGTATTTGCAAATATATTAATTAATAGCAGCCTTTTTTTTAATAAACTGTTAAGAATTAGAAATTGAACATGCGCGGTTGGGCGACATCTATGTATCACTTGACGTAAACGTATCTCTACGTAGGGCGTACCTCTTTCGTTTAGTAGTGCTAACACGATAAGACGCTTGACGGTTTTCCACAAGAAAACTAAAGGTAAGAATTTAAAAAACTGTTGGAACTTATTCCTTTCTTATTTCTCTTTGTAAAATTGTGCAGAAGTTATAGTTTTCTTTGCTATCGGAATTGAGAAATTGTGTGAAATTTCGGCTTGGCGGTTGGCGTATAGTTTAGGGTACTCTTTCTTAATTCACTCTCTTTTTCCAATGGTCGCCAATGTACAGGTATCCCAAACCTCTGCAAAAGTCCAAACATGTCCTTTTATGTGCATTTTAGTAAAAAAAATATTAATGGTATTGTGCAAGTTTCCATTCCGCATAGTTTAAAATTATTTCCAACTATACAGGCTGTTCATTTAAAAGTTACCACCTGACTTATAATTTTTTTAATGGAGCACTATATATTTTATTGCTATTCTGGTTAGTCCTTGAAGAGTTTATGAAAATGTTATAACTTTTTATTTAGTTAAATGGTCAAAATAAGGAAATAAAATGTTATTTCATTTTCTCCAACTCTTCAAGGGCTAACCGAAGCAGCAATAAAATGTGTATCGACAAGAAAATGTCACTTGTCATTGTCGAGATGAATTGTATTTGTTTGAGATATTAAACAGCGCCATCTATTCCTGTTTTTTAATCTGTTGAACATGTGGAAGGCAAATAATTATTTGTTTTGTCACTGTGTTTCAAATTGTTTCTTTTTTTAATTTAAGAATCTACTGAATTGTGTTTTAAAATCGATTATCTTTTGTTTCTATTTTGTTTTTTTTTTTAATATTTTCTAAAATTTTATTCATTTGTTTATTTTGTCACCTTTCCTCCCAAATAGTTTTTTTTTATTTGTTAGTCTACTGAATTGTGCGCTGTAAAATCGATTGTCTTTTGTTTTTATTTTTGTTTAAATTCTATTTTTTCGTATTCTATTATTTCTTTTGCTTAACGTTTTTTTTATTTGTTAATCTACTGAATTGTGCGCTGTAAAATCGATTGTTTTTTGTTTTTATTATTGTTTAAATTTCATTTATTTTTTGAATTTTTATTATTTTGTTTTCTTTTTTGTCATCATTCTTTTCAAGCTATTTGTTTTTTATTTATTAATAATCAACTGAATTGCGCCGCCTTTTTTTGTTTGTTGTAATGAATTTCTTACGTTTTTTTTTAAATTTATTCCTAAATCTAGTAACAATTAAGTGATTTTATATGTTGAAAATGGATTTTTTTGACAACTCTTAAGAAATTTCTGCTTTTATGAGCTGGTAACAGTTATGTGATCTAAAGCTATTGCCAAGTTGCACTTGGTGATTATGCACATTTTTAATTTAAATAACGTCTTAACATATTTAAATCATATGCAAGCATATACAGTGAAACCTCTCTTGGGCAGACACTCACCGTGACCAGCAAACTATCCGCCTAATAGAGATATCAATGCGTGTAAATTAATTTTTTTAAATCCTTAGGATTAGTCTCTTGTTATTTCAATACCAAGTGATGTATTTTTTTACAATTCGCTCCAATCTTTTCTATTTTGTTTAATTAATCTTAAGCTCTGTCTTATTCAACCTTTTCCTATTTTATAGTTTTCTCCTTGTTTTATTTTCTAGTTGCAATTTCATTTCCTTGCTTTTAAATTATCATCTCTTAACATTCTAATAAGTACAAATAATTCTGTCATGATCCATTCTCCCTCTTTCATTTACTCATTTTTTTTTACCAAATGTCATGTTACTCACACTATTTTTTCTCCTAAGCACTTTTAGATTGTGTTCGTGTCAATATGGTCTTTACGTTGTTTTAAAAATTGAAGACACAAACAATTAGTAAATTGAGTTCAGTAAAATTTATTATTTAAAAATCTACTAATGTACGCAGAATTACACAGACAATTTTACAATAGAAAAGAGAATGAATAGGAAAGTTCTTACAATAATGCAGTAGTATGCTAAAAACACATGACTTAAATCTGGCTTCCCACTTGAAGCTTAATTATTTGCACTTAACGTAAACTTAACATAAATTACGATAAACAAGTTTTTTAAAAAAATAGAAAATACGTTGGTATGTAAAAAAAAAGAGTCTGACAGCAATCAATTTAAGTAACATATCTGCAACGATTAAATTCGAAGTGTACATATAAAATTAAATCTAAATCGAATGCTGCATGTAATACATTTATATGCAGAATTTGTAAAAAAATGTAACCATTAAAATCTCCTAAAATATCACACATCTAAGAAGTCTTTTAGCAAAGTAGTTCTCCTCTTCTCCGCAATATCCATTTGGTTTTCCAGGTCTCCTCTGTCAGTGGTTTCAGCTCGCTCAATTTTCCAAGATAAGTTCTCAATCTCTGCCTCGAGCTGAGCTTGCTGGTACTCGAATAATTCTTTACGAGGACCAGGTTCCATAAAGTAAGCGTACGGGTAGGTGTACTGCAAAGTATAGCGACACTTCGCCAACAGATTTGCTGCCGCAAATAAATATTGCCAGTCGATCCATGTACCTAAACCACCCATTACCTTCTGGTTTATTCTGGCTTTTAACTTTTCCAAGGTATCTACTTCTAATTTTAAAGATTTAGAATGATTTTCCCATCTTTCGTAATAATGTAAATACTTCTTCAAAGCTTCCCTCGCCTAAAAAAATTAAACTATTATAAAAAAAAAAAATAGTCAACAAGTTTACCTGAGCGTGCACAGACTCGTGAGCTATATTCGGATTTTCTTTATATCGCGAACATTCGTAGTACTCAGAGCCGTGAGATTTCCAATCGCCAAGACACATCCAACAGAAATCGTATTTACAATTGTAGCATTGCATATGATTACAGCCCCCATTTTTTTCAATACATATATGGCACTTGGGACAATCTTTGGTGTGTGCACTTATGTAATTAGCTGTTTCACTATCATCTGCACATTTAGTCAACCATTTCTTTATTACCTGACAATCCGTTGGTGCATGATAGTCCATACCACATCTGCATTAATAAGTAACTTTGTTATACAGGACGTCCTAACAGTGCGTTCTCGGGCAATACCTCTATAACTACTGAAGCCACAAAAAAATTTTCAATGCATTTAAAAATTTTTTTTTGTATCTTCAGTAGTTATCGAGATATGGAGGCAAATGAATAAAACAAAGCATAATGCTTTTACTTCTGTTATAAATTTTTTTAAAGCTTAGCTACTTGTAAAAATTTCAATTGCAAATTTAGGCAGAATTATTTAGAATTTAATTTTTCTTCATATATATGAACTGCAAATATTTGCAGTTTCTATTAAAGAACTTGAAGCAAAAGCATTTGCTTCGTTTTATTCATCAGACCCATTAACCAAGAATACACTATCGGGACACACTGTATATTCATAAGCAAAATCAACTAGACTCACTTAAAACAGAAGATAGTCTTACACTGTGAACACATAGCACGTTTAGCTTTAGGCTCACGACTACGAATTACGACTTGACAATTCGGGCCGGGACAAAAACGAAGTTGTGGATGGGACTTTACGTAGTCTTGAAAAGTAAACTGTTGATACTTTTCGCGGATGTGCGGCTTCAGTAGATGTTTCAAAACGAAATCTTCAGGTGCGAGTACTTCGCAACCACGAGCCATACAACTAATCGCAGTTGATATTCCCTGGAAACGTTAAAGGGTGCTCTGAATGCTTGAGATTGTTGGGAAGAGTCATCCTCACCTGATTAATTTGTACTTCAAAATGCATGGTCCAACAATCTTTACAAAACATGTGAGCACATGATAAATGAAAAAATTTCTCGAACATTAATGGAGACACGCAGACAGGGCATGTTAAATACCGAGAGCAAGGAATCGTCGCAGGAGGATTTAACGGTATAATTTTAGATGAGACTAACAAATTACTTGCGTTTTCTCGATATTTAGCGATCACATCCGAGACTGCCCAGTTGTGACTGTGCAACAATACCTAGAAAAAATCAAACATTTAATATAAGGAGGCACTGTGTTGGTTATCGGTTACCTTAGCAAGTGAAGGGGTAATGTGAAGACTGTTGTTCAACAACGCAACGCTTTCGTTTAAAAGTTGTTCGACTTCAACCTCCGTCAGGCAATCGTAAACGAAATATTCAGGATCTGTTTCTCTAGGATCTATTTGTTCCATTTCATTATCGTCGACTATGTTGTAATAATCGTCTTCATAAAATCCCTCATTATCAGAACACTCCATGTCAGAATCGACGTCTTGATAATCCGCATCCATTTTGACATTCGTGTTTTCCCCGTGGAATTCTCAGAATATCATCCTGTTGGTATTTAATTCATGGATTTTAAAAAACTAAGCCCGTTGCTGTGCGAAATTATTTATTAAGACGTATGAAACTGATCACCTGTTCACTGTCAAAACCGTGTCAAAACCCTGTGTCATACAATAAACCACAGACCAAATGCACTAGATGGGAATCTCTTACGTCGATACGTGGAATCAAGTTTCTTGGTGCCGAACCAAATTGAAACTATCCCTAGAGGAGCCTAATTCTACATTAAATGTTGTCAATCGTAGCGATTTGACATTTTTAAACCCGTAGCGACGTAGCTGCGCTCACTACGATTTGAACCAAAAGTAGCGATTTTTTATATATCTCTAAAATTAATTAAAAATCGGATGATAATCAAGAGAAATTTTGTATTGGGTTTTTATTGGTCTACCTTAATTATATTTTTTCTATAATTAAAAAAAATAATAAATTTAAAAACGTCATTAAGAATACATAAAGTTAGAGAAACAGAAACAAAAGACAAACGATTTTACAACACAATTCAGTTGATTCATTAAAAAAAAGTGAAAGGAAAGGTCACAAAACAAAAAAAAAGCAAAGAATAAAACTTAAATACATATATATACAATACTATCGAAAAATAAAATAAAAACAAAAGAGACAACAAAGATTCAGTAAATTCATAAATGAAAGGAAGAAGACTTTCGATACGTTTCAACAGATGGCGCCATCAAATTTATAACAACGCTCTCAGTTTTTTGTGATTGTCCAGAAATGAAAACAATAATAGTTTTTTCTTCTTAAGTACGAAACAATAAATTTAAAAAAACAAAAAGAGAAAGCAATTGATTTTTTACGACACGATTCAGCGGGTTAATAAATTTAAAAAAAACTGTTTGGAAAGAAAAGTCACGAAACAAAAATCAAACAAATGAACAAAATAAAAAAAAAAACAAACAACGTAACAAAGCACAATTCAATAGATTCATCTTTTAGCGTGTTTCAATAGATGTCGCTGTTGAATTTCTTATAACAACTCAAAGAATTTTCTGTGACTTCAGAAATGACTGTCAAATGAAACTCAAAGAATGGTGATTTTCCCGTTAATAATAAATGAATCGCCCTCATAGTCTCATAGAAACAAATGAAAATAAGACTATCGGCAAGTTTCAACAGATGGCGCTGTTGGATGTCTTATAATAATGCATTAATAAACTTATTCTTGTTTCTCAATTATTTTATTTGGTTCTGAGTAATTGTTACAATGCGTTGCGAAAATTTGTGTTTTCTTGTTGCATTCACCATTCATCCATTGAAAAATTATAATGCATTCAAATTATGTGACATGTTAAATGTAAAAGTTGTAAAAAGTACTATAAATTACAAACTTAAATATTTCGACGCCACTTAAATGATAGGTACCATAATATTTAAGCAATATTTATATTTATATTCAATATTGAATACTGAAATTAATTAACAACATTGAATTGACAATAGCTGCGTTCGTTTATTCAACTCCGTTCACTCTTGTAGCGTATAATCGCATCTTTCTCACTCACGACTTTTAACCTATTTAGTATCTCGCTCGTTCGTTTAAAAAATCTTGTGTTTATATTATTTCCATGACAACAGGCGATCTATTCTTGATCTATTCATCCCCTACTTAAATGGGGGACGTGAAATATCGCCTGTTAAAAATCGTGATTGAGAAAGATGCGATCATACGCTCCAAGAGTGAAAGTAGTGGAATAACCGAACGCAGCTGTTTTGCATAATACAAGAATTTAAATAAGAAATCATTTAAATTTACTGCTTTTTCCCACAACCATTGGTGGTGCTAGATTTAATTCAAAATAGTACAGATGATTCCCATCTAATAAACGTGCAATGTCGATATAACAGTGACCTATTAGACGTGCGCTGTTGCCAAGTGGGTACCAAAACAATGCAGTTTTTATTATGCCGGTAAAAGTCTTAACATTAAAAATAAAGCAAAACAATTGGAACAATCAAAAGAAATCATTTATTTAGGAGAACGAATGATTTCGACAACAAAACAGTTGCAATGATGCTTCAAAAACGACTTTTTTTGCGGCGTGCAACTATTTTATGGACTTTAAATTTTACTAAATATTTGTTTCAATTCCAATAAATGATTTGTATCGTGTCATAAAACTTTGTGATTTTTTTTATGGTAAAATTATTGACGTATCTAGAATTTCACTGTAGCAGAGAGAAAGGATAACAAAATGGCAACAGTGTAACTAACATTATATTTGTGACATTTGTGTCATGGCGTCAAATTTTCTGGAAAGAAGTGAAAAAATTGTGTGAGAAGACTGAGATGTACCTCGTTTTCTAGTGATAATGATAATGAACAATAAAATTTACATCTGTAGGCGAAAGACAAAATTTTGTGCTGAATGTTTAAGCTTATAGAACTCGATCATTCCACTGCATATCTCACTGTAATTATATAAACAAAGTAAGTTTATACCGATGTACTTTATCACATAAAAGTATCGTCTGTCTCATTGGCATGCAGCAAGATAACTCTGAAGACAGAATGTAAAGCTTGGCCTCATTAGTGACCAGTCTTCTATTTTCGATTTTTTTTTTAATTTCCAGGTTAGTTTTCTTATCACATCGAAACCTCACTGTTTTTTTTTAATATTCAAGTGAGTATCTCAAGCAACTTTTGAGCTTTAAAGTGAATCAGTGTATAACTTTTTACAAAACAGGTAACATACATATGGCACAAGTCATGAATCAAAAACGTGGACGAGGAACTACCGGAGTTGGAGAAGCTTCCGGTTCCAACTCTCAAACGACCTCCACCAACCAACTTTCTCGACTACCGACACCTGGCACACTTACCGACGAATTGGCGGCACTTTTCGAATGTCCCGTTTGTTTTGAAATCGTTTTACCTCCAATTATGCAGTGCCAAGTGGGGCACTTGGTGTGTTCTAGTTGCCGCCCTAAACTGTCATGTTGCCCCACTTGTCGTGGAACTTTAGGTTCATATTTAATCACGTACGTTTGACATCTCCATAATTGTTTTGATTGTTTTTAAGGTGACATACGAAATCTCGCAATGGAAAAAGTAGCTAACAATCTTATGTTTCCCTGCAAACACAAACAGACTGGATGTCGTATGTCACTCGGACTAAACGAAAAGGCTGAACATGAAGAAATTTGCGAATTTAGACCCTATAGTTGTCCATGCCCTGGTGCCTCGTGCTCTTGGCAGGTCTGATTTAATCAAATTATAAAATTTGGACTTTTATTGAAATTAATCTTCCGCATTGCAGGGACAATTAGAAAAAGTAATGGTCCATTTACAGCATGCACACCAAAACATAACGACTTTAAACGGTGAAGATATAGTATTTTTGGCAACCGAAATAAATTTACCTGGTGCAGTTGATTGGGTGATGATGCAGAGTTGCTTCGGGCATCATTTTATGTTGATTTTAGAGAAGCAGGAAAAATGTGATGGTCACACGCAGTTTTTCGCTATTGTACAATTAATTGGATCTCGTAAACAAGCAGAGCATTTTGCTTACAGGTAAGTGGATTAATATTAATTGATTTAGTATGTAAAGAATGATTTTGTTTTATTCAGATTGGAATTAAATGGGAATAGAAGACGTTTAACTTGGGAAGCGATGCCTCGTTCCAGCCATGAAGGAGTGGCTTCTGCTATAATGGGTTCAGACTGCTTAGTCTTTGATACATCCATAGCTCAGTTGTTTGCCGATAATGGCAACCTCGGCATTAATGTTACCATATCGGTAGTGTGTTAAATTGTTTTATTGATTCGTTCGACTTCTACGTTACTTTTAGTTAATTTTTTATTCATATAATGTTTTTCCAAGTTTTTGAATAATTAACACCAAACTAACATCTGAAGGAAATGGTATTTGATTTTAATTGTATTCGTTGTCTACATACGTTAAAGTGGTGTTAATTTTTCGTACAAGTTTCTAAACTAGTATTTTAAGTTTTTCGTGCAGAAATACTTAGCGCATGTGAATAATATACAGAATTTTTCAATTTTTTTTCATATGCAACAAAATATTAAATTAATAACTAAACATATATAAGAGCATTAATGACTATACATACAATAAGGACCTAATCAGTTGTTTGTTTCATTTTGAACTAACTGTAGAAGTCATTCATAATTGATTTGATTATTTTGTAGTTCGGATGGTATACAACTTTAAGCTTATTTCTACTCCTTTATTCAGTTTATGTAACTGTGTTATGTAATTCTATGTTACTGATGGGTGGGTCTCCATTTGTCTGTTTTACTATACACCAACATACCAAGTACCTCGATTCACATAACGCCTTTGATTTTTCTGTCAATAATTTGTATAGTACAACAAGCAAAATCGGAGCACTGTTAAATTATTACGTATTTTAATTTTTAGCAAAACAATAGCTCCGATTGCAGGTATTCTTTAACTTATTCAACGTTAAATAATTTTAGTTATGGCATACGTTTCCCGTAAGTAATATCTGCAAGGGCTTTTTGTTGTTTGTGATAACTAGACTCTAGTATTGTAACGTAAAGTTATAAGGAATATCATTTGAATAAACAAGTTCTTTTACTAAACAGTAATAACTTTGTAAATACCGAATGTAGAAATAAGTTTACTTAATAAAATTACTCTTTTAAATTGTAAGTGTTTTCTTTATGCGCATTTCAGTCATTCAGAGTGTCTAAATACAGATCGATCAGAATTGATTGTCCTGATCCTACACTACTTTCTACGAGCTTGATGTCGATATTTACATCAACATAGGGAGATTTGGGGAAGTTACTAGATATCTCAAGATTTTGTCTACAGTTCAATGCTGTGCGTTGCTTTTCGTTCTAACCTTCATGTCCTAAGTGTAAATATTGATTACAAACTCACGGAAAGTAGTGTAGGATTAGGACAATCAATTTCGATCTCCCTGTACAATATTTTATAGACAAATTTTTTTCTTGCGATTTTAAGATATTGTCAAAAATCCTTAAAAAAACATATAGTCTTATTCCTTGGTCAGTATATATTTAGAAAAACATAAATTATTAAAGACGGATGTATTTACACAAAATAGAAATGTCGTTTTAATAAATGAACATAATTTGTTTCTGTTTGTTTTTTGTTTAATATAAAGATCCTTTGCAGCATATTAAATGTGTATTTTTGGTGTTTTAGAAATAATAATTTCCATATCCTACAAATTTTATGAATGACACTGTATATTGCGACTTATTTTTAAACATTACATTTCAACATTTCCAACACCACTATATATAAGAGAAAAATTCAAACTACTTTTGCAAAGCATATATTTACTTTATTTATTTTTAATATTGTAGACAAATTAATTGCCATTCCTTTCAACAAATGACACAAACTGCTTTTCATATTATTAAAAAAGAAAGACAGTTGGCAATGCTGGTGGCATGTAGGAGTGACACTTAAAAAATTTGTAGGTTATGTACTTTTGAAAAAGTGATCATGAATGAAAAATTGATGATTTTGTCTTCCATCCTGAGTATTATAGCTTCTGTTAATTCCAACGACGTATTAGGATGCGGAGGATTTATAAAAAGTCACGTGCAAATAGATTTTTCAAAAGTAGTTATAAAATTGTAAGTACGACATCGATGATAGCACAGAATTTGCAGAAATTTTATTCTAGATTCACAAAGCAAGGCATTTTAAAAGATGAAACGAACTGTGCTCCAAATAATGGTTACTATTTCATCCCGCTCTACGATAAAGGAGATTACATTTTACAGGTTATGACATAACCTCAATGCGTTTGAGTTTTAAAATTTAATATTGCAGTTAGAACCTCCACCCGGTTGGAGTTTCGAGTCAACCAAAGCCCCGATATCGATAGACGGAAAAACAGATCTGTGTAGCCAAGGTTCTGACATAAATTTCATATTTAAGGGTTTTGGGATCACGGGAAAAGTGAGTTTATTATGCTTCTTGTGGCCTAACTGATGAATTCCTTGATGTAGGTCGAGAGCTTTGGTAGTACTGATGGCCCTGCGGGTGTGGAAGTTGAATTAAAATCGAAATCAGAAGTACGAACGACCACTACCCAGTCGGGTGGGAATTTTTTTTTCACGCCCGTCTATCCGGGGCAATATACGCTTTCGGTATCACACCCAAAGTAACAACAAATTTTATTAATTCGTTTCATCAGTTTATTTTACTGTGTAAATTTCAGATGGAAATTCTTAAAAAATTCTATATCCGTCACTGTAGCCGAAGGTAATACAGATTTACCAGCGAATTCTTTAGTTGTGCAAGGCTATGATGTGAGAGGGTACGTTCGGAGTGACGGAGAACCAATCAACAGTGCTACTTTAGTCTTGTACGCTGACAAAACTGTAAGCCTTCTCCCCCTTTTAAGTAGCGCTTCCATCGCATTAAAATTTTCTACCTTTTAGAATACCGTAAAAGTAAAAGCTGAAGGATGCGATAAATCTCCATTAATGGGAATAAAAGCCAACAAAGGCTACCTCTGTTTTGCAATATCAAACCAACAAGGATATTTTGAATTCCCCTCGCTTTCAACAGGTCTTTATTACATTGTGCCATTTTACAAGGGCCAAAACATCCATTTCTATCCGGATGTGATTAAATTTAGCGTTGCTCATGACAGCTTGGAACTACCAAACTCTTTCGAGGTATTCCCTTCGTTATTTATTAAGGTCATAAACACTTACCCCTTTTTTTTGTAGATTGTGGGATTTAGTGTGCCAGGGAGAGTTCTCTCCTCGGAGAGCGGTAGCCCATTAGGAGATGCAACGGTTTACCTCGACGGAACCTTAATTGGTGTAACTAAAGCCGATGGCGTTTATAATTTAGAGAAAGTAAAAGCTGGCACGTATGCTTTGATGGTAAAAGCTGGTAAGTTCCGTTTCAGGTTCCACACGTCAAACCAGCTAAAAGTATTAAATTTTAGAGCAATTTCTGTTTGAGCAGACGATGGTGAAAATAAATCCCAAAACGATTCAATTACCAGACGTGTTTCCCTCATCATACCTAGTGTGTGGCACCGTCATGAGTGGAAACAGCCAAATTGTAACGATCACCCGGGTCGGCTTAACTCATCACTTATCCGTGAATTCTGAGCCGAACACCGGAAGATTCTGCGAGTTTTTAAAACCGGGGAAATATCATTTCCAAGTTGTTGTAAGCGAGGCAGAAAGATCCAGAGGAATTCAGTAAGTTTTTAACCAAGTAAAAAAAAAGATGGGGCTTGAGGTTTTTTATTTGAAGATTCTTTCCAATATCTCAAGTCATCGAAGTCACTACAACTCCAGTCTCAGATATAATATTCTCGCAGCTGAAAGCTACTTTATCTGGAAGAATCACTTGCATTAGACATGTGGATTGTTCCTTTTTAAAAGTGCTGTTAAAGCCGATGGTTAACGACGTCGCTTCAGATAATAAAGAAACAGTGATCGATGTAAATGGTACGTAGATAAGTGTATGGAGTTTAAACCCGATTGTATTAAGAAGAGTTTTCGCAGATGGTAATTACATGATCAGCGACGTACGTCCTGGGACTTATGAAGTTTCGTTAATTCCCAATCGATTTTGTTGGAAGGAAAATAAACATGTGATCACTGTTAACAGCGTGACACTAACAATCCCAGACTTTGTTCAGAATGGTTACTTAATTACTTTCGTATCATCCCACGAAACACAGGTTTATTAAATTAACTTTCGATTTGATCTGAAGACACGTTTGTTTTCCTTTTAGGTTTCTTATGATGTACCGAGGAAGCCCCAAAAGACTTTGAACTTGCAGAAAGGTCATTCGAACCACTGCGTCAGTACATCTGGCACGTATAATTTTACGCTGCAGAGCTGTCACGTTTATGAAAACAATTCCGTATTGTACGAGACAGATCAAGAAGTAAATGAAGTGGTAATTTCTGCTGTTAAACATGAAAATAACCTATCGATTAGTTCGGAGGTTGATTTCGAAAGTATATTCGTGACTGTGAACATCGGTGGAGAAAAGACCCAGCGGGGCCCTTTACCTTACGACACTGACAAGTACACGCTAGATTTAATTTTGAGTCCATCCGAGACGGCTATAATAGTTCCAAAGTCCGAAATCTTATATTTTAATCCCCCTATAATATCGATAACTGGTGGCGACGATTGCGAGGATCACGGTGTTAAATTCGAGGCAGTTAAAGGCCGGGTATTCAAGGGTAAAATCGTACCGCCCTTGGAAGGGGTACAAGTAACGGTCACAACTGATAATGCCGATACGTTGTCATTAATGGATGAGACGGATGCAAAAGGCAACTACAAATTCGCACCCTTAGATGATTCGAAAACCTACAAGATCACTGCTGCTAAAGATTCGTTTGTTTTTATTGGGCCTGATGAGGAGGGAAATTTTTCAGCGCAGAAGTTAGCTGAAATTATCGTGCAAGTTCTAGATCAAGTTAATAACAAACCATTACAGGTAGGCTTTTATAATGTTTATTAATGACCTGGGGCATTTTATAAAGGGCATTGATTACATTTTGGTCTCATATGCTGATGACACCAACAAATTTATAATCAGATAGTATGAAGGATGTCTTAAAAATAAGCTTTGTATTAATAGAGATAAAACCTCAGTAATTTTATTTGCTAAAACTGCTACTTGCAGTGGCACCAGTTCAATTACTTTACATAATGTGAATATTCCGCTCTGTGATGACATTAAATTTTTTGGGGTAACTTTAAACTGCCACTTAGTCTCATCTAAACTCTCTCTGCTCCAAATTAAGCAGTTCTTGTGCTCTCATACTAGTGGCTGGACACTGTAATCAAATGATGATGCGTACTCTTTATTTTGCTAACTTCCACAGTCATATTAGGTATGGAATCATACATTGGGGTTCCAGTAGTCTCAGATTCGTATTGCAAAAATATGGTGTTCGTATTTTGGCAGGTCTTCAACGTCTTGATTCCTGTGGGAAAGCTTTCATAACAAACTATGCTGTTTTACAAATAAACATCCGGATTTATTCTCACATAATAATGCTACTCGTTCCTACCACACCAGGTTTAAACTTACTCTTACTCTCACTGTACACCCCTGTATCAAAAAGGTGGCTGTAAATTTTGTAATGCCCTGCCCGCGCCTAAGAAGACTGCTCCCAATGTAAACACTTTTAAAATCAAACTACTGCTACGATTTTGGTGATGTTTTTCTGTGATTATAAGTGCAAGCATATATACAGTGTGGCCCTAGAGATTTATATGTTAAAAATTATACCTAAAGTTATGTTATCGTACAAATTTGAAGCAAATTTTAATTTTTATTAATAATTCAAACACTTCTGCGTAATGCACAAAAGTTGAAATTAATAAACATAAAATTAACCGAAGAAAATCAAATCAAGCTGAAATGTCATTAAGAGAAAAGTTCTGTCTACTGCAAATTTATAAAGAAAATATCCGCTGTTATTCAGCAAGACAAGAAATGAATTTATTGAGAATAAAAAATACAGTTAATATTTTCTAGGATTTTATTTTAAATATGTTCGAAGTAATTCCCTTCAACAATGATACATTTGAGCATTTGACAATTCAAAAGCTCTCGACCAATCATCTTTCAGGATACCTTGAAAATAAACTGCAGCATCACTCTTCTTTTGCCTTTGATATGAAGAAGTATTTTTACAAATAGTAATAAATTAATGTTGCAATAATTAGTTTGTTAGTAATCACAGTGACGTCAGCCTACATGATTACATTCGTTCAATAACTTGTGTCTACTTTCTATTTTTGACAGTAAAATAAAATTAAGTAAAACGTGTTAGGATATTCTAGCAAATTTCATCGCGTAGTAAATCGTTTATTTTATGACTAAATACAAAAACTTACTTAAAATTTCTCCCATAGCATAAATTAACTTGGGATCAAATTTTTATCATGTAATCCCTGTGGCCACACTTAAAAAAATCCACTGTATATACAGTGAGAATAAAAAGTAAGGAACATCGATGGTAGAGCCGTAATTATAAGGTTTCCAGAAAAAAAGTTTTAAATAAAAGTTAAATGGCTAATTTTTTGCCACAAATTTTAATTTTTTTTTGTGACGTCATAACCTCAGACTGTGACGTCATCGATATTTTTTTTAAATAGCAACCTATATTTTTTTGCGAAACTGATAGAGTATTTTTTTCTCTTTACGGTCGTAACAAAAATTTGGAGAAAATCAACTTTATTTTTTGTGCTTGCTTCATATTATTATCACAATTACTTTGCTGAACTACTTAATTATTTATATTATTATTAAACAAACAAAAACTCTCAATTGACAGCAGGTAAATCGCATTTGTTTAGTTCATATCCAAGGCATTCTTAACTAAATTAAAACGGCTCCACAGCAGGCTCAGATAATAAATTATTTTTCTCGAAATTTTTATAATACAAGCCTATACTATATTTATACGACTGTAAAGAGAAAAAAATACTCTATTAGTTTCAGTTCGAGATTGTGACGTCACAAAAAAATGAAAAACGCAAAAAGCTATCCATTTAACTTTCCTTTAAAACTTTTTTCTGGCTCTACCATCGATGTTCCTTACTTTTTATTCTCACTGTATATTCTTTTATATACTTCTTAACGAATAGTTTGAACCGCGACATCCTGCGATCACTTTTTGACACAACATTGTATTAGAAATGACAAATTGCTACTTAATAAGTCATCCCATACAAGATGGGCTAGCGTGCTGTCAAAGCATATTGAAAGTTTTAAAAATTTTGTTGCAAATCGGTTTTGATTGCAGTGGATCCCTCGAGCATCTTCTGTACAGCTACGCTTCTGCCGACGAGGCCCCAAATAGGACCGAAATAGCTGTACAGAAGATGCTCAAGGGATCCACTGTAATCAAAACCGATTTGCAACAAAATTTTTAGTACTTTTTAACGTTTATCAATATCAGAGGTAATAGAACTAGACAGGTGGATCATCAAATGTTTTAAATTTGACGCCCCAATTTGGAGACAAACTTGGTATTAGTTTGGAAACAGCTCACCAAATACGTGGCGGCGTTACTGCTACAATAGCAGGGTGGAAAACCGAAACCTGTAAATATAAGTAACATTTATACAAATTCCATCACTAAGCGGCGTGATGCAAAGTTTAAAAGGAAAATTAACGGCATATAACCTCGTCCCACTTATTTTTCTGTTGCTTAAAAGAGATAGCAAATTATTTGTGACAAATGTTCAGTTTTCGAATTTGTGCAGGCAGATGACATCTATTGAGTATTTAACAAATTATTTTAAGAGCGTCCAGTCGTTCCTATCTCGTTGGTCATCTGGAGAGATCTATTATCTGTGGTTTTATTTTATAAACTCAGTATTAGATAAAAGGAAATAAATAAAATAAATTTCAGGGTGCATTATTGTCACTATCCGGTGGTCAAAGTTACAGGAGTAATTTGCAAACGAACGAGGAAGGGAAAATAAATTTCCACTCATTAAGTCCCAGCGAGTACTTTTTAAGACCCATGATGAAAGAGTATAGCTTCGAACCGAGCTCTAAAATAATCGACGTTAAAGAAGGTGCTACGGTCAGCGTTCAACTCAAGTAAATCTGCTGCATTTACGAATACTCTTTCACTTACTCTTTTTTTTTGTATGTAGAGGAAAACGAGTGGCTTACAGCGCGTTTGGCCAAGTAACGTCGTTGAACGGTGAACCGGAAGAAAGGATAATAGTAGTGGCAGCTGGACTAAGAAATTGCTCACAGTACTCAGAGGAATCAACCTCGGAATCAAGCGGGCATTTTAGAATCCGCGGTTTACTCCCGTATTGTTCGTACGAATTACGAATTAAGGGAAGCCTTAATGAAAAAGATTCATTCGAAAGAGCTTCGCCTTCTTCAATAGAAATCCAGGTGAGGACTTAGGTGATCATTTAAGCATGGAAGTTAACTTTAATTCGTGTCCCCAGGGGATTAATCAAGACATTGAAGATTTAAAATTAATAGTTTTTCGGCCCATGATCAACGTTGATGTCATGGTGAAAATATACACGGCAAATCCAGATCATTACAGGCAATTGAAGGTCAAGGTTTCAAGAGAGTCTCCACCCTCTGGTTTACTCCACGTAACGAAAGTCGATACTTCAGGCTATAAAATATCAAAGGATTATAACGCGGGGATATTAGTGCAATTGCCCCCGGTTCCTTTGGATGGAAAATTATATTCGATGCAGTTAGAGTCGGGTTTATCACAGTTCGCTAAGATCAAGCCTCAAGTCGAATTTTTCCACGCAAACACCTCCTTCAAATTCGTCACTTTGAACCTTGTTGTGAAAGCAAACGTTACAGACCAGCACATCAAACAAACTTCCATTTGGACCTTGGCTTTTATATTTTGCGGAATGATCGCCGCCTACAACGTCGAGAAACTCGTGCAGTTACTCAAAGAGAATTTACTCAAACTTAACATCGACTTACTTTCGAGTTTTAAGTCTAAGGGTCCTGATAAAGATTTTATCACGGACACGAACGACATTGAC